>OX352241.1:8550964-10974184 GCA_947086465.1 Eupithecia exiguata
TGGCAAAACATGTAGACCTTATCTAATCTATATTTTAACATAATTGCATGCTCATACCATGTTAATACTCATGTTTTAAGCAAATAAATGATTCTTATTCTTATTCTCACAATCGAGATGTAAAGCAGAGTAGTTAGCTCGGGTGTAGGCACCAATTGCACCCTCGAACTATAGGCGCCCTCGCTGCGCTCGTGCGCCAAAAATATCTCGGGCTGCAATTGCTGCCTTACAGCCCTTGGCTACTAATCTACTATAGTACCCGAATTGATAAAGAGCTTTAGGCAGGTAAACCTGATTACTCCTCACGGCAAAGACCAAATGATACCAATTTCCGATTTACCTGGTTCACTAAGTGAGCTCAATGTGACACAGGGATGTATTCAGGGCGGTTACGATTATAGGTACTAGAAACTACACACAAAGTTACTGTCTGATACCTTTAAAGTTTTTTTCACATTTTGCTAATGTTGTAGGTACATATAAGTACAGGGTGGTGGCTTTTTGATATGGGTGTGGATGGCCAAATCCGAAGCCGTAAGACTTAAAAAATCGTCAATTTACCAAATTATCTATCTATACGTCCCCTGAAATTCAACCTCGTATCTCTAGCGTTCAGTGCTGACATCTCATGCATTTGAAACAGAGCTATGAACGAAGTCTAAAATGCACTAACTGTAGTGCATGGACTGCTAACGTGTTAAAAAAATTCGTGAATGTCGCTTAATTTTTGAAAAAAAAACAAAAGTTTAAACCATTTTTTTGTGGATTTTTAATTATTTAATTACAATACATATTCATATGACTGTTCAGCATTATTATTATTTTTATTTATCGTTTTGCGTAGCAAACGCCTTGGAAACTTCGTCGTTTTTAGGGTTCCGTACCCAAAGGGTAAAAACGGGACCCTATTACTAAGACTTCGCTGTCCGTCTATCACCAGGCTGTATCTCATGAACCGTGATAGTTAGACAGTTGAAATTTTCACAGATGATGTATTTCTGTTGCTCTATAACAACAAATACTAAAAAATAGAATAAAATAAATATTTAAGGGGGCTCCCATACTACAAACGTGTTATTTTTTTGCCATTTTTATAGATAATGGTACGGAACCCTTCGTGCGCGAGCCTGACACGCACTTGGCCGGTTTTATTTAGTATGGCAAAATGTGTCATAGGTTACCAATTTTATTTGTGTTAACCATTGATGTTTTCATCTGACCTAAAAAAGCTAACGAATATTGAACTTACAAGAATAATATGGTAATAATATCAAAAAGGCAAGAGAAGTAGAATTGTCTTCAGAACTTTCAAATCAGCAATTTTCGCAACAAATATCAAAACTGCCGAGTCTGAAAAATTACGCAGTAAGTTTTCGCGACGCAAAACATTGGCAATCTCGTCTGGCGATCTCCCAACTGGGGTAGCCATTAAAATGTTAAATTTCCCATGAATTTGATGTATAGCTTTTTAATAACATTGACACTAAGCAACCCTCTGCTTCATGGTAGGTAATTCGCTAACCACGATGCTTGATTGGTAATTTATGAAAGTATGCTTTAGTTGTACTTCTTTAGAGATTTTATCGGCATAATGTAACTGTGAAATCCGACATGGCAAGCAAACAACTTTTATCGAAAAGCAAAGAATTTGATGAAGTTGATTAAAATTTTACTCAGGCAAAGCTTAATTAATTGACATACATTATTTTCTCACCAGTATCACCTACCTACCTACTTAATTACAACAAAAGTGGGAACTTACCTCGTTTTCTGCCAAACCCATCCTAAATTCATCCCCAAATAGACGATGCACTCAAAATCCACCATTTGCCAGTCGAATGCCCGCGGGGAAATTGTTTCATCTACTCCACACACTGTTGTGTACTCAGTGAGCCGTGGTTTCAGTTCGACCCTGGTCTTTTTAGAAGTTGAACTCTGTGAAGTTCCTACTTGAAAATTCAACCTCCTTGAATGTCCAACTGTCATTTTCAGTTAGAGTTTGTAGAAAAGCGGTTTCTAGCAATAGAGACCCGGTAGAGCTCTTTGTTGCGAATACCGTCTTTAAAGTGTTATTGTTTTAAGTGGTAGGTACTTGTAGTTATATTAATGAAATTATTAAAAAGAAACTAGCTGACGAAACGGGTTACCTAGCTACTTTAATTTTTATTATCGTCAAGGTTTTTTTTTTATTATCGTTAAGAATTAAATGTAGAGAGCTTTTAATGTTCAAGACAAAGAAAAAGCGCCATTCGAACATACTTATTTGTTTTTTTTTTGTATTAAATAAGTGTGTAGGTGTCTACCTAATACCTATCAGGTATTTTTTAAGGATTTTTCAACTTTTGTTTGAGTTTCGGCATAGACCGGGAATATAATTTAAGCGTGTAAATTAATGTTTCACTTCCAGTTCCAGATAACAAAAAAAAAAAATAGTTACAGGATTAGAGGGACGATATTGTCTATTTTTTTTCTTACCTACACGTGGGCGAAGGAAATCACCACTCCTCTTACATGATTATGAACAGAACCACTTAGGTAGGTACTATGTATTATAAATCCAACTTGTTCAAAAAACATAGGTACCTATATTGAAAAAGTTTTTATATTATTTAAGCTTCAGATCAGACAGGAAAGGGAATCTTTAGCATTTTCCAATAAATTTTAAATTCGGAATTCTTTGAGCTCTGTGAAATGAAGTCTTCGCAAAAATTCGAATTTTGAACGACGACGGATAAAGTCAGCACACATTGCTCGTGTGCGAGGGAGACAGCTGTCATGTCAGTGGGGTGGGAATGAGACAGGGTGTTAGCTTAGCGCTTCCCGGTCAAGTGTGATCACATGAATTGCATAGCAGAAATACTGAGGTTCTCGTCTTGTAGAGTAGGTAGGTACCTAATCTTATTTCGCTTCGGTTTGGTTTAAGCTTGGCATTCGATTTTATACCTTTAGTGAGGAAAATAAGCTGTACGTTTGAGTGTAGCCATACACATCATACGTTTTTGCATTTAAAAAGCCTTGAAAAATGCTTGTGGAAAATAGGCCAGTAGATACCTACTTGATCGATTGATGTTCACCTTTTTTATCTTGCTCTGATAAAGCAGAGCAGAATGAACATTCTCAGAACGTCACGAAGAATAATTAAAATAAATTGCAAACAAACCATGACTAGGTACTTATTTTTAGGGTTCTGTACCTGAAAAGAAAAATATGTTAATTAATTTATATTTATAATGCAATCAAAAGTGACAGTCGTTATTGCCCAATTTTTTTAAAATTTCTAAGGTAATCACATGCACACAAAATCTGGTACTTCCTGTTGACCTAGAATCATGAAGTTTGGCAAGAAGCAAAGTCTTATAGTCCAAGTAAAGGCAAAAATCCGAATAGCGTAAATTTGTAGTTTATTCACACACTTGGCATTTTATTGAGGTACTATATCTAGAAATATAATCTACTTAGGTAGGTAATATTTCTTAAAGAGTCTCACTCACAGACTGACGCGACCTGCGGTGGCGGTCAGTAGGTACAATTTGACGAGAAGGTGTTATCAAATTTTACTCACCGCCACCGTAAGCCGCGTCAGTCTGTGAGACTCTATAAGAAATATTGGTGTCAATTCAGAATTCGCCAAAACTAAACTATAATAATCTGACAGCACTAAAATGTTGCCGTCCCTTTCTTATCGATCGAAATAAAAAGGATCGAATCATTTTAATCCCGTCAAATTAGCTTTAGTTTGGACGACGACGAAACACTGAACCACCATTACATCTGAAACACCATTACCTACCTAAGTAGATTATTATTTCTTTAGATATAGGTAGGTAAGTACCTAAATAAAATGTCATGTGTGTGTATAAACTATAAATTTACGGTATTCGGATTTTTGCCTATAGTTGGACTATAAGACCTTGCTTCTTGCCAAACTTCGTGATTGTCAACGGTAAGTATCGGTACGGTCAGTTTTGTGTGCATGTGATTGCCTTAGAAATTTTGCTTCTATAATGTTGCTAAATATAGTAAAGCCATCGGAAAAGGTTCTGATGGAATAAATAGGGAATGCTAATGTAGGTAAATACAAAATGTTTTCATCGCCTCTGATGTGGAGACGAAAGGAGTGAGGTTAGGGGTGACCTAAAGGTCTTTACAGATATTATATGAGAGCTATATATAGAGCTATATGAGAGCTATAGATATATACAGAGCTATATGAGAGCTCTCCCACGACGACTGGCCAAGACGTCAAAGTTGCAGCACGTAATGGGGACGGCTGTTTACAACCGTATCCCAAAATCTATCACCAGCGCGCAATCCACACCGTCCTTTAAAATTAAGTTAAAAAAGTGGCTGATAGCCCAATCAATTTATGATATTAATGAATTTATGATTTTAAAATGTAATTGATGATACCTACCTATTATGATGTTAATTTAATTTATTTATAATGATTACCACTTTAATTTTGTGTAATTTTTTTAATAATTTATGTAGTTTTTACATAATTTTATAAATTTTGATTATGTGACATGTAACCTGTGAAAGTTATGAATAAATGAACTATGAACTATTAATTATATCTATGTATTTTCAGTTATAGGTATATAGAGCTTTATAATTCTCCTCAGTTTAGTTCAGTTCATTTATTTTATATCGTGGCAATGCTGCCAGCATTCTGGGCACTCTGCCTTCTGGTGACGGCTTAGATTTTTAGAAAATTTATTTAGGTGTAAAAACTTCTTGTAATTAGGTAGTAACAAAGACAATTACTATCTAATAAAAGAATTACTTAGATTATGTAAAATAGACCAGGTATATTATACTAAGAAGCTCAGAGTTTTTCGCAAAAAAAACAGTGACAACCCTATCGTATCGGCAGACTGCAGGTGCGGTGGGGGACTAGCAGGGCGGAAAATGTGTGTGATACCTACATACATACATCCAACATCCTGTCAATATTTACATGTATTTAGAGGGGGCGTCAGGGCCGCACTCGAACCTTAGGGGCCCTGGGGTAATCCACTCCTTCGCCGAGATGTTAATCCATACGAGTAGAGAAGGTGTATCCGAGGATATAGGATGTAACGGATGTTAGGATGCTTTGCAAAGGATGTTTTCATGGACAGTCGTTGCTGACTGTGCCTTGCTTCCTGCAATGGACTTGCGATCAAAAGCCTTGTTTGTACGCCCCTTTGTTAGACATGTCACTAATTTGTCAGACATGAAACCCCCAGGGGGTTTCATGTCTGTGTTTTATCTTATGCCCTTTATCTTACCTATGTTTCTCTATTACTGAGGTACATAGATTTAAGCTGTCCACGCCATGTCTATGCGGCAAGGGTCGCACCGCCTAGGCTGGGCAGTAAATGCATTAATCAATCGCTTCAATATGATAATGGCCATCGTTGCTAAGTCACCTCGTAGAGTTCTTAGATGAAAGAAATTCCAGATAGTGCGTGCGATTTTATTTGCACGAATTTATTTATAAATTGGTTGTAGATTGGTTTCCTGGACAATTTTGACTTGCGGCCTTCTTTTGAATACCGATAGATGGCGATTCGTGCGACTGTACGATTGTGTTTCCCATTGTCACAATAAAGCAATTCTCTTCACAGAATAGGGCCCTAGAATGAATACTCAATTTAGTAGAAGTTAATTGTACACCACACAAAAAACTTCAGAGACGAAATCAGCAAAGCTGGTTGGTTGAAACTTGGTTACATTGGCTACGAAGACGCACAAAAGGAAAGAAATACCGCTTGCGTTCAATTAATTCCTATTTTATTCCTTCTCTCGCTTCGACTACAATTTGCAAAGTTCATTCACCGAAGAAGAAATTCTATTAAAATGTTTCCTAGTACTTCTGCAGCTAAATAAGTAGAGTCCAGCTATCTCACGTAATATCTAGCTTGGCTAACACAGACTGTGCTGTAGTTTGGTTGCACACCAGGAGCTCAGAGGCTTGGTGGATATGGTAGGTGGTTTATGTTCCCACGTAACTAAGTGGAAACATCAGCTTAATACAAACGAACATAATTAAACATACGTGCGGCACTAGATACGTTGCGCTTACATAGGGTGCTAGCCTCATAACCACCTCCCTTGGTAGTCGGCTAAAACCGCCTTCAAACGTCATAATATTTAGAACAAACACTATTTATTAATCAATTGGGAATAACTATTAAGGGATTCTCTAAAAGATTTTCTACACTAAAACAAAAAAATCATAAAAATCAGATAAAAATAGTCAGAGATTATGATAACAAACATATAGATAACAAACATACAGTTACACCTAAAAAACACACAAATCTGAATTAAGAACGTCCTCCTTTTTTACAGACGGGTGTAAATTTCACTAAAATTAAGAACTGCAAAACCTGACAAGTTAAAGTTTCTAAGTAAAGTATTTTTTCAATACTTTTTCTACGAGAACAAGATTCCTTTGAAAACGGTCAAAGCTCGTAGAGAAATAAACTCTTATCTGTTGAACCGAAAAACTAGGTTGCTGGGATTACCATACCTCAAAACAAAGACCATTATCGAGTTAGTGCTGGTAGATCGTACCCTATCTTCCGAATTTACTTAGATCGAAGGTTACACATACAGTTCAAGTGTTAGCATATCCAACCATTTCCTGCTTTCCTGGTACCCCAGTACCACGTAGGTATCATGTTTGCAGTGTGCCGTTTGCCGTTATTAATGGACTGGTCTGCACTGATATCTTATACACGATTAAGAACCCTGGCCCCATACAGGATTCGAATTGAGTTCACAATCCCTATTCTGCGTTCTCTATTGCCAGTTGCTGGATCATTGCTCTTTTTGAAATTTGATGTACTTCTCGAAGCGGCCGTTGCTTGTTGATTTTTTAATGTACTAGCTCCGGATCCGGCTTCGCACGCGTTTTTTGGAGTAAAAAGTAGCCTATAAGCTATTGCACGTCTAGATTTTATAGAAGCAACATTTTAGCTCGGTCCATTCAGTAGTTTTGGTGTATTCTTCTGCCAAATATCTTCGCAACAACGGCACGATCTTTCGCCTCTATAAAATTAGTAGGATATAATAAATTCAGATTAGATTCAGGTAAATATCGTTTTTTCTCGTGCATTCCAGCTTCGTCCCATGCGTGAGAAAAACGTGAACCTCAAAGTCAATAGAATTACTTTTAAAGCAGTCACCCCGGCGGCGGCGGGTTTTCATGCGGAATCGTTAATTAATTATAATTACTTACGTATATTTCGATGACCGATGTGGCGCGGTGGGCGAAGGTCTGCCTGCGACGCAGGAGGTTGCGGGTTCGATTCCCGCCTCGGGACAAATGTGTGTACGATTTTGTTCAGGGTGTTCTGGTCGTTTTCTATGTATAATAAAAAATATCTATCTATGTATCGTATTATAATTATGTAGGTATATCAGTTATCTAGTACCCATAACACAAGCTCTGCTTAGCTTGGGGCTAGATAATGTTGTGTGAATTTTCCAGCATTATTTATTTACTTATATTTATATGGGGCCACTTCTTTCAACCGCAGTTTATACAATTTGTTACACATCAACTATGTAGTGTAATATGCGCTGATTTACAATACTGCACAACATGAGATTTATTCAGAGTAAATTATATAGAATGTAGGTACCTATACCTGCAGGTATATGTGCACGTGCAATTTTTAATCTGAGCCATTTTTAAACAGCAAATTATACATCTTTCACACAACATCTGTAGTCATAATGTACCGCACTTCATCAGAGTTATATGTAACTTTCACTATATGCTATGTACCTATCTATTGGCCCTTATTAGTGCCGAGCGAGATTCGGCCATGCCGTAATGGAGGCTACATTGAGCGATCACGCCATTAGCCCCACTATCTAACTAATTACGTTATAATTAGTGACGCTGACGCCTCCGCCGAATAGTTGAAAGGGTTGAGAGTCAGGCGTCAAATTACATGCAGAAACTGAGGGTCCGATCTGAATATGTCGTAATGGACTAATTTTGGGACAAAATACAAAAGGGAGATTTTAGACGTAAGATATAATTAAGTTTATACATCGATTAGATTAGGTGGATCAATGGAATAAAGGTCGGTACACAATTTTGAAGGACCAGGCAAATTTGAACATGGTCAGTCAGTTCCGTTCCAACTACCAACACGGTACAATTAAATGAAACAGCTGATCAAGCAAAATGTCTCCTAAGGGAACAAAGGCGCAACAAAGGTGTTGTGTGTGGTGTAGGGTGGCATGTTCATATAATTGAACAAACACTTAATAAATGATTTAAAAAAAAAGTCGCAACAAACAAAAAAATATCAGTTTAGATAGATAGATAGATAGAAAATTCTTTATTGCACACGTAACTTAAAAATAACAGACAAAGATAAAATGGAGTAAATAAGAAAAATGTGACAATTATAGACCATGGTCGACTTTTTTTTGTTTTGACTGGTTTGACTTATCTATCATCCTTTCAGTAATAGGTAACAATTTGAAGGTAAAAAATTTGGCTTACCCAGTTCTGCTGAAATGTTGCGAATATAGTTAAATGCTTAAATTACAACTTAAATTGAAACAAATCACAAATAGTATACTGTTTCAAGCTGTAGCATAACTGATCCAAATCAATACCAATCGGAAGCGTCTCTAAAAAGCTGGTTGCATTGCCTTACCGTATGGCAATGCTGATACGCTGCACCATATACTCACCAGCTCTGGGGTCCCACGTCGGTTCGACCTCGATACACTCTGATATTTTTATAAAACAGAGCTCCGGTACCCCACTGTCTTGACTCAAAGAAAATGCGCAAATGCGTAGGCTTTAGAAGGCCTGTATATTTGCGCCACATGAGATCCTCAGCAGAATCTGTGATTAGTTGAGTTACAATAACATTTCTGCCTATGTCAACATCATCCTATCTGCAACCACAAAACAACAAGCACTTGTTCCAACTGGGTCAATATCCCCCATTTAAACCGCGCACTCGACGAACAGCCCGTCACGCAAAAAACTGATGATTATGATGAATGTGCATCGCATCCATCAAAACAACTCGGGCTGATGTTCCCTGTTGAGGGTGGGATTATACTTCAGAGCAAGGAAACGCACCGAATGCAGGCAATGATTGTGAAAACACTTGTCTTTTCGAAATCGCTGTGTGAAATTGGCATCTCACACATTCGTCGAGACGTCTCGTTCAAATACAATAAAACCATTTTACTAGTATTTTCGACCGGACGAGAGCTCGAGCGATTCACAGATCGAGATTCACACACTCGTGCTTGGCCTGTCTCGTGACGCGACGAGTGTGTGATCCCGTCGTTAGTATATACAGGGTTATTGGTAAATTAGTAACACTACGTGAACTGCAGGTCCTGCCCATCATCACAAATACGTTTGTAAAGACGCCAGGTGTAAATTTTTAAACTTGGTATTGGTAATAGGTACCCCCCGGTACTAACTATACATATAGACAAACAGACAAACTGGGTACAATGGATCATTGGATGGGTAATGTTTTGTTTCCATCAAATTGCAATAACATAAGTTAGTTAAGTTAAGTTAGTAAGTTCTTTGATCAAAATTACATCAAATGTACATTGGATAAAGGTCCAATTTCATCAAAGAACTTGGATGACTTCATCTAATTTACTAGAAATACCGATATTTTATTGAAGATTCGATTAAAAACGTAAACAGGTTAATTCTTTCCCATGGAAACGGAAATTTTATGGGTTAAATTGCCTATGGTTTGTTTCAGGTCAAGAGCTACACCTGTGCTAATTTTCAGCTTGATCTGGTAAGAGGTTTAGGCGTGAAGAAGTTACAAACTTCCTTCTATCCATCCAAACTTTCGCATTTTTAATATTAGTGTGATGTGATGTAATTTCATTTGAAATCAACTACGCAAATCACTTAGGAATCTTGGACAAAGATATTATGATGAGTGGAATGGGCATCCATCCAAGACATTTGATCAAATCTTGGACAAGAACTTGGACAAAGATATTGGTTGAGTGGAATGGAACAATAATAAACTCTATTGTTTATCTAAGTTATTGGATGCTATCGCAAGCCTCAGTCTTAGATTAACTTTCACTAATGTCGGTGGCAAGAAGAAATAAGTGATTTTGTGTCAAATCAAAAAGGCAAGGACAGTAGCGCATTAAAAAAAAAAGGTTTATTTTAGACAACCATTAACTGCCCATCCTGCCCCACAGTGGTCCCAAGGGACATGTGCGTCACGCGTCGGGGGCCATGAAAGTTCACTCACGAAACAATAAGAACGGGATTAACTCTTGTCCTTATTGTTACGCGAGTGTTTGTTTTGCACCTTTGTAACATTGTTTGAAAGGTCAATGTGTTCGGTGCTTGGGATTGTCACAAATGTAAACATGACACGCACCTTTTTACGTGTAGAGGGTCATATTTTATGGTCATCCCGTAATTTGGAAGGTAAGGGTTTCGAGATAATAAAACAGACTGCTACCTACCAGTATTCCAATTTTTAGTACATTTTTACCATTCCTCTTTTTGGATGTAGGTCATAAGTTTGCCATCATAGCTGTTAACAACGGCAAGACAAGATCTTTCACAATAAAAAAGAGTTTAATTTTAATCAATAATTTGATTGTTTTAAAAAAATTAAAAAACTTCTTTAAATTACACAGTTTACACAGTTTTTTTTTAATTTTCGGGGCAAATACGTCTAATGCCTCTCGGCAATATAATTTTTATGGGACGACTCGAGGTCGTCCCATCCATCATTCTCCTTACTGATCGACGAACATACAAAAAAATACATCCAGTATATAGAACCTGCTCTCCTTTTGTTTTTCTAGAATCTAGTCTAGAATTAGGTTTATGTACATCTGTGCGAAATTTATTTAGTAGTTTTTGCGTAAAGAGGTTACAAATATCAATCCAAGCATACAAATTTTAGTTTTTATACTTAGTCATAACTAGAAATACTAAAATTTGTGTTTTTTTGAACTATTAAATTTTAGTATAGTGTGATTTTCAGGTAGGAATCTGTGTATCGTAGATCTCAAACTTAAGTATGTGCTTATCTCTAAACATCAGTCTTCAGCAATCACAGTGAAGTGCGATGTAAGTCTTCCCTGAAATTATCGAAAAAATTTAATTCAAACTCTTTTATTTTTATTCTTTTATTTGCGGTCTGTAAAACATAAACGTCGTCGCTGTCCGACTGTCCGTGTGTTCGCAAAACGAGGACATATCGCAACTCAAACGCGTTTCTAACTCATAAAACTTTGGGGTTCCGTATTCCTTCTCGAGTGTACCTACCATTACCAATAGGTCAAGCACAGGGATTATTCTCTAGGGTAGAAAAGAGAAAAATGACATCGCATCGCCTACATCGCATCCATACATCCATCCACCCATCCATCGCATACATTGCCTAAATTATTGAAGTTGAAGTAATGGATTTAAAATGTTTTACGCACTTGATGACGATGATGCATCTTAAAATTACATCGAGAAAACGAAATCGAACAAAAAGAACGACTCATATGATTTTATTTTCCAGTACGCCAGTAGGTACACACTGGGGGCGCTTTCTTTACCATAATGTCACTCTAAGATAGAGACGATTTGGTACCATGTCACTTTACTTATTTGATGACAGCAAGAGTAGACCAAAAAATATTACTTTTGTAAATATTTTTATTTAAGAGAGCTAGCAGTTTTTTTCTTTCTTTCTTATCTTTAAGAAGAAGAAATAATAAAAATAATATTTATTTGATTTGTTTTTTGTTTAACTTGATATTTCATATGCATTACTTCAGATTAATTGAGGAATTTTAGTTAAGGACATTCCATGGCACGAGTTGGCTAACACTGCTGTTTATAGGACTTAATACCTACTGCAGCTGAGATCAGGTAGATGTAGTGTAATCAATATTTTTTTCGGTAGCATAGATAATAAGTACCACCCTACCTTCGTCCACGGAACCCAAGCTGGAGTTTACAACGACGCATTAAAGCGTGAAAATTGTTTGTGGAAATAAAAAATCTGGCAGTCCCGGCATCGGTTATTTATCTCCGGCGAAAATATCGGCATATTCGGGAGTCGGGCGTTGGCAACACCGTGATTTGTAGCAGCCACTGTAACGTATAGTTATGATGATGGACCGGGGATTTTTTGCAGGCAACACTGGTCTATATGTACAAGTAGTACAAAGGTTGAGCATGTTTGATCACAGAGGTTTTATACATAAGATTGGAAAATAAAAAAAAATCATGCAAAATGTTTACGGGTTTCGAACTCGGTTCAGTTGGCATTGGAATAGCATAGATGAATACTAATAAACGGTTGGAATAGTGAATCAAACTTCGAACTTGTGACTTTTAGATCGGAAATCTAGTAACCATCCACGAAGCAATCACAGTTATAACCACTCACAAACTTTTATTCACAAAATAACAATCATAGTCAAGCAAACGTGAAGAAATTCCGAGAAACGACAAATTGCATCGCTCTACCGACAGTATAAAAAAATACGACATCTCAAAGCTATAAAAGAAATTAAACGAAACATCTTAAGCGTAGGTACTTTAAAAAATCGCGTCAAAATAAAAGACTTCTCATTTCGCTAAGATCCCGCTCTGCAATTCTTTTTAAAGCCTCTATATAGAGTGGCGCATAAAATGTACATAAACTCTGTATTTTAGCCCTGTTTGTTTGTCGAACCACTGGTTCTTTTTTTAAGGTTTCCGTTTATAACTTACGTCTTTAGTATTAATTGGACTCTTTTTGAAAGCTCGCGGAAGCTCTACAATACTACAAGCTCTACACTCAGTAGTAAAACCCTCCCCTGTTGGTAGTCGGGTAAAAAGTAGTGATCTATTTCTTATGGTTTATCAAATCGAATTTAATTACGACAAGTAATTTCTTAAGGTTTTTTGTTATAGTGCTTACCCGCACTTTGGTTATCTCTAAGAAATGGGAAGGCCCCACCCTTCCCATTTTTTCAAAGCGTGGGTTCGACTCCCGCCGAAATCGAAATTTTTTGGGAACTTATTTCATTTCTTGAAGTAAGTTCTTACCTACATATTAATAGGGTGCCGAGCGTCCTCGAGGGAGACCACGTGCCAGATCGGACGACATCGTCGGGGTGGCCGAAAGACTGTGGATGAGGCTTGCACAGGACCGAGTTAACTGGCGTGTAAAAGAGGAGACCTATACCCAGCAGTGGGTGCCAACGGGATGATAATGATGACGATATGAAGATCGCAAGGCAATCTATCCAATTGCACTAACTGTTTATTAAATTTAATCATCCACAACTCGACGAAACTCTCAAGAACTCGCAATCGCCTTAGGGCTTCTACCAATGAACAATTAACATTCTAATTAATTTCAACTCGGTATAAAATACCGATTCAATTGATTCAAAATTCTGATCCCAAATTCATTGTTCCACCACAGTATCCAATTAGAATTGCTTCCTTTCGTATCCAATCAGGGTCGAAAGTGGGTGTTTGAAATGGGCACTTTGAATTCTAATAAAAATAAGTTTTTATGGAAGGGTTCCTTTTGCAAAGGAACTCAAAAACTTGTGAATTACCTAGTCTTACTTTTTATGAACTTAAATTGAGCTCTAAGTCCTTAGTGAACCAGTCAAAATCGATGCCAAAAGGGTTTTAATGTTGCGCACTCGGAGGTTTAAAGGTTCGAAGGTTGCGCTGCGCATGATTCGTATTACGTATTTGTTTGAATGAGTTTGAATAGTAAAATATATTCTTTAATATCATGGTTAGGTAATTTTATAGCATCTATTTTGTAACTGTATAGCTTGATCTAAGTTGCCAACTTTGTACCCTAATGGCGGAATGACACACTCGCCGTGCCACCACGTCTCGACGAGAGTGTAACCGCCATTAGTTGGGATTCCGTTGAATGGTCTCAGTAAAGTGGAGGTTGGACGGCTGCTCAAAATTTTGTTACATGTAAATTTATGTTATTAATTTATTTATTCCTTAATTTTTTGTAAAATTTAGAGTACCTGTGTACTGTGTGTGACTGTATGGATGATGAATCTACCCCCAAGTCTATTGAGACTTGGTAAACCACAGACATAATACTAGATGCTCGATAGACAAACTTTTTTTTCTTTTATGGTACAAGTTAACGCCTATGCCATACGAGCATAGAGTTCCTATACTTATCACTAACCTGATTGGTCTTCCACCAATCAGGTTCGGTTTAGCACTGGGTCTACTTAACTCAGCCTAACGATCCGGAAATCTACTATCAATACTAAAATGTCTTCCACAAAAGGGAAAAAGACGTTGAAACGAATCCAATTTTAAGATGGTCTGAAAAGAGGTACGCTCCGCTTGGTGCTGACTATAGACACCTTTTTGAATTTAGAGTGAGAATATTATGCACAGTAAAATAATTTCTGCCTTAGGTACCCTAGAGGTGGAATTAACCCTAGAACCGTACCCTGGGATGATGATAAAACTACGGGAGAAAAAGCTTTTTCACAAACTTACAATTAAAAAACAGATCGAAAAAAAACAATAGGTATTTCATTGACTGCCAACAGACTGCTCTTTTTGTCGCTTTTTGTTATATTTACAATTTAATTAGGTCATCACGAGAAAACTAAATAACTCTTGTATTATCGGTGTTCATACAGTAGTATGAACTGGATATGGCCATGAATAAAATTATAATTTTATTGCAAAGCCTGCTCCACATCCTTTTCATACATTTGTAGTCAGTTTTGAAGCGTTTTGTGAAAATTGCATGCGGCACGGATACTGAAACTTCGAAATAAAAGTCTCAAGTCTTTGTTTCCAAGAAAATAAGGTTCGTATTTAGGGCTCAATAACAGATAACTAGGTACGTTCAAGAAGCCTCCAAATCTTTATTATTCCTTGTTACCTACGTTTGACGAGACGGGGATACTATTTGTAGGAGCAGTGCGCTTGAAGGGATTTGCATGCGGAAATCCTATCTGATGGGATATAGTTATCCCCTAGTGTTTCGAACCAGTGTTATTTACTGTGAGAAGTGCAGTTCAATTCCTTACGGGACGAATGCTTCCAATGATTTTGTGTCGGGTTAGGTTTATTCCTTCTCTCGTGGTTTATATCAAATCAGCGTTATAGCAATTAAAAAATGTATGGTCAGAGTGACCATACTCTTGATTTTTCTGCTAAGAAACGATCACTTATTTATATGTTTCCATGAATGGTAAATGGACTAAAATTAAAGCGAACAAAATCAATTACATTTGTTTCTTATTGATAATAATTACTATTTATTAAGCTGTTTATGTATAAAATTTGACTTGTCCAAGTGCTTATTTTGTAAGCCTAAAGAAATAAAGTTTTTGACTTTTGTATACCAACGCAGCGAACGATGATTCGGGAAAATGATGAAATGGGAGTAAATCCCTAATATTACGGGTCTAACTGGAATAGCCCACAGTCCGACCGGTCGTCCATTTTAAATAATTGAAATAATCATAAATTAAATTAAGGTTCGCGGATAGAACATTAAACTCGGTGTGAAAATTGAAAAAGCATTTTAATTTTGAGTTACCGCCTGAGATACCGGCGCCTTTTCTGTAACGGTATTGATAGATGGGCTTCTTTGTTTCAATAGGGTATTACATCCATTTTTGAAAATTGTATCAATTAGGTTCTATAGTGCTTATGAACTGCCTCAATTAGGTTCGATAGTGCTTATGAACTGCCTCAATTAGGTTCTATAGTGCTTATGAACTGCCTCAATTAGGTTCTATAGTGCTTATGAACTGCCTCAATTAGGTTCTATAGTGCTTATGAACTGCCTGAATTAGGTTCTATTCTGCTTATAAACCACAATTTTTTTTTCAATCGATAGGTGCCCTAAATATACGTTTAAAATTTACATTTTCTAACAACGTGTAACTTCACGAAAACACTGAACGCAGTGGACGTTACATTGCTCGTCATGACGTCAGTTGGATGTGTAACCTGAACAAATGTTAAGGTAAAAAATAAAAACATTTTGGCTAAAGATTCTCTTCGTGAAAGTCGTAGAGAATGGTTAATTAAAAGAAACTAAGACAACCGCTAAAAGTCTCTGTAATCAAGTCACAAAATCAAATATCCATTGGAGCATTGAATCCAGTTTCTAAAACACAAGCTGGTCCCAATCCTCAGCGGTATGTGCTAATCAGTACACAGTAGGGATGTCTTCTTCTTCCGTAATATATCAGAACCTAGGTCTACCCCTCCGATCAAAGTTTCGTAAATAGTTGTATAGCGTTTTTTCTTAATGTGGCGTATTGTTTTTTCTTTATCTAATGTGTATGAAATCGACACGTGTATGAAATCGACACCTCTCGATAGACGAATTAAATGTAACTTTAGTCTTTGAACTGGTTTAGATAAAAAAAAAACCCCTGTAGGTGGAATATGTCCCAGAGATTTTCGAGTCGACGTGTATTGATTTCGTGGCTTAGTTCGTTAGAGCATACCCGTATTGAGAGTAAGGTGCGGGTTCAAGTCCCGCCGAAATCGATTTTTTTTTGAAACTTTTTTCATTTCTTAGAGATACCCTGTGTGTAGGGTTGTTATCATAGATAACAAAAAAACTTTTGCTCTACTATTTTTTGAAACGTTCATTTTTTATATTGTTAAACATTTTGCTATCGTTAGTTTTTTTTACATTTTTTTTGTAAACCATTTCTGAAGCAAAAAACCACCTCTGGAGAATCATTTATAAAAAAGCGAAAGAAACAAAAAACGGAACAAACATAATAATACAATTTATACATATCATATGTACATATTATTATGTGCCGTATCGAGAGTCTTTTCCTTTTTTGAGGTCGGATATAAAATTAGGGAAGTTTTTCCTTCTCATTTCCGTAAAACTATCCGCCCGCCCTAGCAGCCATCACGTAGAGCGGTGAGATCGGTTTCGGCAATTAGACTCACGCTGATTGGACCCAGCTGGGAACCCCGTTTAATGTAGCGGCGAGCGGGTTTGACTCCCGGTCACGACCTTGTGGCTTCGATTGGGAGATTTAAAGCGATAATTGGTTTCCAATAACGCGTTGTTTTTAGCGTAGTTATTGGTCGCGTGAGAGTTAAGTTTCATATTCGAATAGTGCTTAAACATTATAGTATTAAAGCCTGTTCAAACTTACGCGGTATTTGCTACCCAGAACGGCAGCGGTAATTGTGTTATATATTCTCTAAACAACGCTGATGATGATGATGATAATGATTAATCATCATCATCATCAGCCTGTTTAGCGGATGTATATTAGTCCACCGCTGGATATGGAGGGGAGGTCTTCCCCTAATGAGCGCCATAGCGCCCTGTCTTCAGCTCGCATCCAGCATCTGCCAGCAGTCTTTCGCAAATCGTCATCCCACCTGATCTGTGGGCGTCATACACTACGTTTGCCGAGTCGCGGTCTCCACTCAAGAACACGTTTACCCCAGCTATAGTCGGTTTTTCTCGAGATACGGCCAGCCCACTGTCACTTCAGCTATGTCGATAACCTGTGTCGATAATCCGACAGAGATTCTCTGTCGGATGTATTATTGGAGTATTATTATAATTCTATCCTTCAGAGAAACGCCGAGCATAGCTCTCTCCATAGAAAACATTAATAATTATAATTATTCCCTCATTTTGCGTCGGAGCGTAAAAAACAGACCAATATTCCTTCACTCAAACAATTCAAACTACTCTCAGTAAAAAAGATCCAAAGAAAAACGAAAACAAAACAAATAACAACAGAATGCTAGAATCTTATCTCGCGAAAGCTCCAAGATCTTCCAATGTCAATAAAACAGGGCCAGTTGAGCCGCAGTAAAAAGTTAATTTAACCATCGCACTTGCAGACTATGTCGGGAATACGAGGAATGTATGATGTGGGTTTGCTATACAGGGTGTAACAAAAATGAAGGACCAAACTTTAAGGGGGGTTCAGCTTCGATCACAGAACATGACAAAAATATTTTGTATAATAATTTTTCAAAAAACGCGTGAGGTTGAGTTGAATTTAACGTCAAGTATTCTAGTTCACACAAAGTCTATAGGGTACTTCTCGTTGACCTAGAATCATGATATTTGGCAAAAAACAAGGTCTGACAATATACGAAATCCTCGGTGCGCAAGTTTGACTTGCAATTGTTCTCTGATCGAAACTAAACTCCACCTGAAAGTTTGGTCCTTCATTTTAGTTACACCCTGTATTACTCTACTAGCTCCAGCCCTCGGCTTCGCATGTTTTATCCCGGAGTAAAGTTTCCTATGTTCGTCCCCGGGATTCCGTCTACCTCCCTACCAAATTCCGTTATGTTACTTAAATTAAAGGAGTCATCCCGAATAAATTATCATTTAAAAACAATCACAAAAAACTGCAAAAAATATGGTCGCGACAATTTTTTATACTACAATTTTATTCTTTCATTTCTTCCAGTGCTATACTCCACCTTGGATCACTTTGACAAAAAAAAAACACAAAAACGCAGTCTGTCAACCAACGCATTTGACATTTTGGCCACCTCTGCAAAATAATGGAAATAGTCAAAAACGATACCAGTGAGTAAAATATTAACAAAAATGGTCCCGCCAACTTGGATTTGAAAAAATACCGCATATTCGTAATTTATACCCTCGAATTCGTCGAAAAAGATACCCATGAGTAAAATTCGATATTAAAAATATCCGCCATCTTGGATTTGAAAAATCATTAATATTCGTAACGTTGATAATGATTTCACCTAAAATAAATAAATAAAAGTTTTCATTTGACACTAGCTTGGTGACAACCCTGGCCTAAATACGCTGTCGCGTCACTTGTCGTCATGTACCGTGATATCAAAGGCGTCGGCTTACTGTATGTTATATTTATATTGTGATATTAGTTAGGATTTGTGACATGACAGCCGTTATTTTGCAATAAACCACTATCAAATTAACGTCAGTGTAAGTCCCACTAGAATAACTAAAGCCCAGATAAATATAAAGCGTTGATGTAATTCAAGTAATCAAATGTTTACCATTCGGTTTCACTCTAATTACCCGGGTCTGATTATGTCGCGTTATACAACGGTAATTGGGTGCAGAGCAAACATCCTCTATAGTAAACAGCCTGTGTTGTAAACACCCTGTGTACAGCAAATAACGTAGATCAACTTGCGCTCGATTACAAAACGTGACAAACCGTTAAATTCGCCACGTGAATTACCTAATCAGTACCGATCTGCACAGGTCAATATTTGCGGCTAATGTTAACACTTTCATTGCGCGTTACCACAGACCTATATTATAAGTCTGTGCGCGTTACTTCGGTTCGCACCGGTGAGGTTGGGCGGAATGCGTTAAATAAACCACGAAGCCTAAGTAAGTATATACCAAAAGAGTTTGTGTGTAGTTTTAGATACATTGATGATAATAAAGACATAGAAAATAACGCTAAACAAACAAACAAATAACGAAATAACGTTGTCTGTTAGAGGTTGCTCTTGAGCGATAAGACCGTCAATTATCAGAATGTTTTTTTGTTATTTATATTTATTTAGTGTGCATTAAAGAATTTTCTATCTATATCTATCTAATCAAAAAGGAATATCGAAGCTTCTCGACAAAAAACGACTTAGGTAATTGTATTTTTTTCATTAGGTACATGTTACAACCGTGAACCCTTTAAATATTAATAGGTCTAGATAGAGTGTTGCGCTGTAAAGCAACTATAAAAACAGGCCAACTTTCGCGTTGGCGGCTGGCAGCTGGCGGGCTCGACAGCTAGATTTTAAACTCTCGCTACACATTAGTGTAGCGAATGATACCATTTGTTAAGAAACTAACACTGAAAATATTGTTTCTTTACCAAAGTGTCGAGTGTCAACAAAAATATTCTTAAAGAAAAAGTAGCAAGCGCGGTTTGAAGATTTAGAGGCCAACAGTTAGACGCTATTTATTTCTACGCTTTTCATTATAGTCAGTTTTCAGTATAGGCATTTATTTTATTTATTCTGTTGATAATAATAATTGTTGCAAAAAATATAATAACGTAATTACTATGAACATTTCGAAAATATAATTTTTCCAGTATAGGCATTTATTTTATTTATTCTGTTGATAATAATTGTTGCTAATTGTTGCAAAAAATGAAATAACGTAATTACTATCAGTTTTTCGAAAATATAATCTCTTCAGTATAGGCATTCATTTTATTTATTCTGTTGATAATAATAATTGTTGCAAAAAATATAATAACGTAATTACTATCAACATTTCGAAAATGTAATCTTTTTAGTATAGGCATTTATTTTAGATATTCTGTTGATAATAATAATTGTTGTAAAAAATATAATAACGTACGTTAATACAGTATGTATTTCTCTATCAGCCCAGTTCATTCACAGCATGAAAATACAGATAATACAAGTATCTATCTACTAAGTATGTATGTAAAACTTAAGAAGTAGACGGGTAGATAATAGCCTTTAGAATCTGTTCATAACGTTACAAAGAGCCAGGTCATCCCAGACAGCATTCAAAGTCTGAAAGGGTGTAGCTTTCAACTATCTAAGGCATAATGCACACGAGCTATGTTTGAACAACCGATGTTTAGGGATGAGACGCGTTATGATGCAAAAACCGTTAACAAAAAAACTTCTTTACGTTATTCGATAAGTACGTGACCCTAGCTTAAATAATTTTAAGCTTTTGCTTGTATTAACCGATTTAATGACTGCAATGCTATTGTGTCGAATAGTCAAGGGTAGAAAAGACATAAACAAAGGTGACATCGAATCGTCGTCATCAAATGCGTAAAATGTTGGAAATTAAATTCATCAATATGCTACTGGCTGTCTCTTGTTGACGTCTGTCGTGCTCCACAAGAAGACAATTATAAAATGATGTATGCGTAAAATTTCTGTTGCAAATTTTTGAGTCCTGTGCAACCATCATCCAATTATTTCTGGCCACCCGGGGGCATTTTAAGTTTTACAACGCTATAAATATATGCTGAGGGTAGATTAATAATAAGTGAAAATGGCCTTTGTTAATTGAATAATCTGTGCAAGTGATGTGCAGGTGCACCTGAGGTAGCCAGGTGAATATACCTTCAGTATTGTGCAATGATTTAACCCATATCCATAAGACACTACTAATAACTAGTTATTTACGACTAAAATCGTTATTGAGTCGTGAACGTTGGTCACCGCTCCCTACGTGTTTCGGTATAATGAGTGACGCAACTTATCACGGCTACGGCATCACGTCATTGACGGCAGATCTGTGTGTGGTTTAATAACGAATGAGAACGTTTTCGTTATTTTTAGTTGTTTTTTAAGTTAACCTATATAAAAAAGTTTATAATTTTATAACAGTGTATTCTATTCTGTATGTGTTCTTGAGTGGAGACCGCGATGCAACCGTAGGAGAGGACGCCCTCCGACCAGGTGGGATGATGATTTGCGAAAGACTGCTGAAAAAAATATAACAATTCTGTCTAATCTAATAAAATAAAATAAAGAAGGTATAATATTTATCTGTATACTACTACTAGTGGTTTATGTTTCGCTTCTTCCACTAGTGGACAAAAAATTGAAGCGAACAAAATCAATAACATTTTGTTTCTTGTTTGTTAATTACTATTTATAAAGTTGTTGTTTATGTATAAAATTTGACTTGTCTAAGAGCTTCTTTGTAAGCCTAAAGAAATAAAGTTATTGACTTTTGACTTTTGTAACATTAAGTCATCTGTAATCGTTATGGTAAACAAATTATTTTGTACTTTTTAAACTTTTGCGTTTTTTTTGTATAAATAAAATTACTACACAGGTAAGTGCCCAGTGCCTTTTTATCAAAAAACTTACCAAAATACATAAGGTACCTAAACCTTAAGTATCTTGGTAAGTTTTTTGATAAAACAGCTCTATCATATAAAGAAAGGTTACGCAAATTAAAAGCAATCATGGAGCAAATAAGAATAACTAGCCAATTATTTCCCAAAGAATGCAATATAACAAAGAGGAAAACTAAACAAAGAACGTCCAATAAATAAGCGGAATATTCATTAAAACGTCCTCAGCACTCGCCAAAGTATTATTAATTAGTCAACTTGGAATCAAGATTGGGATGTTTTTGTTTGATAACTTTTTTACGTGTTGTGGTTAATAATCATTCATTTTCGCTGTTTTATTAAAAGAAAATTTAAACACCATCTTGTTGAAATTTTCATCTCTCCTTTATGAAACTTACTAGTTTATGCCCGCGGCTTTGCATGCGTTGTTTCTATGGGAACGTTTTAAGGTTATTTCTTTCCCATGGGAACTGATTTATGGGATAAAAAGTAGCCTATGTTTTATTCGATGCCAAGAACTACCTAAATTTATATATTCAGCTCAATCCGTTCTGTACTTTTAGCCTAAAGAAGTTACAAACATCCATCCATCCATCCTAACTTTAGTTTAAGAATGTTATATTTTACTAGCAGCGCCTAGCGGTTTCACCCGCGTAGTTCCCGTTCCCGTGGGAATCCCGGAATAAAATATCCAATGCAAATAGCCTATGTGCTATTCCAGACTATAATCTATCTCTGTGCCAAATTTCATCCAGAGCCGTTCAGCCGTTCTGACGTGATTGAGTAACAAACTTCCATCCATCCATTCAAACTTTCACATTTATAATATTAGTGGGATTAGTCGGATTTTTGGGGAGATTGAAGTGTTTTGTGGAGGAAAAAAATATATCTACCTGTTTTAATAACATTTGAATCCTAATAAGCATCAATACCAAACTGATGTTTATAAGGATTCAAACTAAAATTGTAAAAAAAAACCATTTTCTTTCATTTTGAATAATGCATTTCCTTGCAAAGATTGATCCTTCTGCAATCGAATCAGTTAGTGCAAAAATACAAAATATTTACTTCCACAAAAACTTACAAAAAAGCACCTAATCTCATCTCACTAATATTATAAACGTGAAAGTTTAGATGGATGGATGGATGGATGTTTGTTCCTTTATCACGCCAGAACGGCAAAACGGATCTGGATGAAATTTGGCACAGAGATAGATTATAGTCTGGAATAGGACATAGGCTACTTTTTATCCCGAAATACCTACGGGAACTAGAACTACGCGGGTGAAACCACGAGGCGCTGCTAGTACAAACTATTTATAACCAAAAGAACTTACAAAAAGGCACTTAAATGTAAAAACAGGGTGTCATATATATTTTTTGAATCAATCGTATTAATTTGCTTCAAAAGTAAAATAAAGTAATGGGATCCGTTTTCTACCCTTTGGGTACGGAAGCCTAAAAAAGAACAAAAGCTTACGTAGCGTAAGCATATGCGTAAGGTAAAAAAAAACATCTAATTAAATTACTCATGTAAAGCCTTTTCATGAAAAAATGTGTTCCATTTCCTCTTCAAACGTCCATGTCCATTCTGTCATTTGAATACAACCCGAGGACAGTAAGGCATGTTATGGACAGTTATTATTACAACACGAGCGGACTCGGGATTGTCTCATGTCATTACACCAAGCCCTTGCAATGACGCGAGACATTTAATTACATACACGATAGGCGGATTTGATTACATTACGCATACAAAAGGACATGTTAGGACAGGTTCTGGTAAATGAGAACATTCAAACATCAAAATAAAAAAAAAAGTGCTGGACATTTCACACAGTATTATCTAGCCCCAAGCTAAGCAGAGCTTGTGTTATGGGTACTAGATAACTGATATACATAATACAATACAATACATAGATAGACAAAGAAAATTACAATTAAATAATAGATTAAAATTAAAACTAGTACCTACACCTACCTACCAATTTTTTTCATAGATAGATATTTTTTATTATACATAGAAAACGACGTGAATACAACAAATATCCCAAGTAGCATTTTACTCCATTTAAGAGTACACATTTAGTTCCCATGTGTACTTGAAGCATTACTACAGTTCACACGTGATGTACAAGCTGCATTATTGCGATATATAACACCTATAGCTGTCTAAGGGACTTATAGGAGTGTAGAGTTATACTTTTATACGATTGTTGGTGTTATAATACTCTAACAACTATCCTTTAGTCAGCCGTCTGACTAAGAGCATTACAGGAGGGTAGAGATACGGCAACCGCTGTTTAACGGCCTACTTGTGCGATGTTATAGAGCTAGCATTTTAATAGAGCACACGTGGTCATTTATAAAGCCAAAGGCTGTTATGTTTACTCGTTTTAGACTATTATACAGCTAGTAGCTGTAGTAGGACTTGTTTGTGATCATAAAATAACCTTCTTTTACTATCTGTACAGAAGTGTTTAAATGGTTCACATGTTCACTGTAGGCTGTTAAAAGGAGTATATGTGTTGTCCATTAACATCAATAGCTGTTTATTTGTCCACAAGTACTACTCTTATTTGCTGTAAGCTGAACATGACTGAATGTGATATTCTATTACACTTATCCCACAAACTGTGTTTATTACGTCGCGTGCATAAATTGTGAAAATTAACAGAAAATCTTGGAAAGTAAGAGCGAGAACCGGGAGAATAAGGAGAAAAATTTCAAAAGAATATTCGAAAATGAACAGTCGATTGACAACGACGCCCGAAAATGAGCCCGTCGATACGGCTGCAACAAGTGCGACAGCAACAGTTGTTCATGGTGGTTCTGTACATGATGCAGAGGAAAATGTGCCTGAACCTGAAAGTTCCCTTCAAAATATACAGATATCAGAGTGTGGTGATTGCAGTTCTAGTACTGCACCATATTTTGCAGAATTTTAACAGATAAATATCAGAAATAACAGTTATTTATTTATCACTAAATAAAAGGAATAATATTAGGTTATTTATCTGATTAATTCTGCAAAATATGGTTACACTATTACACTTGCCGACTCGGCGCTTACGGTGCTGACAGGTGTATGTTCACCTTTAAAATATTGTAAACAGTGTTTGTTACTATGGCTGAGTGACAACTATTATTTTCTGTCCTTTTCTGTCGCAGGGCATAATGTTGTCCCTCTTTATGTAGTTTGTTTACATTCTTTTAAATACCTCCTTAAACAGAGTAGTGTTTTTTGTAAGTGTAAATACGCTGAAACCAAACTATGTGTCTTACACGAAATTAAAAAGTATTTTTTGTTAGATTGTTACAAAATTTGTAGGTACTTTAGGTATTCATACTTGACTTAGTACCTGAGCTAGGCGATTTAACGGACAATAATTATTATTGCTTTGCCAAAAAAGGGCAAACAGAAGAATTATCGATGTCGTAACAATAGGTAGGTATAAGTAACAGTATTTAAAAAACAAATTTGTAAATTTTTCTGAATAAAGGCTTGAAATGAAATGAATTATTATTGCGGATCTCTAAAATTGCAGTATATTGAAAGACGAATACGATGGTACACAATTGACCTAAACTACATCTTAAAGCTGTACATAAGTTCACATTCGAATAAATTTATAGACATTGGCTCTGTAGTGGTACAAATGTGGGACTTCATATAGATAACAGCATTCTAACAGAACACATGTGAACCTATATACCGCTAACCGCATTAAATTGTAGTTATAACAGTTCACATAGTCGTATTTCATTTCCACCATTTTGTTCTCGTGACCTAAAATGTTTACCAAATAAATCTCCAATATTCTCATGCAGATTTATCACAAAATACGCAGATAGAGCGATTGAGTTTTGTTTCATGTTATATTTAATTACCGCAGTTTAATTATAATGCCAATATAATATCAAAAACTGAAAATTGTAGATTTCCTCTCAGCCAGTTTTAAATATTTTAAAATGAATATCGCGTTCTTACAGAGGCGCGTGAATATTTTAGCTGTAAATATGTATACATTTCACGATAAAGTTGCATTCCCATGGCATTAACAGCTAATTACCGCGTGTTATCATAAACTTCTATCCAATTGATATCCGCCGGAGTTTGTGTTTCATGATGGCAAACACAAAACCAATCTAATGAGTAATTCATAAAATAACTCAGACTAAGTAAGAAATAAAGACGGAGCGCTGTCGTCAACGAAATGAAGCCGGTTTCGTAAACATGTGTGCACGTAGTGAGTGTTGCCGTGTAGTAAAAACTTAATACCCTAATATGTTATTGTCTAAGTACTAGCAGGATGAATGGATAAGTAAATAGATAAGTTAGCATTTTTTTTTATTGTAAAGGTACATCTTTCATGTACCCCTTACATATTTACTCCGACTAGATAGGGGAAAAAATAACGTTTATTTCTTTAGGCTTACAAAATAAGCACTTAGACAAGTCAAATATTATACTATAAACAGGTTTCTAAATAGTAATAAATATCAAATAAAAAACAAGGTGTTCTTGATTTTGTCCACTAGTGTTACACACATACAATTATGGTCGCAACTCGCCTTGCAGTGTGACGGTGGTCATTGCGGTTCGCATCCACGCTGGGTCACGGTGGTTGTATTGCTGCGAAACGATACCCATATCAGATATTTTGGTTGGGGGCGGGGGGTTCAAGAGGGCTGGGAGCGTGGGGGGTACCAGCACGGCTCGTATCCTCCTAACTTTTTTGAAAATATTCTATAGTCTATGTTCATCAGGGATAATGTAGGATTATAATGGTGAAAGAATTTTTCAAATCGGTCCAGTAGTTTCGGAGCCCATTCAATTCGTCAAACAAGCAAACAAATCTTTCCTCTTTATTATATTAATATAGATATTATTATTATTATAATATATAGTATAGATTTAGAAAATACGATGACTGCAAGGAATGCCGCGTCTGTCGTGCTCCCTAGTTCGCGGTCACCTTCACTTGGACCCCGCTACGGCGCTACCTCATTAGACCCCTAATTTCACCTGACGTCATATAGCCTATAATAACCGAAGTGTCGAGACGAATCATTAGACACCTCATTTGTTGAAATCGGACTTGTAGTTTCAGCGCTACGTGGGATCATGAAATCGCCTACATACAAACATACATAGGATGTCAACCTCATAACCCTCCTCCGTTGGTAGTCGGGTAATAATAGAAATAGGTAAACAAATGAATTGTTACATTACCTACATTTTACGTCACATGAATAACTTGCTTAATAAACGGGAACTATTGTGACGCTTACTCGTGGCAACACTGGTGGAGGTTGTGGAGGTTTTGTGTTCCAAGCTTATGAAAATTGATTGAATTGATTTTTATGTTTACTTACGTGTGAAATGTGATTCCATCCTGCTTTTTATTCTTCGAGGATTGGTTTCTACACCCTTTCACAAAACAATTTGGCAATTTTTGCTACAAAAATCGCGAATAACAATAACGTGACCTTGCGTGACACTCCGCGCGCCAGTACAGCGCGACTGACAAGGTAAGGCGTAGTTTCGTTATATGTGTGTGCGTGTAACTGTGTTTATACACGGCAAGGCGTAGTTTTACCGGCTTCAGTGTGGTTTTTCGGCGGGGCTCCGTCTTGATTTCTTACTTAGTCTGAGTAAAATAAAGAAATAATTTAGTACACACGTGATTTTAGGGTAGCAGTGGAGTACGTTTGTGGGATGTTATAACTGTGAAGGCTGTATATTGAGCCACTTGTTACTCTTTATTACACTCATGTACTTTGTATGGTTCACACTGCGTCCCATATAGTGCCGTAAGTCAGCCTTAAGTCCCATGTTACTACTTAAACAGCTATTATAATGCTATTATACAGCTAATGTACAGCTATAGTGAACTTAAGGCTGTCTAATTTGTGCCCAAACTGGCTGTATAAGAGCATTATAGCAAGCTATACAGCTCTTATACAGCTGACTTACACAGCTTGTGGAGTACATGTGAACCACTAGACATCTTTTATAGAACCCCGAATGCTACTTGGGATCGGCAGATCGAATATAAATACTTGTCCCAAGGCGGGAATTGAACTCGTAACCTCCTGCGTCTCAGGCGGACCTTCGGCTACCGTACCACAGAGGTCGTCAAAAGCGAGTCTACCACCTCCCGTCGCATAAAAGGGTAACAGTTGTAACTATTCCTGAATAGTCACAACAAGGTAGGACCTGTCCTACCTTACTTTAGAGGGACATTATGAGGTAACGGTTGGGAACAATCCAAACTGTAGATTATTGTCCATTGTTGGACATCATAGTTCTGGTTATACGCACACAATCAGCATTTTTTTTATTGATAGGTTCACTTAACTGGTTTTTACATAGAACAGAAAACTAGGTTAACCTAAGTAGTATAAACTAGAATGAGTGTAGATCCTACTCGTTGTGAACACAGCTTGCTTAGAGCTTATGAATCATCATCATCATCCTGTATTAGTCCACTGCTGGACTAAGGCCTCCCCTAATGTGCACCATAGCTGAATAATAATAATAATGAGCATTGAATGAGTTGTATCACATATTGTTTAAAACAGAGGAAAAGAAAAAAAGTACATATGGAGTGTTAAATTAACGATGTTAAATCTAACGATCCTATCCATCCACGCGCCACGGTTGTCTGGTAGAGATCGCTCCTGAGCGATAAGACCGCCAATTGTCACATGGTTTTTTTACTTCTTTTTATCTTTGTTTGATATATTTAAGTTATGAGTGCAATAAAGAATTTTCTATCTATCAAAATTAAAAGACGTATTCTTAACACCTACATTGTCCGCAACCCTCTTAATGTGTCTCTAGCACTGCTTGTGGCTGCGCGCGGAGGTTGGGCAGCAAAAGCGTCAAAGGCATCGCCTCGTTCCTCTTAAAAAATGCGCTCTGTCCAAACCAGCAAATACTACACAAATATCATGCAAACAAAATCAAACTTCATGGAATCCAAAACGAACATTGCTAACAATAACACGCTATAACTACGCACGCATACGGATGCTTCACGTATAAAAGAGCTGAATAAACTCTTTTTAAAATCGGCTTTCGATCGAACAAATCGTAGTATCAACGGTTGTTGTGGCGTGGAAATGAGTAGAGGACACTTTGTGACCACGCTCTAGCACATCACATGTTAGATAAAAGTTGTTTCGTTAGGTACCTAGAGTTCGACATTTTAATACCATCCTTGCTCGCGGTCTGCAAGGGCGTGCTACTGCATAAAATTCAACTGGAATAGAAACCTACAACTTATATGTATAGATACTACGATACTAGATAGTTTATGCCCGCGGCTTCGCACGCGTTTTGTACATGATAACGTTAGGTTATTTCTTTCCCATAGGAACTGTGTTATGGGATATAACCTATGTTTTATTTCAGGCCTGGAATTATCTGTAGGTACTGAATTTCAGCCCGATCCGTTCAGTAGCAGCATTTTGCCGTGAAGTAGTTACAAACATACATCCATCTATCTAAACATCCAAACTATCACATTTATAACATTAGTGTGAGCTATATCTATTTATTAATAAAATATGAGCATTATCTGTCCAGTAGATTTAGCGTGAAGAAGTAAGAAACATCCATCCATCCTTCTAAACTTTCGTTTTTATAATATTAGTGTGATTGTGGATCGCAGTTCGGTGGTAGATCTATTGTCCAAGAGGCGCTGCTGCCCCCCCCGGTGTATGTCTCTTAGTCGCCTCTTACGACACCCTCTGGAAGTGTTGGGGTGCTAATTATAACGGCTAATTACCATTCGGTACCACACGGTACGGTGCTTATTATGGGAGGTCTATATCCTGCAGCGGAGTTTTTGAGCTGATGGTGATGATGATACTAAGGCCCGTATTATGAAAGCTTGCTCAGTCATCGACCTCTGCTTGAGTAGCGGTTTTGTATGGCATAAACGTCACTCAAGCATAGATCTATGACTGAGCAAGCTTTCATAATACGGGCCTAAGTGTGAAATTAATTCCACCCGATACGCCATTCCAACTTTGCAGCCTGAAACACGGATTTGGTTCAATATAACGCCGATTGCGTGTTCCTACGTAGCCGGGCCAGTGTTAATATTATCTTGTTTGCCCGCGGTTTGCGCTGTATTCACAATTTCGATATTGTATTTTCTTTATAAAAGCTTCTGGCAATGTCCAAAAGTACACAACGCTCGGTGACCAGTACTTTAGTACTATACTTATAAATCTGTGGTGACCAGCTTAATTTTGCACAAAAACAATGTAACGAATTTTAAGCTTGACACGTTTTTTTCTACGACAACTGAAAACCTCTGTAGACGAACAAAGTGGTAAAAACGGTTTTGCTGTAATATTTTATTGGTTTTAAATCTTTATTAACAAAGAAAATTACAATCAAATAATAGAATTAAATTAAAACTAGTATTTACAATTGAAACAACGATATCGTACAACAAACGGGGATTGGTAAATTCTACCTCACCAACACACACAAATCTGCAGTTGAACATGCCTCCAAAGCGTTTTACCATAATGACCACGCTTAGCAGACAGACCCTACAATATTCAGAAATGTTGTTGTCTGGCTAGATATTACGTTTATAGCTAATCCACGATGAAACCAGCAATAACGTACGATAGAAGGCTATTGTAGGTAGTGCGCTATGATACTGGTACCTTGCACTAATGCAATTTTGATTGCCCTTTGAGAGTAATGATAACACGATACAGCGAACGATGAGTTGCAACTATTCAGGATTGAGCTCGAATAGAACGCTGCTAATTACTCTACGGGTCGTCCTCAGATTGTAAACGTGAAGTAGTTAACGTGTCCATATATCTGTACTTTTTTGTCTTTCAGCTTTGAAGGATATTAAAGTAGAGGTGTTCGTTATGACAATGTAAGTACAAAATATAAACATAATTTTACGTACTTTAGGTTTTTATAATATGTTTGACGTTTTGGAATATAATTTTATTTTGTAAATCAAGTGTGAATAAATAAAATAAAAATAAATGACGCTAACGTGACAAACATGTGATGTGGGTGGACAGATCAATATAGTTTTATATTAGCTCTTTCAATCATAATATACTACAGACAACTTTTAAAACATATATGTCGGTCATTTTTGATCTAAATAAGTTCACCCATTTGTAATAATTTATTGAGTTTCAAGAGAGATATTTTGGGAATCGCAGTTATTTGAGGGACACCTTGTGTAATGTCGCCGCCGGATCATGAATCAGCCCGTTTGTAGAAAGGCCAGGCCAATTGCTAAATGGTGCATTTCAATTACTTAAATGAATTGCGTTCAACAATATGGCTAAACGTTACATAGCCATCTCGTCGAGTGAAATTAATAAGGTTTTCACAAAAAAATTGCGTTCGTTTTGCAATCAACCTAGCCATTTTACAAACGGGCTGGATTCTACGATCATACTATACATAAAATCAACATAAATGAATAGAAAAAAAAGGTTTCTATCGTTTTGGTCGTCTATCTTTCGCAAGTATTTACTTAATTACCTTTAAACACCAGCTAAGTTCAACTTGATTTAAGGCGAAGGTATTGTATCGTCTAGCCTAGACGCGTGAATTTGATATTCTGTTTTTGGCTTCGAGGTGAATAACCTGAATGACTTTGTGATAGTTCATTTTATTCTAAAGCTAAAAAGTTAAGAAACCACCGAAGAGCTTTAACGTTGTTTCATCAGCACTTACGTACCTTACTTTTTATTTCTTTGGATGTCTTTATCATCTGCTGTTGGAAAAGGGTCTCCTCCTTCTCAAACTTTTAAGCTTAGCTAGTTATTTAACACTGATTGCTCTCAACGCACATGACGAAGATGGGCCTCTCATAACGAGCCCCTCTGCTTTCCGGGTTGCAAGTGTTGCAACGATAAACCGAGGCAGTGAAGACTGATTCATCATCATCATCATCATCAGCCTATATCAGTCCACTGCTTATAAAATACACTCAAAATAGAAGCCGTGGCCTGCCGAGTCGATCGAGTAATCGGCCGCCATACTAATTTTGTTTGTAAGAATTACTACTTGTCGGGTTTAGTTAGATTTAACCAATGAAGTAGTATTGAAGTCATTGCGTTCAATTATCGTTAAAATCAAGTCAATCTAGCTAGATATAAACTGGCTAGGCGGCTGTCATGTCTAGATTAAACGAGCCAATGTGGTGCAATTTCATTAAGCCACGACGGGAATGAGATTTCCTTGCCAGTGAGGGATTTGGGATTAGACACTCATTGGTCTGTTGCTTGTTGTGATAGGGTAGATTGGTTTTTAGCAGATTTGTTGCAAGCAAATAATGCCTGTTGGATTCTTAAACTAAATTCTTGAAAATTATGATTTTTAGGGTTCCGTACCCAAAGGGTAAACCCTATTACTAAGACTTCGCTGTCCGTCTGTCCGTCTATCACCAGGCTGTATTTCATAAACCATGATAGTTAGACAGTTGAAATTTTCACAGATGATGTATTTGCCGCTACAACAACAAAAACTAAAAAACAGAATAAAATAAATATTTAAAGGGGCTCCCATACAACAAACGTGATTTTTTTGCCGTTTTTATAGATAACGGTACGGAACCCTTCGTGCGCGAGTCCGACTCGCACTTGGCCAGTTTTATTTTAAATGTTTTTTTGAAGTACTTCTTAGTATCCAACTTCCAGAAAATGTTGAAACCTTATGTTAGGCCTTGTCGCCAGCCTGGGTTCACAAATGAACATGAACTCCCCCAAAAAAAGAGAGATGTTTCCATAATCTCCCGGCTTGGCAGCTGGATTGGTCACAAAAGTAGAGGTATACGAAGAACGAAGTTGTTGCACTTCCTCTAGCAGGTTCCCTCGTCTCTTACGACATCCAAAAGCTGAGTAAGAGCGTCAATGCTTAAGTCGCGCCCGCTTCGGCCACTTTTATTTCATCATCATCAGCCGTTATTAGTCTACTGATGAACATAGGCTTCCCTTGATCAGCGACAATTTATTTATCGTCTTCTCATTCGTAGCGTTCTTGGCAGAACGGTCGTGGTCACCATGACGAGCCTTGTTGTATAGGCTGTATTAGGAATGGCGATATATCTGGATGTATCTCCATCTCTCCCTGTTGGCGGTCAATCTGGAGCATTCATGCAGGGGGACTCCTACGGCAGATCTTATTTGGTCGGTCAACCTCATATGCGATCTACCCCTCGGTCTTTGACCCTCCACCTTTCCCTGCACGACTAACCGTTCAGAGGAGTCATTGATTCGCGATACATGCCCGAAAAACTTCAAAATTCGAGATTGTACGTGCGTATACAGACGCTCTTTCACACCGAGTTCTTGGAGGATGGACACGTTGGTGCGGAACTCAGTCCAAGATATACCAAGCATTTCCTCCAGCATCACATCTCAAGAGCGTCTATTTCCTTCCTCTCGAACTCTCTCAAGGTCCCACGTCTCGGAAGCGTATAAAATATACGGAAAACGAGTGTTTATATATAAAATATACGGAGTACGAGCCTGGTATAATTCACTAATGGTCATACTAGCAGCGCCTCGCGGTTTCACCCGCGTAGTTCCCGTTCCCGTGGGAATTCCGGGATAAAAAGTAGCATGTGCTATTCCAGACTATTATCTGTGCCAAATTTGATTCAGATCCGTTCGACCGTTCTGGCGTGATTGAGTAACAAACATCCACCCAAACTTTCATATTTATAATATTATATATTAGTGGGATTTATTTATTTAAAATAAATTGTAAATACCTAAGTGTCTAAAGCACAGTCATTGAGCAGAATCCACCGTTGCCAAGAAGACACTGTCTTGCCACAATAAAAGCACAATTCCTGGCGGGAGCTCGCTTCTAGAATGCAAATCGTCGATTTCCAGTTACAAGGATACACTCATTTACAAACTTACTGCATATTTTTGCATATAAACTTGGATATATTAAAATAAACTGGAGGATGTGAACGTTTGTGAATGCGGAAAGGGAACGAGTCGTGAATTTGACAATGTTTTTGTGAAATAAAATGTTTTACGAATACATAAACAACTTTATGATCATTTCACTTGCAATAAATTGTTATATTTTTAAATTCTGTCAACTTGGGACATGAAGTAACTCGGCATTTCGTTGATTCTCAGTATTTCCTTGTTGCAGTTCTGTATAAAACTACTGGGGCACAAATTGTCCCAGTAGTTCTCTGCATCAATACCTAATACTTACATATTACGTCATTCACTTGGCAACAGCTTTTCAGATAGATCTTGTATCAATTTTGAGTTTTCCGAATGTTTTGTCGACCATTTGTTAGCAAATAAAATATTATTGACAAACACGAATTGACAAGCCTTTGGAAAACTGGCTGTGAGACACTAGTTTATTTAAGTTAAGTTACTAATATACGAATGCGTTCACAAGTATCTCAGTGACGCAGCGAGAGGTTGCGGGTTTGATTCCCGCCGCGGGACAAATGTTTGTACGGTCTGCAGATATTCGTTCTGGGTCCAGACCGGTAAATACTTCATGTAGAATACGTCCAGGTGTATTCTAAATAGGTAACCATTTCATCAGTTATCGCGTATGGGTATTGGGCCTAGATGATGCTGTACGGATTTTCCAGCATTTTATCAGACTATTTTCGTCACTCATGGGTTTTTTTTCTACGCCTATTTAGAAAACAGCCAATGAGCGACGAAAAAGAGTGAACGAGAGATTTTAGTTCATTCTCAAAGATTCCATGAGTCTAATTTCCTTTATACCATGCAAAGACGTAGTAGCCGTTACAACTATGTTTGATACCAAAGAAGTTGAGTTATGGGATTCTTGAGCAGTAACTATGACAAGGTTCTAAAAGCATACCCTTCCTACTACTATAATTACGTCGGTACAAGAGCATCCGACTCCACATGATATAGGTACTTCTACTTCTTCATCTACTTCATCTCTGTAAAACCTGGTTCCCCACAACTCATGCGGGCTTGCTTTCAGAGACAGTAAGAGCATCACACGGCGTTAAGGCGATTAAAAATACACACTACATTACGCGGCGCCGGCAGGGGGCGCTTATCGCAACTTTCCGGGAGAGCGCGTACTGCGGCAGTAATTATTTCGGATCTCTCAGACATTGCTTGCAAGTGTTTGTTTTTGGTAAGAATAGGTAATCTTTTCTTGTTTGCTTTATCTTTTACACCAGAGTCATGCGTTGCAGGTGGACCTTCGCTCGGTGCGACACAGAGGTTGTCAAATTTAGTGCTCAATTATTGGTCGTCATATTTACCATGCATGTTACGCACAAAAACAAGCAACTAAGCCTAGGATTTATTTAATTTCATAAGTTATTGTTTTGCGTAGTAGATTTAAAGATTACATAATATTACAATCATTCTTTTTTTCTTAAATTGTTAGGTAAAAAAAAACACTATAGACAGCAAAAGTGCCTAGTCCATAGTTGTACAAACGATCTACTCGTTTGTACAACTTTAGACTAGGCACTAACAACTATGGACTACTTTTGCTGTATAGTATATATTTTTTGCAGTTTATAACTTAATATGTGTACGAAATTTAAAAAGGGACCCCGAGGGTTCATCATGTGAGTAACGATTTATAATTTTCGGTTATTTAAAAAAAATGCTTTTTTTGTCGTGTTCTTTTACATGCTCTCCTGCAGGCAGATGCTCGATGCAGGAAGGAGGCATTTGACTTCACACAACTTTATTAATTTATAAAATATTTCACAAATGTTTTTTAAATGTTCATTCAGCTAAATCAGTGTTTTGTCATGTAATTTTTAGAAATAAAATGTTGAGGTATGATTAGCCTTCGAAATTTCTAAACAATAATAATAATGTAAGAATAGACACGAAAAAAATTAATATGAAGAAAAAGTTTCATTTCTTTTTATTTTAAAGTTAAATAATCATCTGGACATACCTAAATAAAAATAAAACAAAATGTATCATTCTTAATTCAACTGTCTATACCTTATTATGCTGTCTTTTTCATAGCCAAATCTATAATATTGAATGTCGCGAAATGGTACAGTGAAACAGACAGTCAGACAAAGAGCTTTTATAATTTCTTTTTAATTTCTTTCGTTAATAGATGAAACTAGACGGTACGAATAGCAACCGGTATATATAAAACCCAACGCTCAATTTAATTAGACAGACGCGTCTTCCCAAAGTAAAAAGATACGATCCCAAAAATAAAGCTAATTAGAACTATTATCTTGATGAAGCGCAGAAATATCTTTTTCTGTTGGCAAGGGCAAATCGTATTTCATTAGATCGCTCCGCCCTTAGAGTAACTAAACATAGAGTGATAGTTTTACACAAAATTCCGCTCAAAGTTGAAGCACAAAAACAACCAATGTGTGCGTAAGCGGCACGTGATTACATGAGCCGACACGCACACAAGTGCACAAATAATGTTGCAAGTAACTAACATTTTTCTCATAAGATAGGGAAATTTTAACATTTAGTAAGGAGTCAATGACTATCTCATTTACCACTCTTCTGTTAGATTATATTTTTAATTAACTTAATAAACAATGGGATTGGTAAGTAGTTTTTATCGAAATGCGGATATTATACGTAGGTAGGTACCTAACTCTCACGCAATCTACTAGGTATCTTACCTACCTAGGTACTTAGTAAGTCAGTGAACAAAAACAAATTTTGATGAAAAATTATAGATAAAGCCTATGTTTGATTCCAGGCCTAGCTACATTTATACGAAATTTCATTCATCCGTCCGTAGTTATATTAGTATTAGGTATTTATACCTAGTCTTGGCGTGGCATCTAAACTTTCGCATTTATTATACCTAATAGTTATCATGTAGCCTACCTACATGATACTTACTAATATGTAGGTAGGCTACAGGAAGTTACCTGTACCTACCTACCTACCAACCTAAAGTAAAATATTGCTAGGTGGACGAAGAAAGGTAGGTGACCTTTCTTCGTCTTTAAGCAGTTTAAAAAAGATAAATATCTATCTCTTTTTCGTGACTGTGATGTCAATGTGTGAGTGCGTAAGCGTACGTACAGAGGGTGGTGGACTATTGAGTGCTTCACTTTATTTCTTTCTTAGTGGACTACGTCCGTTGAATTTCTCTCGTCCCTGTACCTATGGTACATATTTAACTTAAAATCCAGGTAAGATAGGAGGTAACCCTGAAATATCTGGCAAATAAAAGTCCTACCAGTGTACAGTAGAAATAGAAAAAACAAATAGCTATCTATGGGGTAAAATGTTTTTTGATCTATAGCTAGCAACATTTTTTTGTAATGGCGTCTGTTTTGTTTACGATTTATTTTTGTGCCTAAACTAATGTTTTACTCCGGAATATAAGATGCTAGGTTGTACTTACCTGTGAAATGGAATCTTCGATTGTTTCTGATGATTATGTGAAGAGTTGTGACACCCTTTCACAGCACAGTAAGTCATTTTTATTGCAAATTTATAGAGCTCTTACTAGTAGGCCTTGACCTTGAGTACTGACGCGTCGAGCGACGTAGGAAGCCTTTAAAGGCTTCCTTGAAATTGCTTCACTTCGCGCGCGCCTACTGCGTTTCTATGCCTAATTATTCTAAGGCTCCGCCTTTATCTTTATTTAAGGAGTATTTGCTTTTTTCCCCTGTAACATTGTTTTTATCATTTATTTATTCGATCTTGGAGAAGTCTATAGAAATAATGTTATGTTATTTATGTGCTAACATCTTAGTGCTATTCAGAAATCTTATCAAATGGTTGTTTGTACGCTAGTTAAATAATCAATGATCAAATAGTTTTTTCTCTTGCCACATTGACGGTGACAAGAGGTTGGAACAGACTAGAAAGATCTGACAAGAAATTATATTATATATATGTATATATTTAAACGCTATAGATAAATATACGCTATTTAACGATCAGACCGTCCATTTTACTTCTATCTTTCTTTTTGTCATAACAAAAAAACATATATTTTTTGTCTATTTATATATAAAAGCATTCTCGTAGTTAATATAGAAATTATCAGTGAACAAACAACCGGTTTTAAGGTAATTGTTTATTCTTTTACTTTTACTATTTTAACAATATAAAAGAAACTAACAGCTAGTAAATATCTAAATACTTTTTTATTTTATTAAATTACCACAAAAAGCGACTGAAAAATAATACTTAACAAAGTTACAGGATGACTGCTGATGATTGAATCATAATTTATGCAAGTTTGGAGCTAAATTTATGTAATCACGTACTTGCAACTTCGTTGAAATAGAAATACTAAACCATTTGAAAGTGCATTGGAAGTGGGTATTATGACAACAACTATTCCATACAAGGAAGCTTAAATATATGTTCAAAATGTATAAAACAACAAAACGTTTTAGGCTTGCCTGTAAACTGTTCATCCTAACAAGATCCTATTATACCTGCATTTAAAATAAAAGTGAAGAGGTACGTAACATAGACATTACATAGTCGCTTTTGTACCAGTTGTGAGTTAAAAAGCACTCTAAGCTAGTACACTTAGAGACAAAATTAAGTGTATGGAAAACTTGGCAAGTGCTTAGTGGATAGTGGAAACTTTGCGGTGGTTTAAGAGGGGTATTTCGGCGTTTTCGGTATTAAAATTTGAAAATGAAATATTCAAATGTCTTATCCAATTTGTAGTTTTGGAAATTGTAAAAATTATACATAGGTACAACTACGTTCAATTTAGGTACCATGATATTGTACCTAAATTGAATGAGCATGATGTCTTAGACAATTTAACCCGCTGTCAAAGGTCAATGTACATTTTACTATAAAAACTATCGTAGTTTGACGAATTCATTACAGATGTAAGCGGGTTAACTATGAACCTTATTTGTGTTGGAAGAACACCAACGTTTCATCCCTTAACGAGGGACTTCTTCAGGGTGAGCGCGGTTCTAGGCGCGCGCGTTCCACGTCCCTCCGAGCACTTTCAATGTACATTGATTCTCATCGTTGCGATTCGAATATCAATTTTTCCCTGACTTTAACAACAGTCTGGGCAAAAGACATTCAGGAAACATTACCAAGGTGCGATAGTGGTCCAACATGGTCTAGACCCCATAAATTAAATAGTTTTATTGGAGCCTGATCTCCCCAACAAAGTCAAGAGTCCACCGGCAACGGCATACCACATCGACATTCCATGAATCAAGTTAGACAGTTAGTCTATCATAATGCTTACTTACCTGATAAATTAGAAAACCTTTTTGAAGCAACTCGTTTGAATTGAATATCTGCTAGTGCACTCTGGTCTTGGGCTCTCACCTCACCAAGTAAAGATAAGTGGAAAAAACCCTTTTTGGAGCCACTCGCTTGATCTCCTAACATCGTCCAGCGGGCCTGACAGATTCGCCCACGCGAGCGCCTCTCACAATCCATTAGACGCGACACCGACGACTCACCTAAAACGATTTTGCGACTTTACAAAAATAGTGGAGCTTTGTCGACATATTAACCGTTGGATGCACTCGGCTTAGAGTCCGAGATTTTGTTTGCCTCACTTGATCTTCCAACTGTAGCTAAGTAGGAACTCCACGAGAGAAAATTTTCGTGTTTTTACTTAGCAATTTTGAATGGTGACTCGTAGAATTTTTTATTGCTTTTTACTATTATTGATGGTTTTGATTAGGTATGTTATACATAAATATCGTACAATTTAATAACATTTAATTTCAGCGAATACAGTTGATCATAAAAAAAATATCGATGCCTCTTTTACTTATTTTTAAACGGCTTTTTGCTGGTGTAGTCCCACTGAAGGTTCTACTCCTGCTACGGCCGTCCATTCCTCTTTCCTTTATATATTATTCCGGGAAAATTTTAATGGACAAAAAAATATGCTACCGTAATAAGCGTTTCTGTCTTCCTAATTGGTGTTCTGTCTATTAAATTGATGGGCTGTTACTGAAATTAACCTTTGACATTGAAACTGAGTACACAGGTATTCCAGCATTACCTAATCAACTAAAGTCTGTTGAAGCCAACGCACTTCCCGGTAATGAAATTACTATTTTTGTCACAGTTAAGTCACACATTGTAGACAACAAGACGTGTGTTGTCGAAAAAAATATGGACACCCATATAAAAACTTTTGGTTCAATATCAGCGCTGAATTGTATTTTGAGTATTCTTGGATTGAGCCACGTATCTCTATGGAAGAAACAGCTAAGTTTAGACCTGTTCACGATAAAAAACACTGCAGTTTTCATAATATTTTCACTAGCGAACGTTTTTTTCTTAATTTTTAAAGTGCAATACAATTTGGAAAGAAAAAATTATCAAGTAACCTTCACGTTCAATGATACGATCCAAATGATGTTTATGTTTGCCTACATCGAATATGCAATTGATTTCTGTTTAACGTACAAATATCGCTTCGAGAGGGTGAACTATTTTCTTTTATACGTGAAGATAGATTCGCTGCTTGGAAGTCCAAACTACTCGAAACTGAGAAATAAAATAAAAAAAATACTAGCATCGTTTATCGTCGTTTGGTTTTTGACTTCCTTAGGAGATTATCTAGCGTTATTTAGTGTATTTGGTTGGTGGGATCCCTTTTTGTACACCCTGGAATATATTTACATGTTTGCGAATACGATGACTGTTCTGGACATGGTCTCTATTCTGATGCAGATAGAGTGCAGATTAAGTATCTTAGTTCGTTATCTGAAAGATTATTACGCTATGGCCGTATCTACTGAAGTTTTAAGCGCCGGTATAGTAGGACGAGATGCAAAAGAAGTTTCGCTAAATCAGTCGAGAGCAGTTTTGCCTGGAACTTCTGAGATATTGTTTCTGAATAAAAGCTATTTGCTTTTGGTGGAGCAGGTGGCGTATATCAACAAAGCTTACGGCGTTCGCGTGAGTAATTCGATTTTATATTTACTAAGTGCTTTTAACCACCTGGATGCTATTGTGGTTCTATATGAAATTCTGTTTACGGCTTTGCAGGATGACGTTTTTAAATACCTGTTTATCAGCTCCATAAATACGTAATTCAATTCTTAGATATAACAAGAAAAATTACGTAAAAGGCAGAGAATAAAATAATTCAAGCTATTTTTAATGCGATCGGGGATAAGTTGAACACAGAAAAAGCATTTTTTAAATTTAAAAATCCACCGAAATTTTCTTTTTGTTTGATCAATGTTTTTCAATAATGTTTCTATAAAATAATGGTTATATTTAAGTTGTACACTAAAAAATTTTACTACGTTCGTATTTACCCCCATTCATAATTAATTCTATTACGTCTTCTGGTTGAAAAATATTGCGTAAGAAATTACTGCTTTGCGAACGTTCCTACTATAACAGACGTAATTAATTGATTTTGATGTACCTACGTTATCCATGTTTACAATAATTATTACGTAGGTATGTGTGGATATTAGAAAACTGTTAAGAATGGTGATACGTCTATGATTGCTGAAACGTATTTACTTGGGGTGGGTTAAAATTTGACCTTACAACAAAGTAACTATACTACTTACCTTTAAACTTACTTAGTTACTGGAAAATATTGGACACTCACTAGTATAGGAGTCACAAGTGGCAGTGGGCTATATACCGAGAAGAACCGACAACCATTGGGGTAAACGTATTCTTGAGTGGAGACCATGACTCGTTAAACGTAGTGTAGGACGCCCTCCGGTAGGTGGGATAACGATCTCCGAAAGACTGCAGGCAGATGCTAAATGCGTCAAGCTGAAGACTGGGCGCTATGGCGCTCTTGAGGGGAGGTGTATGTCCAGCTGTGGACTAATATAGGCTGATGATGATGATAATGTCCAGCAGTGGACTAACTTAGGCTAATGATGATGATAGAATTAAAAACGTAATTGTTATTGCTTCTGTTTTTTCAGCTTCTGGTCTACAGCTTTACTCTTCTGCTAAACTTGATCCATCATTCCAATGTGATCATGAGACTTGGGAAAGGGATTTTTGTAAGTAAAACTTGATAGAGTATTTTTTAGGGTTCCGTACCTCAAAAGGAAAAAAGGAACCCATATAGGATCACTTTGTTTTCCGTCTGTCAACCCTGTTTTCTCAGCAACGCGTGGAGGTATCGAGTTGAAATTCACATCGTATACTCAGGTTCGTAACTTCTTGGAGCCGCAATATAACTCAAACTTATAAATCAATGCAATTAAAAGTTACAGCCGTTTACGCCCAATTTTTTTGAATTTTCCAAGGGAATCACTTAGACACAAAATCTATAGGGTACTTTCCATGAAATTTGGCAAAAAGCTAGGTCTTAAAGCACAAGTAAAGGGATAAATCCGAAAACTGTAATATTGTTGTCTAACCTTTAAGTACCGACGAGCCGTTTTTGTTTTTGTTACTCGCGAAAATTATCGTTTAAGAATCTTTAAAATCACTCAAATGGATTTTTTTTCAATTATCACGGACGATCTCTGCCGCGCACCGGCCGAAGGACCGCTTGTAGATAAAAAAAATCTTTATATTGGTGTGTATTATACTGTAATGTATTATCAGTTATCCATAACACAAGCTCTGCTCAGCTTGGGGCTAGATGATGCTGTGTAGATTGTCCAGCATTATTCATACTATTTAAGAATATAATAGAATAGAATATTTTACTATAAAAACTATCGTAGTTTGACGAATTCATTACGGATGTAAGCGGCTTAACTACGAACCTTATTTGTGTTGGAAGAACACCAACGTTTCATCCCTTAACGAGGGACTTCTTCAGGGTGAGTGCGGTTCTAGGCGCGCGCGTTCCGCGTCCCTCCGAGCACTGCGCGCTATCGCTCGCTGCGCACGAGCCGGGAAATAGAATAATTATAATATTATTATTATATCATTATTATTATTATTATATTGAGAAAAGAATATATTTTATTTACCATAAAAGTACTGTACACAAAAACTATGTTAATTAAAACTTCTTAGTAGGTAACAAATTAAATCTTTTTGTGCGTAGCAGTGTTTATGGCAAATAATGGCCTTCACTCAGCATTTTGCTGAATCTTTATTTTTCTTTGTCATCTTACTTCCAGGAGTCAGGGTTCGAACTCAAGCGCCTCCCCGTGATCTCTACCGCATTCCGACTGATGACCATCAGTGCTGTGGTGATGCTTCTGGTCTACTGGTGCGAGAAGAACTACAAAGAAGATGAGGCTCTCCGGTTCATTGACCTCATGCTCGGCAACGAGAATATTCGTAAGTATAGGTACTCAATGTGTTTAAAAAATATAATTGAATTTTTAAGACTATTATTTTCCCGTTTCATCATTCAAAGCAGAGTTGCTTTGAATGATGAAAGGGGGAGTCCCCTTGGACGGTCCGTCCTGTGCTATGGAGGTCCAATTTTCTTTACGTAAATGAGTGGAGTATATTCAGTCTCCCATAACAGAAGCTGCTTATTGGGGCTAGATGAAGGTGTCGGAGTTTCTCTGAAGGATAGAATTCGTAACGACTACATCCGACAGAGAACGAGGGTTATCGACACATAGCTCAGAGGATTACCAAGCTGAAGTGGCAGTGGGTTGGCCATATCTCGAGAAGAACCGACCACCGCTGGGGTAAACGTGTTCTTGAGTGGAGACCGCGACTCGGCAAACGTAGTGTAGGACGCCCTCCGACCAGGTGGGATGATGATTTGCGAAGGACTGCTGGCAGATGCTGGATGCGTCAAGCTGAAGACAGGGCGCTATGGCGCTCATTAGGGGAGCCCTATGTCCAACAGTGGACTACTATAGGCTGATGATGATGATGATGAAGGTGTCTGTAATATCTATGCAATATTAACAAAGAAAATTACACAACAAAAAACGAAGTCGGCGTGAAGGAAATTCAGTCAACAAAAGTCAACGTTACGGGAATCGACTTACGAGGAGTCTGCATGCAGGGAACAATTCTTTTGTTCTAGTATATACAATTAAAGCATTCGAGCGAAATCCAGGCTGTCAAACAGTCTAGAGGTAGTACAACGGTAGACGCGCTACGCCAGAAAAAAACAATGTTAATTATTTGTTTTGACAGTAATTCTAGAAAACATTTTGTACACGAAAAAAATCCTTGTATTCAACATTAAAAATCCATGTAATATTATAAATTCGAAAGTGACTCTTGTCTGTCTGTTACCTTTTCACGCGTAAACGGCTGAACGGATCTCAATGTAATTTGGCAGGGAGGTAAATGACAGCCCGGGGACGGACAAAGGCTACTTGGAAAACGGGTGCGAAGCCGCGGGCAGCGGCTAGTTTCCAATAAATAAGGAACTTGATACGAATTCTTTCTTTACAGGAAAAGAGCGAAGACATGCTTTGAAGGAGCTCCGGGTTCTGGTTGTAACTAGACCAATCCGGATCAACGCAGCGGGTTTCTTCACGTGCAACTATCCGCTGTTGGTGTCCATTACTTCTGTAGTAGGAACGTACACCATTATATTGTATGAAAAAATTCAGTAACATTTCACGGGTTTCTATAGTTCCATTTCATTTCATTTATAAGTAGCCAATATGTACATAGCTTAAGATCTAATTCTATCCTAAGTTAGTACAATGACATATGTAGGTACACCCTGTAGGGCACTGAAATTTACATTGTTAGGTAGTCATTTACATTATTATCATGATAATTTCTAATTTAATCCATAATCTTTTAAAATATATATAGTAATGCATAAGTTTCAATCCAATGTTAAAAATATTATATAAAAATCTAAATATCCTATTCATTTACAAATGTCCGTTTCAGTCATAGGCTTTGAAAAATTCTAAGACTATGATGGTGATGATGGTTTCAGTTAATAATAATAATAATACTACTATTCTAAATTTATTTTTATTTATTTATCGGTGAAGAATTCGTTCACACTATAATAACATTTATTAATTAGGATTTTTTTAGTTTGTTATAAAAAAAAGTTGTGTTTTGTCGTGTCTTTTATTTCTTGGGAAAGTTTAAATATGTTTCATAGTGTGGAAACGGGGTGGGTACTGACCGAGGTTACGGGGTGTAGTATAAAGTGTTACACAGCGGGCGTTCGTGCAGTCAATACGAGAGTCAGTACGAGTACTCGTACAATAGTCATATAGGTACAATGTCAGTAAAATTAATAAAAACAAACGAAAATTTAATTTAATTAGATGTTCACAAATAAAATATTTTTTTCCACAAAAAAGTCAACATCGGAGCTGTCGTCAGAGATGAGCGTTGAGGATCCACTCGAGAGATGGGTGACATGGACCGCGCCCCGCCCCGCCGCCGCGCCCCCGTCGCCGCCGTATGGAGACACGAAAGACGCCGGCCCTCGGAGATGTTGACAAAACACTATCGGGTGCCTTCAAAATTATGCCGCGGAAAGACAAAATCCAAAAGTAGGTTTAATTTTTTTGCAAAATTTGGCTGATAGGGTATAATCTTTTTGCAAAAATGATTTCTCTGAATAATGTTGTTTATTTACAAAAAAATATACCCTGATATTAATGTACTTTGTGAAGAAAAAATCCTTAAACTAAATATATCAACTTTTGGCCTGACCCAGGATTTGAACCCAGGAACTCACTAACAGTGGTTGAACAAGCTGACTAACTGTCATGTTCCTTTATTTTGGTACTACCTAAATAAATAATTATAAATAATAAATCTACCGCGAGTTGATTAATGAACAAGTGGTTCAAAAACTCGTTTAAATCACAGTCATAAATAAGCGAGCATTCATTCGGTAGAACAAAATCTAAAGGTAGGTAATTATTCACGAAATTCACTAATTACGTGACTCAGCCAAACCAGAAAATGTTGATAAGGGTTCGGCTAAAGCTAGGTTCAGACTCTGATAATCTAATTACTGGATCTTGTGATGCAAGTAATTAGTCACATGGAATGAGGCGTTTTCCAAAAATAATATTCCTTAACTACCTTAGACCAAGTAAATAAAAATTTGCCTTATTTCTCTACCTACTTCTTATGTAATGAAGTATCTATTTCGTTACAAATTGAATTAACCATTAATTCAATTTTGTATTTGAGTACAAATTTATATTTCTTCAAGTGATTTTCCCCCGTCCCCCAGGAGGAAAAAGGGAAAACCTTCGGGACGTAGACCAGTCGTGTGCCCTAGTTAACGCTGGATTGACGAAGTCGAAACCGATCTCTATTTTAGCCGATGCTTTTTTTACACCTCAACCGCGGACAAGAATTTCGCTGTTCATTTTATCGGTGTATGTGGTTCAGTATCAGGTGAGAACTCTGAATAGGTTTGCTTTGTAGTTGGTGTCGTTTTCTTCTACAACGCGGACTACATTTTGTTAGAACTTATCGGAGAAGGTTGTTTTCGCGGAATTGTTACTAAATATTTTCATCCTTATATTTTTTTAGGTTTGCTAGGTTAGCGAAAAGAGAGACAGAAAACTCAAGTTATGCTAAGTGAAAACACAATATCAAACTATGTAGTGTAAAACGCCCTTAGCACGAAGACAAGAAGACATAACTCTTTGCGACCCGTTAAGGAGAGTGAGTGCTCTGAAGCGAGGAATGTCGATTGCGGCTCCTTAACAGCCAACTTTTATAACCGAGAGATGTTTTGCACTTAAGTTTAACTACACGGTTATGTACTAAGCTTTAATCTTGATTATTATGCTGACAGATTAAATTGCTTGCAATAAACGAAGGGATATAAGTAGACATTTATACAGTGGCAGTAATAAATTTTGAACCTACTAGTCACTGCCCGCGGCTTTGCACGCGTTGTTTCTATGGAAACGTTTTAATAAAGCCGGCTAAGTGCGAGTCGGACTCGCGCACGAAGGGTTCCGTACCATTATCTATATAAACGGCAAAAAAATCACGTTTTATGTACGGAAGCCCCCTTAAATATTTACTTTAATCTGTATTTTAGTATTTGTTGTTAAAGCGGCAACAGAAATACATCACCTGTGAAAATTTCAACTGTCTAACTATCACGGTTCATGAGATAGAGCCTCAGGTGACAGACGGACAGACGGACAGCGAAGTCTTATTAATAGGGTCCCGTTTTTACCCTTTGGGTACGGAACCCTAAAAAGAAAGAAGGAAATAGAAGGATAAAGAAAATAATGTATTAAACACACGCAAAAGTTATTAATGTTTAAAATTCTGGAGTTACTCTGGTTCTACAGGCCGTTACAAACAGGCGGTGCTCAAGTGAAGAGGGTACCAAGTGGTTTAAAGGTTATTTCTATCTCATGGAAACTGCTTATGGGATCAAAAGTAGCCAATATGTTATTCCTAGTCTAGACTTACATCTATGCAAAACTTCAGTCCGGACCTTTTAGTGGTTCTTTCGTGAAGAAGTAACAAACATTCAATCTTAAATCACACTAATAACTCATTTCACTCTTGTCTTGAAGGTATGTGTTTGTACATTTATAGATTCCGTAGATATTTAAACTTTATTGTCAGACATATCCATTCCTTTATCCATATTTAAGTAAAGTTACTTTTAAACACGAAGTCAAACAACCCCAACCTTCGATCAAAAATAAGGAGTTCGCGGCCTCCCCCGTAGATACCTAGAGCCTTACAAAAATGTCACTCAAAATTGGGTTCGTTTTGTTTTGACGCAGACAGTTTGCGCAGAGCCTGACAAGTTTTTTCCATACGGAACAAGAGATTGGTGGAGTCGAATTCATTTTATTTTATTTTGTAAGTAGGTAGGTACCTTCCTGAGAATTATATACCTACCTACTCAGTTTATTTTCTATAAGGATTAATTAACAGAATTCAGGTAAAGATAACGAATCATTTATTGATGAAACTACAAATTGGTGTCTCAACAGTAGGTATTTATACAAAAGGGTCATTTCAGACATACAATAATTTAAACTTACAATACAATTTCAGGCAGGCACTCTAGATTAAAAAGAACTGGTTCCTGTCTGCGGCTTTGCAAGAGTTTTTTTTACGGGACAAAAAATAAACGTTTTATAAATTCATACTTCTGGTAGGTAGGTAAGAACCTAGTCTTTCTTTTATTAGAGAGTCTACGCAAATGAAATTTTAGGGCGGGCCAACTAGTTATTTTAAAAATCATCAACTAGTAATATTAAACTTATTTTTATGAAAAATATATTAATACATACTATAAATGAAAAAAAAAATTTAGAAGAAATAGCCTCTCCATTTATCAATTTAGAACAAAATTAATATTTTAACATAGGCAAACCAAACAACAATATTTTATGCTGATTTCACAAGTATATGACTCACATCTCAATATACGGGTACAAAATATATATAAACTTACTGAAAATAAGAAATTCCATCCTTTTTCAGCACTTTGGACGAGTGATTCTTGCATTTTTTGTACCCATGCTTTTTGTCTGAACGCTAAAATGACACTAGTTGAAAAGCTCCCCTAACATGTCAAAATGTTCCTCTTTTGCTACTGAAGGTGCAAAGGTGCGCATTGTGAATCTAAGGGGGGCCGTCAAAGCCGAAAATTTTTGATCGAAGACCCCAACGTAATTTTCAGCGAAACTCAAAGCAATTAAAGATCAGTAAAACAATAAAGTGAGTTTGTTTCAATTGTTTCTGATGATGAAAACTGCTGATGCTTCAGAAACTTATTCGGTATTTGTGAGCATTTAAGTTAAAGAATTGTTGAGTGTTTAAATATTACAAACTTTTGTCTTTCAAGTCTAGACCCAATTATTTTGAACCGACAACTTTAAATTTTCAACTAAATAATTGATGGCTCTTAAAAAAAGGAGCAGGATTTATATTTAGCTTTATGTATGTTTATTTGTACCGATTATGATGATTCTTTTGATTTCATATGTAGAACAATCCCTAGATGAGACTGGGTCCATAAAAATGTTACATTTTAGAATATTACCATTAGCTTTTTGCTTTATAGTACGTAACTCGCACTGGGTCAATTTTCTGCGAAAATTTAATTATGTCCGCAAATTTTCGATTTCGGCAAGACTCGAACCTACGCCTTACCCTCAGTACGAGTGCGCTCTAACCAACTAAGCAACGAGATCAATACCTGCTTCGTCGAAAATCTCTGGGACCTCTACGACGACGACTCAAGCGTCGTTAGCTCCACCTACAGTGGAAAAATTGAAAGTTATCCAAACCTGAAAGGTTACGTTGTTTCTTGGTGTTTTTTTTATTAATATTATATTCGAAGATTTCTTGCTAGTCGCATTACAAATACGGACACAGTTCTTGTATTAATAGTTGCAACACCGTATTTTAAATCCACATTGTTAATACCATTAACGGCATTAACTTGGAGGCTGTGTTGCCATGAAGCAAGGTTTGGCTTCTCGCCAAGCAGCACGTATCTTGGTACCTTAACAATGGTTGCTTGCACAGTTAATATCTTGGTGATTTTGGCGTGAAATTGCAGTATAAATGTCTTCACATTCTTATGATTGCAGAAACTGCGTTGAAGCAAAAAGTAGACAAAGTTTTTATCGTATTTTAAAGTATCTACGACGACGTATTAAAACTCTTTCGCCTATGTTCATCAGGGATAATGTAGGATTCCAATAGTGAAAGAATTTTTCGAATCGATCCAGTAGTTTCGGATCCTATTCAATTCAAACAAACAAACAAATTTCCTCATTATAAGTAGTTATTGTGTCATAACTATAATAGTTAGATACATGGTGTAGCGAAATTTTTTTTAGATATGTATTTTTTCTATAAAACTGTGTAGTACATCATTTTGCTCTATTGTCAATAGTTTCCGCAGCGTACACGATATAAGGATTTTTTATGGTATTTTTTTCACACCTTGGGTTATTATTATAAGTTTTCATACGGATCCCTAACTTTTTTGAAAATGTTCTATGGCTATATTCATCAGGAATAATGTAGAATTTAGATGGTGAAAGAGTTTTTCAAATCGGTCCAGTAGTTTCGGAGCCTATTCCCGTCAAACAAACAAATCTTACCTCTTTATAATATTATTAATATAGATATAAATTAACAAATGATTGGCTGTAAATGGCCCTAAAATTCATAATAATTTCAGATATTAAATTGATTAAAATTGACAAGCATTATTTATTTATTCGTTTATTTATTGGTTGGTGCCCAATTTCCGTGTTCCCTTCAAAGAGAAACCCTATTTGTTCCTCGAAGGGCCGAAGACTAATCTGATTAGCTAAATCAAGTGCCCATCAAAATTGTAGCGCTACTTTGATAAGGGTTAAAGCAACCCTTTTCAACCAATTTTAATAATCCCTTTTGCAACAAACAATCATCCTTCGGTTGTTGACACGGTATAAGAATTTAATATAATCCTTCCGTGATGTGAGAAAAAAAGCTGGTGACAGAATTCGCTTCAGCTCCGTTATTTAAATTAAAAGTTCCTGTTCTTATGGGTAAGTAAATAAATAAGTAATCTCGTTCGTTTTTAGTTTACTTTATCCAATGTAATGGCGGACGATGGACAGGCTATGATGTCAATGTGTGAGCGCGTACGCGTACGTACAGAGGATGGACATACTATTGAGTTCTTAATTTTATTTCTTACTGAGTCTACGTCCGTGAATTTTACTCGTCCCTGATAACGAACTAGGCTCTGGTAGAAATATCAAACAATCTTCTTAATTTGGTAACTCATATATTTACAATTATTTTCCATTACATAACACTGGCAGAAAAGTGCCCTACCAGCCCCCCTAGCACGGGGATTGTTGTTTAGGGTAGAATAGACAATAATGACTTTGCTTCGCCATACATTGCGTACATTAGTGAAATTGAAGAAATGCATTTCAAATAATTTACGCATTGGATGACGAAGTGACGTAATTTTTCTCTATTCTACCCTAGACAATAATCCCCGTGCTAGGGGGGATACATATTGCCATTACTAAAAAATCATCATCATCATTATTCATTAAAATTAGATGAGTAGTTTTTGCACTGATCATAATGATGTCCTCCAGCCATGGTGGCTGTAGTATTCTGACTTGTATTAAATGTACATGGCCATTGCATACGTTCATCTACCATGGGTGCATACTACGTGCGGTGTGCTGGGTATGCATTCGCACAGGCTACGGCTTATGGAGTGGACGTGTGTCACTGAACAAATCTGTATTTTATTAGCATTTAGTAATTACCCTTACCCAAACCTTTACCTGGTACAATACAGCGGTCAGTCTCAAAGGAGGCCAGCCATGTGCGGAGGACAAATGCACAAGTGTGTGCTCAAACACAGTTGTACACTATTCTAAGCTCTGCTAAACCGATGAGTCGGCAGACTGACACAACCGGCCACCAGGTCAGACACAGAACCGGGCTTAACGTTCAATTTCTTGCTAGAAACTCTAAGAGAACAGTTTTCGCGCTACGGTGGAATCATACAGACACATACAGACGGCGAAATACACATGGCTGAAACCATAGAAGAAGAAGCAGGTTCGAGTTCTGCCGAAATCTTAAAGTTTTGGGAACTTCTATAAATGTCTACAATATACAGTATTTTATTACTAAAGAAAATACAATAATAATTACAACTAATATTTATACTTAAATCTATTTTCTAAAAATCTAAGCCGTCACCAGAAGGCAAAGTGCCCAGAATGCTGGCAGCATTGCCACGTTGTATGGCAATGCTAATTCGTTGACCGAAATAAAAGCCAGCATTCCGATCACCTGTGGACTCTATTAGGAGTTTTATTATTTTTATTTTTTGGGAACTTATTTAATTTCATAGAAAGAGAAATCTTAGTGAGAGAAGACACAAACGAGATAAAGCCAAAAATTGCGACAAATTTGTCTCAATTTCCTATTTGATTTGTCTCAATTTATAAACATGTGCTTGTGATTTATTTGGATTTATTAAGATTGTTTTCTTTTGAACTTATCGTATAAGTTTATTTTGTTTCTAGGTAGTAGATATTATGAGAAAAAATCAACCACTTTTTCTTTTTTCCATCGCAATATTGCCTGGAAGAAATCGTTCTTAGAGATAAGGCCACCCTTTATGCTGTATTTTTATTTAGATATTAGATTTTTTATTTTGAGTATAATAAAGTGATCATTCATTTATTCATTAAAGTGAAAAAAATTAAGTAGCTTGTCGACTCACAGATATGTTTTTGGCTACAAAATCAAGAAAATTTTTGAATGACACTATCCCTCTGTTACAGCAGCTTATTTTTTTCACTATGGCTACAACATAATCCTATCTTTATCTTTGTGTAGTCGGACAAAAAGGTGGTGGTAAGAGGTTGCCAGACCACACGACTCGGGCCGCGAAATTTACTGATAATTGGGTAGGTTTCGCCACCTCCCCGATATTTATCTACCCTCGTGATGTTATTTGCGAGATTTGCTTTACATTTGTTGTTTATTTTTGGGGGTAATTGGAAAAGATCGCTTGGGACTGATTCGTTCTGGATGAATAGGCCTTTAATGTGTGTTCGTGTGAATACTTTTAGGAAACAATTTTCTTCATTCTGATTCTGTAAGCGGGTCGGTGACTTTTTCAGGAAGAACACGTTGGTGAATTTTGTCGAGTCGTGGATTTTTAAACGTCGTCGTTTTAATAAAATATAATAAAATAACGTAATTTTTAACGTCGTTTTACAAATATTTAAGGGGGGATCCCATACAACAAACGTGATTTTTTGCCGTTTCTATGATAATGGTGCGGAACCCTTCGTGCGCGAGTCTGGCTCGCACGAGTCTGGCCGGTTTTATTATATTATAATAAATTTTTATATTGTATAGAGTAAAGATATTTTTTTTGGAGACATTGTATCAAGACAAAAAGGTAGAGGCTGGAAGGCTGGTAGGTCCTAGAAGGTATATAAGTATTGTGATCTCATTACCACAGGAACACGAAGCTCTATTATTAGTAGTATTTTAGGCTGTGACAGATATTTCGATCTAACCCTAAAGAGCCGGAAATAAGAGCCCTAACATCTTCATATAAGTATATCTTAGTAAAAGTTAGGTATCATTATCCTCTGATCTCAAAGGTTAATCCGAAGCACGTACACACTGTAATACGTAATACTGTGAGTACCTAACTTATGATAAAATTGTTTGCTACGGTTTAAGAATTTTATTTCTCAAAAGAATATACATTCGCTTACAGAGAAATACAGGATAATCTTAATGTATAACATATTGTGCAGAACCGATTTAACTTATTTGAGTGATTAAACTTATATTTTATTTATTACTTAGATGGCACCTTAAGGATCAACATTTAAAAAGACTAAATTACTTAACTTCCTATGGAAATGTTCCAGATTAACTATTTTTGCAAAGCCAATGAAAATAATGAAGTAAAATTTGCAACAGTCTACAGTAAGCTCGATCATAGCTACTAGTTCAAATTGGTTTTCATTCCATTTATTGTATTTTTAGTAGAGTGGGTGCATATGAACATTTTGTTTTTTATCATAGTTTTGTTAGAATAAAAGAAAATATTTAAGGAAATTACGATAAGCATGTACCTACCTACTTTGTAACCTTTTTCTGAAAATAAAACTTATTTTTATAAACTAGCTTTTGCCCATGGCTCCGCACGCTTATATTCAGTATAATTAAGTATCCTTTTATCTAAGTTTGGGTGTGTTCTAAATGTACTCCAAATTTCATCTTGATCTGTTCAGAGGAGATTAGAGATCCTAGGTAACAAAATAATACTCGTTCACAAATTTTCGGCTTTAACATTTTATAAGGATACAAAAATTCAGATGTTTGTTACCTCTTCACGCCAAAATGTACGAGTCGGGCTGAATGCAGGAATAAATGAATGAATGAATGACATGAATATAGACATTAGTGATCTTAAAATTCAAATTGGTATCACTATACCTATTCGACTTGTTGTCGTGCAAATGTTTACTTTGAAAATTTGGATTGAAGTACTTCTAGATTTGGAACAAAAATAGACTATTTTTTATCCCGGAAAAATGGGTCCCAAGCCGCTGGCGATAACTATTATACCTGTTTTATAACTTATGAGGCATAGTATTTATTGTAGCTGGCGTTTTTAGACTGCAACTCATGAATGCCTTAAATCTACTTCGGTAAAAGGTTTTAATCAGCTTTTTACAAGACAAGGAGCTATATAGAAGCAAATTATCACCGCCGTATCTGGCCCATAAACTTCTCTAAAACCTTGGATACATAAGCATACAAAAGATTTTCCCCAATAGCTTCACAATGGGTGAAAAATGGTTAGTGTTGCACTGTCAAAATACTGCGCAATATTTTTCCTTTGGTTGCCTCAGCAAGCAAAAACGCCTTTGTTCTTGATAAAAATCTGCGCCCGTTCCACACACAGTTTTATTAGACCCTAAAACTCATCGGATATTTTCCTCGCCCCCATTTTACCCCCATTTCCCCCCATAGGGAGCCTCAAGGGAGCAGTTCATTAACCCACAAGCTTGCTGCGAGCATTTTTGCGGCGCTCTCCATGGAATGAATTATGCTAATGTCCGACAGTCCAACCTTTTCAATGATAACTGGGTTAGATGGATTTTTGTGTGGTTTCCAGATTATTAGGTTATGTGTAGGGGATGAACGAACACTGTGTTGTGTGTCATTATTCAAGTGGGTTAAATTGAGTAGACATTATGATTGTTTTGTGTACTTAATCTGTTTTACGAATCTTACTAATATTATAAACGTGAAAGTTTAGATGGATGGATGGATAGATAGATGGATGTTTGTTCCTTTATCACGCCAGAACGGATGAACGGATCTGAATGAAATTTGGCACAGAGATAGATTATAGTCTGGAATAGGACATAGGCTACTTTTTATCCCGGCCCACGGTAACGGGAACTACGCGGGTGAAACCGCGAGGCGCTGCTAGTTTTACTATAAAAATGTGCTTCGTCCTTCATTCATACATGGACACTGGCAGAATTGTTGTTAACTACAAGCACAGCAAGCCATAAACAAAAGAAGTTGAAGTTGAAATCCTTCATTCGGTAAGAAAGCCTGATGCGTATGCATCACTCATGTTATACTCGATTTCCATTGTTTTCTATAATGCCCTGATTATTACGAAACACGAATTGCCCCAGGCTCACTATTATGTACGTAGGTGTATTTTACACGTACGTAGGTAGGTACAGCAAGCACGAAATCAGATAACGCCACAATGGCTGTAAAGCATCGCACCCTAGGGTACGCCTGTTACCACTTCGCGCTGGTTTCAAATAAAATTGCAGTTCCTGATTGTGCACAGAATCTCCTTTTTGATCAAGGCCCGTTCTTTCATAGTTATGGCTTCGATTTAGTAGGTTTAGATACCTAATTGTGACCGCCCAGAGGAAGGGTATCAGAGAGCCAGACAGAAGGAAGTTTCTGTGTATTTTAAACAACATAACTGCGATCACCAATTTGCCTACTAAGCGTGGTGAAAAATGCATGCTGAATTTATGTCCTTAATATCTATACTTTTTTTTTGGAACATAATTTATTAAAAAAGAAAATTACAATGAAATAAAAGAATGAAATTAAAACTAGTATTTACAATTGAAACAATTGAGCTAATTGCAGACTGTTGCAAACAATCTACAAATAGCTCAACTGATATCAATACCAGTCGGAAGCGTGCCCGAGACGATAGCTGCATTGCCCCACTGTATTATCTACTAGCAGCACCTCGCGGTTTCACCCGCGTAGTTCCCGTTCTCGTAGGAATTTCAGGCTACAAAGTAGCCTATGTCCTATTCAAGACTAATAATCTATCTCTGTGTCACATTTCATTCAGATCCGTTCAGCCGTTCTGGCGTGATAAAGGAACAAACATCCATCCATCTATCTATCCATCCATCCATCCATCTAAACTTTCACGTTTATAATATTAGTTAGATTAGTGAGATATACTAATATTATAAAGAGGAAATATTTATTTGTTTGTTTGAATTCAATAGGCTCCGAAACTACTGTACCGATTTCAAAAATTCTTTCACCATTAAAATCCTACATTATCCCTGATGAACATTGGCTATAGAGTAAACCCGTGCGATGCCGGAGCGGACCGCTAGAATAGTACATTTTCAATGATGACCCTGCCTAGCTGTGTGGTGCCGGCTTAGAATTTGCACCACCCCAAAACTTCCCGGAGGGTGTCGTAAGAGGCGACTATGGGACATATACCGGGGGGTGGGCGCAGCGCCTCTTTCGGAATAGATCTCCCACCGAACTGAGATCCCCAACCCGCATGCCCAGCGTGGGTATGATGGGCTCTACCCTTCTAGAGATACAAGCCAATACGGTGATTATCAGGGGGAAGCCTGTGTCCAGCAGTGGACTAGTAAAGGTGCGGGAGTTTGGGGAAAGCTATGGCCATCTCATTCACACAAAAGAGAGAACAACTTATGCTCATGCGCCAACATGAAACGAGCAACTGCTAAAATTGGGAATTGGACTCCTCTCTCCCCATGTGAGATTAGGTGAGATATGACTCGACCGCCCCCCCCAACGAGAGGCTACGTTATTAATCGGCGCCCCTTTATGAACTAAACATACATTTACTAACTTATTTTTGCATATGTGATCTCAGTAACAATAACATAGTCAATTAAAAAACAATTACAATAACAGAATAAAATAATTACAACTAATATTTACACTAAAATCTATTTTCCGAAAATCTAAGCCGTCACCAGAAGGCGGAGTGCCCAGAATGCTGGCAGCATTGCCACGTTGACTGGCAATGGTAATTCGATGACCGAAAATCATCATCACTTATATTTTATTGATATAGGTGATGATGTAGTGTGAAAGACTTAGAACCTATTCATGAATATAAAGGAGTCCTTATTTTATCATGTTCCCACTTGACTTAAGCCGACCTGTATACTCCCTCACTATTGCAAACAAACACTTTTATTTATGAAATTTAAAGACAATAAAATTGGCAACAGCTTAAAATCATCATAAACTATGCAAGTTATCAGAGCAAAATAACATGCGCAAAGAAAATTCTACAAAGTTCTACACTTCAAAAGCCGAAAATACTTAAAAAACTCCAGTTATTCATACATCAGTCCTCGTTACCAGACCACATAGGTATATACCTAAAATATCTACCTCAAAACCTAGACGAAGTGATTATTATAAGAACGGTTAAGTCCCAACTTCGTTGAGAGTGAGGTTGCCATGCGTTTTGATTTGATTGAACTTTTCTACATAAATCATTCTAAAACTTATCAAATCAAATCATTTATTCGCTTACAACATGGGTCATCATCATCAGCCTATAGTAGTCCACTGTTGGACAAAGGCCTTCCCTAATGAGCGCCATGGCGCCCGGTCGTGGTCGTGGTGAGTGGAGCAAATAATATTATATATTTATTTACGCATCTTATGTTTTTTTCAATCGACTTCAAAATCAGGAGTTCTCAACTCCAGGTATTACTAATTATTCACTTATACTTTATTTACAAAAAAAAAACAAGAATAGAAACAAATTAGAAATAGAACTTGTCATTAAGGCCCACAACAGACGGAGCTACGATATATATTAATAAAAATCATAGCAAGGTATATTACGGTATATTTTCAATAGTAATCGGCGAGTGACCACAGACGCAGCTATAACGTATATTTTGATAACGTCGCCAAATACGAGTATGTCGACAGATATAGCACGCTATTTTTGGTGATAGAGCTAATGAGTGCAAAAATATATATTATAGCATAGCCATCATCTGTGGCAGCTTGCTATACCGTAATAATATAGCTTACTATATATTGCCAGCATTCTGGGCACTTTTCCTTCTGGTGACGGCTTAGATTTTTAGAAAATAACTTACTATATTAATAATATATATATTTTCACGCAGGAGGTTGCGGGTTCGATTCCCGCTTCGGGACAAATGTGTGTACGATCTGCAGACATTTGTTCAGGGTGTTCTGGTCGTTTTCTATGTATAATAAAAAATATCTATCTATGTAATGTATAATATTATGTATAGCAGTTATCTAGTACCCATAACACAAGCTCTGCTTAGCTTGGGGCTAGATAATGCTGTGTGAATTGTCCAGCATTATTTATTTATTTATTTTAGCTCCGTCTGTTGTGTGCTTAAAACAATCGAGCAACAGATTTTTCTAAAACTTCGTTTTCGTCAAAGTAGGTTTATAGTTTTTGTGCAAAATATTAAATTATTGGTAGAGATGGTAACCCTAGTCGAAATCAGAAGCGCAGCGCTGTTTGCAAAAGAGGCTTAAACTATGAAATTCAAACTGCGAACTGAATTTTCATTTTGCAAATAGTTGGAAACTAATTAGTAAGTGCGTGCTTTGCATAAGAAAAGCTCGTATTCTTTAGAACTTTGCGGAAGTGCCAGGGACCGAATAATTCTGCTTTGGGTTCTAATTTTGTGACCGTCCGACCGGCTTGGTAATGTAAAGTAAAAGAAATTATTAATTGTATTTAACGGGTATTTATCGCGTTTCTTTACCTATTTTTGACGTTTCGACAGGTACACACTGTCGTGGTCACGGGATGATGAGTTATCCCGTGACCACATACACACTGTTGTCAGTGTGTAAACCTGTCGAAACGTCGTGAAAAATCCCACTAATATTATGAATGTCAAAGTTTGGATGGATGAATAGATAAATGGATGGATGGATGGATGGATGTTTGTTACTCAATCACACCAGAACGGCTGAACGGATCTGGATGAAATTTGGCACAGAGATTATAGTCTGGAATAGAACATAGGCTACTTTTTATCCCGGAATTCTTTCGGGAACGGGAACTACACGGGTGAAACCACGAGGCGCTGCTAGCAGTTAAATAAATGCGATAAGTATTAATAATTATGTGATCAGATCGCGTAAGTTTAGACATATTAAAATAATATACTCGGTCCTCAAAGATGCAAAAAGTAATCTTTAGATGCATTTTATTTTACAGTGAAAAAGTAGCTTACCGCAAGCTTATAGCGTATGACCCGCAAGCTGTCAGGTGATGCCGTCAATATAAAATACAACAAGACTTACGAATACCTTTCATATCGGTCTGGGACAAAATGATCTCATGTACCAATTTGATCAGGCGATATCGACCAAACTTAAATACAATAGTAAATTGGGAAGTGGAAATGGTATTGCAGATAGCTCAAATTAACGCATTATCATTTGTAGGCATATTATATTCGTGGTAAATTATTAAATCACTAACCAAGTTCCAATTAAATGGGTAATTAAGGTTGCACGTTTTCAAATTTAACAATAGATAATTTAATATTACGAGCTGTGGCATCACGTGATAATGTCGGTAGGTATATTAATTTATTGTAACTTGTGTAGGGGATAATGAATTTAGAATCTAGCTTATTATGGAATAGAAATAAGTAATATGTATTTTTATCTTTAGTTAATTTTTTTAAAGTCTTATAGTGAAATGAGTCCCAAAATCCACGTTTTGACTGTACGGAAAATCAATTTTAAGGCAATAAAACACTATTTTTTTAAACATTTTTTGATGACAATACGTGAACTGCAGGTCCTGCCCATCATCACAAACATGTTCGTGAAGGCGCCAAGTCTAAATTCTAAACAAAATATAAGTCACCTCTGATACTAAATGAAAAAACATACAAACATAGGGTGCTAACCTCATAACCCTCCCCTGTCGGTAGTCGGGTAAAACATCTTTGCCTGAAACCCAACGAGTTACTTAAGATCGATCTTTCACTCTCATATCTTCTGTTAATTCAGGGCAGAGCTGTTTTTAATTTGAGTTTCAAATAAAACCTCTTTATGGAAGTGCAGGGGGTACCAATACCAAATTTAAGAATTAAGACCTGGCGTCTTCACAAACGTGTTTGTGATGATGGGCTGAACCTGCAGTTCACGTATTGTCACTAATTTACCAATAACCCTGTATAGATAGATTTGACTTGTCTGGTTTTCTAAGCCTAAAGAAACAAAAGTTTATGATTTCTAATTTTGATATTGACAAGATGTTATGCCCCAGTACAAATCTCCGTTACATTTTTACAAACACATATTTACACTGTCCTACAAGTCTAAAGATTTCTCAAAGCATTCACTCTAGGATCTGGCGAGTCTCTACATAAACGTGGGTCTTTTGCCTTCAAACAATGGGATACCCTTTTTTGTTGGCGCCCGACCAGCCATATAATCCTCTTTGAGATTTCTCGAAAACAATGCTTTATTTTTAACAGCTGGGATCAGAGATTGAAAGCATCAAACGAAAAATTGGAGATTTGAAAGATTACCTAAGTAATAATGTGCCTCGCAAAGTTTGTGCTATCTACCACTGTACTGTCTTACGCTGCTTGTCCACCGTCACATCAACGGTGACGTCCCGTCGTCTTTAAGTTAACGTTGACGTTACGTCGATCGATTGTCCACCGCCACTGGACGTCACCGATAGCGATATTTTTTAAGGCTGAGTTTTTAGCTTTATCTCTCGTGGTACTCGCGTTTGAAGAATGGCCAGGTTGAACCGGCGACAACTTCTTCTGCTCCTTCTGTTCGTTCGAAGGCGAAGAAGATGGAAGGATTTATCCGCCGTGAACGATATATCACAGGAGCGTAAAAATCGGACCGTCAGAATCTCAGACTAAGCTCTAGCGGTCGCGCCAAACAACTCATTTCTTTGGTGCTTGGGTGACGTGCGTGTGGTGGACGAGCAGCCCTAATATACACACGTAAATGTATGTACCACTACTTCGTCGCCGTCATCTCGATAACGGTGACGTTCCGTTGACGTGGCGGTGGACAAGTGGCGGCGTTAGCCGCATTCAATGACATCCGGTATTATTATGCACCTTTTTTTAAAATAATTATTTATTTTAATAGTGAAGCCTTTATACTAGAATCCAAGTGGAGTTTAATTTAATAATTATGTGTTATTTCTTGTAGACCGATTACATCTTGCACCTGCCGCAATGTTGTCTTACCTATTCGTAGATGTCGCGTAGCAACGTAGACCCACGTAGCAGCGTAGACCCTCGTAGTAACGTAGAGGATTCGTAGCAACGTAGCGGTATATCAACTTGTTTCGTAGCAACTAAAAAGGTTCGTACCGTTTCGCTGTGCAAAAAAAAATGGTCTTCAATAAGCGGCAGTGGGCCAGCTACATCTCGCGAAGAACCGCCAACCGCTGGAGTAAACGTGTTCTTGAGTGGAGACCGCGACTCAATAACGTAGTGTCTGACGCCCTCCAAGAGGTGGGATGACGATGGCAAATGCTGGGTGCGGCAAGCTGAGCGTTTTAGCGCTCATATTAAGGGTAGGCATATGTCCAGCTGTGGGCTAGTATAGGCTGATGATGATGATGAGAATTGCTCAAAACTCTTCCGTTATTTAAATCTTAGCCAAGGCGCCATTGTTGGAGCTATGATAATCAAAACACGAATTAATGTTCCGAGTTTCTCCGAACTTTTATTAATGATGGCAAGAGATATTTTGTTTCCAACTCACTGGGTTTTTAATGAATAAATAAACAGTTCAGATTGTTTTGTTCTGATTTCCAAATTAATAGCTATTTTTTGGATATCTGTAAATTTCTGCCTGCCTAAAATGCAGAATATTACGATCTTTATTATAATTAAATAATGCTGTACAATTGACATAGCATCATCTAGCCCCAAACTAAGCAGAGCCTGGGTTACGGGGATATTATATACCTACCTCTTTCTGTAGATTTTGTTTCGTGTATTCCAGTTTTAATTATTTTAAGTAGAATTATATTCAAACTTTATGGATCTCGTATCTGGAAATAAGGAATGAAATATTATCACTTTAATAACTCATTCTTATATTAATTTACAACTTAATCTATTTAATTCGCCACTTGAATTTTCAATTTAATAATTTTAGTTAACAACGCACATGTGCGTCTATTTATATGCAGTTTTTTCTAAATTTGTAACAAGTTGAAGTTAAATATATTCATAAGTAGAGGATTTTATTGTTGCACTAAGCTTGTATATTTGTCATATTAAATATGTATTTTGTTAGGAACATAATTACGTAATTACCATATCTTGAAAGACCTGTAAGGGCTGTTTAATGTTTAAGTGTAAGACATTATTTGTAAACCCTTAATATTTAACTGTTGGTCTTATATTAAAAAAAAAAAAGTTAATATGCTTCCTTAGCTAAACCGAGTTCAAGAACTGTCAACACACAATAGGTATTTCTATTTTGAACTCGATCAAGTTCAACTTAGTTTTGGCAGGTTACGGTGAAACCGGTGTACCTTAATGTCCCCATTCAAGATTTTGTTTCAACTGTTGAAGCACCGTCAAACCACACGAGTACATGCCACTTTGTTTACTTGAAGAGCTTTCTACATTTCGTACGAGTCAGTTTTAAACTGGGTTACACATAAAAAAGTTAATCCAGTTTTGTTCAGGAACTAAAACTTATGATGCATTCACTGAGCTCTAGGGAACTCGGTTAGAGCATATAAAGCTTTGCTCGACGTTCTACGTCCGTATTACTGGACTATTTTTTTCTGATTTTTAATTTGATGTTGAAAATTTTACTTTTTCTCGCTCAACTTAATTTCTTCACTGTCGATCAAATATTTTGTTGGCATTACTGTTAAAGCTGATCATTCTACGTAAGAAAGTACGATTGAAAGGGGACATTTAAAAATAAAAAACCCCTAAATTCCACACAAAAAAAAACTAGAAAACACTTTCAACCGTTCCGCACGAAAATTCTCAAAAAAAACGTAAAAAAAACCATGACTTGAAAACTCGGGGAACATAAATGGGGTATTTTCAGGTAATACCCTCGGAGGTGAGACATATTTTTTTTTTAACTTCACTGTTTGGTCCGATGTAAAAAATGAAAAGCCTGGACGATTCCTGATATAAAATGTGCTTGTTGTGATAGAAGCGAGGAAAAATGGATTGGTGGTACCTACATACCGCATCTAAGGCGCGTCGCCCGCACCGATGATTTCGTGGGTTGTTGACCGTCGCCGTCAATGACGGTCAACAACACACGACATCTTGTAGTATGATTTAAAGGAGTTGTGAGCAGGTACGTAGGCCAATGTAGTTTTTTAAATGACATTATGCACATGCACAAATAATCTACGGTAGTCATTTTATTTAATCTAAGTCATTTTTTCGGTTTTATGACCGAGTCTGAACCAACCCTGAAAGTTTGGTCCCTACTTTTTGTTACACCCTGTATAGTTATTTTGTGGATGGAGTATAATCCGCGTGTGTTCAGAATGGGATAGAACCATTTCGGACTTAAATAACACCTGTCTGACATTTACTTTGAGAAAGTTACATCTAATTTTAAGAACGCGTGGATTTTTTATGAAACCTGACGTAACTTATAGGTACTTTATCAAAAATGTTTATTCTTTTGTGGTATTAAACTTCGGTCTTTAATCTTGGGCTTAACCTACCTCATGAATAAGTAAAAATCTAATTCAATTATTCTTGAACTGCCCTCAAAGATGTCAAGTAAAATCATAAGAACTTATAAAATAACGCGAGAAGGAAAAAGTTTTTCTCGAGGACTGTCAAGTTACGTTATTATTTCTTTACTTTGGTTACTGTTTTTACCGACGAAAAACAAAAGGAGTTCTATCGCGAAGACTCTGGTCCGATTTCACCGTTGCGAGTCCACGTTTGAATTGAATGCATTTATTCTTTACTAATAATATAAATGCGAAAGTGTGTTTGTTTGTTTATTTTGTTTGTCCTTCGTTCGCGCTTTTACTAAGCAACCAATCGGCTTGATTTGGCATGGAGTTAGTTGAAAGGATGGAGTAACATAGGCTACTTTTTATCCCATTAATCAGTTCCCATGAGATAGAAATAACCTTAAACAACGCGTGCGAAGCCGCGAGCAGAAGCTAGTATAAGATAAACCAGTTTAGCGTTTAAAATAACGCATTTCTCCGACATAAAGTTGACCTGGTTCAAGCGCTAAACCCAGTATAAGAGCTGTCATATCACACAATAGGTATCACGAAACTGAACTTGGCTGAAGCTGGTTTAATTTCACTAGTAGCAAGAGTCTGTCACCTTAGACAATTTAACCCGCTGTCAATTGCCTAAGGCTGTCACACATGTGAACCCGATCAAGCTGAATTTGGTCCGGTTGAAGTAAGTTTTAGCAGCGATCGGTGAAATTGGACTTTAATAATAGGAAAATATAAGGATGAAAATATTTAGTAACAATTCCGCGAAAAAAGCCCTCTCCGACAAGCTTCAAGCTTCATAAAAGGAGGGGTTTTGCGGGCAATGCTTCACTTGGCGCGCGGAGCTCGGAGTGGCAACATCTTTGGTGGGACTCTGCCGTTGTTGCTTGGCGCTCTCAGTGTTAAGGTCGAGTATTGTGGTGTCCTGATGATGTCTCGTGGAGAGACGAAACTAGTTGACGTCTTGCTTTGATAGGTATTTTTTCATTTTGTAGTTGACGTGGTTTTCTTCTACGGCGCGGACTACATTTTGTTGAAGCTTGTCGGAGAGGGCTTTTTTTCGCGGAATTGTTACTAAATATTTTCATCCTTATATTTTGCAATGGATTTCCGCAAGGTAACGCCTGAATCTATTATTTAATAATAGGGTCACATACCACCCGGTGGATTTGGACGATGCACCCTTTGGGTTCTAATAAAATCATAATCAAAAATAACAATAAAAATAAAACGTCATGAGCGAGTCTGACTCGCGCAACGAGGGTTCCGTAACTAATAAGTAAAAGTTATATTATTGTATAATTATAACACCTTGTTTCTTGCCAAATATCATGATTATAGCTCAACAGGAAGCGGTACCTTTAGGTTTTGGTCCACGGCGAGAATTAAAAAGAATGTTTTTTGAGATTAGACAGTACGGACAGTACTACAGTTACGGATTTTTTCCTTTACTTGTGCTATAAGATCTTGCTTCTTGCCAAATTTTATAGTTCTTGGTCAACGGAAAGCACCCTATAGGTTTTTGGACCATGGCGAGATTAAAATTTTTTTTTGGTCTATAAACTAGAATTTTACGGTTTTCAGATTTTTCCCTTTATTTGTGCTATGAAACCTTACTTCTTGTCAAATTTTATGATTCTAGGTCAACGGAAAGTACCCTAGGGTACTTTCTTTTCTTTTAGAATCATAAAATTATAGGTTTTTGGTCCATAGCAAGAAGCAAATTTTTTTTATGAACAACATATTTACTGTTTTCGATTTTTTCCTTTACTTGTGTCTATAAGGCCTTACTTGCTTTTACAAATTTACTGTTTTCGAATTTTTTCCTTTACTTGTGTATATGTCTATAAGACCTTACTTTTTACCAATTTTCATGGTTCTGGATCAACGGGAAGTACCATAGGCTTTGTGTGCCCGTGATTCCCTTGGAAAATTCAAAAAAATTGGCATAAACGACTGTCACTTAAGATTGCGTTGACTTAAATTTTTTATTTATATTGCAGCTACAAGAAGTTACGACTGAGTATATATGGTGTGAATTTCAACTCGATACCTTTACGCGTTTCTGAGAAAACAGGGTTGACAGACGGACAACAAAGTGATCCTATACGGGGTTCCTTTTTTCCTTTTGAGGTACGGAACCCTTAAAATAAAAAAAACAGATGGGTATTTTGTATTTATTTGTGTGCAACCATCAAACCACCGTGTTGTGCAGCATGGTAGTGTTTTTCATGAGAAACGATCAAAACCGCTACCAATCTGAACTGAAACATGCAGTGTTGCCAAATAGAAACAGTTCCTTGCACAATATGCAGCCACAAAGTACAAAATCTATTTCCACAACAAGAACACATGTCCGGGGTCCCAATTCTGTTAACCAATTGCTTTACTATGACAATGGTATCGACGCAGAATCATCACGTAGGATTATTAGATGAAAGAAACTCCAGATAGTGCGTGCGGTGCTATTTGCACAGATAACTTGATACAATGGTTTCAAACTTGACACTTTTGACGTGCGTCCCTCCATCCTGTAGATCCTGGACCAAAACCTATAGGGTCCTTTCGTCCTTCCGTTGACTTAATGAAATTTGGCAAAAAGTCTTGTCTTAGCTATAAGATAAGACTTAACTAAGAAAACTTAAGGGGCCTGCGGATGATGATTTGCCCATACAAACGTACTACCAAAATGATTTGTAATTCCAGCCTATTTCTACCATATCATGTTGTTATTTGTATTCGAATCCGAGCAGCTGACGCCGGATTCTTAACAAGACTTTACTTCTGCTAAGAAGTAAAGCGAAAATTCTGATAATGGCAAATATGTCTTTTTTTGTTGATTCTCACAAGGCACCAAAACCTCACCTAAGGTACAATACCAAAATATGTCGTCTGTGACGGACGATACCATAGTCATAGAGAAACAACAAGCTTAGTAGAATAGGGAAACCCCCGGAACGCAGCTGCAGCAAGATTTACATTGCATCAAATATTTAAGGCCGTATAATATTGCTGTAGAAATATAGAGGACGTAAATCTTTGGATATAACCACGAGTAACATGAAATGAAATGAAATTTATTTATTGCATAGAAACACAGACAAAAAATACCGAAAACAATAACTTTTCTATATTCAGCTAATAGTTACATACTTTAAATCTATGTATGCGTTGATTGAATCGGCTAGCCTTAGATATCTACGCTAGGCTTGAAAAGCCTGTGATATAAACATCTATGCCATCCCTCATTACAATGACACTGATTCAATGCCATATGCCTTGGTTTTAGAACTGATTTCTAATATTTGATATCATGTTTTTACAAAATAAAAACTAATTTGTTACATAAGTAGTATTAATTAATATAGCTTTTAAGATTATTGTTTATAGTAGTTTTAAGGTAAATAAAATATCTTCTATCTTCTATCTATATTTTTCACTGCAATCGCATGTGGGAACTGAGACTTAAGTAAATCGAATAAATAAATTTATCATCATCATCATCATCACCATCAGCCTATACCAGGCCTCCCCTGACGAGCGTCATAGAGCGCCCAGTCCTCAGCTTGCCACATCCAGTATCTGCCGGTAGTCTTTCGCAGATCGTCATCCCACTTGGTCGGAGGGTAACCTACACGTTTGCCGAGTCGCAGTCTCCACTCAAGAACACGTTATCCTCAGCATTCCTTGGTTCCTTGCGAGATATGGCCGAGAAATAACTTGATAAAAATAGGTTAGTTTCCTTCAAAAATCGAATTAGGCCGTCAGATATATTATCAGAGGATATTGAACACGTATTTATTTTGTTGACAATTAAACCAAAAATTAAGAAGTTATAGCTAGATAAAGTTACGCGTGACGTCACTCCGGGCGACACTTTTAGCGACTTTGTGACATCACGAGCCACTCCCAAACTATGACGCGCTGTATCTGTGTAATTTATAACTTTATTTTTAGGAAATTAGCCTAATATCCTTATCACAGACTTTCTCCACAACGGCATAAACTTTCATCCTTGTAAGGATACTTACAACGTAGTATAAACATGTATAAAATCAATTTCCTTGTTCACGAACAACATACCAGATTCCGTACAAGCAACACGCTTCAAGACTAATGCGTTTCATTTAGCGGAATTGACAAACCGGAGCGCTTAACACAAGTTGTCAACGGCATAATTACTCGAACGCTCTCAGGAGACGTGTGATTATGTTCTGACAGCTACGACAGGGGGTTACTTGGGGTGGAGGGTTCAGGAATTCCTTATCCTTGTACGTATATCGTGTATCTATCTATTTTATTTTATTTATTTATTGAGGAATAACAAACGACTACATTGTACTTATTATACATTTGTGTTAGTACTTTAGTATGTAAAGATGAGCTGTATTTACAATGTAGCCCACAGCGCTATCCACATATGAGTTATGTACATAGAAAATAAAAAACGTGCAACTAGAAGGCCCAACTAAAGTTGGTAGCTAGGCGGGAACTGGGCTCTTCTTAAATAACTAAGTTAAGTGAACTAAAATAAAACTATTCTAAATTGAGAATTTACAGTTATTTCTGGTTGAAGTAATAAATAAAGGCTTATAAATTATATAGGCTGTATAAGTGCTGATCGTTATATCTAGTAGTTAGTCTAGTTACGTTAGTGAGTCATCCTTAATTATTTCTTTCTCCTTCTTCTTTTCTTTCTACTTCGACTCACATCTTCGTGTACCTAATAAAATAGACGCGTCTTGGACGAAACGCGTATAAAATTGTAATTGGACAAATCGTGTTTTTCACGAACTACTTACAAACCGTGTACGAGTTTCTTAGTCTAACACACAACTTAATGGACCATAAAAACCTTCGCACACCTAATAAAATTTAAAGAGGCATAAGATCAACTTGTCGCCTATTTTACTGACTTTACCAGGTAAAATATTGAATCTGCCTATAACTGGTTAAACACGATACGGGCAACAAGGTATAGAAACCATAACATTGGACCCTCGTAAAATGAAGGATCGAACGGCCTTATCTTTTTGTAAAAATAATCTTTGATGTGAGGAAACTTTGATGGTAAGTTTTCTTCCTTTGCTCCATATTAAACTTTCGCTACCAACGAAAACGAAAGGTATTATGTTTCTTTTGATATTAACAACCAGTAATCGACGGAAAGATTTAGACTTTTTGAACTTTTCTTGTCCAGATGCGAGAGTTGCGTCCACGAATCAATAATAATCTACATCTACCTAGCTACCTACACTAATATTATAAAAAGAAAAAATTGTTTGTTTTTTTTTTAATTGAATAAGCTCCGAAACTACTGGACCGATTTGAAACATTCTTTGAACATTGGCGATTGATTATACCCGTGCAAAGTCGGGGCGGACCGCTGGTTAATTATAATTTATAAAGTGTAAATTGTACCTAGATAAAGTTGAGGGTTGAGAATGGCCGTCTCTCAAAACCTCTCTTCGAAAGACAGCCATTTTCAATCCCTAATAATACCTGTACTAAGACAATGAAACATGTTCAATGCATAGAGTAGAGTATATATATACCTATATGCATAGAGTTTGATATTTTGCATATAATATCAAATTAACCTTTTTTTATCACAACAAAAAGAAATTCTTGCAACAAATAGCCATAGGAAATAAAACGACTAGGTTTTTCAGAAGTTTAAGATTCAACTCAGTTCTTACTCACTTTGTTGGGAATAACAGTTTCCAACGTGGAAAATAACAGTAAAATAAGGAAGGTACCTACTTTAAAGCACTTCAGAAATCGCCGGCTGTAGTTTCAAGTTTTTCGTTTATGATTCTTTCGACCGCCGCGCCGTTTATTTTTGCAAAACGGTCAGGCGGTGAATATTAATGTTTCACTTTTCACATAAAAATTACTTATAAAAATTATAATTATTTACTAAAAAAAATATTGAAAAAACTAAAAACCAAAAAGTTAAAATATAATAATAGTATTACATATAAAATATCTTTATTAACAATCATATAATATAAACAAAATGAAACGAGTAGGTATTTACAATTTAGCAATCTGCAGACGGTTGCAAACAATCTACAAGTAGCTCAACTGATCCATATCAATACCAGTCGAAAACATCCCCAAGATGCTGGCTGCATTGCCCCGCTGCTGTATGGCAATGCTGATGGGCTGCGCCAGATACTCAGCAGCTCTCGGGTCACGTGTATTAAATTCAGTAATATTTATTCACAAAAGACATGGTACAAAAAACATAGGTGGAATAATACAGTAGAGCTGCATATCTCGCCCGAGTACAGGCCCGTCAATATTTAAGGATATTTATATGGTACTTACTTAACTAGTTATAGAAATTATACACATTAAAATTAGATGTCAGTTAAACAATTAAATTAGATAAGCGCAAATATTAATAAATTGTCTGTTGAACTCACTAGGTCAAAACTTAAAATAAAGGTAATCCACAGAAGGTAAGGTAATTCCACAGAATAAAAATATAATAAAAAAAATATTATAATAATAAACATAATATTTTTGTTTTCTAAATAATAATCTACTTTTCCCTTAAAGATAAAATGTTTATGGAACCACCTAGGTATTATTCAAACATTATTTTCCTGAAGTAGGTAAAATATAAGTAGTAGATAAATACGACAACCGCGCCGGTCACGCTTTGTCGCGGCGCGAGAATCGACTCCTCCAACTCAGCTCGTGGATATCCTATCGTAAGACCCAACTAAAGGAACCTACCAGACCTGCAGTACCAAAATCATAAGCTTCCTTTTGTTTACACAACCATAAACTGCAATCACTTATTCGCATGTCAAGCCTGGAGATTATTGCCAAACCGTTGCTTGGGAGGAGGAGAGGAAAGGCACGTTCAGTATGGCAGAATGTGTGCTGAAGTACGAAATATCTTAATTTTTTTACGTTTTCACATGCCTACATAAGCATGCATCGGCTAGGCTAAACAAAAAGCACATTAATCAAAGAGCTCACCGATTTTAAACTATAAACCCTGTCTCTGGCAGGATTTTAAGAGGAAATTTCCATACAAACAGTTAGAGGATAATATTTACTCTTAACAAAAAAAAAAACTTTAGTTGTAGATGTCGCCGCTGGATCGTGGATCAGCCCGTTTGTAGAATGGCTAAACTACTACTGAGTTAGATACCGAAATGATACGAATGAGAAATATGCAAAAATTCTGATATTTGTATATTTCTCGACCGTCGTGGATCATGGATCAGCCCGTTTGTAGAATAGTTAAACTACTACCGAATTAGATAGGTACCAAAATGATACGAATGAGAAATATGCAAAAATTCTAACTTTTGCATATTTCTCGGCCGCATCATTTCGCCTCAAGTTAAAGGTGATCACCTAACCAGGGGTCCAAGGTCTAAGGCAAAATTAAATAAAAACATATGAATGTATTCTTTACGCAACGACTGAAAGCGATATTTTTATTAAGAATATAGTCGTTTATTTTCCTATACTTTTTACTCTACTGCGCAAGAGGAGGGTTATATTTTTAATGTTATATAGTTTTATAGTAATAAAAATATATAGTTTTTTGGGTTTTGAGATCGGTTTCAAAACCCAATGTCACGCTGTCCATCCTCTTTCTTTTTTTAATATTTTAGTAACTACCGCAGCTGTTAACTTAAATAATAATACATATCGTGCGCCATTATTAAAATAAAAGAAGAAAAAAACAATTTTCAGTACAAATTGTGATGTTTAAATTTAAAAAGAGACCTATAAGGGCACGTATAAAATCTAAGACCTATAAGGGCACGTATAAAATCTAAGATATTAGTTTGAACATTTCAAAATAGTCCAAGATTTTATTTTAGGTTTGTTAATTTTTGAAATATTTTGAAAAAAGTGAATTGGCCAAATAATTCTGTAAGTTCTAAAGAGAAGGTTTTGCGAGAAATTCTTACTAAATACTTTTACTACTACTAATTCGTTATAATATATTAGTGTTATTTTTATTAGCGAACGGCCGCCTTGTCTTTGTATGGGTCACGTTCCACCTTAAATTGACAAGGGCTATATTTCACTCTGGCGAGTTGACCCGCTGTCCGAAACACTAGTGGCTATTGTAGGGATATTCAGCCTTTAGACTCAAAATAAAGTACGGAACACTTTACCTAATAATTTATTAAATTTAAGTGTGTATAGATTTCAAGTATTTTATTCTGCAAACCTAATACAATGTGAGAGATCTTTAAAACATCACGTATGCTAGGTATTAGCTGTTAGGGCCCAATGCAATTTAAATTTTGGATCTAGGGGTATAAATAAATAAATAATGCTGGACACACACAGCATTATCTAGCCCCAAGCTAAGCAGAGCTTGTGTTATGGGTACTAGATAACTGCTATACATAATATAATACAATACATAGATAGATATTTTTTTGACTATACATATAAAACGACCAGAACACCCTGATCAAATGTCTGCAGATCGTACACACATTTGTCCCGAGGCAGGAATCGAACCCGCAACCTCCTGCGTCGCAGGCAGACCTTCACCCACCGCGCCACAGAGGTCGTCAGATAAAAGGTCTTTTTTCCCGTTCAAGTAGTATTTTGTGAATCGAGAAGACTAAAAGTAGTCTATGTTACGATCTATCTCAATATTCTCAATAATCAAGTCGATTTGTTGCTTAGTTAAGGAGTGAAGGAAGGACAAACAAACAAACTCACTTTCGCATTCATAATATTAGTTAGGATTTCTTTCATTGCACAGAACTAATAATCTAAAATCTAGGTTGACCAAAGTTAAGTTTATATTAATCTGATGAATTGATGTAGAAACATACCGGTCCACAATGAAACATTTTTTAAAAGTATGACAGTAAATTTTCATAATTAATTTTTAAACTACATTATGACATTCTCGTAACTGTACCAACATTATGTCTACACCCAAATTATGCTGTACCACAATAACCAAGCTTGTTAGGCTGATTACATTCTGAATAGGAATCGCAAGGCGGATTACAAATGTAGCCCAGGAAATTACCTGCTCACTGATTAAAGGTGCCGCTTGTCATTTCACACGACAAAATTTTAAGTCCCTAAGCTAAATAGCTCAAGTGACTTGATAATTTGTAACTGTTCTATATTTAGATCATTTAGTTTAATGAAGGAGTTGAAAAACCCTGAACCTTTTTTTAATCGGTCTTTTTAATGATAATGATATCATATGATATCCATCATATAGCCATCCTGACACGCCACTATACCCACGAACCACGAACTGCCAGACATTAGTCAAGGCAAAATCATGTTAGCTCTGAGGTAGCTTCAAAATAGAAAAGCCCTCGGCAAGGACGACATAACTTCAGAGCTTCTGAAGGCAGGAGGAGCCCCTGTTATGCAGGAGCTCCAGAACCTGTTCAACACCGTCCTTCACAGTGGAAGAACTCCAAACACGTGGAGCAGGAGTTTGATGGTGTTCTTTATTAAGAAGTTTTACGAGTTTCAGCCACCGGAACAGGCCGGGTTTCGTGGAGGAAATGGCACCATAGACCACATACAAGTGAAGCAGATTATAAAGAAGTCCGAAGGGTAAAATCAACCCCTGTGTGGTTAAAACCAAGGTCATGATCAATGGCCACATTGATCCGGAACGGGTCGTCGTACACGGCCATCTTCTCAGAATTGTTTCCAAGTACACTTACCTTGGGCAGATTCTGCAGTTGAGTAAAAACAATTTCAAGAAGGAGGCCAAGAGGAGGATCCTGCTAGTTTGGGCAGCGTTTGGGAAACTACGTAGAGTCTTCTCGTCATCCATACCGCAATGCTTGAAAACGATAGTTTTCAATCAGTGTGTCCTACCCTTCATGACCTACGGAGCTGAGACAAGGACACTCACTAAGGCTGGTCCACCAGTTTAAAGTCGCTCACCGAGCTATGGAAAGAGCTATGCTAGGAGTTTCTGTGTGAAGTATAATTTCTATGGCGGCCAAGGCCTCACCCCATTTTCACCTGTGAATCGAGTTGGTCCATACGGAACAATGTAGTGCCGACGACGGTACAAGGGAGTTAGCGTCGAAACAACGCATTAGTCCTGCAGCTAAATAATTAGAGCTAGAGTGGGGATATTACGGATTAGAATAGTAAAAATAATTTTTAAAAATGCAGTTGGTATTTATATTTGAAATAGATGTAGCAGCAGACTGTTGCAAACAATCTACAGGTCGCTTAACTGATCTATGTCAATACTAACCGGAAGCATCCACAAGATAACTTGGCTTGACCGTGGCAGATGGAGCCGCAGCAAATCGGTGCCGTTACTCCTGCGCTTGACCTCTCCCCGGTCATTTCAGTCAGCCGTCACTTTGGATTATGAGAGGAGGGAATAGAGAGTGGATCTGTGTTTGTGCGGACACACTTGTGCACTATGGTTTGGAGGTATAACTTATACCTACGCAGTGTTGGACGTTTTTGGGCTGATAATCATGATGAGTCGATTTATCAAGTTAGAAAAATTAAAGACAATGAAAAAAAAACATCAAAAACACCGCGTGTGTTCGTAACTAATCACGAACACGCTAAATAAACGGTTTATCTCTCGCTCGCAATGCGTGACTCTGGTTTACGGATTAATCCGGTAATTCTGGTAACTCCGTACGTCACTAGCCTGCTATATTTCACTCTACAGCCTGCGGTCGGGTGATAGTACAAGCGCACTAGCATGTCGGTAATTTTGGTATTACTGATAGTTAATGGTATTTGAATATTAATTTTCATTTGTAGATTGTTAATTTAAATTCTACTAATAATCTTACCATTGTTGGCTTTTTGTTTTATAGTGCGTAATTGTATTGGGGTAATTTTTTTTCGATTTCGATAGGATTCGAACCCGCGCCTCACCTTCAGTACAGGGGGGTTCGAATCATGCCGAAATCGAAAAAAAATGGGGCAATATCAAAGGTAATGCGTAATAAGAAGATTGGTCAATATGCAAATTAGAGATAGGTCAATTCGCGTATGGACTTTTTCGCTTATTGGCCATTACGCGTTTTGATCCTTTTGCGTAATTTTTCCAATATGTGTTGGTCATTATGGGTCTAAACCAAATTTTCGTAGAATGGTAAGAGTTTGTGAGATGTGTATCATTAATGAAATTACATCAAAATGCCGATTTGGATTAGACAAATATTACATTTTATCGCAGAATGTACCTACTTATGAGGCAGCGAATAGAAGTTATTTGTTGATCTTCCGTTATTTAATTGCAATTTGATACAAACGAAATGTTACCCATCGATGTAGTGTAATCGAGTTTTTTCTTTTAGTTTTAACCACAAATAAAAGCGTTTTGTGGTACAATAGCGCTAATCTAAATTCATTTAGCGTGCACTCAACAGAGAATGTAATAGTTAAGGCTGAATTATTAGGCAAAGGCGTGTTTACAAAATATAAACAGCTTTTGTAAGAATTGAGTGACATACGGGTTTAAGGATTGGAGAGCTTTTCAGGTTTAAAGCAACTAAAATCAAACATACTTTTATTTTGATGTTTAATTTTATTAACACCATCATTAGGTTTTGTCGGCCCACAGCTGGGCATAGGCATTGTTCGTGCTTATTGCTGTTTATATTTTCATAATTTAAAAAAGATGACTTTTCCACGTGTTTCAATCACATCTCAATTTCATATTCAAGCAAGGGCAAAGGCAAGGTAATAAATATTTTTGACTTTGACTTTCTTTAATACGTAATTAAGAATTTAATGTTTATCTTGTGTAGAGTCGATCTGTTAAAATATACACAAAAGGGTATTTTTGATAACAATTCAAATCCAAGTCACTTAAGTCCTACTTTCTCCAATTTTAATAATCCTAACTAATAAACTTCAATAAGCATTATTAGCAAAGTATTTTTATTAGAATCCAATAACAACTGTATATAGTATTTACAATTGAAACACTACGATAGTTGCAAGTAATCTAGAGCCTTGGGGAACCGCTCTAGAAGGAAATAAAGTAGGTGCTCCGAATGAGGTGCTCTTTGAATTGGTGCTCGAATTGGGAACACTTCCAACTTTTATTCTGTTTACCACCCTACTTAGGTTACTGATTTGCAACATCCGTATGTCAGACATGTATAGGCAAGATTAGGTTTAAGTTATAATATAGCTCACGTGAGTAATGTTTATTGCGGTCTATAGGGTCTACAAGACTTAATAAACGTTGCATTAAGTGATTGTTATTTACATGTTACATTTGTTGATAAACATTGAATTATTGTACACGATTAAAACAAACGTGACTAGTAACCACTAGCCAAGTTTGTTTTAATATAACAATTATATCCACATGTTAAAACTTACCATCAACCAAATTAGATACATGCTAATATACAGGGTTATTGGTAAATAAGTAACACTACGTGAACTGCACATCGTGTCCATCATCACAAACATGTTCGTGAAGACGCCAGGTCTAAAATCTTTAAAAAAAACACCACCCAACAAGTTACTTAAGACCGATCTTCCACTCATGAGAGTGTTTTTAAGTTGAGTTTCAAATAAAACCTCTTTAACGAACGATTATTGAATTGCGAGGGGTACCTATTACCAATACCAAGTTTGTGAATTAGGACCTGGCTTCTTTACAAACGTGTTTGTGATGATGGGCAGAACCTGCTATTCACGTAGTGTTACTAATTTACCAATAACCCTGTATGTACCCTATGGTCTAACTTCGAGAAGGAAAGAGTTATTGATAATTAGTTTCTGCCTCTAATTTCTATCCTATGAAAACTGATTTACGAAAAATGTAGAATAAAATGCCTTATTTCAGACATTCAGACAGACATTCTACATCGATGCAAACATTCAGTTCGATCCGTTCAGTAGTTTTGAACAAACATACATCAATACATCCATCTATCTATCCAAACTTTCGCATTTATAATATCAGTGCAATGTAAGGTCCTATGTTTGTGACTAGTAAACTGGAAATGATTTATTTTTATCTTTGGTCTTAACTCTTTCATCTTTTATCTATAACTAAGGCTAACTTCGTACAAGTTAACCTGTTATTTAAGTTAAAGAAAGTACGTCTAGAGCCCGAGGTGTATTGCAGGCTGAAGTGTTAATTTCAACATGTGGAAACTTTTAATGGACCAGAGAAGTTGGCATCAAGAATTCCCCAAGGCCCCGACTTCGAAGCATTCCTTGCAGGCTTCGCGGCTACCATCTGCATCGTATCGAACAATATTAAGTCGATCAAACTTAATCGGTAAGTATAGGTCGAATGGAGTTGTTCAAATTAGAGCAAGACAAGCTATTATTTTTATCGTAAACAGACCTTCATTTGAAAACAATTTGACTGGTAAGCGACTACGATATGGCAAAGGACAAAGGTCTTAAAGAGATCCGGTTTGTGGTTGTATTGGATTTCTGGGGATTGATTTTTTTAAGTGCTAGTTTTCCTCTGGCCCCAAATAATGGATGTCTTATGAGAAATTCTAGACTTACATTTTAAAATCCCACTTTTGTTCTTCAGGGTAGATGTTTAGTGGGATTTGTCGAATAAGCCAACTTTTCAGAGTCAGGGCTCTGAGCTTTTGTGTTAGTTTAGTTTAGTAGAAATAGTTTAGTGGAAATTGTAGAAAGATAAGCATAAGGTAAACTAAAATTCAGTTGTCAAACAGATAATGTTTGAACATTTTGGAAAAAAATTGCAAAGAATTTATTTGATTACAACTAAAATTTAGATTTTAGATAGATCTTGGTATAACCAGGATAGACTGTATGAGTTACATAAAGGAGAAAGCCGTTGTCATGTCGTATAAAGAAGTAAAAGAGACCGCATTAGAAAGAGAAAAATGGAGGAAATTGAATTATTGCACCGACGAGAGCTAAGTTCTTTAATTTATTATTATGAACCAGGATGGCCACATCGTCAAAATTTTTAGTAAAGGACCACCTAGGAAAATATTTAACACTAGCATTCACAACATAAAACCCACCAATGCAACCCACGTTTAAAGATAACTTTTGAACCGAAATACGTGTTTACCCAATATGATTAATCTCTAAGATAGTTCTGTCTGCTACAAAAGTTAAAGACGTTGATGTATTATGCCTCTAGAGAAGTAAATACAAAGCTATAATCTTATATTTCTCAAACTTTAACACTTTCATTGCCCATGACGCACATGCCCGCGGCTTTTATGCTAGGCATAATTTAAATACTAGAAATAAGAATAAACTCGCTGTGCCCATAACTAGGCTACACAAGATTAATGTATCTTTCAAAGGGCAATGTATACGCTTCTACAACAAAACTCCAAGTGAGTTGCAAAAACTATCAATGAATAAATTCAAGCAAATTGTCAAACATGTCCTTTGTAAAAAGGCTTACTATAAAATATCTGATTATCTAGACGATAAAAAATCTTGGGACGATTCTTGCTCCAACTCGAAAACTAACATTCTAGCAAGGTAAAAGTTTCTTGTTCGCTTCTGTTTCTTGTTCGCTTCTTTACTTTACCTTAAAAAGATTGATGTGAACAAAAAATCAAAGTGATCACTTTATTTCCTAGTTTTACATATGTAATTTGAGTTTTGTGACGTGTCCAAGAGTCCTGTAAGGTCTAAAGGAAATAAAGCACTTTGATGATGTTTGATGTTTGGTCGGATCTTTACTCTGTTTCATAATTGGTTCTACGCTGTAGAATCTCTACAAATCGTAGAAGCTCTACGCCGTAGAAACTTTATAATTCGTAGAGGTTCTACGCCGTATGAACTTTACAATTCGTAGAGGTTCTACGAATCTCTACTTCGTAGGTAAATGCTACAGCGCCAAGTAACCTTCGACGAATTTTTAAATTTTGCAGTGCAGGTTTTAAATTTCGCTCTGTGTGCCACCCCAACCTGCCCATCGGTAACGCTACGTTTAATAAAACAAGAAACTTACTTCGAAACAAAAAAAAACCTTTATTCTCTGGATTAATTCAATCAGCTAGATTGCCTCCTGATCACTGATTGAAATCGAAACCATTTATTTTGATTTATCGTCCATTTACGTGATTTAACGTCTATTGTTCAAGTTTTGGAATGTTAACCACAAAGCTGAAAGTACGCTTGTTTCACTTCAGCTAGTTGCAATGGAATAGGAAACTTTATCATGGTGGGATATGATTCAAAATTGAACAGCTACTTAATACTTTTTTATGGGATTGATATGATTCCGCCAATATTTTTAACGGTACTGGAATTAAATAAAACATTGGCCTTGTCAATAAAACTTGTTACCTAGGTAGGTATTTATTTTTTAAATTGACAGGTACTTGGAATTATGCTAACATTAAACAGAAAAAAACTTGGGATGTCGTTAGAGTCGATTAAGGAACCTACCAGAGAAAGGGCAGTAACATTGAACGCCGCAACTTTAGGGGTGAACACAAAAAGTGACGATCACAATAGGGCTCTCATGACCGCAGTGATATGAAAGCGACCATGAGCAAATAGAATAAAAAGAGGGCAGTAGCTTCCTTTTGTTAAATTTTCTCCTCTTCTACGATCACCAATCCGCTTGTAAAGCGTGGGGATTATCGCGAAACGTTCCCTAAAAAAGAGGGGGCTTTTGGGGAACGCATGTTTGATGCGCATGTGTAATGACGATTCAGGCTAACGATAAATAAAATAATAATGCTTTAATCGTCCATTGGCCGCCCCGACGATTCACAATAAATAGAACAAACTAAATTTTAACAATCATAAATCGTTTATTTCTGAAGGTCTTACATATTACATACATATTGGTAGGTCAAATATTTTACAGGTAACTGTTTAGGTTTAGTAAAAGTACAGATACACAGATGCTCACTCGCTGCACTTGGCGCGCGGAGCTCGGAGTGGCAACATCTCTGGTGGGACTCTGCCGTTGTTGCTTGGCGCTCTCAGTGTTAAGTCGAGTATTGTGGTGTCCTGATGATGTCTCGTGGAGAGACGAAACTAGTTGACATCTTCCTTTGATAGGTATTTTTTTATTTTGTAGTTGGCGTCGTCGTTTTTTTTCTACAACGCGGACTACATTTTGTTAGAACTTATCGGAGGTTTTTTTTTTCGCGGAATTGTTAGGTACTAAATATTTTCATCCTTATATTTTAAAAACTCAGTCCCGAAAGTCCGCGAATTCCGTGGCCCCGGAATAATTCTGATATCCTATTCATTAGATGCAACATAATTTTTGATTTACAACTACCCATATCCTAATAAATAATGTCTATTCGCATAACCGTTTCCATAACCGCCATCTGAGGCGTCGATCTATCAAAGCGCACTATTAATGTCGTACATTACTGTTAATGGATTTAGATTAATGCCCCGGGTTACTATTGAGAGGTTTCATGCAAATATCAGTCATAATAAGCACCAGCTTACACATATTACAAGCTACCTCTAATACTCGCTACGGCCTATCTATAACTTACGCTATCGAAGTGGCTACAGTCGTCAATTTTGAATGATCTGAATCTGACATATTTCAGCACGTTTGTGCTATGAGTGTTTTGTACAATAATAAATTACTTGTTATTTAATTATTCTTTATTGCACGATATAATATACATCCGGTATCCGCTCCGGAGTTATGACGGTCGGAAATTTGTTTGGAAGCTAGTCGTAGAGCTCCTTCTGCTGATCACGTAGACACCCCAGAGTCAGACGATGAGTCTATCTCCTTGAGATTCGGAGATATTCCGTGAGGGGTGTATTTTCTGTCATATCTGGCATATACGCATTTATATTTTAAGACATGTTTTTTTTACCCGACCCGGCATACGAACCCGTGTCGGCATTATCAACGGTTGAACACGCGACCGCTCACCAACGAGGCAGTCGTTGTTCATGTTAAATTCAGAGAGAAGCGTGTAATTATTTTGAAGTACTTGGCTGTTTTAGCATGGTAATTAATGGGTAGTGTTTTGTATATCTTTTAATCTATTTCATTGTTTCACGTTGAAAGGGGTTTTTGGAAATAAATGCATGTATTTAGTTAAATACTACGATGCTTTGTCTGGTAGCTAATTTTTGTGTGTATGCTAGTACCTACCTACTGTGAGACTGTGTTGTAAGTTGAACAAAGGATGTTGCTAATTTTGGTACCTCTTCCAAGCTGTGTGTTACATTTGTATAGCAATTTTCAAGCTGAACATAGGAGTTTATATTTTTGTGTGCGGCTTCCCGTACTTTCTGGTTACTGTTTTGATTACTGTTATTTCGAGTTTCAGCATTCCGTGGTACCAGTTCGGAGTTCTTTATTCTTGGCTTAGTTTTCAACATCTTACAAAAGCTAATCCCAGAACAAGGAAGGTAGGTATAACCGGCTTAGGTAATTAACGAATGGTATTGAGAATAATGTCATCTCTCATGCCCTATCCACACACACACACACACACACATTTATACATTTTGTGTACTGTTATATATATATAGGGTACCTCACCTGGTATCAGCTTGGTTGCCAGCAACCAAAGTGCAACCATTGATATGTATAGAGCTATTTGGCGTCTCACTCACTCCACCACCAGTTGGTGGTGGTGTGAGACGATCTGCACGTATTTGTTCCTGGTGTTCTGGTCGTTTTCTATGAAATTTCTTTCTATATAATGTATTGTATTATGTATATGTGTATATGTATATCAGTTATCTAGTACCCATAACACAAGCTTTGCTTAGCCTGGGGCTAGATAATGTTGTGTGTGTTGTGTCCAGCAATATTTTTAATTTTGTTTTATAAGTACATTTTTAGCCTACTACATAAAAAGGGTGAGGTTATATGTTCGACTGTAATTTCTCCGTCAATTATGATTTGAAATTCTTTAGCTTTTGTATAAAGAACGAACCCCAGGTGGTGGAAAAGTGTTTATCCCGGAAAGCTTTAAAACAGGGTAAAAGTAAGGTATTTGAGCTTGGCTTTTAGTTTTTCAAAGAAAAAATTTATGTTTATACCGACACATTTAAAATGTTTCCATTGCTCAGTAAAAACGATATAAAACAAGAAAACAAGCATGAAATTTCTAACAATCATTCATCTCTAGAAAAATAGGAAAACCTCTTGGCAATGGCAGAAACACCACAAAACAATAAACTAACAAAGCAAACACTTCAGGTTAGTCAACAAACGGCATACCACCCTGTCGGAATAACATTTTTTCTCGCCTCTACACTTTGCCGGCGCTTTGTAAGTCATAGTTTATTTTGACATAGTTCTCCAGTAGCCAGGCCAGTTGTTTACAAAGTATTTTGCTGGTAACAATAGAATGAACAGGGTCGGATTGAGGCTGAGTTTAGAATAGGGCGAATTTGACAATTGGGATTCAAATCACGGAATAATTCAACTCCTACTTCTTAATTCTTAATCATTACCTACGGAGCTGAGACGTGGACACTCACGGTAGGGCTGTTCCACCAGTTTAAAGTCGCCCAGTGAGCAATGGAGAGAGCTATGCTTGGAGTTTCTCTGAAGGATAGGATTCATCTCCGTCTGTCCGTCTGTCTGTCTGTCCGTCTGTCCATCTGTCACCAGGCTTTATCTCATGGACCGTGATAGTTAGACAGTTGAAATTTTCACCGATGATGTATTTCTGTTGCCGTTATAACAACAAATACTAAAAAACAGAATAAAATTAATATGGGGGCTCCCATACAACAAACGTGATTTTTTTGCCATTTTTATAGATAATGGTACGGAACCCTTCGTGCGCGAGTCCGACTCGCACTTGGCCGGTTTTATTTTCATCATTATTTATGGGACTTTGAATCATTCACATGACTATGTCAGTCATATATTTTAACAGACGAACTAAACTACTACTTAAAATGGAATTATATCTAACACTTACTTAACTAAAAATAATTTTACTGCCGCATCACTCAGTAGTGCGGCTAAAATGATTTGAGATATTGATGACCAAGTTAGCAGGTTAAAAAAGTGGGCCCTTTTGCATCCCTTAATACGCCCATGGAATTTTATTTAAATCATTCATTTGAAACACAAAAGTGTGCTTGAAATTTAAATGAAATGTGGGTAGAACTTTACCTTTCTGTTATAAAGGGTGCTTTTACCCTAGAGGGTTGACCCTTAAATGTTGAAAGAAGGCCTATCTGGCTCATGGTGCTCTGTGTTTGTGCATATTTTATTTGTGCATGCAAGCTATTTTCACACGTAGATCTTCTACGTGTGAAAATAGCTTGCATAGATAATACCTACACATATAAATAATACCCTCTTTGGAATGTTAACTGGAAAATATACATTACAATAGGTAGGTATGAGATGTACACCAAGAAACAAAAACTGAAAAAAAAAACACATGATTAGTAAATTGCCACCTTATCGATGAAATCTCCTCCATGCTATTTATGTACCTAGCGATATACAGGGTGGAAAGGGACGACGACCCTTCCCGTAAAAATGAAAATTAATTCTTTATAGTAGTATACGTAATACCTATATTTTTCTCCAAGAAACTATGCTATTGTTTATAGCCATTTTCGAGTTACAGCTAGTTAACGTTTTATAAAAAAAACGTATAAATTCAACCCTAACAGCTGATAAGGTTAATAACCGCACCTTGGACTTTTCTGTGGGGCGCGATTAAGGAAAAAGTGTACAGGACAGAATGTGATACTGCCGAGGAAATAAAAGAAAGATTCATTGCTGCCTTCGAACAATTGCGTAGATTTTTTTTTAAAGAAAATACACTATCGAAGGTTCATAGCCACACTCGGGCACGAGCTGCTGCCTGCATAATTAAACGTGTTGGAATATTTGAACATAGGCTGTAGGTAGATCCCTAAGATAACAGGTATCCTTTTCTCATTACACGTGTTAGAGATGTAGTTAGGAAAAGGTTGTCAGTAAAAAAACTTACAAAATTTTCGTTGACTTATTTTAACTTTTTGGTTTTCTTTATAATAATAGTTTTTAACCATTACACATGTCATGAAATGTTCATCACTTATGTGGTTATAATAGATTGTGTGGTTAGTTCGTAATCGTAAGAATAATGTTCGTAAACGGCCCTCGTCCCTTTCCACCCTGTATAGAAGAGTTTCAATAAATTTATGATTTCTGGCATCTCACTCATATAATATTCACGCGAAAATTTCGATGTTTATGTTTGAATGCTTATTAGCATTTCACCATTTTCACGCTGAATCTACTGAACAGATCCAGCTGAAATTTTGCATAGATGTTCTAAACCTGGTGGCCATACCGACTTTTTACCTCGGAAAAAATGCATGCGAAGCAGTTGGCAGATGCTAGTGTCAAATAATGGTATTAATTAAAAACTTATTATTTTAAAAGTTTCGTTTAAAAATCTGTAAATTTAAACTTGCATTATTGACATTACATTTTGATGGTAATTATTCCGTGCCAAATGTTGATTCCGTTGAATATTCAGCATTAATTAAACATAGTATACGATTAAATTAATATATTTTCTGACTATTAATTTCCTTCATCACATTACATTAAGTTTGTAACTAGATTTAATGAAGTGTAATAATAATTAACGAATTCTTAGTGACAGGCATGATTATAATACATTATGTTGAGGTTTTTTCCGGCATGCACGTTGTGCTTCTAGAGAAATTTATATGTGCGCCGTAAAACGTATCTGTAACATCACATCATAATTTTCACTCACACTGGTCTATTGGTTACCATGGCAACGGGCGTAAACAAAGTTGACGGATGGCGGATCGTCTAAAACAAAGGACGACCGATCCTGGACTGATAAATTTCTCAGTTGCAGTCATTTTGTTTGGTACGCAAAGGGTCCAAAGTCCCAACATAAATTCCTGTCGTTCTGCTTGTCTGTCAAATTGAAGTGAGTAGAATCAATTGCGGCAGGCATTACCGGCATTACCTGCCGGTAATGCCTGCCGGTAGTGCCTTTAGTTAATGGCCTCTTACAAAATGTAAAAAATACGTTTGCCCGGAACCTGATAAATGACTAAAGACCGATCTCTTACTCCCACACCCACTGTTAATTCAGGGCAGAGCCATTTTTAAGTTATGTTTCAAATAAAGCCTCTTTAAAGAGCGATTATTGAATGGAGGGATTACCTACTACTACCAATGCCAAGGTGGACCTGGCGTCTTGACGAACGTGTTCGTGGTGGCCAAACCTGCGGTTCTAATTCTAAGTGGGGGAACTATGATCTGCACTGACATCTTGCATGGGAGTGTATTGTGCATTGTCCCCCTGCCTAATCAGGTCCTAACCAACCCAGCTCCTTCAAGTACCAGAGCTGGCAGTTCAAGCGTCAGTGAATTACCAATAACTCTGTATATATTATATTAAATTGTTCCGCTACACACAGGTACTTATATTATATACAGGTATTTATATTACAGTCTTTTCATAATGTATGGTTGATATATCATGTAAAAGTAGATCCGTGAAGGTTATTCCCTTCGATAAAAGTAAAAAGGGAGATGAGGCATTACCATCTCGAAAGTGTATGGCTCAAGTTAGGTTCAACTATGTTTTCGAAGTTCTCGAAGCCGGGACGGGTCGTTAATTTCACACAAAAATTGCCAACGCTAAAACGGTCCCTCGCATGTTACTTGCAAACTTATTTAAAAGCAAAATAACAGGTTCTACTGGGTTCTATAACACCTTTTCATACAAACACAAACTCGAATCTTCACCGGAAAGCCTTAAATATCCACCTGACGTACCCAACAGTCCTTGTAATTGAATCCAGCACTTATAATTACTTGGCCAACTCCAGTATATCAAAACTGTGGTATTCTGTAAGCTTATAACTTCACGTTGAGCATTCATCGGCGAGTAAAGTTTATCGTAAAAGGTTAGACAGCGCTGACTAACCACGGGCGAATCACTGAATAGTCACAACTATTATGAATGTGAATTTGACGACCGACGTGGTGCGGCGGGCGTGGAGGTTGTGGGTTCGTTTCCCGCCTCGGGACAAATGTTTGTATGATCTGCAAATATTTGTTCAGGGTGTTCTGGGTTTTTCTATGTATGAAAAAATAGTAATGATATATCTATCTATGTCACTTCATGTAATGACTTGTGTATATCTGTCATCTAGTACCCATAACATATGCTACGCTTAGCTTGGGGCTAGATGGTGCTATGTGGATTGTCCAGCATTTTTTTTTCTATACTTTAAATCAAAACTATTTTTTTTATTGAATTCGTATTTTAAACAATATCTACTGGGTGAAATAGGATTAATATAATTGATTATACAATATTTATTATAATTTTTTTTTAAATTTAATTCTATTATTTGATTGTAGTTTTCTTTGTTAGTAAAGTTAAAAATATATCTTCTTCGTTCATTTGTATACCAAAAAGTAATGAAGTGTATACCAAAAAGTAATAATATTCGATATAAGTTTTGAAATATAATTTTTTTTTCAATGATCCGTCTTCTAATTATTCTTATGTACCTAAATATTGTTTAATTAAAATTATTGTTCGATACGTTGTCATAAAAAGGAGTTAATTATCTTTTGGGTTACCTGAAAGAAATCACTTTAATCGATAAAGTCACCAATTAAGTCACTGCTCTCTAGGATTAAGTTTAACTAAGTACAACCTGTTTCTGCGTTTGGCGTTGAAATAAAACTAATATCTAACTAGATCTATCTACCATCAAAACTCTGTAGGAGTTTAGGTTTTTTCTTTGAACTTTGTTTTACTGTCGATGTTTTTAGTTACAGAATGCCCATTTGGTATAGCAGCGCGTCTTTTCCGGCCATGGCTCTCGGAAATGAATTTACGTCACCCCCAAGTTGATTTGAATTCGAAACTGTTGCAACTAGACGACAAAATAGAGGTCCGGTTTCTTGCCCCTACCACGGGTGGTTACACGATTTACATTACTTGTATTTCGATTATGATAATGAACTGTAATGTATTTTCTCTTGATCACAAACTCTTGTTTGTCAAAACTGGAACCTTGAGTCTCGACCATTTCCTAATTGTCGAGACTCGAGGTTTCAGTTTTCATCATTATATCAAATAGTGTAAGTAAAATATGAACTGAAAACTGATTAAAAGTTGCTAACGATGTTTCTATTTATAGGTTTACTAGCAGCGCCTCGCGGTTTCACCCGCGTAGTTCCCGTTCCCGTAGGAATTTCGGGATACAAAGTAGCCTATGTCCTATTCCAGACTATAATCTATCTCTGTGCCAAATTTCATCCAGATCCGTTTTGCCATTCTGGCGTGATAAAGGAACAAACATCCATCCATCCATCCATCTAAACTTTCACGTTTATAATATTAGAATAAATATTAGAAGATTAGAAGATATAATATTAAAAAAAATAGGCACAAATAAGATGAAGTGTAAGGTTTTATATGGTTTTTATGGATTTATAGGTTTTATATGATGATTAAACCTATAACCTATGAGTTTAAGGTCGCCCAGCGAGCTATGGAGAGAGCTATACTCGGAAAGATTTCTTTCTGTCTCTGAAAGATAGGATTCGGAACGAATACATCTGACAGAGAACATAGCTCAGAGGATTAGCAAGCTGAAGTGGCAGTGGGCTGGCTATATCTCGAGAAGAACCGACAACCGCTGGGGTAAACGTGTTCTTGAGTGGAGACCGCGACTCGGCAAACGTAGGGTAGGGCGCCCTCCGACCAGATGGGATGACGATTTGCGAAAGGCTGCTGGCAGATGCTGGATGTGGCAAGCTGAAGACAGGGCGCTATGGCGCTCATTAGGGCGGCCTATGTCCAGCTGCGGCTTTGTGCGCAAACACATGTGTACTGTTTTTTCCCTCACTCTCATAATCCAATGGGACGGTAGACCAACACGACTGGGGAGAGGTCAGGAGCAGGAAGAACTTCTTAACGTGCTTTCCGAGGCACATGGTTGTAACATCGCCAATTTCCCGACTCTGAGCTGCTTTTGTGAGTTTTTAATGCTAGAAATATCCCAATGGTCTTTTTTTGGTCTGATCCGGTATCTGAACCTGATACCTCATTGTCGCAAGCCAACGAGTCAATAAAGGTTTTATTTAGAGGTCGATAGATGAGGTAAGTATTTATAGATCAACAAATTTTGGTAGACAATACTCTATTCAAAAATGTAATAAAATGCAGCGTCTGCAATATTTCCTCGCAATACATTTCGCTGTGTATTGTACGATTTCGAGCGTTGTCGGAATTGTAAGCTGTGAAAATCTTGTTGGATCTAGTTAAATTTTATTTGCTGACATTTTTATCTAGGTGTTCCAGGAATTCATTTCTGATGGAATATTATTTCACAGGAATGTTTACATAGCAGTAGGTTAAAAATGAGCGTTTGTTGTGAGAAAAAGTATTTACCTATACTCCGATTTAGAATCCTAGATATTTTATGTCAACAAAGACGTGAATGACGTGTTTGTTACGTGACGTGTTTTTGTTTAATTATGTTTTATAATATTCAATTAAAATGATTTAAATGTTATATATATAAGAAATTTTGCATGCCAATTTGTTTTGGTGAAGTATGTGACACTATTTTAATATTTAAGACCTTGTATTTAAACCATATTTCTTACAATAAATGAAATGAAAACTTAGCAAAAACTGATAACAGTAACAGAAAACACACTTTATCACTAAAAACTAAAACATAAACTTCGACAGCGGATAATCTCACATGTGCCGCGAAAAATGTAACAATTTGAATGCGAAAACGAACTAGAGATCAATTAAATGATGAATGAAAGCATTCAAAACGAAAAACTGTTTCGAGCTTCTGTGCTTTGCTTCGGTGATACAATGTCGTTAAATATTTTCCACCAATATTCCTTGGGTTTTGTTACCACTTTGTATACAAAAAATATCCAGGTTTTTGAATGGTACCTATAGCCTTCATTTACTTTTGTCACAATCGGAATAAATCTAAAAAGAAAATAATACAACGTACCTAGCCATGAACTGCTTGCTGTCTTTATTTTGTACCTGTATCTAAATCCTATTATATTTAGACTTAGATAGGCGAATAACATTGTATTAAATTTTAAGCGTTATACACTTACTAGTGGTTTATTTTTCGCTTCTTCCACTAGTGGACAAAAAATTGAAGCGAAGAAAATCAATAACATTTTGTTTCTTATTTGATAATAATTACTATTATTAAGCTGTTTATGTATAAAATTTGACTTGTCTAAGTGCTTATTTTGTAAGCCTAAAGAAATAAAGTTATTGAATTTTGAATTTTTATTCTACAGAATTGTCAATGCAAAACAGAAGGGCGTGTTCAAAAATAATATAAAACATTTAACAAACGCGTATATGAATAAAACACATTCAAACATGTGCTTTTAAGATTACCTTATATTATTGCCTTTATATAATATACAGCGGGGCAATGCAGCCAGCAGCGTCTTGAGGACGCTTCCGACTGGTATTGCCATGTACTTGATCTACCTTTAGATTGTGCGCAACAAGACTGTTGCGCACAATCTAAGGGTAGATCAAGTACATGGCAATGTATATAACTATGGCGATAAGTGCAGACGCACTGAGCGCCATTGTTAATTTTTCGCTTATTGTTTCAATAAAATTGTAAATACTAGTTCTATTTCGTGTCTATTCTTTGATTGTTATTTTCTTTGACAATAAAGGTCCTTACATCAAAGAAAATCAGGATTAGTGATTAAAATATTCTATTTACACTGAACTGACTCAATTCAGAATGAAAGAAAATGAAGTCTTACTTCAACATTGGCTTGTCCCAACTCATACATAATTTTGTTCTTCAGAAATCCAGTGTAATTCTTGATCGAAAAGTAGGTATTAAAATATTTTCTGCTAAAATTGAGTCTCGCTCAGCGCAGACAAAGCCTTCGGCGATAGCTCCTTTCATTATTATGTCGAGACCAGTGCCACACGAGTGGTTTGTAAGCAGAAATATCGCTTCTTAAGACAGTAAGAAAAATGAAAAAAAAACGGACACCTGGGTCTCTGACCACAACACACGAGTGGTTTGTGATCAGAATTATTGCTTTTTAAGACGGTAAGAAAGGTGGAAACAAATGGTGCTGGGCAGAAAAAAACCTGGGACGAAGAAAAGACGACAAGTGGAATGAATCAATGAATGAATGAATGAATTCTTTATTGCACTTAAAAATAATAACATAAATACTCCTTATATCTAAATTATGATACCCAGTGCAATAGGCGGCCTTATCGCTGAAAGCGATTTCTTCCAGGCAACCTAGGTTCGGAGAAAAAGATATAAGACAAATAGTGGAGTTAGGCGCTTACTGAATGGCGTCCAAGAACTGGGCACAATAACGTCGGATGCCCAGCGGCGAGATGGACAAACGATATCACTACATCGCGGAGCGAACCTGTATGATATTGACGCATGACCGTGTCGAGTGGAACAAGAGTTTGGAGGCCTATACACAATAGTGGTTAAAATCGAGCTGCTGATGATGATAATTATGAAGACATTGTGACATCGTCGCGCTTTTGGTTTTGATTATTGAGTCTGTTTTTTTACCTTTGATGCGTTCTCTAACTTGCATCGAAATGTACGCAATGAGAATGGTAGAATAAAATAGTAACGTATGTAAATAAAGAAGTCAGCCTTATTGTTCTTTTATTAATGATTGTTTTAGACCGAAATCTTTCATAGGGATATTCTATAAAAGTCACAGATACTTCTGTTTTGAAGCAACAAATCCTTGTGCGCTTAGCCGGCGACAGGGCGTGGAACATTTGCATTTTTGCCTAAATAGCCGCCTTTGGTCTGAATTCAGAGTGCTTATGATGTTTTTGATGACACGATCACAGAGCGTACGAAAATATAAAAATAGAAGGTATACCTTCTTCAACTAGGGCGTACACTTTGCTGGATTAAGTGCTACACGAAAGATCAGTACGGAGGTCTGTCGTCCGGAGCTATCGCACAAAAATCAACTATTAGGTTAAGTAGCGCACGACCCACCTTATAAACCACCTACCTTGAGTGAGTCCTAGCATCGACACTTCTTCCTATCCCTATAGGGATAGGAAAAAGTATCAATGCGACTTCCAACGCATTGATACTAGCATTCACACTTCTTCCTATAGCCTATCCCTATAGGGATAGGCTATGAAGTAGTGAGAAGTATCAATGCGACTTCTAACGCATTGATACTAGCATTGACACTTCTTCCTATAGCCTATCCCTATAGGGATAGCCTATCCCTATAGGGATAGGCTATAGGAAGAAGTGTCAATGCTAGTATCAATGCGTTAGAAGTCGCATTGATACTTCTTCCTATCCCTATAAGGATAGTCGCATTGATACTTCTTCCTATCCCTATAAGGATAGTTGCATTGATACTTCTTCCTATCCCTATTGGGATAGGAAGAAGTATAGAAGTGCGACTTTCAACGCGCAGTACATCTGTATCATCAATAACCGGACTCAACGAGCAGAGATGAGTATTTAGTTTGATAGTTTTTTTTTATCCAAATCAATACCAATCGGAAGCGTCCCGAAGACGCTGGCTGGATTGCCCCGCCGCGTTGTATGGCAATATTGATACGCTGCGCCAGCTAGACACAAGTAAAGTAAATAAGTTACAACCGTACCAAAGTAGGTTACTTTCTTTCCCTATTTTTAGTACCTACTCAGGCATAAACAGCTGAGGGTTGACAACAGAATTAAATCTACTAGTCAAAATGTTGAAAAACCTGCTATCAAATTAAATATAGCTCACCCATATTTCCTATATCCATGGGCCATATCTCGCGAAGCACCGACAATCGCTGAGATTAACGTGTTTTTGAGTTAAGACCGCAACTCGGCAAACGAAGTGCAAGGCACCCTCCTGCCAGGTGGGATGACGATCTGCGGAAGACTGCAGACTGATGTTGGATGCGGCAAGCTGAAGACAAGGCGCTATGGTGCTCATTAGGGGGGGCCTATGTCCAACCGTGGACTAATATTGGCTGATGACGTTGATAATTCTTTTTATGCTGTCACAATAAACTATTAAGTTTTCCGATGCCTTACGATTTTCGACGACTTTTCTTGCCCACTGCAATAAAGAAAACGGACCGAGCGTTATGCCAAACCATCGCTCAGAGAGTTGGCGTCCTGCCGCTCCCTTTAATGCCAAATCGCATGCTTAATGGCGCGTCCTGAATCAGCTGAGATAATGCACCTGATATTAATGGACTCTGAAGACAGCCGGATAGGGGGGAAAGTTGCTTGTCACGGAATGACAGTTAAGTTCACCATTTTCTTTTTAACTTTCTGTGCAAAGTCGCAAAGAGAGGACGAGGTTTATTCAGACCTAAGTGGTATTCGCTACACATAGCGGTAGCGAACGCCGAATGGGTATGCGGTACAAACAAAACCCGGCGAGATAATGGATAAGGATAAATAATTAATACAGGACAATTCACACAGTATTATCTAGCCCCAAGCTAAGCAGAGCTTGTGTTGTGGGTACTAGATGACTGATCTATTTAAAACAGTAAACTACATTCTTTTTTTATTATAGATAGAAAACATTCAGAAGATCCGGAACAAATATCTGCAGATCGTACACACATTTGTCCCGAGGCGGGAATAGAACCCGCAACCTTCTGTGTCGCAGGCAGACCTTCGCCCACCGCGCCACAGTGGTCGTCATATGGAACGATTTTTGAATGAAGGGGGGTACCTACTAGTACTAGTCTTCACAATCGTATTCGTGATGATGGGTAGAAGCGGCAGTTCACGAAGTGACAATGATTTACCAATAACCCTGTATACACTCACCAACAGAAATTCTGCGAAGCACACCTTAACTGAATCTTCGTTTACTTAGATAATTAGTAATTAGTTAAAGCCTCGTTCGTTCTTACTACAGATTACACTATGCAAATGAAACCGAAGCTCATTCTGTTCTGCTGAGTTTCGGTAGGGTAATGTAAGCCCCCGTATAGAAATAGTACCAATAAATGTATTTACATAAGCAAATTTCATAAAGTATCTCCATGCCTTATTTTGAGTACAAAACAATATGGTGAATAAATGCTAATCACTAACGCCCGTAGCTACGGGCGTTAGTGATTAGTTAGTGAAGCCCGTAGCACATTTTCGCCGCGAAATCATAGCTGTCAGGGTGCGTTCGCGTTTTTTTTTGTTTTCGTTGAATAGCAGAACGGCAGCGGAAGAGGAAAAATTTCAATGGAGCGTTTTCTGTTTGCGTGATTTCTTTTACAAACCAATTTGTAGTTACTTTTGTTATGCGACAAATCACAGCCGTAGGGTCAACGCACACCAAAACGCGGAGCGACGCAAAACTGCGCGTACTTAGATTTAAATTATAACTGTATATACTTATAGGAAAAACACGCTTTTGTACAACAGGGGGTAGTGTCATCAAACTATTTTCTTGATTTCGTAGCCAAAAATGAATCTATGTGTGAGTTGACAAGCATATAACGTCAGTGCTTTCACGCACACAAGCGCACGTATACGAATAGGAAATTAAGACAAAGTCACAAGTTTTCGGCCTCGTTAGTGTATTCCATCATTCTAAGCCTTCTTCTTGTGTAGTAAGTAAATTTTTCAATATGATGCCCATACTAGCCAAATGAAATTTTCAGGGTTTATTCTTCATGAAAGCCAGTTGTTTTTAAAATAGGTTGCAGAAAAAAATAATATGTGAAATATTTTTTTTTATAACCATATAGGTAGAAAGATTATGTAAATATTAAATTCTGAAAAGAAATTTCGCTATAGGTTTCATATCTGGTTTTTTTATGAATCTAAGACTAAAAATGGTTTAGGGGTATTATAAAGCAACTATCAATCTTGTTTTAAAAAAAAGTTCACGTTCGCAGACCTAATATTTTGGCTGTAATTGCGAAATTTAGGGTGAAATCTGATTTTCACAAAAATTTTACCAAAGTCCAAATAACTTTTGAACCACTGAATATCGCTGAACATACATGGGGGTTAAATCGATAGGTACTGAGGTCCCCCCACCCCCCAGCCACCGATGATCCACCCCTCAAGTTACACCCTGTATAACTACTACGCAAGAAGGTACAAATTTTATTGAGGTAGTACAAAAACTCCTCGCAGCGCCGCGCCGCGCTGTGCCGCGCTTGCGCCAACTTGTATCTTATTGGGATAATAAAATACTAAAAACTAAGACGGACAGACGGACAGACGGACAAACGGACAGACGGACAGCGGAATAATGGGGTCCCGATTTACCCTGTGGGTACAGAACCCTAAAAATGAGGTTGCATATTTTACAACGATCGATAGTACCTATAATTTAAAGGAATTTAGTCTTGTGAAAAAAAATATTGGAAAGCTTCAGAACCAGAACCTCTGGTGTAAAATGCAATTTGTCCAGTAAGATGAGGCACGACAGTCTCTTGACGTCTTGTTACTAGAACGATGCAGTTTAAAAGGGAATTTTGCAAAAGCTCTTAAAATTCTTGAAGAATTTGCATTTTTGAGGAAAGTAGCATGAGGCTCAAACACGAGGGAACTAATAAGGTTTAAGAAACTTTATTCTCATACAAAATATAAAAAATCACTAAAAATAAGAAGTTAAGGCTAATTGCTAATAATAAAATAACATTTGGGTGACAAGCGTGCGTACTAAAAATGGGTGAGTAAGAAACTGTGTCCAAATTAGAAGGTAACCAAATACCAAATACCTTTTTCTTAAGTACCTACTCGTATAACGGGTCAAATTGTATTTCCTTCGAATATTTTTATGGGATAACCTCGGGATGATTTGCTATAGGTACTACCGTGGATAGATTTTGATGATTCTTTCTTTTGGTTTAAAGAATCAATAAATTTCGTCTACAATTGACGAAAAAATCAACGAACATGCAGCCGTTCATAGAAAATCCTTCTTATTACGAAGTCGAAAAAAAAACCGTGGCCACAAACAGTTCAAAAGCGTTCACTCTTTGTAAAAACAAGATCCGTCAAGTGCGAGGGTAACTCACGCGCCGAGGCTTTCGAAAATTTGCCAATTAGGTATGCAAATATGTACACACCAGCACCGCGCACCGGTTAGACTTTGCTAAATACTGTTTTTTTTAAATATTTCAAAAAGTATGAAACCTATAAAAAAATTAAAACTGTTTTGAAATGTACAAACTGATACCTACACACACCTACACAATATCCTACACACCTGTGTAGGATATTAAATGAAAGGTACGAGTAGCTTAAATAAGGGTTTCGAGATCGGTTTCGAAACCCTACCAAATTTTTTAAGGCTACCTAGGTAGGTACCTACCACCTCAAACCTCAAACCCTACCAATTTGGTAGGGTTTCGAAACCAATCTCGAAACCCTTATAAGCTACTCGTGAAGATGAATGAAGATACTATAAATTTTGTATGCAAAATCTTGCTGTAATTGTTCCCAACCAGAAGCTATCGGCACATGGGATGTGTTCAATAAACACAATATAGCAAGCTACCCAGTAAATAAAAATAAAACTGGACCGCACGGTAGGTTTCCCTCCGTCCTCATATCCCGCTATTGGCACAGCATTGCTGGACAATGTGGATATGAATACCAGTAACTCAACTTCAAAGACGGTTTGCATAAAGTGCCTTTTTTATAAAAAATACTTAGGTATTTTCAATGTCGTCGGTCCACCTCAACTGGATGGTCTCCCAACACCCCGTTTCGTGTTGCATCTGGGTCGTCACTCGAGAAGCTACTTCACAGCTATTTCAGATGAGTTCGGTAGCATTGAGTTTGATTTTCCGGTTCGGATAAGTTGGGCTGAAACCAATACAACAAATGCGGAATAAGTAGGTTTGACGATAGTATAGAGACGTGACTGTGACGTCTCATTCTTTTAAGGAACAGAGACATGGTAATTACGGCCGTAGGCAGCACGCACGCCTACGTCCAGTCCACAGCTAAGCCTGCCTCCCCCGAACAACCTCTCCACTCCTAAATCCACTACTAGCCACGATATCGTGGCTAGTATTCATAACCAGTATTCATATTATTCATAACCATAATTAAGTTTTGTTATATTGCGTACCTAGTCCTGTTTAGAAAATAAATATATTTAATTTCATTTTTTTATTTATTTCATTTAACCTTCAAGTGGTTTTGGCTCTTTTGCAACCATCTCACACGCACAAAACATCCATGAAGTGTCTGAAATCAGTATTTATGCGCCACACACTGATTTTGTATGGAGAAAGGGTGGAGTGTCCGGGGGTAACTATGGTTTGTCAGATTTAATTCACCGCTAACAATGCGTTTGATTGGGTTTCCGCCAGCAGCGTGATAAATCCATCGGGATATAATAATAGTCTTCAGCTTGCTTCTTGAAGACAGGGCGCTATGGCGCTCATTAGGGGAGGCCTATGTCCAGCAGTGGACTGATATAGCTGATGATGATGATAATAATAGTCACTGTGACTTGTTAACTTAACACTTCATTGGTCAGGGTGTGACAGTACTTACTGCTTTCTCATTTACATTGCCTCTAGTCCAGTTGAATGCACGTCCCGGTCGGTATTCGCTATGAATAAATGAACCCATATACCCCGCATATTAATTAAAACAGAAGGAGTGCTAATGCTTTCATGTGGCGGTTCACTGGTTGTTTTTACGCGGTGGAGCTAAAAAGACTGATAAGATTGGCAGATTTGAATATTCATGCTGTGGGGAGTTTATGCTGTTTTTTACGTTTTGTTCGTAGTTCTTTAGAAGTCTTTTAGGAAATGGATTTGGTGAAGGACTTTGGTTTGAAAAGGCGGCAAGTAAAGAAGGCAGAGTATTTATATATAATGTATGGTTGAATACTTAGGATAAAATGCTTTTATTGGCTAGAAAATTACAAAAAAAATATGATTAGTATTTACAAAGGTATAACTCGACTTTGCTACAGTGGCCCCTGATTTCGTTAAGCAAGATCTAATGCATGTTGGTTGGTTAGTTGGGTAAGTAGGTACTAGTTTAATATTAGGTGAAATCGGCCCTCGGTATAAAAAAATCCAGTTACTCCGGTACTCGGTATAAAAATATCCAACTCCGTTTCGGGTTCTGTAAACTTTTTAGAAACTATGTTACCATAATAATAGTGGCCTACGTACAAAAATACGAGACGCTCTAAAACCAAGCTCTTTGTGAAAACACAAACTTGTTCAAAATTAATTACAAAGTAAATAAAAGCGAGCATGTCTTACGAGCTGCTGCTCCAGTAACTCGCACCAGCTCTTTGCCTGAATAGCCTTTCAGGTGACGCGTGTCAAGTAGCATGCTTAAAAGAATCCAGGCCAGCTGGTATGGCTTAACTTTAGCTCGGATTCGCTAAGAGAAAATAGAATGAAATTGTAGCCTATACGGTACTTTGTCAGCATGCATTTTACTAGATTCGACCCGATTCCCACGCTTCGTTGTTGCTACGGAAATGTGAAAATGGTATTTATATTCTAAGGGAATTGATTTAAGGGATAAAAGTTGTATGTGTACCGGGTACCAGAGACCCTAGCACTATATTTGCAAATTCATCCCAAATTTCGCATTTTTAAATGTTAGTGTGATTGTGTAAATTTAGCAAAAAATTTATAACAGTTACCATCTTGGAACACATTTTGTACTAATTAATTATTAAGTAATTTTAAATATTCCGACACAAATTTACTTGTTTGAGAATAAATAAATAAATTTTCAAACACCTCTGGTTATCCTGAAAACTTTGTATTTTTTAAATATATGATACTTGCTGCTGCCCGCGGCTTCGCCCACGCTTTTCAAGTATCCTATATCCATCTCTGGAATACTATTTACCTTCCTGCCAAATATCATTAAGATCCGTTCAGCCGTTTAGGCGTGAAAAGGTAACAGACAGACAGATTTTTTTTCGAATGGACTAATATGCTTTTGACCGAAGATGGCCATGTCAGCGTTACTGGACTTTTGGCGGGCGCGGCGGCGCCACACCGGCAAAGTTAGGTTGGGGCAACACGCACAAGGGCCACTACTTAGGTGCGAGCCTCGGCTTGGGCTGTTGCCAGATGCTACAAGAGGGAAGTGAGTGTTTCGCCTAGGTGCACGAATGCACTTAATGGCGGAAGCGGGGAATTCTTCGACCCCGCAGCCGGCGGGGTCGGTTTTTAGTCGGGTGTGTAGTGTGCGAAAGCGAATCGGTACTTGTTGCCGTCACCTCCGGGTTAGCGGCGATGATTAGGTCAACCGGGTCACCGAGAACGTGTCTCGGTCTACGGAGGAGAGACAGACAGACAGAAACAATAACTTTCAAATTTATAACATTAGTTGGATATAGATATTTATGAGCGCCATAGCGCCCTGTCTTCAGCTTGCCGCATCCAGCATCTGCCAGCAGTCTTTCGCAAATCGTCATCCCACCTGGTCGGAGGGTGGCCTACACTACGGTTGCCGAGTCGCGGTCTCCACTCAAGAACACTTTTACCCCAGCGGTTGTCGGTTCTTCTCGCGATATGGCCAGTCCACTGCCACTTCAGCTTACTAATCCTTTGAGCTATGTCGACAACCATGGTTCTCAAACTAGACAGACAGGGCGCTATGGCGCTCATTAGGGGAGGCCTATGTCCAGCAGTGGACTGATATAGGCTGATGACGATGATGATGAGATATTTATGTAGTGCCTGCTAACAAAGATCGAGCATATATTTTTTCAAAGTAAACAAAAGCGAGTGTGGTAAAATTCTCAGCTAATATTAAATCATTGGGTGAAACATACAAAAATTTACGAAGTGTTTTCATTTCAGGCACGAAATCTTTCTCCAACCTTTATTCAAATAAATTAAAAAACACTAAGTATGCATAACCATCGCAGTCAATTTAAAGCTTTTACAACAATGATTTCGCCGAAAAAATACTTCAAAACTTATTATTATCCATTAGAAACACCTGCGTACAACTTGTAACTTTAAATTACTTACTTTGCGGCTTAAAGTGAGGCAATTTAAAAATTCAAAGCACTTAAAACTAATTGAAGATGCAATCTCGCTGTTTATGGTGTCTGCCCACTACACTGAATCATTAAACAAGCTATACCGACCTCACTGACATCATCAGCTGGTCTAATTACTACCGTTATTACTAAGCCATTATAATCAGATTTATTTTATCATAGTAAATTCAGGATCTAAGCTGACCATTTAGCTTAAGAGGGCGCATTACGCGCCGTTTTGTGAAAAGGATAGGTATAATAAAACTTTTGAAACTATCATGGTTACATAGAACATTAACATAGAAATAATTTAGAATGGGATATTTAAAACACAGAAAACTCAAAAGTTGAACCATGGTTGTTCGATACATCGATCAGGTATTTTAGCATCATCAGCAGTTTGGCCTAGGTAGGTTACTCGTGCCGCGAGCGCGGACCGAGTGCCTACGGAGGTCAGTGCATCAGCGGCAACCATACCAACCGCACTCATTAATGGCATAAATAGTCGTAGTTTCATACAATATAGCTTTTGTACCCTTAACTCGGCTTTTATCTAAACATCCCGGGAAGAGCTAGCCGCGATTCCTACAATGGTAAATATCCCGTTCTAAATGATTTCTAGGATAGACATAGGATTTCGGGTTCATAAGAGCGGGACAGAGCATGCGTTTTTGGAACGGCGCAAGTGCAAAAATGGAGTTTTTGCTTATTTACAAGAAAACTACACAGCTTATGAATAAACTACGTGAAGGAACCAAATAATTAGTAATTACCTATGAATCAAAACATCAGTCATTTCAATAGACTGCAGGGTTCCCAAGATCTCGACCAAATTATGTGCAAAACAGTGCAATTTCATGATCTTTTTCTACCGTATATTTTTTGCTTAATCTTGTTTTGACGTTGAAGGAACGAAAGAAAAAATGTAGAATTTTATTTAATTCGAGTTTTTTAACCACGGGAATCCCGTGAGTACTGACTAGTACTCTGAGTAATAGTACTAGATCTAGTCCTAGTTTGATACGCAAACACGCTAGGTTCGCCTCTTAAGCTCTTCTGTACGCTAAGGTTTTTATTTAACTTTAGTTATGGAAAATTAATCGAGACTCTAAAAAAACTGACAAAACCTAACCCCTATATTCATAATGGTCTGCTAACATTTATAACAGTTGCTAAATAGTGTTATGTCTTACTCGAGGATAGAGTGAGAAATAGCAATTTGCTAAGTTAGCAAACTATTATGAATAAAACCGACCAAGTGCGAGTCAGACTCGCGTACGAAGGGTTCCGTACCATTATCTATAAAAACGGTAAAGAATCACGTTTATTGTATGGGAGCCCCCTTAAATATTTATTTTATTCTGTTTTTTAGTATTTGTTGTTATAGCGGCAACAGAAATACATCATCTGTGAAAATTTCAACTGTCTAACTATCACGGTTCATGAGATACAACCTGGTGACAGACGGACAGACGGATAGACGGACAGTGAAGTCTTAGTAATAGGGTCCCGTTTTTACCCTTTGGGTACGGAACCCTAAAAAGGTCACAGATATAATGATACCCTACGTAAAATTATTTTTAAAATAAAGTTTTTTTCTAGAAAAGAACGTCGATGGAACCGTGTAAAAAGAAAAATTCTAACTTAGATTTATATTAGACCTAATAGGATAAAGTCTCAAAGTAAAGTGTTTTGAATGCAAGTAATTTACTAATGGTAACTTTTAGCGTTAGTTCGAGCGTTGAAACTAAGTTAGAAAATATAGACTACTAGATTAACTATTTAGCGTACTGGCTCTTAAGCTTTTAAATATAAAGTTTTAGATTTTAGTAAAATTTTAAGTGTCGTCGTTAAATTTTGTTTAGTGGTTGTGCCTACTATGACATCAATGGTTTACGAAGAAATATTATAAGATACATCTATGATATGGTGACCACTAATTACCTAGACCGATAGACGGGCAACAAAGTGTCATTTTTACTGACTATAAGAAAAAGAGAAAGTTCTAAATTGGGGTATAGTGTTTTTTTATTCATTGCTTTGGTTTGAAAGTTGAACCAGTGGACTACTTTTTAGCGGTTAGATTAGTATCTAACCGCTAAAAAGTAGTCCACTAATTCTTAGATTGATGCAATTTGATTTTTCCTACCCTACACACCATGTAATTAAATCTGCGGTTTTGACATTGTATTGAATTGTAACTTAGGATTATGTTATTTTAATTATAATTGACATGCATGATTTACCTGCCATTAAAATGTGTACCATTAATTATTATACCTTAAGCACAGTAAAAAAATTGCAGTGCCGTACAAGGTGCATGTACTATTGACCTAGGCTAACATTAATACGAGTATCTAAGCTGTATACATGTACATGTGAGCAAAAATAAACAATAAACAATCAGATGAAGATAGAAAGGGTTATTCCAGTTTTGCCCCCTGAAATCCCCCTTGAGGGGGAAAACTGTAATAAGAACATATGAATTATAGTTTTCCCCCTTGAAAATCCCCTCAAGGGGGAATACTGGAATGGAAAAAATTATTATTCCTATTGGATATAGTCGTAAGATGATATTTTTTTTACCAAAAATATAAAACGACCAGAACCACCTGGTCAAATATCTGCAGATCGTACAAACATTTGTCCCGAAGCGGGAATCGAACCCGCCACCTCCTGTCACAGGCGGACCTTCGCCCACTGAGCCATAAAGGTCGTCTTTGTTCTTTAACGTTGACCCAAGGTAGATACCTTCTCCAGAAGAATCAGAAAGTAGTTTAAAGCTTCATGCTAGCACTTGCATTTCTGCTTCACAAATTTCAGTGAAACTTTTCATAATAAACACGCAAGGCTATATACAGCCCCCGCAGTATAGAGAGGTAACATTAATATCAACAAAATTAAATTTGCTTGCCATCTTGTTCCTTGTTTGAAATATTGCTTTAATAATATTAACTCAGACTACACTTTGTCCGTCCGTTCGTTCATAGTGTAATTCTAAGGTTCCTTTGGCGACAGTTTTGAGCCAACTTTGAGTTATAGCCAGAAGACCTACTTACGGTAATACATTATGACATGCTCTAGTATGGTAGAGGCATAATAATAATAAAATAATAATAAATGTGAATAATTCACGCAGCATTATCAACCCGAAGCTAAGCAGAGCTTGTGTTATGGATACTAAATAACTGATCAATTTAAAACAATACCATATACGTAGATCTTTTTTAAATTTTTATAGAAAACACTCAGATCACCCGGAACATATATTTGCAGATTGAACAAATATTTGTCATAAGGCGGGATTCGTACGCTGACAAACATGGCTTAAAATACAATGTGACTAAAAATACTCTCTTCAAACCTACTGTTCCAGTTTTTAAACATGCAGCCTCAGGGTGAATCATACGCAGAAGTAGTACAGCGCCTTACGTATTCAATATAATAACGCGTTCAGGGTGCTGATGGAGCTGCCACGGTTCTGTAGCGCATCAGGAATGTTCGCCGAAGCAAGAAGAATCACATGGTAATAACGATTATTTGTGTGTGTGTGTGTTGTGCCCGTCACGGGATTTGAACCCGGGACCTAATTATTAGCAGTAGAAAACGCGACCGCTAGACCAACGAGGCAGTCGAGTATACAATACAATGTGCCCTATATGAGCAGTGCCATCTCACGCGCGCAACATTAAACACAGGATCATGTGACCCAAACGGACAGCAGTTGGTATTCAATTCGGGTTTCCGCGCCATTCGCCTCGGTTGATAGATGTGGAAGGGCCTAAGGAAACCATTGAGTAATAAGCTAATAGTTTAGGCTTTAGGTGCGAAACTATCATAATCCTTTGATATTGTTCAATCAATGGTCAGTGACCGGTAAGTGGTTCGGTTATTGAAGGATTCTAAAGGTTAGGCGTTTTCCGAGTAACTAATAGGTATGGGTTTGCACAATATCAAAACAAAAGTTATCGTATACTACCACTGACTTGTCAAAGTTGTCAAAATTGTAGAGCAAAAATGCAACAAATCACTCAAAATCATTCGAAAGCTACTTTACGCATGATGACTGATTTTGAAAAACAACTCCAAGATGTTTTCTGACATGTATTGAACACAATCTTAAATAGTATAATAAACTAAGCAGTAGTTTGTACTTGAAGCTTCATCCCTATCTAAAACCGACAGCTTTGAGCCAATCAGCCCGGGAAACATTGTTAAATTCTTCTTTAACTTGAACCCCGTTGGTACTAGAATTTAAGATGTTTTGTGTCGACAAAGAGATTACCTTACAAAAACTGACCATAAAAACAGATACCTAACAGCAGGGTAAGTACCGTAGTAGTAAACAACGGGCCTGGTCAGGCCCAGTGTATATCATTTTCGTTTTTTTTTGTTTTATAAAAATAACTACTTACCATGTTTCTAAAAGGGTATTGAGAAGTGAGGTAACCCATCAAATACCTGCGTACATTTACCTTCATAAAAAAATCGGTGTAGTAGTAGTGTAGTGATTTAACCCTACATATCAAAGACCAAATGTGGAACAAACTCTCGCGGTCACGTTTACACAGAATTCAATCGGAGTAGCTAACGTTCTATTCCAACCGAAAGGCAAACTATACTAATTAAATGCATTTTGGACTGTGATTGCTTAACTTTGATTAGCTAACTGTCAGTTACGTCGCCATATGGGGTTTGGGTTTCCTGTAAGGGACTTTCTGAAAGCGGATGTATTGAGTTCAAAATATCTTTGAGTACATTTTAGATTGACAGCGTAGCCTTTCAGTGATACTGTGATATATTCATTTAGAGAAAATATAGCGGGTGACGGGATTACTTTCGATTGTAAGCAAAGAAAATATCTGGACAGTTATAATAAAACTCAAAGACAAGCTCTGCTCAGGTACTTTGGGGTCAGATAATGCTGTGATAATATCTCCGGCTAAGCCGATGTCCCACCGCAACGAACGGAGAGGTTACGCACGTGAATCTAGCTTCACTTTGCAAGAAATTTTTTACTTGTTAACGTCCTCTGGAACCGACGAACACGCTACGCACGAATACGAGATTAATAACGTCATTGCTACACGCGTGGCTTGCTAAAATATGGACCCACTCAGCTGAAGGTGGTCAATACGGTACATGCGTGTGTAGCTTCACTACGGGAAGTGGAACGTCAACACTGTGCTGCGCTATATTTCTTTCATTTCATGGTACATTTCTTTATACCATAAACGTCAAATGTCGAATAATCAACTTGATTTCTTTTCCTCTGCGGACCGCATGACGCTAAGCGAATGTTTTCGGACCAAAACATCTAACGAGACGGCATAGTATGCAATGCACTGTCTTTCGTTTATTTAACCCCATGACCAGCTAAATATACTGTATTTTCTCGAAAAAAAGGTGGCGACCCCGATGATGACGATGATGATATTTTCCATTTTTTCACTAATGCGTGTCGACCCCGAATTAGTGGGAAAAAGGAAATTTTCATCTTACATCAAAAACCTTTACAAGCCCTCTGCTGGACATAGGCCTCCCCCGATAAGCGCTATCTTTATGGGGGATACCTTATGCCATAATCCCCATGAAGGTTGGGTAGTTCGGTGGTGGATCTGTATTGCAGGAGGCGCTGCTGCCCGCCCCAAGGGCCCGCATTGTATTTTGAATGTTCAACGAGTTGGCTAACTAATCAGTTATTTGTGGTAGGCGTTTTCTGTTTTGTTCACGTGTGTTCGGAATACTAAACATTAATGGGTTCACACATGGTGTTCTACCATGGTATGGGACTATATTATTCGACACTGGCAGTGATTCTGTTGGAACAAAACTTAAACTTAGATAGCGTAAAAACACTGTCTTGTAATCTCTTTAGGTTTTATGCCAACAGAATCATTGCCATTGTACCATTTTAATAAGTCTCATTTTTTTTTACTTTGGCGCAGTCTGTAACCATTATCAAAGTGGTAGAAGTTAACAATAATAAATAATCATTAAGGTGTGAGTTAGCTTAACATTTCTGGGGGGGGGGGGGGGGGGGGGGGGGGGGGTGTCTTGAATCTCACACAGATATGCTGAAATTACAAAAAATTTAGCTGTTTTTATTATTGTCTGCGTTCTACGAGGTATATAAATAGCGGAAAAGTAGTTTTCCACAACGTATAATAATAACGTAACATACTTTATGTATATAATGTAACATAAGTTCATAGAAATAGGTATCTCACCAATATTTTAGAAAGCTGCTTTTCTGGTAGTTTACTTCCTTGCAGAACGTAGAAAATATTAGAAACCGCTGCTATGGCATAACATTCAGTTAATCGATTCCGAGTCGATTAACTGAATAGCCCTGCAGATCGGATTCGAATTGCGCAGGACAGTATAAAAGATGACATCCTTACTTATCAATCTTATTCTATACGTACGCAGGTTAACCTAGGATAACCTGTAGATAGGATGCATTTGATGTGACCATGGTAACTGACTGTGTGGTTGTCCTGTTGAAATGTGGCAATAAACACACCCATTCGCTTTTGAATACGAAATCTCTTTATGCTTTTATTAAATGTGTTCGTTTGTGATAATCTGGTTTTATATGGGCTTTTTAGATTATTAAATGTCATACGAATAAATTTGCGTATAACACAAAAATTGTTTTATGAAGACCGTGTACAGCGAAACAAATTTATGTTTTCAAATCGTTGCAGATTGGTGCCTGACACTGAATGGTTCAGTTGAGCTACCTCTACATTATTTGCAACAATAATAATAATAAATTTATTCATCACAAATACATGCATCATACAACAATCACACTAACTTAAAATTATTCTTATTCTATCTAATAATCTGTTAACACTAGGTAATTATTATTGTGATCTCACTTTGATCTCTACACTAGGATACCCTGTGCTGTAGAGTCAAAAAGTAGTATGGTTCTAGAGTTGCATAGATGTACTGAAGTAATGTTCGGATCATACTTATGTGACTTTATCACAAATCTGCAGTTAGCATAGTTGTCTCAATTGGAACTACTTACTAGCTTTAATTTGTTTCCATAACTTGATTTAAAGCCATGATCCTTTTTTTTTCATTCAATCTTTGGTTCCTACAGGACTCCTGCGGCATAAATTTGGAAATTTATTTCTCTAAAGCGCGTTTGATTAGTTAGATAGGTTTTATCTCATCGAAGCATTCTTTAATAGACAGATTTATTTACGAGTTATTAAAAATCACACTTTTCATAATTTATGCTACCTACCTAGAATACGGGGTTTATGTGAGTTTTTACCCGACTACCGACAGGGGAGGGTTATGAGGTTAGCACCCTATGTTTGTATGTAGGTATGTGGCCGATTACTTTGTTCCTACGTAGCGCTGAAACTACTGGTTCGATTTCAACAAATTATGTATTGATTGATTCGTCTCAATACCCCGATGGTTATGTTAGTAACTACTTTACCAATAGGCTACATGACTACATTAAAAATAAATTCCAAATCGTTTTCGTCCTAGTCAGTGACAACGTAACAAAGCGTAATCGGGTGATTTTTATAAAAATTATGCCTTCCTTATGTAAGAAAATGGGATTAAAATTACACATTTTTTGATACATGATAACGTGACCGAAAACGCTGTGTTTGGTTGGATCGCAAGTGACGTCACACATCTACAGATTACAGTGTCAATGAGTTCTTCTTATTAGGTGTGGTGTGGCGGGTTGACGTCATAGCTTAGAACACGGTAGCCATGACAGAGATTATCGTTTTGGCGCGGCATTATTTTATTCAAACTTTAAAATTAGTTTCTTTAACTAATACGACTGGCCTTGAAGAAATATTAATTACACTTTGCATTAGTTTTATCAGACAAAACATTAGAATTATTTCCCAGTAGTAGTCAAGTAGCCTATTGTAGCAAAGCAGGTATTCTCCGCCACCACAAAGCTTGTAAATTTTTTAATATGTTAGAAAAGCTTTATGGTATAATTAAAATACAGGGGAGGTTTTAAATTTGTTTTAAATTTTAAACGTAGTGTTCGTTTTGTCGGTCGGGAGAGCGAGCTTATGATTTAATTAATCTTAGTTTGTTTTGGGTGAGTAAAAATATTAATGTAACAAATCTACGCTCCACGCATTTATTTTCTTTGACTGAATGAAACAATGTTTTATTCCATACACTGCTTTTTTTTTTAAATAAGGCTAAAATGTAGTAACTGACGAGAGCTTTGATATTTATCAAGCTGACAGAGCACGTGTGTATGAAATTTGTATTTTTTTCATTAAGTACTACTATGTACCTATGTAAAAGAAAATAAATGCGTGGACGGAGTAATAGTTGAAGGTTTAATTTTTCTGTAGTCGGCCAACTAGAACCTGGGTCTTTCCAAGCAAAGAGTGATATAGTGCTTTCTAGAGTTACGTGTGTTCTCGTCAGCCACATCGTCACTTATCATCAGGTGAGATTGTGGCCAAACGCAAACTCACCTGATAGGTATCCTATACACGATAAAAAAACATAGTATAACAAGGCAGTTACCGAGGCTCTCTGGGTTTTCATAAAATTACCTGAGCGTCTGGTCGAAGCGACGCGTGACCCGAGAGCTGGTGAGTATCTGGCGCAACGCATCAGCATTGCTATACAGCGGGGCAATGCAGCTAGCGTCTTGGGCACGCTTCCGACTGGTAATATGGATCAGTTGAGCTACCAGTAGATTATTTGCAACAGTCTGCAGTTAGCTCAATTGTTTCAGTTTTCATCCAATTCTATTATCTGATTGTAATTTTCTTTGTATAGGTAGTTGGTAACACAGTAATTAATAACATACGTACCTATTTGCACTAAACACATAATGTAGTAATCATTCAATTGATCGAAATTGGCTCTATCAAGCACATGCTTGATAGCGTGTTCTCGTTGTGTTTTTCGTGTTCAGAGATAAGATATTAATAATTATTCTAGGAACCCACTGTTAGAGATATTTTAGTCGAATATAAAAATGATTTAAGCATTTTATTCAAGGGTACAAGTCTGTGTACGATAGCTTGGATAAAAGAAAGAACAACATAATAATATAATAATGTTGTCTTGGCCTAATTTATTTATCTGCGCACTGTATCCACTTCATCATAATAATATCTGTCCTTCGTATATATTGATCTGGGAGGAGAACAAATCTGGTTATGGTTGAACTCTATTGATGGGCAAACATAGAGTTTTAATCATTTTTACACTTAAGGCGCTAGTTTAAGTGGGGCCCAAAACTAGCGCCGCCACCTATGTATTTTATGTTTGTATGTCGTCGTTAAAAAAAGGAAATTTACAAAAATTTTATTGGGCAGTTTGTTAAACGTATTATAAACTTCTTTGCTTATAATACGTTTAAGAAATGCCGTTGTAGTATTTTTATTTTGTATAATTTTTTGATTGAACGAAATAATAAGATAAAATAGGCGGCGACGCTAGTTTGGATCGGGTACCGCCTTAAAATGATCAAAGCCTACGTTTGACAAGTGAATCACTACTCTTACAGTTACTGGAATCACACACTCGTCGAGACGTCTTGACAAGACGTCTCGTCCAAAGACAATAAAACTATTTCGTTAGTATTGTCGGCCGAACGAGAGCTCGAGCGCACCATTTACACAATCGTGCTCGGCCTGTCACGTGGTTGCGCGACGAGTGTGAGATTCCAACATATGAATAGTGATGCACTTGTTTTAATGTCATGCACAGGTGTATTATTGTATCCATTTTATTTTAAGTATTTTGAAAAATAAAACCAACCAGGAACCTAGATAAATACTTTTCGAATACAAAAAAATATAGTGGAAATATACTCAAATTACAAATCATTTTGGTATAACGTTTGTATGGACCATTTTTCCTCCACTGGCCTCTTAAAGCTTTCGTACGACTAGCCTCTCTTTCTTGCCGTACACTTTGATAAATAGACTTTAACCCAAACTGAAAGCATAACATAATAATTCCGGATTACAGAAGTCAGCTGTTTATCTTAGTAATCCAAAGTAAGGTCCTGTCTGTTAGTTTGTTGGTCTTTATTACTATTGAAATGCTGAACTGATAGTGGAATAATCGCTTTGTACTATATAATTGTTTGTTCTATTTTGATTCGTCTTAGGTTTCAGTTGGTTCTATGAAAATAGGTACACTAAGTGCTTTTTCATATTTCAGTAGCCGGATAGCCGTTGTACAGGTTATCTACCTATACATATAGGCCATACTCTTCGCTGGCGGTTATCCGGCCTTCCACAAGTATTTGCGTAATTTGTATATCTACTTTTTTTAAACATTCGAGATTTCTTAACTTATCAAAGATTTTATAATCGGGTATTTATCACGTACCTTTAATTTTTATCAAGAAATACCCGAATTTCATTCGTGAAGATAGTTTTCTGTAACGCGATATAAACATGAGAAAATAGTATAAAAGCTACGTGATAAATACCCGATAAATAATCTATACTGATACCCGGTACCTGATATCGTCAAGATGTCATCTCGTCAACCACCTACACCGCGCCTACGCGCGACCCCGTGGCACAGATTAAAAAATGTTAGTTCGCAGTGGTTAGACGAACGAGCGCACCAATCACACACTCGTTCTCGGCCTGTCTCGTGGTTGCGCGACGAGTGTGAAATCCCGTCATTACAAAATACAGAGTAAAAACTAGGCAAATCAAATTGAAAAACAAAATATTTCTGATCTTCAACAACCGACGGGTCAAGCCAATAGAAAATACTCTATAAACATTCGAACAATTGCAAATCCGACCGAGTGATACCGACGACGCGACGGGTAGAAACAACTACCAACTACACAGATATAGATGGGCATTCAATACAACTTTCAAGTTCCAGCTAAACTTCCCTCCGCAGTGAAAAGCACGACGACCCAAATCCAACCTTACGGGGGCTATCCTTTCGATTCATTTTACGACTACCGCCATGTTTCGTTTAAACTTCTATAGAGTTCCGTTGCCAGCCAAGATTAGATCTTGGGTGGTTCGATTAGAGACCAATTTGGTGAGGAGGTAACCACCGACTTCAGATGTGTTTCTCAAGATTGCACTATGGTTGTCCAGTCAAAGATCGAAAGATACAGGAAGAACTAGAAAATTTAGGAACTTTTTAATAGTGGTTTTACACCGGTTCGCGCGTCAGCAAGATTACAAGGTCCAAGTGTAGAAAGAGATGCCCTCTACTTTTTTTTAAACGACTCAGAAATATAGCTATTAGCCTGTACTGACCGAGAGGCACCTCTCAGTCAGTACGATATTTCAAGCCGAAATTAGCTTTTTTGCGTAGCAGCTAGAATCTAAAATGTATTTTTTCCGAGTCCAGAAAGATAGCCCAGAAATATCCATGTAGACTGGCCATAAGATAGCTTACAATTCCATCATAGTAGGTAATTTATTTAACCTTTCCTTTCGCCGTGAGTGATGAACCCTCCAAGAAACTCGTGGGCGTATATTTGAAGAAGATCCACAGAACAAATGGTTGGATGATCTTTAGTTATTTGTTTTTATTACTCGTCGAGGCGGGTTATGTTTTTGAATTTTTTGTATGTGGTCATCTGATACACTTTATTACCTCGAACCATTCAAGCGGCTGTTTAGATAAATGTGACGTATAAAAATCCAATAAATGTATCCTATTTGATTATTTTGTGTTACTTATTGGATTTTTATAATATGTTATTTTAAGTTCTAGGTTAATTTTGAAAACGTGATATGGATATTTTATCTGAAATAAATGAATAATAATAATAAAAAACTCATTGGGACTTCACTATGGTTCTTACAAAGGTATATTTGTAGGCCTTCGACCCCACATTTTGGAAGTGGAAAAGGCAACAAATCGTTTTTTTTATAGTTTTCAATTAATAACTTGTACGGTCTAGATATGTTTTATATGAGAAGGTTTTTTTAGGTAATAGTTATTGGTAAGTTTATTAATAAACGTTAAGTTTTATTCATGTTTGATATCCAAAGAAAAGAAAGAAATAACTTAGAAAAGAAAGATCTCACACGGCAGTTCTTTCTGTTCTTGTTATAAATTAGTGCTGTACAAAAGGTAGGCAACTTCATAGTAAATACACCATAGATGACGCTGCGAGAGACGGCATTACAAAACCTATCAACCAAATTATTTAGCTTACACAATGTCACTGGATGTCAAAATCATTGTTGGTTTCGGATTCCACTAGCATTTCACATCGTCGACACCGGATCAGGCACGGCACATCTATTGAACATAATTCCGTGACCACAGCAATACGTTCAAATGAAGTGGGTCACTCCAGTACCTGCCAATTTCTATCAATACAGCAGTATACAGCAATATACAGCAATACTGCTGCAATACACACCAATTATAGATTGCTTGCCGTTGCTGTACATAACTTCTCATGAAAGGACAACTATGTTACCCTAAAATGTATATTGGCAGTATTCAATGTGAACTATTTCTCATCAGCAACATACATCGGTCCACTAATGAACATCATCATCAACAGCCTAGAAGATAAAAAAGAGTGTAAAAATTATAGAATTTGCAATCGGTTTTATGTTTTCAAAACACTAAAGAAATACTAAGTAATAAGAAATACTAAACTTGGCATTCATCCACCTTTCTCTCGTCCTCCACCTACGAGTGGTTCAAACACCCAAGTGTAACACGAGCAATGGACCATACAAATCATTTCACCATAATGAGTTCAGCAAAGACCTCAGACAAATAGAATTCGTAATCATTGTTCTCCGAGGTTTCTGAAACTAACTCCGCCTCCTAATCCAAAGTTTGAATTCGAGTTACAGGCGTGTAACTTGAGGTAATTGTAATTTACGGGTGTGGAGAGAAACCAGCTATCCAGAACAACCCAGAACAATCCAGTTTAGTAGAACAATCTAGTTTACCTACTGCTTAAGGTACATACATATACAGGTTTTGTACCTATTCCAAATTTGGATACAATCAAGGTCCATAATCAGACAGACTGTTTGACTAGTATGGGTTTGCACAATACCAAAACGAAAAGAGTTTTCGTTTACTACCGCTGACCTGTCCCAGTTATCAGAGTTGTACTGCTACAAAATACTCAACATTATTAGAAACAACAGTGTTTTTTTTCATTTCATTTCATTTATTAACTGCCAATATGTACATAGAATTTGACAGATTCATGGGAAGTGGCGCTCATTAGGGGAGGCCTATGTCCAGCTGTGGACTGATATAGGCTGATGATGATGATAATGATGGGAAATAGTCGCAAAACATAACATGTAAATCATTTATTCGAGATAATTAATTTTCAGTTTACATGCATATTTAAGCCGTAGGATCCTTAACTTGCGTAGGCTGTATTTCAAGATCCAAGGTTTTCTCCTTAAAGTTTTACACAAACGCCATACAAAAATCTACTATTCGAATTGTTGTATCATATTAAGAAAATGCAATACCTAATAATGTTAATTTAAGTTAAATGCATTTTTAGCGTAATTGTCTTCGAGTTCATCGATTAAATAATAAAAAAAATTGTGGTTCACTAGCACTAGAGAACCTCACAGACAAAGAACAAACAAAAAAATTTCATGCAAATAAGAACCAAATGTACAACAATTATGGGCAAAAGAAACGTCGGACGCCCAGTTACAAGGTGGGTCGATGACATAGTACGTGCCGGGGGGCGTCAATGGAGGCGGTTAGCACAGGACCGTGGTGGATGGCACAAACTTCGGGAGGCCTAATACCCAGCAGTGCGTAAAATCCGGCTGCGGATGATGATGATGAAGAACCAAATGTCACAGACATCGAATTAGTCAACCATTAATAACATTTCGTGTAGTATAAAATTAACCTTAATGTTAAATTAATAACTGGTCAAATAATGGTTAACGTTTTTATAGTTCTTTTAGTACACTACATGTCTTTGGTATTAAGATTATGTGTTGAAATATTGTTAACCCTACGAAAATAACCCCGATTATTCTGATCGTCAAATACTTACTCCACCTCGACGCTACCTTATTCGAGGAAATCGCTTTTATTTTATTGCAAAAGTCTAGGAAGCGACTGTCAATTTAAGTATAAGGTTCTTCGGTTCACTTCAGTCGGGGTTGAAGATGATTTGAGACGTCTTAAGCCAGCTACTGTGCGGTGGACTGATATAGGCTGATGATGATGATGATTATGATGATAAAACATGTAGTGCATATGACAAGTTTTGTGTCATTAAAAATTATATTGTTTATTTCAGGCTTCATCAGACTTCATCAAATGTTAATATTATTTCATGTGACTGTGTTGTTCTATCTGATAGATTGACAGTAAAATTATTTAAATGTACACATATACCTACCAATCGCTGGCTGCATTGCCCCGCTGTATAGCAATGCTGATGCACTGCGCCAGATACTCACTAGGCCTCGGGTCACGCGTTGCTTCGACGTTCTGATAGAATTTTGAAAACCCGGAGAACTGTGATCGAATATAATACGAACGCCTCTGATCTATGATAAATAAACAAATAATAAATAAATATTGCTTGAATAATTCACACAGCATTATCTAGTCCTAAGCTAAGCAGATCCTGATCTCTATGACTACAAGGTGAGCATAATACGTAGGCTCTGTCGACACCTGTCGAGCCTCTTGAGATAGTCGACCTTTGCGGCTACGTCTTAGGAAAGGCATAACGGACTTCTTCAAGCAAAAAAAAAAATCACCAAATTACCTACTAAATCCAAGACCCTAATAAATTAGATGACAATTACTGGAAACATAAAACAATCAGCGCTTAGCACCAACTAATTAATGTTGGATAAAGTTATAATAACCGACCTATTAGACGGCCCATTAAGGGGGGAGAAAGGGGTAGGAGGGTAAGATCAAGCTAAACCTCTTTTGTTCTAAAAAGGTCCTGGGGTGACTACCTCAAATCTTATTATTTTAATTTTTAAGGTACCTACTAACAGCGACTTTGGGGAATTCTGTGCAACGTAAATATCAAAATCCATACTTAATATTATAAATTCGAAAGTTACTCTGTCTGTGTGTCTGTAACCTTTTCACGCCTAAAATGCTGAATGACTCTTAATGAAGTTTTGCAAGGAGGTAAATGGGAACGAGCGGCTATAGCAATCAATTAAAACGTAAATAATACTTGAAAACATTGTGTTTTACTTGTTTATTGGAAAATAATAATTTATCATGACACTTTACATCAAAAGGTAAAAGAACATTTCAAACAAATTCAAAATGCAATGCATCATAGACAAGTATACGTGGACAGCATCACGACCTTCCAACAGTAAATGGTGACCCGGGGACGGACATAGGCTACATGGAAAGCGCGTGCAAAGCCGCCGACAACAGCTAGTACTAATAAACATATATGTATTACAACGAAGGGTCTACAGAATTTGCTACTAGAAAACCCCCAGAAACTATAGTGATAATCTATTTTTTTGAGTAGGTATATCTACGGTTGGTGTATGTAGATCATTATGACAACTATGACAATGTTATTTCTGTCAATTATATGAATACAAGATATTTATTGAACCAGCATAAATTATGCATAAAACTAACACAGCCTTTAATTCTAATGATGATATCTCTTAGAAACATAGAGTCCTTTTTGAAAAGTCAAATTATGTGCGTCAATTTAAACAAAAAAAGAATCACAATGTACCTACCTAAATATTCGTTAAAAAAAATGAGATAACAATATACTTACTTTATCATTCAACTGATTATTGGCTGATGAAACTTTTTATCTAAGAATCACTGACAAAAAGTTATATAACCCCGAGGCAACAACCGGGCTTCGACGAAGTTTTCATTCTCTGTCTATCATGCAAAAATTCAATTATTTCGTCTTTGTCGAATTCTCGAAAAGTCCGATAGTTTCGCCCGAGGGCTACAGTTCGATTCTAAGTTTCCGCCATTTCTATTATTAAAATGCCTTGAGCTTACAACGGTAAAACAAGGCTAGGTAATAGCTACTACCTACGTCATTTTGAAGTAACTTAAAAATAAACGTTCAAAGTGTTTATACCGTAAAATATAAAATTCCTTTGTTATTTGAATGAGATCGTTGCTAAAACGCAGTGTAGGTAACTTACCCTTAAAAACATAAAATTATTTTTTAACAGCTGGAGCCTTTTACTAGAGGCCTGAATTTGTGACGTCAGTGAGGAAAATTTTATGAAAAAACAAAAGAAAATCACCAAAAAGTAGATTATAAAAAAAACTATATACCTACCCGACTCGTACGAACTGCCCAACACGAATATCATTCTCGTGTCATTCGTTGACTGAAACAAAAGTCGACCACCCGGCCACCCATGAAAGATCAAAATAAATGACGATACCCTTTTCCAAGCAAATTAATCCATCAATCAGTTGATCATCTTTTAGAAATCTCACTCCATTGAGATAGCACCCGGGATTGGCGACGGCAGCGCCGCCCGCCTTCAGTATGCCCGCCCTACCGCCCTGAGCGGACGTGTCGTCGCGCAGCGCATCGCAATAAAAAAACAAATCGATTTTTTTCCAGTGATTATTCGTGTTTTGTGATATTTGTGTGATGTGATTGTGAATTTGACTTTGGATTTTGGAAATGTTAGTTTTTTTGTGTTTCGGGTAAGTTTAGTTTCAATTTAAAAGTTCCCGGCGGATTCGAAGCATGTTCTTAGATTTTCATGAAGTTTTTTTTTATTAGAGTTATTTTTTTCAAATTACGAGAAAATAATGACGATTAACGTAGGCATTTAAATTTTATCAGATAAGTATTTTTGCTATACTGACTGGGTCTCTCTCAGTCGTCAAGATTATCTAGGTTTTTTAAATATATTAATTTTTTCCTAATTTATAATATAAAAAATGAAAAAATAGTTGTTTTTTATATAAATAATGTGAAATGTGTTGTTGAATTTAAGCATGGGCCGAAAAAATCTGAAAATAAATGCCGATAAAAACATAATTTTAACGCCAGCTTTGTTAGTTAATGGAGGAAACCAATTAAGTGGTTTTAATTGGGTTTGGAACTAACATTTAATAACGTACAGATTGCTTTAAATTACCTATTTGTTTCATAATTAGAAATTTATCAGCAATAATTAAGTTATTTTTCTGTGAAAAAAATCAAAAAAGCTGATCCAGGACCGAAATGTGTGAAGGGACTAGAGGGCTTTTGCCCAGCATTGGGACAGGCTCATTGTAATTCTAAAATCAGAAAAATCTTCTCGGGCGGACTTTTGCTCAGTGTCCCAGAGGTCGTCAGAAACAATTAAAAAAAAGTGAAATGTTTCATAGCATAAGCTTGGATAATTGGATGGATTAATCTTCTGGGGGTGGGATGGATAATTAATCAAGGGGTTAATAAATAGCTTTTTGAAAACAATTGTATCAACCTAAGAGACTAAATTTGTATTAGGTAAGTTTCTACTAACTAGATATAGTCCGCGCGCGATTAGATTGAGATGGGACCATTTCAAACCGAAACAAAAACATCAAACATCTACGTTGACAGGGTTTCAGTCCGATATGACAACGCGTGGTTTGTATGAAAAATATGACGTCAAATATTTAATTTTACAAGTTTCTGTTCGTCCCTTTTCATTTTAAACTTGCATTTGCAAGTCTGCTTGGGCCATAAAACTACAAAGCGAGCGTCAAACCGTACACCCTCGCTAGTTTATTGAGTCTCGATATAATTCCAGTAACGATACAATGTGAGTTTTCAACTTAGACTTATTACGATTTTAGTATACACTTCTATTTTTATTTGTATAGCTAACCCGACTCCCCCCTTCCCACCCCTATAGTCCCACTAGATATTCACTCTTCACCAAAATTATACCTCCCTTGATAAAGAAAGGCATAGAAAATAACATCCTGCCGCATGCGCTTAGATCATGCTAGCTTCTGCCCGCGGCTTTGCACGCACTTTTCAAGTAGCCTATGTCTGTCCCCGGGGTACAATTTACCTCCCTGACAAATGTAGTTAAAATCCGTTCAGCTGTTGAGGCGTGAAAAAGGCGTGAAAGGCGCGAGAAAAGAACAGACAGACAGATTAATTTTCGCATTTATAATATTAATAGTATGGATTGGATCAATGCTAAGTAGCAATTGGGGGAGGTCTATGTCCAACAGTGGACTACTATAGGCTGATTATGATGATGATGAAGTAGCAATAAGTTATTGGGTAATTAATAAATGACAGGGTATCTCCCAACTAGCTACAATTCTCAAGAAGGGCCAGAAAGTAGCTTATCGTAATTTTTTAATTATGTTGTAGCCTTAGTCCGAGTCAATACAAAAAAAAAACATTCCATAAAAGTTATCGAGAACAATTGATGTCTTACACAAAAAAGGCTTAGAATGATAGTAGACACAAACGAGGTGTAGCCAGAAAAATGCGATAAACCGTTTCAGTTTGCTATTCATATTCGTTCGCTCGTATGCGTGAAAGCACTGTAGTTATAATTATGTTTGTTAACTCACACATTGATTCGTTTTTACTTTGAAACCGAGAGAATTGCTGCGTGAGCGTGTTTTATCTCTATGATTGACGTGTTTGGGTTAGACTCGGTATGGTAAATCGCAAGGGAAAAACTTGGATTCGGTGTACCGAAACTCGGTACTTATAAGTACCGAGTGAAATGTTTTCCCGTGTGTTTTTATTTTTAAGGCACAAATTGAAAGTATTTATATGTCCAAGTTATGTTGGTAGTGCTTTATCTACATAATTGTATAATATCAATGCCGCAAACGTGACTGCCGCGCCGCTGTCATATCCGAGTGTAACAAATCCGTGGACGGAAGAAATCATCTCCCTTTCGATCGTTGAACAAATCACTCAAAATCGAAAACTGTCATCGAGTTTGTAAGAAACGATTGGACCTTTGTCATTCTACGAAAAGTAGTTCCTCTCGATCCGGTAGGGGCGCTGCAAGGCGCTAAATGTATAGGAAGGACTCAAAACTATGTAATAATGTGAAATTAATAATAACGTGAAAATTACGAATTCGTAAGATAGTGCGCACCTCCCATACTAAGCCTCTGATTTAAAAATTATCAAATAAAATAAATATGAACAGGCTTCATGCCCCATACAGAATCCGAACATACTAAATGTGAAAAACAAACGTTCATGGCTCCCGTTCAGTTGGAAGGGGTTGTGGCGACTTTTGAGATAAATGTATGCCTTCAGCACATCATAGCGTTCAACGATGTTGTCAGGCATTAAATAAAACTGAAGACAACAAAATGTTTATTGCAAAAGACAAAATATTACCATACCGCGTGTGTGTGGTGTGAAATCATTAAAATCGATATCAGATTTCGTGAAAGTCAAATGAATCTAGTTTTCACAATTCTTATTTTTTTAGCAGATACTAAACGCGACAAAATTTCGCATTGGGCACCTACCAATTTTTTTTATTATCTGCCTACCTACTACTAGCTAGGCGGCTAGTCCACATGGGAGATAAGGATTTTTCATTTAGTATCAGAGGTGACTATTATTATATTTCATATATTTTTTTTTAGAATTTAGGCTTGGCGCCTTCACAAAAGTGTTTGTGATGATGGGCTGAACCTGCAGTTCACGTATTGTCACTAATTTACCAATAACCCTGTATATTGTACCTCCGCAATTTTTTGCTGCATTTTTTTCATCAGGCTCCTGATTTACGGGTACCTAGCTTTTAAAAGAGCTTAGGTGAACTTTTTACAGTCGTTTACAAAGGAACTTAACAGCACTTCTGTGAATTGCTACAAAAATAAAAATCCCTTGTAAATATGAGCTTTTCCACTCCGTCACACAACCCTCAAGGGTGATGTGAACTTTGTGTAATGAATAATACAATTTTAGGGTTTGCCTGTACTTCATGCAAGCTGTGACAACGTTTGAGAAATTCTATAATAAAATGCTATAATATTTTATATAGCAGTAGCCTATGTTTTTTTTCCGGGGTACAATCTTCAAGTCAAGAGTGAATAAGGTATCTTCTAGACTTTCGTGGTACACCGTCGGCCTTCATCTTCACTTACTATCAGGTGATATTGTGATCAAACGAAGGCATATTGACTATAAAAAAAATCTGTTTCTTTATCTTTCACTAGAGATCTGCCACGGCTTTCGCACGGGTATATTCTATCGCCTATTTTCATCAGGGATAATGAAGGATTCTAATGGTAAAGTATTTTTTCAAATCGGTTAAGTAGTTTCGGAGCCTATTTAATTCAAACAAACAAACAAATATTTTCTATAGATATATTTAGTATAAATACAAATCCGTTCAAACATTATCTTGAAAATGTCTCAGATAGACAGAAATTAAGAGTTATTTTTGCAACCAATGAATATGATGGACGGATGAAGTCGAATAATAATAATATGATTTTATTTCAGACACCATAAATCATAAATTTCAATTAGATTTATAAAATAAAACAGCCAGGTACAAAATAAAAAAAATACATATACAATTAAAAATACATGTTGTACCTATAAACTCAGGATGCCAGCATCCTGAGTTTATTGGTCCCTCCATCCATAGTTTGTACATATCTGTCTGGATTAGTCTATCTGCCAGACTATTAGATTAGTCTATATTATGCTATTTAAAAAAACATGCGAGGTGGTGCGACAGTACAGTACTTCATTGGGTGCGGTCTAATAATTGTTAAAATGCTAATAAAACCTTATAATTAAACGAGACCCTTTAATGATCTTGATTATTATGGTTATTTAGTACAAAATTGACTTTAATACATTAAAGCCACAGTAAATGACAAACCCAGTACCGCAATTTAAGCAATCAGTCGTCCGACTCGCCCAAAAATTTAAGCTTTTTGTAACGCTGTTTTCATTTCGTTACCTAAATGAAATTAGACTACAAACGCAGCCTTTTTCTCCGTGTTTTATTTTGTTATGAACTCTTTTGGCATTTAGATTAACATTTTTAAATGTCAGCTTGTAATATATTTCTAAAAAAACTGCCTTAAAAAGTCATCATAGCAAGGCTTTACATAAAGGGATTACTTGCATTAATCCGAGACACGGGACCTGGGTGAATAATTTACAAGGGAACGTTTGGAATTTTCTGATATTTCTCTTTGAAAGCCTGTTCCAACGCGTCTCCTATTAATAACTCTAAGGTTTGCTGGAAAAAGCTCGTCTATGCATCTACCTACTATCATAAAAGTTCATGTTAAGTATTAACACAGCCTTTTTATGTTTTTTATAGGTACTGTGGTAATATTGTATTCAATGAAGAAAAGTTCCTACAGTATTACAGAAAGCTGTCAAATCCCCTTCTGCTTTCACTCACTGCCACGCAACGAAAATACATCTTGAGAACGCGTGTTCGTGCTGTAAACTTTCGTTTTCGAATGGTTCGAAATGACGCTACTGTATTAGCAACACTGTGCCCCAAACAGTGCTTTGATCTGTATTGGAAACTCACAAAGGCTAATGATCCATGGTTAATCTAAAATTAACCACGATAGAACGCCTTGAACTTCGAGTATAATCATGAGGAGAGATTATCTTGTCCTTGGATCTCTTGATTGTTAGTTTGTTAGGTATATGATATTAACAGCTGGTTTTTGATCCGCTTGTTATAATTTGACAATAGTTTACTTGTCTAAGTGCTTTTTTGTAAGCCTAAAGAAATAAAGTTATTGACTTGACTATTGACTTTTGAATAGTTTAACTTTTTGTTAACCTGTGTGTTTACTTGTGTGCGGAGAAACCAAGACTTATAAGTTGACAATAGTTTAACTTTTTGTTAACCTGTGTGTTTACCTGTGTGTGGAGAAACGAAGACTTGGTTCGTGAAACAAAATTTGTTTCATTGCATATAGTTTTCATCCTAGTCAGTGACAACGAAACAAAGCGTAATCAAAAAAAAATATGACTACTTTAGGTAAAAACCGTCACGTGATTTTAAACCCGGTTTTTACCTAAAATAGGCATTTTTTTTTGATTACGCTTTGTTAATTGTTTGTTTATTAAATAAACAAAACGTCACGTGATCATACCTCAAAAAATTTGTTATTTTAATCCCGGTTTTTACCTAAAATAGGCATTTTTTTTTGATTACGCTTAGTTTCGTTGTCACTGACTAGGATGAAAACTATAAGCAACTAATTTTCAATGTAGTTAAACAGCCTATTGGGCAATTAATTAATACTCCAAAATGCTGAGATACGGACCCATTTTACCCAGATGTTTAACAGCTGTTAAATTTAAGTACTTACCATATTATAATCTTGTTGTCAGTTTTGCCCTTATTTATTGTTGTATGCACATTTTTCTAGTTAACTTGTATTTCTTGTAGTTCTTGGGTAAAATAAATGAATTTATCTTATCTTATTTTATCTCAGTTTGGAAAAATTATGTAGTTTTTTGTATCAAAAAACTAAAGCCAAACAAAATCATTAATCATTTCCGTAGAGCTTTGTGTTTTCTTTATCAGTACCTTTTTTACATACCATTAGTTCTCAAAATACCAGGCGGACATAAGATAGAGGGAGTAAATTCTAATAAATGTTCGGTTAGTTCATGGTTCCATTTGTCACCGGAATTATGGGCAAATGCCTTGTGATAGGCATATGTGCGGGTCTGTTCTGCGGTCTCTGGGTGATTAACGCATTGCGTTGTGCCAACACCACAGGCTAACCCTTGCTCTAATTCCTAATATGTAACCTAAATAGGTTCTTAGACGTCTACCGTCCGTTTCATCACTAAACCGACTCAGAGTCCCATTAAAATGAAGAAAAAAAACACTGGAAACATAAAATATACCTACTTACGCCCTCGGATTTAAATATGCTTTTACTTGTTATTAATAGATTTGTCTTTTCCCTAGTAATGTAGCCTACATTACTATTTATGATGATCATGTTATGTATTTACTAATCTATTTATATTTATCTACATTACAGTTTGCAGTTCTTCTTATGAAACTACGTAGGTATATAAAATTAATTCTGTTATTGGAACCCAAAACATTACATTTTGTAGCCGTTAGCTCTTCCAAAATAAATAAATTATAAAACAACATTAATTTTATGTTATCGTGATCTGTCAGTGTCACTTACGTAGTGTGTCAGAGTTGTTGATGGACCTGTCAACGATCTGTCGAGTTAGCGCGAATACGGGATATTACGTAAATTCAAGTAAAACATTTATGAAGAAAATTATAATAACAGAATAAAATAATTACAGTGTAACATAACGTACGAATGTACGTTAAAATAATTAATGTAAATTCTAAATTGTAATCGCTGGATATACTAGGCGCCCATAAAGTAGCAGGAGCTCTATCAAGTTAATTATTGCATTTACGTAGCTGTTGTCAAGATTACTGCGAGAACCACAGAACTACGCCCACCACCGTAGTCACAAAAATGTAACACTTCAGAACGAGTTAACTTTTGAGGACTACACACACTCATACACACAACTTGAAAAGCATCACGTCCGTGCAAAGCGTACCTACGTAACGCACATGTGCTTGATTTAATACATAGATGTATGTGCATAGATTTAAAAAATATTACTTACTAGCATGGTGGGCGAAGTTCCGTTTGCGACGCAGGAGGTTGTGGGTTCGATTCCCGCCTTGGGACAAACATTTGTACGATCTGCTGGTATTTGTTCCGGGTGCTCTGGTCGTGATCTATGTATTATAAAAAATGTCTATCAATGTAATGTATCCAGTACCCACAACACAAGCTTTGCTTAGCTTGGGGCTAAATAATGATGTATGAATTGGCCAGCATTTTTTTTATCATCACTCTGTATACAACAAGCTTTTAAGCTCGTCACGACAAGTTTCTTAGAAATCTCTTTTCTAAGAACTGAAATACGTTTTGAATATCTCCACCGTACTTTATGAGATGCGAAATTTCATTGGAGGGTGAAAAATAGGGCTCGCTCGACGAATCACGAAATAAAGGCTCGTCGATTCGCGTCGGCGCGAAACGAATTCGTATCCAGAAAGATTAATTTAGATTTGCTGTGTGTTGAAACACAGCTTTTGTGAAGCAGCTGGTGCATTAGCGTTAGATTAATGTTTTTTTTTATATAAAAATAGGTTTTTCCAAAATTAATGAGATATGTATATCTCTGAGCGCAGTGCTTAAGTGTTCAACTTGTGGCTGTAGCTTGCTAAAACCTATAACTGCGTAAGGCTAGTATCAGTAAGCAATGATCAACAAGGTTGCCGAAAACCTTATGACGTCACGCTTTATTGGTATGGGAGGGTGGCAATAGGGAGCAGACAATATTTTATTGTATATTTTGTTTTGTATTTTACTCTCTATATCGACATTGCGTTCCAAGTTTTACCTTCCACGCTCTTTCTTTGTCTTGACGTATTTATTAGTAGGTTTTGTAGAAGAGTTGTATTTCTAATATTGTGTTGTTAGGATGGAAGGATTCATAGGTGTTTATTTATTTATTAAAGAAAAACCAGCAGCACATACAACAAATATAACAAGAAAGAAAATGGAAACGGAAGGCTATTAAAAGGTTTTCACGTGTAAGAAGGATAGTAGATACATAAAAAGTGTGAACAAGCAAAGTAAACATAATAACCTACAAACTAATAGAATTGACATACATAGCAAAAATATCTATATAATAAATAATAAATGTGAGATAAAAAACAAGCAATAATATTACTAAAGCAAAAAATAAAAACTGAATTTACAATCCGGACTACATTACTCGCATGCCAATATAGAGCCATCCGCATCATCCTCGCCGGATGGTGATAAAAAGTTAAGTTTAAGTTGTTGATTTCTATTCTCAATCAGTTTTTCTTGGGCACGTTTCCGACTGGTATTGATATGATCAGTTGAGCTACCTGTAGATTGTTTGCAACAGTCTGCAGTTAGCTCAATTGTTTCAATTGTAAATACTGGTTTTAATTTAATTCAATTATTTGGTTGTAATTTTCTTTGTTAATAAAGTTATTTTATGCCTTATATCACAAGTTAATTAAAATTAGTTAAAAGCACTAGGTTTTTTATTTAGAATTTAGTTTTAACAGGGATTAAGCGGTTCAGTTTACAAAATATTTCAATTTGTCAACATTTTAGCAGCTACGTCTGTTTTTTTTAATTCGTCTGTTTTTGTACCACGCAGGGGTGGTCTCCTAATTAGGTACATTTTTGGTCAAGACCCATCCAGGGAGCATTATAAATTTTATTGTTGAGCGATACTGGTAATGCTTAAAATTATTGACACCAGTTTGACACTGAAAGTACTCACCGCCGCATCGCTATCGGCCGCTGTCCTTCCGATGTGAAATGGCCCTAAGACCCCTTTTTTTATTGCCATTAACAAAGAAGTCAAGTCGACCCCCCTTTTTGATGGATGTTAAAAATGGTGATGGAAAATTTGAAGTGCATTCTCGTATGGGCATTAGAAAAAACCAACAATTAAGACACTCGTACACTGAGGGTTCTACTGAGGGTTTTGTACAATCGTACAAAACTATTTCGACATTGCATTGGAATATCGAAAAAAAAAATCAAAAATCTTACATGTCGCGGTCACCCATCCAAGTACTGACCGCGCCCGACGTTGCTTAACTTCGGTGATCGGAACTCAACGTGGTATGGACGCTTAAGTACACAACTTGTTAAATTTCAAATATCAAACTATTACGGTTCAAGAGATACAGCCTTGACAAACGTAGAAAAGAAATAGCCAAAAAAGTGTTTTTTCTTATATTGAGGCCATTCGTTTTTGTAAAAGCGGCAAGAGATACACATTCTGTGAAAATTTCAACAACCTTTTACGGTTCATGAGATACAGCGAGCTGACAGACGAACACACGGACTGACGGACGAACAGACAGCGGGGGCTTAGTAACAGAGTCCCATTTTCACTCTTTGGGTACGGAACCCTTAAAACGTGAAAATCAAACCACATCTTTTAACATTGTGTTTTCAATCAAATAGTAGTAAACGACATGTCTTTAGCACTTTTAATTGTCGCGATCCTTACAAATGGCCTGTTTCAGTTATTTTTATCGTCTGCTATATGTTTTGTGTCAATACCAAGGTATGTATTAATTTCTAGCGTTTTCGTTGACTCATTTGTGTTGAGGTCAGAATAATTGTGACTTCTCTGCACGGTGACTCACCAAATACATACAAAAGTTAAGTTTTTTTTAGTTTTTTTTTTAGGTAGCTGTATACTTTTTTAGTATTATTTTATTCGCAAATTTTCGTTTGATTTTCGTTTGATCTTTCGGTTTTGTACAGGGTCCCGATGTCGTCCTGAAAAGTTTTATTTTCGACGACGAAATCTAATACTGTATGTATTTATGCTATCAAACTTAGTAAAAAACCTGTCTAGTAATTTATCATACATATGAAAACTGCGTTTTACTTTATTGAAATAACTATCTATTATTGGCTAAAGGTTTTACGTAAAAACCAATATCCAAGCCGTCCTGTTATATCCTGTGACAAAAGTAAAGCAAAGACATTTATTATTAACGAGGCCCGAGACAAGCCCACCCGTGGGAAATAATTGATATTTGCTTTCCTTTTTAGCGTTCTGTTTTAATAGATTGAAGGGAAAATGGACTTTAATCACCAAAAAGGTCTAACCTGTACTGTATGATTTGAAAAATAAGAAATTCGATGTTTGGCTATTTCAATTTTAACTTACATTTCAAGTAATTATAATGGAACGTTGCTTTTGTCGATAAAGCTTAAAGACTTTAACTTTTCATCCATTACAGTAAAAATTATAGCTAAAAACCGACGTTTAAATAAATAATTATTTAGAAAGCCCATTTATCTGATTCTTTAATACCCCTTTTCCGCTTTCACGAAGTTCTTATTTCCGTTATAAAAACTTTCCTATTACTTGCTAAATGAAGGGAAAAGTGGCCATTTTATTTAGTAACATCGTAATAACTTACAATCAATCAAAGTCGATGACAAGTAAGCACGCAAACGTTAAAATAACGTGAATAGGTACGTTAATTTACGTTTTATGTTAAATTACTTGTTAACGTGAAACAAAAGGCTTACGCAACTATGAAGTTGAAATATTTCACGCACACGGTGACCACCTATGCTTTATATGTGTGCATGTATCAGCAACGCAACGGACGAAGGTCCGCCTGCAACGCAGAAGTTTGCGGGTTAGATTCCCGCCTCGGGACAAGTATTTGTATGATATGCAGATATTCCTTCTGGGTGTATTTAGTTACAATAAAAAATATCATACCGTGTAATGTTATGTAAACTATATTAAAATCAGGTTGTTCGTCGCGGGTTGCCGCGAGATGACATTTTATTGTTTGTTTTTTTTTGCGTTCCACAAGCAATAAAACTATCGAAAAATTAATGTTACGCAAATCGTAAACCATTTTCTATGACCCATAACACAAGCTTTGCTTTTTTGGGACCTTTTTCTGCCCGCTGTCATTGCAGCCTGCTTCTTCTCCGAGCAATTTTGATCAGAATCCTAATCACAAAATATTTACTTACTCTATTAATAAATACCTTGAGAATTACCCTCACTAAAACGTTTTATTATTCAAACATTAGAAGCTATTTACATCAAGAGATTTTGCGCCGATTTAACAATACCTTTGTTGTGATTGTTTTGTTGTCAAAATCCGTGTTGATTCATACAATAGTCATTTGATACCATTTGCTCTTATTCTCCTTTTGAAAGGTATTTATTTAAATATATATAACTTAAGGTGGGATTAAAAGGTTATGTTGTGGTTTAGTTAGAGTATATTTTGAATATTACTTTGTTGAACGCAGAGAAAACTTAGTAATATGGTTCATCAATTCATATTTTCTTTTTGTAATGCTTTTTTAACAGATAGTTCATTACGTCCGAGGTCTGTAATGGATGGGTTGCTGGCCGCGGTTGAAGGTGGCTGAAAAAGTCAAAAGTCAATAACTTTATTTCTTTAGGCTTACAAAAAAGCACTTAGACAAGTAAAATTTTATACATAAATAACAATTTTATAAATAGTAATTAACAAACAAGAAACACAATGTTATTGATTTTGTTTGCTTCAATTTTAGGTTAGGCTTACAACAAAAAAACAAGAGATACTAAAATATTATTGACATAATACCAATAGTTACACCTAGTTTACAACAATAAATCATTTATCATTAAAGAAAGAAAAATAATTTAATTATTTATTCATTTCAAACACATTTTTTGTGTAAGCATTTTACTTTGAATAAGATTTTATGAAAGTACTACGTACTTTTTTAAAGAAACTAGAATTTGACATGATTCGACAGAGGAAAAACGCAATTCACACAAAGCTCCTTGACTTATTTACAATTCAAAAACCGTTAATTTATTTCCCCGAGAACCTAAGCGTTAAATGTTTCAAACTAATCCTTGGCTACAAAAATAAAACGGGACTAAATAACGTTAGTAAAAGGCAATAATAAAATTTCTTTAGCTTGAAATTTAAGCAATATGCCGCAGGTGGTGGTTACATGAAACGGAATTCCAGAACTTTCTGTTTGCATGTTGAAAAATAGGCCTTATTTTTATCATGCTAAGTGTCATGGTTCGATTGGTTCTTATTATTTTCGGCTCTCAGACGCTAAATTGAAATTCGAATTGGTTTGATTTGAAATGTCTGTTTACTTGGGGTTCTGTACATTTCCCGAATAAAAAGGCAGATACATCGATACCTAAATAAAAGTTCCCCGAAAATGTAACCTTAAGGGCAAACCTAAAGGGTTTGGTATTCAAGCAAGGCCTATCTCAGTATTATTCACGGGATCCATAAGGTAAAAAAATCTAAATACATGAAATATTTTTTTTTTCTTTGATTCCTTGAACGTGAAAAAACGATTATGAAAAAAAATGAGATGGAAAAAAAACATGAACATGCACTGTTTTTTTGGTTGTGATCTCAGGAACCCTGTCTATTGAAATGACTTATGTTTTGATTTTTAGGTTATTACTAATTATTTGGTTCATTGAACCAGTTTCTTCATATTATATTGTAAATAAGCAAAAACTTGATTTTTTCGCTAACGCCGTTCAAAAAACGTATTCTCTGTCCTGCTCCTATGAACGCGAAACTCTATGCCTACCCTTTTCACAAAAGGGCGCTTATTGTGCCCTCTTATTTATGTAACCTTTTAACATCGTACTGAAATTCGAAACCACAAAATTACATTCTACGAAACTACTAAAATTATTTTAGTGCTCACAAACAGGGAAATAATTATTTCGTACGAATTTAATCGTATTATGTTTTAATCATAATTAATAGTAACTAATATCGCCTATGGCGTTCATAATACGTATGTGCCCTTAGCACAGCCATAGCTCAACAAATAACTGGCAAATCAGAACCAGTAGCACACTGGCTGGCTACAAAACCGAAATCGGTGGTAATTTTACTACTACAGTAGATACCCCTGATCAGGGCATATGCGAGTCTACCGTACTCAAAAAACCAAGGCCTGATCATGCTCCAAACGACTGTAGGAGTTAAATAAAGACCTCTCTTTTTGATCAAGGGCTACCTCTCAGTCCTCAACAGCCTATAATGGTCCAATGCTGGACGCAGGCCTCCCTCTGATAATCGCCTTATTGGTTTTTATCTCATGGGGGGTTAGGCCTAATCCCCACGCTGGGCATGCGGGTTGGGGATCGCAGTTCAGTGGTAGATCTATTCTGAAAGAGGCGTTGCTGCCCGCCTTCCGGTGTATGTCCCTTAGCCGCCTCTTACGACACCCACGGGAAGAGTTGGGGTGGTGCGAATTTTAAACCGGCACCATACGGCATGGCAGGGTTACCTACAATCTACATTTGGCGACCTCTGTGATGCGGTGGGCGAAGGTCCGCCTGCGACGCAGGAGGTTGCGGATTCGATTCCCGCCTTGGGACAAATATTTGTACGATCTGCAGGTATTTGTTCCGGGTGTCTGGTCGTTTTCTATGTCTAATAAAAAATATCTATGTAATGTATTGTATTATGTATATCAGTTATCTAGTACCCATAACAGCTTTGCTTAGCTTGGGGCTAGATAATGCTGTCTGAATTGTCCAGCATTACTATTATTATTGAAAATATTCGTATTTTCACGTAATAAAGTATATTCCAGTCAGCATACGTTGCATGTGTCTGCTTCCCGATCATTCCGCGAATCATCCACTTCATTAAGGCCAGCCCGTGTCTATCACACGTACAATGGACTCACAATGACGTGGCAATTTGTACGAATCGACACGTCATTCTATCAAATAAGAACAGAATGACTTGATTCAGATTTAACAAGATTGGCTCATATTCAAGCATTGTCATTGAACGACTTTTACTAACCAGCTTTAGGATTATGCATACCCGACTTCTCGAAAGCCAAAGGTTACTCTGTAGTCTACACTAATATGATAAAGAGGAAAGATTTGTTAGTTTGTTTGAATTGAAAAGGGTCTGAAATGCTGGAACGATTTGAAAATTTCTTAAGTTGCGCAACCAGGCGGTGATTTGGTTACCAGCAACAACTTTGATTGCGCAACCAAGCTGATACCAGGTCAGGTACTCTCTATACAACTGTACACGTCGATAGATACATAGAAAATACTTTATTAGATACACACCTAACTTAGACATACATTATATAGAAAGGAATTAGACATTTTGTAGGTAGCGCGGCAGTTTTTAATTCAACTCAATAGTAATGAAGGCCTTTCAATGCAATCTGTTATAAAAAACACACTTTTTATTTTAACACTAGATGGCGCTGCACAAAAGTCAAGAGTCAATGTCACGTGTCATAAACAAACAACGAAATAATTTTGTGTTTCTACCGTTTCCACTAGATCAAGTATTCATCTATGCACTAGATAACGGCAGATTTATGACGCTTGAGTTTCAGCGCCAACGAATTGGTTGCCATAGACTAAGATATAGTCTATGGCAACCATTTTTTTTAAAGGCCTCATTGAAAAGCATTCTTTGTTTAGTAGGTAATTGTGATATATAGCGCAATCTGACAAGTATACGATGACTTCTTTGAAAAATGTGTGTAAAGTTTACATAACTGAGCAGCTGATGGCTAATCACAAACACACAACACATAATATGGTACATACCATATTATGTGTACATTACATACCGTAAGTATCAACTAAATAATCATACTATAAGAACCTTCCTAGATAACAAATTTCCGGTAGAGGTACAGTTCGTAAAGAGCAATCTAATTTTGCCATCCGCTCGAAGTAGGTCGTTCACTTGGTTAGCTTGCGGGTAGTTTCAGAAAAGCTGTTTTTCGGTAACTCGTTCCGCGTAACTTGTACCATGACATAAATAATGATAAGGGGAAAGTTGTGATATTTTCCTGGTTTCCTGATTATGATTATAGGCTATCGAAGAACTTAGTAGGCCGGTGGTTGAGACGCAAGTTGCAGGTTTGATTTCTGAGGTGGAGCAATAGCCAGGTACTTATTTAGATGAATGGACCCATCACTAGCGAAGCGTTTTGTCGTGAATTCCAATCTATTGTTTTGCGATACCATTTTTTTGCTAATTAATCTATTTTGGGTTACCTACGGAGAGGTACAAGACCTCTCTACCTAATAGGTTTGTACATCTATCATGATAGTTTCCAGATACAGAACTCATAAAAGCCCGGAGCGTACCAGCGGCGTCAGGATTATAAAAATAAATCGCAATAAAGCAACTGGAAAATTCAAACGTTTATTTTTTATCTGATTGGAAAACGGGCATTGCCTCGGCTTTGCTAATCCCATATCTACTGAATGAGGATAACGATGTCTTTCTAGGCATATTTTCGGTCTCGGAGGCCATTTTCCACGGGGACTAGTCTGGTGCGCAGGACATTATTGTAGTGCACGAGTGTGTCCGCAACCGTGGGTGTACTCTCGATTCTTTCACTCTCCTATTTGACTACGTTGAAAATAAGTTGCAAATTGTTTTCATCCTAGTCAGTGACAACGTAACAAAGCGTAATCACGTGGTTTTTATTAAAAAATATGCCTATATATATAAAACGGGATTCAAAGTACACATTTTTTGTATATGATCACGTGACCGAAAACGCTCTGTGTTTGGTCGGATCGCTGGGGACGTCACACTATCACAGATTACAGTGTCATTTGAGTTCTTCTTCTTAGGTTTGGTGTGGCGTGTGACGTCATTGCTCTGAGCACGGGAGCCATGACAGAGATTATAGTTTTGGCGCTCCCTTATTTTATTCAAACTTTAAAATTAATTTTTATAACTAATACGACTGGCCTTGAAGAAATATTAATTACACTTTGCATTATTTTTATCAGATAATACCTACGTTAGAATTATTTCCCAGTAGTAGTCAAGTAGCCTATTATTATTATGTACAAAATTGTATAAATCCCTGCCTTTCTTAAATTTTCAAATTTATATCCATCCAAAGGTTGCCTGGAGGAAATTACTTCTAAGACCGCCCATTGTACTTTTTTGTTTAATGTTTAAGTATTATGTATCTTTTGTTCTATTTTGTGGTGTACAATAAAGAGTTTTGTATTGTATTGTATAATTATATTCTATCGGATTAAACAATAGTTTGGCATATATATACTTTTCTAAAACATTAGAGAACTTCTTGTCACACTACAGAAATTGATCAATATTTTTTTTCTATAATAATTATCATACTTTGAATAATTCATCGATAAACTAAAAATTTAAATGAACGGTTTGATATGCTGTTTGCTGGTTCTATAACTAGATGCCGTTGTAGGAACCGTTCGCGTGCAAGTCCAACTCGCACTTCGCTGTTTCTTTCGAGCCATCAACCTTTTTAAACAATTCCAGTTCTAATTTCAAACACAGCGTGCAGGATCATTCCGTTCCCCCATTTAAGGGGTTTTATCAAATTCCCTTTTTCTAAGATAAACCATTCCTCGTTTATTAGATTTAAGCGGCAAAATGCGGGGTTTATGCGAAGACCCAGATTGTATTTGACCTTATATTAACTTATACACTTGTAGAATAACTTAATTAATTTGTATCATGCTGAAAAACTTGCCACTCTGTATCGATTGCGGCTTCGGACGCTCTTTTTAGGGATGAAAAGTACCCCATCCCCGGGATACCTTCTACCTCCTTGCTTAATTTCATAAAGATTCGTTCAGCCATTTAGGCATAAAAAGGTACAGACAGATAGACAAAACTACTTACGTTTCTATAATAAGTATATAGTAGGTATACTAAGGGCTTTAACTCCTTACCTTTACATATATATGTAGAACATTTTACTGTCAAAATGGCTTCCTATATCTAAGCTTCCTATATCAATCTATGATATTACTTGTTCAAGCTATTCAATAATACTTGACGCACGAGATGCCACAAAAGGGTTAAGTCCTTTTTTTGACAAGTGAATACGCACGAACCGGACTTATTTGGGTGATTGCTCCAAAATGACAGGGCACGAGATGCCACTAATCCCAAACGAGTGAGCCCGCTGGTTGTCCGTCATCTGATGCCTTCAATATAAATGTAATAACATAATTATTATGAGTGACCTTTGTGATACATTGTTGGCACATCGTCATCTTCCATCAGGTGAGATTGTGGTCAAACGAAGGTCTATTGACTATAAAAAAAACAGTCCAGAATCAGCCGTCCTTCGTTTTAGTAGTAGGGGAGGCCTATGTCCAGCTGTGGTCTGATATAGGCTGATGATGATGATGATGATTATGAGTTACCGCGGTTTTGGTTTCGATGTATACCAAAAGTAACTACATAGGTAGGTAGCCTAAAAGTTTACCGCTATCCCCTCATTAGAAGTTCCGAGAAGTATTACGTTACATTTACACAATTTAAAGTTTTCAAAGGTCAGTCTATTATTATTCGAGCCGCGTTCTGGTGGGATACGCACCGTGAATTGAAATCCTGATAAAATTACAATGAGAGGCTGCGGTCTAAATACTGTTTTATTTACTAGTAGTTTCTGCCCGCGGTTTCGCACGCGTTTTTTCTATGGAAACGTTTCAAGGCTTTTTATATCTCACGGGAACTGATAAATGGGATAAAATGTGTACCCTATGAGTGAAAGGTAAAACCCTATGTTTGATTCCTGATTTAGAGTTATTACAATACAATACAATACAAAATTCTTTATTGTACACCACAAAATAAAGCTAAAAGAAACAGATATAAACATTAAACATAATAGTACAATGGGCGGCCTTATCGCTTAGCAGCGATTTCTTCCAGGCAACCTTTGGATGGAAAGAAATTTGAAAATTTAAGAAAGGCAGGAGTGTTTACAACATAATACATAATAATTATTATTATTAGTTATTACGTTACTATAACACTATTTAAAGTTTTCCAAAGGTCAGTCGATTATAATTCGAGCCGCGTTCTGGTAAGATACGCACCGTGAATTGAAATTCTGATAAAATTACAATGAGAGGCTGCGGTCTAAATACTGTTTTACTTTCTGTGGAAACAATGTTTCTGTGAACAAATGTTGCAATGGGAGACGGCCAGATAATTTATACTAGTTTAATAATAATATGATATGAAAGGTATGTCAAAAATTATGGAAAATTTCAATGACATGTTACCAAATGTATCACTTAAAAATTCATTTAATTCGTAGTAGCATTTATTCAAAAGCATCTCTTTCAATCTTATTTAAAAAATATTATTATTTTCTTGGCTTTTTATTTTGTCTGGAATTTTATTATATATTTTTACCGCCATTGAATGTGGACTAGTTAGATGTATTTTTAATTTTGATGCAGGTATCACAAGATTTCTTAGTGAAAGAATTATTCAATTCGGTCCAGTAGTTTTTAAGTTTATTCATTACATACGTATCTTTCCTCTTTATATTAGTATAGGTTAAGTGCAAATAGGTATTTCGTTGAGAACTGGGTTAAGCGGATTATCAGAAAAGCTGTAGACTTTTTAATGTAATTTTAGAAAGTAAGCACTAGGTATATCTTTATTAATATTTTAAATGCGAAATCTGTGTCTCTGTGTCTCTTATAGACTAAACGGATCTTAATGAAAATATTGCAAAGGGATGAATGGTACGAGTATCTCGGAGAAGGACTTTAGTTAGGTTCTATTTATCCTAAAAAAACACGTTTCACGTCACGGGCAGATTTTTTTTTTAAACTAAGTTTATTTTAATGCATAAGAGTCTATGTTACCCATCACATTATTTATCACATTTTTCAACGTGTTCTTGAGTGGAGACCACGGCTCGGCTAACGTAGTGTAGGTCGTCGTCATCGAAATCGATGAGCCGGCCTATAATTACATATCATATACGTACGACGCCCTCCAACCAGGTGGGATCTACGAAAGACTGAAGGCAGATGCTGGATGCAGCAAGCTGAAGACAGGGCGCTATGGCGCTCATTAGGGAAGGCCTATGTCCAGCTGTGGACTAATATAGGCTGATGATGATGATGACATTTTTTAATCATTTTTTTTTTCATTCTTTTGCCCACATTGTTCCATCGGAGCCCGCTCTCCCCTTTCCCGATTTCTCTAACTCTAATTGATGTTCTTATATCCACCAGTTTAAAATTCCCTAACACTAGTTAATATTTTTATCCTTCTCGAAAATAGTTCGTGTCATTTTCTCCTAGGATAGTGTGACTTTATGAAATTTTTCGCGTCGCTTACAATTGGGCAGGTATCCAAGTATTTCGTAGAGTCATGTTATTTAAATAAACTCGGTGAATATAGAATACTAACCGGATTACTAAATAGTGATAAAAACGGCCAAGTGCGAATCCGACTTGCACGTGAAGGGTTCCGTACTAAACGACCGACATCTAGTCATAGATCCAGCAAAAAGAATTTATCGATTCATTCTTTCTTTTTTTGTAATTTATTGGAACATCATATCAATTTTAAATTCATTGCGAAGTTAAGCGGGTTATCTACGAATCTTATTCTAAATAGTTGTTGAAATTGGTGTTCTTCCAACACTATTATGGTTCGTTGCTAACCCGCTTTTATTCGTAAGCATTTATCCAGTACGCATGAAAGAAATATCAAGGTCATATTTTTGGTGGTCAAAAATAGAGAATGAAACAGAGAACATCACAAAAAGTTGCATTCAGTGTTTTTAAAATCATAAAAATCCAGAAAAAACTAAGTTAACATTGTGGCCTCAACCTCCCACTGTTTGGCATAGATTTCCTGGGTCCATTGTATTCAAAAAGGTTTCTAGTTGTCGTTCAACCAGAGATGCAACAAATATTATGAGTCTTGGGAGAAATAGCTAAACAAGAGACTATTTCAACATCATCATATCAGCCCACACAGGTCCACAACTGGACATAGGCCTCCCCATAACCCCTCCCATTTTGACATCTAAAGCGCCCAATCTATGCGAAAATATTTACACAAAAAACTGATTTTCAAAACACAAAACTTTCAAAATCTTTATAAAACTAATTTCCCAAGACCTTCCATCTTTTAATTTTGTTTCTGAAATTCTCTTCAAAGAATCCACCAACGAGTTGTGACGGTGGCGGCGTAATAGGTGGTTTTGTGACGTCACCGGCGGCGGCGCCCAGCCGAAAAATGCGAACATTCTCCCTTTTAGCAAAGCTTTTTGCTGACAAAACAATGTTTTTTCTGATGTTTCCCTGTTTCGTGTCAATAAGAGTGAAGTATCTTGTTATCGTTAAGAGTTTTCTGCAATTAGGTTCCATAGTATGTACTTAATTGGAAGTGACGTGGATGTCTGTTTACTTTGGAATCTAATTCCTTGTTTCCTAGCTGTTTTGTGTCAATTGTTTTTCCCGTCAATTACAACCTGGAGCCCTATTGTCTAACTCGAAGGCCATTACCAGTGAACTTGAAATCGATTACCAGTTGTCAATCCAGTCAGAATGTTTTCGGTATTGTGTAAGGTATTCAACTGGTAATCGGCTTCGGAATGAATGATTCATGTGAATCCAATTTCAGTAGTTTTCGATCTTTCATGCGTTCCGTTAATGCAAGTGGAACAACTAGTAGTTCCACTGGTACTATTTGCAATTAAGTTGTTTTACTAGTTCAAAAAACAATAATTATATTTGTTATGCTGGAAAAACACAGCCTGTGCATAATTTTTGTCATTATTTGCAATTAAATCACGTATTTTTTCAGTTTGTTGTAAGGAGATTATATAAAAAAGTTTACCACAAAAGTATTAACGAAACGCAAGTTTTCTACTGTCAAACTCGCTCGCAGTGTTGCCAGATCTACTGATTTAGCAGTAGATCTACCTGCTTTTTGAACCGTCTACTGATCTATTGATTTTTTGCTCAAATTTTGTGAAATCTACCTGCTTTTTCCGAGCATCAATAGCAAGTGACTCCATGTCTTTATTTTAGCTCACGTGACAAGTTACCAATGACACAAACTTCACAAAACTGAAACAGATGAATGAAACTGAAGAATTCCATGTTCCTTCGTTTCTTCCTTCCAGCTTTCACCTTCTTCTGTCGGTCTTGGTATGTCTGTTCATTGTTTTCGATTGATCGGTCGGTCCGTTCGTTCGATAAACTTTTGCAAAATGCAAACTGAGTGAGACTGTTTATCCAGTTATTACTCTACTATGCACTAAATAATATATGTCCAAAACCACAAATCAAAGTTCAATCAGACTGAAAAGAACTGAGCAAAGCACAGCCGACAGGCCGCCTGGCCTCGCTTTCCACAAAATTTCTACTGCTTTTTTCAGATTCCATCTGGCAACACTGTTCGCTCGTGTCCCTCACTTGTCATAACTTGTCATTCGCGGTATATTTTAAAGTTTGTTTGGCTGGTTTGTGAAAACAAAAACAACTATTAAGACTGTTTTTTTTCTTGAAAACTAAAAGATTAGTTCCAAAGTAAGTACATTTAACAAATTACTACCGCGTTTTATGCGTTACAAAAGTTATCTAGTGTTTTGTTACACAACAGTGTGGTAATATGATAATATGGCTATTTCAGAATGCCAGCAAGAAAAATAGTATCAGACAGGCAGATGAAAATGCTTGTGGCTTTTATGGAAGCAAACAAGGGATTCGCAGTGGGCCGCCTGGCTAATAACGGCCCACTGGCGAAACAACAAGCTGAAAAACTTTGGGAGGACCATGCGTGTAATCTCAATGCTGTTGGGGCTGGCGCCACTAAAACCTTAGCCAAGTGGAGAGTTGTAAGTAGGTACTTTTTATCTTTTAATTTGAATGTTTGTCACTAATGCTTATTACCCATCTAATTTTAAAGCTTTAGCTTTAGATATGCCAATGCAACCACCGCAATTGGCCCCAACGCGCAGGCGATCATGTAATAATTTTACTTTAAATTTTAGGAGAGTACCATTATTCATGTCACATCATATCAATGGCTAGCCAATTAGTGTCCACTGCTGGACATAGCCTCCTCCAAAGCTGTATTTTTATACATTGTTACAGATACATCACATGCTGCAGATGTGCCTCAGTGGGCAATGCAGATTGAGGAGCGGCATTTAGCAAACGAGAAGAAGATCTCGCGTTCGCTAGAGGCCATGGCTGCCTCCTTGGCAGCGATACGCAGCGCTCTGTAGCGCGAATTGAAGAAATACTTTTACAAGGCTAGTGCGGGACACTAGCCTTGTAAAAGTTAGTTAGGTTTACTGTTGTACATATATAAATTAGTAGTAAGATTAAAATAAATTAGTATGGATTGTTTTTTTTAGTTTATTTATGAGTCAGAATCAATAAATTAGCAATAAAAAATAAATTATTAAGCTTTCATAGGCTTTAATAATTATAATAATAATGCTGGGGACAATCACACAGCATTATCTGGCCCCAAGTTAAGCAGACCTTGTGTTATGGGTACTAGATGATAGTATACGTAACACACTCCCAGGACAATTATTTGCAGATCGTAAAAGCATTTGCTCTAAGGCGGGGATCGAACCCACAACCTCCTGCGTCGCAGGCGGACCTTCTGCGCCACAGAGGTCGTCGTTCAATTATGTTCGAGTCCTCCACAATCTGTCAACAACGGCTTGCCTTCCTCCATCAACTTCCCGCCGCCGTACACCTTCAGGGGGATGATGCAGTGCTGCGGTTGTAGCGCACGGTCGCGTGTCATCTCCTCATCGACATCGACGAGGCGTTGGTTACTTTTCCCGCTTTGATGGGTGTATTGTGCATCACCCTGTAAAAAATAGAAGAAAATGTTTATATATACCTACTCGTATGTATACCTATATACAAAAAATGAATTTGAACTCGGGTAGGTATGTATTCAGATAATTATTACTTCAGAGATTTTTACTTACCTACTTATTTCCTTAGCCTTCAAACACAATGTTTATCACAATTTTTTTATTTATATGGATATATTTGAGATTTCCATTCCAAACAAGACTCGAATGAGCTCCCTGCTTCATTTGACGTTTCAAATGGGCTTGAATTTTCTACTGAAATTCATTTCGACGTTACACAATACCGATATCCGCGCCAATATACGAAGTTTCATTCATTCACTGGGCTTCAATTTCGCTGGTAATGGTCTTCCATGTGTCAACTAGTTACACAATACGAAAGTTACAATCGAAGTCCAGGCTAGGTTTCAAATGTCAAAAATGAAGTCGATTACGATTACCAGTTGAGTTAGACAATAGGGCTGCTGGGTCTCTTCAAGACAAGAGTCAATAGGTATCTAGTGATACACCGTCGGCCACATCTTCACCACTTTCCATCAGGTGAGATTTTAGTCAAACGAAGGTCTATAGACTACAAAAAAAAGTCAAGTGCCTACTTTTTTCGTCAAAAGAACGGAAATAACAATTTGTCATTGCTTTAGACTCTGAACTGTAAGTAAATTCATAAATACGTTTTTTTTAGTTTGCCTGAGTCATCTCAAACGACACGCTTGTTTTTATACTCAACTACCAACGAAAGAGGGTTATGATTTCAAAATTCAATAACTTTATTTCTTTAGGCTTACAAAATAAGCACTTAGACAACAGAATAAGCATTTGATAGCTTGATATGAATAGGCTCACAGTCACTGTAAGGCACATAGAGGCCCTATATTGTATAGGCTTTCCCTGTAAAAATAGTGTCTGTAGGTATCTCATCACGGCAAGCTATGACTAGTGTTTCTTCCACCAAGATGATTTGCTATTAGTTGTGTAGCAAAATATCCAATTTATTCCTCAACCATTTAATTCAAAATTCCGAGATTCCCTTCGTAATTGCAAGATAATAAAGAACCTAAATGTCACTTACTCTTGGAACAAATGATACCAATTCCCGTTAAAATGTTTCAAAAGAATAAAGTGAAAGGATACCATCAGTGAATTCACAAATGGAGGGGAAAAGCCGTCATTTTTCGTATACTGGTTCGTTGGTAATGACCGAAACGAACGACGGTGCTACTGTGAAATCGGAGTCTTGACAAAAAATGATTTGTAATGGTCTCGACTTCGGATTTTCAAAGGCGCTTTGCGTCTCTGATTACATGAATCTGTAGTTACATTGACATTGTGTTAGTAGAAATGATAATAGAGTTTTGCACTAGTTTTTTGGCAAAGATCATAGAGAATTCACAGATGGAGGGGAAAAGCCGTAAATTTTCGCATACTGGTTCGTTGATAATGACCAAAACGAGCGACGACGGTGCTACTGTGAAATCGGAGGCTTGACAGAAATGATTTGTAGAGTCGTAATCTCGAACTGGGATTTTCGAAGGAGCTTTGCGTCTTTGATTACATGAATCTGTAGTTACATTGACATTATGCTAGTAGAAATAATAATAAAGTTTTGCACTAGTTTTTGTTTTTAGGTAAAAATCATAGAGAATTCAAAAATGAATGGGAGAAAATAACATTTTTTAGATACCGGTTCGTTGGTAATGACCGAAACGAGCGACGACGCTGCTACTGTGAAATTGGAGGCTTGACAAAAAATTATTTGTAGAGTCCTTATCTCGAATTGGGATTTTCGAAGGTGCTTTGCATCTCTGATTACATGAATCTATAGTTACATTTACGTTGTGTTAATAGAAATAATAATGGAGTTTTGCACTAGTTCCTTGGCAAAGATCCTTTTCCGTGTCGTGAGTTCACAGTACACACAAGCTCTACTTAAGTTCCTACCAAATGAATATAAAATGTTGCTTCAAAAATTAAAAAAACAAGTCAGGATCCTTCTCACGAAGAAAAAATAATGGAAATGTAAGTTATAATCCAACCGTTCCGAATCATACTTTTTCAGAATACGAAAATTTCATATCCGAATTTATTACTTTTGAATTTGTAAAATTTTATTACTTTTCAAGCTTTATATTTGAATTTTTTTCGTTGTTTTTATCATGGAATAATTTCCGTGATAGCTTTAATGTTAAAACATTAAAATATTTGTAACAGGAAAGAATTCGGTTGATTATTGGAAAACTCAATCCAATAATTTTGGGTAATATTTGCGCCATGATCACGGGATTACTGAAATCACTGGCGATTTTAAAAGGTTCAAACAGGAAATTTCAATAAAACCGGCCAAGTGCAACTCTACTTACGGACGGTTCCGTGCCATCGTAAATAACTATTTCGCAAAAATAAATCTTAAAACGGACTTTTTAGAAAATCTCACTAATATTATAAACGTGAAAGTTTAGATGGATGGATGGATAGATAGATGGATGTTTGTTCCTTTATCACGCCAGAACGGCTGAACGGATCTGAATGAAATTTGGCACAGAGATAGACTATAGTCTGGAATAGGACATAGGCTACTTTTTATCCCGGAATTCCCACGGGAACGGGAACTACGCGGGTGAAACCGCGAGGCGCTACTATTCTAATATAAAAAGCAAAAGCTGACATGACACTCTCACCCATCCAAGTAAGTACTCACTGTTTGTGTACTTACATACACATTGTGTGAAAATTTCAAGTTTCTACCTATTACAGTTCATGAGATTCAGCCCGCAGAAGGGCGGGTGGACGGACGGAGAGACAGATAGACAGAGGAGGCTTAGTAATAGGGTCCCGTTTTCACCTATCAGGTACGGAACCCTAAAAAGAAATGTTTGGAGTTTCAAGCGGTTTTAGGGTCTTAATTTTATAATTTGTGTTATCAATGATAGTTTCAAACGTTTAGTAAATTCTAAGTCTAGTTTTTTGTTATAATAGGGCTTACCACGCACTCTGGGTCCCAAAAATTATCGATTCGTACTGAGGGTGGGCCCAAGTCCCACCGAAATAGATAAAAAAAACAATATCAAAAATTCTTTATTTCCATAAATACAAAAATGTACACTTAGAAAAGGTCAAATTCTTAAAATAAAACACTGACACGGAAATAAAGTGGTACTTTTGATTTCTGTCGCTTCGGTATGTAGACTAAAGTAAAGAAGCGTCAAAGAAACCTTTAGCCTGTTGTTATTTTTCGAGTTGGAGCAAAAACCGTCCCAAGCTTTTTTATCTTCTAAATAATCTGATATTTTGTAGTAAGATTTTTTGGAAACTTATTTATTTCATACTTTAATATTTTTTTACTGCAAGCAAGTGGCCATGACACCGTTACAGGGCAATAAACACTGAAGAAACCCTTTAAACGACCTGAAAACGTGAAAATCTTTCGCGATGCCTCCACCTGAAGGCGTAGTAATGACGTTGCGATTACCGTCCTTTTACTAGAACCTCGTTACAAAGGCCGCTTCGTTAAAGATGTTTGCCGCCGAATTTTGCGCGCATGGATTGCGTTATGGGGGTTATGGTGCCTTTGATGTTTTCTGTCTATTTATAGAAGTTAACATATTTGCTTTTCACACGTTATAGAGAACTGGGAATTGGATGATAATCTGCGAAACGAGTACACTTCTTTTTGAAATGGTAGGTAGGTGCGTAAGTTTTTCAAATTGACGACCTTTGGCGCAGCGTTCGAAAATCCGCCTGCGACGCAGGAGGTTGCGGGTTCGATTCCCGCCTTTGGACAAATAAAATAAATAATGCTGGACAATTCACACAGCATTATCACGCCAAAACTACTGAACAGATTGAGATGGAATTTTTTCCATAGGTGTAGCTCTGTGCCTAGAATAAAACGTAGGCTTTATCTGATGAAACCGCGGGTAGATAATCCCACTAATATTATAATTAATGTGAAAGTTTGGATGGATGGATGGATGTTTGTTACTCAATCACGAAAGAACGGCTGAACGAATCTGGATGAAATTTGGCACAGATATAGATTATAGTCTGGAATAGCACATAGGCTACTTTTTATCTCGGAATTTCCACGGGAACAATTGGCTGCCTTTATTTTTAACATGAAAGTTAGGATGGATGGATGTTTGTTACTCAATCACGCCAGAACGGCTGAACGGATCTGGATGAAATTTGGCACAAAGATAGATTTAGCATACACGACACATGTTGACACACACATCATCACTTAGCACTTAGGCTACTTTTTATCTCGGAATATCCACGGAAACGGGAACTACGCGGGTGAAACAGCGAGGCGCTGCTAGTCATTTATAACTAAAGATACCTACCTCCGGAATCACCCTATAGCAAAAGGTGAACAAAACAGCTGTCAAAAGCTAGGTGCTAGGAAAACCGAATAACGATTAAGTCCCATGTATATTCTTTTTAAATAAATAAAAAAAAAAAAAAAAAACCTAATTGCAAAATTAACTCGCTTACCCAAACAAGCGAACTCATTTATGTAAGCCATTTAACCTTTAGCATATTCTTATTACGAAAGCCAGTACATTTATATAAACTTTTCTAATATAACCATCCAAATTGAACGTTACTTTTGCTTCTGCGAGAAAAAAGTAATGAAAGAACCGGAAAGCAATTTTTGAAATACAGCCATTGCTACCGTACATCATAAATGTAATTTTAGATGTTCATGAAAGCTGTGATGAAGAGTAACCGAGAAATCTTGACTTGCTGAATGTTTATAAGGTTTTATTGCCTTTTGTTTGTGAAAAAATGTGGTTTTTTAGTATTGTGTAGGTGTACAATACGTCTGGTAGAAATCCCTGTAAGGGATAAGACCGCCAATTGCAGTACAGGATACTACTTAGTTTGTTTTAAGAATTTCTTAAAACCAAAACTTTTATTTACCCATCTATTGTACATAATGTGTTTTCATCTTTCCTGCAATAAAGCTTATTATTATTAAAAATACAAATACAATACAAAAATGCTTTATTGTACACCATAAAATAACATTACAAAGAGACATCACATAAGATAAGTACAATGGACGGCCTTATCGCTAAGAAGCGATCTCTTCCAGGCAACCTTTGGATGGAAAGAATTGTGAATTTAAGAAAGGCAGGGGTGTAGCGGGAGGTGTACTAGCAAAGGAAAAAATAAAACCGGCCAAGTGCGAATCGGACTCGCGCACGAAGGGTTCCGTACCATTATCTATATAATCGGCAAAAACATCACGTTTGTTGTATGGGAGCCCCCTTAAATATTTATTTTATTAATTTTTTTAGTATTTGTTGTTATAGCGGCAACAGAAACACATCTGTGAAAATTTCAACTGTCTAACTTTCACGGTTCATAAGATACAGCCTGGTGACATACGGACAGACGGACAGCGGAGTCTTAGTAATAGGTTTTTACCCTTTGGGTACGGAACCCTAAAAATCGAGAATTTGCATTTTTTATCCACTTTCTCATGGCTTCATTATTTAGATGACTTTATTATACCTAACGAAAATAATATGCTCATTTTTGTAAGAAATTTTTCTTCCTTTCTAAGAAAGATGATTTTTTTATATCGGTTTTTTATATCAGTACCACAGATTAACTATATTGTACTAACGTACATTATTTCTATCATATTGCCATAGAACTGATGAAGGTCCTGTCAAGACGTGACAGAATGTCGAAGAAGAAGAAGCCTGTGAGCGTGGGAGAGTAAGGAACACAGCCTGTGAGAAAATAAGGGTTGAATCATAATAAAACCTAAAATAAAATCGCATCGCACGTTTACTAGTATAGCATTATTATATCCGTGGTTTAGGTATGTAGTGATATTCTACAATATTAAAGAAATTAGTGTCAAAGGTTACACCAATTCAAATTTCAACACACTTTTAGCACAACAGTTGAATCGTAGATGGCTTTATCCATACTGAACCACAACTTTCAAAATAAACAAAAAATCTCGCTACAGTCAAGTCCCTGAAAATTCGCTGAAACCAATTCGAGGCATGTACCTGAAAACGGAACAACGTTACAGCAAATAATAATCTAATCTAACTTAGATGGATGGATGGATGGATAGATAGATGGATGGATGTTTGTTCCTTTATCACGCCAGAACGGCTGAACGGATCTAGATGAAATTTGGCACAGAGATAGATTATAGTCTGGAATAGAACATAGGCTACTTTTTACCCCGGAATTCCCACGGGAACGGGAACTACGCGGGTGAAACCGCAAGGCGCTGCTAGTATATTCTGTATTCAAATATTTCAAAAAAACTATCTCCCGCCGTAGAGGTATGGGTATTGTTTTGTTTTTAAAGTTTGAGACTTGTTTGAACAGTAATAAGTTCACTCAGAAATCACAGACTACTTAACTAGTAAGGAGATCTACTAAAACCGAGATTTCACAAAGTAACGTCGCCGACAGCCCAGCGGGTTGGTGTCGGCGGTATTGAAATTACTACCCGGCAACTAGAGGTGACATTTTGGTCTATAGATATTGTAGGCCGCCGACAGCGTTTCGTCAACTTGTGACGCCCCTGGGTTTGGTTGGCGATGTGTGTCGGTAGTAGCCTGTCAACGAACGGGGTTAACATTGGTGTGTAGACTCCATTTAAAATAAATGCATGCAAGTGACCCATAACAACTCGCTTGCCTATGGCAAGATTTCACCTAAACTTAACCCATAATCAGCTCGTAAAATAATTTGCGCTAGTTTTATTAGGGTGTTTTACGATAGTTTTGAAGACCCGCTAGTTACCTGAAATTTACGGTGTGTTAATTATATCGTGAACAGATTTTAAAGGGTGCAAAGTTTTATGAACGCTTAACCGTCATACGTAACGATGTACTAAATTAATTTAAAATTAGTTTTGAAGACCATAACCCCTTAGGGTTTACCGTGTCGGATTCTTTAGAACTTTTTTGTTAATCCAACTGCTAGGGACTTCGAAGATCGTAGGAGTCTGCGTTCCGGCTTCATCTCATAAATTTCATATTCCAAAAACTACATTTTCTTCTGGCTTACAAAATAAGATATTATTTAATAAGAAATAAGGTTTTTTCTCTTCAGTTAATTTTTTTGTCCATAGGCAAAAATAAGTAAAAAAGAGATATTTTAAAAATTCATTCACAGTGCGCTATGGCGCTCATTAGGGGAGGCCTATGTACAGCGGTGGACTAATAGAGGCTGATGATAATGATGATGATTGACATTATATTAATTATGCCTACTTTCAGGCAAAGAGACTGAAGACTGTATTAATCCACGAGCATTTTGAGGTTAACTAAGCGAAATTAGACGTCGTCGGTCGAGCGATAAAAATCATTCTTATTTAAGCCGAAGCCACCTTAATTTCATACTTACAGGGATCAAACCTATAAATAAAACAATAAATAAATAACAAATAAATAATGCTAGACAATAAACACACCATCATCTAGCCCCAAGCTAAGCAAAGCTTGTGATAAGGGTACATAGATGACTGATAAACATGATACAATACATTTCATAGATAGATATATATTTTTTACTGTAGATATTTTATTATACCTAGAAAATACACCTAGAACACCCGGAACAATTATATGCAAATCGTACAAACATTTGTCCCAAGGCGGGAATCGAACCCGCAACCTTCTGCGTCACACGCGGACCTTCACCCGCTGCGTTACAGAGGTCGTCTATTGATCTCAGTTAATAATGGCTTATCATCAAAGCCTAGTTAATAGCTAATAATTAGTTTCGTTACTCAAAGAGAAACTAAAGTTAACTCCCAGTTACACTATTTCGATAGGTACAATGTCTACAGAATCTTTGTCTTAGCCTTCAGTTCAATCAATACATTGTACCGACTAGATTCGACCTTGTAGAATTCAGACGCAGCTCAAATTACCACTAGCTGATACGTTTTATTTTAAACATTTACGGCGTTTTCAAACGAGGCACGACACGACACGACAAAATGCGGTGACGACTCCGGGCGTCATACATTTCTATGAACCGTGGTGTCGTGCGTCGTGGGAAAACGCTGTTATGATAAAATCTCTTGTCAATCGATTCGGCAAGATAACTAACCATTTCACAAGAGATATGATCATTGACAACCGGCTGTCTACGAGTTTATCCGAGTCGAAACTCACCATATCTCGGCCATCAAGCGGACCCGCAACTCGAGGTCCGCAGCGTGTCCGCGACAGTTTAGCATCTTTTTCGCATCTCGTACTACAACGGACAACGTCATTGCGAAACTTCTGCGGCAGCGGTGTCTCTCACGTTGAAAAGATTATGATGCCTGTCTCTCACGTTATCGCGCGGTACCATAGGTGCGGACCGAGAGACAGGCATCATAATCTTTTCATGTTTTTCTTCATGAGGATCTGACATAGCTAGGCCGAGATAAGAATAAAAATGGCTTACTTGGTTAGCTATTATCATTTGAGCTATATTTGAGAACAATGAGAGCATGTGGGTACCTATCGCATGTTCATCAGATAACGGCGTGACATGGCCTATTCTACGAAGAAGATGGATGGTATAGACGCTAATGTTTTACTCTAAAATATTGTTGTTTGCTTGTTTAAGTAAAAATGTAATATAAGTTTTTGTTATTATATTGCGCCTATATTCGTTAATAATATAATTACATAACCCATAGATAAATAAGTGACCTGTAACATGTTTAAGTTATCAATAAAACTATGAGCTATTTGTTATTATAAGCCGTCGAGACTCTGGCTAATATAAAAAAAAATAAGTTCCCAAAAAAAAACGATTTCTGCGAGATTTTGACTGTTGGTTAGAGCATACCCGTGCTGAGGGTAGGGAGTTGGTTCAAGTCCCGCCGAAATCGATTTTTGTTTGGAAATTACTTTCCAAAAAAATTCAATCTCGACGAATTTTTTAATTATTACAAAAATTAACTTTTAATGGAAAGTTTTCCAAATGCAACGAATTGTTGATTAAAAAAAATACGACATAAATTTTTTATTCAGTTATTTTTTATTTATTTCAAGCTTAATAATTAACTTACAGACTACTTGGTCCAAAACGTTAACTATATATGATACAAAACAATAAAACTTCAGGATAAAAAACTAGTGAAAACTTAAATAGGATCTTAACTGATTATAAATTGAACTTAAGCTGAGCTTTATGAGTGACTTAGAAAGGTAGAATAGGAAGAAGTGTCTTTTAAGGCTAAAATGATACATTTTATCATCCTCATCTTAGCCGAACGACGTCCACAGGTGGACATACTTGTGCGAATGTGCGAGTGAAATTGTTTAGTCTCTTTATATTAACGTCGGCCGAATAAGCTGGGACGATCTCGACCTATGTATAAGCCAAGGTAATCTGCCATGATAGGTATTGCCATACCTTTTTATTATCAACCATATTTCAGCTAATGCACGAATCATTTTCCTTCGTAAGGGCCCATAAGGAAAATAAGAAAATAATCCCCCATAGATGATATTTGATAAATGCTACATTGAACAATACTGGACCCACTAAATCAATATAAATGGACCAAATCTTACGGATTTACGTGCTTGTAAACAACATTTAATGTTTTGTTTACATAAAGACCATCTACTAAGGATGTGTGTCTCGTAACGAGTCAATAGAAATAATCGTCACGATTTTATTTTTATAGGATTATCGTTTATCATTACCTCATCTAGATATGCCTTGACATGGTCATAGAGTAAATATATAGACTCATGGTGTCGTTTATTTCAATTAAAATGCTTTTTATTTATTTATTATTTTAGCTTTTGATAACGGTGCTGGATGTTGTTGGTATTTGCTAGGTCCTTAGACTTTACTTGGGCAAAGCAATAAAAAAACTGAAAATTACATTTTGTCTTGGGTCATCTTTGTTACTTACAAAAAGAAAGCTCTGATGCAGTACAGAAATATCAAGCTCAAACAAAAACATTTGTAATAAAAACATGAATTCTTACGAAAACACCATAAAAAGGTACTCAATCATAATATCATATGTCGTGCCTAAAAAAGCATAAAAGCACATGTCATTCAATCTACATAAAAACGGGAAAATATCTCACATTTTTAGGCCATGATGGTAACACTGGCATACAGATGCGGTAGAAAGTGAAGATCTTTTAGGAAAAACATTTTTCACACCTGATGAACTCTAAACTAAGGTAACAAGCCATAAAATCGAATAGCAAATTCTATGGTGAGTTGAAATTAAGATCAGTGACGGAGTTTTGAAAAAAAAGTAGAGCTATGTTTTTTGTACGAAAACAAGTCTAGGATGACGTCTAGGAAACGACGCTCGTAACGTATAACTTTTTGAGCAAAACCAATATTTGGCAGGAAATAATAAAAGGTCTAACTTACTAGATACTGTAGCCCATACCATTTGGGTGATCTATACCTTACCTAGATAGTTTCAGTTTTCGAAGATCTTTATTTATCCATAACAAGTTAAATTACGTATACATAAAATATGTATAAAAAGGCATGTCAAAAACCAGGCTAGAAATCATAAAAAAATACTGTCTGTTGCAAAATTCTATCACCAAAATGCGATGCCAAATGGGGACACGAAGCTTCGAGTGCAATATGCGAGTCTCTATTAACCTCTTATGGGACTCAAACTTACGCAAGTACCTTTCATTTAATAGAGGATATTCCACCCACATGTGGATTAGAAAAGAATATCTTCATTTCCGAACACTTACATCGCCAAGGTTCATCTACGTGTGAATATTTTATAGTACCTATATGTAAGCGGTTGTGCAAGGCAGCTACTCAGACACTTCTACCTCAAACAAAATACAATATGCAGGAACAAAGTAAATAAAACAGTACCTAACTTAGACCAATAAAGTGGTTTATACGTTTAGCGCGTTAGTGCACTTACTGGGTGTAAAGTTTAGCTCTGTTTACAGAGTGTAGAAAGAGGTGCCCTCCATTTCGTTGCATAAAGACAGCTGTAAGCCTATTAGCGCTTTGATGGAGAGGTACAAGCTGAAATAAACTTTTTTGCGTTGAAACTAGAATCTAAAATGTGTTTTTTCCGACCCAGAGATAGGGCAGAGAGACTATGTCATTATGGCTTATCTACGGTAAGTCCGGACTAACGGCTAAACAGTGTGGCAAGTACTGTCACTTATACTGGCCACAATGCCAAAAAAAAAAACAACTTCCATGACCGCAATCAACTTTTGTTAGGCTAAACATGTACCAAGATACCTAGTATGAAATTTGTTTTACCAATCAATAGGTACCTACTTAAGAGCGTTCACGCCTAGCGCGCGATGTCAAGTTTAGGTAATTCAAACCCACACAGAAGCGAGCGTGACTGTGTGAGTAGCGCTGGCGCGTTCTATTGTGGTATAGTCAAGCTTAGCACTTTGATCCATTCGAGTGAAATTGATATAGCAATTATTTAATTTAAATTTGAACTTAGACAGATGACATATTTACGTGTTAAAATAAAATCAAAATAAAAAATTGTTTATTTCCATAAATACAAAAATGTACACTTAGAAAAGGTCAAATTCTTAAAATAAAACACTGACTCGGAAATAAAGTGGTACTTTTGATTTCTGTCGCTTCGCTATGTAGACTAAAGTAAAGAAGTGACTAATAAACCTTCAGCCTGTTACGAGTAGGTACAAATAAAACACTTGGTACGGATAAAGTCGAGTTTATTTTACAACATTTTAAATGTTTTATTCTACGAATAAATAATAAGTCAGGAAGTCTAATTCAGAACAAATTCCAACCAAAAAGTGGGCGCTGCTTCAAATCAAAACTATGGTTCTAAGGTTTTTATTTATTTATAGTACTCTGGGTTGGGGTTTTTCAAAACTATGGATAATTCAAATAGGAATCACTTCAATTGGTTCGCGCGCCTGCTGCAATGGCAGCTATGACAACTGATTCATAGCGGCGTGGACGATGTTATGCAATAAATGGACCGGACCAAGTCAATAACGAAACAATTATATGGTCAAATGCTTTTTTTACTATACAGGGTGAGTTTTTTTTTACAATATGAAACCTTCAAATTTGAAAATTTATAAATTAGACTACAAATTCGAGAAAAGGTTGTTTGTCGTATAGTTGAAAGTACAAACGTTCAGACTATACGCAAAGAAATCTATCTTCTTTTGTCATATTTTTTTATCGTTATGAGCTTTTTGACATAAAATTTTCTTGCATACCCTCTTCAAAAAAGCTGAAAGTAGTGATTTTAGTTTGGTCAGATATATGTAGTACATTTTGCAGGGTTATGTAGATAGAATCTAACGTCCGTCTTTCGACTGTCAGTGGTAGCACTGACAGTCGGATTCTACGCATCTACGCACGGACGTTAGATTTTAAATACTTTCTGTAATTTTTGTAGAAAAACTGGGCGATGGAAAACAAAATAAGCGCAATAACCTTGAATTTATTTTAATAAATGTTCAAAATGATATTGATTGTCCACAGTGTGATAAATCTGTTTTTGTACAGATGATTCTTTAAATAACCCCATTAGAAAAAATCAATTTTGAAGGTGTTCCAACCATTAAGGCACATAGGCGTCGTAAATTTATTTATTTATTATCAACTTAGAAGCCAAAAAAGATTTTTTTTTTTTTTTACAAATGCTTACTTTTCCAAAAATATAAAAAAGTTTTGTCTTTTTTAACGAAGAACTTATTATTTTCAAATTCAAACACGTAACTATTAACATGGCTTTTTGATAACTCTCACGGTTTCAGACTTCCTCTCAGTGGCCCTGAAAAAATAAAACACCCTATATCACACATCAATATACGCCTTCAAGAATAAACTCGACAACTGGTTACGAGACAAAATTGACAAACTAAAAAAATTACGCAATAACTAAATTCGACACTGTCTGATAATCTGTGATCGGAAATTCGGGCGCTTATTTACCTAAAGTTGGTGTAAGACACAACATGGAGCAGTTAAAACCATCTTTCTCGGGAATACTTTCCCGTAAATTCCTGGGATTTCAGAATATTCTAAAATAATGATTTTTCACCGGAATCTTATTTCTAGACGAAATATAAGACACTTTTATTCTGACGTGTTTTTCACTAAAGTCAATATTTCTGAAAAAAAAAAACATTTTTAATTATATTTATGATTTTATGCCAAAATCCTTTTTCTACACGAAATTTAAAACACTTATTCATACGCATTTATAATTTGTTTGATAATTGCGTAAGAATAATAGAAACAAATATTATAAAAAAAAATATGGGTATATAATTGTCTGTTTTGTGAGATGAACCCAAACTTGTTTTATTCCAAATGGGAATTTTGGAATTTTCTAGAATGTATTTTCACTGAAATCTTATTTATAGACGAATTATAAGACACCTTTTTTGAACGCGTTTTTTTACAAAAATCGAATTTCGCGTCAGAATAAAAGTGTCTTATATTTCGTCTTTAAATAAGGTTCCGGTGAAAAAATCATTATTTTAGAATGTTCTGAAATCCCGGGAATTTACGGGAAAGTATTCCCGAGAAAGATGGTTTTAACTGCTCCATGTTGTGTCTTACACCAACTTTAGGTAAATAAGCGCCCGAATTTCCGATCACTGCTGATAATAGACACATCAGCCACTGGCTGCTCGTCTGTTAATAAATAAATATATTTTTGGATAACAATTCAGTGAATTCTTTGTCCCGCAAAATATGATAAATTTAATGTTTTTAGTCCACTTGTTAGCTACCCACTTATTTTTCCGAATCGTATGGGCAGGTAAACTAAAAATACCAAATAAGCATAATAAATTTCAATTTTATTGAAAAATATCTAAATTTTATCGATTCAATATTTCATCAAGGAAAAATCCTTCCAAATGAAGTAAAAAGTTGTCCGACCTCATTTTGCATTTTCATTTTGAAAAAAAAATCACCCTGTAGAGTGATAAACATTTTACCAAAATATTATTTTGTTATTGACTTGGTCCGGTCCTCTTATTGCATAACAACGTCCACGCCGCTATTACTCAGCTGTCATAGCAGCCATTGCAGCAGGCGCGCGAACCAATCTGAAGTGATTCCTATTTCGAATCATACCTACATTCTTTTGATTTGAAGCACGGCCCACTTTTTGTGTGGAATTTGTTCTGAATTAGACTTCCTGACTTATTATTGTATTCGTAGCCTCCAATCAACAAAAATATGTAGGGTTTTTGGTAAATTAAATTGAAGCCTTTCGATCGGTATGATTATTTTTCTCGTGTAACAGGTTCGATTCCAGGTTCAACCATGTAATTATTTAAATATCTAAAAATGCAGTTTAAATTGTTTTTTAAATTCAAATAAGTTATGTCTTCTTTCAGTAAAATGTTCCATCTACAATATTCAAGTTACTTTTCCTCCATGTGGCATATCCGTGGGACACCCTGTATATACTAACCTTTTAGCTCTTGCATTTTCCATGTTTGCTAATTTTTGCGCTTTCGTTTCTTCGCAAAAAATAACTTAATTTTATTTCCCATTATGTCTGAAATATGATTTTTGTCTATATTAATACATTCTACAATTACGTTTGCAATCAAATATAATAATAAAAAAATTACTTACCAAAGTACCAAAATGTTTCGAGGGCGCTATAAATGTCCGCTCGCCTTATACGCACGACAAAGGTCATCACAGGTCAGTCAGAGCGCCGAGCGACATGACCACACTCTAGAAAGCCTCGCGGCGGACTGATTTGAATGGATTTGCGCGCAGCGTTTTATAGTAGTTTTAAAATATTCACAGAAAATTAATAACAACAAAATATTTAAAATTTTAAATGCATGATTTTAAAGACGATTCTCAACTTTATTAGTAAGCTATTATTATAGTAAATTAAATAAGTAATATCGGTGAAAAAGTCATTTGAAATTCGTAAAATTTCACATTTTTTGTAAATTAATTTCTCATAGTACGATACCAAAACCGAATATTTTTTCAACTAACTTTTTTCCCAAGGATTTTATCTATTGGTTATCATTTTTTTTTTATTAGATATGTCAGTATTTTCATAAAATTTTGAGCTTCGAAACTGATGCTGACAGGGAAATTAAGAAAACCTCTAACAAGTTATTTTCATAGAACGCGTACATACTATATTAATTCAAATATTTTCTCAACTAACTTTTTAGACAATGAAATTTCCTAAAATTATTACTAATTAACTTATAGTGTAAGATAACTGGTTCATGAAAATAACGAGTTTGAAAAGTACTGTTTTTGAGCCAAAAGGTGTAAAGGCTCTCACCACAGAGGCCACTATCCGTATTTTGGTTTAATCAAGGTGAGCCTTGATCCACTGTTAAACACTTGTTACGTAACAAAATGACGTCTATGATAACTCGGTGAATATCAGGGGTGGGATATGTGTTTATGGAGTTATTAACTGACTCTACGATTAACGCATCCACTGCCCAGCCTCCGCGATGGTGCGACATGGAGGTGCGCGTCGCCGCCGCCGCATCAAGGACCTGAAAATAGTCCAGATGCGTCTTGGGTCATCAAACGTTAAAAGACAATGATCGGAAGAGTAGGTGCGTAATTAAAATCTCCGAAACGTGACAATGGACAAAATGAAGTACCTATGTGTTATTTTGTTCAAAAAGCTCGCTTTAAAGGCAAATGATAATGAAAACTGGAGTTCCGAGAAAGCCCCTATTTCTTCCGCGCTGAAGTCATTTTCAAATGGCGATTAAGGTTAAACGAGCTTTACAAACTGCTTGGATTTATGACGGAAAAATATTTTGTTTAGCAACATAAAACACGCAGCAGTCTGTACGAATGCGTACAAAAACGAACTCAATTCCGCAAAGCGGTGGAAAATTAATATCCGACATGTTTTTTTCATAACAAAATTACGAAGTTAACATTGCAATAAAATTGCGGTGGCAAAAAACAGATTTGGATAACTCCAAAGTAATAAGAAATAACAACAGAGATTTATCAGTTTAGATGATTGAATTTCGGAAATGTGGTGAGCTTGTTTGCTTTGAAAGTCTCATTCCTTTGCTGGCAAAGATTGACTGGTCCCGATGCTTTCAGCAGTAATGCATTTACCCAATTGGCTGAAATATCTTATCTGTAAAGGAACAACTTCCTACGAAAGGTAATCCCGAAAATAATAGCCAATCTAACAATGCAGTAGGTACCAATAAACAGGCACCGAAGTGAGGGTGAACAATAAAAATCCCAAGTTAAGTCTTATAAAATTGATGGCACCGATAGGAAGAAACTACGTTTTTGTTCCTAGTAAATTGGCTCGATATAAAAACTCCTATCACGATTTTATGGGACATCTACAGGGTGTGTTCGTGATAAAAACCGACGAATGGTAGATTCGGATTTATCAGTCTTCTCGAATCATGGAGATTGGGTAGAAATTTTCCTCTTCGAAAAGTTAAAAGAAACAAAGGTATGTTTAAAAATAATCCTGGACAATCCACACGGCTGATGACAAGGCTCTATGGCGCTCATTAGGGCAGACCTATGTGTCCAGTGACGGACTAGTATAGACTGATGATACTAATGTTTAATCTACTCAGCGTCATCTAGGTATGATCAACTAGGTATATACCTATACCTAATATAGTGTGTCATTAGCATTACATACATTGCTCTATTTTTAGAAAAGGGAAATATTCTATTACCAGAAAATTGCTGCAGCGCCGAGTCTAGCAAACACGAGTCTCATATTAACTTCCAGAAAGTACAAAGCTAATCAAAATAATCATCCAGAAAAAAGAAAATCCAAAGCAAACAGAAATGGATAATAACGGATTTTATCAAGGCTACCCAATAAATAGCTACTAATAAAGCAAGGGGCATCTTTGAACATTCCTCGACATGCGAGATCCATACCAATGAGATTCAACCCAAAACAGACTTCCTCTCGAAAGCTAATAAAATTAAATGTAGCCAATCGTCACAGTATTAGGACTTTAGGAGTTAAAAGGGTATCGATAAATCTCGGAGAATTGTCTCCACCTCCCTAGTTGCTATATATTTACAATGAAACGGGTCGGATAAGCCCTGTATTTTATAGGTCCTTGATTTTGTCGTGAATTTGTTGTTGCTAATTACTTTAAATGATCTTTCTACAGGGATATTCCTGTAGTCATTGTAAGTAAGGAGGACAGAATTTTCTTGTTCCGCTTTCTATTGCGCAGACACCTACGTAACTTTTACTTAATTCTTATTCCGTGGGCTTCTTGGATTTATTTCCTCACTAGCAGCGCCTTGCGGTGTCACCCGCGTAGTTCCCGTTCCCGTGGGAATTCCGGGATAAAAAGTAGCCTATGTCCTATTCCAGACTATAATCTATCTCTGTGCCAAATTTAATCCAGATCCGTTTTGCCGTTCTGGCGTGATAAAGGAACAAACATCCATCCATCTATCTATCCATCCATCCATCTAAACTTTCACGTTTATAATATTAGTGAGATTTTAATTTCTTAATTTGTTAATCAAAATCAGTGAAGACCATCTCACCTACGTTGATAAGTTGGGGCATCAGGAGATCTATTAATAGTTGGTTAGAGTTTAGCGTTGGGGCATCAAGAGATCGATTAATAGTTGGATAGATCGTGGCTTAGTTGGTTAGAGCACACCCAATCTATTCAATTCAAACAAACAAAAAAATCTTTCCTCTATATACAATACAATACAATACAAAACACTTTATTGTACACCAGAAAAGAACATTACAAAAAGACATTACATAACACAAGTACAATGGGCGGCCTTATCGCCTATATAATATCGGCTATATAATATTGGTTTAGATAGAACGCGTTTAATTGCAACGTTTTCCTTTAAAAAAATCCCTTGAGTCTAACAGTAAAGACTTATATTACCAACAGACAACTAAGCCCCTAGCTAGTATAAGAATTATCTTGAGTTTCAAGTTGTATTTTGCTACTTTTTCGCTTCTCAATAGCACTTAATGTTATAATGTCTTTTATGAAACTTTACAGTACAAAGCTGATAAAGTGTTTCGCTGAAATTTCCTTTGAATCTCTCTGAGTTAAAAACACTACCTAGTCGTACTAAAGCTTTAAGCTTTTTAGAATTTAAAAAGGAAAAAGACTTTCCTTTTTTAAATTGCTGATAAATAAACTGAACATACAACCCGGTTTCGATTAAGTGGTATCGGATACCTAGATCATAAGATACTATACCCCATTCTCTGCGCAAAAGAAAAAACGTAAACAAAGCAATGTTCATTAGCAAATATGCATTTAACCTATTTAAAATATTAGTGTACCAGGTATGGATATTTTAGGAATTGTACTAAATATGAGTAACATTGAATTTATTGTAAACAATAGGTACTACGAAATATCATATTATTGTTTAGTTATTTAGTACAATCGGTATTTGATGATGAGGAACTTTCACCCAGTTCAATTATAAAGCGTTGTTCATTATTATTTAGTAGGGTTACAAAGGCAAAAAGAGTTTGATAACCTTTGTATTTTTAGGTTTTTTTAGTGTAATCATTATGGTGTCATTTCGTAGTCCGTGACTTGAAAGTTTAAAGAACATTTTTTTTAAAGAACCTTTTTTATGGTTTGTTTACGTTATTTCTTTTGCTTGGCTGAATAGACTACAGCACTCCGGCGTCTATATGCTGGAGGAGGCGGATAGACGCCGAGGCAAAGTAAAGGATAACTGAGCAATAAACTAGCGCTCATTTCAGGAGGCTGTATATGTATATGGATCCTCAGAAATGCTTGTCCACTGCAGAGCATCTGACTAGTATTTCTAATTTTGAATAATTTAATAATATTAGTCCTCAGCTGGACATTTGCCTCCCTTCATGAGCGCCATAACACCCTGGCTTCAGCTTGCCGCATCCAACATCTACTTGCAGTCTTTCGTAGGTCATCATCCCAGCCATGCCTTTTTTGGTGATGATATTGACTCAAGGATTATATCAGTTATCTCCGAAAATTATGAACAAACCTATAATACAAACCTAAGCTTACAAGAAAACTTAGACTCAAACGGTGAAACTTAATATTCCTTCCTATTAATTTCAAGTTCAAGCCGGATTTAATTTAGTCATGAATGCGACTAGGCAACCGTTCATTTCCCAACGCCTTCATTCATTCATACATTCATTCATTCGTGTACTTATTCACTTTGAACTTATGAGAATAGGTATGGTTATATACAGGATGTTCAAAAGTTTAATAGTTGTGTGAGAGTTTCCGACCAAAGCGTTAGCATTATTAGAATTTCAATGAGCGTAATGGATGTATAAATCACTGTGTATAAGCGTGTCTGTTCTATGATAGTGCTTGACCTTAAGGGGCTACATAAGTCGCCATTTTGTGATAAGGATAGGCATATGATTTCGCGTTCATAGGAGCGGGACGGAGCATAGCGGCGTGGGTAAATATCAAGTTTTTGCATAATATATAAAAATAATAGTAATTTTGAAAATCTAAAACACATCCGTCTGCTTTATTCTGATTGTTTACTGTGCAAAGTTTCAAGGCTTATTTTAGAGTGTTTATTGAATAACAAAATATCTTGGATAAATAGATAAGTTAGCATTGGTCAAGAATAACAGGAACTTAGTTTCCTGTTTGTGGTTTCCTGTTAACTAGTTTTGTAAAAATTTGGATCTCAAAAACGTTTATTTTAGTCCAAGTACCTACTGCTGATGATGATAAGGTTTTCCTAGCTGAATATCGTAATAACAGGAACTTAGTTTCGTCAAACGTTTATTTTAGTCCAAGTTCCTACTGCTGATGATGATAATGTTTTCCTAGCTGAATATAGATAGATAGATAGAAAATGCTTTATTGCACACATAACTTAAAAATAACAGACAAAGATAAAATGAAGAAATAAAAAAAATGTGACAATTGGCGGTCTTATCGCTAAGGAGCGATCTCTACCAGACAACCGTGGATGGATAGGATCGTTGGATTGAACGGGGATCTGTGTGCATTAGTATGTAGCTAATATAATTACATAATTCTAATACAATTACAATATCAAATCTTAGTACATACAACATAATTATATATAACCTACCAACTATAATTTTAAAAATACCTAAATAAATATATATACATAATATTTATATATACCTAATTATAATACATAAACATACTTTTATAAATACATAAATATATATCTACATTTCATAAGAGGAAACAGGGGTGTGGTCAGTGACAGCAGGACAAATAGTGTTCCTTCACCATACTCTTGAATATTGGTAGTGACTTCGCATGCCTTATTGACACTGGCAATGTGTTCCAAAGCTGTACAGCACGGACAGTAAATGAGTTGTCGTAGAAGGAAGTAGAGTGAACAGGGACTTGAAGCATGAGAGTTTCAGAAGAGCGCAGAGAAAGAGCGTGCGAATGATGAAGAAAAGTGAAACGTTCCTTGAGATAAGGGGGTGCAGAAGAGAGAAATAAGATATTGTAGAGAAGAGATAGGATGTGACTGTTACGGCGAAGCCGTATAGGCAGCCACTTGAGCTTCCTGCGAAATTCGGAGACGTGATCATATTTGCGCAAGCCAAATATAAACCGTATCCCGACATTCTGCAGGCGCTCAAGTTTATCAAGTTGTTGTTCAGTAATATCAAGAAAGGAAGAATCAGCGTAATCAAGAACTGGAAAGAGAAGAGATTGTGCGAGAGAAATTTTAGTGGCAATCGGGAGAAAGTTCCGTAGTCTTCGAAGGGAACCAGCTGAAGCAAACATCCTACGGCTGATTTCAGAGATTTGAGGTCCCCACGACAGAATATCGTAATAACAGGAACTTAGTTTCGTCAAACGTTTATTTTAGTCCAAGTACCTACTGCTGATGATGATAATGTTTTCCTAGCTGAAAATCGTAATAACAGGAACTTAGTTTCGTCAAACGTTTATTTTAGTCCAAGTACCTACTGCTGATGACGATAATGTTTTCCTAGCTGAATATCGTAATAACAGGAACTTAGTTTCGTCAAACGTTTATTTTAGTCCAAGTACCTACTGCTGATGACGATAATGTTTTCCTAGCTGAATATCGTAATAACAGGAACTTAGTTTCGTCAAACGTTTATTTAAGTCCAAGTACCTACTGCTGATGATGATAATGTTTTCCTAGCTGAATATCGTAATAACAGGAACTTAGTTTCGTCAAACGTTTATTTTAGTCCAAGTACCTACTGATGATGATGATGATGTTTTCCAAGCTGAATATCGGCCACGATGGCCAGTCTCAATGGAGACTAGCGAAAGAGCAGCATATTTAATTATAGTGCAAAAATGCTCGTGCAAACTCAGGTTCACCTTTTTTTGCACGAACTTTTTTCTTACCTCATTACAAAACACGATGGACTCCAAGTACCTAGGTACTTTCCTACTTTTTAGTAATTAAATGTTTTCCCATTAAACTTTTCCTTTCCGAGCATAATCATCATTACCTTAAAAAGAAAAACTTTGATATTGAAATCCTTGAATTTGCTACAAACTCAAAATAAATTAAATTTTAATATCGGAATAAACAAACTTTACAAAACTTTCACCTTTCAAAAGTTTTTTGCATCGCTCGATGTCTTGCGGAAATTAAATTCAATGTTCGAAACTTCGTAGAAGTTTTAGATGTGCCGAGTTTCGAGTTATTTTTGTACTTTTGTATGTAATGTTTTGCTATCAACACGCAAAGTTTTTAATTGATTCAGTGTCATAACTTTGTGTCATGACTTTGTTGTTTCGTGTGTAATAAAGAAGACATTTAAATAGGTAAGAGCATTGTTTGTAAATTCTATTATCAGTTAGATTCAGAGATAGGCTGATAAGAATAAAGTTTGGTAGACAGTTCACACGTTGTGAACATGACAGTTCACACATTGTGAACATAACAGTTCACACGTTGTGAACATAACAGTTCACATGTTGTGAACATAACAGTTCACATGCTCACTACTACGCTTCTTTTATCAGCTTATAATCTTTCTACGGCCGGGCAGAAGCCAGCATCTGCAAAACAGCTCCAGTTCCAAGCATCTTCATCTCTTGCTGTCTCCTTCCACTCAGGGTTAATCATCTGTCAGTGGGTCACCCGGAGGTTCTTGTTTACCCCTGATCCCAGAACTAGCAAGCAACCATACTTAAATAAAAGAAATCAACCATACAAATTCCCTGATATTTTATGTTAAAAGATTTTCCCAAAAGAGTACTTACACAAAGACGTCAAAGCGAAGTGTTCTCTAAATTTAATGATATAATTTTCCCTTAAATTTCACCTGCTCAATAAATTGTCTAAGCCAAAGAAGGGAAGCCAAATCTGACGGTTGGTAACCCCTTGCTGCAAGTTTGGGTAAACTTTAATTGGGGTGGGAAGTTTGCGCCTTTGTCTCACCTTAAAGACGGCTGGTTAAGTGATCGATATTGTTGGATGGAAGCGTGTTATCAAAGCCAAAGAGGGGGACAAAAGCATCGGCTTATGTAATAAATTAAACGCCCTCCGACCAGGTGGGATGACGATTTGCGAAAGACTGCTGGCAGATGCTGGATGCGGCAAGCTGAAGACAGGGCGCTATGGCGCTCATTAGGGGAGGCCTATGTCCAGCAGTGGACTGATATAGGCTGATGATGATGATGTAATCAATTATGCTGGACAATCCACACAACATCATCTATCCCCAAGCTAACCAGAGCTTGTGTTAAGGATAGGTACTTGATTACTGATATACATAATACAATACAATATATTACTTATATAGATATTTTTTATTATACATAGACAATACTCAGAACACCTGAAACAAATATTTGCAGATTGTACAAATATTAGTTCCAAGGCAGGAATTGGTCCCTCCTGCGCGTTGCAGGTGGACCTTCGCCCGCCGCGCCACATCGGTCGTCAAATAAAAAAAACTATACTTATCCCTGTAATACCAAAGTTGGTAGATGTACCAATCAGCTGAGTCAATGAATGCGATAGACCGTCGCAGGTGAGACTATGGTCGACCGAAGGTCAATTGATTAATAAAAAAAAATACTCACAAACATTTAGAATGGCAATTTGCATAAAAATATGTCAGTACGTAAAACAGCTCGCTTTGTATAGGTATATTGGTCGTTTCGTTTTACAGCAGACAGTAAGGTTTTTATGACCTCCATATCCTAATTTAGGAGGAGGGATTTGAAGATTCATATTGTTTACCGTCTTCTCGGAACCAGGATGTTTGTCGCAAGTATATTGCATCTTATCATCAAGTTTACAACAGTTTGTGACATAACTTTGCTTGCACACGTGGGAACATCTATTTCCGGAACCGTCTGCTTGGGAGAGCTTCTCATAAAAGCTTTGCGACTAGCAAGATATCAACCGTCGTTTGCATACCGGGTTTTGGAACACACTCCCTGCTGCTGTTTTTTCCGTCAATTACAACTACAACCTGGGTCTCTTCAAGACAAGAGTGAATAGGGATCTTCTAGACTTTCTTGATACATCGTTGGCCACATCTTCACTTTCCATCAGGTGAGATTGTGGTCAAACGAAGGTCTATAGACTAAAAAAAAAGGACCGGTGTCACGGGTCGTAGTTACATTGCGAGCGTCCGTCCATTCTGTACGGAGAAAGGAGGCGCTTGCAACTAGCAACGAACACATGTCGAAACGCCGCTTGTCCACCACTAAGTCAACGTTGACATACCGTTCTGTCTTCGGTAAAGTTGACGTGGTCCAGATGACGTGACGTCGATTGATTTTCACCGCCACGGGACGTCACCGATAGCGTTATTTTTTAAGGTTGAATTTAGGATGGCGTGAGGTCGATCGAGTGCGTCAACCATGACGATTATGGTGCTTCAGTTTGATGTAGCTCTCCTTCGTGGTAGTTGCGTTTGAAGAATGCAAGGCAAGGTTGAAACGGTGAAAACTTTTTTTTTATTGTCAGTCATTTGGCCACGTGGATGTGGCCTAAGATGCAGCACACATTCCCAGGAGGAATTTATTCAACCTGGATTTGAAGATTCCAAGATGTACTCGGGTGAGAAAACAGACCCTGGAAGCTCATTCCACTCTTCTGTTCTTCGAAGGAGGTATCGTGCTCGCTGCGTATGTTACATTGCCGTAAAGCCAGTTAATATACCTATCCAGCTTTAGAGACATACGCCATTAGACTATTGTCACTACCTACCCATTCACGAAGGCAAAGTTCACAAACTAACGATCTGCAAATTTAAGTCAAGTCACCGGAAGTCACTCTCTTTGATGTGTCCGCCATTTTGTTACCGGAAACACGTAATGGCGCAGACCTTTGTTACATGCTAGCTTTATTACTATGTCGTAGAGTATAAAGTCACGGAGAGCTTCATTGCTTTGTTTATGAACGTCGTAGATTATAAAATGTAGTATGAAAATGTGCTGCGTTTACTCTGTGTAGTGAAGCTGACTATACTCCGATTTAGAATTCAAGATATTTTATGTCAACAAAGGAATTTATGAATGAAAAATTACCAAACACTGATAAAATAACATAAAGCAACAAGGTTACAGCAAGGTTATTACTATAAACTAAAACACACAGAAAAACTTTGAAATTTGAATTCGAAAACAAACAAGAGATCAATCAAATGATGAATGAAAGCTTTCAAAAAAAAACAAAAAAAAATTCGTGCTGCTTTGTGATACCAAGCCGTTCAATATTTTTCACCAATATTTCTTGGGTGTAACCCCATTGCTTACAAAAAATGTCCAGGTTTTTTTAATCAGAGCACAGATGTGACGAGTGACTGATTGGAATGCTTGTCTAAAGGATGAGTTTGTAGTAGACTTTAAATAAAAGTCAACCTACTTACCCGGTAACAATTTAAATGACATATTGTGTTCTGATCGCGTTAAAAGATTTCTCTTCGTTGCTACAGGTAATCATCAGTCAACATTTCTATGCAAAAAACGATACCTAAAATAGATACCTAGTTCTACATACCTCCATATTTGAACCAATTGCATTTTAACCACGTGAAACCTGGCTACAAAATTTATACATAGAAAAAACATAATTTATTGTCAACGAATTAACATTGTCATATAACGTGGCAATGCTGCCAGCATTCTGGGCACTCTGCCTTAAGGTGATGGCTTAGATTTTTAGAAAATAGATTAATATGTTAATTATTTTATTATGTTGTTGTAGTTTTCACAAGAAAATTTGATAATAAAGACTAAAGATACTTTTAAATGAAAGACCACTGAAAAAACACATTTCTTGACAGAGCTTTTTGACATTCAATTAGAAGGTACTACTACTACAAAGTAACCATAATTTTAAGTACTAAATAAAAGACAGGTCAAACTAAATAATCTCTTGTCAAAAGATGACAGTGACGTAGCTACGACTACGTCACCGAAAGTACTGCGTCACGTTATAAATTACTGTGCCTTTCATGAGTCATAAACGTTGCTCTAAAGACAGATTTAAGCCCTAGTTAATGGATATTTTAATTAGACTTTAAACAGGGTTTATCTATGTTACAGTTTAAACTGGTTTATCCAATACCTATTTGTTAGATCATAAGCTTTGCGCTGTTGTATTCAGAGTTTTAAATGGTTCCGTACCTCAAAAGAGAAAAAGGAACCCTTATCTGTGATCCAGACGGACAACAAAGTGATCCTATCACTTTGTTGTCCGTCTGTCTGTTCGTCTGTCCGTCTGTCAACAATCTTTTCTTAGAAACGCGTGGAGGTATTGAGTTGAAATTCACATTAATATACTTAGGTTCGTAACGTCTTAGAGCCGCAATATAAATCAAATTTCTAAATCAACGTAATCAAAAGCTACAAAAGCCTTATACGCAATTTTTTTGAATTTTTGAAGGGAATCACATGCACACAAAACCTATAGGGTACTTCCCGTTGACCTACAATCATTAAATTTGATGAGAAGCATGCTTCTCATCAAATTGCTATAAGACCGCACTAATAAAGGAAAAAATCGAAAAACCATATTTTTTTTGTTAGATCATTGTTTGATTACTTATGAGTACAAGTTTGTACGGAACCCTTGATGCGCGAGTCCAACTCGCAATTGACGTTTTATTCTACTGTGAATAGACCTTCGTTTGACCACAATCTTAACTGATTGTAAGTGACATGGTGCCCGGCTGTATCACGAAGGTCTAGAAAATACCTATTCACTTATGTCTTGAGACCGAGGTTTAAGTAGGCCGGAAAAACAGAAGTATTGAGCTATCTTTCTGTTAGTTGTAATTAGGAAGATTGTTTTTTAACGACAAGAGCGATAAATGTCGTCATCGGAATATAAAATACATGAGAAGGCCTAAGGCCCAATCGTGTTTAAAATCAAGCTGCATAGTGATGATGATAGGGCACCAAAATATTACTGATGACCTATATATTGCACGGAAAACACTTGTATGTAGTTTGCTGGGCTTCTGATGTCAGTCAGTCACGCCATCTTTTTTTTATGTCTAGGAGCGCTTGGTACCGATTTTAATGAGTAACACTTTGGTGGCAAATACCTTTAACTAAGTTGTAAAAATATCATAAATATCCTATAAAATATTATAAAGAGAAAAGATTTGTTTGAACTGAATAAATACTGAAATGAAATATTCTTTCACCATTATCTACATCTACATTATCCCTGATTAACGGCGGCGATAGAATGTACCCGTGCGAAGCCAGGGTGGATCGCTAGTTCTCCATTAGGTTATGTCTAAATAAAACATGTAACACATTATTTTTCTTTTTAAAAACATTTACATCTGAGACTTCTTACATTTACAAATAAAAAATATTTTACCTACGCCGTTGTAGAAACTCCAAAATTAGACTAGGTATTACACTACGAAGATTATCCTACGGAATCATACTGCTATGTACAAGTTGTGTTAAATTATATAGTTTTTCTTGACACCAGTTAATTAGTTTTTCCAGTGACATAGAAAGCTATTCCTTACAAAGCAACTATGCTCAGATCTAAAAATATTCCTTTTTAGGTTATAACTAGTGTGCGCCTCTATAAGATCCCTTTTCTTTCAACCTTCATAAATTATTTGGAATATCGATACCTGATAAATTGCAGCAGATTTCATATTTTATCGCATCAACATGCGAGCTAATACACCACTTTGATTCCCCTCACGGACCATACCTTTCCAATGTAAAATCAAATCAATCTTTGTAAAACATATCGCTTACCCTTGGCAGGAAGTAGGATCGTAATTTTTTTTTCTTGCGTGTTAAAGGCAATATTTTTGGTAAATAGGGGCGTTTAACTTTGACTTAAACCTTCTTGTTTAAGGAAGGCACGTTCAGTAGTGGACATGTGTCCTGAGCTGTCAGATTGAAAAATTTCCTTTCCTATATTTGGAAAATCAATTTTTTTTTATATAAAATCAATTACTAGCGACAATATCATATCTGACTTCACTGATTCTTCGTGGATATTTTTGAATCTCTATTCCGACCAAAATGGGATCAAATACGCAGTCGTTGAAAAATTCAACAAGCATTTTGTAAATCCGTTTGAATTCTACAAGAGACTATTAAATTTCTTGTTGGATGAAGAACATGTTAGAAACGAATCGGGAACGTACAAAGGCCAAATTGTATTTAAAATGGTATTAGACCTATTCAGTTCATGTTTGAGCAGCTAGAGTTACTAAATTGTTATCCTCTTAGTACCGACTAAGAGGATAACAATTTAGTAACTGTAGCTGCTCAAACTGCTGTAGGTACACATTATCTCTCTTTCATGACACTCTGCTTATACTGCAAGATGGGGTCTGGGTGAGTTCTATGTATTGTATAAAATATCTATCTATGTAATAGTATAGTATTACCTTAGTATCTGTTAGCTTGTACCCATAACACAAGCTCTGCTTGTGTTATGAATCCGCAGAATCATCTATGAATCTGTGTGATGTATCTATCATATTGATTTTATTTATCACTAGTTCCTGCCCGCGACTTCGCGTCCTTTGTTTCTTTGGAAACGATCAAAGATTATTTATATCCCATGGAAACGAATGTTTTATGGAATAAAAAATAGTCCTAATTCCAGGTTTAGAGCTACATCTATGCAAAATTCAGCCTGATCCGTTCAGTAGTTTTGGAGTGAAGAAGTAACAAACATCCATCCATCCACCCAAACTTCCAATATTAATTATAAATATTAGTGTGATGTGATTTGAAAGTTCACACGGTTACTTCTTCTTTCCTCTAGTTTTGAAAAAATACTTCTAATTTAGGATACATACTAAATATTTTTTCAATCAAAATCGCGAGAATTGCGTTTGGTACTATAGTCAAAACGTTGGTCATCTTCCTCTGAAAGCGTATAGAGTACCTGCCTAAAAACGTGTCCCGGGCTCGCAAATTGATGATTCCAATAAAGCGAAATGAGTTTTTCGAAGGCTTAGTAAAAATTAAAAGTATGCTACCAATGAATGGTATTTGAAAATTTTAAACAACTATTTCACGTGCTTCTGCGATTTCAGCGCACCACACAAAATTTGAACTGCCTTAAACTTCGGCGAAATACCCAATTTTTTTCAGTTTATGCATAATCGTCCGTATTGGAAAGTTTCCCAAGGGTGAGGTATCAACCGGCCTAAAAAAAATGCGACCAAAAGACCAGCAAATTGATGGGAGCATGTCCCCGGAACGACGGAACGTGGGGAAGTCCTACGCAGCCTGAGTATAAATTCAAAGGATATAGGATCCGTAATAAATTCCCTTTTGATATATCACAAACAATAAAGGTAGCTAGGTAGTACCGGTGGACGGCGAGTGATCCCTAGCATTCGTCATTTGGCAAAAAGCGTAGTGGGCTTATCGAGGGAAAGTAGGCCGGCCATTAGGACCCGATGTGGTGCTTTTTTGTGAATTTTTCGGAACATGTATTTTTAACGAGTAGTATTCGTTATTTTTTACGAAAATCGATGCAACTCATTCTATAAACTCATTTCGAACCTCTTTAAGCTGAATCCGCAGTGAAATTAATGTTTTGTGTTCTGTAAAACTAATCATATACTGGCTTTGCGATCGAAGTGAGCTCGGTCAATTGAGTGAATTCGAGTTCGAATTCGAACTTATACAGAATGAGTCTACTGATGTTACGATGGTGTAACTGAAAGTGTCACGTTAAGTTTAGAAGTAGTTGAAATCAGCGTAGCAAATCGATTTGTAAGGAATACCAATGCTTGTACTTATTTTGCACGTCTTTCTTCTCTCAGCTCTGAGAGCACTTTCGCAACAAAACGATTTTGCTTTTTCATTCAAAAAATAATTGAAAAAACCACCCTGAATTTAATTAGACCAATATCCCCAAGAAACATCTGCTGACCCATTTTTACCCTAAACCTTTCATAATGAAACAAAGCTATGTCGGGTTACTCGAAAGGTTATCCAAAGAATTCGTTGCACAAAGAGGTTATGCTAATGCCCTTCGAACACCAGCTTAATAGGAAATAGCTGGATAACTTACTTCCAAGAACGCTCCTTGTTTCTAACGGATCTTGGAAAGTTCGTCGTGTTAGCAGTTGGCTAAGTTTCTGCTGGTTGGCCGAGTCTATAAGATAGGAAGTTGTTCAAATGAGTAGTACTTTTCCGGCCTTTTAAATAATGTTTTAGATTTAAGTAATACAAATGCTCCTCACATAAATATGAACACTAAAAAACATTAATTTTTATAATAGTGTATAAAGCGAGGCAACAAAACATTGAGCGCACGGCGTGGCTTTTTTTTCACGCAGTCCGTACAAATTCAAACGCTTGAATACAAACGCACCTTTGGGTGTGTACGGATGAAAAGGACTACTTTTAAGGAAAATTCAAAAAATTAATTTCTCCGAAAAATATACGACTTCCTTGGAACTTGAAACCGCATCTCTCCGCTTTTTTGGGATGTTTTAATTAGCATCTGTTATAATACATGTATATTATTTGTCTTTTAAATCATAAGATACGGAAAAGAATCGTTTGATTTTCAAGAGTAATACTAAACCACTTTCCGTACACTTTGCTATCAAAATACTTGAATAATTCTTCGTTACTTTGCTCCAGCTACTCCTCAGTAACCTGTACCCAGTGAAGTGTTCTTCATATTCATGATATTACGTTTGAGGATTCCAGAATATTCCTTTGACAATTCTCGAAGCATCGTTTTAAAGTCAAGAGGTTGATTGATGGTGTTCCGAGTAGCTCCATCCACTTTTGTAAGAATGCTTTTGAGCAAGTTATTTATTTTAACTTAGTCAGCCTTTTAGGATTTTCCTGTGGAATCGATACTTAGCAGGAATGCATGTCGTAGTCGTTTACAAATGTAGGCATAGTTTTTATGATCTAACATTCACATTGTGCTGCATTATTATTATACACCTAACATCGTATGTACGTTTTTTTGTGTGCATTGTGTGTATGTTTTTGCACTGTACGAAAACGTGCTTCAACTGCTACACTAATTTTACTAAAAATGACAGTTTATGCTTCGCAACTCCTAGGGTTCCTTTTATAGGCAGGAACTTTTTTCATCATCCATAAGTTCGAGACCAAATACGTGCCGGTAAAATCTTCTTTAAATAAAATTTCCAAAAGTTTTCTTCTTCTTTTCGTCCACTCAAATATCAATAACTTTTATTTCTTTAGGCTTACAAAGTAATCACTTAGACAAGTCAAATTTTATACTATAAACAGGTTTATGAATAGTAATAATCATCAAATAAGAATTAGGTGTTATTGATTTTGTCCACTTCAATTTCTGGTCCACTAGTGGAAGAAGTGGAAAATAAACCACTCGTAAGTTTAAATAGGACTTATAAATGAATGCATAATTATTTGCCTGTTTAAGTATAAACATTTTGTGATTTAGATACAGGTCAATATTTATATGTATATGACAAACTATGCTTATTTTTCTTATATACTATTATCGGTGCGGAACTGGGCAACATGTGGCCACTGCACACATGTATCCACCGCCAGGTTTCACTGGTAGGGCAAATCTTTTTTTTTCCTCTTTAATCCACGTAGAATTCACGTATGGGTCTCGTCTGAAAGCTCAAAGCCAGAGCGCAATGGAGAGGACTATGCTTGGAGTATCTCTGTGAGATAGAAATAGAAACAAGGAGATCCGCATAAGAATTAGCTAGTCGCTACGCAAACGAACGCGTACAGCGCCTTGTATGTGACCACATTGTATATCTTGTACACAAGCGCAGTTTCTAGCTTAGCTCTAAGCTTGCATACTGTGGCTTTAGCCTTCGGGATCCAGATAAAAACCATTTATCAGAAGCCACTTCGATCCATCAAAGTCGATGAAAGAAGCCCGCCAGCCTCTTGCATCCACCGCTAGGCCGTTGACTATGGCTATAGACAGTAATAGTTTTTATAGAGTGGTTTCCTAGTTTACGGCTACTCGGTAAGAGAAAAGCGCCTAGTTTAGGGAAACGTCGTCGCTAAGTAGCAACTTGCAGCATCTTCGTCCTCAACAACACCCACAGGTCCACAGCTGGACATACCTGCCCCAAACAACGGGGGTTTTGCCATAATAACCAATCTAGGCAGGTGGATTGGTGATGACAAAAACAAGCTGAGCAGCTTGTTTTTGTTTTCTACCAGAATAAGTACACTTACTCGGGTTGGTTGCCTTAGTTGCCTCTTGCGACGTATTATCTACTATTATATCGCAACCAACAACAACTTATAACCAGCGTACATAAAGCATGGGATTGAGAATGACGTTTATGTCATGCTGTCCCTCTCAGATAGGATTCAAACTAAGCAGGTCAATAATAAATAAAAACCATGAGATGATGTCGATTTCAATCTTATAGACTACTGGGAAATAATTGTAACATATTGTCTGATAAAAATAATGCAAAACATAATAAATATTTCCTCAAGGCCAGTCGTATTAGTTATAAAATTTAATTTTAAAGTTTGAATAAAATAATGACTCGCCAAAACGAAAATCTCTGTCATGGGTCCGTTGACATGAATCGATGACGTCACATCACACTAACAAGAACACACAAAGTAATCTCTTTGATTAGTGTGACGTCACCAGCGATGCAACCAAATGCAGAGCGTTTTCGGTCACGTGATTATACATGAAAAAAATTGTAATTTAAAGCCCGTTATTCACCTAAACTAGACACGTTTTTTAATAAAAAGCACCTGATTACGCTTTGTTTCGTTGTCACTGACTAGGATGAAAACAATTTGCAACTTATTTTCAATGTAGTCAAATAGCCTATTCTATACGTACGCGTGTTATACGTATTATTTCCATTCCAGACTAATGTATTTTTCTTTCTAGGTACAATCCAGATGTGGCGTGAGCGCGGTAAGTACATAAAGTACCTGTTTACAATAAATCATAATAATGTCTGTTTTATTCCTTCCTTGCCGTTTCGAGGATACAGTAAAAAGTAATGCCCACTTTAGATAAAGTTTTTGTGACGGAAACATTTGAATGTACTCGACAAGCAATAAAGTTTCTTATCTTTATGGTGGTAAGGATTACATTGGCGCTATTTTATTTTTCCGTGTCTTTTCTTTTTATAGGCTGTGGGAGTTTTAAGGGTTAGAAAAATCTCATCAGATCCAAAAATATCTTGTTTGAGAAATAGAAATATTCCTGCACATATCATCGAAAAGAATTTCTTTAAAATAAGTAACCTTCTTTGTTCAATTTGGTATGACAATTTCTCTTAAGAGGGCGTAATACGCGCCATTTTGTAAACAAGATAGACATAGGATTTTTCGTCCATATGAGCGGGACAGAGCATATATTTTTTGAACGGCGTTAGCGCAAAAATCAAGCTTTTGCTTATTTACAAGCAAATTACACCACTATTAAGAAACTGGTTATAGGAACCAAATAATTAATAATAACCCATGAATCAAAACATGAGTCATCTCAATAGACCGCAGGACTCCTGAGATCTCGACCAAATTATGTGCAATGCAATACACTTTCATATATTTTTTATACTATTTTTTTAATCTTTTGTTCACATTCTTAGAGGCCAATGAAAAATTTTGAATTTTATGCAATTCGAGTTTTTTTCCATGGGGATCCCGTGTACACTGAGATCTAGGCCTAGGTTGACAACCAAACCCGTTAGGTTCGCCTCTTAACACTTTTACAGCCCATGGCCACGACGTACATGCCCATCTACAGCATCGTGCACCGCCCCCGCGTATTTAAAACTAAAAATCATGCTCGGATATAATTACGTTACCGGAAACCAAAACAGAATTCAAATAGATAAATAAACCAATTCAAAATGAATGTAAACTGTAAAACTTAAATACACTACATATTGTCGTAAACAGAAAATGTGGCTTTTAATTAAGCAGCTGAAATATCTCCGTTTCGTTTCGAACTAGGCTTTCGACAAAAATAGAGAGTCGGACAATAAATTTGAATCAGAGGCCAAATTGCTTCAGCTAGCTTTGTTACAGCCCGTACTGGACCGCGCTGGAACAGTTTTTAAGACACTACCAGATGCATTTTATATTGATGACCTCTGTGGCGCAGCGGGTGAAGGTCTGTTGCGACGCAGGAGATTGTGGGTTCGATTCCCACCTCGGGACAAATATTTGTACGATATACATATGTCTGTTCTGGATGTTCTGGGTGTTTTCTATTAATAATCATTACCCTCGTCCATTGATATAAGTGTAACAAATATCTGTATTTGGGTTATTTAGTATGTGTATTGAGTAATTGAGTGTTATCTAGTACCTATAACACAGGCTCTGCTTACTTTGGGGCTAGATGATGAGGCTTTTAATTTTAGTATTTTTTGGAATTTTTGAATTCCAAAAAATACTATTCGTGTTCTGGACTAGTGATTCTAAATCAGCTGTGCAACCACTCTTTGTTTTTCCTTCTCCTCCATTAGTCTTCGGATCCATTCCGAAGTCGATTTTAATATCTCAATTGCTTTTAATTAAAGTGGCTTGTCAGCAGCTATTTTATTTAAAAATCTGATATTCCGAACAAATCTTTCACGAAAATTACCTGTATTTTTTTCATCTAGGTTGCTGAATATTTTGTCGTCACAGTGTGTCACGCTACAGAATAACTATTTAGTACGTTACGCTTTTTTTTACTTACTGTCAAGTCATTTGGTTTGAAAATAGGAGGTTACCTGGAAAGTTTGGCGGGAGTTTTGAAAATGGGAAAGTTATAGATTAGGAAGTGCTCTTACTGGATTTCAACTTTGCCACCTCGTATCTACGCCGAAGATTACGATGAATCTGAAAAAAAAAACCTCGAGTTTGTCACGCCATCTCATCCTGAGCTTTCCACGTCACCTACGTTGGGTGGGCTCTCGTGCTGGTCTGTGCCCACAAGTCGCTGGACATGCGGCAGACGTGTCCGCCCAGTTCCACTTCAGGCTTCCGGCTCTCTTACCAACGTCAACGATGCGCGTTGAGGAGCGTATTACGCTATTCTGGCACCTTGACTCCTAAAATACCATTGCTCCATGGCTCATTGGCAGATCCCGAGGATTCAAAAATAATAAAATTTGGGTTACAGTAATAAATATGTAGCTATCAGCGCTATACGTGCAATGCTGAGCGTGCCTCCTTCATCTGACCTCGGTCACCCCCATCGCCGCCACGCCTGCGTCTGAGGCCAAGGAGAAGCCCGATGATTCTGATGACGACATGGGCTTCGGTCTCTTTGACTAAAAAGTTGTGGTATTCCAATAAACAGCTATACGGAGCGTTTAGCTGGAAGGAAATATTTTTATACGATAAAGGAGTCTATTTTTACGCCGCGATCGACACGGCTAAGCAGTATAACATATACCGACATAAACAGACTTCCCTAACATAAGCTCGCATCCTCGGAAGTAATTATAAGGCCTCTTTGTTCCATTGTTCGTAATCGGACACTTTATTATCAGAGATCAGCGGCATACGGGTTTGCTTTAGGGAGGTGCTTCCTGAATGTATTATATGGAGATCAACAAGCAATAATTACTTACAGAAGAATGCACGACCCTATAGATACTTGTTGCCTAAATCCTAGGTATTTTTAGGGTTCCGTACCCAAAGGATAAAACGGGACCCTATTACTAAGACACCGCTGTCCGTCCTTCTGTCTGTCTGTCTGTCTATCCCTCTGTCACCAGGCTGTATTTCATGAACCGTGATAGTTAAACAGTTGAAATTTTTTACAGATGATGTATTTATGTTGCCGATATAATAAAAATTACTAAAAAACGGAATATAATGCCTCTAAAAGTTATGGACGAGATTTTTGAAATTTTTCTATATGTTTTTTGTCATTGAGTTTGCCTAACAAACTCCCCTAACCAATCATTTCACAAAATTAATTCCTGTTTTCGGTTAAAATATTGAAAACGAATTAAATTCAACTTTTTCCTCATTCCAATTTATCCTTTTCTCATCAAAGGGCGTCATAGCATCATGATTACTTAGGACTTGAAAATAATTACATAGCCGTTATTCAAAGAATTCGTTTTCGTATAACGGAAAACGATTTCTCTCGAATTTGAGTTTTCAAGAATAGTAAATAAGTGTCATGACACTTATTTATTATTATTTTTATCACGAAGATCTATATGAATATAGATCTTCGTGATAAAAATAATAATAATAAAATAAGTTTTATATCAGAAAAAGGTTAAAAAGTAGGTACATACTCATCGTAATTTCCTTAAATTAATTTAATTTAATTAATATCGTCGGCCACATCGTCATTTATATCAGGTGCCCCTTCTTTTTATTGTGAAATTCGCCACAAAAAAAACAAATTGATTTGATTCTTTATGTTGGCAATTACATGGGGTAAAGTACACAACCTGCATGGTGTTGTGCTGTTAAGTCACGGCTGCACTGGAAGATGGAAGCTGCTGCTGCAAGTTTTGATTTATATAGGTCAAGTGCGTTTTTTTACAGCTGCCTGGACTTCCAGACTATTTGGTGTTAGAAATAAATTTCAACTTTATACCTAAGAAATAGGTTCTTGATAAGCAGACAAAATCGGCAGATGGACTACTAAGGGATCCTATAAGGGTTTCCTTTTTCCGTATGAAGAACCCTAAAAACGTATATGGACAACTTGTAAAAAAACATATCCCAAAAAAATTCGGTGAGACTTACGGTGCTAGAGTCCGTAGGAAGTTCCAAAGATTTTCGACGTCAGTTACTTGATTTCGTGGCACAGTTAGCTAGCGCATTCCTGTACTTAGGGAAGGTAGCGGGTTCAAGACCCGCCAAAATCGAATGTTATTGGCAAATCGAATAATAGGTATTATTTAATTTCTTAGAGATTACTCCGAGTGAGAGGGCTTACGTGCTATAATAACATAAACCTTAGTATTGGCCCCTATTTCCATAACGTAAGGTACACAATTAAGCGCCGGTCTACCATCGAAGCAACCACCCAAGCAACAATTTTACAGGGCGACCGTGGCTTTACTGTTTATTTGGTTGTTCTGCAAAAAAATGTAAAAGTATTTGCGCTCGTACAGCGTAAGGTTTGCCAAAGTTTATTACAAAATATCAGATTATCTAGAGACTATAAAATGCTTGGGACGGGTTTTGCTCTGAACTGAACACGCGGGTGGAAACTCTGAAAAATAACAACTTACGAGCTCGAAGTTTCTATAAAAATAATTATGTACCTTTTCCAAATACTTTATTTATAACGTTGAACGTATTTTGATATTTGAAAAGGTATTGTATTTCTATTAAACTACAGAGAGTATGTGTTTTATTTGTATTTTAATTCTAAATAACTCAATTTACATTTTATTTACCGTTGTGGGGTAGAAATATGAATAAAATTACACTATTCCAAGGTTCTACTGAAATACCGAGAAAATAATTCTTGGTTAATCGCGTTGTGTTTTGATTTTTACCCGACTACCAACAGGGGAGGGTTATGAGGTTAGCACCCTATGTTTGTATGTTTGTATATTTGTATGTTTGTATATTTGTATGTTTGTATATTTGTATGTTTGTAAGTATGTGGCCAATTTCTTTGTTCCCACGTAGCGCTGAAACTACTGGTTCGATTTCAACAAATTATGTATCGATTGATTCGTCTCAATACCCCGATGGTTATAGGCTATAGGATTTAGGGCTCCGACCCCGAATAAGCCTTCAAAACGCGTATTAAAGTTTAGGTAGCCGCAGGCTGCAGGCCCCATAGAGAAAAATTACAATACCTCCGACCTATTTTCATTTTCAACTCTATGCCTATCAAATATGACCGATACGTCATTCTATTTTGTCAATGTAAATGTTTCAAACTTTTATAACTTTCACGTAGTCGGGTTGTAGTTTTTAACTTTTTCAGGATAATTCTAAAACTCGATTTGAATTTTTCCCGTGTGGGAATAAATATGATTAAAATCGCATTATTTCTAGGTTCTACCGCAAACACTGGAAGATAATTGCGCCGTCTTTTGTTTTTCAGTGCACAAAAATGTGGAATTCGTAGATTCTTGGATCTTTCCCAAGTTGTCGCTTCCACAAAAAATGACCCCAAGTTTCTAATTACTCCAGGAATATCAAAACTTTGCTTTTTTCCTTTCGGTTTTGTTTGCAATGAAACTTTCCAGAGAACTGGCCTTGCTAATTCTCACAAGTTCTAACTAGGATGTAATTCAAAATTTGTTTCGAGTGGAAGTTTTTGGTACTTTGAACGAGATACTTGTTAATTGTGTTGGATGAGTGGCAAACACCGACTTTCAATTCAAAGTTTTGGTTTGATCTCTGTCTTAACCCTCTTTTCAACACTAACTATTGAAATATACTCAGTAATTTTATTCGTATCGTTTATAAAAACGATACGAATAAAATTACTGAGTATAGAATGACGTGATTATGGATTACTCATACCACGGTATGAAAATCCCCCGTGGGGTTTGTCCTAGATTCGGTATGCATTACACTGAATAAAAATCTGACGGTTAGGAAATGTTGATTACGAAATGTAATAAAATTTTGGAATTACGTGGAGAGAAATTAAATACGAACATTTAAATAACTGGGGCCGAATTCCATTAAATGAATCGCTTCACCATAAGAATGGTATCATCTTTTCTACTCTAAAAAATATCTTGTGTGATGAATTCATTACTGATGTAAGTGGGTTATATTATTAGTTTCTTAGCAGGTTCGCAAATAATAACCTGCTCAAAATCTCTATCGCCAAGGCCGCAGTTTAACCACTGCCTGCCAGTAGTCAAGGACAGAGGTAGCTCCTCTACGGTATTTCGTAGCACTGCGCCCACCCAGACTCCGTTCGTAGCCTCTTTACGGTATTTCGTAGCACTGCGCCCGCTCAGACATCTTTCATTATCCTCTCTACGGTATTTCGTAGCACTGCACCTGCCCAGAATCCTTTCGTAGCCTCTCTACGGTATATCGTAGTACTGCACCCACCCAGACTTCTTTCGTAGCCTCTCTACGGTATTTCGTAGCACTGCGCCCATCGAGACACGTTTTGTAGCAACTTTACGGTATTGCGTAGAATATTGTTTATTTCTATTAGGTAAGCAGTAGGTTAATCCATAATCAAGTAAAGATTACTATTAAAAAAACCCTTTTAAAAAGTATTTATGCATCGTTTTTTGATAATTTTGGTACGAGTTACGCATTATAATAGCAAAAAAAAAACCGTTTATCTCTTTAGCAGTTTCGAGGCTGCGAAGTAATGAAAATATCTGATAACCACGTAAAAGTTCTCTTAAAAACATAACCGTATTCGATAAAACAAAAATCGGTGACAGAGTCGTTTCAATCGCCAGCGCGTACAGGTTTTTTACTAGTGAAAAGGGCAACAAGCTCCTGTTGAACCAAAAAAATCAATGATCATTGAGAATTTTCTCAAACTGATCAGATAAGCAGTTCCGTGATGAAAACAGGAAAATTCCTGTTTTCATTACGGAACTCCTTCTTGTGAAAAAATCTGGAATCTTCCAAATTCAAAAGAGCTATTGAGTAAAAGCTCTTAACGCAAACGCAACAATAAAAGCGATGGTTGTTTTTTCGAGGATGATATAATTGTGTATTAGGCTGTGAAAGAGTATTGCGTTGCGATGTTTTATTTTATGTCAAATATTAAAAGTTTTTCCACTTGAGACATGTTTTTTCGAAGGGTTTCTTTAATTGGGTTCTTTGGGAGTTTGTTTCTTCAACTAGGTAGTACTTATACCTATTAGATTTAAGATGCCATTGCTTTTAGGCAGTCTCTGCGCAATTTATGTTTGCTTCTTTTTAGGGTTCCGTAAGCAAAGGGTAAAAACAGGACCCTTTTACTAAGACTCCGCTGTCCGTCTGTCACCAGGCTGTATCTCATGAACCGTGATAGTTAGACAGTTGAAATTTTCACAGATGATGTATTTTTGTTACTGCTATAACAACAAATACTAAAAAACAGAATAAAATAAATATTTAAGGGGGCTCCCTCACAACAAAAATTTTTTTGCCGTTTTTATAGATAATAGTACGGAACCCTTTGTGCGCGAGTCCGACTCGCACTTGGCTGGTTTTATTTTATTACCTTTTCTATGAACTTGAAAACCCATATCAATAAAATGTTTTGTCATTTAAAAGCTGTTGTGAATTACAAATAGTACCGCCTACTATTTAAGAGGAGAGCAAAACTTCTTGCCGTAATTCAGTACCTAACTGGTACGGAAGACAGTCCCTCCACCACGGGTAACAACACTTAGATCGAAATATCGATATCGATCGATATTATGTTACAAATACCTATATCTTAGTACTACACTAACTAACTACTCTAATTGAAATGATAACCCACAATGTGGTGCCGTTTTAATAACTTTTGAATAAACTTTACTTTATGTCTTCAGACCACTTAAGCTGTTCCTGTTATTTTCACGTCGTCGTCGTTCTTTAACGACCTCTGTAGCGCGGTAGGCGAAGGCCTGCCTGCGACGCAGGAGGTTGCGGTTTCGATTCCCGCCTCGGGATAAATGTGTGTTTAGAAAGCTACATTATCACTGAGTAACAAAGGCTAAAGAATCTACCCGTGCGAAACCGGGGCGGAGCACTAGCGTCTAATAACCTGGCTAACATAAACTTCAATGAGCAAATGAAATTCTAGATTAAACAAAAATCGACCTTATGCACGATCATCTCAAATGCCTATGCCGGCTGACATAACCTTCAATAATGATATTCAAGATTAACCGAAAACCGACCTTATGCTCCATCACCTCGAAGAGCTACTTTACTGTCACTTCCCACTTCAGCGAAATTGCTTTATTCTGTAAAAGAATGCTTGAGCCGGAGGCGTTCGTGACGCGATGTATGCCTTCAATAACCGAATAAGGCGTGACTCGAATATTACTGGGTGGACTACACGTAGACCGTTTTCTGCTGTATGCTGCATAATGATAAATATAAAAAAACAGGGCTGACTCAAGAGAGCGGTATTTTCTTTTGAGCATCACCGGATTCTAAAATCAAATATGGCCAGCTTAATTAAAATGATGTCCTAGCCGCATTTCGGCCACGGTGGCCCGTCTCAACAGGGTCTACCCGTGTGCGCAGGACATAATATACAGCACAATTGTGTGCGCAATCGCAGGTACACTCTATTCCCTCACTCTCATAATCTGATGGAACGGCAGACCGACAACCGGGGAGATGTCAGTCGCAGGTCCGCCGTTTTGGTGCATTCCGAGGCAGGGGAGTGTAACACCGTTGGCGGCGCGGCCAGCATTACTTCTTGTATTTTCTATGGGCCTGCAAGTTCTGGAAATAAATGATTTAATTGATTGATATACACACCTACTGAGCTACTATGTATAGCTCGTAAGCTAAGACAATAAAACGTTTACAGCGCCTCTTTGTTGATATTCGTAGGTTACTAAAAGTTTACGAAATTTATACGACAGGTATATATTGTATACTATTTCGGTAACATGTAGTCAACAAGGTAACAGGTTATTAAGATTTATACGAAAGGTACGTATAAATTTCGGTAACTGGTAATCCGAATCCTACTCCGCAAACTTTCAAACCCACGGATTAGCCGACGTTATTATTGACTGTGACAACACGGATGTGACTGGAAAAGTGAATTTATTAAACTCGGTTATTGGATTTCGTGGGTTTTGTTTTCTTTTTTTTTTTGGATACAGAATTTTGCGTTCGTTATCCAAATTTATTTTGTGGGAATGAAATGTTGTGGTTGGATATGCCATGAGTTTTAGAATAGTTAATTGCTTTAGTTTAACCATAATTTTAATCCAATTTGCCAAATATTTTTACTATAGGTTCATAGTGTCCATAAATAACACTAAAAAATAAAAAATATCTAAACAGAAATACCTCTTGCGTTTCTGTTTAGATATTTTTTTATTTTATTGGTAAATCTAAAATGTCTTTGACGTGTTTGTCTTTGCGTAATTAATAAATAAAGAACTTTGAATAACAATTTATCTGGAATTACATTTTCTTCCCGTAAGAGCCATAAAACAAAAAGTCCTTACAAAATTAATGAAATTCCTAGATATAAATTGAAGGCTCCTAAAATTGAAGTCTTTGGTACTAATAGCAAAATAGCTGAATCACTGGCATGAATGCCAAATGAAAACAACTCCAAAATAAATTATAAGACTCAAAAGACCGCGACCAATCTCATTTTGCCTTGAAATGATGAAATGTAACCGAAAATTCCTTTTAGAATAAATTTTGTGTGAAGACGAATTTACGTTCGGTTTGTTTGATTTAGAAATTGAAATTAGTTGTTACTTAGTAGAACACCGAAGGAAGAAGACATTTTTTTACTGCATCATCATCATCAGCCTGTAAAAGACCCCCCATCAAAAAATTTGGAGAATAACAGTGTTATCACTACTGGACTGTTACAAGCCCGTATTCGTCCACTGTTAATAGGCCTCCCCCAAATGACGACGCCTCATATAGCGGAGCCGCCTATATCCATCGACCATCTCTGCGACCGCTACAATTTTGTCGGTCCCATCGGGTGGGAGGTCTTCCTACACTCCGCTTACTCACTTCGTATTGCATCGCGGTCTCCACTCGATATTTTTACGTACAAAGACAAAAAACCTTGTCACAGGATCTCAAGGATTTCTACGACAGTCATCTATTCGTTTGTAAAGTTATATTATGGTAAATTATAACTTTTTTTACATAACTAATAAAAGTTGATAGGTATAAACAATATCTTTTGTGTTGGGACAAATGGAAATCCCCCAAAAAAAATATGATCCATCTCAGGATATTTTTTTAAAACACAACAAAGTGAATTGTTCATGTAAATCAATCAGTCGATAAGCAAAGATCAAGCGTAACAAACTTACGATAGCCAAAGTAAAAGCTTCTTATTTGAAAACACAAAACAAAACCTTGATTTTTATTACTTACCCTTGTGCTACTTCGATGTGGCATGTATGTATCATGTAACGGATTTAGAGCACATCAAAATAGTTACAAGGGTAATAAAAATTTAACATCGCAATGGCTTTCCCGTTTCCGTTAAGCCTGCGCTACCCCAGTACCACTCCGTTCTTCCAATCTCAAATACACATAATCGTTAACATAAAGCTTACCATTCACATAACCGTTGCAACTCGGATTGCCACCAAGGTTCTCATTACGTATGATATTCCGACATCAAAATCTACATACGCAACCTCTTTAAGTGGCTCCATTGAATGGTATCTTTAACGGAATACATACAACGCTTTTGTGATGATTGCGTGTACAAACGGCATTGTTATTCGTGTCTCTTCATTTATAATGAAGCTATGCGGGTTTTCTCAGTGAAAGACGCGATGGAAGAAATTGAATACTGCTCTGACGTAAGGTTTGATTTGGAAATGCATCGTTAGTAAAACAAAAAGTTACAAACATGTTACAAACCTTGTAAGCCGCATAATTATTATGCAAATAATTAGAAGTGAAATGCAAAGAATGTTTTTTCTTGAGCTACAAAAACGTCCATTTTTCTTTTATCAATAATAACAACATCTTAGAGCTGGTTTTCATTAGGTCTGACTGTAAGTTTTTCCGGAACGAAAATATTTGAAACTAAATGCTGCCTGCTGCTTCGCCCGTGTTTAATGTTATGATAAAACACTCAGTCTGGCCTACTGTGAACCTCTCCGCTCTCCTTATGGAATCTACACACGAAAGCGCCACACGATAAGTTGACAAACATTCTCGGCTGCCGACAAAATGCAATCGCTGAAATAGTGTCCGTGTGACGTGGATAAAAAAAAAAAGATCTATAAAAATATGCCTTGTGTTAAGTGAAATTTTTAAAAGTATTATACCACCTTATACCTACTTCTGTCCTGATCCTGCGTGAAAAGTTCCAGAATTAATTGTCAAGAATAGCTCACTTGCAAAATTTACACAGATTCAAAAAGATATGGCTCTCAACAGAACGTAACTCTCCTCCAGTGTTGCCCTGTACAGCCATTGCAATTTCAATTTCGTTTCTGTCGCAGAATAGCACTACTCGAGTTCAGGAAATTATATCATTAAGTACGGATGCAGACTAACGACTAACGGAATAACGAGTCTCCTTCGCGGGAGAGGCGAAAAAGGTTTACGCGGCGGTAAATTGGGACGGGAACTTGCGGGAATTCATTATATCTCGAGAACGTGCACTTTGTATCTTGGAAATTTTGTTATAAAACGAAATTATATAGTTTAATATACAAGTTTACCGATGTTTTTTTTAAAAAATACGGCGTGCTTTTGTACAAATTAAGTATGTATTACACAGTTATAGCTTCCTTCTGTGTTTATACCTCCAGTATGATCACATATCCATCACAAATCCAAAAGTCTACCAGTTTTGGTGATTATAGGAAAACCCTTGTGCCCCAAACAAATGTTTTGGGCACATTCAGCAGTTCATAATATCTGTGCTGATGATGAATAACCTTTAAAATAGCTGGTCAGTCTCGGTTCGACTTAATGTTAATTTTTTAACACTTTTGCTTCGATAAAAGTAAAAAAGGGAGATGAGGCATTACCATCTCGAAAGTGGATGGCTCAAGTTAGGTTCAACTATGTTCCCTTACCTCAGTCATAGTCGGATTGGCGGCGCGGGCGGTGGCGTTTGTGTTGCGCATGCTTGCTACGACGTATAATTTTGTGTGATTTCGACTAAAACACCACGACAACGACCTCGTGTTCGTTCACCAGGTGTACAAATAGCTCCAAAACAAAAAACAAAGCCCATCATATATTTTCCCGCGTAAGTAGATACACCAAACTATTTTTTTTTCTGATAATCCGATACCTTATCATTATTTCATCTTCAACCGATTGAGGTGAAATAAGACATACTTAAATAAGTTGGTGACAATGCAATGTTATGGTATCTTCGAGCTGGTTTGGTGATGGAGACAGAAGGTTTATAGTACGTCTGGGACAAATCTTGCAACAGAATTTTAGACCAAGTATCCGTAACTGATTGGGTGAAATTTGGTATACATTAAGTTCGGTGACAATGCAATGTTAGGGTACCATTGAGCTGGTCTGATAGTGGAGAGAGATGGTTTTAATATGTGCGGGACAAACGAATGAATGTAATAGTTTATTAGACAATGTACACACATACATATAAAGTTAGTACTTACAATAACTATAACTAAAGCGAGGACGTAAGTCCTCGTTTTTGTTATTTTAGTTCGATTTTATAGAAGTGCAAGATTCAGTTCTTTATCCATCCGAAAGAAAGGTCAAAGTATCAAACATCACAAAATTGTCCTTGCGTTAAATTGTTAAGACAGATTTGCATATAAAAGCCTATAAAATTCAAATGGTTCTATTGAAGGATATAGACTACGCTAATCGATTGAACTTTTAAAACGAAATCTAATTGTTGCGTCACTGCAACGGAAAAGTTAATTATTAGAAGACTAGGCCAGCCTTGGCACAGTTAAATAAAATAAAACCGGCCAAGTGCGAGTCAGACTCGCGCACGAAGGGCTCCGTACCATTCTACAAAAACGGCAAAAAAAACATGTTTGTTGTATGGGCTCCCATACAACAAACATTTATTTTATTCAATTTTTTAGTCAGTGAAGTCTTAGTAATAGGGTCCCGTTTTTACCCTTTGGGTTCGGAACCCTAAAAATATTTCATTTGTATTTCTAATAAATAAATTTCTTTTATGTTCTCAAGCTTATTAAAACATAACTTTTGACTCAGTGGGTAGAAAGTCGGGAATTTATTTTAATAAAAATGTCCTCTATTACCAGGCGAGTACTGGAGCAGTCGGAAATTACGTCATTTAGTGCTACAGAAAGAAGGAGTTTTACACTTCTTGAGCTAAAAAGGTTGAAACTGTTTCTAAAGTTATGCTAAACTATAATGCTGTACAATTCTCATCATCTAGTTCCAAGCTTATTAGCTTTTCAAGCACCCATAACACAAGCTCTGCTATTGCAACTCTGCTATTGCACAGCTTGTGTTAGATAATTGATAATGACCTTATACTTATGTAAAAGAACACGGATAAAAAGAAACAAACGACTGCCTAAATTATAAAAAATAAAACTGTCAGGACAGAGGCAATATAAAAGCTTATGTAGATATCACAAATTGCCTACAGAATTTTTCAAAATTCCTTTGTTTAACATACTAATGAAATAAAATAGGTGGCGGCGCTAGTGTGAGTCGTGGTACCGCCTTTGTTATATGTGCAGCACAGTTCAGGGCTAATATGGCCTCGACCCAGCACTACTGTGCTGGATGAACAGTAGGCTACTCAGCGCTGGTGGACACTGCTGAAGATCCTCCCCCGACATGGGTGGTTTTACCATAATCCCCACATTTGGCAGAGAGATGGATCCTAGATCTCCTACAAAGGAAACAGTTTGTAAGTTTTACAGTCATCATGTTTAACGCGTGTATACATTTATACTGTATACCAATAACCCTTAATTGGTAAATTAGATACACTACGTGAACTGCAGGTTCTGACCATCATCACGAACAAGTTCATGAAGTCACCAGGTCTCAATTCTTTTGTTTTATATTAAGAAACCTCTGATACAGAATGAAAAAACACCTTTGAACCTACTAAAATGTAGGTACCGGAGTTCAGAAGATGGCGGTACTACACCTCCTTGTCTCGGAAAGCACGCCATCGCTTTGATCCTACGCCTGACCTCTCCTACAGCTTAGCTTAGCTAGTTATATATTCTCTGACCATGCTGGCTGCATTCTGGAAGTTAAGCCAACACTCTAGTTACATATACTCTAACCACGCTACCTGCATTTTGAAATTTAGTGTGGTTTTATAGACTTTTTTATCGAGAATAGACCCTAGTTTGTCCTCAATGTCACCTGGTGGTAAGTGACCGACGATGGCAAGGCTGCCCGAAAAAGACTGAGCTAACTAAAAGATGTCCAAAAACACCTATTGACTTTAGTCTTGAAGATCCGTCGTAGTTTTCAGGACTATGTCTATCAAAATAACCCACACGACTGCCATACAAAAAAGTCAAACTTGAACCACTGGGGTCGTAGTAAATTATTTAATCTCTGACTGGGTTACATAAATTTGGGGTTAACAGTAAGTACCTATTTAACGAGGTCGCTTAAATCCAAATGAAACCCATTTCATTCATAACCCACAGTCAAGGAATAATGCGAAAAATTAAGTGGACAATTTCTAACCTTCTGTGTATCAAATTTTAAAACAGTATGTGATTGAAATAAATATAGGATCTATTGTTTTGTGTGTGTTTGTTTTGTGAGTTAATTTTGATAATGTTTTATCGTTTTTATTTGTCACATTTTATTGGTAATGTAATCATAATATTTTTCTTCATTCTAAAGGTGCCAACAAATCAGTATTTTGCTTAGCTTTTCTCCCATACATACGCAATTCGAACAATTTAACAATGAGCCACAGACTCGAGAATAATGTTGGTTCGGGTTTCATTTATAATCCCTTGAACCCTAAAAACCCAACGAGGCCTTATATTTTTCCTCATTACCCTACATAGATAGATACCTACTTCATTTTAGTAAATGACTCTCTCGTATTTTACAACTTTTTTACACTTGCCGTTACCCAATCTAACAAGTCAGCGAAAAGGAGCATTGTCTGAAAATACCTTAAAACAGAATGGAAACATTTTAGAGGTGGGTGACTCAAACGAGCTACTTTGTACTTATACCGGAGCCATCCACTTGCGGATAAATGGGTTACACTTATACCTGCAACCCATTAAATTAGAAAGTCAATAAATGGGTTTATCTTTTCTCTGTTATTTTAATATTGTTATTTGCTTTATCTTGGTACCTACTAGTTTGCTACGCCACCGCCGTAGTTTGTTACGCAATAGCGTGTTACGATAAGAAAATTAAGCGTCCTTTGAGTGTTATAAATATAACTCGGTAACAGGTTTATCACAGATAGGCGGGAAAATAGGAAAGCCTTTTTCCCTGAAGAGGGACACACTTCTTTAAGTTCTTAATATCTCATTATCATCATAAGGGAAACTCGGTGTTGCGGTGGGCGAATGACTCCGACACGAGACTTCTGAAGTTATATCGGTTTCGATCTGTCTCTCACCAGCTAGTGGTTTCGAGTGCGCGGAGATCGGCGCCAACTTCGACAACCTGCTGATACCTAGGGTGGCCGACTATGGTCTACGCCCCGATGGTTTTTCCTCATAAGCCTTATTGACTCTGGACTGGTTTCCGCAACTAGGCCACAGGCCTTTTTGTGGGTCGGGTGGGAGGCTGCTAGTCTAACCACCCGATGTCCTCCAAGAGGGCCAGCAGTTCGCTGACGCCGGTGCATGCCTCTCTAGGCGTCCTCGGTGTCCGAAGGTGTTGCAGTCTTTGAGAAGCTACGCTACCGCACTCTACAAGGACATGCGCAGCCGCCTCCTCTGCATTCATGCACCCCCTGCAAAGGGGGCTGTCCGTGATACCCAAATTAAATAGGTGTTGAGTATGCAGTGTCCTGTGACAATACCGATGATTTGCCGGAGTTTGTCATGTTTCAGATTGAGGAGTTTTCGGGAGAATTTCGGGTTTAAGGCCAGGAAGGCCTTCTTCGACTGCCTACAATCCGGAATACTTGCCCAATAGTCTTGGTGTTGTTTGACTGTGCGTTGGCCTCATAAGCCTTTTCGAGAGCCCAATCCTCCTCTATTCTTTAAACCAATTTTATTCAGTGTTTAAAAGCGCGACCGGCAACACTGATCAGTAGCAAGCGAGTGTCCCGTTTGCATATCGTTTGAAGTTGAAGCTTTTTATGCATTATTCAAAGCTATAAATTGACGCTCCTGCCTTAGGCAAGTCCGGCTGGGAAGGGACTGTCGTGAAGGGTCATGGGCACATCATTACTTAGAACGTCGCTTGGGATAAGATATTTTGTATAAATAATTTTGAGCTTGACTGCTGAAAAAATATCCGTCTATAATGTCCGCAGTGCCATTGGCGTGTGTAGGTTTTCAAAAACTATACTTTGTTTTGACTGATAAATCTGTAATCAAAGATAGTAAAATGTATGTCCTTCCAGCTGAATTTCGACCACAACGGCGAGTCACAGCTACAAAATATGAGACTAACCATGAACGCGGGAGGTATTACAAATTTAAATGTGTGCGGAAATACAGGTGTTCTTGCTCATCACAAATTACGTTTGCTTAAACACAAACATCAAAGTATTTTATTTCCTTAGGCCTTACAGAACTCTTGGACACGTCACAAAGATTCAAATAACATAAGTAAAACTAGGAAATAAAGTGATCACTTTGATTCTTTGTTCACTTCAATCTTTTTAGGCTAAAGTAAAGAACATAAACCTAAATAAACTTAAACATAAAAAAAGTTAAAATTGTTTTATTGACATAATATAAAGTTTTACAGACAAAATTGAGTTCATAGGCTCCTGAACTAACTAGAAACTGTGTTTCAGGAGCCAGTGGCTTCTCCAGCTTATATTATCAGTTACTTATGTCAAAAATTAAAGAAACACCTTAATGTTACTGGGCAAACAAAATAGAAAAAGCATGCAAAAAACAGAGCTAGTAAATACTTCCAAGTGTAGATCTTAATAAAACAAGACTTGGCTAACATTTTAACGGATCATGATGATGTGACAGAAGATTTTGATTTCATCCTCTCTATACATACATACTACATTTTTTGTTACTTTTGTTAAAATAAAATAAGAAAAATAAACTCGAAAAGAATCTGCAGAAAAAAGGCAAAGTCTTACAAAATTTAGGATACTGTCTGAGCCGCGTTTATCTGATAAGCTACCAGATGGTCTCCGATTCCCATTCTGCTTGCTAAGTGTTGACAAAATGAGGTTGGGTTAGAATTAGCCTTTCTTTGCGTTAGTGTGGTATAATCAGCCTATTGTTCCCACTTTTGGGGTTTCAGACCCGCCTCAAAGAGGTATAATTTACCGAGTAATAATTTGTTCAATGGGAGAGGCTGGTTTCATGTGTAAGTAATTATACAGAGCTCTGCTTGCTCAAAGAATTAAACAAGATGCGTGAAAGATGATGGATAATTAAAAAAACTAAGTGATTTTCTGTAATAAGAAGGTTTTCTACGAATTTTATTTAAACAATAAAGCCGGTGGGCAGGACATCTGTCTAGACATCCTTCATGAGACTGGTGGATCAAAGCTGTGAACTAGTAGTAGCTAAGTTCAAGCTCAAGAAGTCCAAAGGCACTTTGTATTAAATTAAATTAATTTATTAATTCAGATAACACGGATCCATAAATTTGTTTTTTATTTAATATTATTATTTGCTATATCTTGGTACCTACTAGTTTGCTACGTCGCCGCCGCCTACCGCCTGCCGCCGCCGGTATTGATGACATTATGAAATTCACTGGGTCCTCCTGGATACGAAAAGCTGCTCGAATCAAACAGATTGCATGGCTTGGAATAGAAACGGTTTCATGAATATTCCTAAGCGACATAAAAGAAAATTTTCCAACGAGCACTCAAATAATACATCATCATTCAACCTACAAGAAATTAAGAGCATGTTTTGCGAGATAAAACTGCAAAATGAACAAAAATTTGACTCGCTGAGCTGTGCTATGTCTACGATCATAGCTCAAAATCTAGACATACAAAAGTCTCTAGAAAGCCTTAACCACCAGTATGAGGACTTACAATGCCGCACTCATACCCTAGCACAGGAAAACCAAGTTCTCAAAACCCGGGTCACAACTTTGGAAACCAAAGTTGAAACTCTTGAAAAACGGGCCCAGACCGCCACCGTTGAGATCCGGAACATACCTAAACAAAACAATGAGGACCAAATAACCAGAATGGAAATAGTTAGAAATATCGGCTCATCGCTGGGGCTGGGATCGGCGATCATAGACTCGGAAATAAAAGACATTTTCCGCTCAAAAAGCGGCTCGCTCCTAGTCGAATTTACGCGCGCCACTCGGAAGGAGGAAATTATCTCAAGTTTCAAGAAATATAACAAATCTCGTAAATTAAATAAGGAGCAGCAACTTAGCACGGCTCAGATCAAACTGCCAGGCTCAGACATCCCCATTTATATCTCTGAGTCACTCACAAATAAAGCCCGGCACCTCTTTTACTTGGCCAGAGAAGCAGCTAAAAGCAAAAAACTGATCGCAACCTGGACGTCCCATGGGAAGATTTTAGTGAAGAAAGAAGAAGGGTCCCCTGCGGTACTTATTAATAATGAAGAGGAACTTTTGAAACTCACTGCACAATGACTAAACTTTATTTATTATTTTTCACTAAAATTAAGTCTGCTTTCACTATTTAGTAATAATTTTTGCACGTATGTTTTTTGTTTTTCTAAGAGATCTCTTAACCAATCTGATAACGTCCTACGATCACAATCTCACTCAATATATTCCATAAACATTTGTACCACTTACACAACAAAACACACACCTCAACTCATATACTTAGTATACATTTATACCTCCGCTGCTACAATTTTTTATACTTTTCACTACAATCTTGATCAGTCACAAATAGATAAACATTATCCTATTAACCCACCAAAACCTCTTCGTTCCTTTATATTCAAAGCTCGCAAGCCCCAGAACCGCAGTCATGACCGCCTGAATCCACCCCCTGTAGTATTTTTTGTAAAACCTATTAAGCTTCCCTATAATATTGTGGGGATTCAAACACATAGTTATACAATATGATTGATGTCAATAATATTGAATTTATAAACCAGGGATTGGACTCAGTGACGACCGCTAATACTATAACTTGTGACATAGAAGAGGTTAAGAACTTTTTACCAAATAATAACATATCCAACATTAAAATCATATCACAAAACATAAGAAGTATAAATTGTAATTTAAATAGTTTCGTAACATTATTGCTTAGGTCCAACCTGGACTGGGATGTCATTGTTCTAACGGAGTGCTGGCTTCCATCTAACAGACATATTCCTGAACTGCGAGGTTTTTACTCCATTTATACTACACGAAACATGACCCAAAATGAAGGCGTGGTTATCTACATTAGCAACCATCTGAAGACAATGTACGAAGAACCGCAGGTAGCGGACGCTAACTGCTTGCTTCTAAAGCTAAGTAAGGATATCTGCATTCTGAGTATATATCGCCCCCCCGCGGAACATAACACCTCTAAGTTCTTCGATAGTATCGATAATCTGCTTACCGGACTTCATAACTACAAGAACATTGTTTTGTGCGGTGACCTTAATGTTGACATTTCAAATAATTCCAATGATAACCGTTCCATAGAGTACCTTAACTTGCTAGCCAGCCATAGTTTACTTCCTGGCCTTACATTGCCGACCCATGGCCTTACATGTCTGGATCATATGATGGTTAAGACAAAACTAGACGCCCTATGTTTCTTGATTGAATCATCAATCACCGACCATGAATGTGTTGCTCTAGTAATTAACATGAATCATAACCAAATACACATAAATAGAACAACATCACGGATCTCACACGAAGGCCTAGATAACTCAATTAACAATATAAATTTCGATTTGATAATAAATTGTACTGACGTAAACATTGCTACCGACCTTCTCACAAACAGCCTTACGACAGCCATCAAAGACAACACTGAAAACTATAAAACACCAAGACGGCAACGAATCTACAAACCTTGGACAACGAAAGGCTTGCTTAAGTGTATGAAGAACAGGGACAATCTACATAAAAAACACAAAAAAGATCCTAAAAATGATATTCTAAAATTAACCTACAAAAATTACAGAAACTACTGTACCTCTCAATTAAAAAAGGCTAAACAGTACTATGAAAAGCAACAGATTATTAATGCTAAAGAAAATAAAAAGCACCTATGGACAGTCATAAAGGACCTAAGTGGACTAAAAAAGTCAGTAGACTACTCAACTAACCTGCTTAATAGTAACAATAAACAGGCTTCCGTTAACGAAGTAAATTACTACTTTGCGAATGTTGGTAAACAGCTTGCAGATAACATTAACTTATCAAACAATCCTGCTGCTGGAATGGCACCAATCTCGGACAACAAAATGCCTCCACCCCCCAAGAACTCGTTTGTTCTGCTTCCTACCGATGAAGAAGAAGTTCTACGTCTGATAAACAACCTAAAACAAAAATGTGCAGTAGGTCTCGACCTAATACCTGGCGCTATAATCAAACGATATTCCCACTTGCTATCCAGACCTCTAACGCACATCTGCAACCTGGCTTTTTCATCTGGGGAATTCCCGCAGGCATTTAAAACAGCTGTCATCAAGCCAATTCACAAAAGTGGTGAGAGAGACCGTGTTGAAAACTTCAGGCCAATCTCAATCTTACCAACTCTTTCAAAAATTTTGGAAAGATTAATGAACGTCCGACTAACTCAGTATCTCGAAACCAACAACATGCTGTCCACCTCCCAGTTTGGTTTCCGCCCAAATAGGTCTACTAATGACGCAGTGATTGAGCTCACCAACTCTATCATGACTAAACTAGACGACAAAAAGAAATGCCTAGTAGTTTACCTTGATCTAGCTAAAGCCTTCGACACGGTCTCCATCCCTCTCCTTACTAGGAAACTGGAACACTGTGGAATACGTGGACTCCCCCTCAAGCTTTTTAGTAACTACTTGAGTAATAGGAATCAGCGAGTAAAAATAGATAACATAGTCAGCGAAGATCAACCGATCATCTGTGGAGTTCCCCAGGGTAGTATACTAGGACCATCGCTATTCCTAGTGTATATTAACGGACTCTGCAACTTACCACTTCAAAATGGCAAAATACTGACGTTTGCCGACGACACTGCACTTTTCTTTAGCGGCAATTCCTGGGATGAAGTCTTTCGCCTAGCTCAAAATGGTGTAAATAGGGTTGGTACATGGCTTAGAGACAATATTCTCACACTTAATGTCAACAAAACAAACTATATGACCTTCGCTCTAAGATCCGATCATCTCCCGCCATCAAGTCTGAACATCACCATCCACAGCTGCCCACCGGTTGCTGATACCAACTGCTCGTGTCCCACTCTAAAACGAACTGACCAAGCAAAATATCTCGGTGTTACCATGGATCAGTCTCTTACCTTTAAACATCATATAAAATCCCTGGCAAACAGGTTACGCAAAATGATATACATCTTCCGGGGATTGAAACATGTAGCAGATCGGAAGACCATTATTATGGTCTACAAAGCACTCGCGCAATCTGTCATTAGCTACTGCATTACATCATGGGGTGGTGTAGCAAAGACACACCTACTAAAACTAGAAAGAGCTCAAAGGGCCATTCTGAAGGTAAGTGCAGGCTTATCGTTCCGATTCCCAACGACAGACCTCTACAACACCTGGGGAGTCCTAACCGTGAGGCAGCTAATGATACTAGAAACGGTTCTACTCCAACACTCCAAACTGTCCTTTAACCCGAATCCCACAAGTGTCAAAAGAAGGAAGGGTAAGGTCTGTCGTACGCAATCCCTCAGAACAAAACGCTCGAATAACTTTTTCACTTTCCTTGGCCCTTACATTTATAATCTGGTGAATCAAAACGTATCAATCTACTCACTACCCAGATATAAATGCAAGAAGGTAGTCTCCGAGTGGCTGAAGACCCTATCGTATGAGAAAACTGAACAGCTATTAACCCCCCCCGCCTAACCCTTGCCTCACTCAGCAATCGTTCTGTACCTATGTGTTGTTACTCTGTCTTACTACCTAACCTTCCAATTGTGACCATTACATTATTCCACCTTGATTGTGATTATCCATTTCTACATTCACCCGTGCTCACACACATAATAATATGTATTTATGTACCTACACTATCACACACAAATACACACCCTCACACACACACCACTGATCTCCCGTTGCCCAGACTCTCATGAGACTGGTGCCTCGGGAGAGCAGCACCAATGCTGGACGTTATCAGATAGATATCTATTGTAATATACTAGTATTATTATTAGCTTTAATTTACCTTATATTAATCTTAAGTTGGTACCCTCTGTGGTAACATACCCTGTAACTCTATTGCCTACGTATGCTGGTACTGTAAACGCATATTGCCTCCCGCGGAATGAGTACACTGGTGACCTGTGCTACAGGTTTTTCATAAACCTATAACAGGCACCAGTCTCTCACAACACAGGAAATACCTACCTTTAGTACCTAATAATTATTATTGTTATTAGTACCTAATGTTAACTAAGCCTCTACATACCTAACACGTATATACCTTTGTGAGAGAAAATAAACGTTTTATTTATTTATTATTTATTTAATACCAAGCCATGCAATCTGTTTGATTCGATCATGCTTTTCGTAGGTCGAATCAAACAGATTGCATGTCTTGGAATACCAAGACATGCAATCTGTTTGATTGAACGATGATTCGATATCTTATGTAATGTTTTTAAGCCCCCTCAACAGCCTATAAAGGTCTACTGAACGCAGGCCTCTCCCCTTATTGGCTTTTATCACATGGGGGAGGGGGGTAATGCCCAGAATCCCCACGCTGAGCATGCGGGTTGGGAATCGCAGTTCGGTGGTAAATCTATTCTGCGAGAAGCGCTGCTGCCCGCCTCCCGGTATGTGTCCCTTAGTCGCCTCTTACGACACCCACGGGAAGATTTGTGGTGAAGCAAATTATACTCTATTCTCACGGTTTCTAAATCTAATTAACCTTTACCAAGTGTTCTACTTACTACTGCTATTTTTATATGTTAACATTTATATAACATCATCTTTGCTACATCCCTCTTTGCTGCTCATAAATTCACAATTCGATCCATCCAAAGGTTGTCTGGAAGAGATTGCTCCTAAGCGATAACGCCACCCACTACACTTGTCTTAAGTAATGTCTCTTGGTAATATTGTTTTGCAGGTGTATAATAAAGGTTTTTGTATGTTATTGTTATCTCAACATTTAAGTAATAAATTCGCTTCGCAACATCAAACTATTATTACTGGATAGGTCAGCCAGAATGTAATTAGCAACGAGTCTGTTTAACAAGGCAGACAGCACCTTATTATGAATTCAGACAGATTATGCAGTTGGTTAAAGATAGAGTTCAGATTATCATTAAACTAGAAAATATCTAACGAGGCGGAAGGAATGTTCGCTCATTACAATTTTGTAGGATATACATCCGACAGAGAACCAAGGTTGTCGACATAGCTCAAAGGATTAGTAACCTGAAGTGGCAGTGGGCTGGTCATATCTCGAGAAGCACCGACAACCGCTGGCTTTTTCAGAAAATGAGCCATAAAACTAGTCGGGGGTTTTAGATTATTTGTCAATTTAGCCTAGTCCTTTGAAATCAATGACACAAAAACATACTCGTGTGAAATTTTTATTTGGATACTCAAATTCCATAATCTATTTTGAAGGTATAATTTTTCAGAATATGTGCCGTAAAATCTTTAAAAGCTTTTACCCCAACATTCATTCCACATTCATAAAATAAAATGATGTTTATTGTCTGCAAATAAAATAAATTCTTCTCAAACAAAACCCATTAAAGGGCTTGAATTTATTACGGGATTAGAAGAAGATATTCAGTCGAAATAATGTGACCGGTAGACGGTATTGTTGAGGTTTCTTATTAAATCAGTCTGAAGATCCTGATTCAATGTTTAAGACGTTCCCATTTCATCGGGAAAACTCATCCACTGTATTTTAGAAGGAATCACCATCATCATCAGCCTGTTGACAACCAGTTTTGGGTGTCAACCTTCGATTACCAAGTATGTAGGTATACCTGCCAGACTACTCTTTGTCATGCCAGCTCAATCAGTTCCATGCGAGCCTCTTTGTCACAAATGTAGGTAAATTTACCCTCAGTAAAATATCTTCAACTTTTAACATCAAACGATGTGCCTTAAGATATAGTATTAGAAAATTACTATTAAAACAAATAAAACCTAGTATTTACAAATAAAACAGTTGAGCTAACTGCAAACAATCCAGAGAAAGCTCAACTAATCCATATCAATACCAATCGATGGCGTTTCCAAGACGCTGACTGCATTACCCCGCTGTATGGCAATGTTGATGCGCTGCGCCAGATACTCATCAGCTCTCGAGTGACGCGTCACTACGATTAGATGGTCTAATACATTTTTGAATACCCGGAGAACCTTGGTAACCTAATTATTCATTTCTACAATTTCCAAGAAGGTAAACCCTAACCAATCATGAAAAGGACAGTTTTGCTTTATTCACATCACCGCACCAAAATAAAATCACGTCGCCTTTCAGATTCATCCATCCACAAATTCATAATTAACAGAACAATTTAATTTACCGGGAAAAATACATTTTTCGGTAAATTTGATGAGGGAAAAGGGAAAACTCCTGCCGGCCGCGGCCGTGAAACAAAACAAGTAGAAGAAATAAGAACTCCCCTGTTGTGTCTTTTTGTAAAGCAAATTGAATAGATCGTTTTTAGAAATCCGTCTGTATTTAGCTTTAATTTCTTTTTAGTACAGGCAAATAGTGGAACAGTGGACGGTACTTACTGTTTTCCCGGTAGGGTACAATCTCGGAGTCTTTGAATCCAGAGTGAGTAAGTTCCTTCTGGGAAACCGTGTTCCATATTAACCCATTTATTTTATTTCTTAGGTGACAGTGTTCAAACGTAAAACCTTCAACTATTTACTACTATTCAATAATAAAAAATGATAATATGCATTTCAATAGATCACGTAGAGAACTGTGTTTGCTTTAACTAGTTAGGTTTTATTTATGGTTTTTCGGGTTCCTGTTGTACAAAGGGTTTTGAAGTTACGGGTAGGTAGGTAAGCCAGTAAGGTCAAGGTTGGGTAAGCTCTAATGCTTGTCGGTACTTGTACTGATTTATCGGGTTCTGAAATAGGGTAGGTTACTTGGTTGGATATGGTAAGTCCGTTTTAATCGAATCTCAACTAGATTTACTACAAACTGTCAACCCTGTTTTGTGTACCTCATAGATGTAGGTACCTAAAATTAACCCGTATAATGCCTATGCTTTTAGCCCCTAGTAGTTTTTTTGTATAGAGGTAAAAACCATCTTAACATCCAATTTTCGTATAATGCGAAAACGAATAAGATAAACGATGTAAATCTTAACATCTTAAATAAATATTAACATTAATAATATGAAAGAAAATACAATGTAAGCTATTAGTAGACGGTGGTCTACAAGAGTGTAAGCTCGCGGCGCACGGCTTGCGTGAAAGTGGTGGTGGCCTCGGCCAGGAACCTACTTATAGGAATCACTGTCGCTCAGTTTTTTTTGCGTTGTAAAATCCCTTACTGTGTTTCCTTTTGTAATATTACTACTAAAAATAACGACATCATGTGTACCTATGTATACCTATGTAGTATCTACGGTGGAAACAAATGAAATGAAATTACAGGTGATGGTAACACGTGGTGATTAAGTGGTATTTTCACACCGTTATATTTATTTAAATTGAAATAAGTTCCCAAAAATTTCCGGTTTCGGCGGGACTCGAACCTGCGCCCCACCCTATTTTCTTAGAGATACCCAAAGTGCGGGTAAGCACTATAACAAAAAAACCTTATATTTAAATTGTTTAAAACCCGTTACCTTTACCGATACAAACCCGGTAGGGTAAAAAATACGCCCTGCTCCGAAGAACTCACGCAAGCGGAAAGTTATTTTCAGCGCAAAATAATTCCGTCATAAAAGAGGCTGTCATTTGCAAGCAATTCCTCAAACGGACGGTTGCGGTATAAGATATCAGCCGTCGAACTCGTCTGGCAATTTGTCAACTCTCTGTAAACATGTTTCTGTGACTTGGAAGTTGATAAACAAAACGGAAGACTGCATTGCGTAAACAAGTAATGGTTTCGAGAGATTTTATCTCTGCCTCAGGCATTCTTTGCCAAATAAAATAAACGAAATTAATTTTATCGTAGTAGGTACTGGCTCTTTGGTTAACTGATCCCGCTCCAAACTCATCCCACGGGATGAGTTGACTAAATCAAAAATAACTAAATAAATAAATTAATTTAATTTAACTAATTTGATTGGTCAACTGATCCTGCTTTTAAAAATAGATAAAATGTAGTGTATTATTTGAACTACATGTACACACGTGAACAAAATGGGTATGAGATGCCAGATAAAAGAACTAGAAATTATCCAAAACAATACAGCGTTGTAGAAAAGGTAATGGTTTTTTCTGGATTTTTATAATTCAATTTACAACAAAACAACTGCGAGCGAAAAACGCCAGTATATAATTCACCAGTGAATTCAAATAAAAGCTCAATATCAAAACCATTCAGCAAATTGGAGCCCATACGTCATAATGCGCCAACAAAGTTCGCAGTTGGAAACAATTCCCTGCCAAATCTGGGTTAAATTTCTACACAATTACACACTGTTCTCCAACGAACAAAGGCTAAATATCACTCAACAACGTGTAATTATCCAGTTGGAATATTACGTTTTTTAGTTGCACGTTTGAAATTAATTTTGCTTAATGTATGAGGGGATCAAAAGACGGAAGCTCGTGTTTTACTTTGAGAAGAACTTTCAGGTCATGTTGCGGCATTATGCCAGACACAATTATGTACGGTTTCGGTAGCGACAGTTAATTTTCTTGACTGCGAAGACGGTTACGGATTCAGGTGATAATATAATCTGGCAACGATAAAAAGCCGATATAAATTTCCCTCAGGATGACTTTGTCCACTTCCTAACTTGACCACTTCCAAAGTTGACCACTTCCTAAATCGTCTTGTTTTTTTTACTGCATTTTCATTCCTCAAATTTCTATGTTACAGCTTATTCCTTTGGATTTACAAAAATATGTATTAGTAACAAAAAAAACAATAAAAAAAGAGAATTCGTAACGAATACATCAGACAGAAAACCAAGTTTATCGACATAGCTCTAAGAATTAGCAAGCTGAAGTGGCAGTGGGCCGGCCATATCTCGCGACAACCAATGGAGTAAACGTGTTCTTGAGTCAGATCACGACTCGATAAACGTAGTTTAGGACGCCCTCCGGCCAGGTGGGATGACAACTTGCGAAAGACTGCTGGCAGGTGCTGGATGCGTCAAGCTGAAGACTAGCGATTAGGGGAGGCCTATGTCCAGCAGTGGACTAGAATAAGCTGATGATGATGATGGTGAAAAGAAAACGACCCTAAACCCGAAATAATATTCGAGTCTCATACTCATACATAGACGACCGATGTGGCGCGGCAGACGAAAGTCCGCCTGCAGGAGCACGCAGGAGGTTGTGGGTTCAATTCCCGCTTTGGGACAAATGTTTGTACGATCTGCAAATATTTGTTCCTGGTGTTCTGGGAGTTTTCTATGTATAGTAAAAAATATCAATTTATGTTTTGTATTGCGTTATGTACCTATATCATTTATCTAGTACCCATTACACAAGCTCTGCTTAGCTTGGGGCTAGATAAGTGTCTGATATAATACTATAAGTTATATAACTATAAGTGTCTGTCTGTCCAGCATAATTATTATTTATTTTTATAGTCATATTGTTCATAGAATTGTTTAATACCTACTCGTAAATGGTTCGGTATGTTACGAAAAACACTTTTTGAATTCCGTTTTTATTTGCGTGAAGCAAGATATTAGAATCTCACTATCTCACTAATCTCATCTCACTAATATTATAAACGTGAAAGTTTAGATGGATGGATGGATAGATAGATGGATGGATGTTTGTTCCTTTATCACGCCAGAACGGCAAAACGGATCTGGATGAAATTTGGCACAGAGATAGATTATAGTCTGGAATAGGACATAGGATACTTTTTATCCCGAAACTCCTACGGGAACGGGAACTACGCGGGTGAAACCGCGAGGCGCTGCTAGTTATTAATATGTATTTTAGGTAACACAACGGACGGATAACATTATATTTTACCTAAACAAAAACATGATAATTTATGTATAGCGTGACGCTATCTCACATTATTCCTTGAAAGCCCAAACGTTTCGTATTACATCGTTTTTTGCTGAGAAAGCTCAGGGCTGCCACTTTTATTTATTTTGATAAATTACAATAGCGTTCATCTTTTGGACCCCCGTCTGACAGATTCCTTGTCTCAAAAACATTTGTTTTGGTTTTTTCATATTTTTTTTCAAAATTTTCCGAAAAATTCTATCCGTACTTCATCTCACTAATATTATAAATGTTAAAGTTTGGATGGATGGATGGATAGATAAATGGATGGATGTTTGTTACTCAATCACGCCAGAGCGGTTGAACGGATCTGAATGAAATTTGGCACAGAGATAGATTATAGTCTGGAATAGAACATAGGTTACTTTTTATCCCGGAATTCCCACGGGAACGGGAACTACGCTGGTGAAACCGCAAGGCGCTGCTAGTATATTATAAATTCGAAAGTAACTCTGTCTGTCAGTGTATCTGTAATGGTAATGTGTTAGTTACCTTTTCACGCCTAAACCGCCGAACGGATCTAGCAGGGAGGTAAATGATTTTCTGTTTTCATAGAATATTAAATTCCAATTTAGTTTGATATGTTTTTTTCTGTTTTAGAACTACACAGCCGAAATTAGAACCTCCTCCTTTTTTCTAAGTCGGTCAAAAAGTATTGCAACATAATTTGCCTTCCTTAGTTTGTTAGTCATGACTCCAATGATAAGTAAGAACTAAATTAACATTTTGCATTTTGCTATAAACTTTACGTGTACATCTTGAAGGTTTGCCGCTCAATAAATGATCACGGACGATCATGTGGATGCTTACACGATGATCGTGAAGATTACCTTGCCGATAACAGATGATCATACGAGTAACGATCCGATAACCGATAGTGAAGATGAGGCTTCAAACAAAAAATCTGTATGCCACAATCTCAGACTAAGTTTTAGCGGTCGCGCCACGTCGCACCGAACTACTCATATCTTCGGGGTTCGAATGACGACGCTCGGATGACGTGCGTGCGATGAAAAAGCAGCCATAGTAAATGCACGACAATGTTGGTACCGGTACTTCGTTAGCGTCATCTCATTATGGTTATCGTTTCGTTGACGTGGCGGAGTGGACAAATGGCGTTACTGTCCAAACTGAAAGGGCAACTGTGTGACTGGTCAGGCATTATAACTTAGACGCAGGGACTCAGTCATTAGGTTAATTTGATTTTCAACCCTTTTAGGTGCTTTTGGCATACCCAACCTTGTTGTTTATGGTGTAGAGGCACTTTGGGCATGTCAAAATGCCACCGGGAGTGATTGACCACTATTGGGCGAGCTTTAATCTCACCCGACTTCTTATCAAGCTCCTCACGACGACAACACTTAGTTTCAAAGTCGCCTACATGATGGTGGATGAGTCGTCTCCATTTAAGTCGTTGACTAGCCATATTCTCCCATTGAGGGGGGAGGCTATGTCTTGCGTCGTCGCTCCAATAAAAAATTACATGTAACAACATTAAAAAGTGACCTGAATTTTCTATATTAAATGACAACCCTACATTAGAGACAATGAAATTCAGATGTGTAGCATAGATTTGCTAAATTGTTTTTCTAAGAAATCATTTTGACCTTTAGGAAAACAAAATTTCGTATTGCTTCAGGCTTCTTTAGAATAATGGAACCGGCTTAGGTTCTATCTCTTACGCACTAGCGGGGGCGGCTCACCGCGTGACTTGCCGCTTTTCTAGTGATTATTATGCAACCGCTTGTGATTGTAAGCACTGAACCGCCATAAAATGTCAAACTAAATTTTAACCGCGGCGGCTACCCGCTAGTGCGTTCCTAGCTTAAGTGTCATATGAGGTACTTTTATTTCCTTATTAACTATATTAAACAATACAATAGAGTCCACAGGTGATCGGAATGCTGGCTTTTATTTAGGTCAACGAATTAGCATTGCCATTCAACGTGGCAATGCTGCCAGCATTCTGGGCACTTTGCCTTCTGGTGACGGCTTAGATTTGTAGAAAATAGATTTAAGTGTAAATATTAGTTGTAATTATTATTGTAGATTATTTGAATTAGTGTTTTTAGAAGTAGGTAAGTAGTTAATATGTTCATTTGTTTTAAAATAATTTGATCTGTAAATTGTTATATTATATGTGCTCCGAACACACAGCATTGTTGGAAGAACGATTTGTAGTATTTGCCTTGATATACCGACTTCTAGTCTGTTTTGGGCCTAATCTTCCACAGAAAGTAGTCGATCCAGTTGTCACGTTGATCGGCTGTCAATGTCATTTCATAGCGTTTGTGTAATTTGCCGCTAAAGCAACAATTTTTTTCATAACAAGTTTTTTAGTGAAAAAACAGTGATTTATACGTAATAAAAGTGTTTGGAGTGCCAAATAAGTGCGCCCGAGCAGATGGAGCAGGTTGCTACTTCGGACAAGGAGCTGTCTGATCACCGATCTGATTATACTACTTCTCATCTTCGAAGGGAGATGTAGGCCTAGTTTCGCCACCCTTTGAGTTCTGAAACTGGTTACTTAGTTAGTTTCAGTACTCAGAGCCGCTACCTAATAATAAGCACCGAGTGGGTAAGTCTTATAAAGATAAAGAGCGCGATCAGCGCGATCATAAAAGAGACACGTTGATTACCCAAGTTGGGTACATCACAGATTGTCTGTCGCAATAAAACACCGCGTTGGCCGGCCCTAGTAAAGGAGTCCGTATCCTCGCATCTAGTCAAATACATTTTCTGAGTTATATCCCGCCTGACCACTGCTGAGGTAAGCGTGGAAAACTCAACGAGCGTCACTCAAAGTTACCATCGGATGGTCTACTTTGTATGGACGTCGCCGTTTCTATCAAGCCGGTCAAGCACAAGTGAGTACTCTTCTAATACAGCTTGAATTATCAAGTTATTGCGATACCAACACAGGTACCTAACCTATAGTATAGACAATAGGTGCTGGCTGTGCCACCTTTTTTTTGGGGTTTGGTACTGCCTACTTCATGTTTAATCATTTTAGGTGTAAGTACCTAATACCTATATATTGTTATAAATTCAAACAAACTTATTTGAGTGTTAAAAACAAACTTCTGATGACAAGATAATGAATAATGTACCTACCAAACTTAGAGCAGAGTTTTGTGTTTCTAAATAAAAAGTTGTCAGAATAATGCAAAAAAGCTTTTGTTGTGGTTTAAATAAAATAGATAAAAAACTATTATAGTAGGATTGTTCTGAAATTCCTGCAAAATGAACCACCTAGTTTATAGCCTGCAGTGCACTAGACTTAGGCCTGTGCAGTTGGGTTTCCACCGGTTATTCACCGAGAAGATTAAATATTAACACAAAAGTTCTAATTATAAGACCCAAGGCGCGGTATGTACTGTTCGGGGCGAAGTTACCATTTCAGAATTTTGCTATTTCAGCATAGGCAGAAGACAGAGAGAAAATATCAGGACAAGAACTGATTTTTGACTCACTAACTTAAATTGTTACCTTTCTTTTGTAAAAATTATTGTAGACATTCTTTGAAGAACAGTACCTCATAACTATTAAGTTAATAAGGTTTGCAAATGGACCTTTCATATTACAGCTTGGAGGTCATCGAGCAAAAAAGCAAATTGACCTTTCACATTACAGCTTGTTGGAGGTATATAAAGTGACTTAAACTTACTTGGAGTGAGTGCAAAATACCTTAGTCTTTTGTAAGTTACTCACATTGAGATTGAAACTGAATGGGTGCAAGATCATCGTAATGGCTCTGACATTTTTCATTTGAAGTAACATGAAACTTATTATAATATTATATTTTCTTTTATGGCTATACCAACATTATATAAAAACATTAAAAATGAACACAATTATAAAGTTTCTTAGATGAAGGATGTGAAGCTCTATTTTTCTTCAATGTTGACAACAGTTGGAATGCAGGTACATCAAGACAAATACCTACTACTATTAGCTGCATATGACAACCAACTGCAAGGCAATGGCCCAAATAAAGACAAATTCTTACTGCTATTTTGTTTGAGTTAATGAATCTCACTACAGGTGAAGGTTAGTGCACACTAACAGTCCATTAGAATCTGGTATATTTAACTTTTATTATAGAAAAGTGTAAGTACTTATAAGTTATAAGAGCTTAAAGTTTTTATTTTTTTTTCCTAAGCTTTGATAAATCAAGTAGCAGAAGATCAGTACACGGTAACTTGGTTGTACAAAAAACATGATGTACAATAAATATTTTGACATCTTAGATAACAAAACCAAACCATCACAACTGGTTTCACTGGGATATGATCCAACTTTTGCCGAGATGCATCAGTTGCACTCATCCAAACAAAAGTTTCTGGTCAGATGGGTGGTGACCCAACCAAATATATTTTATGACACAAGTCAAAATGTTTGACTATACCATTTCATATGTAAACGAAACTTATTATTTTAAGTATAATTATAAGGGAAACTTTATCCTATTGCCAGAAACAAAGTTAGAGTTAGAATTATAATGCCGACGAAGTTGTAGAAGCTGTCTTGATGACAATTCAGGACACTACGGCATCATACCCCTCAGGGCAGGTATAACGGCATAGCCGACTGCCCGACAAATAATATGACATACCTAGTACCACGCATAATGGACCAAATGGAGTCAAAATGTGGATACAAGAGTACTTCACCATAACCATAACCATGACATAGTACCAAAACGGTACTTATTGCCCCTGGCCTCGGAGGCTAAATCCTGAATTTGGGGCCATCACATGCTTGCTCGGGCTAGCGACGATGTTTAAGAGCTGTCTTGATGACGATTCAGCTATGGCAGCATACCTCTCGGGGAGGTATAACGGCATGGCCGACTGCCAGCCAAATTATATAACAGAGTATCGGAACGGTACTTATTGCCCCCGGCTTCGGAAGCTGTATCCAGAACATGGGGCGTGGCTTTATAGATAATATCAAATGAAGGAGGCTGTTACAGTATAAGATTATTCTCATTAGGCCGTGAATCGCCATTCACGACTCAGCGGTGTGACCCACAGAGGCGCGCGACGTTGGTGCCCCGTTGATAGACCTGACAGGTTAAACTAGCTCATGGGCACTAACAATGTTAACTTCAGTTCTGAGGAGTCTATTTTTTTATACCTACAATCAAGGGCCCGAATGGCACTTAATATCTCTGGCCTCGGAGGCCGTATTTAGAAAGGAAATTTTGCCATATGATCCTTCATCATTATCATCCTCAGTCTATATTAGTCCACTGCTGGACATAGACTCCGGCCACTAGAGCCGTATTCATTAGATGGATCCTGATAAGTAAAATTTTGCTTTAACAAAGTTAATCTAATTTTTATTATGCTCAGCTGAGAGAGTCAATCATTGCTCAAAAGGAGGTTAATGATACCCGCCTCGGAGGCCATATGCAGATGATGAGGCTTGTCAAACTAAGCGGTATTCCGCTATAACAAGGCCAATCGACTCTTATAACACACTTCAATCGAAGTGTTATAGCACCTTTTGCCCTCGGTCTCGGAGACCGTATCCAGATAATGGGGCATACACACCAGGCGCCGCTACGTCTCAGCTCACTGACAACAATCTCAGCAAATGCGTCTGGCTTTCCAACATTTAAAATCCTGAATTGAGGCCCTGTCTGAGCTCTCTCAATGTTCTCTCCCCGGTGGAGTCCCTCGTCAGATGAAGACACGAGAGCTTTTGGAAAAAATTAAGGGGGGGGGCAGTGAAGTAGACCCCCTTTAGGTTTGTCCAAGGACAACCTAATTGCTGATGATGAAAAAACATGAAATACTGCTATGGCCAAGATTTGGCTCAAAGGCAGATAGTGCTGATAATTGACAGTCTGGTTGGATACTAAAATTACATCCAGAAGAAATTAATAGAATCTACTAAGAACAGGCGAGCTAAATAACCCTGGACTAAAAAGGACAACCTAATTGCTGATGATGAAGAACATGAAATACTGCTTTGACCAAGATTTGGCTCAAAGACAGTGCTGAGCTGATAATTGACAGTCTGGTTGGCTACTAAAATTACATCCAGAAGAAATTAATAGAATCTACTGAGAACAGGAGAGCTAAATAACCCCGGATTAACAAGTTTGTTGATTTTAATAGAAACAGTAATCAAACCAGCTACTTTGACTATAATAGCTGGTTGGATAAAATTCATACTAAAGGATACTGGAATAGATGCATATATCTCCGGATAGTACTAATGCTAAGATTCTGATCTAAGATCAGCAGTAGCTTCTAGAAGTTTTTATTTTTTAGAAAAAAAAAAAAAAAAAGACCTATTGAGGAGATTCTGTGCAGAGGAAATTGGAGAAGCTCTCAAACCGTCTTACGCCGTGCTGTTATAAAAGGAGCACTACACTACACAGCACTATACTACAAAATCATAACACTGGCCCTGACCAGTTGTTTAATAATTTCATAATACCTATCTTAGTTGTTTGGACTAAATTTTTCTTTTTTACTAAATTGAAATGTTGTATTGAATAACATAGATTTCATGTTTATTCTAGAAGAGAGCTTGACTTAAAGTCAAGTTCTGGTACTTGTACCATAATTAAATTGACTACCTACCTATTTGTAATAAAAAATTTAGAAACAAAGTTGATGTTGCATTTCTTGTTAGTAAGAGATGTTGATTAACATTGATCTTAATTGATATTAAATAGAGCATTAAAGCTATTAAATAGCTACCTATTTAATTCATAGAATTTTTTATAATTTAGAAACTAGTTAATGTTTCTAAGGATTTACAAACATCTAGTTTTCTTTATGGGTCTTAGTACCTACCTACCTGTGACTGATTTGATATGTATGTAAATTTATAATTTTATAAAAACACAATTGCATAAATTACAGAAATAATATTAAATTTTTATTTGGAGATCACATAGCGTTTGTGCCTACTCTTTCACCAGCAGATAACAAACAGGTCTTCCAACAATGCTGTGTGTTCGGAGCACATATAATATTACCGTTTTGCATAAAAACAAAACGGATATTATGTGTGTGGAGAACACACAGCATAAGCAAGGTGCTTGCTGGTGTTGGGAGACACTATGAAATGACATTGACAGCCGATCAACGTGACAACTGGATCGACTACTTTCTGTGGAAGATTAGGCCCAAAACAGACTAGAAGTTGGTATATCAAGGCAAATACTACAAATCGTTCTTCCAACAATGCTGTGTGTTCTCCACACACATAATATCCGTTTTGTTTTTATGCAAAACGGTAATATTATAAGTAACTGGATGGAGTTCTTACTCACGCACATAATCCGTAGTGGAATACCTAATATTGGATAATAAGCGCCATAACAAGCACAATCTCAAATCCCGAAAACCACATTGAGGTTTAATACCGAAATATAGTTTTGAGGGAAATCCTACACCCCGCATTGTATCTACTTTATGGGTTATCCCATTCTCTTTTATAGTGTGTTGGGTATTAACCCAAACTCTTTATGCCCTTAAAGGTCCAATGGCTGTAAGCAATATGCTTCGCTAATGGGTTGCGAAATAACTTTACGTATGATTGCTTTTTGTTTCAGTTTTTAGGGTTTCGTTTCGTAAAAGTTAGGGCCCTAAAATAAAGCTGACGGTGTTTGTGTGTTCGTGTGTGTTCGTGTACATTGTGTTTGGGTATGCAGAACTTTTCCCCAGTGAAAATAATGTACGAAAAACCGGGGGTTGCCGCTAACAAGTTTCATCAAATATTAACGTATATTAAATAGCAAAGGTTTGAATGTTCGTTTTAAGGTAGGGATGTGATATTCCTTTTTGCCAAAACTACAATGTGAATTGAGCTAATATTTTGCTTGTGGTTTGTAGTTCAAGACCTTATGATGCGGTTTCCCGGGCAGTCTTGAGATATCAATGAAGTAATAACGTTACTAAAGATATTTATAGGGCACTTTTCAAGTACCCTATATTTATAGGGTACTAAAATTTTGCTTGTGGTTTGTAGTTCAAGACCTTATGATGCGGTTTCCCGGGCATTCTTGAGATATCAATGAAGTTATAACGTTACTAAAGATATTTATAGGGTACTAAAATTTTGCTTGTGGTTTGTAGTTCAAGACCTTATGATGCGGTTTCCCGGGCATTCTTGAAATATCAATGAAGTAATAACGTTACTAAAGATATATTTATAGAGTACTTTTCAAGTACCCTAATATAGGGTACAAAAATTTTGCTTGTGGTTTGTAGTTCAAGACCTTATGATGCGGTTTCCCGGGCATTCTTGAGAAATCAATAAAGTAATAACATTACTAATAATAGTTAGTAACTAACTGTCTGGTTTTTACCTTTTCACGGCTAAACGGCTGAATGAATTTTAATGAAATTTGGCTGGGGGTTGAGTAACCAACATCCATCCATCTATCCATTCAAACTTTGACATTTATAATAATAGTGGGATTAGTAAATATGATAATAATAATAATGTTGGACAATTCACACAGCAACATCTAGCCCCAAGCTAACCAGAATAGAAAAGAAACCTCTACCTAGTTAGTGGTTATTTTTCAAGAAGACAGCCACTTTAAAGGTACCTACGTATTTACCTGTTCTAGTAAGACGGGATCCACGACATTTCAATCAGAGCTACGGTTACGTTTTCTATCAAGTAATTTAATATCGCCCGTGACCGGCAGTGTTGAATTTATTCTCTGCAAGGCTGCGAATAAGTCTGAATTTTTGAAAAATAACGGCCACTTTAGTGCGGCCGTAATTTGGATATATTTTGGTAGGTACGCCGCCGCGGATAACTACGACGACGCGACGCAGAATATTCCTGGTTCGATTTCCACCTTGGGACTAATATTTGTACGGACAGCCGTATTTCTTCTGGGTTTTCTGTGTATTTTATCTATATACTTAATATTATAAACAGAAAAGATTTGTTTGTTTGTTTGAATTGAATAGGCTCCGAAACTACTGGACCAAGTTGAAAAATTCTTTCACCATTAGAATCCTACATTATGCCTGATGAACATAGGCTATAGAATATACCCGTGCGAAGCCGGGCGGACCGCTAGTGTATGATAAAATAATATCTGTCTAGACATTATATTATGTTTAACTGATAATCTGGTACCCATAACCCGTAACACAAGCTCTGCTCAGCTTGGGGTTAGATGATGCTGTAGGTATATATTTTTCGTCATTATTATGTGTCATCTCGGCCGAACTAAGGGACCTTGTCATATTTAAGAAGGAATATTGGTCTAGTTTACCAATATTCCTTCTTAAATATGACAAGGTTTCTGCTCGCGGCTTCGCTCGCACGAGCGGGACAGAGCAGATCAGCTAAGAAACAAGATGGTGGTTTTCCTTGACCTACCTATTAGCTTTTGTTAAAGTACTTACATCGCACTCTGCGTATCTCAAAGAAATGAAATACAAACGGCTGAAATATATGGGTGGTTTGCCAGGCAGGTTGCGGAAGTTACTAGGTAGGTAACCAATTCTTTTTAGATTTCCGACAATTTAAAATGAAATGAAATGAAATATATTTATTTTCTAAACAGAACTAGGTACCTACGCAATATAACAAAACTTAATTTAAAAAACAAAGAAAAAGCGCCTTAAACTTAGCTCCGTTTAAAAAATTAGTTTGTACTAGGTAGTTAACCGATATTGCACTTACCTGTCTTACTGTTAAACTCGATCTAGTTTATTTCCTTCCTCAAATGTATGGTAATTCTAATGTGTCGTGTCAAATAAATCATTTCATTTCATATAACGGCGCTAGAGTACGTAAGAAGTTGACTCGGCGAGTACCGATTTCGTGGCTTAATTGGTTAGATAGAGCACTACCCGTACGATCGGCCGCGGGTTTAAGTCCCGCCAGAATTGAAATTTTTTGGGAACTTATTTCATTTCTATCTGTCTATATCACATATCATCAGTCAGTTCAATCTACCTATCTATCATCAGTCGTAGTATACGTCCACAGCTGAACATAGCCTCCCCCAAACTACGCCAGAAATAGCGCTCCTCCATCGACTCCCTGCGACCGCTACGATGCCATCGGTCCATCGAGTGGGAGGTCTTCCCACACTTCGTTTCGCATTGCATCGTGGTAGCCACCGAGAACCTTTACTCTCCTACGGTTTCCGGTTCTGTGAGGTATATGGACTGCTAATCGCCATTTCAGCTTACGAAGTAACATTATTTCATTTGTGCTTCATCCTTGACCACTTTTTTGTGGAAAACAAATGGGCATCGCGTGGCATCGCATCGCGTCGGCTCACGTTTGTCACTTAGCTAGGACACACACTAACAATTACATCTGACACAAGTAAAATCAGAATTATAAATGCAATTAGGGAATGAGCTTAGCATTGGAGCGAGTACACATTAGACGCTTTGAAGTGCGCGCTTACGTCTGTCCTGAACAAAATCGGACCCTCGCTAGAAAAGAAGCGCTGGATGTACAGGAACAGATGGTTTTTAAAACACGCGTTACCATAACTTGATTCTTTTAAAAATTGTTATAAAAAATTGCAGAATGATATTATTTTCTCGACGTCAGAGTTATCTGCCGCTTTTACAGAGACCCTAGATTAAGCAGATTTTAATATTGGAGCTTTTAGAAATAAAGTGGGTACCAGTGAAACGTCCGTTGCACCTAATCTTTAGATAATTGCATTTCGGAAGTGGAAGAGGGATAAATAATATTAAAATAGCGACCGAATAATGGAAAATAGGGAAAAATAAAAATATACGAATAAATTTAATGCATACCTACGAAAAATTGGGTTATATAAATTACTGACACAGAAAAAAAACATAAGAGATGGTTTCATAAAAAAAGCGAAGAGGAGATGAAAAGCAACAAATTTAATCTAGACTCAAACGTGTCGTTAAGAGTCATGTAAATGTGTTAAAAAACTTACCAATGAATGAATTGATATGATTCGTCTTTATTTTACAAAATACACATTTATTAAACCTAAATCGAGATCATTCAATAATGTACCGACAATTGCGGCCCTATCACTGAAAGAAATTTCTTCCAGGCAACTAATTCAATTTTTACTTAAATTTCCGTTATGGTTAAAACAGCTAACTCTGTTCATAATTATAAAGGTCTACCAATACCACCTCTAAAAAAAAGTGGCCAGCATGCACAAGCTATCAAACTTTTGGCATTTGAAAATTAAGTGAGTTACAAAATTGAGGTAAAACAAAAGTCGTTGTTTTTGTGATTTTGAGGCTTTCGTAGGATATGCTTGGAGACCAAGTTTGTTTTGTGTTCAACCAAATCTGTTCATAGCCTATTCACAAGAGAGAGGTCTAGAGTCTTAATTCTTTGTCAGTAGATTCTTAACCATAGCAGAGAATATTTAGTCCAGGGGTAGAGTCAGCAGGAATTTGAATTTTAAGTGAAAAAGGAATGGCTTGGATTTTATTTTTGATTAGATTTTCGACCACATCAATCGTTCGTCTATCGTATCCATAGTCTGAAAGATGACATGACCTGAAAGACGATCCAGACATTGAGAGAGAACGGAGGGCGCTGTCTGTAAGAGTGAACATGATAGCCCGCAGGTTCGCTCGCTGCTCTAGAGAGGTAAAAACAACGCTTTTTAAAGCATATTGTTCTAGTTTTTATACATCCAGGTTTTTATTTTGCGTATGGTTCACCCACAGCCTGTGGGTGAACTATACGCAAAAACAGTACAGCGCCTTACGAGTGCAGTACAATAACGCGTTCAGGGTGCTGATGGGGCTGCCCCGGTTCTGCAGCGCGTCAGGGATGTTCGCCGAGGCGCGTGTGGACTGTTTCTACACCACCATGCCCGAATATTTTTTATGGGTTTAATTCGATATCATTGTCTATAAAAAACCGCAATTATTTTTAAACTCGGTCCTTATTTGGCTGAGTAATCGACGAACATACATAAACCTCATTCTGAAGTCGGTTTTAAAACCATTTCTATCTCTTAAAAGGTAGGTAATTTCGTTAAAAGCTGCGTCAACATTTTTACCTTACGTCCCAATGTTTAAACTTCACAAGTATTTGATTAAGAGCACTTCTCTGAAGTGGGTGGGTCTTAAGGACCCTTTAGAATAAGTTAATCAGGCAAATTCATAAAGTGCCTAGCATATACAAATAACTTATGTAAGGTACCTTATCTCTCTAATAATGATACAGAGAAAAAGTTTGTTTCTTTTATGTTCATCAAGATGGCCCCTAGCCGTTGACTATTTTATTCAGTTTTTAGAACTAATAGTACAGGTTTTTCCATAATTTTCGACAGTTTTTTTTTACATAAAATGTACATAAATAAGATCTATTGGACGACTTAAGTGGAATTAGTTATGGCTTCGATTTCGCGAAACAAATGTTTGTTCAACAAATTTGTTCCGAATCTGGGTATTTTCTATGAATACAACATAAAAAAATACTTGTATGTAGTAGGGTTCCTGAAAAAATACATTGTATCTATGTAGTACAGTTCCTGCTCATAACACCAAGCTCTGCTTACTTTGATGAAGCTTGTGGGAAGCTAATTTTTTACTGTATCTAAAATTAACTAGTTAAAGTCCATATTTTTGGACTTTTACTTTACAAATTATGCCAGGACTGACATACATTGTCATACATAACATACACTTATTAAGTTATTCATAACAAAAAACAACATAATATGCATAACAGTTATGTTGTAGATATATTCAAAGGACAACTGATAAATTTGACTTGTCTAAGCACATATTTTGTAAGCCTAAAAAAATAATGTTATTGACTTTTTTGACAATCAAGGACTTCACAAACGTCACAGTTTAGAGAATCCGTTTTTTCATAACGAACCTGAATTTTATTTTTATCATAATGAATATATATTCATATTTTAATGCCTGTTTTTGTAGTATATTCTAAGGTAATTTTCGCGAGAACTCATAATAAAACACTGTTTACCGGATTGATCGCGTGTATTTTATATTTTGTTTATAACCTGACGTTTCGGAGGCTTTTCAACACACAGTAAAAACAGTGCCTATTTTTGTGCTGGGTGGTATCGGTATTGGATTAACGATCGCAGAGCTTTAGGGTGGAAACGCACTACGCGTCAACGGAACTGCGTGGCCGCGGCACTTTATGTCAAATTAGTACAAAATCACCAAATAAGCCGCGCGGCCTCTTCATTCCTCGTCATTTGCTCTAATATGACGGGCAGTGCCGCGGCCGCGCAGTTCCGTTGACGCGTAGTGCGCTTACACCTTTAGGGTACCACTGCATTGTGTGTAATAATAATGCGTCATTTGAGTGTCAGATGCCGCTGACGTGTACTTAGTAATCATTGCCTAATGACCAGTCAATCTACCCGCATCTGAAACCTAAACCCATCCCTACCTACGTAGGTAGGTAGGTACACGTGTATTCCACCCAGCGCGATAAGACAACTACGTACGTAGTAGGTACTGAATTGATGATTCAAATCAAATATTCTTTGTTTCCATAAATACAAAAATGTACATTTAGAAAAGGTCAAATTCTTAAAATAAAACACTGACACGGAAATAAAGTGATGGTTTTGATTTTTGTCGTTTCGGTATATAGACTTAAGTAAAGAAGCGACGAAGAAACCTTTAACCTGTTAGTTGTTATTTTTCGAGTTGGAGCAAAACCTAACCCAACCTTTTTTATCTTCTAGATAATCTGATATTTTGTAGTAAGCCTTTTTGCACAGAAAGGTTTTGACATCTTGTTTGAATTTATTAACTGATAGATTTAGCAACTCACTAGGAGTTTTGTTGTAGAACCGTATACATTGCCTTTTAAAAGATACATTTGACATTTGATTGAGACCGACAAATATCATTTTCTATCATCATTATCAGCCTATATTAGTCCACTGCTGGTTATAGGCCTCCCCTAATGAGCGCCATAGCGCCCTGTCTTCACCTTGCCGCATTTTCTATGCTCTGTTAAAAATCCTAGTTTTTTTGGAAACTAAAATATAGGTAACATCGGAGCAAATTGCAGAAGCTCGAAACTATTTTTGTTTGTAGAGTTTTGACAGCTTTCATTTATTGTTTCATTGTTATGGTGAATCGATTAATTTACTGGATTAAGGGACTTTCGGGTGCGGTAGGCAGAAATTAAGAAACCCTTCGTAAAAAAAAACTGTCTTGAAATAGCGTAGTGAATATAGTATTAGATACCTATCACGAAACGATCTGTTTAATATTAATAATAAATTTCAGAGCTCTTGTTTGTGGCTTAGTATATAGAAGAATAAGGTTGGGACAGGTTTTGCTCCAACTCGAAAATAACAACTCATCAACCAAATTGCAACAAATCACTTAAAATCATTCGATGTACTGTATTCGCTAAAGGTATAGGGAGGAATCGAAAACGATGGAAATATTCGTACATAAGATTATGTACACAGCCCATACCAAACACTGAGGTTTTATGAACGTGTGTTACATGTCAACTTAGCCCTAATGGAGTATGCATAATATGCTACTGAAGGCTTATTTCAAGTTCCTATCAACTATCAACAAGCTTGGTATTAATTCAACCGTCTATAGAATCGATTAACTATTCAGAATTCGAAATGTAAGCCGACTGCAAACAAATCATTCGGTAGTACAGAGGCCCCGCATAGTTTACGTCTAGACAATAGCTGTCCCACGCGATCAATTATGCATCTGTCTTAGCCTGAATAGTGGAAACGATACCAATACTCCAGCTAAACTCAGGATTCAATGTTTGATAACATTACACCCATTGCACTGTCTTGAGTGGAGACCGCGACTTGACTAACGTAGTGTGGGACGCCCGGACGTGAAATTTTGCAGGCAGATGCTGCAGAGCGCTTATTATGGTAGGCCTCAGCTGTGGACTAATACATACATAACACAAGCTCTGCTTACCTTGGGGCTAGATAATGCTGTGTGAATTGTCCAGCATTATTTATTTATTTAATTTATTGGCTGATGATGATGGTGAAACAACGCTTAGCCTCCCCATATTTGCGCCAAAGTGCCCTGTCTTAAGCTTACCACATCCAGTAATCAAATCCCATCAGTGTTCCACAGATTTCTTTCCACCTGACCACAGATATTATATATAATTCTTTATCGATTTTTTTTCTTTTAGTCAGTAAATCTTGTTAAGAGATGAGTTCCTATGTAAATTAAACAAATTCTCGTGTCCATATGCGCACGCTGGGCATTACTGGGTAAGTTTTATTAGTCTGGTAGCAAGACGATGAAACATTTGATTTGCATATACTAATAACAATCAGAATCGAATACTCGGATCTGATGTCGTGAACTAGAGCAGTCTGATTGGATTTCAACATCAATTCAATCTAAGACGGTCCGTCGTGATTCTGTGTATTACAGAGCTTTGGTAAAAGCTACTCTATTATTGAGAGATAGAGCTTAATGTTCGAATTGTGAAGCGTAACGTGATATTGGTGTTTCTGGGTACCTTAGTGTATTATAATGTTAGGTATCGACAGCGGGCTCCAAGCTTTTTACAGAATCGCTTATTGATTCGATTTTCTGTCTAAGGATTAAATTTTAACTAGTACATAATTGTACCAACTTACGCCGGTCCTACATTACCGTGCAGAATCAAATTTGCGGAGCCGCAACTCGAGGTCCGCAGCGCGTCCGCGGCAGTTTCGCATCTGTCTGTCCGTCGATTGTCAAAAAATATTTCGATCGTCGTATATTTCGTTCGGAAGACCAATTAGAGTACGGATTCCACAAAAACGAATAAGAAACTTCGTTATTTGGTTTGTGGAGTAGACGCTCTGTTCCACATCTCGAACAACGGACAACGTCCGCGTACCGCGCGGTAGTATGAGAGCGCTCCTATGTTAATTATGGTTTTTATAGAACTTTTTAAATTGAATTATTGATTTGTCATGTCCATCCCGCCGTCATCGAATGGTTTGATATCCCATAGTGATAACTAAAAGCATTTTTAAAATGACTAATTAGTTTTCACTTGTTGAAAACGGGTAGTTTTATTTTCTGATAGCGCTGTTTAACGTAACGATTGTACCTAGATACACGTCGAAAAAATATTAACATAAAAGCGTTTACAAAATGATTAGCTAATTTTTTTTCATTTATAGTTATAACACGGGAAGTTTTATTTTCTGATAGCGCTGTTTAACGTAACGATTGTACCTAGATAGATATACACGTCGAAAAAAATATTAACACAAAGAAACGTTTCTTTCCTACCACAAGACAAAAGTATTAAAAGTTTCGAGAATAGTACTACTATTTCCAAGACAATCTCGAGTGCAATACCAGATGGATTTAATTCGAAAAGAGATGCGTTCTGTTCCCAGCGGGTGTAGTACAATTTATAACAATTGTGGAGACGGCGCCGTCACTCTAATACTGATGAATCGACCTGTCTCCACTCGTGAGCTTGTGGGACATTTGATGTTCGGCGTGGTCACTTTGCTTTAAGCTACTGTATCTATTGTATCTATCGCTTGCGTGAGTAACATAAAGCATCAACAACAAAAAATTGAAGCGAACAAAATTAATAACATTTTGTTTCTTGTTTGATAATTACTATTTATAAAGTTGTTGTTTATGTATAAAATTTGACTTAAGCCTAAAGAAATAAAGTTATTGACTTTTTGACTTTTTGACATCGCTTTAGGGTTAAAAATTTAAGCAGATTTGTATTTTTTTTCTGGATTAAGGTTAACTCTACGATTGCCTGGTGCTTCCTTAGGTCTTTAGTTTTTTAATTATTTTATTTTTCTTTAATTAAAGAACAATTTTTCCCTAGTGCTGGATTTCTTATATTTTTAATAAAACTTGTGTTTTGATTGCAAAGTCAAGATATTGATTTTAACATTGCAATAAATAATTATGTAGGTATGTTTATAATTAAGTAATAAATAAATAACGCTGGACAATTCACACAGCATTATCTAGCCCCAAGCTAAGCAGAGCTTGTGTTATGAGTACTAGATAACTGATATACATAATATGATACATTACATAGATGGATATTTTTTACTATTCATATAAAACGACCAGAACACCCGGAACAAATGTCTGCAGATCGTACACACATTTTTCCCGAGGCGGGAATCGAACCCGCAACATCCTATGTCGCAGACAGGCCTTCGCCCACCACGCCACAGAGGTCGTCATAGTAATAACTATGCGTTACGATTTAGATATTTTGAAGTAAACCGTGGTACTTAACGCTGAGATATTACTAAGGTATAAATAAAGACATTTATTTTCATATCCCGAGAGAAAAAAGTAATAAAAATGTAACTTTATAGAACAACAGACCTTTTTGTTAAATTAGGTGTTCCACGTTTACCCTTAGGCCTAACATATCACGGCTACATCCAGGCCGTAAAGCTTGCTATTCATGTGCGGGTTGAATAACGTTCTAGATACCTTCTTACCGGAGATAATAACCGTAAATATAAATTCAGGTAAAAATTCTAGTCGATTTAACGGAGGTGGGTCCATTCATATACAAGCTATATTTACAAAATTTAAAACCGACCGATTGAACACAATGTCGCTTTAAATTAAGACGGAATCTAAATCGATTTATGCGTTAGGGTCAACTCACACCGAGACGAGGCGAGAAGCGACGCTGCGCGCTCTTGATTCAAAATATAACTTTAATAACGCAAATGATACAAATTGGCGAAAGCGCGGCGCAGCACGTTACCGCCGCGTGGAGTTTTCGTTTTATGTCAATAAAAATTGTACCTTTTTGCGTAGTATATAAAGTTCTACATCATCTATTTGATAACGTCAAATTGACAGAAGCCAATTTAGATTACTTCTCCATTTGTCATCCCATTTCTTCTACAAATAATGGAGTACATAAGTCAGAAGGCTCTCTACGTTACTTATTTCTTTGATGGTATAGCGATCCTAAAACAATAATGTACCGTATAAATAGGACTTTTGTTGATATTCCATTTGGACATTTAATTCATGGAAATACAAATTATCTATTTCAGTTCAGGGGAACCAGGAATGACGACCATAAGGACTTACAAAGTGACCAGCAAGCATATCATGATAGATATGTATCTATCATGATATGCTATCATCATCATCATCATCATCAGCCTATATCATTCCACTGCTGGACATAGGCCTCCCCTAATGAGCGCCATAACGCCCTGTCTTCAGCTTGCCGCATCATGCTATCATGATGAGTATCAAAGACAATTGAATTAATTTTATTTTTGTACTCATTAGATGTAAATTTACATCTAATGAGTAAAAAAATGAAATCTATTTAATAATAAAATAAACTCATTTAATCCATTTATTACATTCTATCACATTTTTTCTATAGTCAACCCTAAGACATATCACTGGAATGTGCACTTTGCCGCCGCCGCCGTGGCGATTTGTGTGCTACCACCCTAATGAAAGGGACAGAGGGCTCTCACGCCCTCTATCCCTTTCATTAGGGTGACCAAACAAATAATTTTAGGTGGATATTCTGTGCTTATACGAACGGAATGACATTCTTAATGCAGTGACTGAATTAATCAATGTGCTTAAAATTAATGTAATGTCAGATCCATGTTCCAAAAGGATAATCTGAAAAGTTCAGAACGTGTGGCAATGACAAATTTGTATCGAATTACGGACATTATGAATTAAGATTCTGTGACTGGATTAAGAATATCATTGCAGGCGTAGGTATAGCAGTTCCCGTAGGCAGGGCTTATACCTACAGACGAAATTTTGTATAACTGGACGTTCTGAATTCATGATGAATTTTGAATTCAGTTAGTGGATTCACACAAATACCTACTCATAAGGCCAGCCTTAGACCGTTTAGATCTGAGAGGTAGATACTTCGGACTTGCTTTGGACATTATAATAATAAGCAATTAGGTACCTTATTTAGATACCTAATCTCTCTTGGACCGGATTTTCCTCTGAACAAGTGTTTTTCCGTAATTTAACTTACTTTTATTTTTATACTTTATGTTCTCGACCTGTCGACTCTGGTGTGTGGAGTATACCAATGTCGGCGACATAGCCCAGTGTGCCTTTCCTTTTTTGTCAACTTGTCAGCGGGCTGAAGACTTTGGAGTTCCACGCATGAAAAAAGTATATGGGTTGATATAAGATGAAGTAAGTATGTATGTGTTAGGCCTCTACAATAGAATTTTTCCTTAAAGACCGGTTCATAGCTATTTTGTTGGTCAAAAGCAACATTTTTCCGAGAAGGTAAGAAACGGTTTTGCTAATCAAACTCTTCAAAAGGTTCATTTCCTTTGTTTCCGGAATTCGCGTTTCCTTGTGCTTTTGTGATTACAGTAAAGTAGCTCAGTTTAGATAATAATTTTGCTGTTATTATTTATTGGTTCAAGACAGTTCAGTGGAAAATTTTATAAGAATAGCTACGGTATACCTAGTAAAAGGGAAACGGTAATTTACCAAAAATAGAAGAATCTGTGTACAATATGTCCTGCGCACCTGACTTGTCTCTGTTGAGACTGGCCGCTGTGGTCGAAAATTCGGATAACAGGACCTCCAAATCAGTTCTGACAGCATGGCATGATGAACCACTTAGTTCTACTCAGTAAGACGATAGTTCGGGATAGAAAATCGAACCCGCGATCATCGTATCAAGTTTCAAGACAACCTCCACTCAACCAACAACGCTGGTAAGACAAAGCACCAGCTAACAGATCTCTGTTAATTACAGAACAGGCATTAGTATGCGGCTAGTGTCTGTTTCCCTCGACAATACTCGTCCCTAATTATTAGTATTGATCAACGGGACTGGTCATAATCTTGTTTTATTATTTTTGCTTATGCTCGCTTCTTAAATACTTTTCTTGCAAACAAAGGGGTTACAAATGCAAAGAAACATTAGTTGATGTTTTTTACGACACTGATTTTATTGAACGCAGATGTTTGAAAGAATTTTCGGTTTTGAAAGCTTTTATCGCGAACTTGTTCACGACACTCTTTATTTTTTAACTGTACTTAATCTTTAGACAACTTGTCAGTTTGGCGGTCGGGATAGAAGTGAATGCTTTAAAGGTGACCGCGCACCTGGGAGCACAGCAGACGCAGCATTCCCTGCAGTCATTGAATTTTCTAAATCTTTATATAAAATAGTATGCAGCATCGTGCACCTATTGGCACCGAGCGCGCGGCATTTCATTAATATTCCATGAGGAAATGCGATGACTGCCGGTAATGCCGATACATGCGCGTTCAGTTTCAGATAGCGATTTGAAGTCATAAAAATAAATAATATGAATATAGTCAGTTATTAGCAAAGATAATATACCTACGTATCGGTATTCATAACTTTCACAGGTTACATGTCAAATAATCAAAATTTATAAAATTATGTAAAAACTACATAAGTTATTAAATAAACTGGCCAAGTGCAAGTCAGACTCGAAAAATTTAGAGCATTCCATTCAAAACCTTTAGTTTTTTTTTGTTAGAACAACCGTTAGAGCTTTTCATCGACCGATTCGATTAGATACTCGGCTTCTTCAGGTTTTTTCCCTATCTATTGTATTTTTGTAATCTAAACACTCACTTTTGTTACCATAAAACTAAGTGTTTAAAAATATACATTTAGCTTGATTTTTGAATAAATCGCCCTCTTAAAAAAACATTCGATTACCATGGTACTAACAAGAAAGCAAAAAATGTCTAGACGAAACTGCCAATCTTTTTTTATTCTTCATCTGACGAGGACAACTTTTATGGCGAAGCGGAAACGGTTGCCAAGAAATAGTTTAATCACCATCAAACTGCTGCTGGCAACGATTCATCGATTTTTACCCGAATTGAGGGTATGTTTTAAACACGGGAAAGTTATAAAGATCGCAATTTTGTTCCATTAAAAATTGTTGTGAAATGGAAGAAGCCAAAATTATTAAGGGGATTCTCTTTTGAAGAAGAATACAAAAATAAAAAGGGGAATTCCTGTATTTTTTCACATATTACTCCATTTCCCCGTAACAAGGTATTTAGCCCCCGTTTTAAATTACCGCGCGGAAACGAATTTGCGGAGCCGCAATTCGAGGTCCGCAGCGTGTCCGCAACAGTTTTGCATTTGTTCCGGATCTCGTACAACGGACAACGTTATTGCGAAACTCTTGCGGCACCGCACCTACGGTACCGCGCGGATACTACCGCGCGGTACCGTGTAGGTGAGAGCGCTCTTAGGGGGGCTCACAAATCAGACACCAATCCACTCTCCTACTTAATGATATGTATATGATATATTATGAAGAATTAATTAAAAATTAATTTTGTTTTTTGAAAAATAACATGAGCCTTTTTATTTTACGGCATAACAAACCGAATTAAATCCCAGTATCCCCGCGATTTGTTTCAACTTTCAAATCGTTTATCCAAGAGTTTCAGCCGAAATACATTAATACATGTCGTGTTAAAGCCCGGTGGAATCTGCGCAACATCTGTACTTGAGGGACCCACGTCGGGGTCTAAGGGACCCCTTTTAGTGGTGGGGTAATAAATCAAATGGTAATGATAGTCACGTTTTTACTGACGGCATCGCAACGGTACTTAATTCTACGTTCGTGAAGGTTTACTACGTCTTGTAGTGGGTTTATACGATTTTGAATAGCTTTATGTGTTTTGGGATCCCGTATTCATTCGTAAACCCCCTACGTATAATGTATTATCAGGTTTTTGATGTAATGTTTCGTAGCTTTTAAACTCTTTACGTCATAACGACCTCTGTGGCGCGGTGGGCGAAAATCCACCTGCGACGCAGGAGGTTGCGGGTTCGATTCCCGCCTTGGGACATATATTTGTACGATCTGCAGGTATTTGTTTCGGGTGTTCTGGTCGTTTCCTATGTACAGTAAAAAATGTCTATCTATGTATTATGTATAATCAGTTGTCTAGTAACCATAACACAAGCTCTGCTTAGCTTGGGGTTAGATAATGCTGTGTGAATAGTCCTGCATTATTTATTTATAACGCAAGTTAATTATCTGTTACTTCTTCTTAGGAACATTGCTCTAAAATTGGTAATAAAATCCCAAAAAACTTTTCTAAATCCGTAATATTACAAAATAGTAAAGACGAGAGCTAGTTAGCTCTATGAGATCTATATATCTCTGGAGTTTAAATAATATTTAATAAGCTATTAGCTCAATCGTATTTTCTAGAAGGAAATTCTTTTTAAGCTTGATTTTATACGGCGTCTCGTAGAGGAAGTTTCTAAGTAGACCCGGTACTCTAGAATTAGTTTGAAAAATTACGCTGCTCCCTTGAGTATTAAGGTAAAAGATCCGAACTACGTTTAAAGTATAAAAAGAAGCCAAGTGAGAGTTTACAGTCGTATGTTTCCTTCGAAAAACAAAAGACGAGGTTCTATGTTCGGCTGTGTGTATTTTTTTGTATGTTCCTTGATTTTTCCGTAAATTATGGACCCCAATTTGGAAAATACAAATACAAACACAAATCCCGCCGTAACCGATAATTTTTGGGACTTATTTCATTTCTTACAAACACAAAACTATTTATTTACCATAACGATTACAGATGACTGAATGTTACATTATGAGATACTTATCTATTACAGATAAATGATGTGGCTTATAGTGAAAAAATTGTTACCCGTGGTCCCACTAGGCTAGGCCTGTTTCGCAGGAGACCGAGTGTACAGGTGTATTTACATAATTACATCACACACACACATCACATCATCAGCCTATATCAGTCCACTGCTGGACATAGGCCTCCCCTAATGAGCGCCATAGCTTTTAATCTCATTACGACAATTATATTATTTATATCGTTACTACCAAGTTACTACCAAGTAACGCAAACTGGGCCTGAGTTCCCCTCAGATATAACTATATATATATATAAAATAAATACCCTATCAATTAATAAAAATGGATTATGGGCATTACCCCCAATGATAATTACATCGAGTTCACAAAATTCTGTCGATATTTATTTATTTAATAACCAATAAAATTACAATCAAATAATAGAAATAAAACAAGTATTTACAATTTCAACAATTGAGCTAACTGCCGACTGTCGATATTGTAAACTTCGACTGTCGAATTGTTAAAACGCGATGCATTTATTCAATTCTTTTGAAACTAAACAAAAATCATAAATGTTTTTATTTAAAAGATTATAAGTATAAATTATTCGTTTTTCTTTTATCTTGCATTTTAATGTAACTTAGCTATCTACTAACAAAGTCTGTTTATTAAGCTCTAGAGAGTGACTTGCATACTTAAATACCTAGTAAGAATCTACATTTAACTGAGAAACTTTAGTACTAAATAAATTTCAGTACTAATAAAAATGTCATCAATGCTTTTAACTGTAGATCTACTTTAATAAAAAGTTTCATTTAAATAAGAACAGCGTCAACTTTATGTCTTTTTCTGTAAATAAAAAAAACTTGTAATATAATGTGCTATGTAAGTATATGCGCGTTGATCTGCACCAGTGCGGTTCAACACATAGCTGAGTTTGACCCTTTTTGGCCCATACGTGGGCTGCGCGGACGATCACAGATAGGAAAGGTGCACTATGCACGATGGGTAGACCCTGGAATGTTGCAGGCAGGTACTCGTCTATCTATTTTTGTGTTTGTTTGTGGTAGATAGATATATCTATCTACGTAGGTACCTATGTAACATCTCCTCAATTTTGTATCTTACTTATCTTGTTTGTGTGTGTCTGTGCAGTCCTTGTGGAGTCAAATAAATATATCTTTATCTTTATATAAATCATTAAAATGTAACATAACTTACCATACTTGTTTATAGGAATTACTCCCAACCATCCTAACGGTCTATCCCCCGAGGTATTGGTTGGGCCTAAATTGTAACGTTACTATGGGGACAATTAGTAATACCGCAAACTGGGCCTGAGTTCCTCTCAGATATAACTATAAATACCCTATCAATCTCACTAATATTATAAACGTGAAAGTTTAGATGGATGGATGGATGGATAGATAGATGGATGGATGTTTGTTCCTTTATCACGCCAGAACGGCTGAACGGATCTGAATGAAATTTGGCACAGAAATAGATTATAGTCTGGAATAGGACATAGGCTACTTTTTATCCCGGAATTCCCACGGGAACGGGAACTACGCGGGTGAAACCGCGAGGCGCTGCTAGTTAATAATACAGTAACAAAAAAGGTAAAAACCTTTATAGCCTAAGATGGAGCACGCTTTCCCACAAAAAGTGACTAGGAAGACCTAGTCACTTTTTGTACTAGATGATACATAGGGTGTTTCCAAATGAGTACACAATACTGAAGAAGGTTATTCACCTGTTACCATTGATTAATATTTAGTTCGATCTGTCCACTGAGTAATTTCAGTGAAACCAAGCAAACGAATAGTATTTTTTTCGGATTTCAAATTTTATTGCAAGTAAATAATGCCTTATTTTGGCTGTACCATTGACTACGGCCGCCTCGTGGCACTTTCTGGTGAGACGTGAAGAAAAGGATCGAATCAAATAGTTTGTCAAGTTCGGGATGGCTTAAAACAAAACGGCATTGCTTGAAACAAAATTTAAAAACCTACAAAAAAGTCATTTGCGCTTTGGTTTTTTTAACTGAATAATAATCTGTGGTAGCAGGTGAATAACCTCCTTCAGTATTGCGCATTAATTTAGGAACACCATGCATAGCTTGTATATAAAAAAGTTTTCTTAATATTAAAAATTTACTAACTCTACTCTCTACTGCGACTACCAATCCACCAAGTTTGGTAATTATAGCCAAAACTACCGTAATTGGAGGACACACCTTCAGCAGTAGACGGTAGTGTGGTGATTACACTGGCAGTAGAGATTGCAATCTGGATTATCCAAAATCCGTTTTATCCGAATTATCCGGATAATTTCTCAATTTTCTTTATCCGGATTTAGGCGTTTCAAATCCGGACAATTCGGATAATTTGGATAATGTTCAAAATCTTTTTTTGAAGGAAGAAATAATTAAATCGCGATTTTATTTAATCGTAAATAAGTTTCAATATGAATTATAATATTATTTGGTATAACCTTCGGCTTTTTTCGTCGTCACACCACACGCCGCGCCTCCCACGGTTACCTGTTCAGGTCGTTCTATGCGTTTTCGTAGTGTTTATGCTCCCAAGGCGTTTGGAACTTTGTGGAGCTGCCTCCTTCCACTTTCCAGAGAAGATTGGTTGAACAGCCACTCTGAACTGGTACACACAAAAGCGCTACACCAACAAATGACATCAAGTCTGACAGCCAGGCTAGCACTTGCACTTGATGCGAGCGAAGGTAAGCTAGCGCATAGCAGAAATCTCCGAATGAATGCAACAAAGTAGCATTCACCTGGGCAAAGACTTGCATAGCCAGATACATCACCCCGGAGAAAATTCTACAGCAGTTCCTAGCAGCTGCAAGAGTAAGTGAAACTATGAGGGCTTGTCAGCGTTTGAGTTAGAAGTCTTAACTCTTTGGCTCACACAAGTCTTCTTGTTATCCATTCCTAAAGTTATGGACTAGTGCTTCTACCCGTTACAACTGACGGATATGAGTTAGGTTCTCAGGGTACAACTGGTGCAGTAGTTCAAAGTCGTTTAGCAAGCTATGGAAAGTGCCAGTTATGTTCGGAGTTTTTCTGATGGTTAGGATTCGTATGCGTATTCGAAACAAAACTACCCAATCACACCAAAGCCGAACCAAGGCTGGTGACATAACTCAGAGAATTAGTAAGCTGAGTGGCAGTGGGCCATCTCTGCCAAAGAAAAACCGACAACAGTTGGTCTTAAACTTGTATAAGGGGAGTGGAGACCAACGCTGTTTTAAACTCGTAAAGACCGTCCTGTTGCCAGGTGGGCTGACGATGTGTTAAAGACTATTAGCAGATGGCTGGAGGATGTCAGTTGAAGACCTTAGCTGATAAAGGGCGGCATAATGTCTAGTTGGAGAGCTACATCTACTCATATGCCGCCCCTATACTAGTCTACACTAGCACATGTTGATGAAAGGGTTACCTTTCAATAGCTAAATATGCACTATTATAGACTTTTATGACCAATAAAGTTCAGATAATTAATCATAATTTTTCGGACCAGCGTCAATGTGGTAGCTACCTTTGAACCACGTAGCCTATGCGAGATGATAGTAAAAGACCTGACGGTATCTCTGATTCCCTGAAAGATAGGTCGGCCTTTAGTTTGGGATGCCACGTATGTAGATACCCTTGCTAGTGCCTTCACATCTTGCACAGCAATCAGTAAGTGCCCGCTCCGCAGCTACATCAGCGGCGTTTGGCCTTGGGCCCATGGTCTGGGAAAGACCGCAAATCAATCGTTAGAATGATGAGTATAAGTACAAGGTAAAAGATAAAATTCGCGATTTATAAGGTGCCAAAATCGATCACGCTTTAATATATGACGAGTTCACGGTTGCCCTTGTAGCGACATATTGACCCGCCTAAAAGTCGCCAGAAGTCACTATAACTTTTTTTCTCGCTAAATGTGGAATTTTGTCCGCTAAACATTGATAAAATCCTCTAGTTCTAGCGGTCACGGGACCTTTGCTGATTAGATTTTTATGAAATTGATGTACATACGTGTAAATACTTAGTTGTAATTTGTCATTTTTGAGTTTTCGTTGAAATAAAGTTGAACTTTATCCAAATTATCCGAATTATCCGGATTATCCGGATCTGTGAATGATGTAATCCATATTATCCGGATAAGAAAATTGTCCAGATAATGCAATCCCTAACTGGCAGTCAATTTGTCTGATAATATGACCCGTATTTTTAGAACGAGAATCATTGCTTTGCCGTTACATAGTTATTAACTAGCACGGAAAGTAAAGTATTTTTCCGATCGTCATTTTTCTTCTATTCGGAATGTTTCAGGGTTTCAACAGCTTTGTATTTATAAGGTAACATAGTTATTAACTAGCACGGAAAGTAAAGTCTTTGTCCGATTTAAGGCTGTTGTATGGGTCAAACTAGCACCACTACCTATTTTATCTTATTATTACGTTGAACAAAGGAAATTTCCAAAATCCATCGTACAGTTCGTGATATCTATTATAAGCTTTTTTTAAATGCCTCTGTAATAGTTTTACTCTATTTAGTTAAGCCAGAAAATTTAAAATAGATATTGGTGGCCACCAAGGGCAACTTCGACATTCTGCCTAAACCTCTCTTCTTGCTTCTGTAATAGAATAAAACTATTACAGAAGCATTAAAAAAAAGCTTATAATAGGTATCACAAACTGTACGATGGATTTTTGAATTTTTCTTTTTTCAACGTGATAATAAGAATAAATAGGTGGCGGCGCTAGTTTGACCCATACCACAGCCTTAAGTACTACCGTCATTTTTCTTCTATTCGGAATGTTATTTAGAAAATTATGTTGTTGACAATTTTACATGAACAGCTTTGTATTTAGTCAGTAGGTACGTAAACAATGTTTTATAAGTTTGTACAAATAAATATTCTTATTATTTAATTAAGTTAAGATGAATTTGATCCAATCTAGAATGTGCCCTTTGGTGATGTTAGAGGGGAACGTATGCTACTGGTCAAATCTTTTCGACCTTTAAGACTTTCATCAATAATTGGATTAATCCATCAAACTTTCAAACCTTTGGACGAGGCGCCCAGTGACATAATGTTTCAATCTGATTTATCTTCGAGAAAAAGAGATTGGATGAAATGACAAATTACTTCACGAGAGGCAGACATTGGTCGCTTGTTTCAATAAAAAAAACATTGTTGTCTAGGGTAGAATAGGAAAAATTACGTTACTTTGTCATTGAATGCTTAAATTATTTGAAATTCATTCCATCAACTTCAATAATATACGCAATGTATGACGATGCGATGTCATTATTGTCTAGCCTAGCTATAGAGAACAATCCCCATGCTTGGCCTACTGGACCTAGGAACTATAATAAAACCGGCCAAGTGCGAGTCGGACTCACGCACGAAGGGTTCCGTACCACTAACTAAAAAAACGGCAAAAAAAATCACGTTTGTTGTATGGGAGCCCCCTTAAATATTTATTTTATTATGTTTTTAGTAGTAGTATTTGTTGTTATAGCGGCAATAAAAATACATCATTTATGAAAATTTCAACTGTTTAACTATCACGGTTCACGAGATACAGCCTGGTGACAGACGGACAGACGGACAGATGGACAGCGGATCCTTAGTAATAGGGTTTTTACCCTTTGGGTACGGAACCCTAAAAATCCAGCCAAGAAAGCTTTTGGTAACTTTAATACTTCCTATTAAAATTACAGGGATAATAGACGTACCTACAGTCTTCGGGGAAGTTTTAGTAATAGAGACTCAAATGGCGTTATTAGCCCCTCAATGAGAGAGAGGTCTTCAGATAAGTCGTGATGAACTCGTTCGTCCCTTGGTATACTGGGTCTCTTTATCCAAAACGAAAAAAACATTTTGAGTGGATTTAAAAACACTGGAACATCACACTTTCGTCTAGCAAACAGGACGGGAAAAGCCAGATTAATTTGTATATCTTCCAAGAATTAATCGTTACTGTCTTGGGAAATCCGAAAACCTTAGTAACGCGGCTACGGGGAGTCGGTTTTGTAAATTGAATTTTTCGAGTAATCTTCAGTAAGTGTCTACTTGTATTTATTATTATGGTGATGGGCTTGAAATTTATAATAACTCCTGCTTTAACAAGGCGCTAACAGAGCCGAGGAGATTTCAGGATTTCGTTGTATAAAATCGTATGAAACTGCGTACTCTTGTCCTTATCGAGTCTTTTGAATCGGCAGATGTCATTTGTTTCAACATTGTCAATAACAAAGAAAAATAATAGATTCAGGCGTTACTTTGCGGAAATCCATTGCAAAATATAAGAATGAAAATATTTAGTAACAATTCCGCGAAAAAACTAGTTTCGTGGAGAGACGAAACTAGTTGACGTCTTGCTTTGATAGGTATTATTTCATTTTGTAGTTGGCGTCGTTTTCTTCTACAACGCGCACTACATTTTGTTAGAACTTATCGGAGAAGGTTTTTTTCGCGGAATTGTTACTAAATATTTTCATCCTTATATTTTGCAATGGATTTCCGCAAAATAACGCCTGAATCTATTATTTATTCAACATATTGTCAATAAATAAAGAAGTCAAATCAAGTCTTTCGGCTGCCTCACTCGATCCAGTTCATAATGAAATTGATGAATTTTGAATTTCTTTGCTGCCATTGAAATTTCAAGTTAATGGCCGAAGAGAATTTCCATGAAAATCGTAGAAAAGTTGATTACACACTTTGATTACAAATAAATCAACAGGCCCTTTGTCTATCAAAATCGAAATCAAAATGTTTTCATTCCTATCGGGTACAATAACGGCTACATAATCACATTTCCCATTGATTGAAGCTCTATTGTCTTCCTTTCGAAGATCAAAGAAGTACAGTGCTACTGAGTTATTCGCCCAGATCTATTTCCAACTGCTGAGCTAGCTGGTATAAGAACCAAAATCAATTTTGAGTTACGCCTTAGTTTGAATTCAAAACAAAATGTTGTCATACTCAACAGATAAGTAGGCAGCGCTGGATCTTCAGGTGATCATTCAAATTTTATGAACACATTAAATTAACATTTCAATGGGTATTACTTGAGCAAGATTTTCATCAATTGTTTTTGTTTGTAATGAAGCTATTAATTTTAAATAGGTTCCATTTGTTGTTCAACTCGTTGTCCAGTAGGCCAAGCACGGGAATTATTCTCTAGGGTAGAATAGACAATAATGACATCGCATCATCATACATTGCGTAGATTATTGTTATTTATATATACATTATTATTATTAAGTTGAAGTCATCATCATCAGCCTATATTGGTCCACTGCTGGACATAGGCCTCCCCTAATGAGCGCCATAGCGCCCTGTCTTCAGCTTGACGCATCACGACGCAGTCTTTCGCAAATCGTCATCTCACCTGGTCGGAGGGCGTCCTACACTACGTTTGCCGAGTCGCGGTCTCCACTCAAGAACACGTTTACCCCAGCGGTTATCGGTTCTTCGTGAGATATGGCCAACCCACTGCCACTTCAGCTTGCTAATCTTTTGAGCTATGTCGACAACCTTGGTTCTCTGTCGGATGTATTCGTTGCGAATTCTATCCTTCAGAGAAACTCCGAGCATGATTATTCCGAGTTGTTCCGGTCTGATACCCCTTGTTGTGATCCACCAGAGGGATCGTCATTATTTAAAATTATTTTTTATTCCGGTCTGATCCCCCTTGTGGTGACGCATAAGAGGGATCACATATTTTAAATTATTTTTAATTCCGGTCTGATCCCCCTTGTATTCCAAGTTGAAGTAATCAATTTCAAATAATTTACGCATTCGATGACAATGTGACGAAATTTTTCTATATTCTATCCAATGCCCTACAGTAGGGTAAGCACGGGGATTGTTGTCGGTGGACTATTGTCTACATTAGTAGCCAATAGTCCACCATTATAATGTTCACTCTAATGAGTGAACATGTAGGTACTTGAAGATATGTATATCAATGTCATAAACACTGCAATTACAAATATAATTGGTCTAGTCATTCTACAAACGCGCTGATTCTACAAACCTGCGGCGACATTTACCTACATCGGAGATAAGTGGTATAAACGGCTCATAAGGGAAAAAATAAGGTCAGGTTGAGTGCCTAGTGTTCAAACCTACGCTTGTTACTTTTTGCATGAATTCGTATTAAATTTATTATCATTTGGGTCCTAGGTTCAAAACCTTAAAATCATTTATGTTCACTTTCTAATTATTCTAATTTTGAGGCCTATTATGTTATTATATATTTAATTAGAGAATAAAACAGCAACCATTATCAATCATCGGCGCTATAGTTCGTAAGAGGTCTCAAAGATTTTCGGTTGAACCGACTAAGGGTTTCGTGGCTTAGTTGGTTAGAGCACACCCGTACAAAGAGTGGGCGCGGGTTCGAGTCCCGCCGAAACCGTAAATTTTTGGGAACTTATCCTCCTATCATTTCTTACCATTATAAATTATACATCAATACGTTACATCAATAACAACGTTCACAAAATACTTTTACCTCTCGGAATACTAAGCAATTTATCAAACTTTCAACCCTTTTCCGCGAATACTTGTGAACGTACGAGATTCAATGAAAAGATACCACAGACGTGATCTTATTAAAACTTCTTCCTTTACGGGTTGTTTTTCAAACTACGTATATCATCTTAAGGCCGGGATAGACGGGCCACTTAAAGGCTTTTTCAGACCTACGTTTTATTTGTATTCGCTACCCAAATCAGTAGCGAAAGCCGAGTGGGTTTGCGATAATTCTACTGTCAACTAAAATTCCGCGGAATCCTTTCGAAATTTACCTGGGCTGATTCACATACTACCTACGACTATTATATTCACTGCCTAATGAATATCATAGACTTCTAGGCCTAATAAAACATAGGCTGCTTTTTATCCCATAAATCAATACCCATGGGAAAGAAATAATCTAAAACACCGCGAGCAAAGCCTGGGAAGAAGCTAGTAAATAAATAAATTGCTCGTCTATTCCCAACCTTACAGATAGAACATATTTTTTCAACCCGTAACGTATGTCGGAAACTATTTTAATAACAAGACTTTATGGTATTTTCTCTTATACATGCTGAAATATTATAAATGTAAATAGGATAGGATTCGCAACGAGTACATCCGACAGAGAACCAAGGTTGTCGACATAGCTCAAAGGATTAGCAAGCTGAAGTGGCAGTGGGCTGGCCATATCGCGAGAAGAACCGACAACCGCTGGGGTAAACGTGTTCTTGAGTAGAGACCGCGACTCGGCAAACGTAGTGTAGGACGCCCTCCGACCAGGTGGGATGACGATTTGCGAAAGACTGCTGGCAGATGCTGGATGCGGCAAGCTGAAGACAGGGCGCTATGGCGCTCATTAGGGGAGGCCTATGTCCAGCAGTGGACTGATATAGGCTGATGATGATGATGATGCTGAAATATTTACACAACCGCCCACGAATACTTTCGTTATTCTAAGAAAATATTGTGATTGTATGACTACTTACATCGCAAAATCAAACTTCTTGGAACCCAGTTTATGTTTTGTTTTCCTTATATCCCCAATGTACCTACCTAATTTGCCCTTTTGACTTTTTCTGGTTAAATCTCGGAATTTCTGGGTCTCACGTGAGACGGTAGGAATAGTCATGCGTGGGACGCTGGGAATATTCCTCTCTAAGACATATTTTCTTATTATTCTAAACGAAACTCGTTTTCAGTTCTTAGGATGCTACTGACGGCCGATGAAGTGCGGCGCAGGAGGCTACGGGTTAAATTCCCGCCTCGGGACAAATGTTTACATACAATCTGCACTATATTATATAAAAATTATTAAACGTACGAAAACTATGTGCCCGAAGTCTAAAAACTACGTCCTCTGCTGAAATAGGCCTTCCCAAAAAGTACCTTACTTGTTTAATTAAGCTTACCCCTGAAAAATTGGATAGGTACGAGTACGTAAGTTTAAGGGTAGTAAGACGTCTGTGAATTGTTTTAAGTACCTACGTCTTTAGATTATTTGAATGAATGAATGAATGAATGAACACTTTACTGTACAATAAACATGAATAAATAATCTTATATCTAAAATAAACATAATACAGTACAAAAGGCGGCCTTATCGCTGAGAGCGATTTCTCCCAGGCAACCTTGGGATGAAAAAAAAAATATTCATAAAGTATTTGGTTGCATCAAATCGCGTGTACATTCAAAAACAAAAGATAAATTAGGCGAAATGTGTTCTAGGTCTTTTCGGCAGCAGTCAATTTGTGTTTTAGCAGATCCGAGCACCCGACCCTTTATGTAGCAGTCACTTCAAGCTCCAGGTAAATATCAAAGTAGTCAAACTGTGCTCTAGACCGGTTATTCCCAGTACTTAGTTCTGTGCTGTGTAGTTAGTTCTGTGCATCAAAAAAATATTATAATTGCAGAAATGTTAGACCATGAAATTCAGCACATATCAAATGACAGGAGACGTCAAAATGACAGAGAACGTCAAAACTGACTGAAAACGTCAAAAAACGATGGAAAATGTAAAAAATAATGTAAAAAATAACAACAACTGCTAAAATGACAGGAGACGTCAAAAATGACAGTCCAAGATCGACCATCACCGACATTACCATCGACAATTATTATTATTTAGATCAGAAAGTAGATTGTTGTATAAGGTAAACGGTTTATTTGATGGAGTATTTTCAGTTTTCTTTTGCCATTTTGTAGTTTAACTTCATTAAATGACTAATTATCATACAATTTACTTTCATGTTGCTTAGATTTCTTGCGTCAGTTATTCCTTAGTAGTTTTCTTATGTTTAGTTGAATCAGCAAAACCTCTCGCAAGTCAAAAATTACATCATAAATGTGTTTTCTTGATTATTTTCTTAGCAACTTTCATAATAAGATGCCAAGATAACACATATTATGTGGGAAAATATTCTTTCGCTAATAAGATTCTGTACAAAGCTTCTGTACCTAGTTAACGACCATTAGACTTGCACATTACATTTCTTTTCTTACAAGCTTTGAAATTCTAAACAGAATTATGTGTATATCCCACTATCCCACTAATGTTATAAATGTATAGTTTGGATGGATGGATGTTTGTTACTCAATTACGGCTGAACGGATCTGGATGAAATTTGGCACAGAGATAGATTATAGTCTGGAATAGAACATAGGTTACATTTTATCCCGGAATTCCCACGGGAACGGGAACTACGCAGGTGAAACCGCGAGGTGCTGCTAGTTATTTATAATTACGAAATAAACATATTTAGAATACTACAGATAAAAATTAGAAACAAATTAGAACTAGTATTAACAATTGAATCAGCTAAGTAACTGCAGACGGTCGCAAACAGTCGAGAAGTAGCTCACCTGATCCATATCAAACATATTTTCAGTATGTAAAACGACCATTATTGAAAATACTTGCCTGAATCTCATTTCTCTCACATTTCTAAAAATTCCAAAATGCTAAGTACATATTAAAGATCATTTTATCAAGTATTTATCGCGTACCTTTTGTTTGATTTTTCCCAACGTTTGAACCGCGTTACAGCGATCGTGGTCACAGGGCCCGGTGACCACGATAAATAATCTTTAATAAGATAACAAATCGTGAAAGTTTAAAAAGGCTTCCACAAATGAAATTGTACTTTTTAAGTATAAAATATCAGCACAAACAGAAAATGTGCCTTGATAAAATCCGCTAAGTGTAGAAAAGTTTGTAATTACAACATCTTTGCCCTAGTTGTTTGTTTACATAGGCACTTTGAGCGTAGGTGAAGCGTACTTTACCAAAGCTACCAAGTTAAAGCTAATATTATGGTAACCTTCAGGTAACGCTAGAAATTCAGGAATGCCTATGAAATGCCTATAATCAGGCGTTTTGCAAAATATTCTGCCAAAACGAAGCGGAAAAAATTTAAAAGTTGCCCTTAAATAGTGTCAAAATAGCGCCGCATCAGCCACTGCATCAGGAAATGATTTTCTCCAAAAATACAGTTAACCCACGATGATACCGCCATGTAGAGATACGTTTATAGAGTTGTTTTTTCTACTAAAACGGAGCGGACGTATTTAAAAGTTACCCTAAACTAGTGTCAAAATAGCGCCGCATCAGCCACTGTATCAGGAAATGATTCTGATTGTTGACACTTAAACGTGTATCAGAACATTTAGCAGCGAGCGTCAAGCTCTTTGAGGGGTGTTGGGGAACTCCAACATCTCGTCTCCCAAGCCAACCTTACCTGGATATGGTACAGCCTGCTAGATAACGAACTAGGCTCTGGTGAAAATATCAAACAGTCTTCATAATTTTATAACTCAGATGTTTACCATTATTTTCCACTAGCCGTGCTCCGCGGTTTCACCCGCGTTAAATTCTAATTTCATATTTCTAGGGGATATTTCCGTAAATCTCCCATGGGAATTTGATGTTTTACCAGGACAAAAAGCTTATGTTACTCACCATTCTTTCAACTAACTCTATGCCAAAAATCAAGTCGATTGGTTGCTTAGTTATGGCCGATTGGTAGCTTAGTTATGGCGTGAAGGAGGGATAAAAAAACAAACACACTTTCGCATTTATAATATTAGTAAATAAATAAATAATAAATAATGCTGGACAATTCACACAGCATTATCTAGCCCCAAGTTAAGCAGAGCTTGTGTTATGGGTACTAGATAACTGATATACATAATACAATACATTACATAGATAGATATTTTTAAGTATACATAGAAAACGACCAGAACACCCGGAACAAATACTTGCAGATCGTACAAATATTTTTCCCAAGGCAGGAATCAAACCCGCAATCTCTTGCGTCGCAGGCGGACCTACACCTACCGCACCACAGAGGTCGTCGCAAATAAAGTCGTCGCAAGTAAAGAAGTTAGGATTGCTTGACATTGGCAAAAAAGTGTCCATTCAGACACATATTGCCATTAGCAAAGAATAATCATCATCAAGCTCTTGACACCTGTTTTGAAGCAACGACTTACTTCTCCGTGTATCTTGATAAATAGATAGATAGATAAATCATTTATTTTTCGTCTGCAGACACACATATAAAAAAATAAACAAAGTAACAAAAGTGATTTTAAACTACTTAAGTGTTAAATTATCCTAAACATAAAACAGAGATAAACACACATATAACAATCATAATAAAATTAAACAAAATAAACTACATTTTGAAATACATAGCTTAGGATCTTGGATTATTTATTTCCCATTTGCTCGTTTATTATATACAAAATTATGAAAAAAAATTGTGTCCCCTGCCTTGGGAAGGATTCTCGCCAAGGCAGGGTACATCTTACGGTGAACGGTCTGTACGTAACGTACCTAATTAAAAGATGACAAATAAGTGACGTAAGTAATAACTACCACTATTACTACCCTGTGACAAGGGTATCTAGTTTTGCATAAAGCCATTTAACTTTATTGCTTTAGACCTTTGTGGACGTGACTACAATTGTGACATGAGCTATGTGTAGCCTTACTCAGCTTTTCAAATACTTGCTAGTATGGTGGAGGGAAATGTGAAATGATTTGTTACTCCCGCTTTTGAAAGTGGAGCTGTAGTGCTTTTTTTAACAGACTTGGAAAAAAAGAGGAGGTTATATGTTCGGCTGCATGTTTTTTATGAAGGTTTGTCGATTACTCCGTCAATTTGAATGGACCGATTTGGATGATTCTTTTGCTAGTGTTTCAGAGGATGATTTGGAAGAGGTCCCATAAAAATTTCGTTTCGAGAAATTTGTATTTGTCCTGCAAAAGTTAGAGATCAGTTTAAAACGATAGAAACGAAGTCAGTTTTTAGTTTTTTTTTTAAAATAATCATGTTTTTTTTGAATGGTCTAAGTTAAGTTGAAAGTAAAAAAAAGAGGTCTGAGTGTCAAAATCACAAGGTCTAAGTTTAGTTGAAAGTAAAAAAAAGAGGTCTAAGTGTCAAAATCACAAGGTATATTCGAGATTCTAGCGTTTAGTTTGAGACTCTTTATCCTTATGCACTTAATGCAAAAAATAAAGCTGGTTGTAGTTTATTTTTTAAGAAGTCTTACATTCTTTTACATAATGATCTATGAGTACCTATATCTGAGCTAAAAGACTGAATGGATGGAGATAGTTAAAGTACTCGAAAATGTTCCAGAACGAGTTTCCAAACATTTAACAAATTAGATCTGGGCCTCCTAAAACTTGTAGTATTCTCTTATAAACTGCGGAATCCCTTCTTAATGCGTTTAGTACCATTTCTTACGTACAAAAGGGCACTTTTTAAGTTCTTTGTCTCGTTACTGCCAAAGTTTTGATATTAAAAAGGACAACCATAGCGGAAGTCCCTAAACTGTAGTAGGTACAGTCATCAGAATATAATATGATAAAAAAGTTGGAATTTTACTGACACGGTCCATTCAATTTCTACTAATACGCTTACGTATTCTTTAATATAATCACAGAAGTGAGAGACCAGTACAGATTTATTAGTTAATATAGTTAATTAAGTGAATGTAATAATAAGTTTCACTGCGGGTGACCGGGCCGCGATTACTAAGCCCCCCCAGCCCCGGCCAGGCGTAGGAGGGAACCCTCCGGGAGGGTCCATAGGCCACTATGCCATCCGTTGATTTTTAAAGTTTATTGGGTGTTTTTATTGTGGAAAACGCCTTTAGTTACATAAATGGTTACTTGACTGCTGCTTTTACTCGCTCAGTGAATATTTTGACCACTGTAAAAAAAAATACCATGATTTATGATGTTGGGAAATGATATGTAATTAACCTATTTAGTAAAAAAGATTGCCTAGTTCGTTTTTCATTTTTTTCAATGTAAGTATTATGTGTAATTTAAAATTTTGCATGCCATCATTAATGGTAGAACATAATGAACCATGGCATCTAGATTAAGACCTTATTTTGTATGCACATATATTTCTTGCAAATAAATATATGACTATATGAGTATGCCTATTTCTTTAAATAGCCCGCGCTTCTGCCGCTGCGTTGCGCGCTGACACTTATTCATTACAAGATAAAGTTAAAAACTACAACCCGACTACGTGAAAGTTATAAAAGTTTGAAACATTTACATTGACAAAATAGAATGACGTATCGGTCATATTTGACAGGCATAGAGTTGAAAATGAAAATAGGTCGTAGGTATTGTAATTTTTCTCTATGGGGCCTGCAGCCTGCGGCTACCTAAACTTTAATACACGTTTTGAAGGCTTATTCGGTGTCGGAGCCCTAAATCCTATAGCCTATAACCATCGGGGTATTGAGACGAATCAATCGATACATAATTTGTTGAAATCGAACCAGTAGTTTCAGCGCTACGTGGGAACAAAGAAATCGGCCACATACATACAAACATACAAATATACAAACATACAAACATAGGATGCTAACCTCATAACCCTCCCCTGTTGGTAGTCGGGTAAAAACTTGGCAAAGTTTTGCTGACTGTACCAACAACAAAATAGAAGTTATCCTAACTCCGCAAAACAACCGGGGTCGGATCCTTTTCAATAACAAGGGGATGTTCTTGAATTATAAAGTACCATTAATTACAAGACAATACATAATTTTCAGGTGGATTGGAATAAAAGCGCTTTTGAAGGGTTTTATTCTCGGGCTTTTGGTTTTACTTTGTAATTGATAGATACTTATTGACTGTAAGAAAATTTTACCACTCCATAATAAAATTATGTCATGTTCTTGAAATATAATTAAATCTATCTTTAAATTATATGTATGTCTTATACTTATCATGTTCTAAATTAACTTTTTTTCTTGGCAATGTAAGTTATTTTTATGTTTTTACTGAACAAACAGGTTCCTATGTCATAAATAAAAAAAACAACCCTGAATGTTTACTTTTATCAATCTACAATGCATAAAATACATTAAAATATGTAGGCACTTTACTATGCTAAAACATTTTTATGCCCACATACAATCATTCCATCAATTGCTTTCGCAAGTCAATTTACATACCCATCTATGGTCCGGCAATTTCTCCCGCCTACCCCACGGTCAGTCCGAATTTCAGAAATATTATGCGGATATTCGTAGCTTTTACATAACAGCTGGAACACTTGTTACTTTCTTAAGTTACTTGCAAATGTATGGCAAACCTGATAAAAACATATTGTTCATACCATAACTTCGGATTTCAAATTAGAAAATTTTTGGCCATTATTGCGATTCAGCTGTCGCTTTAGACCAAGTAGTCGTCAATGTTTTCTGTATTAAATTATCGTGATATTTATATAGATAATTTTGCATGTTAAAGTAACCTAACCATCCTCTCCACCCCGTCATGTAGTCCCGGGCTGGCCTAACACACTCCATTAGTGCCTGATTTATTGCAGTTCGCTAAAAGGGTCCCTCAAGGAACGATCCTTGGGCCCTCTTTATACGTATCACTCACATTAGTTGTATGGAAATTCTGGCTTGTAACGCTAGTTTCGTAATTTGTTTTTTCCGTTGACATTTTTACTGACTAATGTATTATGTCTCTTGCACGCACATCTATTATGTTTGTTTATAAGGGTGAGCTAGTAAATATGTAGGTACACCGATTCTAACTGAGTTGGAATTTAGACATCTTCGTATGAGTATCAATGTTCATTTGAGGGGCTCTTAATTTCTGATTAAGTGTGTTTTAGCGAAAATAAAATAATTTATTAATTATTTGTTTATTTACAAATATTTTCTGTTCATAGGCTAACTTGACAGACTTGGTACTTGAATAACTTTGTATCTTAATGATAAAGTTTACTGAAGAAAACATGAAACTTAACTAATCAAACTTCCCGACAGAGCGGAACTAAAAAGGATATAATTAATGTCAGGCGTGTCACTTTCGAAGCAAATTGCTCGTTCTTTGAAGACTAGGACAAATAAAACAGTAACCAAGCTAACTTTTACTCGTAACTTCTCGGTAGCGCTTCATAATAGCTTTGAAGTAAAATAAGTATGAACTTAATATGATAACTTAAGATCTAATATGATAACATATTAGACCTGAGCTATGTGTACCTATAAGCTAAGGCTTTTCAAACCAGTAATAAACAAACACCTATAAAAAAAACCGGCCACGTGCGAGTCGGACTCGCGCACGAAGGGTTCCGTACCATTATCTATAAAAAAAAGGCAAAAAAATAACGTTTGTTGTATGGGAGCCCCCTTAAATATTTATTTTATTCTGTTTTTTAGTATTTGTTGTTATAGCGGCAACAGAAATACATTATCTGTGAAAATTTCAACTGTCTAACTATCACGGTTCATGAGATACAGCCTGGTGACAGACGGACAGACAGAGAGCGAAGTCTTAGTTATAGGGTCCCGTTTTTACCCTTTGGGTACGGAACCCTAAAAACGCATCTACAAAAAGCTAGTTTCCAATTTTATTAACAAGTAAAAATCGTGTTGATAAAGGATGAAATTGAAGATGACGGCATTCTAATATTACAATTGATCAAATTAAGATACAGATACTTTTATCAATATAATGTATCAAATACTTCGAAGAAGTTTCTCATATTTTTTTTTACAGAAAATTGCGCAGAAACTTAGTAAATTTAAGAAAACTCCAGGACTACCTATATTATAAACTTTTTTAACAGTAACAAGCCTTATTATAAAAAAATCTTTATTAATAACGCTCGTTACATCATCTCAGCGAGATAGCATGCTGTCGTGCTGTCATTCTAAAACCCATTATTTATCTGCAGGACTTATAACTTAAGTATTTAATTAGGCTTTAAACTTCTTAATTGACACTAAAACTAAACCAGTAATAGTAAAGTATGAACTCTTAATAATAACTGCAGCCATCTAATGATTTTGTCCAGATTTTGACAATGTAATCAAACTAAAATACGTACAGTACCTTTTACATCATCATCAAAGTCAATCATTTCAATCTACGTCTTTACTGATGACCCAACTGTACTTACTACAACTTTTTCTTCCATAAACCAAGTTGAAGGATCATCAAAGATTATGACGTCATCTCCATTTGTACCCACCGCGTTCAAATTATTGTAGTTTGGGGAATGCCAGCGTTTATTCGTACAATTTCCTTTATTGCCTACTTAGTCTGTGGTTCTGTCTGGCATTCATGGATTCTTATATGTACTCGTATATACTAGACTGCCCAGATCTATTGCCTCGTGATCTAATTACCGCCTCCATAGGTAGATACATAAAACTTAAAAAAAAAAAAAAAAAATTGTATGCTATAGTTGCAAATCAATTTTTAGTAAAATACCAAAAGGATCTGAATTTACAAAAAAAATGCAGATTTGTTCGGGTGTTCTGAATGTTTTCGGAAGTGGTCTTGACAATAAAAAATATGTTATATATTATGTCATGTATTAAACATAACTAGTTACCCATAACACAAGATCTGCTAAGGTTGGGGCTAAATGATGCTTTGTCAATTGTTCAGCATAGTTTTTTTGATAAGACTGATAAAAAACAATATTTACGTCCTTTACTTATTGTCATCTTATATAAAATTCACTGAATTTCTCTCAGTGAAAATATCAAAGCAAATAGCGTCGTTATCTTTTTTGCATTCAGCGTGACTTACAAAGTTCTTGACTAAAATTTCTAATTAAAGAACTCGCTTTATAAAAATAAATAAAGCTCTCTGGAGATCTAGATAACATTTTATGATGTTACGATTTTATTCTCAGTAAAATATGGTACGACTGAAATTATTCTTAGAGATGTCGCAAAGTTGGCTTCTCTAACAGTAATAAAAGATTAAATGGTAATTTTCCATACACCAGAATGACTTGCGACGAGATACCCGATTGAAAAGGTATGTTGTAAAATTATTTGATATTGTAATTGTATTGATATTTTACTAAGAACCAAACTATAGGATAATCATTGCTGTCAACAGAAAGGGCAGAAAGAGACAGAAAGGGAAAGACAAAGAGAAGACAGAAAGGTAGGTAATACCACAAAGTTGTAACCAATATTCCAGTATTATTAGTTAGTAATTTTAATATAACCACAAACTTTACGTAGGTTTTACCTTATACACCAAAATTGCGTATCTAACTCATAACTTGTCATCACGTATGTAGATCTGCTAAGGAATATGAAATACATTTTTTTTTATAAAGGAAACCATTATTAACAAAGAAAATTATAATCAAATAATAGAATTAAATTAAAACTAGTATTTACAATTGAAACAATTGAGCAAACTGCAGACTGTTGCAAATAATCTACAGGTACCTCAACTGATGCATATCAATACCAGTCGGAAGCGAGCTCAAGACGCTAGCTGCATTGCCCCGCTGTATAGCAATGCTGATGAGAAATAAGAGTACATTGGTTTTTAGTCTGTTAGAGAATTATGAAGGCACGCTTAATTTAAGGGTGGAAGATTTACTTACTTAGTGTCCTACTTACCTACCTGCTTCTTAAGAGGATGTATATGGGTAGATAGGTTTGCTCTTACTTTATAGCTCGTATAATGTTTCGCTCTGCATAAAAAATCACCATTTAAACGCTCTCATTTTTATAGTACAGTCAGCAAAAAAGTTATAAACATGAACTAGCTTAAAGTTGTGTAAAAGTGAAAACATTTCTACAAAAGCGCTTGGTTTGCAATCCTAATGGCGTCTGAGACAATATAGAGGCGTCTCATATTTCATTTAACGGCTTTTAATGAAATGAAATGGTTTGGTCTTAGAACACCATTATCACTTTATTTGAGTTGTTTTTCGTGCAAATGTAGGTACAGTGTATGTTAAAATATGTTATTTATTTGAAAACTGTGTGTATTATAAAGATTTACTAAACAAAATGTATTATAAATAAATTAAATTAAATATGTTATATAAGGTTCTACGAATGACGTGTACTTGTCGCAAAAAAAAAAGTTAAAATCTTGCTAAAACAAATAATTTAGAAAAGACTTGTTGTAAAGATATGTGAAAATATGCTGTGTTTTTTTGCTGTCCGTAAGTAATCTAGAAAATGGCCGCGTTTGCAAGCAGCGGGTAGACACGAACTTCGCTTTGTCCTTTCATTGTATTATTTACAGAGTTAGAGGGGATGTGAAACCACTTAAAGTTATATACGACCATGTAAGTTGTGTAATGAATATGTAAGGAAATATTACGAATGGTAAATGGGGTTATGAATTCTTGGGATTTGGGTTACGTAGAGTTGGATGAAGAGAGGCTTCTTGAATTGTATTTTTACCGTTTTGTAAAAATTTGGTAAGATCCTGGCCATTTGCGTGATGGGATTCAGGTAATTTACGTAGAAGGTAAATTACGTAAAAAATTCTAGTCCTGGTAATTTGCGTTTCTGGTACTATGCGTCTGAACGGTTTGAAAATATGTTTAATGCACAAGAATATTAGCTACTTAAATACAATATAAAATTTAGCTCTTCTAAAGCATTTAGAGGGTTGGTAACGCGCGTGTGATGTCCCTGATGTTACAGGCGTCCATAGGCTGCGGTAACCGCTTCCCATCAGGTGGGTCGCGCGACCGTTTGCCACCTTGGTGGTATAAAAAAAAGTTACTAATGTTAGCCAAAAAAACACATGGGTACCTACCTAAGTTCGACAGCAAAAGAATTTACTATCGTTTAAGTACCCTACTATTTAAGGCGAGTGCAAGAGCCTATTTTGGGGGAGGCCTATGTCGATATTTGTGAGCTCATTTTATGATAAAAGACTTTATGTAAAACTACAAAATATTATTTTTCCTTAGAGTATTCTTTATGAATGTTCATTCCCAATATGAAACAAAAAAATGAGTACACGCTGGCATGTGGAACTAGCGTGACTCGGACCGCACTCACCCTGAAAAAGTCCCTCGTTAAGGGATGAAAAGTTTGTATTCTTTTAACAAAAACAAGGTTCGGTAAACTACGAACCATGTTTGTGTTAGAAGAATACAAACTTCTCATCCCGTAGACAGTCATAATTAATTAAAGAAAATATGGTTTTGCTCTTATTTGGAATTGGTTCCTACTCTATAAACGTGTCTAGGGTAGATTTTCTGTGTCTCAGTCTAGGTACTTTGTGCCCGAAGGTCGTATCGACACATTGATTAGTTTTCACGGAAAATGCCAGATAGAAATTGGTGTCAAGAGTATTCGCTCCATGCTAAGGCATTTTGTACATGATTTTTCCTTGGCACTACGTTTTATTATAACGCAAATAATAATAGTTATTGGAACTTTTGGCTTGACAGAAAATCGGTGCCATAATTTCTTGAGTGTATGGAAGTATTTGTCCAACGGACATGACAAACATTTTCTCCAAGTTGGTTGGACCACAATACCGAGGAAACGTAGAGTGAGGCCGAAGTGTTTGTTGAGATATCAATTATACCTAACTTTACAAATATAACATTACCTACCTACATTGTGAACTTGTAATTTAAGTCTTGCAAACGTTATTTTATTTTATTATACACAATATGTTTTGGTAGGGTTTCTATTTCTTAGTCTGTCAATTTAATTTTTTTCTATGTTTTCAAATCAATGATGATTGATAAATTATTGTATGCAATGTATTTTATTTTGTATAGTTAAGAAAATAAACCTAGGTTTTGCATTGAATTTATGAGTTTAACGCAAAAAACAAGCAAAATGGGTATTTTTAAACACTTAGATTTGTAAAGTTAGGTAACGAACGTATTTACGTTCGTTTTTAAACTGAACATTTGTTCAGTTTAAAAAAAATACGATAGGTAGGGACAAAACCTGTAGAAGTCGAATAATCAAACAGAATTTACGAAAATAAACTGTTTTAATTGAAATATCATATATTATCATCAGCGACAACACCACATTCTTTTTTACGAATTATATATCCAGACTAATGTTTTATTTAAGTAATCGTTTAGTTTTTCTATTTAATGCGTATATTTTGAATAATTAATCTAGAAAATAATAAGCAAAAACTTGTTTTTTGCCCTGATTTTGCTTTGCTCTGTCCTGCTAGAAACGTGAAACGCGAAATGTATGCCTACCCTTTTCACAAATTTTTGCATTAGGCCGCTCTTAATAATTCAAAACCTACTGAAATATTCTGATTCAATTTTTGGTTCGCTGATTTGAAAACTTTCTTACATTCCAAATCATAACGTACGTAAGTTTTTGCATAAGTACCTACGAAGTTAAATTAAGTGAGACATCATTTGAATTCTATTGTGAACGTTCATTGCCATCGACTTTGACTGCGTGCAACTTTCAATGACTTTCAAAAATTTAAAGAAGGTTTACAGTCAAGTATTGCGTTGGTTTTGTATTGTTCGTTTTATAAAAAGTTCTTAGAATCTTGAGTGAAAGAAACCTAAGAAGAACTAAAAATAAAATGTTTTTAGCGGTTAATCAAAGCTGAATTCGGTGAGTCGATAGTATCTCTAGTTAAAGGGACGTACCTTTTTGAACAGGATTTGATTAGATCTTACCATGTAGACATGGAACCAATGGCCAAACAAATCATATAACGTCTCGTTGTCGAGACGAATATTATTGACTCGTCGAATTCAGGCCTATATTATCCCCGTCCACACAATTTTTTTATATTTGGTATATGCTATGACTATGAAGTTCCCTAATTGTCGACAGGTGAGTGAATGACATGAGTGACATGTCTTTGATTAGGACAGAATGCAGTATTTTGTAGACACACTTTTGACAAATAGAGTTGCAAATCTTAATGAAGATTCGAAAAATATGGGTCCTAGGAAAGTTTAGATTTTTATCGAACCAACGTAGTATATAACGAAGATTATTCTAGGTGATTTCTCCATGAAAACGTATTGAAAATTTACATCTATGGGAGATGGGGCATATTAGGTATTTTTTACAAGTGTGTGCGCGTAGGAGGTAACAAACATCCATGAAAACTTTGAAGTTAAAACACTAGTAACTTGACCCAAATGCAATAAGAAAAGAAATTATTTCCTTTTCTCCGCTTGCCCCAAACTTCGCAGTTGGAGCCTTTGGAACATATTCAGGCAATAATTTAGCGTTATTCAAATTGCATTTTCCGCCATACTTTTTAAAACTTCCCCCAGAGTGTGAGATATCATGTGTAATATCTTTTCTTAGTAACTTTAGCAATGGCTATCGTGCAAAAATGGAGTCGTAATTTCTAAGGATTCAAAGTTATTTAATGATATACAAAATTACCAAGGAAGAAAATAACAAAGTTCCGAATGCTTTATAAATATTTGCTTTCTTTGATATACATATATTCAAGACGATACCAAAATTGGCAGTAGGCTTATAGAAATACATATCAGGGGTAAGTTCAAGCCTTTACGAAGTAAAGGAGAATTCCTTGAGAAAAATTTAAATACGTACGTGTCACTAAGAAAAGAAATAAGTGTCCAAAATTTTTCGATTTCGGCGGGACTTGAACCCGCGCCCCACCGTCAGTACGGGTGTGCGAACTAAGCCGCGAAATCTGATCCCGGTGACTTGAAAATCTCTGGGAATTCTTACGGACTATAGCGCCGGTAGCGGTAACGTACGTGTCAACCCACTAATTTATTTCATTTCTTAGAGATACCCAGAGTGCGGCTAAGCACTGTAACAAAAAAAACTTATTTTATGTTTGATAGTTTGACTACCTACTTTACCGGTTCAGTTTTAATGACAATTGACATTTTTTTACCCGACTACCAACAGGGGAGGGTTATGAGGTTAGCACCCTATGTTTGTATGTTTGTATATTTGTATGTTTGTATGTTTGTATGTATGTGGCCGATTTCTTTGTTCCCACGTAGCGCTGAAACTACTGGTTCGATTTCAACAAATTATGTATCGATTGATTCGTCTCAATACCCCGATGGTTATAGGCTATAGGATTTGGGGCTCCGACCCCGAATAAGCCTTCAAAACGCGTATTAAAGTTTAGGTAGCCGCAGGCTGCAGGCCCCATAGAGAAAAATTACAATACCTACGACCTATTTTCATTTTCATCAACTCTATGCCTATCAAATATGACCGATACGTCATTCTATTTTGTCAATGTAACTGTTTCAAACTTTTATAACTTTCACGTAGTCGGGTTGTAGTTTTTAACTTTATCTTGTTACAAGTTAGAATTGATTTTGTTGTAATTGCTCATTTTGTATTATTTTACAGACCTCAGGCGTCTAGATGACTTTATTTTTAAAATCAGAATAAAATAGTATTAATTAATTTTTGTTCTTTCATTTGCTTCTTGCTTCTGCCCGCGGCCTCGATAAAAATCAAAACTTTCGTAAAAAGTCGAAGTTGAAAGTCCCCAAGTTTTTCGAGTCGATAGATTTGCAACCATTGAAATTACGGTCTGTATCAAATACTTCTGTTTACATTCTATTATTCAAACTTTGAATAATAGAATGTAAACATTGAAATTGTTGACAGGTGAGCGGATGAACCTTGAATTTCAAAGTTCATCCGCTCACCTGTCAACAATTATCTTCATAGTCGTGCCTGTCAGTAAATAGGAGACTTGATGAGATAGGTATAGTGTGGGTGTGGATAAATTCAAGCCATTAAATTGAGGATTAGCGATTCGAGAAACTTAAATGCGTAGTAAGTATCAATCGAGTTTTCTTCGTAAATTCAGTAAAGCTAAGAAAAAATAACTAATAAAAATCCACGAACCTCAACCAAACCAAGGGAAGTACAGAAAAAAGCAACCAGAAAAATATATAAGCACGTAAACAAACAACTAAGTACCTACTAAAAGCACTCATTGATCAAGATTACGATAAAGGTGGTCCTTCACTAAATGCGCCTGTAAGTATCATTATGGTGCGAGCACTCTATTAAAAGTATGAAAAGTATTGAGTATTTTAATCGATCTTTGCTCTAACAAAAATAGAGTTGTTTAATTTTGCAAAGCCATCAGCCGATTCCTTCCTAGCCTCTGTTGGGAAATCGGCGATGAGTGAGATGTGACGTAAACGAGTGAACAAAGAAACTCTCGCTCAGCCTGTTCAATTTCGACCGCCTCACAAGTTGGATAGAATCACGTCAAAATTTGGAAAGTCGAATATCAAATAAATTACTTGATTAACCAAGAAAATCACAATCAAATAATATAATTAAATTAAAAATATCCAATGACATCTAATTTTAATGTTCGTAATTTCTATAACTAGTTAAGTAAGGAATATTCAGGTGCCTGTACTCGGGCGAGATATGCAGCTCTACTGTATTATTCCACCAATGTTTATTGTACCATGTCTTGTGTGAATAAATATACTGAATTACTGAATTACAAATAAATTGCTACTGTTATTTAATTTGGTATTAATACTATAAATCATTATAACCAATATTAATAATACAAAATAATCGCGTCGCGCGTTCGCGAAGCTGAGATTCTTGCATGGTTTGGAGAATTTAGGTCAGTTGGTCAAGCTATTTTATCTACCCTCTTTAAAGCGAGTAAAGACAATATCGAGTAAAGATCTACCTATTGACTTCTCGATGTATTTTGGTTAGGTACCATTATGAGCTTATTTCATTCCAAAATCTTAGGCCCTTCAATTTACATTTTTTATCTACGAACACCCTTTCATACTCCTCAAAAAAAACGTAGCCTAAAGTATATTCCTATAGTTAGCTGGTATTATGTCTGTGATTTCTTGGCAGTGACTAGTCAGTGACAACGTAACAAAGCGTAATAAATTGAAATTAAATTTGAATCCCGAGTATTACCTAAATTAGGCATGTTTTTTTAATAAAAATCCTGTGATTTTTATTAAAAAAACATGCCTATTTTCCTATTCAAATTACATATATGATCACGCGACCGAAAACGCTCTGCGTTTGGTTGCATTTTGTGACGGTGATTGCGTTGGTGACGTCACACTAATTACAGATTACAGTGCGTGTTCTTGTTAGTGTGGTGTCATCGAGTCATTTCAACGGAGCCAAGACATAGATTATCGTTTTGGCGCGTCATTATTTCATTCAAACTCTTCGATCAAAAATTTCCGGCTTTGCCCGAACTACTTATTTTTGATCGAAGTTCAAACTTTAAAATTCGTTTTTATAACTAATACTACTGGCCTAGAAGAAATATTAATTACGTATAGCATTATTTTTATCAGACAATACGTTAGAATTTTTTCCCAGTAGTAGTCAAGTAGCCTATTGTTACACTACCATACCGGCGAATACTTATTTCAGTCGGGGAGGCTTAGAACGTAACGTAATGCTTAGAAACGAATCTTGCGATGTTACATTACAAGCAAATACCCGCGGTGAGGGGGTGCCGTTTGGAACACATAATTCAGATGCGAAATACACGGAACCGAAACACCAAATACCCGCAACACCCTCCAGTCAGATTTAGGGGCATCTTAATTCGGTCAGACACCGAAGAGTTATTACGCAGCTAAGGGTAGTGACACAGAAAAATAAACGCTTTCAGTAACAGAGAGGTAGCTCCTGGGTATACGTTACTGATTTACGTGTACCGAATGCATAACGTGTACCACGTGCATATCGTTGACAGTGTTGAGCTGCGTGGGTGCCATATTCGAGCAAGCCATGGGTGTAGGCCGTATAACAATGACGTCGTTTGTCTGACTCGTGCTTAGCATGTTCGCGGTTTGCAATGGACGTTATCTTATATACATGTTCTTGCAAAGCGGAGTTAGACACACGTGCGTAGCTTTTCCGAGCGTTGTGGTGGGACAGCGGCTTTAAGTTGACAGTGAAAGAGATATTCTATATTTTTAGCGAATTCCGAGATCTCTTCCAATCTCGAAAATTTATTTAATATTTACAGAGCCTTTTCTCAAAACAATGTGTGTAACATACCCTAACCTCCTGTAACTTTCGCCTGGTCTCGAGGGTTCCCGATAAAATGTTCCACTTGAGTAAATACTGAACCCTAATTCTGTTCTTCTATAGAGAGGCAAACAAAGCCCATTGAGTTTTTCTTTGTCTTTCAAAATAATTAATATTGCTTCGTTTGTTTTGTAACATTGATAATTAATTAAACGAATAATTAAAAGTATCCAATTAGTATTTGATTGGATGGATACAGTTAAATTTTCGTTTTTAGCGATGAGCTTATTTTGTAAACGTGCTCAGCTACCTCTGTTGGGCTCTTTGTTTGTGAGAAGGAGAGAATCCTTCTGTAAAGGAGTTTATCAATATTAACATTTTATTTTTTAAATCATTTTTTTTTATTTATTTCATTTTATTTATTTATTGCCAATATGCACAGGTTGGTAGCTTAAGAAGGCCCTGAACCTCTAAGCTCCCATGCAGACGTACCTTTCGATTCATTTGGAAATTGCGTCCCCGATTTTAATGAAATTTTGCATACATAATCGGATAAATAATAGCTATGTTTGTATCGTTTTAGTGTTTCATAATACTTTATCATCGTAAAGTGAGAGCGAAAATTCATTTCTATCGATTTTCAAGCGATTTTATTACTTTCGCTCTAATTTAATGATGATAAAGTATTAATACTATATATTTAGGAAACAAGAGGACAAAGGCATTTCAGGTGTATATAAAGCGCGCGCCGAACGAGCGACCCTCATTTGCTGGCGGACTTTCGAACGGACAAGAGTGGTTGTTATCGACGCGAGTTGTGAGTTGGTGAAGTGTTGATTATCAGTTCTGTGTGTGTTAAATCGTGAGTACTTTGATTTCTATTGCTAAATGGTGTTTAACTTTATTTCTGTTGTTTTGAGGTTATGATTTTGTAAAAATGAGAATAAATTGTGATTAGGTTAATCTGATATTGTTTTTTTTAAAGTAATTTCCCTTCTGAACGCTAAATTCAGAAGTGGGATTCGTTTTCCAAAAGCCCATCAGGCCTGGAAGCTGTTCTGACTTAATTTTTGAGTAAAATCATTCCTTTGTTGAGCAAAATAAAGGGTAAAGTGAAACACCGTTTTTATTGGATAAACTCTTTCCTTGCGAGTAGATTATCATGTCTGACAATCAGCATAGCTCACACGATAAGTCGCGTCGATACAACGTTGGGGATAGGTCGCGGCACCGTTCTCGTTCGCGGGATAGGTCCTCTTCTCGTCGGAGGCCGCGTCCTCGCAGTAGATCCCGTTCGCGTAAAACAAGGTCTCGCTCGCACGCAAGATCCCGTTCGCGTATTCGTTCGCACTCGAGGACTCGTAGTCCGCGTGGCCCAAACGTACTTCTCCAGAATACGTTAGGGACAATTCTCACACGATTAGAGGCTCTCGAGAATAGGAAGCGTATTGATGGTCCACGCGATAGTGAGGTAGGGAAAAATAGTCTCCCTGCGAATTCGCTCACACCTGCACCGAAAAATACAGGTGTAGGTGAAATACAAACCGTGGCGGAGTCTGATACTACCGGTCCGATTAACCCTCCGGGTTCCGCGACTGCCTTTAATGTGCATGAGTCGGCCAGCACAGTGTCCGATGACCCTCCGTCAGTATGTGTGTCGGCGCCGCCTGAACCGGTGTCCGAGTCGGTGCGAGTACTTGCCGAAGCTATCAAGTCGCTGCAGTCCACGGGTAGGCAGCAGTATTTTGTCTCGAATTTTGATCCAACAATTCAAGACATAGATGCGTGGTGCAAAGAAGTTGATAGGGCTAGGTTAGCTAATAACTGGGGCGATTCCGAGTGTTTGTCCCGCGTCTCGGGCTGTCTCAAAGGGGACGCGCGTACCTGGCTAAATGAATGGGTAACTACTGACCGTACTTGGTCAAATTTTTGTCACGAGTTTAGGCCTTTGTGTCCACGAAATCTCGATTATGCAAGCATTCTCTACGATGCTATGCAATCAACATCCGACAAGTATAGCACCTATGCGGAATATGCTAGGCGAACCCTGTTGCGCTTAAAAATAGTAAAAGGGTTGAGCGATGAACTTAGGGCTCTGATTGTAATTCGCGGCATCATGGACCCACAGGTAAGGGCGGCGGCGGCCAATGCTAACCTTACTTGTGAGGACTTGGTGTCGTTTTTGTCCATTTACATCAAGCCAGAGGGCGTAGGTCATGATAAGGGTCAACGTAAAGATGCGCCAAAACGTCCGGGAAAAACCGGTAACAACACTATTATGGCTAAGTGTTTCACTTGCGGTCAGGTTGGGCACAAAGCAATGCACTGTCCTAAAAAGCCAAAACAAGAAACCCCATCTAGTGATGCGAAGCCCCCTAAATCTGAGACTAGTGGTCCGAGTGGTAGTAAGCCGACCTGTACTTTTTGCAAAAAGGTAGGGCACACTGAGGCTGCTTGTTTTGCTAAAGAACGCTCGGAGCCACGAAATACGCGTAAGGTAAACTTGTGTGGCGAGATACCTTTGTCCCATGGTTCACGACACACAGACTTGACTCCTGCGGTTGTTCAGGGTATTCCGCTCGACATACTTATTGATAGTGGTGCGTTGAACGTTTCTTTGGTATCGACGGATGTACTGAAGTACTTTTCTTGCGAAAGAAAACCCCTACGCTGTTCTTTGAAGGGAATAAGTGACACCATAGTCGAAGCAGACTCTTTCGTGACATTAACGATCGAGCTTGATGGCTTCTCTTTTGAAGCTGATTTGGTAGTAGTTCCCGCATCGAGTATGACCACCCCTATTATAATAGGCACTGATATTCTCAATCGTGAAGGCGTAACCTATGTACGAACAAAAGATAGGCAATACCTAACCCGATCGATGGAAAAGTCTGTTCACACCGTCACGTCTCAATCGACGGATAAAATTAATACCCCCCTTCAGGGAACGGAACGTGAGTCACTTATGACTGTGATCGGAGAGTTTACGGACTTTTTCATATCGGGCACTGCGTCGACTACCGTTACAACTGGTAAGATGCATATTGATTTAATAAGTGACACTCCTGTCGCATACCGACCGTATAGGCTTTCACACTCGGAAAAACTCAAGGTTCGTGACATTATAAATGATTTAAAGAGCAATGGGATTATTCGCGATTCCAATTCCGAGTATGCTAGCCCAATTATCTTGGTTAAGAAAAAAGACGGTAGTGATAGGATGTGTGTGGACTACCGTGCACTGAATCGATTGACCCGCAGAGACCGATACCCACTACCTCTCATAGAGGATCACATCGATAGGCTAGGAAACTTTAAATATTTTTCTAGTCTTGATATGGCTACTGGATTTCACCAGATTCCAATTGATGAAGAGTCCATTCCTAAAAGCGCCTTTGTGACCCCCGAGGGCCATTTTGAATACTTGAAAGTCCCGTATGGCCTTTCAAATTCGCCCATTGTGTATCAGCGCATCATAAACGAGACACTACGACACCATATTGAGGCAGGGAACGTTTTAGTGTACGTTGATGATGTGCTGATCATGAGTAACACAAAAGATGAGGGCCTAAACCTACTAAAGGATGTTTTGACAACGTTGACTCAGGCTGGTTTTTCGATAAACCTTCGAAAATGTTCATTTTTAACCACAGAAGTTGAATATCTAGGACGGGTTATAAGTCAGGGACAGGTTAGGCCGAGCCCACATAAAATCGAGGCTCTAGTGAGTGCCCCACCACCTACTAATGTCCGGCAGGTCAGACAATTTTTGGGTTTGGCAGGTTATTTTAGGCGGTACATTCGCGATTATGCAGCTAAAACTACCTGCATATCTCGACTTACTAAGAAAGACGTAGCTTTTCATTGGGGCTCTGAACAGGAAAAAGTTAAGCAGGAAATAATTACGACACTTACCAGTTCGCCTGTTTTAACTATCTTTGACCCCTTACTACCTACGGAGGTACATACTGATGCCAGTAGCGTTGGCTATGGCGCCATTCTAATGCAGACAATGGCTGATGGTACGAAGCATGTGGTTGCCTATTTTAGCAAGACCACGCAGGGCGCAGAAAGCAGGTACCATTCTTATGAGTTGGAAACTCTGGCAGTTGTGAGAGCTTTGCAGCACTTTCGACATTATTTGGTTGGAATTAAATTTAAAATTGTTACTGACTGCAATGCTCTCAAAGCCACGGAAAAAAAGAAGGACCTGCTTCCACGCGTCGCTCGCTGGTGGATTTACCTCCAAGATTTTGACTTTGTCATTGAATACCGAAAAGGTACCCTCATGTCCCATGCCGACTACCTAAGCCGCAATCCGGTTGCTGAAATACACCAAATCTCTAGACCCCGTAATTGGGCACAGATTGCCCAGGCTGCAGACACAGAGACTCAAACCCTTCTGCAGAACCTCCATGATGGTAAGCTTGACCCGCAGCGTTATGTCCTCCATAATGAGCTATTGTACTATCGCTATAGACCCGTGGGCGAAGAACCTAGGCTCCTTTGTTTTATCCCCAAGGGGCACCGACTGAGTCTACTCAGAATATTCCACGATGAGCACGAGCACATCTGTGCAGATAAGACTCAAGACCTTATCTTAAAACATTTCTGGTTCCCAGGGCTTCGCCAGTTTGTGGCTAAATATATCAAGCACTGTCTGGTGTGTGTTTCTATGAAACGTGTTCCAAGGGCGCCTCATCAGCCCATTGTATCATGGGAGAAACCTAGTCTACCCTTTCAAACACTGCACATGGATGCATTAGGTCCATTGCCTGAGTCCAATGGTTATAAGTTTGTATTGTTGATGGTTGATGCTTTTACAAAGTACTGTTTACTGTATCCCATTTATAGGCAGGACGTTAATGAACTGAAACGCACTTTTACCAACGCGATCTCGCTATTCGGTACCCCGAAACTACTCGTAACTGATCGGGGACGAATGTTTGAGGCTAATGAGTTTACAGCCTTACTATCCGAGCTCGGCTGTGATATCCACTACATCACACCCGAAATGCATAACGCGAACGGACAGGTAGAGAGATATGTCCGCACTGTCTTAAACATGATCAGAATTGAGGTGAACAATAAAAATGCCGTTTGGTCTGATCAGTTATGGAAACTCCAACTTGTCTTAAACATCACCAAGCAGAAGACGACACAAGCATCTGCCCTAAAGCTTCTCGTCGGTACTGATGCCACGACGCCTGTTATTAGAGCGCTGGTCCGTGATGTCGCTATGGACATGACTCAAAATCATGAAGGCTGGAGAGAATTATGCAGATCTCGAGCTAGCGATCTCTTGTCAAAAAATCAAGCTGGTCAAGATTCCCGTGTTAACCAGCGGAGACATCCTCCGCGTGCTTTCCAGGTCGACGACATGGTCTTCGTAATAAAGTACGCGCAGTCGAGTGGAAAGCTGGACCCAGGCATGAGAGGACCCTATCGGGTGATCAAGGTCCTGCCGAGTGGTCGCTACCAACTGAAGTTAATGGGGGGATCCTATGGGAAAACTACTCAGGCAGCCGCTGAGTACATGGTACCCTGGAGTGGAGAGTGGTGTCCCGAATCCTGTGCGGAGTTCTTTGAAAGTGAGTGTCTATTTGGTCTTAGGCAAACGTAGTGACTTAAGCAGTCATGCAACAGTATCTCTAGTTTTTGATCTTTTTGTCACACTCCTTAATAACGTAACTAGCAACATCACGACATGGTTGCTCAAGTTCACTACTAAGCCAGCCTTTAGCACTTATGGGGGGGACATCCAACTGTGGAGGCGTGGTCATCATGGTGTTGAATCATGTTTGGCGTAGTTCCTCATCTGTGTGGAGGCGTGGTCATCATGGTGTTGAATCATGTTTGGCGTAGTTCCTCATGTGTGGAGGCGTGGTCCTCACGGCTCTGTCGTGTTGGGCGTAGTCCTCATGCGACGGAGGGGACGCCTTCTGTCGCTTGGTGAGTTCACAGGTTCGAGCGTAAGCTGAGAATGCGGAGCCTGTCATCTCGTCTCTTCTCGTCGAAGGTTACCACCACGGAGCCATCGAAACTCTTCAGGGTGGTAATGGGGAACGTAGAAATGAGAGCTCTCAGTAGATTGTTTATAATGTTGTTCTGTGCACGATACTTTGTGTGTGTGTGTGTGTGTGTAAACTGTGTCATGTCATGACTGTTGCTGTGCCATGTCCTCAAATGTTATAATGTTTCAGATGATGACGAACATGATGATGAGTCTGATCCTATAGCAGGGCCCTCAACGGCACCTTCTGACCCTGTTATTGAACAGCCTCGGACGACGGACAAGGATATGCCGCTGCTCTAACCACAAACACATCGAGGACGATGTGGAGCCAGGGAGGCCGATTTAGGAAACAAGAGGACAAAGGCATTTCAGGTGTATATAAAGCGCGCGCCGAACGAGCGACCCTCATTTGCTGGCGGACTTTCGAACGGACAAGAGTGGTTGTTATCGACGCGAGTTGTGAGTTGGTGAAGTGTTGATTATCAGTTCTGTGTGTGTTAAATCGTGAGTACTTTGATTTCTATTGCTAAATGGTGTTTAACTTTATTTCTGTTGTTTTGAGGTTATGATTTTGTAAAAATGAGAATAAATTGTGATTAGGTTAATCTGATATTGTTTTTTTTAAAGTAATTTCCCTTCTGAACGCTAAATATATATAATTATCATAAAAATAAGATAATACCAGGGGGAAAATTGGAACGAGACAAACCGTTGAGGGGGATTTCAGGACTTTCTAAAAATGGTATTCCAGAAATCCCCCTTGAACAAATTTTCTCAAGGGGGAAAACTGGAATAAGAAAAAACGGTAGGGGGATTTCTGGACTTTAAAAAAATGAAATTCCAGTTTTGCCCCTCAAGGGGGATATGTCACGGGGGAAAACTGGAATAAGCCCCTTCATGTCAAGAAATATCATAAAAATTGTCATTTAAGGGCATATAATATCGTCATGAACCTATATTAGTCGACTGCTGAACGTGCCATAGCATCCTGTCAGTAATACTCGTGTTTCTTAGGTACATAGCGAAAAATATATTAAAATACGAACCTTTACCTACAAACGACATCGAGAAAACATTATCAAAAACATGACTGACATTAGGTAGACTTAGGGAAAACGTTTCTTTTTCCTTATAAGTAGGTAACGGTTATATTAAAATCGACCGTATTCATACCACAGAAACGCTTACATTCGAATTGCTATCGTTAACTTGCGATTGGTTTAACAATTTTCTATCTCGGTTCGATATGTAGTTTATATTCTGTATGGTTAGGTTAGATCGCGTGATATACGGTTATAGAGTTTGGCAAGCTTCGGCTGACGATGCGGGTTGGCGGTGGGTTTATATTTGTCGGAAACGACGATCTAAAAGACACTCGCTTCTGGGACAACTAAGTTACATTCTGTTTTAGAATCCTAGATATGTATGGTAACCAAAACGGTTTACAAAACCAAATAAATATTAATGGAAAACGTATACCGACATCATGGATGTACAAATGGCAGAGGTTCCCAACAATTTTTTCGTTTTGATAACTTTCAATATAAATTTCATTCGGTTTCTGTCTATTTTCGAACTCGTATTTTCAGATTTTTCGCGGTGCATGATTAATAACGCGTTGTTGAAGATTTTAATGGTCATCTTGCTGCTGCTTCTATATAGTTTTACATTATGAAAAAATATCATGAATTTTAGAATCGAAATCAATTCAACTAGGTACTTAGTTTACTCCTTTGGGTCTTGAGGCACACGAAATGTACAATTACCTTACGAAACTTCTCATAGAGTCCACAGGTCATCGGAATGCTGGCTTTTATTTCGGTTATCAAATTAGCATTGCCATTCAACGTGGCAATGCTGCCAACATTCTGGGCACTCTGCCTTCTGGTGACTGCTCTGATTTTTAGGCAATAGATATTTTATACTAGTTGTAATTGTTTTATTATAATTATATTGATTTTATCCTAGGACTGTTGATCTGAAGTGGTGCTTCATAATAGCCTTTGGAATTTATCTTTGATTTCAGGTTAACAATGCATATTTACTACCTAATATTTCGCACAAGCCTTGAAGTAGCTAACAAAATTTAGAACATCGTTAATTGGTAAAATAAATCTGCATCAAACTTCATATAAAGGAAAAGGATCTCAATAATTCGGCTGTGTATTTTTCCTTTTTGAAATATTCTGATTTGCCATGACAATTTCAGAGCTAAATTATATTGTAACTAGCAGCGCCTCGCGGTTTAATTCGCGTAGTTCCCGTTTCCATGGGAATTCCGGGATAAAATATAGCCTTTGTCACTCCCTGAAACGTAAGCTAAAGTAATGGTGAAAGAATTTTTGAAATCGGTCCAGTAGTTTTTAAGTTTATTCGTCACATACAAAAATACAGATCTTATATTAGTATAGACGAACAACAATGACTCATAAGTTAAATCGCAAGATTGACTCACTAATAGCGCTCCGTTACAAACCTCTGTGGTTTTTTTGGGTGTTATTATTATTATTTTGTAATACCTAACCTTTAAGTTGATAAATAAATTAAAAAAAAAAAGTAATAACATAACATAGTCTCTTCTAGGCCAAGCGAGAACCCAAATCAAGCTTGGATAAGTGCCTGCCACTTATTGGCTAGAAGTGGCCTGGCTAGCCACTTACCACCAAGATTGCGTGAATTAATGCTATCTCTTTCTTTCTACGACATACTAGCTTTAAATAATATTCCTAACCCGCTCTAAAGGACTTCAAGGAAATTGCATTTTCAAAGCTCTAACGGAAGTACAATCGTTTTCTAAAGATCGGGTACTGTAGAATCCGTTGAATTCTTCTTTCTTCATCATCTTATTTCTTGGTCTCAGGCTACGGTATAGAAATAAAATCCAATGTGGCGCGTGTGTATATGATAAGCCATCGTGTCTAAGATAGGTATCCTAGACACGATGGCTTCTTTTTTAATCTAGCTGGCCAGTCAAACTTTTTTCCGCCATAGATGGTGTTACGTACGAAAAATGTATGAGAAATTATCTCAGTTTCAGGCTATAAATAAAAGCCATTGTGGCTAGAATGCTACCAATCAACTCAACCAGGATTAAACTTGACTAGATTATTCTCATCTGTCACCTTGTTCTGTCCCCAGGGGAACTAGGTGGTGTAAAATAATATCTCAACTGTCATCTCTTATTAGGAAGCGTTTATGTTGCACAGGAATAGCGGACGCGGATGTTTGTCAGTTTCAACCGCGAGAGTTCGCATGAAATCTGATAAAATCCGCTTCTGCTCTTGCTCCAGCTTGCCACCGAAAGCGAAGCCTTAGTTTTGTCGGAGGAACGGATGAGTAAATATCTGCTTGTGGCCCCAGTACCTACCAAGCCAGATGGCCCAAATGGACCAGCTGGGGTAAATTCCGTACGTAAAATAGAACCACATGAATCTCTATTCATTATCAGAATCTTGGTAAGTTCATTCATTTATGCCAATAAAAAAGAGTTAGTGAAACATTCACGCCAAAACTACTGAACAGATAGGGCTGAACTTTCCGCAGATGTAGTTTTAAACCTAGAATAACATAGCCTATGTGCTATTCCAGAAACCGCGGGATGAAGCTTGCAGTATATAAAAAGCAATGCGATAAAACCCTTTATATCTACGAGAATACTTTTTGATTTACGTTCTGGTTGACGGACGCCGAAGTTAACCCGCCCTGCGGCAGCGGGTTAAAATCTAATTTTCCACAGGATAAAAGATTTGCGGGAATCGAGTGTACCGCAATACGTAGGTACTGTCAATGTCATCTACAATAGCGTAGAAGCAGAATCAAAAACGTTTGGTTTTTATTCTGCCTAATACTACCCTATTTTCCTTATTTTTTTTAATGAAGGAGAATAGTGCGTCACACCTATTTTTTAATAGTGTCACAATTAGATTCTATAGTGCTAATAAACCCGTAAAATATTTTTATTCAATTTATAATTGCCATAAATATGCATCTTACATTTTATATTTTCAAGTAGCGCGCGTAACTTGACGAAAACGCTGCAGCGCTGGACGCAGTGGACGCCGTGTTGTTCTGTGGAATAAGTTGGTTGCGTGGTACATAAACAAATGTGCTGATATTGCTGATGACAGTTAATACTTTTTAGTTTACCTACACAGCCGTATGACATGAATTTAGAAATTTATTTTGTTATTTAATGGACTAAAACTAAAAATTTCCGACTGCTTTGCTGATCTCATTATTATATTTTTAGATTTTTTCTCATAAACAGTAAAATACCCTATTATGCCGGGTACAGACCAAGCGAACTAAGGCGAACGAAGGCTAACCACCGAACGCGATTGAACCAGTGTGGACGTCATGGCGAAAGCAAGCGAGCCCAAATGAGGGCCTTCGTTCGCCTTTGGCTGTCCTCCAAAAATGTTAAAGTTTTTATTGTAGATTTAACTTGTAGGTTCATACTTAAATTTCTAGGTACATAATCTATTAGTTTGCCTAATCAACTTCTGTTATCGACAGTACAGTCGCACCAATCAGTGCTTTTCACTCCAGGCAATGTGAATTTAATTTTGCCTACAAATTGCTGTTAACGTTTTTTCCTTTTCGGTAATCGTTTTAAAAGAAATTCAACAGGAATTTATTTCGAATGGAATAGTTCTTTAAATCCTTCGGCGGCCTTTATACTTAAGGGATTTGAGATGAAATGGGGATAACATTTTATATTTTCTTAAAGAATCTGACCGCGATTTTTCCTTTGCTGAATAATCTTGAATGTAGTTGAATATTTTGTTTTTATAATGTTTTCGTTGCCTAAATGGAATCGAGACTAGTTTTTATTGTTTTTTTTTGAGAACCCGCCACTGCTTAGTCGCATAGCTCTTTTTATATTTTATTTCTTTTATAAGTAGGTAATTTAATTGTTTCGAAAAAACTAAACACCAACTTCAAATATCCATAATATATACTTACAGTGTTTGTAAGGCTTTGCGGAACAAATGCATTTTTTTTACTGTCGTTTTTAGGATTTCGCACCCAAAGGGTAAAACGAGACCCTTTTACTAAGACTCCGCTGTCGTCGTCATCATCGAGTTGCATCGATATTTTTTAACCTACTCTTGTCCGTCCCTAGCGGTTGTCATTCTTTTTTTGTGCAAGGCAACGTTCGCACGCGCTTTTCACCAAAATATATGTCAAAACGCAGTGCAAACGATAAAATATCGCATAACCAAAGGAAAATAAGGAAATTATAAAAAAAGAGGAAAAAAGAAGACGTCTACGATGTCCTATTCAGTCGTCAGACGAGGAAAATCCTACAGGTAGGTGGTGTGTGTGTGTAAACATAATAATCATCTCTGGGTGAAATTGGGATTGACTGCGAGTCGATTGCGATAACACAGGGAGCTGCGAGCTTCCTGTGATAATTTCATGCAGAAAATACGTGAATTCCAATGGTTTTACACGTTTATCTGTACTTATTGTCCGAGAGACAATATTACTTCCAAGTACCCCCATTATTGGTCACATTAATAGAAATGACATGACAATATCGTGATTATTCTATCTTTAGACACAATCTGCGCTGGCGGCCAGCTCGGCCGCCAGCGCCGCTGGCGTCAGTATAGAAACGATCTGTAAGACGGCGGGCTGGACCGACGCATCCACTGCCTTCGCCCGCTTTTACAATCGACCCATTTTGAATAACGAGAGTGAATTTGCTAGACGAGTTGTATTTTCATCATACTCGCAAATGTAAACAAACAAGATTGTTTTAGTCTATAAGAGTTTTCGACCTAAGGTTTGTTTTATAAAATAGAAATGCTTTAAGTTCTTATTATGATTCCAGTTATGCTAACTAATTTATCTGTGATTTGAAAGTCTGTCTCTTAAGATTAAGTGTTACCCCAGTACTTTCTAATAAACACAATTGTTTAATACAACAACAGCTATGTATTTATTTTCTGTACATATCTCAATGGAAAACAGCAGATTTATTGGATGAAGTAAAACAAACCTTCCTTCTCTGAACATCTACCTGGTAATTGTACTATAATTTGAAAAATGATTTGACGAAAAATTAATAGATGATCAAATGAACTTCTGTGAAGTTCTATCATTATTATTTGAGTCAATTCATTCGAAAATTATAGGAACCCAACCCACCCTATTCAAACATAGTCAAGTACTTGTTTTAAGCCCAATAATAGGAAGCTTTGTTTATAAAATTCCTCTAAAAGAATGACAACCGCTAGGGACGGACAAAAGTAGGTTAAAAAATATCGATGCAACTCGATGTTTTAAGAGTAAAATCTCTAAAATGTGCAAACAGTTGCCTGTAAATTAAAGAAACTACCTGGTAATTTTAATATAATTTTCGAATGAATAGACTCAAATATTAATGATCGAACTTCACAGAAGTTCATTTGATTTGATTACATTATATATACTAGCAGCGCCTCGCGGTTTCACCCGCGTAGTTCCCGTTCCCGTAGGAATTTCGGGATAAAAAGTAGCCTATGTCCTATTCCAGACTATAATTTATCTCTGTGCCAAACTTCATCCAGATCCATCCATCCATCTAAACTTTCACGTTTATAATATTAGTGAGATTATTAGTATAGATGGTACGGAACCTACCTTTGTGCGCGAACTGATTCGCACTTGGCCGGTTTTATTTATATTGTCGTTAGTCGGTTAAAAATAGTTCCAATAACTTAAGCTCTGGTTACTTTGGGGTCAGATAATGTGAAAATGCGTTCAGTATTTATTTTATTAGTTTTCATTCCAGTTGTGTATTTTTGGTACTACCGCGTAACAATCATACTAAATAGTATTCAAATGAACATGCCCCTAAGATCATGTTTATTTTATGGAAATTTACTTACCCAAACTTTCTTAAAATACAAAACTTCAAAGATGTCATCTTTCACACTCGTTCCCATTCCCATTCCAAACGAAAACCACCTTTGCATCCTGTTCATAAAGTCAAAATTCCTTATTATTTTACCGCGCACAGTTAAGCAAACGAGATAAGCATCTAGGCTCAAAATGATAAGGTCGTGTTTTGTCCGCAGATGCTGGGATCCACGAAGCTGTGAAGCATGAAACTGTTATACACAGTTGCATGAGCTAGGATGGAGTTGCTCATCGGGGCGCTCAGCGCTCTCGCCCTAGTCACGAGGACAGGTGAGGAGTTTTTACCTTAAAGGGTTATTTCTCTCTACAGCAGCGGTTCTCAAACTTTTAAGCAACGAAACCCTTTTGAGAATCGAAATATTTGACGGAGCGTGTGTAATATTTATATACAAGTAATGTAGTGTCTACACTGTTATTCATAGGTAAGGGTAGGTAGGTAATCATATAAGATAAATAAATCTTTAATGAAACACCCAAACTTCAATGGACGGTAAAAGTTTTTATAAGCTAATCAAAACGCGTCCTAAATCCTCAGGTACCAACTGAATTACCTTAATTAACAAATAAACTCGCAAACTATCCGTAAACATAAACCATTATTAGCTTACACTTCTATTCAGTTGGTCATCCGCCATTTTCCCGCGCGCTAAATTATTGCTTTCGTTTGTTTTTGGGTACGGTTGCAACGGGCGACAGTTTCCGTTTATTTGAAAACAAGCTTCGACCCAGTTTCAGATAGGAAAAGATTCATTTTTGAACACTTTTCGTTGCTTTTTTAGACGCCGAAAATTGTTTCTCTTTTATGAAACAATGAGAGAAAATTAACAGCGCGCTCTCGCTTTGCCCAAGCAACACAGATCTTGTAAATTGGAATCCAGAGGACTAGTAGGTATGGGTGTAATGTTGTATTTTAGTATTTTATTTAATCACGGATTTTGTTACACTAAATAACATTGGTGAGTCAAATTGATACGTTTGTGTTTAATACTTCTAAATATTTAATAGCTACATTAAGTATGCAAAAAAACAGTCCTTTACAAACCTTTGTGGTTTACTAAGTGCTACAATTGCATTTTTTTTAAATTATTTTATACCAACTTAAAAACAACTATATAAAAAATGTTTTAATAAAAAGATATGAATATATTAAATGTATAATTCGATTAAGAATGCATATCAAAAAAAGAACAGCTTAAGTATTCACTAACGTGCTTGTATTTGTTACAATGTGTTAACCGTGATTTATACAATTGAAAAGTTTGATATCAAGTAACGCAAACTGGAACCAACTGTGACAAAGTTTAGTATCAGCACGTATTAGTAGCTATGAAAATAAAAATTAATGCCTATTTTGTCTTCAAAAATATTGTGCCATGACATAAAATAATTACCAAAAATGATTTATTCGATAAACATTTCGTAAATTAAATACCTTATGTAAACGAAATACTGGTTACAACCTAAATTATGTATAAGCTAAGCATAGATCTAACCCCGTGCCTATCGAAATGTTTCTTAGCATCAAAAGTGGTTACAGTAAATCCAAAGATTTCTCTTACTATTTATAGTACGTAGCAAAAGCCGCTGCGTAGGCGTCATGACAACCAACCTAAGCTTAAATCAAGACATATAAAAAACAAAAAAGCCACAGATAATCTTAGTCTTACTAAAATTGCTTTGTGTCAAGTTAAAAAGCAATTTTCGTGTAATTTCGTCGTAGCTTTAGAAATTCCTTATCTTTATCAAGACGACGTCGCTTTCACCTTTGAAAATCGTCTTCTATATCGGCTTTAATAACTACGAGTATTTGGAAGTATGAGTAGTTGTTTCTTAAACCATCATTACATAAGAACGCATTGATTTTAAAACCTTGCTGAAAATGGTTTCATGTTGATTAAAAACGCTTAAAGAGCTTTCAGAAAAACATAAAATATATCAAACGTTTTCACATTTTAAAACAAGATCCGTCATGTGCGAGTAACTCGCGCGCCAAGGGTTTCGAAAATTATATATATGTACCAGTTAGACTTTGCTATTTAATTTAAACAAAAAATTCAAAAACAGTTTTGAAATTTATTATTATTTCAAACATTTTTCACATGAGTTTAACGTCGTGAACGAAAAATATAGCTTTCGGCGTAGGCTTTCCCACAGAATCGTTATTACGTTTGTGGTCATGCCATTCCATTTTAGTGACTGGCGAAATGAAAATTAAAGCTGCGTTATTAGGTTTTAGTGTTGTAGTAATTGTCAGCCTAACTTTATTAGATATAGATAGGAATATAAGTTAAAGAATCCTAAAAACATATCTCTTGGATAGATTGGTTGTTTAGTTTTGTAAATATAGTGCGTAAGCCTTCGCACTCTGGGTAATCTCTAAGAAATTAAAAGTTCCCGAAATTTTCAAGTGACAGGACTCCACACTCTATATCCACCCTATGTTCGAGTCCCGCCAAAATCGAAAATGTTTGGGAACTTATTAAATTTCTTAGGGATTGGTTGTATACCCGCCGAGGTAACTATTAAATGTCGTTTGAGGACTTTACCTCTGAATAGTCTTGAATTTTTGGCAGTTTTCAATGAGAATCTCAAGCTTAAATCTGAATTGCGTTTCGGTGTTTGGGTGTATGGCCTCGTCTACGGAGTCCCGCACTGACTTAAACATTATGGCGTTGTAGAGTGCGAGAGAGAGGAGAGACGCCAAGCCACACACGACGCGCGACCCCCGCGTCTCCGTAAATGAGGCATAGGTGAGGCTTTTGAAGAGTACAGTTTAAGATGTAAGATGCTGAAGTTACAAATTTTTATATTCTTATGATATAGCATGACATTTGTACATGCAATAGACCTAAAAAGTTTTAAGAAAGGTGACTTTGTTTGGCAATTTTGTATTGTTGACCATAATATGCGTCATTTTTAAGGTAACATAAGAATTCAGATCACTTCTCTATAACAAGCGATATAGTTACTACACTTTACATCAAGGGAAAATCTGGCACTTTGCGTTGTCAATCATATACAGGGTGTGTCAAGCAAGACCACCACGTAAAACGCAGGGGGTGGTGCAGCACCCTACAAACAAAACCAGTAAAAAAAACCGTTGTCCGAAAAAACGTGTTTTAGCAGATTTTATTTGTTTTGCTAGCCAGCAATGCACACGAACGTTTGCAAATGCCAAATAACAAAGGACAGCGAGGGCGCTCGCACTCGGGTAGTGTTTTAGAATACATTGCTGATTTTTTATGTTATTTGTTTTTTGTTTATTTTAGTTATAACATATAATTCGCGGGTTTTTTTCGCTAAATATTTTCATCATCACGGTCTGATTGCACCCTCTCATTTTTCGATAGTAGTCTTTAAACATCCTGTATTGTTCTTTTAACACTGACATGCACTTAGATAAGTCAAACGGAGATTATTTTACAAGTAGCTTAGCTACAGTTCCCAAATGCCCACATAACAAAATGTGTTTTTATCAACCAAAGCTTCGATATAGTAACCCCATTTTACAAACATGAGTTTTGACTTGAGAATCACATACACACAAAAGGTTTTCCTATCAATAGCCTACCTACTCTTCCTTTCCTATACAAATTTGGATAATCTGCTCTCGTTTACCAGGTGGTAACCGAAAGATAAATATTGATGGGATCGAACAAGGCCGTGCTTGGTAGGCAGAAAAGCATATATAACCTCTATGTGTAAGGGAAGAAGGTTTTAACTAGCAAGGTTTTACTTTGTTATAGAAAGGGCGGTAGTCCGACGTGAGAGTCGTAGCTGGCTGACAGTGAAGTCGTGAAGCTGTACTTTATAAAATGTATTATGGAAAGATACAAAAATTATTAGCTATTTGACGACCTCTGTGGCACGCTGGGTGATGCGATGGTCCGCCTGCGACGCAGGGGCTTGTGGATTCGATTCCCGCAAATGTACGATCAGCAGGTATTTGTTCCGGCTTTTCAATCGTTTTCTATAATAAAAAAATTCTATCTGTGAGTTGTATTATGTATGTATATTATCATCACAGTTACCTATAACACAAGTTTTGATTACCTTGGGGCTAGATATTGTTGTGTGAATTGTCCAGCATTACTTATTTATTCAAGTTTCTGGCAAAATCAAATGAAATAAATAAGGGTAGGGTAGGCTACTTGACGATCTCTGTGGTGCGGTGGGCGAAGGTCCGCCTGCGACGCAGGAGGTTCCGGGTTCGATTCCCTCCTTGGGACAAATATTTTTACGATCTGCAGATTTGTCCCGGGTGTCCTGGTCGTTTTCTATGTATAGTAAAAAATATCAATCAGTGTATTGTATTGTATTATGTACCTATATCAGTTATCTAGTACCTATAACACAAGCTCTGATTAGCTTGGGGCTAGATAATGTTGTGTGAATTGTCCAGCATTACTTATTTATTTATTTAAGTTTGTTTTTGATGTTGATGATGATGCTGATGCAGAGGATGACGTTGAGTCATATTATATTCAAAGAGCTTTGGTTTCTATCGAAACTTCATAGTTTGAAGATTCATTTAGTAAGAATTTGAGTTTAGGTGGTTCGTCGCTCGTTGGCCGCTCCCAGGTCGTGTCGGTCAGTTGTCCCATTGGATTATGAGTGCGAGGGAATAGAGAGTGTACCTGTGTTTGCGCACACACTTGTGCACTAAAATATTTTCTACGCACTAGTCAGGCATAAAAAGAAAGCAAAACGAAATGAAATCCGTGACAATTTACACAGCCCTGCTGTTACCCAAACATGTTCGTTCATATCCAAGTGGTCTATAAAAACATTTCTTTAGATTATTTAACATATTATTATACATACATATCTATATTTCCACTTAACACTCCGCCGAGCAAGTGTACATAAATTACTTGAAGCATTCAAACCCTTTTTCACCCTTTCAGTCGACCCTTTTTATCGATATCTCGAAGACTATTTCTGGAACTTGATAGTTTCTGATTTGCCCGCTGGCGTCCGTTAATGTTATTTTGAATTTGAATAGGTATTTTCAAATCCTATTCGATTTTTAAATTATGTTCTTAATGCTTCGTTGGAAATAAAATATAGTTGTCTTTTGTTTTTTTAGAGAGAAGAGTGGAACTCATTTGGAGTAGTTTTCCATTTCAGCACAGCACCGTTCAACTTAACTTTGATTAGCCTCTGTCTTCGATAAAAGTAAAAAACGGGAGATGAGGCATTACCATCTCGAAAGTGGATAGCTCAAATTAGGTTCAACTATGTTCCCTTACCTCGGTCATTGTCGGACCGGCGGCGCGGGCGGTGGCATTTGTGTTTCGCGTGCTTGCTACAACGTATAATTTTGTGTGATTTCGACTAAAACACCACGACAATGACCTCGTGTTCGTTCACCAGGTGTACCAATAGCTCCAAAACAAAAAACAAAGCCCAAGGCATCACATATTTTCCCGCGTAAGTAGATACACCAAACTTTAAATTTTCTGATAATGCGATACCTTATCATTATTTCATCTGTGAAACGGTACAGTTTTTGAGTGAGCGCGCTGGTAGAACGTTCCGTATCTTCCTTTTTTTACTTTTATCGAAGGGCTCTGTTATATTTTCGTAGTAAAAATTAAAGATTGGCGCTGGCTGGGCTATTACTAGCTGAGTTTACTGAAGTATTAGTTAATAATCCGGAGGCCTTTGTTACAATTAGTTATTTAATTCGAAGCTTATCACAGACACAGAAACAACAAAAAGACCTTCGTTTGACTACAGTCTCACCTGGTGAAAAGTGACGATGTTGACGACAATATCACGAAGGTGTAAAAAAACACCTATTCACGTTTGTTTAGAAGAGAAAGGTGTTGTGTTTCAAAGTAAAATTATTCTCTCCTCGACACTAGTTGGTCTTATAAATTTGGGCAGAGCAAGACATATATATTTTTCACCACTATCGCTCGATAAGGTGACTTTGCTGCTCAAAAACAGTGAGCAAAATCGGGTATTGCTCATTTTTTGCATAAGGTTTAATGTCATCATTAGCACGTTCAACAAAAATCGTTTTGCGAAAAACGATTTTTCCAAGATACAAATATTATTTCAATTGTGAGGCGAACGAATAGTAAAACATTTTTATTTTAAACACACGGTTTAAAATTTTTTATTAGTAGGTAGTTATTAAAGAGTTTTACAAATGCGTCCTTTTGACGTAAATCTAACTGGCACTTATCCAGTCGGAAAATTCTAAACCAATTTTGCCAGCCTTTGGAAAAAACTCGATGAAAACCAAATAAGCATTATGCATTCAATCGCGTATTCCGTGTGTGCTATGTGAGTTTACATACGTGCTTTTGTAATGTAGTTTTACGCTGTATACTACTATTCTGAATTTTTAACTATAAAACTATCGGAGTTTGGCGTTTTTTATGAAGTTGAAGCTTTGGTCTCTTGATCAACACGCAGTACGCTGCAATCTGTCACGTCGACTGTCAGTGCGGAGAAGCGGTTATTTATTATGTAATCTGTGTTATCACTCTGCTGTGTGAAAATCAAAAGACTGCTTCTCCGCATAGACAGTCGACGTGAAAGTACGCAGTGTGGTGATCAAGAGACTAAAAAATTACCTAGCTTACATAAAACTGGTTCTAACTGGGGTATTCATCTGAGCGTCTGGTCGAAACGACGCGTGACCCCAGAGCTGGTGAAGTGGTGAGTATCTGGCGCAGCGCATCAGCATTGTCATACAGTGGGGCAATGCAGCCATCGTCTTGGGGACGCTTCCGACTGGTATTGATATGGATCAGTTGAGCTACATGTAGATTGTTAGCAACAGTCTGCATTTAGATCAATTGATTCAATTGTCAATACTAGGTCTATTTTTTTCTACTATTTGATTGTAATCTTCTTTGTTAATAAAAAAGGTACTAATTTATCACCTGTTGGTAGTCGGGTGAAAAAAGCTATCAAATTGCTTCAGTTTTTATTACTTATTTATAATATTTTTTTCTTTACACATCAGTTGATTGTTTATCTATTTGATAGCTACGCAATTTATCAATCAATCCAGTGATCAAATTGCAATTTTTCAGCTAAATCATTGAGAGCAATTTTCAAAATTAAAAGTAAATCACTAAACAAAGCCAAACCAATAACAAAATGCACTTGAAAACTTTGAGAAACATAAAACAAAAATAGCACAGCACAGCTCGGCTACTCTCCGATATTATATTCCCCACTTTGTATTGTCTGGATATTCTTGTAATGTTTTTGTTTTTGAACAAAGGACGTTTCATACTCGGTTTCATAGTTGTATTGCACCATAACTCAGAATGAGACAATAGCTGTCTTTAGCGAGAATAGTCGCTATGTTTCAAGGAACAAAAGTGGACGCTTAGCTATACTCTTGGACAAGCACAAGGTTTGCTGGAAGCTGGTATGATTACATTTTATTAGGAAATGAACCAACTTTCTATTGAAGTTGGTTCATTTGAAGTGAGTTCTAGCTGAAAAAGACCTTATAACCTAAGAATATCTCTGAATGCACATCTAGCTCTCGCTTGAATTAAATCCATTCCTTTGTAGATTGTTTGTAGACCAGGAGTAGGTTGTATACCTAATACAGCCTATACAGTGTCTACTAAAAAATGGATTCGAATGTTTTTCGTTTGCATACATCTGTTGTATGTAGCAATTGCAATTTGACTTACATAATTGGTGATCCATTCATTTTATTTCAAGCTAAGATTTCGACAGCTTACCTACTGTGGAAATCTAAGCTTGAAATAAAATGCACGCAGGGCTCTTACTGGTAAGCTACGTTGGATTAATCTACTTTTAAACAGTGCACACAATAGAAAAATATAAAATAAAAATATTAAAACTAACATGGGTAAGGCTTTTATGAAGTTATCTCTATCAAGTCAATTAAAAATAAATCACCCAAAAACTGACTAAATCCTCATAATCAAAATGAAATTTCCTCAATCTATCTACGCGTGAAAGTAGCTGAAACTTTGGTTTGTTCATAAATCACAAAAATGCCAGATTAGAGGGAATCCGCTGAAGTTTTCAAGTAAATCTTCTACGTTCACTGACTGCGCAAGATTAGCTAAATTTTCTCTTTAAGGTGCTGAAAATGGACTTCAATAATAGTTTTATATTATTTTAAGCATTTGAGCAAAGTACCTACGCGAAAAAAAATAATAGGCAGAAGGCTTGTACAGTTTTTCATGGGCAGTTTTTCTTCTTGAACAGTATTTAAACGACGAAAAACAAAAGAGGTTCTTTGTTCGGCTGTATGCATTTGGTTACGTATGTTCGTCGAATTCACCAATTTGGAAAAATATTTTGATGTTGGAGAATGATCCGGTCTCTTATAAAAATTATTCCCGTGGTAATATTCTCTAGTAGGTATTTCTCAGTATTCAGTATAATATTTATTCACACAAGACATGGTACAATAAACATTGGTGGAATAATACAGTAGAGCTGCATATCTCGCCCGAGTACAGGCACGTGAATATTCCTTACTTAACTAGTTATAGAAATTACAAACATTAAAATTAGATGTCATTGGATAAGCGCAAATCCCGAAAATCTTCAAAAAACAGTGTAACTAATGAAGAATTTGAAGTCGGTTTTTAATTAAAAAAAAACTTTGTCTAGTTAGGTTCTTAGTAGTTCAAATGTAAGCCTCTCAAAACCGTTAGTGCCAAATTTTGAAAAAATACTTAAAGGACCCAGATTCGTTCAGCCGTTCTGGCGTGATTGAGTAACAAACATCCATCCATCCAAACTTTCACATTTATAATATTAGTGGGATTACTTGACACTACATAAAAGAGTCCAACCAGACTCATATTGCCGTTAACAAAGAATCATCATCATCTGATGTGTATATTTAACATTTCCACTGAGATCGCCTATCTGTCTGCCAAGCGTGTGGTGTTCGTGGCAAAACCTCCATTGTTCAAAAGGGACGTTGTGTGCGAATGAGGAAAACCTAACATCTTGACTCTAGTTGATTTGAAATCAATGAACTGCAATTTGCAGTTCTAAATTCGATTCTCATTTTATTAATACCATAAAACGAATACATAAAACTGTTTTCAAGTTAAATCCGATAACTGCAAGAGAATTTTGAATGATGAAGTACGTCTGCTAGCTGCCTTAAGCGACGAAAGATAGACTCTGTTCATTAGACCGTCATTTACATACAAAATTCAAATTTCTTTGTTACTTCGCTTCAGTGAGATTTACGGGCGGTACGTGGGCAAACTTTCATAATTAGGTAGGTGGAAAACATTGAACGTAGGTACTTAGGCTGTCGGACGAGTGTGGTGAGGTCTCATTAAACTTGAGTCCATCTAAATCTAGGCAGGGAAGTCTTAGGCTAGAGATCTTATCTAGATGATTTATGAGATCGCCTTTAATGATTGTTTCGCGATATTATCGAGTCGATACCAGATGTAAATTACGCCAAAACCACCTTTCCTATATGGCTTTCAAATGTGAATTTTATGAGATCGCCTTGAATGATTATTTCGCGATATTATTGAGTCGATACCAGCTGTGGAATTACGCAAAAACCACCCATCATAAATGGCTTTCAAATGTCAATTATAAGATGGGTGGTTATAGCGTAATCGCACAGCAGGGGCCGAATTCTGTAACCAATACCACTTTACTTAATAGTATCGTCACAGAATCGTCAATAGATGCTTGAATCTCTAGATTGTGCGTACGGGAAACGAATTAGTTAGTGGAATTAGGGCCCAGTCACTTTGTATGGGATTAGGTAAAGCGCCTCTATCGCGCGGACATTGAACTACGCAAATGTCACACAAAAATGGAACGACGCAGACGTCTCGATAAACCGAGAGACCATAATCATAACCATAACAAAGTGCTTTTCTGATGATACATACAAACTACACTTACCTAGGATTATAATCAAAAAATTATGGTCAAAATAATGTTATGTAATGTTCGTCATCCGCAATTTGACTTCACCCATAGCTGGGTATAGATTTTTTATCTCTTGTGTAATTTTTTACGGTCCTGCGCTAGCTTCATCCGTCCCTGCGACGACGTTCGGAATAATCTCAGTTTCGAGTTTCGACTTTCGCACTTTTGATACACGATCCTCCATCTGTAGCTTTTTCATCAAAGGTAAAATACCAAAATGTGTCATTCTTAGACGATACGATCGTTATGGTGAAGCGATTAATTTAGAGGAATTCGTCCGCTGTACTGTATCATCTTGGATGCCATTCGTTAACGCTTTAATCCGCCTGTAATCTTGTAAAGTTTTAGCCATATTTATTGTATGTTTTTGTCCACAGGCTGTACAGACAACGCAAACAGCCTAAGCGCCGATGGAGTACCAGAGATAGACTACACTGACGTAGACTTGGGTCTGGCCCAGAGAGGTCCACACTTCGACCTGGCGTACTCCAGGAATGTCACTGCCCTGGTCGGGAAGACTGCGCAGCTAAACTGCCGGGTCCATGATCTTGGGAACAGAACGGTTAGTAGAAATGTCGTCAGTCCAGTAGTGTGAATTTAAAGGCTGCACTGCGTTTTTGCTTTCCGTTCTCGAACGGAACAACGGAGAACGGAAAGCAACGAATATTAGAAGATTTTTGATTCTACATTCTAGTAACGTAAGTCGTAACTCAAATCCACTAATATAATAATAAATAAAATAATATATTACAGTAATTTATCATCACCATCGGACAGCACAGACAAATTAGATTAGTTTCGTAAACATTTGACGTGACACACACAATATTTGAAGTCTATTGACGGTTTAAAATAAATGGGTTGTTGTACATTTGCCACAAAGTAGATTCGTCACGAAAATTCTATTCTTCAGTTACAATTCATTTTGATTATATATTGTAAATTCATTGTTTTTTTTCGCATAGACAGCAAAAAAACAAACAAAATGTTTAGATTTTTGAGCTTTTCATATTTCAGCACAGTTTCCTGCGCCATGATCACGGAATAACTAATCATGGTAAATATTCTAACCATGATAGTTTTATAAATGTACACTTTGTTTGCAAAAAACATAAGCTGTTTTGCAAGCTAAGTGTGAAAAAATTTGTTTCGGAAAAATGTATAAAAAATGAATTCTTCAAAGTAGCAATATAACAAACTGGTAGTTTTACAAATAGTTGCAGCAGCTGACGCTTTGAAACCATACTTTAGCTTCTCCTACAGCATGACGGTCATTTGTCGTTCTAGAACATTCGGCTTTGCAGCTCAGCCGGTGAAATACGTACTTACTTCAAATGTTTGCTTGTGAAGATTATTTAAACTGGAGAAATTCGGGAAACATTTATGGCGGAAACAGAGTAAAATATTAACATATAAAAATATGACTTTACATTACTATAATCTCATTCATTTATGATACAGGAATAGAATGTGTACGATCAATTGCAGTATTTTTAGAGGGCCATCGAAAACTTGGTTCATTGTTTTCCTATTTTTCATTAGACACGAAAATACCAAGAAGTTTTCGATATTTATTGGGCACCTACACGTCTGTTTCAATCACAAAAACTGTTTGCTTCTTTCACTCAAAAATATACAGGGTTATTGGTAAATTAGTGACAATACGTGAACTGCAGGTCCTGCCCATCATCACAAACACGTTCGTAAAGGCGCAAAGTCTAAATAAAAAAAATATATATAAGTCACCCCTGTTACTAAATGAAAAAACATCTTTGTCTGTAACCCAATGAGTTACTTAAGACCGGTATTTCACTCTCATATCTTCTGCTAATTCAGGGCAGAGCTGTTTTTAAGTTGAGTTTGAAATAAAGCCTCTCTAACGAACGATTATTGAATTGCGGGGGGTACCCATTACCAATACCAAAATTAAGAATTAAGACCTGGCGTCTTCACAAACGTGTTTGTGAAGACGCCAGGTCTAGGACAACACGTGAACTGCAGGTTACTAACTTATCACGTCACTAATTTACCAATAACCCTGTATATGTGAATCAACGATGCCCTTGGTGGCCACCAAAATCTATTTTCGATTCACTGCCTAAGCGAATTAGAATAAAACTATTACAGGGGTATTAAACAAAAGTTTATAATAGGTATCACAAACTGTGCGATGGATTTTTGAAATTTATTTGTTAAACAGAATAGTAAGATAAGTAGGTGGCGGCGCTAGTTTGGCGCCTTAACTTTGTTTTTACTGGCCAAATTAATAACAAAGTAAGTACCTAGTAACTTATTAGATACTTTAATGGTACTGGCCAGGAAATTGTAAGATACTTCTTCCTAGATTAAAAGTCTTTAAACAACGGAAATAAGCTTTAAAATTGCTTGATTGGTTGGCTTAAATAGCCACTTTGCTCGGTCGGTACAAACTCGATCACCCTTCCAATAGAAAAAACTCTTTAGTAGAAAGGATTATTTATTTTCTCCGATTTTTAAACAAAAACAAATTAAAAGCAATCGCGGGTAAGCCGATTGGGGTAACGATTAATGTTCTTTTTGTTTTACTAAATCTCTATACAAAGCTAATGGAGCTAACGTTTTATACCTACATTAATTTCCACTTTTATTATTTCTTGAGCTAAACAAATGTTTTGTGAAAATCTTGCCGGAGATTGGATCTTAAACCTTGAAGGCTTAAAGAAGGCTTTGCTCGTGTTCATAGGTTACTTACCTACCTATTCATTACCTACTTAAATACTAGCCAAACTCGATGTGAAATATTTGTAAGCCAAGTAGGTATTAGTAGTACCAAGGGATAGTGCCCATAAAACCCATGCTGGGCATTCGGATTGGGGATCACAGTTCGGTGATAGATTTATTCTGCAAGGGGTGCTGCTGACCGCCCCCCGGTGTATGTCACTTAGTCGCCTCTTACGACACCCACGGGGAGAGTTGGGGTGGTGCAAATTCTAAGCCGGCACCACACGGCAAGTTAAATAATATATTTTTGTAAAATTCACTTATGACACCATTATTTTCGATTCCCAGGTATCATGGATACGACACCGGGACATCCACTTACTGACTTCAGGCAGGATGACGTACACCTCAGATCAGAGGTTCATCAGCGTGCACAATCCTCATACGGAGGACTGGATATTAAAGGTACCTTAATGTTTATAAGCAAAGAAATTTTTAGTAGGCTAGTTTCGTAAAAAAAAAACAAATAAATCCGTCAGGTACCTACATTTATCAGAAGATATTGGAAACGTTTTTTTTTCTTTTGTCAATTAAACAAAAGATATGGAGATATAGCTAATTAAAGTTCCGCGTGACGTCACGCCGGGCGACACTTTTTAGCAACTTTGTGACGTCATGAACCCCCAAACTTTGACGAGCTGTAGATTTGTCATTTTTGTTTGATTGACAAAAGCAAAATACGTATTCAATATCTTCTGATAATCTAATTAACGGACCAGTTCATGAACGAGAGTACTGTTTTCGCAGAGAAAGTCTGCGAAAATTTTCGAGTGACAAAAATAGTGTAAAGACATCAAGTGTCAAGACGATCATTGACCTGCAAAGTCGCATTCAAATTCGAGCATTACATCTAGTGAGAGGGAGAACCAAGCAATCTGTACTGATAGCCTGTCTGACGTTGTAAAAAAAACTGAATTGACTTCTGCAGAATACTCAAAATCGAATCGGATTGTATCATTACAGGCGAATTCTCGTCAATCTGGGAGCGTAATGCTACTACGTAATGCTCGCAAACGAATCTAACGAACAAATTTGTTCAAGATGGATTTACACCAAATGAGCGAAGGTTCATTCTATCCCCACTCCGTCAAATTATTTTTCTGTAGACAGAGATAAAAGTAGCCTTGCTTTGGTCTATCTCTGTTCGTAAGAAAATTAGGTAGCATATAAAAGAACATTATTTTTTCATTCGCTTTGGCTCGATTCGTTTAAACCCACCTTCAGACAAATGCTTGCGGTCTGGGAGGTTTTGTATAAACCAGAGAACATGTAATAATACTAAATAGCCTCCCAACGCGAGCTGATGTTTCACCATTCCACCAATGGTCCACTGAATAAACAACTACTTTTCATATTGATGTTGATCTATCCCACAGACCACTGGTTATTACAATCCGACTTCTTCCTCAAACTTATCATTTCACATCTCGCTAAACATTCGTACCCCAAATAACCAAGAGAGACATCATTCAGCCCCATTTATCTAAGAACCGACGATATATCAACCAAGTTTTATTGCGAGAGCTTGGCGTTTCTTACATAAAGCATTTTTGTGTCCAGAAACCGTTTTAGCTTTGCTTGCTTGATATATTCTTGGGGAAGTTGAAATGGAAATATTGATAGGGAAATGGTTTGGGTTTTTTTCCGTTGGGCATCTATTCTTATAAAATTGAACGGAATAGGGTCGGAATTAGTTTTCTGAGGCTTGATAGTGTGAGAGATCAGCAGAGTTGAGTAGTTATTATGGAGTCTATGCATCAAATTCGGTGACACTGCCAGGTGGGTTGGTGCGACATTTTAGTGGTCGAATATTGTAGGCAGCCGACAGTGTTTTGTCAATTTGTCGGCGGCCAGTCAAATCTGAGCCTTAATTCCACTAACTTTGATATCGTCTCAAAATGACACATTTGGGCATTTTACCTTTGATGAAAGAAACTACAGATGGATGGACGCATGTCAAAAGTGTCATGGTTACAACCATTCTATCTATTCTCCCTGCAAATCGTACCATAAAATCTCTAGATCGATAGTGCATAATATGCACTATCTTGCGAGAGATTTTCATTCATACTTTACATGACGTTTCTACGTCCTATTTGAGTGATTGGTTAGCAAAATTTGGTACTTGGTGTCTTGACTACAAAATTGAGTTTTTTGGTAAGTCTTCAAGGGCTTTTTTTATATTGAATCTAAAAATATTCTCACCATGCGTTACCTAGATTGGAAATTAGGCTGCGCTTATTTCAATTCGACGTGGTTTCCTCTTTATACTGTTCGCGGGTAGATTATCTCCCTCCCCATACTGTTAATTTGTAGATAGATCAACGATTCGAAGACAATATTTTTGCATATTTTTAATGTTTCTAGTCTCAAAAAGTATTTCTTTACTATCAAAGAGAATTAATGAAATTATAGAAACAAATTAGAACTAGACGCAACTGAGCTAACTGCAGACTGTGGCAAACAATCTACAGGTAGCTCAATTGAAAAGCATTGAAATTCAACTGTACTCCCATGGTTCAATCAGGATCTGTCACGGATAAAGGATTTAATTAGTTTTTTCGACTCGCCGATAGGCACGGTTTGTGTTTATGATTGCCTATTGACTTTTTGATCCGTAACTGACACAATTCACTCTCCAACCGGTATTGTTTTCTATTTTCAACACTATCCCTTAGGTATATAATTAACTAGTTTGTGGTTTAAAACCCGTTTCAAACAGCGAAAATGTGTTAGGTAAGCGTGAGCTTAATTATCAGCTCAGAGTGCACTTAATACTAGTGTATTTAATAAACCCAGTGAAAGCCGATGTTTACATTATTTAAGGGGAATTTGGTATGGTCGTTTCGGCGGAGGCAAAAAAAAAAACTAAATTGTTTTTTTTTTGTCTAACACCAAGGGCGTCAAGTTAACATAGGGAGGATGGAAAACGTTTGAATTGTAGGTACATTCAGGACCATAGCCAGGAATTCATTTCGGAGGGGAGGGGTGGTGAAGTGTGAAAGTGAAAGAAAAGAAGAACTATGTTACACAGTTTACAATAAACGATTCTTATTCTCAAAAAAAGAAAAATCGTATATTGTGTCCGTCATTTTAAATTGAAATCCGCGCTGCCATGGCTCCTGAACCTTTCTTTCTTTTTTCTTTCAAACCGGAAATAATAGAGAAATAGTCCTTTTTGTGTTAAGTTTTTTTTTCGTTACAGTGCTTAGCCGCACTTTGGGTATCTAAGAAATGAAATAAGTTCCCGAATATTTTTGAAATTTTTCGATTAATTCGATATAATTTGTACTTAATTTTACTTGACGAGAAACTGATAACACCTAACTAGTTAGAGTTAACTATTGTTATTGTGTATTTCTTTTTCAATAAATATTTTCATTTCATTTGGCGGGACTCGAACCCGTCAGGGTGTGGCGCGGGTTCGAGTCCCTCCGAAATCAAAATTTTTTGGGAACGTATTTCATTTTTTGTGTTACATCACTACCAAATTGTGTGAGCCAGGCTTACGCGCTAATCGATACCACGTATGGCAGCGAGAATTTTCGCTTAGTTTCGCGCGTCTTTCCGCCAGGCATTTTGTACGTAGGTACCGTATACCCACTTGGCTATCGCTGCCGCTCTGGGTAGCGAATACAGCGTTGGTTTGAACAGGTCTATACGGTCTATATGAAGGCTTATACAGATATTTTTGCTTCCAGATAAGGTTTCCCCAGCGGCGTGACTCGGGCATCTACGAGTGCCAAGTGGGCACCACGCCGCCAATCGGGCACCGGATGCATCTCTCTGTGGTTGGTGAGTATCGATCTTAATAAACAGGAATCTTTTTTATAAGCAAACCTTGTGTTATCATATGGGTACCATGTGACTGTTATTAATAAAAATAACATCTATCTAGCCCCAAGCTAAGCATAGCTTGTGTCTTGGGTACTAAAATAGTTGACTGATAAACTTAATATTACATAATAACAAGATAAAGTTAAAAACTACAACCCGACTACGTGAAAGTTATAAAAGTTTGAAACATTTACATTGACAAAATAGAATGACGCATCGGTCATATTTGATAGGCATAGAGTTGAAAATGAAAATAGGTCGTAGGTATTGTAATTTTTCTCTATGGGGCCTGCAGCCTGCGGCTACCGCGTTTTGAAGGCTTATTCGGGGTCGGAGCCCTAAATCCTATAGCCTATAACCATCGGGGTATTGAGACGAATCAATCGATACATAATTTGTTGAAATCGAACCAGTAGTTTCAGCGCTACGTGGGAACAAAGAAATCGGCCACATACATACAAACATACAAACATACAAACATACAAACATACATACATACAAACATACAAACATAGGGTGCTAACCTCATAACCCTCCCCTGTCGGTAGTCGGGTAAAAATAGATATTTAATTAAACCCACATAGTAAATCAGCTATGACGCTCATTAGGGGAGGCCTATGTCCAGCAGTGGACTAATATAGGCTGATGATGATGATGATGTTGAAAACGAACGTCAATTTTTGTGTTAAGTTACATCACCATTGCCATTTTCAATAGAGCACTAGTCTAATTATCCATCCATTAAAACGAAAGAGCCTCGCTGGACCACTGACACTGTAATAAGGTCAAAGCCTTCACCAGAATCAGTTAACAACCAGAATGCAGCAAAAGCATTTATCGAGTCATTTGCACCAGTTCATTGGCTTTGGTAACCAAACACTGTTCGTTAATGTTCAGTAAACCAGTGTTATGGGAGCTTTCTAAAACTTCTAATGACTAGTGCTTCTAACCGCAGCTATTTACGATTAGATCTGTATAGATTTTAGATTATTTTAAAGAGATAAAATCTATAGGTTAACCAATTTATCAATATTAATCAATATTATTTTGTATTTGTAGTTTGTTGTGGTTTATTTTATTTTTATTTATTGAACAAATGTTTTATTATACAAAGTGTTATTTGTTTGTTATAGTTCTAGGTATGTCACATAGTTAGTATCTGTAGGGAATGTCTATGTAAATATTGTATTCATAAATTTGAACTGTACTGGACCTTTTCGTGCTTCTCATATATTCTCTATTTTGTGTTGGTGTACGTTACGTGTTGGTTGTGGTTCCGACGGAAGATCAGCGTTGTGATAGCTATGCGCAATGGCTATCACAACATAATGCTGAGTCGGACGCCATTTTATAGCATTTAAGTTTTGTAATTTCATAGATATTAAGTAGATAAGTGGTTTATATTTGTGTTAGGTAATTTAAGAAACTAACTGTAAATGCTATAAATAAAGCTTTTCTTATTCTTATTATTCTTATTCAATTATCGAGAATCCTTAATATTGAGCTGAGGTCACACACATTGGCCATATATTAAAGTTGCTTCGTTGTACTTCGTTAGCCTCTCCTCTGTAGATCGAGATATGTTCTCGGTGACCCCGTTGACCCAATCACCGACGCTAATCAGAAGGTGACAGCAACAACTACCGATTCGCTTCCGCACAATACACACCCGACCCCGCCGGTTGTGGGGTCGAAGAATTCCCCACTGCCACATAGGTGCATTCGTGCACCTAGGCGAAACCTCCATTTCCTTCTTGTAGCATATGGCAACAGCCCAAGCCGAGGTTTGCACCTAACTGGTGACCCTTGTGCGTGTTGCCCTAACCTAACGTTACCGGCGAGGCGCCTTCTGCGCCCGCCAAAAGTCCGGTAACGCTGTCATGGCCATCAAAGATAGCAAAGATATTTAACGAAGGTTTATTTCAGATAATTTATAATAACAGATTCGCCTACATTTCCGGGGCTTCAATTAAAGCCGTAAAAAACTCCCTGGAGGTTAAAGCTCGTAACATCAATAAGATTCCAACATTTTCAGTCACTTACGCAAGGTTGGAAACCTAATAAAATAAAGGGAACGCTCCCAAGTGCCCCGAACTCTAATCTGCGAAGAACCCCTTAATCATAATGTTGATCCATCGAAACGGGCCACATCACGGCCCATCGGAACGACTTCAAACGGAGGCAATAAAGTTATTCCTCTGAAGTCGTGACGGTTAGAATGAGAGCCTGAGTGAAAAGCCCTACAGTAATTTAAATATTGCAATCACTGGCGTAAGGTTGAGGCTTCCGTCAACTGGGACCACTAGTTATTGGATAGGGGAAGTAGGTTGTTGAGTGCAAAAATAGTGCCCTGTCTTCAGCTTGCCGCATCCATCTGAACGCGGGTTTGGTTTTTAGACTCCAAAATATGCTACATAAAATAAACCCGTATGTCAGAGATTTCAAAACTGCTTTTGAGTTCTAACCACAAGGCCAACAAAATAATTTAAAAAAAATTCAGCAGCGCCGACAAACGACCTACTGACCTACGGAGAGTATCCGGGTCGGTACAACGCTCCTACCAACCACCAATGAAGTTGACGTCGTCAATATGGGCGTCCGATCTCTGTATCACGTTCACTACCAACCCCAAATTTTAGAGTATAATTGAAAATCAAACAAACTGTGTGAAGTTCGATGACAATTATGTGAGTAGTTAGCGCCATCTAGCCTTAGCCAAAGGCTGAGGCGATGGCGCTAACTACATATTAAAAATCAAATAAATTGCTAAACATAATAGATAGTAATAATGTAAAATATATCCAAAAAATGCTGTCCATAGTCACTATTTGATGCGGCCGAAGTCGCGGGCACAGCTGGTACTTACTAAAAGAGATCAAATCTTTTCTATTGGCCAACTAACAGGAGAAAATATAGAAAAAGATAGTGTTGATACAAAACATGAAAAGATTACAGTGACAAAAGCGTAGGTAAGCATAAAGCAGCTTTTTCCTCTATTGTAAATCTCACGTTATATACCGGGATTATCCACCATGCTACCCACTCATTCCTTGTATATAAACTTGATATTCTGTTTCTGTTAGTTACTGTGAAGCTTAGACTTGTTTTGAAGATGCTTTGAATAACATTAAACTTACATCAGAATGTTTTAAGCTCTCACAGGTCTACGCCAATATAGTCAGTAAAATTAAGTCGTATTATTTTATTCAAAACCTTACCTCACCGTAACAGCTTATAATGGTCCAGCAAGACTTCTTGTCCGTAATACAGTGCTTAACTAGTAGGGAAGACAGTAATTATATATCCGAAGAGCGGAGGCCGTTGTCTATACCAAATAAACTGGAAGTTTTTAAAATTTCGATGCGGAACCCTGGAGAAATAAGTCGCGGATGAGTTGTCCACTTCACATTTGGATTTCGGTACAACTCATCCGAATCAAAAACCGAGCGATTTTTGATTCGGATGAGTTGTACCCATAACAAAAAGTGAAGTGGACCACTCATTCGCGGATGAGTTTTTTCTCGGATGAGTTGTACCCTAACCCTATTTTACATGGGTATAAACTGAAGTTAGATAAGTTGAAATATTTCAAACGCATACCCAATAACTATATTTGTAAAGGCTTACAAAATATAATTATTATCAAATAAGAAATAAGGAGTTCTTGGTTTTATTCACTTTAATTTTTGTCCACTAGTGAAACTAGTGAACTAAAATAAACTAGTTTGCATATCACTTACTAATACCTCGCAGTTTCATCTGCGAAGTTCCCGTCCCCGTGGGAATTCCGGGATAAAATGCCTATGAGCTATTCCAGACTAATCTCTCTGTGCCAAATTTCATTCAGATCCGTTCAGCCGTTCTGGCGTGATTGAGTAACAAACATCTATCCATTCATCCAAACTTTCACATATAATATTAGTGGGACACTTAAGCAAATAAACATGAATTTTGCCTGTCGGTGATTTAGATAAATGTCAATCTATGTATACTTACAGCTAATTTCAAAGATGTTCTGTCATTTTCACAAAAAAAAAACAAATTAATGCGTTATTCAACATTCTGTTAATATTTCTCATAACATCTCTATGACTACACAGGGTGATGCTGTAAATAAAAGTTATTTTCCCTCCTTTGAGGCCCTTATGATTAAAATTACGGCTGTCGGTTGGTTTCAAAGTTTTCCGTGGGAATTCTTTGGCGTCGGTGAATAAATTCTTGGCTCTGTTATTTTAGGAACAATGTTGTACTTTGGATGAGGTAAAATTATATAATAATTCTGAATAGATAATACATTGATCAAAGGACGGTTTGAAATAATAATCATAAGCTGAATAACTTGTACAGCATCGTGTAACCCCATACCGCAACAGATCTTGAGTTATAGGATAATTGATCTACATATTTTGCACAGCGCATCAGCTTTGCCATAGGCTTCACAAGATTAATGTATCTTTTAAAGGGCAACGTATACGCTTCTACAACAAAACTCCTAGTGAGTTGCAAAATCTATCAATAAATAAATTCAAAGAAATTGTCAAAATCTTTCTATGCACAAAAGCTTACTACAAAATATCAGATTATTTAGAAGATAAAAAAGCTTGGGACGGGTTTTGCTCCAACTCGAAAAATAACAACTTACAGGCTAAAGGTTTCTTAGTCGCTTCTTTACTTAAGTCTACATACCGAAGCGACAGAAATCAAAAGTACCACTTTATTTCCGTGTCAATGTTTTATTTTAAGAATTTGACCTTTTCTAAGTGTACATTTTTGTATTTGTGGAAATAAAGAATTTTTGATTTTGAAAGGACTGTTTGAAATAATGATCATAAGCTGAATAACTTGTATAGCATCGTGTAACCCCATACCGCAACAGAACTTGAGTTAAAGGATAACTGATCTACATATTTTGCACAGCGCATCAGCTTTGCCATACAGCGGCAATTCTGAATCCATTTTCTCCAGGTTCATCCCCCTTCTTTTTTGTCTTCAGAACCACTAACCACAATCCTGGGAGGTCCAGAGCTGTTCATCAACACAGGCAGCACCATCAACCTGACCTGCGTGGTGCAGCACTCGCCGGAACCACCTCCTCATATACGGTGGACTCATAATGATGAGGTGAGCAGGTTACATATCCAGCTTTAAATACTTTACTAGCACGAGACCTGAGGCCTGAGGTCGGTTTGGCTGTAGCGAGTCGTCTTCGTGACGTCTCATTTTTATTGAGGATGTGGTGGGGCGCCTATGTTCTATGTGCGGAATTAAAACTACGCAAATCCCATAAAAATTAGACGATACAACGTCTCTATACGGTCAGACTCATGGGTCTGAGTTCGGTGAGTCGATGTCTCGATCAACGTTTTATTCAAATAGTAGTTAACCTGTGTGAATAGTGTAATTGTAAGTGTATTTTAGAAAAATCACATTAAACAAACTGAAAAAAATCTTCATGAAAGAGAAATCAAATCATATGTATGGGATTTGCTTAGTTGTCCGCACATTAGAGGCGCTGCTGTACCAAATCCCTTCAAATGGTACGTCTCGACAAGAATCAATACTATTAAGTAAACGAACTCAGGGCTTTGGTCACCTTCCATGCGTTCTAGGTATACGAGTGTGATGAAAACGCCGGTTGTGAGTTTCACTTGATTATATTATACTTAACAATTTTCCCCACACATCTGGGAATCCTTCTTATGTTATCCACACAGTAAACATTCTAAATCCACTATATTTTTATCACTTGTCTTTTGTTTTCCCTCCATTACCGAATTACCTCCTTCCTCTTCTTCTTTTTTCCAATCTCCTCAGTGTGTCCAATCTTAAATATGTTTCCAGCCAGTATTCTAAAATCAATTATTTTTAAAATGCTAAGCAACTTTCGAAATCATGACACGAACAGGTAATGAAAAAAGGTAACTTTTGCATCTGAAGCTTCGATTAAAGTATTTGCCGTCATTTTAAATGCATGCTTTATGACGGACATTAAGTTTTTCAACGCACTCGGGTTTTTTCAAGGCGATCTTCTTTCACCGCTTGTATACCGATGGAGGTAACTAAATCTTACGCCAATATAAACATTTGTGGCAGCCTACTTCAAATAAACCATCACAAATACTTATACTAAAAGTTTGACCCTCGGAAACTTGTAACTGTTTCATCTTATCTATAACTAGCGAGTCAGCGGACTAACGAGGGCCCACAGATTCTAATTGTTGCAGAAATATCTGGAGCCTCCGGCCCCTGTCAAATGGACTCGTAACGACGAAGTAAGTATCACATTCACTGCCCAGCATCAGCGGTGAAACCTGCAAGGGCAGGCACTATTGTGTTAAGCGCTCTATGACCATGATCTGCGATGAAGTTTTGGGCAAAGAATAGTTTAGAAGATTTAGATTTTCGTTTAAATCCGTTAAGTAATTACTGATTTGTATATTTTTTAAAAAGATGTGCTACGACAACTCTACTCCGCTGCTACGTCGTCGTAGTGCGTTTCGTAGTACATACTAAGTAATACTGATTTGTTTATTTTTAAACGATGTGCTACGATACCTCTACTCCGCTGCTACGTCGTAGCAGCTGTAACGTCGTCGTAGCGCATTTCGTAGTAACTTATTAATTACTGTTTTGATTACTTTTAAAAAGATGTGCTACGACACCTCCACTCCGCTGCTACGTCGTAGCAGCTGCTACTTCGTCGTAGCGCGTTTCGTAGCATATTAATAATATAGTAGTTTTGAAAAAAAAAATAAGATTAAATATTTCGCCGAGATAAAATCTCCAAGACATGATTAGATTATCTCTTAATTTATCGCATAAAATAAAAAAGTTTATCCATTCAGCTGAAATGACTCTTTCGTGGTATTTACAAAGTTTCTTTTTCCAGACACTATAACGACCACATACGTGTCTCAGTTCATTGAGTAACTAATATTTAGTATAAACCTGACTCAGGCAAAACGAATCTCTAATAAAAAGTGAGAATATCCAGCCAAATTACTTACAACGTTAAACTTGGGTGAAGATAAAATAAATTGAGAGTATTTTTATCAGTAAATAGTCGCTGAAAATCCATGTCTAAATAAAATGGTCGAACTTTTAGCCAATGTCAAGTGAGGGCGGGTTTGGTCGGGGTAGTTTCGCTGACGATGGAAGGGGGTTGGATGTTTATACTTATACTTCATGATAAAGTGGTTTAATGGTAGTCTCATGCGAGCATTTTCCTTGTTAAGATAAATGCGAAGGCTCTTTGTGAGTTTGTTTTGTATTGTGAACAATGTTTGTGTTAAAATGACTTATGTTCAAGAGTGTGCTTGTTACCTAAAAATATTATATAAAATTATCTCTATATATAATTATTATTTATAGAAATATATCTCTATATATAAAAATCAATTGCTGTTCGTTTGTCTCGCTACTCGAGAACGGCTGGGCCGTTTTAAATACTTTTTGTTTTGTTCTAAATGTACAGGGGTGGTTTAAAAGGAGAAAAAATAGGAAATCGTGGTTATCGTTAATAGGTTGTGTAGCTGAGCTATCGAAGTAGCGGTTAACAGCTAGTAGTAAATACATTTTCAAGACAACATTTGCTATGACGCGTATTCTAAAATAAAATTAAACGTCAATTGCGAGTCGGACTCACGCACCGAGGGTTCCGTATAATTGTAAGACCTTGCTTCTTGCCAAATATCATGATTCAGTCAGCGGAAAGTAGTGCCCTGCAGGTTTGGTCCATGGCGATATTCAATAATATTTAATTATTGAGTATATATAATTTACGGTTTTTCGATTTTTTTCTTAATTTGTGTTGTAAGACCTTGCTTCTTACCAAATTTTATAATTCTAGGTCAACTGAAAGTACCCTCTAGGTTTTGAGTGCATGTGATACCCGACGAAATTTAAAAAAAAGTAATTTTGTTTCATAATTTCGCCGGGCATCACATGTAAATAAGCGGATTTAACTTTTGATCGCGTGTACTTAGAAGTTTTATGTATATCACGGCTCCAAGAGGGTTAATCAAATAATCAAAGAATCAGGTCCTTTACGGACCTGATTATTTGATGTTAATTTCAACTCAACACCTCCACGCTTTCCTGAGAAAAGAGGGTTGACAGACGGACAGACGGACAACAAAGTGATCCTATAAGGGTTCCTTTTTTCCTTTTTAGGTACGGAACCCTAAAAATACCATACCTACACTATTCTCTGGTTTTTGATAAAGCAAGTTAAAGTTATTGATTAAAAAAAGATTTGCCAAGATTTTTTTGTTATAGTCTGACCGAGGTGCCGAGCTTCTGTATCTTCTTGATTTACAGTAAAAAAATAATGATAGTGTGTAAAAATGTGTAGGTTCTATCAAAATCCGAGGATTCATTTTAATCTTTACAAAACCAACAGAATAAGTTCCACTGGATCTGAATCTGCATAAAGAAGCTTCTGCTGAAAACTCCCCGAAACTCAAAATAGCTTCAAGTTGTTTTGTTTATACTATTGAAGTTTTCGTCCAAAGTTTTCCTGCTGATTGTAAAATTTCCGAATTGCATTTTATGTAAGGATGTGGACACATTTGTATTCGAATTGCTAACTTATAGAAGAGGTAATAAAGCCCTATTTAGAGGTATTTTAACCGATCAAACGAAAACAAAAAAAAAGTGGTTCTATATACGGCTTGCAAATATTTTTTATGTATGATCGTCCATCTTTCCGTCTATTACGGACTGAATTGGAAAACAGTTTCGCTATTGTATGGAAAATGCTCCGAGGTCCCATAAAAAATATTGATAGTAAGAGAAGTATTTGATCCAAAAAACAAAAAAAAACTGTAATTAAGGAATTTAAAGACGGTCTTAACTGTATTAAAAACAATCAAATTAGATTTGTTCAACTTACACACTATGGTGTTTTTAGCATTTGAATACGAAAAACCCTTTTTGTTTCATCTTAATACAGTGAGGTCTTTTACTCGTAGATACTACTTAGCTACTACGTAGTTCCTAGTAGGTCTCAGCGACTTTTAGCCTGGAAAAATATGCAAAATGGGACCAAATGAATGGTAAATACTTCTAGAATTTTTTAAACAATACTGCAAAAAACCTCGCAGCCATTTCCATGGTTTGTCAGATATTTTTTGTTCAGTTTTTTTTTTGTTATTTTTATAACGTGGACAAAAAAAAAACATTAGTCGTTTTATGATACATATTATTCGCTTTTTTGTAATGCCTCTGCTATAGTTTTATTTTGTATAGTTTAGGCGGAGATGCGAAAATAGAGTTTGGTGGTTACAAAGTTACTTGGTGCCTCGACCTAAAATAAAAATGTTACAAAGGCATTTAAAATTAAAAGCTAATAATAGGTATCACAAACTGCCCAATGCAATTTTTGAAATTTCATTTGTTCAACAAAATATTAAGATAAAATAGGTGTCAGCGCTAGTTTGGGTCGGGGCATCGCCTTAATCAATTTGCGGCTTTCATAATCATTATCATAAAACGTCCAATTTTCAGCTTTTAGCTCCCGGCAACTCAGCTCTCTCGGCGCTTTTGTTTTTATGTTTTTCTTGCCAATATACCCACACCCTAAGCTACTCGTACCTGCCCTGAATACTCAGTTCCATTCTTTGCAGTTTGTTTCGATACAAAACATACTTGGAATTGCCTTGATTATCCGAGTGTTTTCAACTCGAGCAATAAAATGAAAAACAAACATAATGCATTTTTCTCTACGATTGCATACTTACAGTGACTTTTAAACTGGGTTGGAATTATCTTCAGTAAAATTGTTTTAAGTTCCTTTAGCAGTGTTTTGAGTTGCGACCTGACTTTTCTGATAATCGACTTTAAAAAATCGAGGAGGATCTCTCAATTTGTTGGTATATATTTTGGTTACTCGATGTCATCGCTAATTATTAACCGAATGACGTTTTTTTCGATTTCGTATCGAAATTGATTTATCAATGCTCACAACAAAGTTTTATTTATTGTGAGCATTGCCGGATGGATAACAAGTTGTTCCACTCAGCTTAAAATACAGCGTAAATCTAACAAGTTGTTCCACTCAGCTTAAAATACATCGTAAATCTAAAAAACAGTTTGTTTCAAAAAAAGTCAAAATTTCAAATTTTAATTTTCATTGTAAATTGGATATATTGTACAAAGTATGTTCTTGACTTTTTTCGGTAATCTTGTTTCTCTCCAACTTTATGTTTTTCATAGATCAAATAAGTAATATAAAGTACTAGCTGTTCCCCGTGGTTTCACCTGCGTTAAATTAGAATTTCACATTTCTAGGGGATTATTCCCAAAAACGTCAAATTTAGCTGCCTAATTGTCCCATTATCTTTTGGAATCGAATTCGCGGAGCCGGAATTCGAGGTCCGCATCGTGTCCACAATAGTTTCGCATCTGTTCCGCATCTCGTACAACGGACAACGTCATTGCGAAACATTTGCGGCACCGCACCTACGGTACCGCGCGGTAATGTGAGAGCGCTCTTAGCCTACAAAAAAACACCTTTTTAGTTATCTTGACGTGGTAACATACAACAAAGTTATTTAAACTTAAAATAGAGTGCTAAACTACAAAACGGTCGTAACTTTTCCGACCACAAAATTATTTCCTACCCAATGTTTGGTCACAAAATCTGGAGCAGCAAATATTGGCCTCGCTATATCAAAGCCTTAGGTACTTAGGGTCGCCATCTGTCCTCGTTCCAGATTCGTCCCGCATTTGACAATGGCGGCTTCCGGTTCCGGTTTCAAAGGGTGGCGTCATCAATTTTTGGGCGTTCGTTCGGGTGGAATGGTCAACTACACACTACGAAATGATAAGGAAGTCTTTGACGAATGATGGGAAACCCTCGGAACCTTTTGATTTGAATTTAAAATCATCAGTTATATCCTGAAAAGTTTCTGTTTGATTTCATGGTTAGTTATTATAAATTTGATTGAATTTCCAGTATGATTTTGACGAAGAATTTTAAGAAATAGTTTTCATTATTGAATCAGTATATTTATCTAATATATTAAAGTAAATAGATGGAAATTTAGATCTTTATAGCATTGCGCTTCAATCATATAGATTAGCGTTAAAATACAGGTTGTAACAAAAGTAAGGAACAAACATTGAGGAAGGTTCAGCTTTGATCACAGACGCAGAAAATCCCGTCTCTTAGATTTGGACTGGACTAGGCATAGCTGATGCATTTATCATAGAACCGAGAAAAAATGCAATTCACCCTGTATATTGATGTTTTGAACCAAAACTAAAAACTTCTTTCGAATCCCTTTATATTTAGGTACCTACACTGTTTTCAGGGTTCTGTTTAGGTTTTGTGGAACAAATATAAATTATTTGCTAGTAACATTTACACGGGACCACCCTAAAATCATTTTTTAAATACATCAAAATCAGTCCACAATTGACAGAGTGATCGGTGAATTTACATGAAAAACATACATGTAGGTATGTTAAATTGGATGTCCGTACAATCTCCTCCTTTTCTCGAAGTCAGTTAAAAATCACTAATCTCCTGTCAAAGGGTTGTCGCTGAAAATCTTTATATATTTTCGGCGGCCGTCTTGGAAAAAAACAACTACGTAGATTACTACGTTTGTCATTTTGTTTTCTTTGCTACAAAGAAAAAGTTGAAGGTACTACCTCCCCCAATCTTTTCACGAAATAAAAGTCTACTATCGTAGAATAAATATAAAGCAATACGTACTATTGTCGCTATAATGTCCCAGTTTCAATACCAACAGGAATTGGTTTTGTCAATAGCGGTGTATCTGACAAGTATTGTGAGATAATAGTAACTCTTTCTATAAAAACGAAGAATGGAATGTAACGGTGACCGGTTTTTGGATGGCGTCTTTAGAAGTCAGAAGTCAATTATTTAATAACATCATTTCTTTAGGCTTACATAATAAGCACTTTGACAGTTCAAAATTTAAACTACAAATAATTATCATATTTATATTATAATACTATACAGCCTAATGCTGATAAATAAAGCCGGAAATATCTTTCATGTTATTATTACTTTAAAGTTTAGTTCTAAGTTATGATTAGTTAATAGGCATGACTTTCAACTTTTTTGTTCCATGGATATGTCAACAATGACTTTTTTAAATTAAGATTTCAAAAGCAAAACTAAAAACGAAAAAAGAACCGCCTACAAACAAAAAGACAGTAAACAGGTTTACAATACACAACAAAACAATATTTGTATAAATTAGGAGGGCGCATTCACATAGCATCCACTTTTTTTCCGTGTTGTCGTATAGGTGTAGGAGCGAGTTCACATAACCGACAGTATTCCGGATCCTGATGATTGTTTCCAGTAACGAAGGATCCATAAAAAAATGTCCTTTTTAAGCCGGTATGCGGATCCACAGTTTGAATACTGTCTACAATGGAAGACTTGAGTTGAGTCATCGAATTAATTTCAAAATAAAAGGTATGGTGTCAATTCAGTAACGTCAAAAACTAATTTGATTTGACAGCACGGGCGTCTTATGACGGTGCCATTTATCTCAAACATCCGCCTTTAGGTAGAAGCGAGTTTTCTAACATTTGTTTCAGTTTAGAGATCTTGGAACAGAACTATTATAGTGGGTAGAGTAGGTATTTGTATCGACTGAGATATTTTTAGTTTTATATTTCTCAAAGCTTTGTGCTACGATTTCAATATAATACTAATGTTATGCCGGTAGCGGTGCTGGATGCATGTGCAAAGTCTTTACATTTCATTTGATGAAATAAAATCATTGTCAGTACCCAGAATTATTTTAACTCATAAATCAGTTTGAACAATAGTTTGTCAAAAAACCAATTCATTAATTCCTATCAATACGACATGCCAGATTCAATTCTGGACTGAAGCCAAATTAAGCCCCATATAATTGCCTTATCTCTCGATATGAGTGAAATACATTTTCCATGAATATAACTAGCACCAGCCTGTGGTTTCGCATTAATCCTTCTGAACGCAAAACACATAAATTTACTATTTGATACATCCTCAAAAAACAAATGTTTGTACAATAGGCAAATTGCTTTCTACGCATAATAAAACATATATGACGGGGAGGAGACCGGAGGCCTGCCGTCCAGAGCGTCAGACATGCCTCGCAGTCCAAATGAAGTAATCCAACGTATTGTCCAGGTGTTTATTGGTTAATCACAATCACTTCGCTACGTATAGTCTCACTAATTTTGAAACGCGGCAAGTTTAAGGCAGAGGCAAGACGGGACCAGTGCTCTGCTCGACAGTCGCCCAAAAAGTGAAGTCACTCACGATCCAACCTAACCTTAAAGGCACTCTGCCTTGACCATACCCAAGTGACAACCGTTGTGACAACGACAGTTGTGACAATGACAGTTGTGTACTTGACGTTTCCTACTATACACTCCTCAACTCGCTAACAGATGGCGTTGGAGACCGGATCGAACCACAAACGAATCAATGCGCCGCGCCGGCGGGGCGCGCGGGCGGCTTGATCTCCGACATATCTAAATAGTAATCTATGTAGTGTATTGTTTTAAATTATCTCTGTTATCTAGTACCTACCCATAACACAAACTCTGCTTAACTTTGGGCTACATGATGCTATGTTAATTGACCAGTATTATTTATTATTATCTGTTTAATGCATAATAAATAATGCTGGATAATTTACAAAGCATCCATACACACAACTTGCAAAATAAAAAGTAAAAAGTAAATTTATACGTATTTCTAAATTAGAAAATACCATAATGATATAAAGAAAGATTTGTTTCATACATAATAAATAATGCTGGATAAGTGTTTTTACAAAGCATCCATTCAAAAAACTTGAAAAATGATAAATAAAAAGTAAATTTATTCGTATAAATATGTGTTATTGGTCGGCAGGTAGAAAATGCCTCGGCATTAAGCCCACCTTTTGTACCATAGTGCAAAAAAGTTTTAAATTTATATACATATAAATAAACTGTGTGCAAAATTTTAGCCAGATCCGTTCAGTAGTTTTGGCGTAAAGATGTAACAAACATCCATTCATCCATCTAAACTTTCGCATTTACAAGTGTGATTTTGTCCCCAGGAAATAAACTACGACTCACCCCGCGGCGGCGTGTCGGTCATCACTGAGAAGGGAGAGACGACCACGTCCCATCTTCTAGTACAGCGCGCTAAGGCTCCCGACTCCGGGAAGTACACGTGTGCGCCAGCGAACGCCAACCCTAGATCTGTACTGGTGCATGTTCTAAGTGGTAAGAAAAGAAAAAACTGTCTAACATTAGTTTTGACGGATTCGATGACCTCTGTGGCGCGACGGGATGTTTTCTATGTATTGTAAAAATGTCTTTAGGTGTAGTATATCAGTTATCAAAGTACTACCCTTAACACAAGCTCTGCCTAGTTTGGGGCTAGATAATGAGGTGTGACTTGTCTAGCTTTATTTATTATTAAATTTATTATGAATGCCTAGATCCACACTCATTCTGATGATGGGATAAAACGATAGTGTTCTTCCAACAGAACCTATGTTCGTAGAAAAACTGCTTACATTCATAAAAAAACTGTAAAATAATATTATTTCAACTTTTACAGGCTAAAAACAAAAGGGGGTGCCACATTACCATCTTTCCTCTATACTTCTTGTTGGGCAATTCAAAATAATCGTAAACTAGTTATATTACTGCTTCGCATCCATATAAATCATAATAATACGTAAGATAGAAAGAAAGAAAAATATTTATTTCGTCCCAAAAAACATTACATACAGACTTTTACAAGTACTGAATATAAAAAAGAACTACATTTTAAACTATAGGAGATAGTAAACGTAAATGAGTAGGTAAGTAAATCACTCTGTACGTTTACAAAATACCAGGTGTATGTTTAAGTGATTGGTTGGCACGTTTTATAGATACATTTTTTTCTTAGAAAGGTTTAATATTTGTTACCCCACTCAACTCACACAAAGCCTTTGTTAACCACCTGAAAATCAACTGAAAAGAACAACAATGTAGGATCTGGGTCTGAAGAAGAAATTCGTGGAAAAGAAAACGGACAATAAAATACATATTGGGAGATAATGTCGATTAAAAATGTTTTATTTTATAAGACGGATATTCTTGATAATGCTTATCAAAGTTAAGTAACCTCTATGTTTTGTTTTTTTTTATTACGACTCAAGCAATATAACTATAAAACACTGAAAAACAAAGCCCGCTGTTTCACAAAGCTGTGAAACAGCTGCTGTGCTGCTGTGTCGCAAAGCCGCTGTTGGATTACTTAATAAATTAAAGATTAAAAGTTCTCTTTTAAAAGCTGTTATCATGAAAAATTTGCCAATAAATGAGTTAATTAACAGTTCATTTACTGAACGCGAATCGATTTTACGACTGAGGTATTTCTGTACAACGCGCAATACAGAACTTAGGTACCTTTTTCTTTTCTTACTAGAACAATTACATCATTATTAGTAATGTCATGCATAAACTAGGTATACCTACATTTTTAGTGCTTCGTTTACTCCTTACAACAAAGAACCTATATCTCATTACGAATCAACACCGGTGCCACCAGTCACCATGGTGTCTTGAATGAACCTTTGAACAGTTTGAACGTTCGTATAGACGCTGCAAAACCGCGGGTAGAAACTAGTATCCCAATAAATAAAGATACATCAACGGGTGACCGAAAACTAATGTGCCGTTTAGTTAAGTGTATATTATTGGAACTATACAATGGTATGGTTCCAATCATTCGCACCCTTGAGACGCACTTCCAACCCAATTCTAATTAAGCCGTCAACTACTTGGGTCCCACTTCAGTGTATTAGTGTGACGGGAGTGTATTGTCACAGGCCTTTTCCGGTCGTTGAAGGTCGCGAGACCAATCTATATTGTTTATTGAATTAGGTACAAAGTCAGATGCGTCTTTAGTTTTATCTTGTGGTTTGTTGTATCTGACAGAATTATGGTACGCCAACCATAGCCAAGCCGAACATGGAACCCTCTCTTTTTTAAGTCGGTTACAAATGTTTTTGTCTCACATGTGCGCAAAAATATAATTTATCTGATCAAACTGTAAAAACTTATAAAAATGTAAAAACGTTTCCGACCTATAAAAATGTAGGTAATTTGCGGTAAAAACAGTGAACACGAAAACTTGGAACTTACAAAAGCCGGGTCCCAAATACGTCACAGCAGAGAAATATCTCCGTGTATTTCGTTGTAAATCGTCACCATTAGAGCCTGTCAACGGACGCCGCAGCAAATACGTGACTACAGCTTAATTAAAGAATGGGATCGCATGCCGCGGCACGTTCCTTGCGTAACGCCTCCGTACTAGTCTAGAAGGCAGTAAACAACCTTGGTATATTTGGGTAAACAGGGTAGGTACACTTGGCAATGTCGCCGCCAGAAAATACCCTGACACTTGCCCTTTATTAACTATTTCTATTATTATTAACGTGATGTACCCAGTTTTATAGAAGACATTCAAAAATCAAGTGCAAAAATCAAGATTTCTTTTAATTAAGGGTACTGTTCAGGGTAATCAAATATTATTTTGGCGAATCTGTTACCCTGCCTTAGCTTAGTTTTTCAAAATAAAAATCAAGCCAGTAAGTCATATTGGTTCGGAGAAAAAGGCAAATATGTATCAAAATTGAGATATTTTAGATAATTTTTTTTCATCAAACTTATGCATATCTTGGCGCTTTTGTACAGACTGAAATGGAATATTAGGTATAGGAGTATAAGAATCCTGAATTTCATATTTGAACAGCAGTATGATCTCAAAGATCATGAAAGTGTTGATTTTTCGAAATACCAGCCTTAAAATATGCCTTTTGCAGATAGCCGTAGGACGTGTCAAAAATATCACTTTGTATTTTACATAGATGTGCTTGTGGACCTTGGCATATTCTAGGGACAGGGAAAACTGGTAAAAAGGGAGGGAGGCGAAAACACAGGCTGAAAATAAAAATATATAAATATAGTCTAAATTACCATACGTAGTGGATTCATACTCTTTGATTTACATGTTTTCTTTTGTCAACAGGCGAGCATCCAGCAGCGATGCAACATGGAGGTCAGCTACGTCTACAGTACCCGCTCTCAGCAGCGCTACTTAGCGTCATAGTCACTTTTATGGGTTGCTAGTGAATATTTAGCGTCAACGTCACGTCTTTTAATGGATTCTAGTTACCGTTTAAACTAGTATCAACGTCACTTTTACGAGCTGCGAGTGGCTGTCAAGCGCCAACGTCACTTTTACGGGTGTCTAATATCTGGCTAGCGTCAAAGTTATTTTAAAGGGTTAGAGATGACTTTGATATAATATTTGCCGCCAGTCTTATGGGCAGCTAGTGACTAGATAGAGAGCGTCAACATCACTTTTACTGGTTGTAAGTAATTGATCTTTAGGGTGCAATAGTGATAAGACTAGAAATACTTATAGGTAATTTTATGACCATTGTGTTTCTTTGACATTTCATACTACGTTTATTGGATTTTACTTGTTTGTTTAAAACGAATCTGTTAGATATTGGATATTATTGCTCGAATCATAAATATGTATTCTCTGTCATTCGTAGAGACTTTTTTGTCAAAAAGGTTAAAAGGAGCCTCTAAAAATGCAATAGACTCTATTGCATTTTTAGAGGCTCCTTTTAGCGCGTGAATAGAGCATCAAATATCCCGATTTGATCTGTGTTCATAACACTCGAACACTTCGTCAACGTATTTTCGGTATTGTTCGAAGTTTTTCACCTTTAACAGTTCGTGAATTAAGATACCATCAGCAGAATCCACGGCCCGGGAACAATATTTTCAGCGGCTTTCGGATTAAAGAATTAATATTTCAGGAATGTTTCACGCACCCTATGTGTTATAAGGCGTCGTCTGCACTGGCGAAAATACCAGTAGGGACGAATCTGATGGACTTCCGAGAGATATATTGGTTGATTTTTGAAATCGTTACAAATTTACATAAATATTAAAATACACTTGTAAATATATTCCTGTATTTTTACATACCTAATCAAAGAAATTGATAGGTATTATAGAAATGGTTAGTATAATAAAAATATGACATAAATGGTCTATTTTAATTTTGGTGACCCTCCTATTTTAGCAGATTAGCCAGGCACTTTAGTTTGTTTGTTTTGTTTATGAGATGTAATTTTATTGGTCAATGGTCCATCCGAATTTCATGAACATGAACTTTTAGCCTTTTTTTGACATACCTATAGCTAAACACGTCTAAGACAAATCGAAAACCTCATTTAAGACCTATGTTAGGAATAAAACTGTTTTCTCGTGAATACGGCCTTGCTTGCCAATAACTCCTCGCAAGCTGAAACGAGTTCTCATAAATAATCAATCGGCCGTTGTTTCGTTCAAATCAAAGCGTTCTACATAAACCATGAGGTAGCGGCTGTGTCGGTTAAGTTTTACAACCTTCAAGGGCTATAAAGGTAGAAAAAGTAAACGAACTGTAGGTAGAAAGGTCAGTACTACGAGTCGTTTTCCGCTTTTATTTATTTATTTATTTTTTATTTTATTTTTTAACATCACATTGCAGCATTTATGCAGTGGATTCACATTTTAAAGAAAGCCAATTATGAGCTTATATCTATTAAAGTATCTAACATCATAAAATCATAATACTTCCTACTACCTAGGTTAAGGTAAAAGTATTCACTTATGAGGAATACGCGCTATTTTGTGAAAAGGATGGGCATAGGATTTCGTGTTCATAGGAGCGGGACAGAGAATGAGAAAAGAACAGTGAATACTGAGATCTAAGCTGAGTTTGACAACCAAACGTTAGGTTCGCCTCTTAATTTGATTTCTTCTAAATATGAATTTACTGCAAAAATGCTGCAAAGTGTAGCAAAAACGGAAAACTCTACTCTACAAGTATCTACCTAAGTTCGTTTATTATTTTAACATAATCTTCGTAGGTAGGTATTTTGCTAACGCGTACCTTATCTGTGGTTTCACTTCATAATTCCGTCAGAAAATTGCAAATTCGAGCGCAAGTCTTGCGCACATTCGAGCGCATGAAAGAGGGGACGAATAACTTTTCCTACCTTCCTACAATCATAATATTTTCAAAAATGCGTCGTGCTAAATGAGTATCAGTATCGGACATTACGCGTTGATATTTTAAGGCAAGGTATTACCCCACATGGGTTTGACTTATTAAGCTTATTTTTTTATTAATTTATGAAATGTTGCCATACAATTTATTTCAACGTGTATGTATAATTTACTTATTTGTACAGGCAAATAAAGCTCGATGAATTTTAATATAAATATTATTTTTAAATACTCTTAGTCAATAACTACAATATAGAAAAAAAACAAGTTTACTGTTCTGTAAAATAAGTTAGTCAAAATATGAACGTAACAATTAAAATAGGTTAATAATTATTATATTGTAAGCGTAATACGAATGTACATAATAATTTTATTAGTGAATAGTTAAGTACTATTACTTTATTTTATTTGGAACATTTTTATAATTAAATTTTTAACTATTGTTAAGCTGCATTCACATAATTTACTTATAAAAATTAATGTTCAAATTGGAAAAGTAAATCAAACTAGAAAAATAGTTATAAATAAGGATTTAGATTTTTATTATAATTAGACCTACTACTTTATAGCATACAATACCATCATCCGTCCCTAAAGACAGATTACGTTGGTATTATTATAACACTGCTGATTTAAATATATTTTTTATCAATAAAGAACAATGTAAATAGGTGACATTCTTAATTTAACCGCAGTGTGAGTGCACCTTAATCGTTAGATTAGAAAACTATAACACGTTAATGTTAATACTTCAAAAAGTATATAATTATAGATATAATAACTGTAATCTATAATAGAATGTTATGGGATGACATAAATAATAACTTTTTTTTGTAAATTTTATCTAATTGGATATGGTTGTGTAAATACTTTGTTTTAAGATGTTAAGATCAACAAAGTTTATTATCGTATCTCTTTTCATCGGTTTTCCGTTTGGAATGGGTTAAGTAAGATGTTAAGCGAATAAACTTGGTCGTCAAAATTAAACTGTTTTTTATTTAATGTATCAGATCCCTCAGCTGCCTCATGTCACAGTAAAATATCAAAAATTGAGTTTTTTACAAGTTTTTCTTTGCCCTGCCTGGCATCGTCTCCCTGTGTGACGATGATAGTCAACGGTTTTTTTGACAATCCCACAGCGTGACAATGACAGTCAAGAGGGGATTACTGGCGTGGCGCAGTGACCTGAAGTGGATCTTGACCTTCTACACCTGAAATCGCCAGCTGTGCATCGCCCCCCACGAAGTTCTTGTAGATCTTTCACCACTTCTCACAGCAGTATCTCGGATGACCAATAAGTCTTCGGCCACTTGAGTGACCGATGTGTGCTCTGCTGGCTACCCGTTCCTCCCCCATTCAAACTACATGCCCGAGCCATCGGTGTCTTCGATTTGGTTCCTCCTATGATGTTCGGCTCCGACACTAGATCTTCCATTTCTGGGTTTTTGCGAAGTCACCTACTGCCTTTTCCGCTGGACACATAATTTTAATGTGTGTTTGTGTAATTTATCACATACATGTATTTTTTTATTTTATTTCTGGTCTTCCACCGAAAAAGCGCGGCGGCCCCGGAGGTGTACCTACGTAACATAATTATTAGTATATGCATTAGTTATAAGAAATTTTGTATCTCATTTTATGTAAGCATTTTTGTTTTTATGAGAATAAACATCTTTAAACCGAAACCGAAAAATATTTTTCCGTGGTCCAGTCAACGGGACCAACTCAACTGGACCACGGGCAGCGGGAGCGAATTAAACCTAAGTATTTTACGTAGTTCGGTGTCTAAAAAACTCGATTCAGAAAAGCTATTCCAAGGAGTTGCCCCATAAAACCTAAAACTCATAGTATTTTTTTTGGGTACCTACTCGAAAACAGGTTTGTTTTTGCATTAAAAAAATCTGATCAAAGTAGAAAATTACTTCCTTGATCAAAATAAGCTCATTTAATCTTGTTTTCAGAAAACGGTATCTTATAAGGTAAATAAGTTGGTAATTAAACTTTAAACAAGTATAGGTATTCGTGGAATGGGATTAACATCTACCTGATAGAAATTGTAAAATACTTGAAAGCCTTAAACAAAATTAGCATAACCCTTCTTTGAAGTGGCTTTTCGTGTACGTTTAATGAAAGCGGTAGGGGATTAAAACTTGGGCTTTATGTACATTGTCCATGTAGGAAGCTTTAACCGATCTAAGACGACATCTGTGGCGCGGTAGGAGGGCTAACCTTCCACCGCGCCACAGATGTCGCATAGCTTTTTCAAATAAATTTGACATTATTGATATTAGATAGATAGATAGATAGATATTATTTATTGAAAGAAAGATTACATATTTTTGGTTCATTGTATCTTAAATCCTAAGATAGGTTTAACTAGACACTAGGGTTCTCTAAAAATAGCAATAAAAATATTTTTTAAACATGGTAAGCTAGACAGTTACGCACACAAACACAGCGGTGTCACAGTCTTGTTGTAAGTCGCGGCATGCAGCACACAAGCGCTCCGCCAATCACGCGCATTATAAATGCTACCGGTCTATAGTTATCTATATTTCTTACGTCTCCCTTTTTGTTAGTGCAACGGTTTTGTTATTCATTTTTTTAGGGAATTTGGAAATACGCCCTGATTAAAAGAGAGGTTGATAATGTGACTCAAAGGCTTTGAGATGTGAGCTGAAATTTGTTTCAGAGTATTGGTAGGTAGCTCATCATAACCATTGATGTTGTATTGTTCAGCATGCGTATAGTTTTTGCAATTTCCTTAGCAGTAGTTGGCATAAGAAAGATACTAAGATTAGAACTTTCAAATGTATCCTTCCAGGCGTTAACATTTGTTAGTAGGCAGAGGCGTATTTAAAGAATTGGCGCCCCGGGACAGTTAGCTTTAGCGCCCCATTCATTAAAAAAAACCTAAAAATTATCCATTTATTCACTGTAAAAGGTAATTTTTTTTTCAGTGTTCAAATAGTTTGACGAAATTGTCAATGACGCTGCCATAAGTAGTAGGTACTTATATCATTTTTCTTTTTTGACATTTATCACTTTATTATTATTTCGTTTCGATAAAGAGTTCTGAAGGAGACAAAAAATTTCCAACACAAGAAAAGATTTTGGAAATACATCAAGTCCCTACTGTTTTGACCGTGGCTTGAAAAACCTTTTTACCTGTTCTTTGACCAAACAATCTAACCTTCAAAGCCTTCTAAGGCGAGTTTACACAAACAAAGTTAATAAGCACACTGTGTACCTACGGCGTGCAGGGCGGAAGTGTAAACGGACTTAATGTTGTACAAAATAAGCTTAGGCCCGAGTTCACGAGCAGATATGGTTTAATTTAAAACGGTGGTTTTGACGTTTTTTACTCAAATTTTCGTACATTAAACGTCATATTTAAGGCCCTATACTACCCCAAATCAACTCCGCCGGACCTCCATATCTTCCAAACTATATACCTATAACTAAATATTTAGCTTTCAAAAGTTTCAAATTTATACATAGTAAAGTTCAGAACTTACTCTATCGATCACATGTTTCGAAAATACGATTCCTTAAAATTTTTCAATATTTCTCAATACAGAAGTTCAGATCTTGAGAACAAACATGTTTATTAAAATAAGTATAAAGTACATTTGATTTTTGGGCTTTCGTTGCTGTGCCCTGTCCCACTCTTATGAACGCAAAATCCTATGTCTATCCTTTTCTCAAAAAAATGAGGTTGTATATGCCCTTAACCGATGAAGCTGCCTAATAGGCTACTTGACTATTACTGGGAAGTAATTCTAATGTATTGTCTGATAAAAATAATGCTGTGTAATTAATATTTCTTCAAGGCCAGTCGTATTAGTAATAAAAACTATAAAATAATGGCGCGCCAAAACGATAATCTCTGTCAATGGCTCCAATGACATGACTCGATGACGTCACTCACACCTCACCTAACAAGAAGAACAACAGGCACTGTAATCATAATGATGAAATAGGTGTGACATCACCAGCGATGCAACCAAACGCAGAGTGCAATTCAATGTAGTCAAATAGCCTATTATCCGATTATCTTTTGGTGAACACAGACAGAGAGTTTTCACAAAATAGCTAAACGACTTTCGCTGGTGTTAATGTCTGACATTGTAAAAGTTGTTATTGCTTTTTAACCAATTTAACCTGTGGTAGAGTAGAGTGCGTAAGGTAATTGTGCTCTTATTTCATATCGTTATATTCCAGGCCTAGCTAGCTATCTGTGTGCAAAATTTCAGCCCAATCCGTTCAGTTGTTTCGGCGTGAAGATGTAACAAACTTTTGCATCTCACTCATATTAAAAATGTGAAAGTTTGGATGGATGGATATTTGTTACTCAATCACACCAGAACGGCTGAACGGATCTGGATGAAATTTGGCACAGAGATAGATTATAGACTGGAGTACTTTTTATCCCGGAATTCCCACGAGAACGGGAACTACACGGGTGAAACTGCGAGGCGCTGCTAGTTTATAATGTTAGTGTGATTATTTAAACTTGGTTTAGTAGATTACCGACTTAGTTATTTTTCTAATAAGTAGGCTGAGAATCGAACCTGCATGCATGCAAGTTTTCTCCCATTGAACCTAATTTCAATGACCGTGTTAGATAATGTAATATCCTTGTAGGCAATCTGATTATTTGAATGTCTAATAGAATATTGTTATAGTCCATTGACCCCGATTTGCATAAACAGTGTGACGTCATTAATGTCGACTAATAGTTGACATTCTAAGAATTACCATAAACCTCAGTTGAAGCGTTTTCTGTAAAAAAAAAACAAATTTTATTATTTCCATAGTTCAGTTGGACCCTTTTAGTAGACTGGACCATTTCTTTCTAAATATAAGGATGAAAATATTTAGTAACAATTCCGCGAAAAAACTTCTCCGATAAGTTCTAACAAAATTTAGTCCGCGTTGTAGAGAAAAACGACGCCAACTACAAAATGAAAAAATACCTATCAAAGCAAGACGTCAACTAGTTTTGTCTCTCCACGAGACATCCTAAGGACATCACAGTACTCGACCTTAAAACTGAGAGCGCCAAGCAACAACCGCAGAGTCCACGTACTCAAATGTACCACGGAATGAAAAAATCTATCACAGTTAAGAAGAGGGCACATTGGAGTCAATCAATCGTTCCTTGTCCGTTATGTCAAAGATAGCAGTTGAATTTCGTTTCACATGATAGCGCTACGCTACAACGCCCATAAGGTAGTTCGTTGCGGGTTGGGGCGAGATTAATTAATTTGTGGTTTTAAACTTTTTGTACGTTCCAGAAGCAATAAAACTAGCGAAAAAGTAATTTGCCGCAAATCGTAAACCATTTTCAATCATCATCATCAGCCTGTATACGTCCACAGCTGAACATAGGCGTTTAACATAGGTTCAACACCGATATCGCGTCGTTTGGGACGCCATATCGGTCCTGAGCCGACTTCATCCATCGACTCCCTGCGATTGATTTGACCACGCAGAATTTATTGTGCCGGTACATCCGCTAAGCACCATCAAAATTTGAGAAGAAGAAGATTAAAATACACTTTCAATATACAGACACATAGGTTCTCGAGTAGCGGCCGCGATGCAACGCGAAACGGAGTGTTGGGAGCCCTGCGACCGACGACATCGTAGAGGTCGCAGGGAGTCGATAGATGAACCGCTATTTGTGGCTATGTGAAATAAACGACCAAAAAAAAAGCCATACGAGCTTTACTACAACTTTCCGAAAGGAATTACAAATCCATTACGGATGTAGTTAACCCGCTTACATCCGTAATGAATTCGTCAAACTACGATAGATTTTATAGTAGAATTACAAATATTTTACACAATCACTTTAAAAAACATTCGGTATCTAATATCAAAGTTCATTGAATGACCCAACCACTACACCTAACAGTAATACAAGCTCGAACTATCCTAGTAATAGTCCGGTAGTAAAATAGTACATCGAATGTGTTTCAATGAGGTTCCCTACTAAATTATGGGGTTTACGTGAGCCCAATAATATTGGACCTTCGATTACGACATTGTAGAGAAGGCAGAACCGCAATCGGCAAACGCCCTTTACAGCTATTTTTAATTTTGTTTACGGACATACAGGTTCAATCAACAGGCATCAAGCTGAAGACAGGGCGCTATGGCGCTCATTAGGGGAGGCCTATGTCCAGCAGTGGACTGATATAGGCTGATGATGATGATGAGGTTCAATCAAAAACATAAGATATCATCGTCGTCTTTCAAAATCATTGCCTACATTGTCATAAAACGCGCCGTGTGCCGGCTCTGCTCCCGTCGTTCGCTCCGCCGCCCTATGGAAAATTTAGGTCAGTTTCGGATCAAAAATCTGTAACTTCATGAATTTTTATCATACTTTGATGAAATTTGGTACACATATGCAGTAATGTATAGAGATTCAAATAGTATATAAGTTTTAGTAATTTCTCATATATGTATATAAGTAATAGAGCATAAAAAATAAAAAAACTGAAAAAACACGGAAAAAATAACTAAATAATATAATTAATGTGAAATACAAGGTTTTAATTACCAAAAAAGTTAAAACTACGGCTAATTACAATAACAATAAATAAAATAAAAAAATATTCTTACAGTAAATATGACTACCTAGTACCTACCTAACTATCAACCTAATTACCTCATATTTTCGGCCTACTGTAAAAAAGTGAAAAGTAATGGTTTTTAAGAGTGAATACATTGGAAAACAAAATATCACCATCTACTTGGGCTCTACTCATACTCGTATTTCAGGGTCAGTTGTAGGTAAGTGGTGCCACTTTTAGAAGACTTAGTACCTCTTCTTCAAGATCTTTGTCATTTTTTACGTATGGTTTTCTTAAACTTGTTATATACGGATCTGACGTGTACAAAAGAGTTTTAAAGACATCTTCATTTGTAGCTGCTCGGGAACATTTTCTGGCATGATGTAGTCGCATGTTTCTGTAGTCTTTGTTGCGCGCCTCTTGTGCATCTTCCGATAGCTTTCCAATAGGAAGAACTGCGAAATATTCGATAATATTTTCTCCGTGTAAAAGTATCTTGTGGACAGAAGATGGCATGTAATACCAATTATATTCATTCACATATTATTATATTCTTGCAGTTTCCATTGCGTATTCGCCAAATTTTTTGGAATCGATCATCGTTCCTGAAGAAAGAACTTGTAAAATAATGTAAGGGCGTTTCATCAATGTTTCATCCACACCAGTAATTTCCGCAGAGCATGTGGTGTGATAGAAAAATCTTCGTGCGGTATTCCCATCGTTAGTGTTCCCACTACCTTGCCGAGGTTTATCTACTATCAATCCTAACTCATCCCTGAAACGTTTTTGAACAAGTTCTTTCTTTTCCTTCTTCAATCTCTTGTTTTCTTCACTTGTAGCAGACCAAGTTTTAAAAGACAGATTATTGGAAATGTGCAAAATCATTTCCATACAGCGAATCCAGGCATGTAAGGTGGACAGTCCGTACTGGTAGGCGCTTTCATTTTCAGGTCTGGCAGTAACTTTCGACAAATCAATCATAAGTCGCGGAGTGGCCACGGTCTTCCTTGTTGGCCAGAAGTGGATGGTGAATACCCTGAGTCCAACCAAGTGCTATTCTTCTGTAAAAACTTTTCTTTAGTCCGGGATGCCATGGCCCAGCGTTTGTTAAACGTAGGAACAATGTGCCTTTGTATGTCACTTATTATAAAATAAAGGTCGTTTTCAGAAACATTTAATTTTTCCAATAAAACTTGGGACACCGATTCCAGGGTTCTGACACCCTCTATGTAGGGAAGTATGAAATCGCGTTTAGTACAGCTGAATGAAGACATTTTAGAACTTCAATCCACGGAAATTACAAGAGTAGATGAGCTTTACTTCACTTTGAAGTAACACTTCTTTGAAAGGCTGGAATATTTTTTACCTCCCTTTATATACTATATAATATTTTGCAATACTGAATGGGTACCTACATCATTGATAACTTACATTCTCTCGCAAAATGCACCATTAATAAAAAAGATACCCACAAAATGTCTCTATACTATTCATGCGAACAGTCTCTGTGATAAACCACAAGATAACAAATTTCCTACTCCGAATTTTATCACTTTTTTTCTCATAACTTCTAAAGTGGCAAAAAGTGGCAGCTGATTTTTTTGGATAATGTGTATGTATAGTTAGACTATTAATTAACACAAAAAGTAGCGCATGGGGAGCCGTGGGCAATAGTGAAAAGCTTCAACGAAATTTTTTTTTTGTGAAAAATACGGTATGTGACGTTTTAAGCACTTACTCAAAAATAATAAAACAATATGAATATTAAATGGCTGTTTCGTAAAATACATAAAACAACCTTTCTAAAAATGTAATATACTGCATATCTCTGCTAAATATTTATTTCACAATATTGCATCGAAACATGTACATGCAAAGGCTTGAGTTTGGCACCGCTTCTTCAACGTACTTCTGACTATGAAAAATAATATTATTTTAGGTACTAAGTGGCAAAACCCTATTAAATAACATAATTTGACTATTCGAGCATCTAATAAAATCAAAATAGTAGATAAATTATGACATTTGTTAAAACCATTTTTGATATGCTCTTGTTCTACCATTTTCCATAGTGCGCCGCTCCGCCGACGCCGCTACCACCGCTGCCGCGATCCGGGGCCGTCAGGTGGGCGGGCAGAAGAAAGACCATTCTATACCATCACTACGATCATTGTATCTACCCCACTTGCACTTGCAGGGTGTGGCCTGCTTGATTCATAGATGTTCCTAGTCTACGTTTTTTTTTTTTTTACATTTACTATGTACGAGTAGACTGTATTTTACTTAAATTGTTAGTAGGTACATACTAGTACATTTCATTAGATATATCATAGAGACTAAGAGGCTTACGGACAAACCGAATTACGGTTTAGGTTAGCTTTAAGATAATTTTAGTACTTAATGTGAAACATAAATAAATGAAAAAAAAAAAATACGTAAGTATTATTATAATTATAGTCTGCCATTAAAAGACTTTTCTTTTCGATATCAGTCGTTTAATGTAATTCCATACGACCCTGACAGGTGAAACACTGAATTCCCTTTACAGTGGCATAAATTCGATAAAAGTCTATTTGCAGGAGTCAGGGGTTGGACGAGTTTGATAACACCCTTATTACGACGGCGTAAAGGTGAGGTATAAAACGACAGCTTGATTCTAAGTTATTTTATTCATTAGATTTATGTGTGGGATTCCGTATCAGGTACATTTATTGAGAAATACTTTATTTTACTCAATACACCCAATTACATCTTCTACACATTAGCTTTAGAGTCATAAAATAAAACAAAAAATAAAAAGCCTTTTATTCATAATCTTATGTAACATTGATCAATCATTCTTTAATAACCCTCCCCTGTTGGTAGTCGGGTAAAAAAATAATGTTAAAATTCAAAATTTATGTCAAATATAGTGGAGATTCGTGTCAGTAAATTAAAATAGCTGCATAATTAATTTTGAATAGATTTTCGTTTGAATGAATTAAATATTAATATTTTGCAAGTAGTTAGGACCCCTCTCGGGTAAAGGCCTCCAGCTCTGTCCAGTATTTGCGGTCTTCTGCAACGCTTGTCCAATTTTGTGTTTTCAGATATTTTCTGATTTCGTCTGACCAACTTGCTAGGGGTCTACCAATTCTCCTTTTGGCTTTAGGGCCATTCCATGAGGTGACTAAGGTGGACCACCTTTCTTTTGGCATTCTGGCTACTTAGACTCATACATACATTAAATCTGGTTCGTTAAATATAGTCTCTCAAAAATTTAATATGATCCCAAAAAACGATTTCGGGGGGACTTGTGATTACCCCCAGAGCGAGGGCTTACGCACTATATAATAAACCTTAAATACAGTGTATTTATTAAGGTTTTGTTACTATAGTGCGTAAGCCCTCGCTTTAAGCGTCTTGCATGCAGTCTATTTAGCTTCTCAAATCAACAATCATTCAGTATGTTTATTCTTCCAAAATCCGAGTACCATACAAGCAAGTTCACCCTATTTAAACTAAATTAGTAGTTTACAGAAACCGATTCCAAACTGGAATCTGAACAAACCGCTCAAAATAATTAATTAACACCCCGTATACGACCCGAGCTGGTTATTGGGTGTAAGTTTTAAGCCTTTTAAAGGTTAGTGTGCACGCTAGCAAAATCACAACCTGTTAATCTTTATAACTTACTAAATAATTTAAGCTCCAATTAAATTCTACGGCTTGGGTTAATCTGGGTCGAATCATACTCGATAAAGTGCGCGTTATACAAGATTGTTTTTAATTAATGTTTATAGGTTTTTCTTAAAACAAGGCTACTGATCATTTATAACCTTTTGCTGCTTTGTTAAGATCACAAAAACTTATTGATAATAATGCATCAAGTAAGGCAGCCTTCACATAAGGTAGCAAGCAGTGCGGCAGCCGCACGGCTTGTAAAGTAAAGGCTGCCTAAGAGAAGTAGAAGTGTGTAAGGGTCCTGGGTTGCGACCACGTCCATACATGTACGTACGTACCTTCCGATGAAAGCGCCTTGTGGGTGGTTCCAAGCGGTGGACCGACGACCGTGAAGGTCAAGTTGTGGACAGCGTAAAATCTATCATTGTGAAGATCGTTATGGGAGGATGTACAGCAGTGGACATCGTTCGGCTGATAACACCCATACGTTAAGTAATTAAACTTTTTTACCAAAATTTAAACGACAAAACGAAAACGAACTGCTCCTTCAGTATTATTGGAGTTCCTGAATTAGTTTCTCGCCTTCGAATTAGACACTTCCATTTAGTTTGTATACTTTCACAAAACACCACTAAAACGCAGTCGATCCGGTGTAATTGAGATTAGCGGAAGCGCTAAGTGTAACGGATAACGACGTAACGGTGCGTTAACGGCGTTGAAAGCGGAAATGGACCTTGGGTGGGCGGGATGAAGGCTATTTGTTAGAAAGGTTGTAGTCCTTTGTTGAATTCTTTCTCGATTTTCTATTCTGGTCATTGGTTTTGATGTGATATTGTGGAATCTGGTTTTAGGTTCCTGTCGAAGACTGATGAATAATTTCAAGGAGTATCTTCTGTACTCGACTATTTGTATATTCTAATTGTTTATATTATTTAAACTGTGTGGTGTGTAGAAATTAATAATAGAATAGCATGCTGGCTCAAAAATGTGACAAGACCACCTAATTAGCACTAATGACTTAGAATAATTATCTAAAACGAAGAAACTTTGTGAATCGAACCAAATTGGTATATTGTTCAGAAAATAGCCCAATAAGAACCAACATACCAACAAACCTTTTCATTATTCTTATTTATAATGATAGTTCTTTTAGAAACTGGAAAAACTCCTAGGTTTTATCATTTTCAGCCCACGTCCACTGCTGAATTAAGACCTCCTCAAAAGACGCCACGAATACCTAGTGATCTTGGGCCGCCTTCATCTATCGACTCCTGCGATCTCTATAACATCATCATCGGTCCATTGAGTGAGAGGTCACACACCGTTTCGCATTGCATAGCCGTCGTCAGTCGAGGAACTTTACTTCCTAGGTACTTCGGAAATTATCCACAAGACTCAACGGTATCAGAATCTGCCATAATTTTAATAGCGATCGAAACAATTTCCATGCGAAATACCCCACACGAAAAGGATTTTTGGTGTTTGTCTGGAGACCCCGAGCCTTAATAAAAGGAGAATATTTTACCAGGTTTACAGAGAATTTAATTTTCTAATTTTGTACGCTTTGTGGACGAAAAGGTTCACACTGTTTATATTAAGCTAATAAAATTTGGTTTGAATGGAAAGTTTTTGCCCTTGTTGTTGCAGTTTTTGTACAAAATATTTAATGGTTTGATGACATTCATCATCGTTATCCCTAAAATACCAAATCATACTTTTTTCTATTAATTACCAACTTAAAATAAAATAACAAAGAAAATCCTATACAAATAACATTAGATAAACCACAGAGGTTTGTAAAAGTGTGTTATTGTGAGTCAACCAAGTAACTATCACATAGGTTTGACAATTATTAGCTCAATTTCCAAGTGTTATAAAAAATAGTACTTTAAATTCTATGTTATAAAGAGGAAAGATTTGTATTTTTGTACGTAACGAATAAACTTAAAAACTACTGAACCGATTTCAAATATTCTTTCACTCTTAGTAAGCTTACTTTTCAGGGAGTGACATAGGCTATATTTTATCCCGGAATTCCCACGGCAACGGGAACTACGCGGGTAAAACCGTGAGGCGCTGCTTGTTACATACATGTACCTATATAGTAGACGGTCCTTAGCTTGGTAAATATTTTACGAAAACGAAATTTTATATCTACGAGTAAGTTTATCTTAATAACCTTGTTATGCCAGCACTCAAGAATTAATTTTTTTGCGAAATAAATTTAGTAATTTTGCTGATGATAAAGAAATGTCTATTTTGTGAAATAATATTCGTATCTCACTGAATATTTTAATAAAAAAATCGTGATTTTTATGATGAAGTAACCTTTTCCTACGCATTTTCCTGAGGTCGATTAAAGTGAGTAAAACATTGATCAACCCGATAGAACCCTCACATCACTTTAGTGGCCACAGCTTGTCCTTTCATGGGCCTTCTGTTGTAAGTTATGAAGGTCTAATTTGACCCATGAAGTCTTCTATTACGGGGAAAACTTTTGTGAATTTAATTGTACCTACATAAAGCTTGCTTCATGGAGGATGGATGAAAGAACATGACAATTTTGTTTCTATGTGTACTAAAGCTTCTAACAGCAGATCAAATTCAATGTCCATAAATATTTCCGATATTACATGATAGGTAATAAACAGTTTTCTGTATTCAGAGTTATTGCCGCATATCGAGCATGTCGCAGAATCAAGACTTTTTAACATACTTATACATATTTACATTTACTTTTCTTGCCTATTCTATATTGCTTGCCTTAATGCCTAGCAAGGCAATTAAATAAAAAACACTACTCTCACGCCACAGGGATAGTATCTGTAGACTGCAGGGTTGAGAGGCAGTGGATTGTATTTGCGAGTTGAAAAACACCAGGATTAGAACTTTCACTAATTATAATTATCACAAGTTTTTACATAGATGTTGCCGACAGGAGGGCCAATCCGAGAGAGTTGCCAGCTATACAAATATATATATTATATAAATGATTGTTCTGGAGTTGCCAATTAAACAAAATAATACAATCGATTGTCCTATCGATTATTTATGTAGGTATCTTACAGTATCATTCAACCATTTTCTAAAATTAATAAGCTTCACTATCGTAAATGTAGAAAATTACAATCAAACAATAGAATTAAAATAGAACTTGTATTTAACATTTTCTTAATTTTGAATCAAACACATGGCTCATCTATGTGTGAGTTGACAAGGATTTTAACATCAGTGCTATCATGCACAATACGAATAGAAAAATGAGTCATAATGGTCCCTTCTAGTGGCTTCACTTCGTTTGTGTCTTGTATCAATTTAAGCCCCTCTGGTTCCTCTTGTTATCCTTGATGTTAGGTCTTATACTTTTTAAAGAATTCTTAATATTCATTTTTCAAAATCGTTAAGAATTATTTATAATATATTCTCACTTACATTACTCAGAAAGTCCTAATCAAATATCAAAGTGCTTTATTTCCTTTAGACCTTACAGGACTCTTGGACACGTCACAAAATACAAATTACATAAGTAAAACTAGGAAATAAAGTGACCACTTTGATTTTTTGTTCACTTCAATCTTTTTAAGGTAAAGTAAAGAAGCGAACAAGAAACCTTTACCTTGTTAGAATGTTAGTTTTCGAGTTGCAGCAAAAGTCGTCCCAAGATTTGTTATCGTCTAGATAATCTGATATTTTGTAGTAAGCCTTTTTACAAAGGACATGTTTGACAATTTGTTTGAATTTATTCATTGATAGTTTTTGCAACTCACTTGGAGTTTTGTTGTAGAAGCGTATACACTGCCCTTTGAAAGATACATTAGTCTTGTGTAGCCTAGTTATGGGGCTACTCAAAGAAACCCAGAATCCTAGAAGGCAATGGGCCTTCTGGGGATTCTGGGAACCTTTATGATCAGATGATAACCTCCAGTTACCTAAATGCCTGTCTGAAAGTTATCCGTCTACTCTATGCCAGCACTGAACATGACGTAGGTCATTTCGTGTTTGTGTAAATGAGTGATTATAATATTATTCGGGACAGGGCGCGTTCGAGGTAATGACCCGAATTGTTGTTCTCCATAATTGTTAGGTGTGTCTGTTTTGTGGCTATTCTTTGATGATTTTTATTGTGATTTGATGCAATATTTTTATATTGTGGACTGTGCTTCTTCAAATCTCTTTATAACGTTAATTTGGGCAATGAAATAAATATTAATTAAGAGATTAGGTCATAAATTCGTTTATCAGCGTACAAACTACCAGCTCCTAGCCTATTCGGGTATTAGGGGTAGTAAGTTACCTAATCAGCTAACTAGTGAATCATCTAATAACAAATCGTTATCGATTGCATATTAAACGCCGCCGATCCCACATTACAGCGCAAAATGGAATTTACTTTTTTATGCTGTCATTGTAAAATATATCTAAATGTTACACAGTCAATAATCGAAAGCACATTTTTAAAAATGTATGTCTTGAACATTTTTAATTTTCACCGTACCTTCCTGCAATTGATTTTATTTTACCGTTTCTCAGTAATTCTCAGTAGTTTACGTAAAATATAGTACCCTGTAAGAAATCAAGTGGTCCACTCACAAGTGTAGGAGCATAAAACAACCGTACCTACGTAGCTAGCGGAGCGTCTCGCTCGTGGTCCGATGAACTAACATTTTTCTGCGACGTTGAGACGCTATTTCCTGGTATGGGTCAAGTGCTGCTTCTGTTTAGATGGAAGCATTTACACTGGTGCGTAACAGTTGGTGCTGCGTGTTATTTTTAAGCATCTTTTCTTTTTTTTTTACTCATTTCTGAGAGCCGTGCGGATTCCCTGAGGCTTAGGCCTCAGGTTTTTTGTATAAGCTCAGACTTAGGTCTGAGCTTCAAAACACAGCTTTAAAACATTCGATAAACGTAATCGAGAACCATTGATGTCTTCCACGAAAAAGCAATAGAATGATAGTAGACACAAACGAAGTGTCGCCAAAAAAATGCGGTAAATGAGCCTCATTTTCCAATTCGTATTAGTGCTATGCGTGAAAGCGCTGAAGTTGTAATTATGTTTATCAGCTCACACTTAAATAGATTCGTTTTATCTTTGAAATCAAGAGAATTGTTGAGTGAGCGTGTTTTACTTCTATGATTGACGTTTTTGGGTTAGACTTGGTAAGCTCGTAGGATGCAAAGGAAATACTTAGATTCGGTGCAAGTACCTACCCAGTGAAATGTTTAGCCGTGTGTTCTTATGTTTTTTGAAGCACCAATTGAAGGAATTTCTGTGAACAAGCTATGTTGGAGGTGCTCTATCTACTTACTTTTACAACATCAATGCCGCAAACGCGACTGTCATGTCAAGGTGCAACAAATCACTCAAAATCACTCGAAAACTATCATCGAGCTTGTAGGAAACGATTGGATCGTTGTCAAACTACGATAAGTAGTTCCTTTCGATCCGGTAGGGGCGCTACAAGGCGCCAAATGTATAAGAGGACTCGAATTCGATGGAAATATTCGATAGATAATGCATATCAGTCGTAAGTGCCTACTAGGGCCTCTGAACAAGGAGTATTCTTTTTGATTATGTTTCGCCACCTGTCATTGGAAACGTCTAGCGCATCGTGAAACTTGGTATTAGCGTAGTGCGAATTTGGTCCGAGCGACTTAGATTACTTGCACGCATTTGGCCGACAGTACATTTCTGTTAGTAATCTTAAAATGGAACGAATTCGGAATGATTTCAGCGTTAAATTTGATTTTCCGTGTTCAGACTACTTTGGGCCGAGGCGAGAGGGACGAACTCGGAACACGTCCATCTGAGTGGACTACGACCTTTCAAACTTTTGCTCGTTACCATATTTTTTATTTGTTTTTGTTTTTATTTCTTCACAAATTTTTATGGTTGATACAAAAAGATAAATCATGGAATTCAGGAATTTTGTATTACTAGGGTATAATACTATTTAATTACGGGGTTTCTTTTACGTATTTAGATTAGTTTAAATAAATAATAAATAATGCTGGACAATTCACACAGCATTTTAGCCTGTCTGTGCTGAATCCTGTATCTGTCTGCAGGTTTTCGCAGGTCGTCATCCCACTTGACCGGAAGGCGCCCTACACCACATTTGGCGAGTCGCGGTCTCCACTGAAGAACACGTTAGATAAACTATGTTACATTTCTGTGTATAACCCAAAGCTCCGCCTAAGTTACGAACCCCGAAGGGACGCTAGTTCAAGAGCTCCGCCCTTTGTGGCCTAATGTTCTGTTTACTTGTGATTTCATATTTGGAACGTTGGGGTTTCCATACGGTTTTTTGAGCAGCGTTATTGGTTTGTATTTTTTGGCCTCGTAACATTCATATTGATTTAGGTATCCATTTATGGAGCTCGTTCAACTGTGAAAATATAATATTGGTAACTACAATATAAGCAATCAGGATTAGGATGTGATTTCATATTATCTGATATTAGGTAATCAGTACGGTCTTAGAAGACGGATTCTGGAAAATATAGGTTGGTACCTACCGAGTTTATTTTAGCCAAGACTAGAATAAATAAATCTAAAAGCGACGCGTGACCCGAGAGCAGGTGAGTATATCTAGCGCAGCGCACCAGCATTGCCATACAGCGGTTCAAAGCAGCCAACGCGTCTTGGGCACGCTTCCGACTGGTATTGATATGGATCAGTTGAGCTACCTGTAGACGTTTGCAACAGTCTACAGTTAGCTCAATTGTAAATATAAGTTTTAATCTGTTTCTATTATTTGATTTAAATTTTCTTTGTTAATAAATATTTACTGTTCTAACATTTAGTATATCTACTCACCATACACTGTGTATTAATCCCTGACGTGAACAGGATTACATTTGCTCAATTGTGGTACAAATCCTTTTAGTAAAAAGTATTTCTGTATATTTAGCCGAAAGCTTTTAAACCCACGTTAAGGTTTGTTTTCTGAAAGTAGGTCTTGATTAAAGTTATCGGTAACCACGGTCCGTAGAACATTTGCATAATAATTAAAGTGGAACCAAATTGCATGCATAACAATGATAATAAGAATGGAAGGAGGTTTTGTTGTAAGAAGATCTAGATCTCTCTGAGAAACTCGAACACTGACCTACTTTGTCTGAGATGATAGATTTACGCTCTTTTAATGTGGTGTCCCCAATATCCAATGAATCTTTGAAAATCGTAGAAGAATCCTATTAACTGTCATAAAATATGTAACAAATAGGACTCGAGGGAGAAAATTTCCTTTTCGTTAGTTCAATATTATAATCTACTAGTTCTGCCAACGGTTTCACACAAGCTCTGCTTAGCTTGGGGCTAGATAATGCTGTGCGAATTGTCCAGCATTATTATTTTTTCTACATTTACACTAACAATATTACAAAGAGGAAAAAATTGTTTGTTTCTTTGAATTGAATAGGCTCCGAAACTGCTGGACCGATTTGAAAAACTCTTTTACCATTAGAATTCTACATAATCCCTGATGAACATAGGCGATAGAATATGCCCTTGCGAAGCCGGGGCAGACCGCTAGTTAGTCATAAAAGTTTCTGTGGAAGTTTGTTTCTCAAGAAGAAATGAAATGAAATGTAGTATATTCTAAGGTTATTTTCGCGAGAACTCCTAATAAAACACTGTTTTAACCGGATTGATCGCGTATATTTTATATTTTGTTTATAACCTGACGTTTCGGAGGCTTTTCAGCTTCCATGGTCACAGGCAGACTGAAATGAAATACTTTATTAAAAAAGAACGGCATGTTTACATACTTATACCTAGTCGGTAGAATGCGATCGATTTCTTGTCAATTACTAAGGTATAGATTTGCGGTAATAAATACACACAAATGTCACAGAAGTAAAATAATAGTTATAGTTACAATAAGTAAATACCTGAAGATCCTTTGAATCATGATGACACGCGGCGTGTAAGCCAAAATCGAAAAGAAACAGGTGACACGTATCGACATCTTTTCGAGATGTGGTGTGGTATCATCACACGAACGAGTTAAGCAAATTAAGTATTCAAGTATTTTATTTTGTAAACCTAATACAATGTGAGAAATCTTACAAACTTCACTTAAGCTAGGTATTAGGAGCCCTGTTAGGGCGCAATGCAACTTGAGAGGTCGTAGCTGATCACTTAATTAAATATCACAATTATAGTAGGTACCTAATTTACTATCGTTAATTTCTTAAATTGCACATTATTAATAATTTTAAATCTAGGTTGAATCTAGGTTTAAATCTAGGTTGAATTTCAGCTTTCCTGTGAATGTGGACAGGTTTGCTGCCCCTATTACCCCTGTCCACATCCACAGAAAAGCTGAAACGAAGCTGTCAATCGCCAAAAGTCCTACTCCGGTACTTGAAGGAGCTGGGCTGATTAGGGCCTAGTTAGGCAGGGGGACAATGCACACTACACTCCAATGCGAGATGTCAGTGCAGATCCCAGTTCCCCCACTTTGAATTAGAATTAGGTTGAATTATTTAGACATCGCGAGTGTATCAACAGGTACCTACGGTGGAATAAATAAATGAAATGAACATTTGCACGATTAGGTATCTACCGTACTGTGCTAAGCAACACTTCTGTATTGGAACTAGCTGCGGATCTAAATAAATATGATACAAATACTAAAAGGGTCGAAACGTCAAGCCTACATCAGACGATTAGCTTGCTGACTGGCCTGACCGCAGGCAAATTAGGACTGAACGTTTGCTATTATTAGCTCTACCGTCTATTATTTACTGCTAAATGCTGCCAATGATAACTGAAAATGGATTTATAGTATCAAGTTTATTCAAACATCATGTGAGGTGTTTTAAAAAACTTTAAACCTATAAAAAACCTTAAATAATGAAAATTGGTTTAAAGTAGCCCGGACCATTTATTTCGAAAGAACTGTATTTTTTTTCAAGAAGCGACATCTAGTTAAGTTTATTCTGATAATTTATAGTGATAGGCACATGGATGACACGATGTAGACCTCTTGTTTACGCCCGTTGCCATGGAAACCGTTTGTTACGAGTGATTGTGAAAATTATCATGTGATGATGTTTTAAATACATTTTACGGTGCAAATTTCAATACCTCGAGGATGAAACTTTTATGGGACTGCTTCAAAATCCACTTATACACAGCAAAAAAATTAAGTATTGGCGAAGATTTCACCAAAATTGTTGTAACTCATGATTTCAAACGTGAAACTCACTACCATCAGGTGAGATTTTGGTCAAACGAAAGTCTATTAACAAAAATCGACGAACCTATAGATTATTTATAGATATTATATACATAAAATCTTTTCCTGAAGTCGGTTAAAAAACCGACATCTGTAATTGGTCAGTATTGAATAACATTCTGTCCATCGAAATGTGAACTAAGAATGGCTTCCTTCCATTTTGTTAAATTAGCCTTAAAAAATAATTTAATAACTTTGCATGTACAAAGTACTTACATTGTAGGCTACCTAAATCCTAGACTTAGGTTGTAGTTAGGTAGGCCTTTGAGTTTCAAATAGGTTGGCTCTAGTAAATTATATAAACAAAATTTAAAAATATTTAGCCCAATGTAACTCATACGGGATTCAAAAGCCAATTTTTTTATTTTTCTTTTCTGCGACTCCCATTTTCTATTAATAAGGTAATAAAAGGTAATTTTTTATAGACTGAATAACAATGAAGTAACAGGTATTATCGTTAATAAAGCCTGGAAAGCAATCACGAAAAAAAAGATACATAATATTAATGTTGTAACGTGGAAGAAATGCAAGATGTTAGCAAATACCTCCCCGTCATCAAATGGGTAATAATATAAGCCTTATATCGTGACGGTGGAACCACAATCGGGGGCTGATAGGCATTCACTTGACTTCGCTAAGCCCTAGGGTGCCCCTTAAGTAGGCTTAAGGAAGCTCGGAAACATGGCAATGTGTTTTCGACAGAAGAGCCTTAAAATTTTAGGTTGGATTTGTATGTATGTACTTCATTGCATGAAAAATGGACAAGCATTTATCTTTACTATTGGCTAGTGCTATGGTAAATTTATGATTTTGCTAACCCTTATCAAAAAGCAATGACTAATTATTATTTATTATTGAATGGCCTGTCAAAGTTGCCAACACTACGAAAACTATCTCATTGAATAATTCACGTCGCTTTCAGAATCGAACATAAAGTGCCAGCAATATCATAGTATTATTTGTCCATGTACCTAAGATGATCCAAAAGCTGGAACTGATAGGTATAAGGGGCACAGCTTTGGCACTTCTGAAGGACTATTTATGTGGTCATAAACAGCAAGTGAAACTTGCTAACTACGTAAGTGAACCTCTAGAAATTACTTATGGAGTCCCTCAAGGTAGTGTCTTAGGGTCAACTTTATTTGACGTATAAATAAATAGCTTATGTTATATTAAAATTTATATGTAATGCTAAAGTCTTTTGCTTTGCCGATGACATTGCGATAGTCTTTAGCAATAAATCATGGGATTCCTGTGCCGCCCGCATACTGCCGTTTCCCCCGACCTGTTCAAGACCTTGTAAACCATGTCACACCTATACAATTTTTATAAACCGACGTATTTTCAGTTTTGGTTCAGATAAGTTTATCACACTGTAACAGGATCGGATAACAGCAATGACGTGGGTCGGTGCTGTCAGAATTGACGGCGGCGGTTTTTGTGACGCAATTATTCGGCTTGATTGATAATTCGACGCGAACGTGTCAGGCTGACTTAGGATTTGTGTGTTTCAAGAAACACAATCTATTAAGATTGAGGAGTGATAGGCTATTTGACTACATTAAAAATAAATTCCAAATTGTTTTCATCCTAGTCAGTGACAACGTAACAAAGCGTAATCTGGTGATTTTTATTAAAAATAAGCCTTTTTTATGTAAAAAAATGGGATTAAAATTACACATTTTTTTATATATTTTTGACCTCGTGGCGCAATTCGCAGTGCATTCCGTACTGAGGGAGGGATGTGGGCTCAAGTCCCGTCAAAGTCGATTATTTTTTGGGATATGATTAAACTAAGGAAATAGTCCCAGTGCGAGGCTTTCTCACTTAGCAAAAACCGGGTCAAAACCTTCAAGAGTTCCGCATCTTTACCTCGGTAGGTATTCAAATATACTCAATCCAACTAACAAAAACTTTGACTGTGAAAAGAAAATGCATTATTATGACTATTTGTTTCACAAGAAGATACATTTTTAAATTAACTCCCACTTTCCACTTATTATCTAGAGTAGAGGAATTCCAGAGAAATTAAGACGTCTTTGTTGCAGACAGAGTTAAAGTTAGTCCCATACATTTTGCCGGTCTACGCGACCCTTTCGGACCAAGAATAATTACTAAGCATTTATCACGTATGTTTGCTCCGAATTCATTGCAAGCATAGGTACTCGGATAACGTTGAAGTGATGCCACACTCAAATAAAATTAAGAATACGTAAGTAAAGACCTAGTGAGCTTACGACCAGGCAAGTCCCTTTTTAAGTTTCCTGGTCGTAAGCCCTCGGAGTAGATGAGTAAACGTTTAATATGACCTGGTGCAGCTTTAGTAGATGCCAGGCCATGAAACAAGAAAAGTTTGTAAAGCGCGCTATTAGAATGGGATCCATATCACCAAAACCGTTTCTAACTATACTAACATGTTGCATGTTGTTGTGTCTAATATAATGCAGTTTACGTGTTCTGATTTTGCTAGTTTTCGCATTACTTAATTGTTTAGATTTATTATAATTAATTTTTGTTTCTTTGCCCTGTATAAGTTACAACTAATCTCTACTGTTAAAGTTACTTTTGTAAACAGGCTTCCCGCGACACAGGCTTGCCTCGTGCGGGGGCCGCCAGTGTTGTGTATCTCTATAAGTTAATTGGCAAATAAATCATTTTGTATTTTTTTTTTGTAACAAGCGGGGTCGGACATTTACATTGACCCGGTACCATCCCATAGATAAGTCAACTATTGCACCGGAAAAGTGCAGTTAAATATTTACAAATGGCAAGGTCTCATTTAATTCTAATATAAAACGTGAAAACAAATATTTCTAACCTGGGCCCGAATTCTGCAAACCAATTGTTGTACTATGTCAGAAATATAGTCGCAGAATCGTCCATAGATGAAATAAACTCTAGAAGTGGTTGATATAATGGGTATGTCCTGACGGATCATGCAAAAACCGATAATGGTTTCAACCTTGACAGTTTTGACACGCGTCCCTCCATCTACTGTTTCTTTCATCAAAGGTGCCAAAATGTGTCGTTCTGAGACGAAACCATTGTTATTGTGAAGAGTTTCATTTAGTGGGATTAAGGCCCTGAAAGGATAATTGGTCTAACTAGTAAACTGGTTGAAATACGTAGGTAGGTACTTAGTCATTTTAATTTACAGTTTGGCACTACTTTAGCAGCATGTTATCCGCGTACTTACACAATTTTTACTGTACTTTTCTGACTAGATTCTCTGTTTTCTTCTATGAATTTTCTGTGGCATGTCTGTGTTTGACTAATGGCTTTTAGGCTTTTGTTGGAGTTCCTGAAGGTTGTTCTTTGCTGGTAAACGTGGATGTTCTGGAACTTGTAACCCAGGCATTTATAATATACCTAGGTAGATGCATAAGGACCTAAGAATTTAACGAGAGAATAGAAATTTAGCGATTTCGGTGAGCTTATTATCTAGGAGTTTTTGATTTAAGTTTTCCGCAAATAATGAATCTTAAATAGGTTAATATAAATGTGAAATTTATACATGATATAAATGAATTGAATTAAACAAAGGTTACACATGAATAGCCTGTATTGTAGACGACGAAATTATATTTTCATTTTGGTGAAACACTGATCCGTTCTTCATTTATCGCGCCGACTGTACTGCTGACATTGAGACTGTCAAATAAATTTGCTACGTAACGTGTCACTACGAGATGGGAACCCTTTAATTCATACAAGAAAATGCCGCCGACAAGCCGCCACATGGTTCTATACAATCTTGGTTGTGTCGGCGTCGTTGGCGGGTTCGGTGTGTTGGGTCTGCCAAAAGGTTTTTCTCGAATATTTCAAAAGTGCCAAGCGTCTGCTACCAGAATGTGGCGGTGTAATGCAACGAAAACATCACGATGCAAGCCTCGGCTTAGCTGCAGACAGGCTACGTTTGATATGAAATATGAGGACTTGGTATCTTCATCACTATACGCTGTACGCTGCGTACTGCGTATTGGTAATTTTAAACAGCACATAAAACGAAATCTTATTAAGAAAGCCTTTCACTCCATAGATGATTATATGAATGATGTTAATGCTTGGCCAGAGGTCGCCCAGTTACGCACCGAAAATTCTTAAGCTTAGTTTTATATAAACGTTGACCTGTATCTAAACACATTTTATTTAAACTTAGATAGGCGAATAACATTTTATTACATATTAAGTATTATACAAACTTACTAGTATTTATAAATACTATTTATAAATATGTGTTCAGATCGCGTAAGTTTAAAAAACTTACTAGTGTTAGTTATTTGGTTAATTGTCCTTCCTTCACGCCATAACTAAGCAACCAATCGGCTTGATTTGGCATGGAGTTAGTTGAAAGGATGGAGAGTAACATAGGCTTTTTATCCCATAAATCAGTTCCCATGGGATAGAAATAACCTTAAACAACGCGTGCGAAGCCGCGAGTAGCAGCTAGTTAGAAAATAATTTATCATGTATCATTTCGCCCATCACCCATTAATGAGCGTGAATAAGGTGGTTCGTCGCGGGTTCAAATATCAAATATCAAAGTGCTTTATTTCCTTTAGACCTTACAGGACTCTTGGACACGTCACTAAATACAAATTACATTATGTAAAACTAGGAAATAAAGTGACCACTTAGATTTTTTGTTCACTTCAATCTTTTTAAGGTAAAGTAAAGAAGCGAACAAGAAACCTTTGTTAGAATGTTAGTTTTCGAGTTGGAGCAAAAGTCGTCCCAAGATTTTTTATCGTCGTGTAGATTACATTTTTTTTGTAGTTTAATTTAAAGTTTCTGCGTTCCAAAAGAAATAAAACTGAAATAAGCAATTTTGTGCGCAAAGTAAATTAAAAGTACAAAATAAATACCTAATTAAAATATAATTAAATTTTTCGCACACATTCAACACGCCTTCTCGACGAGCCACGATTAATTTAAGTCTGCGCTGTATTGTGAACTTGTACATTTAAAACGACTTACTAATAATTAAAATGGGGTCTTCATTCCCCGAACAAAAAGTCTGGCATTTGACCTAATCAAGAAATAAAGGCAATGAATCCTCTGATCTGCACGAACCTTTGTAATCAAACCTTAATAAAGTTCTTTGTTGGTTTTTTTAACCTTCGATTAAGAGGGTTCGATTGAGAACGTACCTAAAAAGAAGTATTGTTATGTATCTACCTACATAAACCTTTTTGGTTTGAAACTTCTTCGAGGCGAATGCCTTTAATTAAAGGTGGTTCGATGCGGGTTGGCTCCAGATTCAATATTTTTTGAGGTTTTTATTAGGATATGATTTTTTCTGCGTTCTACAGGATATACAACTGGCGGAAAAGTAATATGTAAAACTATAAAACATTTTCTATCAACACATGATAAAACAATATCCCACGACCGATGTGGCACGGTGGGCGAAGGTCTGCCTGCAACGCAGGAGGTTGCGGGTTTGATTCCCCACAAATCGATTGAGCACAAAATCTCTTATTTTCCCAAATACTCCAAAAATACCTACGAATGAAAGTTGGTTTTATCATGGGTTCATAGAAAATGGTTTGCGATATGCCGCAAATTACTTTTTTGCCAGTTTTGTTGCTTGTGGAACGAACAAAAAATTGAAAACCACAAAAAAAAAATTGTCAACTCGCGTCGAACCATCTTAACATAGAGGAGCAGTGACTGTGGGTTGTTATGGGCTGATGCTGATCATGAAAAAGGGATGTAAGTTTATTTGAAAATAGCGAAGCGAAGATGCGGGTTAAAGCTAGAATAGATATATAAATAGATAGATAGATATAAAAGCATATACAAGATATACAAATAGATACCTACATAAAATTATGATATTTTAAGAAAGAAAGAAGTTTTTTATTTACTATAAAAAACAAAATTACTACACAATACTCAACTGAGGATATGTACATTTTCTCTATTATGTGCACATCAGAGTCTGAGGCAAATTACCCCTCCATTCAACGGCCCTAGATATACTGTTTCAATTAAAACTGGTAGAAACTGGATTAAAATTAGCCTCGTTTACTACAATAAGCAGGTTAGCAACAGTCTTATATAATATCTGAAACCCTTTGATTTTTCAAATTACGGTTTCCAGCAAAACTGCTCAAAGAAGGCCTATTAATTATATCCGAGATTCAATTAATTTTTTACTGAGGAGTTGTTTCAGCCTGGGTTTGAACGCATAAGCGATTTACCTATTTGCAAAATATATAATATATATTATATAAATATTTGAAGCGAACAAAATCAATGACATTTTGTTTCTTATTTGATAATCTATAAAACTGTTTATGTATAAAATTTGACTTGTCTAAGTGCTTATTTTGTAAGCCTAAAGAAATAAAGTTATTGAATTTTGAATTTTTGCGTGTACTTTGTATGTCTAATAAACCATTTCATTTATTCATTCATTTAACCGGTGATGTTGCAGCTTTCCGCTTCCACATCCGTCGCTCCTTGATGCGGTTACGGCGGCGACTACGTAACGCGGCCTCACCCGGCCGGAAACCGTGACGACGTTACGACGCACAGCACCGGTAATCCCACTAGCACTCTACTGGAAATAAGTTTGTTTTTACTTTTTTTAGTTTAAAGAATACCTTTTACAGCTATCCCTTCACAGACCTCTCTATAATCCATTACTGATGTAAGCGGGTTAACTACGAACCTTATTTGTGTTGGAAGAACACCAAAGTTTCATTAACGAGGGACTTCTCTCTATAATCTTTATTTTCTACTAGCAGCGCCTCGCGGTTTCACCCGCGTAGTTCCCGTTCCAGTGGGAATTCCGGGATAAAAAGTAGCCTATGCACTATTCCAGACTATAATCTATATCTGTGCCAAATTTCATTCAGATCCGTTCAGGCGTTCTGGCGTGATTGAGTAACAAACATCCATCCATCCATTCATCCAAACTTTCACATTTAAAATATTAGTGGGATTAGTAGGATTCTTGACATTAGTCAAAGTTAGAAACAACTTGAGATTTTTTATGCAAGTAATGATTTAAGTTGTATGTACAATACTTATCCCAGTAGGTTTCTCTATTAAACATATTTTTACAGAATATTCAAGTACGTCTTCGTTTTCATTTTAGTAAATTTGCTTTGCGAGGGTTAATAAGAAGCTTGAATAAAAAATCAAGTGGGTTTTTTATTGTAAATGTAGATTACGTTTTGCAAAATAAATATCAGCTATAGGTATTACTTACAATACAATACAATACAAAAATGCTTTATTGTACACCATAAAATAACATTACAAAGAGACATCACATAAGATAAGTACAATGGGCGGCCTTATATCTTGCTTAACTCATAAAATTATAAATGTAAGTATATTACATTACATTTCACACAGTGTACAAACTAATTTTATAAACCTTACGTTTTTTATTGAATTATTAAATATAAACTCATAAAAAGATGCAGTACATAGCTGAAAATTTTACAGCTATGTTAACTCATTCATATTTTCATAAATTGTCCTGGCAAACTATTTCATAGTAATGACTAGATATCTGTTTTTTTAGAAAAAAGTTTCAATAAATGCTCATTTTGAGCTTAAGTTATCAATAATAATTTATAGTTTATTGCACACACGGGCTCGCTATATTGTATGCAATTGGATTGTCACTACGGCGGCGGAGAGGTTAAAAATCGGCCATATCAAAACTATTTTAATACCTACCTACATTTGCTCTAAACCACCGCTACCTCATAACTTCTAAAGTAGAAATACATCGTTAGACATCTTTTCAATGTAACGAGAGACTTAAGTTAAATTCATAGGTGTACGAATTTCAAAGGAACTTCGTAAGATAATTAATTTCTTAGAACATGGAGGAAAACAACTTAACGGTGTTTATTTCAGTTAAATTTGCTTATATAAGGACGCTCACGCATAATGCGTAATTTGATGCTAAGTAAGGTATATTTTAATCTATCTCTTTGTTTTATTTTAACTTTCTGAAGAGCTTCACGGATCCCAATGGTGGGCTTAGGCTTCTTTTACCTTTTTCCAATCATATATACGATACGACGATTTAAATGGTAGCTAAAAGATATATACATATCTACTAAATACTGACTTCAAATTCCTAGATATTGGGTCTCTACATTGTTTATTAAAAGTTTTGCAATACTAACCGCTTAGCTTAAAAAAAAACAATTTGGGGATAATTCTCTGTACTATACAACACTAAAAGAATAATCAAAATCGGTCTACTATAATTGAATAAGAAATTGGCGAAAATATTTAAAAAAATTGTGTTTCAGAGAGATTTTGAGTGATTTGTAGCATTTAAGAAATACAACGTTGACAAGTAAACGAAAGACTTTCCCGTTTTGGCATTATCCACATTCATACTAACCACAGTCAATTTTGGTTACAGTAAACACATAATAATAGTGGTTAGTACAATGTACAACATAACATTAAGCTATTCGTGTTCTAAACCCGCGACGGTCCAGTACACCCTGTATTCTAAGCATTAAATATACTGACTACACCGGAATGTACTACGGCACGCAACTTGCATTTGTCTGCGAGGGTATTTCGGTCTTGTTGGAAGTTTATAGTGCATGCTCCTAGTTTATAGTAGCTATAAGGCGATTTGGTTAATTGCCTTAAGATTCCACAACCTAGGTATTTAAGGAACGTGGGTTAGTAAGTATTATTTAAAACGCACGTGGCTAGGTATAATGTTATTCAGTATCAATAAGTATCCCAAATAATCAAATCAAATCAAATCAAGAATTCTTTATTTCCATTAATACAAAAATGTAGCGCGTACACTTAAAAAAGGTCAAATTCTTAAAATAAAACACTGACACGGAAATAAACAGGTACTTTTGATTTCTGTCGATTCGGTATGTAGACTAAAGTAAAGAAGTGACTAAGAAACCTTTAGCCTGTTAGTTGTTATTTTTCGAGTTGGAGCAAATCCCGTCCCAAGCTTTTTTATCTTCTAAATAATCTGATATTTTGTAGTAAGCCTTTTTGCACAGAAAGGTTTTGATAATTTGTTTGAATTTATTTATTGATAGATTTTGCAACTCACTAGGAGTTTAAGGAAGTTAAGGATTTAATAAAGACTTACACAGGAATTGTACCCGCAACCTCCATTCTGTGGAGTGAGAATGCGATTCCTATTACTAATACTTCCAATGACTCCACCTGATTCGTAAAATCTTTGAAATGTGTACCAGCTCTTGTGACTCTGAAATTATTGGGATGTGTAAATTCTAAACACAAACGTCAACAACGCACACCTACGACTATGCACAGCGAAAAAGGTTCAAATTCGTATTCGAAACAAACGAGAAATTGTTTTTACCTTCTGCAGTTTGATGATAAAATAAATGAATGTCGTAAAAAAATTTCAACCGATGTTTCTTTGGTTTTGAAACTCATTTGTTTACAAAAAATATTGAGGTTTTTCCAACTGTCGCTCTAGCTAGGGGGACAGAGCAGGGATTCAGATGGAAATACACCCTAAGACCGAGGATAATAACGTTCAAATTTGCATTATTAACCGGTCGTCTTTTAACAACCAAGCGCCAAACCAATCAATTGCAAACTAATAACACTAAAGGAACTTAGTAGGGTTATTTGCCTGGCGCCGTTATTTCTATTCTCATCAAAACAAATCAAAAGAAAGCAATACCAGAAATAAACCAACAACGTCTGGACGCGAAAGTCCTATTATAATCCTACAAGCTATTACGAAACACGTTTGTTTAGCTGTCGGTACGAATCTAAGCTTTCAATACAGGAATGAGAAAAGTGCAGTGCAGCTTTATTATTGTGAAGAGAAGGTTCAACTTTACTTAAAAGTAAGTTATGGTCAAGGCTTACTTTATTTAATGTCTCAAACACGTTTCTGTCGATCAAAATGATTTTTAGGGTTCCGTACTCAAAGGGTAAAATCGGGACCCTATTACTAAGACTTCGCTGTCGTCCGTCTGTCCGTTTGTCATCAGGCTGTATCTCATGAACCGTGATAGATAGACAGTTGAAATTTTCACAGATGACGTATTTCTGTTGCCGTAAAAAGTAATACTAAAACACTGAATAAAATTAATATTTAAGGGGGCTCCCATACAACAAACGTGATTTTTTTGCCATTTTTATAGATAATGGTACGGAACCCTCCGTGCGCGAGTCCGACTCGCACTTGGCCGTTTTAATTTTTTGTAGGGTGTTTTTTTGAGATGGATGTAGATGGCCAAATCAAAGAAACTATGAGAGTTAAAGAAAAGTCATGAAACACGAAGTTGGTATTTCCCAAAGCAGGGACATCTTACGGTAAACGGTCTGTTACACAAAAAATTACATACAAGAGTAAAATGACATCCGATGCGTTAAAATAATGAATTAACTACAAATTAGGCTTAACATTGACTGTGTGTAAAACTTTTGTCTAGGTATCCTACCCTGGACAAAAAGCTAGATTAGATTATCTGCCTATTTAAAGATACTATCTTAGACCTTCAGGTCCCCAGTTTTGTCCGTTCCGTCCATACATAAATCCATAACGCTCTGTTCAGCGGCATAGTTCGAAGTTCGCCGTAGACTTTGACACCGGATGCTCACTAAACTAATTATCTGAGGGCTTGCACTGAAGTTTGCAGTTACGTGATACTGGAACTGAGACCATGGAGATGGAACTAATGAAGTTATTAATAACGGAGTATTGATAACCCTTGAGAGCCCTGCGGAAGATAGGCTTTGATTATTGTATTCAGAGTTAAGAAATGTTTTCTTTGATATTAGGGTTGTCTTAAGGATGGAAGATGGTTCTAGGACGTAGTAATACTCGTCGGGGGGTGACAGTGGAGGGTTAGCAAGGAACCGTGGTAGATGGCTCAAACTTCGGGAGGCATATATCCAGTAATGGGTAAAATACTGCGGCTGCGGATGATGATTTCTACGTAAAATTTTTGGGGAAAAATAAAACAATTTAACAGTTCCGGTTAAATTTGTTTTTTGTTTTGGAATTTAAGCGGTTTTTTGTTGTAATGTCTGAATAGTAATTTCTCCCAAAAAATATCAGCTTTCTACGAATAATGCAAGTTACAAAAGTTTTATGTTGTAACTACTTAATTCGCTATTATTTGCTGAAATTGGTCTTTATAGATTTCCCAAAATTTGTGATTTCATCCAAGTAACTTATTAATTATTAATGCCTATTTTGTCATTCTTTTGGTTTATTAGGTAAGGAAATGGACCACATTGAATTGCGAGTACGAATAATAACAAGCTTATTAAAGAAGATTTTCAAAATGGTCACCTCCAACTCCGATACAAATTCGACGTCTCAAAAATTTTTTTTTCTTCTGAATGCGCTTTCGTGCTCTTTGATTTTCGTTTTAGCTTCTCTTAGTTTTCGTTTCATCTCTGCTTGCACTATAGCATTCACATAAACGCTTTCTTTGTAGTATCCCCAGATAAAAAAAAACTATGTAGTTATAAATCGAAAACCGACGCAAAAGTGCTCTTGAGTGGAGACCACGCTTCGGCAAACGCAGCTTGTCGCATCCAGCATCTGCCTTTAGCTTTTCGCAGGTCGTCATCCCACCTGGTCTGAGGGCGTCTTACACTAATTTTGCCGAATCGACACTCAAGAGCCCATTTACCCCAGCTCTACCTGTTTACTTACGTCAAACAACAACATCCCTGTTTTCGGGTCAAACTTTAAAAAGTCAAGTCGCTTAGCTTTACCAATAGAACAAGAACTTTTTCCATCCAATCTGACTCCAGTCTGGTATAAAAGACCTCACAATTAGTTAGCGACAAAGTTAAAGCTGTTACACACAGGCGAGATTAGCGCTAATAATCTGCACCATTAATCGCACCGAGGTAAGTGTGCTCCGGATAAAACGATAAGTTAGATGTAAACGTTTCCGGTTGAAACCAGTTTAAGCAAGATGTCAAGTTGAACACGAACCATTCTTGGATTTTCAATCGATTATTTGATGAACAATCAAATAATTCGTTGTTTTCTGCAGTTCTTAAGGTTGACACGAAGAGCCGCCTGTCGACTGGTCGCCGGCGACTCAGTCCCTCGGCGACCAAAATATAGGCCGAGTCGCCCGGGCGACCGACGACCAAGTGCGTAAACATCAATTCAAACTAAAGTAAGTCACAGTCGCCGTCGACCGAGTTGCCGGCGACCAGTCGACAGTGCGTAACGGCTCTGTAACATTTCTTTGTATACTCTAGTTGGTCTGTCATATTACTTCCTATTTGTCATTAAAAAGCCGTAATAAAAACTATTTTATAAAATGTTTATTTCAGTATTTACAAAACTATTAAATAGTCGATGTTCTAGGCACAAAAACTAAAGAAATCTTTCATAATTTTATACGTTAATTGTTCCATGTTTACTATAGAATTTAAGGATTAGAATACATCAAAGCGTTTAGTTAGAACCATAAATATTTACTAGGAATATAGAAGGTTAAATTAATGTCAGGTTTAGTTCGTTTGTCTTTAGCACCTCAAAGAACCTAGTTACTATCATCACACAACGTAGAGTCCTACCACAAAAGAACGATCACTGGCCACATTCATCATTAATTCAAAATAAAAAAACAAAAGAAAAACGCGCTTTTTATGTATCCTATCCTTCGATCAAAAATAAGGAGTTCGAGGGGGGCCGGCAAAGCCGGACATTTTTGATCGATGATCCTATCCTAATAAATTTATCTGTACTAATACCTACTGTGTGCGTGTGGTGTCATAAAAACCTTTGAAAATACACCAAAACTCTTAGTTAAAATGACTCTTATAGAATTATCAATTCTTTTATTTTTTATTTTATACTAGCTGTAACCCGCTACTTCATTAGGTCAGCTACTCAACCAAATAGGTTGAGTACAATAACCACAAATCCCGATTTCTTTGCTTTTAACCACCCCTGTACTTATTAGAACAAAACAAAACAAAAAGTATTGAAATCGGCCCAGCCGTTCTCAAGTATTAGCGAGAAAAACGAACAGTATGTTTTTTAAAAAGTTTTTTTATTTTTTTAAAGTAAAATGTTTTATTGGATTTCCATTCTTTCCCGTTAAAATTAATAGGGCCGCATACACACGAGGAGCGTGTATACTGCTGCTTTCTGCCCGCAAATTAATCAATACTAACAAATTAATCGCACCGCCCGCCGCCACAGGAATAGTGGTCTGTGTGGCAAGGAGCGAGGTTCGGATATGGCTGATTCACCCGAAGAATTGGCTGCCATGGCGGTTGCGGTGAAGAATCGAACCTTCCTTCAACTCAATAAAATAAATTAATTAATTCAGCCCGTGGATTTCGTAATTGTCAAATAAAGAAACCTACGAGAGGAAGGGCTTCCGTATTTATATAACACCTCAACTGCGATCAAAACTCAAAAAGTCAAAAGTCAATAACTTTATTTCTTTAGGCTTACAAAATAAGCACTTAGACATGTCAAATTTTATACATAAACAGATCAATAATCCACATGCCAAACGTGGTGATCATTTCCTGTTGAACCAGTGGGCTTTTGTGCGCTGAGGAGTATTATTATCACCTGGGGAGTAAAGGATCTCGAGTGGCGACCGCGAGGCAACGCAAAACGGAGTGTTGGAAGACTATCTACTCATGCACCGACGACATCGCAGGGATCTGATGGAACTATTATATTTTCTTACCCAATATATTTAAGCCTATAATATAAATGCCATATCCACTTTCCATTATGGTTCCTATGAACCGGCATTCCAGTTAATGGTGGAAATTCCATAACACCATTGGAATCTGAAAATATAGCGCAGTGCGAAATCTATCTCATTTGTGGTTCGCTGTTGAACACGATATAGAGCTGAAGCTTACGTTTGACAAATGAAAAGCTTTCTGGTTGGGTTTTAAACAAAAGGAGCTTATCCAAAAAAAGTTAAAAAGTTTAAAAAAAATGTTTAGTTCTGCTATTGCATCAATTATTTTCAAAAGGTTAACTTTGATTTTTAATACCAAAACAATAGTACACAACGATAGGCTGGCATGTTCTTTTAAAAGTTGGCATAGTTATTCTAGATTTTAAAATTTCAAAATGGTAGGTATATCGTACTTAATGGGATTTTCTTATTACCCTATCGGCACGACAGAGGTGCTGTACCAAAACCTACAGAAAAATGAGACACGATCACTATACGATACTATCAAATGGACTCTTGGCTCTGTAAAACGGACTTACTGTGTAAACGAGCACATTTTAGCTACTTTATTCGAAGTCATACTATAAGCCCGATAACAGGCAGATGGTGCCAAGATCACTCAGCTAAGATGCTGCGATGTTCGAGTTCTTAGAAAAAAAATCCTGATCTTCGCTTCTAAAATAATAATAATAATAGTATCCATGCCCTGCACACCAAAGCCGCCAACTAGCGGCTATCAAAGTTTATTTTTATAGAACAATTCAAAGTGTCTGGTGTTTTCGTATTTTTGCCGCTAATTATCAGTGGAAATCCGGCAGCTGGTGAAGCAAAAACTTTTAATAAATTGCGTTTGTTTTTGTGGCATTCGTAATTAGTTCTCGCATTTTGTTTTATTCACTATTTCATAACTAAATTTAGGAGTAATTGGCAATTTGTCTTTACGTACTGCTTTAGGCTATTGCGATGCCTTGTCACAAAAAAAGATACAAATAGCTGAGCACAAAACCTCCTATTTTCGACGCAGGTTAAAATGGGTAATGCTATCGAACATACAGTTCAGAGAACAGGTAGACAAATGGCATCAAGCAATAACCCTCTAACATTTTATGCACAGCTGGGTAAAGATCGCTTCTTCCACTAATTCTGGTCGACTTGTCTATGGTACCCTTGATCCTTATCTATGATGACCAGTAGATCAACCAGGTATCAAAATCAATGAGTGAAGAAGCTTATTAGAGTCAGTGCAAGTTCATTTCGCCACTAATGAGTCATATGTCATACTTTTTGACTTGTAATTCCTATTATTATTAATGTAGATACCCCTTTTTATTTTTATTGTGACATGTCCATATTTTATAATTTATAATTTATTTGATCTACATTATAATCTGTATACGACTGCTATTGTAATTTGTTGACAAAGTATTTTTTTTAACACTGCTGATAATTTCATTTTAATTTTTAGACTAATGTTGATGTACATTCACTTAATTTTACGTACTTAAGGTTTTTATAATAATGTTTGACGTTTTGGAAAATATCTTTCTGTGTGTCAATTGTGAATATAAATAAATAAATAAATAAATATGAGCCGGCCGTGTGGCCACAAAAGGGGACCCACTCGATGTAGAACTATCTTTACGCAGTATTTTGTTCAACATAAGGCACATGCATGTGTCCAGTCCAGTCCCAAAAAATGTTTCACATGCATATCCATTAAAATACTACAAAAAAAATTCACGATCCGATTCAATTACGAGATTATCTTTACCATTCCATTAGTTTGCAAATTAATTGAAAAGTTTGGATTGTGGAAAAACGCAACAAATAACTATTTTGTGTTTTTTTTCTAGGTATAAAAGTAATTCCATAATGTACCTACCTACTTTTACTGAATCATCATCATCAACACTCATCAGCCTTTACCAGTCCAACGCTGAACATGATTGATTTGATAGCTTCGCTAAATGGATTATTTTATTGAAATTATGAATGAAACTTCGTTTATTATTGGCATCCTCGAGAAACTACTTTGTACATAGTATGATAACATAACGATCCAATCGTTTCTTACAAGCTCCATGATAGTTTTCGGATGATATTGAATAGAATAGAATAGAATAGAATAGAAAAACATTTATTTGGACGCAGGTACACACAAATATAAAATAAAGCGGAACACAAGAACAAATTTAACATGGAGGTAAGGTAAGTGACACAAAAGGGTGGTAGTAAGAATAAGGTGACTCTGCCTCCATGACCCTGCGCCGAAAAAGGGGTTGGCTCAGCGTGTGCTGAACAGTTTCTGCTCAGCGCTGTTTTTCAGCCAAAAATCTTAAAGCTGATTGAAAATTGAAAAATTGAAAATTGTTTATTTGTATAAAATATGTTAATCTACTAGCTAAACAGTTGTTAGGACATCCTTTTAAGTATGTAAATATACTTGTGCCAGGATGCCCTGCTCTTCCATACGTAACGGACGTATGGAAGAGATGATTGACGTAACGGACAGCGATTGACGATTGATTTTTGAGTGATTCATTGTACTTTGTCATGACAGCGGCAGTGACCCCTGCCCCGCCGTTACCATGGCCAGGAACAGCGATGCGGCCGGGAACTGGGGGCCATTTCCTCTTTCATCATAATGCTTATAATTCCCACTCTGGGCATGTGGGTTGGGGATCGCAGTTCGTTGGTTGGGTTGTTCTGCAGGGGGCACTACTGCCCACCACCGGTTTGTTTCCCTTAGTCGCCTCCTACGACACCCACGGGAAGAGTTGGGGCGGTACAATTCTAGGCCGGCACCACACGGCCTCACGGAGTCACAGATTATGCCTCCAGAAATTGTTTAACATGGAACAAAAACGGACTCGCAACCTCCAACGTCGCAGGCGGACATTCGCACGCTTAACCACTGAGGTCACCAAACCTAACAACTAACTACAAACAACAAAAACCTTTATGAACGCCTTCCAGCATGTACCGGAATTCGGTACACTAAAAATAGGTTATAATACACATTGTGCTTTTCAATCTGCGATCATAAATTTTGTCCCTCTGACGCGCTCGCAAAAATAATTCTCCGAGGGCATGAAGCGTTAATGTTTCGGCAATATATCACTGGGTCACGTGGCCAGTGTATAAGGTACACTGGATAAGGTACAGGATGTTTTCAAATTAGTCCACGATACTGAAGGAAGGTCACCTGCTGCTACAGATTAATATTCAGTGAAGAAACCAAGTCGCTAACGATTCTTTTTATGCAGATTTTTAGGTTTGATTACAAACAGTGCCTTATTGTATTAAACCATCCCAAACGGCGATTCTTTGATTTGCGCCTCTTCTTCTTGCTACTTTCTACATTTTACATATAAAAAAACATATGAAATTGTGTATATTTTATATTTTGTTTATAACCTGACGTTTCGGAGGCTTTTCAGCTTCCATGGTCACAGGCAGACTGATGTGACATTTGTCTTTACAAGTAATATGAATTTTGTATATCTACCGTCAATTATACAACTTTAATTATAACGTTCTGTATGTACGTACTGTATATAAAATATACGCGATCAATCCGGTTAAAACAGTGTTGACTTACGATGAATGCATTCCTCAAATGTATTCATTCAACTGGCTTCTCGTAATATCATAATGCGTGATAAATAAAAGAAAAACTTTACTGGAGAAACATGACCGTGGTGGACGACGAATCGATCCCATAACCAACCATGGCGTGGATATCGTAGTCGACTAAGAGAACCTACCAGAGGAATAGCAGCAGCTTCTTTCTGTGTATTTTTATCACTTCCAATGCGGTCACTTATCCTGCAGTCTGGCGTAGTGGTTATAACGTTGATAATTATAATTAATTACTCTTGATGTACCTTATCATGGTAACAAGGTATGAAGAGAAGATGCGGAGAAGTTTGAAAGACACGTTGAGAGCAAACTTCGAAATAATACTGTAGTCGCACCGACGAACAAATTAATGAACACGATGTAAGCTTTGTTTATTTAAGTTTAGTTGAGTCGCACTTGAGTCACAAGTTAGGTAGATATTAGTTAACGTTAGTGTTGCTAGTTAACGTTGTTGTACGTTCAGTCTCGTTCTTTTAATATTTTGTGAAATTTAGCTAGCTTGTCTAAGGTGTGTGTAGTGTTGGTAGCGGATTTTAAGTTTTAATTGAACGAGCTTACTAAATTTTTTTTATCCGCTAGAGGATAAAGTAAATTGAATTTAGATCATTGTGCGCACTATGTTCTTAATTCAATTTACTTTATCCTCCAGCAGATAAAAACTGCTTTTACACTCAGATATCGAAGAGCAAAAATACTCTTTCCTCGCTGAGGTGGGATGAAAAGTTACGTGTTGCACTCGAGTGCAAAGATTTACCTCGTGCTCTTTTGATTCCCTCGCTGCCGCTCAGGATTCTAATTTTTTTTACTAGTAAAAACTTACTCTTTTTGTCTTACTTAGCTGAAATAGCTCTATTCTAAGTACTTAACCCGCTACTGGAGCTGTGGGCATAAGCTAATAAGAGAGTAAAGCACATTTTCCCCATGCAACAATTTTCTTGATGGCGCAAGGCCCGCGGGAAATCACAATTTTCTGCGAAAGAACTTCGTGGACATAATGATTTAAGTTCTTTATATTTGGACCAAAGAAAGTAGGCTTATTAATAATAATAATAATAATCATTTATTTCAGACTATAGAACAGTTACAGATCTTATTTTAACTTATTCTACGGTCCATAGTAATATATACCTTAAAACTAACATACATACAATAATAAAAACTAAAATTAAAGACGCGTTATTTGACGGCGAGACGTGACGCAATCAGGGTGTCAGCTGACGCCGGTTATTGATCTAATAATATACAATGGTGGTTATTAAGAAAAACAAGTAAAAATAATTGTTGTTCTTTATTTGACGCTTTCTTTGAAATATTCTGGTGGCATTTAAAAAAAGGCAAATTAGTATATTGTACTTGTGATATGTAATGTCTTTTTGTAATGTTCTTTTTCTGGTGTACAATAAAGTGTTTTGTATTGTATTGTTTATTAAAAACCTTCTCATTTTCTCGTGGCTTGGAAAGAAAATCAGAGGTTGGTTTCCATGGCCAATGGTGGAAGCCAAAACCTGTGGCTCGTGGTGGAAATCTTCGATAAAAGTAAAAAAGGGAGATGAGGCATTACCATCTCGAAAATGTATGGCTCACGAACACGAGGGCATTCCTCGTGTTCGTTCACCAGGTGTACAAATAGCTCCAAAACAAAAAACAAAGCCCAAGGCATCACATATTTTCCCGCGTAAGTAGATACACCAAACTTTAAATTTTCTGATAATACGATACCTTATCATTATTTCATCTGCAACACGGTACAATTTTTGAGTGAGCGCTGGTAGAACGTACCGTATCTTCCTTTTTTACTTTTATCGAAGCTTATAATATAAATAAATAATGATACCGGACTTTTCACATAGTATCAACATTATCATTCAAGTCTCAATCGAAAAATGTACAATACATCCAGCGTTGTACGTTTTTAGGCGACTTTCGCGATCGGACGGCCGCTACTCACCAGCTAGTCTTTCAGATGTAATCGTTATTGTATAACTCATACTTTTTTGCTTCATATATTTTGGAAACCACTTCATCAGCGTTCTGCATCATTTGGCTTTTCGTCTTGCTGTATGTTCACTTTCATTTCAAATCATTTACTTTAAGTGTGAGTCTTCGTTCGAAGTGTTTGGTTTCTAATGTTATCTAATTTCCTTTTTCCAAGCATCCTAAAAATGCATTTATTTACATTTTCAAGTTGCGCACGTAACTCGACGAATTGGGAATCCTATTCTTCAGAGAAACTCCGACCGTGGAGAGAACTATCTCTCCATAGCTCGCTGGGCGACATTAAACTGGAGGTACCCTACCGTGAGTGTCCACGTCTCAATAATAATAATAATTAACATAGCCCACCTGAATTTAATTAGTCATAGTTTACAATACAATACCATACAAAAACACTTTATTGTACACCAGAAAAAGAACATTACAAAAGACATTACTTGAGACAAGTACAACGGGCGGCCTTATCGCTTAGAAGCGATCTCTTCCAGGCAACCTTTGGATGGAAATAATTATGTGAATTTAAGAAAGACAGGGGGTGTACTAAAGATTAATAAACACATAAACTAGATATACACATAAGATAACTAAAATATACTAAATAAATAAATAAATATTATGTACCAATATTCACTATTCTGACAGGAAAAACTCCTTGACGCGAGATTTAAAAACTGGTAAGGATACTGTTTTTCTAATGGGCTCTGGTAGTGCATTCCACAACCTTATGGCCTGGATGGAGAAGGATTTGTCTTGAGTGTTGTTTGTTTTGAGTTTAGGTTATATCAAAGTGTTTTTAGTTAAAAACTTCTGTTTAATAGTGAAAACGCTTAGTGTGCCTGTTTTTACAAAATTGCAGTAGGAAAATGGCGTTGTAATGGATATAACGTTGTAAGAGAAATGAAGTTATATGAGGCCACAAAAGCCTCGTTTTATTTGTTATGGGTTTTTTCGCAGAGTTTTTGACACCAATAAATAAATAACAAAATGAAATTACTTATATATTACTTAATTTAAGAATAAGTTCCCAAAATTTTTTTCGGTTTCGCCGGGACTCGAAACCACGCCCCCACCCTAAGTGCGGGTGTGCTCTAACCAACTAAGCCACGAAATCCTAGTCGGTTCAACCGAATATTTTTGGGACCTCTTACGGACTATAGCGCCGGTGGCTCCACCTACAGGGGTAACATTACAATTTAACCGAACCTGCTCAACGACCAAAGTTACATTTCGTTCGTTTGACGAGAGGCGTTGCCTTCGCTCAATTCTAAGGTTTTTTGCTAACAAAAAAACCTTATATTAAATATGGCAGGGAGGTATCAAAAGTGAAGCTGCGTGCAGAAGCTAGTACAGAATGAAATAACGGCAGAACTATTCACAACTACTCCTTTTAAAATGCATATGAAAACCTACTTTGCCTCCAGCTTTACGACTTGAACCCAATAGGTTTAACCCCACATGATTTTAAGGTGTACAAATAGTACTGCCTTTCAAAAGTTAATCCTGTTTTCAGCAATTCTCTGTTGTTAATAGATTTTGTAGGTACTCTAACTAACCATAATCACTTATCTCAACTCTAGTGGCCCGACAAGAGCCATGCAAAGCAAGTATGATGTTATCTAGCGTTATAGGAACTGGCAAGTTTCCCGAATGCATCTACCCTAGTTTTGGGGAGATTGTATATTCCTTGAATTTTACTATTATGGTCATATGAAATGTTGTTGGCAGGCGACGAGGCTATTCTATTACTATGTTAAATAAGATAAATAATGACAGACTTTTGTAGGAGTTACTGTTGTGTTGTAGTGAACAAATGGCTTTGATCTCTGTTCTTATAGCATAAAGGTTTATTATGCATAGTTTACGAAAATTTGCCAATGAGGGCTTTTCAATGCGCACTTTGACGACCTCTGTGGCGCGGTGGGCGAAGGTCTGCCTGCGACCCAGGAGGTTGCGGGTTCGATTCCCGCCTCGGGACAAATGTGTACGATCTGCAGACATTTGTTCAGGGTGTTCTGGTCGTTTTCTTTGTATACTAGACAGTTTAGCTAAAAACCTTTTATTTATTTACGACAAATGGGAATCGAAACCGCAACTTCCTGCGTCGTAGGCCGTCGCTCGCTACGCGACTGATGTTATGACCTATTTCTAATTCAGTAAGTTGTCCGCTACTTCGTTGATATGGTAGGTAGTAGGCTAGGCTCCACACCCCCCAGTGAAGGGCCCGATATCGGGCAGCCGCGGTGGGTTCGTGGAAGAGAAAATCGTCCTCATGTTCTTACCACAAGCAGCAGAGGCGGAAACACCCTGAGGGTTTTAGTGGGTTGGAGTCTCACATAATCGTACTGCTTCGCCGTGGCTGTACCATATGCGTGCGCATTTCCCTCAGGATAATAAAAAAGGTAGTAGGCTAGGTATAGGAACCTACCCAACCTATAGGTAAACAATGACAATACGAGACCACCTTCAAGACAGACCACTTAACCAACCACCCCAACATCATTTCACTTATATAGGGCTACTTTTAACTCTATGTGCATCGCAAAGTTAAGGCAAACCAACCCGAGTGATCGCGGGGCGGGGGTGGGGCGGGATGGGCCACCCACCTGCCAGCTCAAACGTCAAGACGGATGCGCGCGCGGCACATGTCCTTGTGCGCCACGATCTTTCGTCGCCGCATTATCGATGTTTCGTACATAGATCTACAAATGTCACGACGGTACAATTACATGTATCTTAAAACACACAATAAAACTTAGATAATTTTTAATTAATGTACCTATTAAATTATTTCAAAAGTCGTAGAACAAACGTTGTTGAAGATGATGCTAGGAAACTGGTCACCGAAGGTTGCTGGTCAATTAAATTAACACTATATAAGAGCAGATATTTATTAATAGTCTTAGGTTTTTACCCACAAATTACAGATGTGGGCTTACCTAACTAAATAATTAACTTAGGTCCAAAATAATTCCTCAGATACTTGGACCCTGTATTAAAATAAAGCTGACCAGACACCCATTATTCCTTGAATGCTAACGTGCGGGTGGAATCGAGAACATTAGGCTGCCCCACACGTGATGTGTGTAGCGTGCTTTCCGATTTCCGGCAGGGGTGCACACTCACGCTGGCTTTTACGAGCATAGCCGTACTGGTGGGGGAAAAAGCGTATGTATTTTTACTCTTCTAAGTACTAATTACCCAAGTTAGTTTACTTTCATGTTTGCAAGTTATTTAGGCATTATGGTATGTAGTGTAAGTTTTACTGTTTTCTTTTTTTTTTCAAGTGCCACAGCCTTTGTTTTTCTTACATATCCTGTCTATCTTAAGGTTGCGTGGGAGATATCGCTCATAGCGATAAGGCTGCCTTTATACTTCGTCGACTCGTAGTTTTTATTTCTGTACTGTTTTCTGTGTTTATGTGATACATTAGAGTATCTATCTATCTCTTTTTCTTTTTCTTGCCTTTTCGCACTCTGGGAGCGTTCGGCACAACATGTGTATACCCGATGAGCTTTGACGAGTCAAAAGATTAACCTCTTGGGCCCAAACCGACAAAGGCTACGCAGCAGACTCAGGCAGATGGCGGAATGAGTTGGCGCGTAAGTTAGAGTGAGAAGGATTGCTCCGCTGAAGCACTAAAGCCACGAGTTGTGGAAGAATAGGGATGCTTTTGCCTTCCCCTGCAGTGTGACGATGCAATCTTCATTTAGCGCATACAATTTAATTATAATGATGAAACATTAAAGAACGCGTTCTTGAGGGGAGATCGCGAATCGGCAAAAGTAGTATAGGACGATAGCAGGGTGCTATCATATGGTGCTCATTAGGGGAGGCACTATGTCCAACAGTGGACTATTATAGGTTCATGATGATGATGATGTAGACACTAAAGTTACATGGGACGAGGCAGGCTGATAATAAAATAAGTAATAATCAATCGGCTCTGTGCGCATATTTCGAGCTTAACAGCAGATTAAATTAAAGGCAAAGTGCCGCCTTTAATTTAAACTGCCATTACCTGAATTTTCCCCGCCAGTACTCGCACACCACCGCTGTAACGATATCCAAGAACATTCAAGCAACGCGGAATGATACGCCATGCGATAGGGCCGTAACCTATTTTATATTAAGAGGCGAACCTAGCGTGTTTGCTTATCAAAACAGGATTAGATCTCAGTACTTACGGGATTCCCGTGGTTCAAAACTAGAATCACATAAAATTCTACATTTTTCTTTGGTTCCTTCAACGTGAAAACATGATTGAAAAAAAATTACGATAGAAAAAATCACGAAATTGCAATATTTTGCACATAATTTGGTCGATATCGTAAGAACCCTGCGATCTATTGAAATGACTTGTTTTGATTCGTAGGTTAATTCTTAGTACTTGGTTCCTTCATGTAGTTTTTTCATAAGTTGTGTAATTTTCTTGTAAATAACCAAAAACTCCACTTTTGCACTTGCGCCGTTCCAAAAACGCATGCTCTGTCCCGCTCCTATGAACGCGAAATCCTATGCCTATCCTTTTCACAAAATGGCGCGCATTGCGTCCTCTTAACTACCACTATTTTATCCAATAGGAATGCTTGAGGAGGTTTCGGATTGCGTGGGTCACGGAATATAACGTTTTCTTTCGCCAAAAGCTCAGTTCTGAGCAAGTGAACTTATTTAAATCTAGCTTCGGAAATCTATTTCCTAGTTAAAGTCAATAACAGAACTCTTGGTAAAAGCAGCTTTGCACGTGTGTACATTTTTAGATATTGCAATAAAAAAACCTACCTAATGTATATCCAGTTCTAAAGGTTCCATGTTTAATAAGTTATCGAAATTAACGTTTCTTTTATTTTATTTTGTAGATTCATCTTAGCGAAATTTCAGTCCGATGCGTTCAGTAGTATTGACGTAAAGATGGACTTATTCTTTACTAGCAGCGCCTCGCGGTTTCACCCGCGTAGTTCCCGTTCCCGTAGGAATTTCGGGATAAAAAGTAGCCTATGTCCTATTCCAGACTATAATCTATCTCTGTGCCAAATTTCATCCAGATCCGTTTTGCCGTTCTGGCGTGATAAAGGAACAAACATCCATCCATCTATCTATCTATCCATCCATCCATCTAAACTTTCACGTTTATAATATTAGTATTATTAGAATCGTAGTGAAAAGGTAAAAAATATCGTAATATCAACAAACTTTTGCACTTACAATAATTAGTGTGTTGTATACCTAAATATAGTACTCGTTTTCGATGACGTCGACCCTAGACATCATGGATTATCATTTCGGGTGATTCATTAACTGGACACAAAAGACTGGACACACGTATGTCCAGTTGGTGAAACTCAAAATTAGTATCGCTTTCTAGTATAGGCCATTCTAGTATAAATATGAGTATAGGTAATTGATTTGTATTAGCTTAGCATAAGCACCGCCATCCTATGATTTTCTCCGTACACCTTGGTTGCCTGGAAAAAATCGCTTTAAGTGATAAGGCCGCTAATTCCATTGCCTTTCTATAGCTTAAGTTTAATAATGTACTGTATGTTTTGGTTTATGAAATAAAGCATTATCTATTTATCTATTCTATGGGCCCTAATATAGCTCGCCAGACCGAACTTGGTCTTAAATATCCTACGACAAGTATGACAGTAGAATGGGTCAGTGTGATGTACTAATTACATAAATGGCATTTTTTACATTTTTTAAATTTTAATCATATTCAAATTATTAGTGAATAGGATAGTGAAATCCTATCCATCTGTCATCAGGGCTCTACCGAGTACCAACATAACGAACTTAGCCTTCAATGAAGCATCAAGTTGCTACATTTGCGTTAGTTATCATGAGTGGCTGATAGATAAGGCTCGTTTGAACTCAGAACAATAAACTACTAGGAACGATCGAGTTAACAACTTGAGGAGAGTATTAGGCACAAAGGGCCTGCCAATGTGTCCCGAGGCGGTAACTGAATCCACAACCTCCTGCGTCGCAGGCGGACTATCGCCCGTTGCACCATTGATATCGTCTTCTTCGGTTTTAATTACATGATAGCCGATTTTGATAGTTTCAATGTAATGGCGGAATCACACATTCGTCGAGACGTCTCGTTCAAAGACAATAAAACCATTTCGCTAATATTTTGTTTGCGATTGTAAGAATCTCTATAATATTACAAAAGCAAAAGTTTGATGGTTGGATGTTTGTTACTTCTTATAGCCAAAATTACTGAAACAATCGTGCTGAAATTGTTAAAAATGTAGGTCAAAACCTGGAATTACTCGTAGGCTAGTTTTTATCTCATAATTCCGTTTCCGTGGAATACAAATAACCTTTATAACGTTTCCGTAGAAACAACGCGTGCGAAGCCGCAGGCAGAAACTAGTTTTTAGTAAATTGTTAAATATCGTAGGCGAAGCAGTGGGAAGCAGTTGGAATTCCCAAGTTTTGGGTGAATTTTGAAAGTTATTTTCAGAATGTACAGGGGGAGAAATCGCAAGCCTACCTAGAAAGTTTGGGAGAACCATAATCAATTTGGAGTCACGCATTCCAGCCAGTCCACGACCCTATCTAGTTTTTGGAAGCTTTTGTTTTCGGTAATCCTGTCTTGATCACATAATTTTGTACACGAAAAAGATTAGTTTTGTACACGAATAAGATTACTCGTATTTAGATTATTTCTGTTCTCGTTATCAACCAGCCCATTAGGGTCAGCTTACACCTAAACGCAACGCTGCGCGCACTTTTTAAGTAGATTCAAGATATAACTTTATACCTACTCCGCAAAAAAATAAAATATTAAATGACATAATACGAAAAGTCCCCGCGGGGCGGCGCACGACGCATATCGACGTTTTGAGGCGCAGCGAGACTCCTCAACTTGAAATATACGATTTTTTTATCCTAACTGGATTAAAAAAATTACAAGTATGTTACCTTTTTACCTATTATCTTTACTTATAAATACGAAAGTGTGTTTATTTGTTTGTCCTTCCTTGACACCGTAACTAAGCAACCAATCGCCTTAATTTTTGGCATAGAGTTAGTTGGATGGAGATTTTTGTCCTGGTAAAACATCAAAAAAATACCTTTGAAATTCGAATTTAACGCGGGTGACGCCGCGGGGAACAGCTAGTATACAATAAAATTAGGTATTAATCATTATTTGAGAGCAGTCAGGTTATTTTTCAGAATTCTAATTTCGTGAGCAAATTTTAATTTTACTTGTAATATGAAAAACATTATCTCCCATATTCCTTGTACCTATTGAAGGCCTATGTTAGTAAGTTTTTTATTAGTTGGTCACTCTGGTGACCCCGTATTTTTTTTCACCGCTGGCAATCAAACTTTTGGAAAAAATTAGAAACCAGATTTCTTTTGCTAGGCCGTTCTCTAAAAAAACTGTTAATTTGGCACACACATGGCGGTTAGCATTTTGATAGTACAGTCCAAGAATGCTATAAAACCAACAGATTGCGAAAATTCCATGATTTGTGATCTTGGCACCGAATATAATGGACAATAGTAAAGAAATTAAGTGTCCAATAACTCGAAAACCGTGAGATTTTACTGAGAACATTTTTTTTTTCTGAACCGTAACGATGGACCCAACCCGTAGGTAAAGGAGTGACCTCTCTTTAAGACACCTCCTGTTTAGGGTTATTGGATATTGATCGTCAATTTTTTTTTCAATGATTCTGATGGATGCCACGCCCGGAAGGCACGCCACAATCCGAGAATCTTGCTCCTAGGTTTTATTGAGGTACGAAGGATTAATGTAATGATAAATCAGGGAGGTTCATTTACTTCCCAAATTATTAGTCATGAGTCATGAAGCTAAAGTTAAATTAAAGTTATATGTCTCAGATCTCACTTACTAATTACGTTTACCCTTACTATTTGTGTTATATGTATATGATAAGTTGTTGAGTATTAATTTTGTTCACGCTGCGGCGTCCCCTATAGGTGAAAGCGCACTACGCGTCAGTGGAACTGCGCGGCCGCGGCACTGCCCGTCAAATTAGAACAAATGACGTAAGAGGCCGCGCGGCTTATTTGGTGATTTTGTTCTAATTTGACATAAAGTGCCGCGGCCGCGCAGTTCCGTTGTCGCGTAGTGCGTTTCCACCTTTAGTGAAAACAAATAGATTATAAGATTTTGTAGTGTAATATTCGCCTTTATGTGGTTTAACGTAGGATGCCCTTTTGTAAATTATAATAAATAATTTTTTTTTGCGGTGTTTACACAAGTAGCAAGAATTTAAAAATTTCACGGTATTCACTTAGAACCAGTTGCTTCGGACTGCGTTAATTAAAATCAATTTACCGGTTGAGTAGAGGCAAGCTTAGTTGAAATTTGTTCCATTGAAGAGCTTCTTAATGTTATTGGTTATTGGAGCGTCGATTTTGGCTTAGTTTACTGCTTACTCTTCGTTTATCTTGTACACTTGAATTGGCTCGATATCTAAGTTTACTACGCATGTGAATATGTTGGGTTACCAAACACCTAACATAAAGTCTCATTATTCAGTTAAGTTCGCATCATATAGTTTCCGTCTGTCCAGTTTTAGTATTTTAGTAGCAACTTTCGTTGAGAATCTTAGTATACCAAAATAGATGAAGTCATTTTCATTTTGGATGTATTAACCGACTCCAAATAAGGAGGTGATTATATGTGCGGCTGTGTATTTGATTTTTTGTTAGTATGTTCGTCGATTTCTCCGTTAAATGTCGACCGATTTTCAAAATTCTTTCGTATTGTGAATGATACCGAGTAATTTGTGTATGGGACCCAATAATTTTTTTGCGACGGGTAAATAATTTTTGTTGTAACTTAAAAAACAGAATAATTATTCTGAAATTTGATGTTGGTTTTTAGTATTATGTACATATCTAATTATTGTTCGAAAAGAGACTTCTTCGAGAATGTCCTTGTCTATTTATTTATTCGAGCTTTATAACTAACTTACAGCTTACTTAGTCCAAAACGTTAACTTACTATCAATAATACAAAACAACAAAACTTCAGGATTGCAAACTAGTGAATACATAAACGTCTATGTATTTCATATTGAGTATTTTCATACTCAGGTAGTCGGAGGCCTTTGTAGGTACATACAGAACTCCTAGCTTGGGGCCTCCAACTACCGAGTATGAAAATGTAACGATGGATAATATTCAATCGCTAATATTTATTGGGAACATCTTTGAACGCTTGTTTATAACTTTTACGTAGTCTGGTTGTAGTTTTTAACTTTATTTTATTTATTGTTATGATTATAATGGTGGGTCAAAGTAAAATCGATGTAGGCTTTCGTATCATTAATTTTATGAAATCGAAGTTTTGGATGTTTAGATGTTTGGATGTTTATTACCTCTCTCCACGCCAAAACGCCAACCCTTCCAAACGGATCAGGCTGAAATTTAGAATTTTTTTATTTCATAAATCAGTTCTCATGGGATAGAAATAAACTTTTCCAATCTAATTTCCGCTACCTTCTCAATCCCCAATTGGAATTATATTCAATGTGCAATTAAAAAAAGTCTGCTTGTAAAATAGAAAAAAAACGTGTTATATTTTTAATTTACTGTAGTAAAACGAAATTTAAAAAGTCTTTTAAAAACTTCTCTATAGTCTCTCCTCTTTCTAACGGCTTGCAACATGCCATGAATACCTTTTACTACCTTTACCTTTTTGCTAGAGAAGGTAGCACCCCCTCCCCTTTTTTAGGGTTCCGTACCCGAAGGGTAAAAACGGGACCCTATTACTAAGACTTCGCTGTTCGTCTGTCCGTCTATCCGCCTGTCTGTCTGTCCGTCTGTCACCAGGCTGTATCTCATGAACCGTGGTAGTTAGACAGTTGAAATTTTCACAGATGATGCCGTTGCCGTTATGGCAACAAATACAAAAAAAAACAATATAATAAATATTTAAGGGGGCTCCCATACAGCAAACGTGTTTTTTTGTCGTTTTTATAGATAATGTTACGGAACCCTTCGTGCGCGAGTCCGACTCGCACTTGGCCGGTTTTATTTATTTTATTTTGGCAAACGATGCACCAAACATCCTGTTCAGTCTCTAACCAGTAAATCAGAAGAGCAAAACATCGGCTAACCTGCACAGTAGACCAAAAGGGTAGTGTAAATATTAGAGGTAAGCATTAACAAAGACCCGAAATTAATTGCTTCCCTTTCACAATGAGTAATAGCACACGATCTGCCTTGATGCCTTCACAGGTCAAAGGTACGGATACGATCCGATCTCGTAACGATACCTAAATGCTAAAATTTTGGCTTTTTTGTGTCTCATAATATTAACTTTTTTTATTGATTTAAGACGTCAGCACATGTGTCAAATGATAACATACCTACCAAAGAAATAGTTTTTTATAGATAGATAGAGATAGAGATGCATTTATTGACACAACAGAGATACAGCACAGAACAGAAAGGAGGAAAAAATATAGCAAAAGTTACTAGGCCTTACCTACCTACTCACCCACAGACTAGATACAAGAAAGAAATAAGCTAAATAAGTGAGTAGGCAGGCAAGCTTGGCTGTGGGTAAGTCAGCCCCACGGTGTGTGCTCTGCGCTGTAACGGTGCAGGCCAAAGGGTTCCACCTCAGCTTTTATAAGATTAAGATAAAAAAAAAGATATAATTAGCTCCACAAGAAAAGAACACACTTTAAAATGTTTATCAGCATTTTTCAATAACCTTATACGCATAAAAGTATGCACTTAAGTAAATTACCTCATAAACGGATCTGCTTGATGCTGCTGGGCCTAATTCAACCCAAAAAATCGTATCGTATCGCATCCTACAAACAAACGTATAAACCGCCGTCCATCAAAACGTCTTGTGTGACGTCATTGGTCACCTGTGACGTCTAAGTACGGCATACGTCACGTCGACCGCACCTGCTTGCCACTTGAAAGCCCGGCTTAGGCAAGTACTAGCTCAGAGTGCTTTGGACTTACGCCCAGTCCGCATTATTCCAGTAGCATTCCAGCACTGGATTGCTACTGGAATAATGTGAATCGGGCATTAGGCTGTAAGCTGGAATGAGATTAAAGGTAATAGGTTGTAAAGGATTTACTTAATGATTTAAGATTTAGAAATACAAAGAGAGTCAAAGAAATATCCTAAGAGATTTTATCAGAGAAGCCTAAGAAGGTAAAAGGTACGAGTAGTATATTAAATTCTGAGCTCTCTGATATTGTTGTTGCGAATGTCTCTCGAGAACCAAATTTGTTTATTCTACTCATTGTTTATGTCTACTTATAGCAGAAGAATTGATACAAAAATCGTAAATCAATAATAAATTCCCTTTCATCTCCTACGTGTAAGTTGAATGCTAGCAGATCATTCATGGGAAATTATTTTAAAGGTAATGACGTCCTTGAGCGATGAACAAGCGTTCCATTGAAAACTGCTATCAAAAAACTGCTCACAATGCTGCTGTATAGGCTATTTGACTACATTAAAAATAAATTCCGTAACACGTGACCGAAAACGCTATGACGTGTTTGGTTGGATCGCAAGTAACGTCACACATCCTCAGATTACGGTGTCAATGAGTTCTTCTTGTTAGGTGTGGTGTGGTGGGGTGACGTCATAGCTTGGAACACGGTAGCCATGACAGAGATTATCGTTATGGCGTTGCATTATTTTATTCAAACTTTAAAATTATTTTTAGTAACTAATACGATTGAAGAAATATTAATTACACTTTGCATTATTTTTATCAGACAATACGTTATAATTATTTCCCAGTAGTAGTCAAGTAGCCTATTGATAACTTAGATATTTAAAATTATTTTGCGTATCCCTCCTAGCACAATTTAGTAGTCTTAGTTAGTAGTTCTCGGAGAGATGCAATACGAGCGCATCTAAAACCGCACTCACCCTGAAGAAGTCCCTCGTTATGGGATCAGACGTCGGTGTTCTTCACAAAATAAGGTTCGTAGTTAGCCCGCTTACATCCGTAATGGCGCATCAAACCATAGTTTTTATAGTAAATTTTCCACAACATTGACAGACACTGGCAGGATTGTGTCTAACCAGACAAGTATTGCCATTAACAAAGAATCATTATTATCAAAGGGTCTTGGCGGTAAGTAAGTTAAAATAAGTTCAAAGGGAAGTCTACTAAAAGCTTATTTTCGTGCATGATGGCAACTAAGCAGATTTTAAGCAAAAAGGTCAACTTCCGTAGACAGTCTTCTTAGGTCAGCTGGCTCACCACGACAACTCGTATGTAGGTATTCAATACAAGTAATTGTACATACTGAATTTATTTTCATGATCATTATCAACTGTATGATATAAGTAGGATTTTGTTTGAAAAATATGATTTTTGGAAGAAAACACCCATATCCGGATCAAATATTTGCAAATCGTAGAATTTCCTCTACGCCTCTGAGGTTGTCAATGGTGTTATATATCTACGGCTATTAAATATATTATTAAGCTAAATTCGCCTCTGAGGTTGTCGATGGTGAAATATTATTTAGCTAAATTCAGGGGTAAATGTATTCTTGACTGGAGATTGCGACTTAGCTAACGTAGTGTAGGACGCTCTCTCATGGTTGTTAGGTAGAGATCGCTCTTTAGCGATAAGACAGCCAATTGTAATTTTTTTTTTAAATTTTGTATGTCGTTTTTAACTTAAGTGTACAATAAAGAATTTTTTATCCATGTATCTATTTCTCTGGCCAAGTGGGATAACGATCTGCGAAAGACTGCAGGCAGATGCTGGATGCGGCAAGCTGAAGACAGGGCACTATGGCGCTCATTAGGGGAGACCTATTTCCAGCAGTGGACTAATATAGGCTGATGATGATGAGATGAGCTATAATACGTTAAAGCTCATCTCATCTAATATATACGTTATCTACATATATTGTTGAACGTTGATCGTTTAACAATCGGCAAAGGCAATGCATTGAAATGCAACGTTTTGCAATCGGCCAAGCTATTCTACAAACGAGCTGATGCTACGATCCAGCGGCTACATGAATATTATGTCTAGCATTATCTATCATTGCAGGATAGAGAGGATTGTCCCAGATAAGCTGGCCAGCGGAAATAACTAAAGCAGCTGCCCTATCAGGCCGGCTTCCGGAGTCACCGAGCGCGAAATAGCAGGAAATGGTCCGTCCCCAATAGTTATACGGCCATTCCCCCGCGTTTGTCACTCTATTAGTTTTGCAACTGCATTCTTGTCACAAATGATACAAAACTTTTTAAACATTCGCGATTTGTAAACATAAAACTATACTTGGGGGAATTTAACTAAATTAATCACTTCACCATAGTTATGATATCATTTGACATTTTAAGCATTTGACGCGTGTTAAAAGTGTCAAGGTTGAAACCATTCTCATCCATCTTTCCGAGCAAATAGCACCGCATGCACTATCTAGACTTTCTTTCATCTACGGACAATTCTGCGACGATCTTATTCAAATATTCTTATTCTTATACCACTGTAATAGTAAAGCTATAAACAAAAATGCGAGTAAACCCGGGAGCCATCCTAGTTTCATTTATCATGGTACAATTGGGACAAATCGGTGCCAATTGTACCATTAATGGTACTGCCTCATGGTACAAATGGTCCGGCGGCAAAGCGATTGGTTAGCAAAATTCAGGCCAGGTTGATGATGACGATGATTCTTTGTTAATGGCAATATGGTCTGGTTAAAAACAATTCTGCCAGTGTAAAGTACCTAATGGAAAATAATTGTAAATTATATGAGTTACCAATAATGAAGATTGGTTGATATTTTCACCAGAGCCTAGTTCGCAGGGTGCACCACGTGCTTCCACGTGCAGGTTGGCTTAGGAGACGAGATGTTGGAGTCCCCCTTACACCCCCCAGGCCAGGGTATTGGTAATTCACTGACACTGCGTAAACTGTCACGGTGAAGCGAGTCGCCCGTTGTCCACGATCGCTGTAACGATGCGATGTTCAAAGCTCGGAACGCGATGGAATCGAAGGGGAAATAAAAACACAGGGTACACGATACATACCTATTGATGATTAATCTACATACAATAAAAGTTGCTTACACGCTGCCAAGCCAAAAATTACAATGTACCTACCATAGAGTTATTATAGTACTAGAACTCTATGGTACCTACAATGCAATTTATTTATAAGCGAGTGTGTGAAATAAAAATAATAATTATAAGTAAATAAAGGCGGTACACCGACTCACACTAGCGCCGCCACCTATTTAATTTTATTATTGCTCTAAAGATAATGCAGCTTTTATTTATTTTTAAACGAGTTTTTGAAATAAAAATAATAAGTAATTTAAGGCAGTACCCCGCTCACATTAGCGCCGCCACCATTTAATTGTATTATTATGCTAAACAAATTAATTTTCCAAAAATCCATTGGGTAGTTTCCTGTGGTAGTTAGTTGTCATAAGCTTTTTTAAGTAATAATTTTATTTTGTATAGTATAGGCAGAGATGCGAAAATTGAAATTGGTGGTCATGGTCACCCAGAGCAACTTCGCATCTAGAAAAAATAAAGCTCACACAGAGGCTATAAAAAAATAACACCTAAAAGTTGTAACAATAATACCTATGAATATAGATTCTAGTCACTAGAATTAAGTGTCTCTAGAATATGAAAGGAGAGAAAAGTCTAAGTTCTTGCTTTTCCTATACGAAAAGTAGCTACAATTCAAATGCTTACAAAGCAAAATATTGGAAAACAAAACAGCCACTGGCTTTCGTGTTTTATACTGCAAAGACAAAAGTGCCATTGCAGTGCTGCTGAGTTCTCTAAAAAGAAACATTTCAACTTTTTAATGCATTATGACTGCTATGTAGGAGTTACTAAATGTCTTCAATTTATAACCCTTAATGCATTTACCGCCCATCCTCTGCGGCGTAACCCGCAGGGTTACAGTTAGTAGGACTCGTAGAAGTACATGTGCGTTGCTGGCATTGAAAGTGTTAGTATATTTAGGTCTTCTAGACCTTTACCAACACTGTGTTTTATTAACCCTACTTTATGCGGAAATGATGTAAAATGAAAGTTTGTGACAAATTTACAATAACTTTATTTACCTGTGACGAATTTACTTTCAATGTATGGAGTATACAATGTGTCGAATTTACTTTGTGGCAAATGTACAACAACCCTGTTTTATTTCTTCGTAATATTGCAAAATAATCCTTTGAGACCGTATTATTATTTGATTCCTTTATATTGCGCTCTTACGGCGTCTTAATAAAGTTAGCTTTGATGGGACCGCAAGTGTACCTACCTACCAGTATGTCCTACCTACCGCAGCACGTACGATAGGTTAAAACTACACACGGACATGGGGTTAACCTAACTTCTACTTAACCCTGAGTTACTCGCGCCTAAAAACTTACGTTGAGAACTCGTGGCATGCTTTACGCCTCGGTTTTAGACATAGAAAAAACTATGAAAACATAAGAAGCTGCAAAAATATACGAGTCTCTCTCAAATACATACATGAATTAACCAGCTGATAACCATAGAGACAATTTATACATGTGAGGTTAGTTAATTATTATGAAGACGCAAAAAGGCTTATATTCTGAGAGCTTGCTCACTGATCAGTCATAGATCTATGCTTAAGTACCGAAGCGACAGAAATAAAAAATACCACTTTATTTCCGTGTCAGTGTTTTATTTTAACAATTTCACCTTTTCTAAGTGTACATTTTTGTATTTATGGAAATAAAGAATTAATGATTTTGATTTTGAGTAACGCTTTCTTATGGCATAAACATCAGCATAGATCTAAGACTGAGGAAGTTCTCATAAATTATGGCCTTGTGATAATTTTGATTATTTGGTACTTAGGAGTGACGACAGAGGCCTAATTTTTTTTTCTCTCAGAGACAGAAATACAATATGAAAAAATTTAAAATAACTTTAAGATAAGTTATGATTCTACAAGCTGTATGCATTATCACAGGATACATTCTATTAGATAACATGACATGTTGTGCTTATTGCCGGGCGGTAACGCGCGCTATGGCCCATTTTACCCATTACGAGCCTTTTGGACCCATTTTGGACCGAATATTGTTTTAGTCCGAGCAGTATCACCGTTTTTATAGTTTTTATTGTCGCTTGGGGTGTTAGTTTTAGAATAGGTAACCTAGTGAGATGTATTTTGAATTTGGATTGGGGATGAAAGGGATGAAGTGGTTTGATCAGGGTAGCTTATCCCGGAGGGATTCAGATTTGTAAGTTTGTGTGTTGTAGCTATATTTTAGCTCAGATTTATATAAAGCTCACGTATGTCGGCGGCTTCATAAGCATTTTTAACCAACCTCGTAAAAAGGAGAAGCTTCTATGTTTGACTGTATGTGTGCATGTTTTTTTATATATGTTCTTCAATTTCTCCGTCATTTTATGGTCCGCGGATGATTTAACAGTAATAATTTCGTATAGAAGATGATCCCGGTTGGTTTTGTATTTTATAATTTAGTTAAATTAATTTATGTTGATGGAAGCCTTTGCCTGTTTTAATTAATTTTTGTTTGTAATAAATTCCACAGCTTCTGTCGATTTTCAGAAGGCGATTCGTATATTATTGTGATCCGTTTAGTTGTAAAATACTTTGTAAGTAAAAACAATACGAAATTACCTACTTTCGAATGCAAAAAAAAATCTAAATGCGAATGTCACACAGCCTGATTGAATGCCGTTAAAGTTTTTCACGACAAGTACCTTTCTCTGGACATACACGCTACGGTCTACCGGAGAGGTTAGTGCAGGTTTGCACGAGAGAGGTTACCGCACGTCGCCGCGTCGGTGGCGTCATAGCGTGTACCGAGAAATTCAGGTGTGAGGAGTGGTCTTTTCTTCTTGCGAGTGGGTACCGACGGGGTCACTCGAAGGAATTGATTTTAGATCTTGCGCCGGTCGCCTGTTCAGGCTCAAAAACCTGCACAGGTCTATTCCCACACACGCTCCGATCTACTTGCTCAGGTATATCTGCACAGGTAGACCCTTCCGCTGGACCGTAGCATGTGTGGCCGGCGCCGGCATAATTGTATGTAACTGTAGTAGATAACCTAGATATAAATTTAACAAAACAAAGATCTAATGTAGTAGTTATCGCATCAAAAATCTCGAAAGAACCAAAACAATGAAACAAAAGTTCATTCAACCATGCATTTATAACTAGTAAATACAATGAGTGCACTCGTGGCCGACTCGCCTCTCCAGTTCGGGGCTTTTCCCGTTTAGGCATTAGATTCATACCCACACGACTGAAAACTTTAATTGTACTAAAAATGTACATGAATTAATAATCTTTTAACTAAATAAAAATAAACAGGTCAAAAGGCGGCCGTATAAAAAGTGAAAATATACATTTCATTGTAGTGTAGATTCATTGAATGAATAAATAGGTACACACTATTTTTAACAGACTTCGAAAAACGAATCCCTTGGTCCGTACCGAGGGAAGTTTGCGGGTGAAGTCCCCTAGTGTAAAAATACGGGAATAGTACGGGTAACGCATTCACGGGAATGCGTTACCCGTACTATTCTCGTATTTATTTACACTACCATGAGCGTGAAGGCTTACGCACTTCAGTAAGAAATAGCTTAATTTTCATGAATTAAAAATAAGTCGGCCTTACTTCACCCTATACTTGGCGCTGTGCACTCACAGATACATGTCACATAGGAAAATCTAATGGGTACCCGGAAGCCTAATCGACAAAAAAATACTTCTATTTTGGAAGATTATTTTATGCTCCGTTGGTAAAAAAATAGTTTGATGTTGCTGGCAGCCCCGAAATGTCAGTAAAACGAAAAATGACGGACCGGGTGTACGCGTCTACTTCTCGCAAGGTAAGAATATTTGATATAAACTAAAATTTCCATGTAAATTGATGAAAAGAGTTGCGTACCTGATAGATAATGAAATGTTATGCACCTAATAGCTGTTTTACTTGTGAAAATATCGTAAAATTGCATGCTCTAGGCATGTTATTATAATAGTATCCACAGGTGCACATTGCCAGCTTGCCTATGAATTTGACTTCTTTTGTTATGTATCTGAGTGGATACACTGCCAGATATGTATTGAAATGGAAAACTAATAATAAGTAGTAATAATAATTATTTGTAACTGATACTTTTTTGGGGGATTTGTTTTGTCTGTTTTTATTTTATTAAGTAATGTGATAAAGAATCATCATCTCATGCTTGGTAAAGCGTCGGCACTAATTTTTAATATATTTTTAGGTACAGGCAAGAGCTGGTAGTCGGAAACAATACATCAAAAACAAGCCCAAAAAATGGGGATATAAAATCTTTGTGCGCGCGGGAGTTTCCGGAATCGTTTATGATTTTCTTGTCTACGGAGGTGAAGATACGTTCCGGTTTAACACCTTTTCTGACGAAGAAAGCAGCATGGGATTGGGAGCAAAAGTTGTTATAGCCTTGGCGCACTCCATTCAGCAACCCGCTTGTAAAATTATGTGCTTTGACAACTTTTTTACGTCTATTGAGCTGCTGCAGCATTTGCGAAAGGAGTATGGCACATTTTCAGTGGGGACAATAAGGCAAAACAGGCTGCGAGGAGCTCAGACGAAACTTCCTACAGACAAAAATTTAAAGAAGAAAGGCCGAGGATCACACGCCCAAGTGGTCTGCAACAAGATCAAGGTTTCTGTTGTAAAGTGGCACGACAACAAATGCGTTACGGCTGCAAGCACCTATTTAGACTCACATCCTGTTCAGGTAGTTATGAGGTACAAGAAAGAAGAGAGACGAAAAGTGCCCTAATTATCAGGCAATATAATTCAAATATGGGAGGCGTTGACTTAGCTGACATGTTAAACGCTTTATACAGAACACCATTCCGAGGACATCGCTGGTACTTACCTCTCTTTTCGCAAATGATCGACATCTGCATTAATAGTGCCTGGCTCCTCTACAGGCGCGACCTGAAGGGCTCAAAATCAATCGCCCTGAAACAGTTCCGGGTGGAAATACACGAAAGCCTGCTCAAATTTCGAAGATCTGCGCCTGTTCAAAATGGGCCAAGCAATTCAGCCCAAATAATTAGGACGACGTTCGCTGAAAGGCCTCGCGATGTCGTCCGCTACGATCAATTTGGTCATATCCCAACATATCATACAAAAGGAAGATGCAGGTATTGCACCAAAGGGCAGAGCAGGCTATTTTGCGAAAAATGTAAAGTGCGGCTTTGTTTAGTGCCAGAACGCAACTGCTCTCTAGCGTACCACACTAAATGATTGCTAAGACAGTAAAAACCTCACAAATCTCCAAAGGAGAAGACTCAAGACTGAGCTGAAAACAGATCTCGCCATAAATAACACAAAGATAGGTTATAGGTACCTAATTAAATTAGGTATATAGTATAAAACTGCATGTTTATTCTAAGTAAAGCTGAAAGACTGTAATATCTTTAATATTTTGTGATTTTAAATAAAAATGTGATTTCGATTCGTTAAATTATAAGATTTAAAAAAATCTGCGGACTTGGCAGGGTATCCACGTAGATACTAATATTTTATGCTTAATTTTAAGGCCAACTTGGCAATGTATCCCTGTGGATACGAGTAATAAAAACATAAATATAATAAATAAATATATAAATGATTTTTTTTAATTAGTGAAACCTGGTCTTTAAACACCTAGGAACACACTCAATTCCAAAAATTATAATATTTCAAGAATTTTTTTTCTTGCCAAGTATAGGGTTAAAATCAAAGAATAAAGCCAGTTTCACCCGGCATTTTGTAAGTGCCATGCATCGTTCAAGCATATAAAAGTTATGATGAAATAAAGTGCTTTTTTACTTTAGCCCTTATCTACTCACACTTATAGAAACCTCCATACAAATGTGAAACCTGAAAATATTTCATTCTTTTTTGGACAGATAGACAATTCTTGTAAAAATATATTCAAAGATACAAGCCGGGAACCACCCTAGCTCTTGACACCAGCGGCTTTTAGCCAAGCACTGCTGAGGGCTGTGCGCTGTGCAACCTAAATACAGCTCTTGTTGCCAACTCCACTGTTCGCGAATTTAGACTGAAACTAAGGATTGGTCTGTTGCTACTTGAGCAGTTCCTTTTATAGGAATTAAAAAAACATAGGAATTACTATCAAATAACATTTTTTATTTTCTAAATCAATGTACAGGGTTATTGGTAAATTAGTAACACTACGTGAACTGGCAGGTCCTGCCCACCCTCACAAACACGTTCGTGAAGAAGCCAGGTCCAAATTCTTAAAAAAAAACACCTCTGATACTAATTTAAAAAAACATCTTTGTCTGGAATCCAACGAGTGAATTTGACTTTTTCTAAGTATACATTTTTGTATTTATGGAAATAAAGAATGTTTTATTTTGATTTTACCCATCACCAATACCAAAATTAAGAATTAAGACCTGGCGTCTTCACAAACGTGTTTGTGATGATGGGCTGAACCTGCAGTTCACGTATTGTCACTAATTTACCAATAACCCTGTATGGTATATATTACTAGCTATTACCCGCGACTTCGTCCAATCTTAATTAGATTTCTCAACTTATCCATATAGACTTTTGACTGTACATTGTCCCAAAGAAGGGTGTGATGCACAGTTGGAGGGGTCGATATTCTTACGCCGCCGCCCCGCGGCACAGACTAATTATTAATTCACTATAAATACTTACTTGATTGTGATTTTTGGCAGAAGTTTGTCAAAAAACACCGATTTCCAAATAGGCTGAATCGGCAACAAAAAAACCTTTAAGCTATTCTAATGTTCCTATAATCTTAAAAGCTTTTTAAATTAAATCATTAAGCGAAAAGTTATTAACCCATTTGGTGTTATTACTTTTAAAAAGGTAATGAAATTATGAGAAAAGTTCTCAGCGAATAAAAACATAACGAACTAAATGTTAAGCGTTCAAATATTCAACCACTAGCAGCGCCTCGCGGTTTCACCCGCGTAGTTCCCGTTCCCGTGGGGATTCCGGGATAAAAAGTAGCCTATGTCCTATTCCAGACTATAATCTATCTCTGTGCCAAATTTCATTCAGATCCGTTCAGCCGTTCTGGCGTGATAAAGGAACAAACATCCATCCATCTATCTATCCATCCATCTAAACTTTCACGTTTATAATATTAGTGAGATTCTAAAGCATTGGCGATATGATCGAGAGGTTACTTGGGAGAGACTTTGACAAAGGTTTCAAGGTGATTCGTCGCGGGTAGCCGCGAGATTCAATTTGTTTGTGGTTTTTTTTTGCGTTTTAAAAGCGAAATTAAACTAGTGAATAAGTAATTTGCCACAAATTGTAAACCATTTTCTATGAACGTATGATAAAATCAACTTTGATTCATTTGTACTTTGGGAGCATTTAAGAAAGAGAAGATTTTAAGCTCAAAATTTCGTATTTTCTCAAAAGCTCGAAAAATACCAGTGAATCGAAGTTTATTAGCATTGAAAATGGTTTACAATTTGCGGCAAATAACTTTTCGCTAGTTTAATTGTTCGTGGAACGTAGAAAAAATTAAAAAACACAAATAAAATATTTAATCTCGCACCAAACCGCGACGATACTCAATGTATACTTTATATATTTATTGTTGTCATCACATCAAGAAAATATACCTTTAATAACAAAGGAAATTACAATCAAATAATAGAATAAAATAAAACTACTATTTACAATTAAATAAAACATCACACATAAAAAAATATTCTGGACTATTCACACATCATTATCTAGCCCCAAGCTAAGCAATTGAAACAATTTTCAGCACATTGGTTTAGTAGGTGATTATGTTTAAGTAAGTATTACAATGTGTACCCTGTCTGACGAACAACCTTAACTTAAGCTAGGTATCTTTATTGATTAAGATTAATTAAGCTTTCTTTATTAACAAAGAAAATTACAATCAAACAAACAATAGAATTAAATTAAAACTAGTATTTACAATTGAAACAATTAAGCTAACTGCAGACTGTTGCAAACCATCTACAATTTACACTCACATCTAGATTTTTATAATCTGAAATAAATGAATAATAATAATAATTAAAGCTATTTGACCGTATTTTTCCCCGATGCAGAATCGAGCTTGAATCGTATGCAGAGTTCGGAAACCATGGCAAATGCAGCGCAGACTTCATCTCATTTATCTCAAAGTCAGACTGAGCAAGTAGGTTACCACTCAATGGAACTAGTCCACTTTGCACGAACCAATACTTTTATACTCTGAACGTACTCTCATCAGAGTAAAAGCCACTAACTAATACGTGAGGTTGTAGAATATGCACGGTAATTGGTAAATACATTTAAGGTGAAGGAAAAAGGGGAAAATAATGTGACATACCTACATATTGGTGATATATCTATACCTATATGTGTCTATATATAAAAATCGATTGCTGATTGTTTGTCTCGCTAAAACTCGAGAGCGGCTGGGCCAATTTAAATACTGTTTTTTGTCTTGTTCTAATAAGTACAGGGGTGGTTTAAAAGGGAAAAAAATAGGGAATCGTGGTATTTACCACGATTCCCGGATTACCGATCGGGAACTTTACATAGATGAAGCTCTAATCCTGGAATCAAACTTAGGTTTTTTATCCCATAACAGTTCCCATGGGATAGAAGTGACCTTTCAATGTTTCAATAGCAATAAAGCATGCGAACCCACAGGCAGAAACTAGTTTATAATATTCGTGTGACCAAGCATGACGTGGTTCACGTGTGCGTTATGATTTTTTTCACTCAATGAAGTATCTATACAATTGAATAAGCAGAAGTTACTCTTTTTCTGAGGGGTGTCTCGACACAGGGCAAAATATGTGGTTATAAAGTCAATCAGAACTTATTTACAAAAGCTGGCAAACCTAAGTTGGTACCTAGTTGGTAAAAAATTATGATTGTTTTCAAACAAGTTTTGATTTGTCGAAGAAGTTGTTTTTAATCTAAGTATTTGCTTAATCTGCATGAAAAATAAAAAACTTTTGTTTATTTTTCTAGCTTTATTGGTAGCTGGAGGCAATATTATTTACAATTTTATTTACCTCCCTAAAGTTCTTTGTAATTTTCTGTTCTTGAATGCAAATAAAAAAAAAAATTTACTCCGAGAATCTTGCTGAGCATAAGATTTCAGAATATGGCATGACCTGAAGTAAAATACGCTTATTCCTATTTCAATTACCTTGTTTCCCTGTAAAATTAAAGTACATAAAGAAAAAAAGCTTTTGGTACTTGTTACCAAAGGGTTTTATACCCAATAAGCTAAACAGGGTAGTACAAATAGTAAGGATTAAACTTTGGGGTTGATCCGATATGATTTTAGACCACAGAAAAATTAGGAAAAAAAAATACAAATAAACAAATAATGCTGGATAATCCACAGAGCATCATCTAGCCCCAAGCTAAGCAGAGCTTGTGTTATGGGTACAAGACGACAGAGATACTTCTTTTTTGAAGAAAAAAAATGTTTTAAAACTAGATTCCGGTTAGAACAAACAATGGACGGTTGCATGTGCCTTTTTTACATTTAAAAGGTACCTAGGTACGTATCTACTGTACACTTTATGGCCGTCTCACATTACCGCGCCGAATCAAATTTGCGGAGCCGCAACTCGTGGTCCGAAGCATGTCCGCGACAGTTTCGCATCTGTTCCGCATCTCGTACAACAGACAACGTCATTGCAAAACTCTTACCGCACCACACATACTTTACCGCGCGGTAGTATGAGAGCGCTCTTATCTATCGAGTTTCCACTACTCCTGAAAGATTGGTCCTTACTTTTTGTTACACCCTGTATTGATTAGACAGATAGATATCCGTAGTAACCTCAGTAAAAAAACTTCACTGCCAAAACTATGCAATAACACTTCTACCCTTTCGTCTCACAGAAACCAGTCGGCACCCTTACTACTACGACCCTTGTACTTTACTTTTCCGCTTCGCTTGCTTCAGAACCGCAGCCCTAACATGTTTAGAGAGCTCTTCCAGTAAATGCGTGTGGGAATCCCTTTTTAGCGTCCATCTGTCCTGGGAAATATAGGGTTGTGCTGAACTAACTTCGAAACTGTATTACGAATTTAACTCAATTTTGTTTATTAAGTAAATTTTCCATACAGCGGGGCAATGCAGCCAGCGTCTTGGGGACGCATCCGACTGGTATTGATATGGATCAGTTGAGCTACCTGTAGATTCTTTGCAATAGTCTGCAGTAAGCTGAATTGTTTTAATTGTGAATACTAGTTCTAATTTGTTTCTAATAATTTATTAACAAAGAAAATTACAATCAAATACTTAATAGAATTAAATTAAAACTAGTATTTACAACTGAAACAATTGAGCTAACTGCAGACTGTTGCAAACAATTTACAAGTAGCTCAACTGATCCATATTATTTGATTGTAATTTTCTTTGTTAGTAAAATTATATTTTGTTTACAACTTGGGAATTTAATATCTGCACTCCGGCTAAACTGAAGTTAAAAGGTATGATAGCATTGCCTCTATACTTAACCTAAAAATCTATTCCTTGTTATTGATGTTTTGATAGAATTTGCACTTCTCGTCGATTTGTTTTTTTTTAAATGCAAAATTCAGACAATTATTTTTAAATCTTGACGTCAAAAAGATACCTGTCGCCAATGAGATTAATATCTAAGAGCGTTTTGCCACAACGCACGACACCACACGACAAAATGCGGTGACGACTACGGGCGTTATACATTTCTATGAACCTGTCGTGCTGTGCGGTGTCGTTGCGTGTGTAAACGGTTCATAAAAATATATGATGCCCGGAGAGTCACCGCATTTTGTCATGTGGTGTCGTGCCTCGTGTGAAAACGCCGTAAAGGTAGGTATGAGCAGAAAAAATTGTATGTTTTGTTGTGAAAAGTGATCGCGCTTAGTCGTAGGTGTGATTTAACGCGAGTCTCGTACATTATATTATAACCACACATGTTACCATTTTGAGAAATATTGTTTTCATTTCACGTCCTGATTGAATTTTCGTTTTATTTTTCTTCTTCGGAACCTTTACATCCGAAATTCGGAGTATCTTCTTCAATTCACCTCCCTGATGTGTAACATACATAGGTAACAACGTCCCCAGGCCTTCATAACTCTGCACTTTGTAACTGTCCAGTTTGTCGGACTACCTACCGGACCCTGAGGGAACATGTCAACTTTTAGATTAGGTTTTTATCAATGCGAGTTTCGGAAACGAAAGTTGAAAGTGGAAGAAGTACGTAGAAGGGCCAATAAAAGGGCGAGAAAAGTTTCGTTTGGCTAAAATAGGGATATACGAATTACTGTTTGGGTCGCCAGTAGGAGTTTTTCACATAACTGAGCCCGAGTCCAAATGACATTAGTATCATCGAGACGTGATCGTAACGTCTCATATTTAATAATAATAATAATGCTGGACCATTCACACAGCATTATCTAGCCCTATGCTGTGCAGAGCTTGTGTTATGGGTACTAGGTAACTGATATACATAATATGATACAATTACATAGATAAATATCTTTTATTATACATAGACAGCACGGGGATTGTTGTCTAGGGTAGAATAGACAATAATGACATTGTATTGCCATACATTGCGTACATTATTGATGTTGAAGGAATGCATTTCAAATAATTAACGCATTGGATGACGAAGTGACGTAATTTTTCTCTATTCTACCCTAGACAACAATCCCCGTGTTAGGGGGGCAGAATAAACTGAACAAATATCTGCATCGTACAAAAATTTGTCCCGAGGCGGGAATCGAACCCACATTCCCTGCGTTGCAGGCGGGCTTTTGTCCACTGCGCCATTCCATCTGTAGTTTCTTTCATCTACGGTAGAATACCAAAACGTGTCAATCAATGTCGATCTTAGGTAATCCTATTTTTGACAATACCTTTTTACAGCAGCTTTAGTAATTCACTTTTTAATTAATCATTTTATATTTGATGATGCCCATTTACAGCATAGGCATAATTTTGTTTGTTTGTGTTAATTTAACTATTTGTTTTATCATAATAGATATTTTTATTTTTATTAAAATGTATATGTATAGACGTAATTGTGTGCCTTGTGTGTGCTCCTGCGGATTAAATATAATGAATATGAATACCATTGTCATAGTGAATTAATTAGCTTAGCAGAATATGAACCTGGACGGACCATAGAATAGAATAAAGAAAGTTTTACATTTTGTCGTTGAAACTCTTACAAATGAATTCCGAGAACCTAAGTCTGATTCCCCACGGGAATCGAACCGAGTCCCGTCACGATTTGTCTTCATTTGTCTCTGAACAATAGCAGCCGCGACGCGAGACAAATAATTAACCGATTTTGTCGTTGCCGTGCTTTATTTAGAACTCAATTACGGATTTAGATGGGAATGTGTGAGGGGTTTTTAGAAGCTTTATTAACTTGCCGTGATATGTTTATACAGGGTTATTGGTAAATTAGTAACAACTGACACAAAATGAAAATACCTTTGTCTGGAACCCAACGAGTTACTAAAGACCGATCTTCCACTCCCATGCCATTTTCAAGTTGTGTTTCAAATAAAACCTCTCTAACGAACGATTATTGAATCGAGGGGAAAACCTTATACCAATACCATGTTCAAGAATTAAGACCAGGCATCTTCACAAACGTGTTCGTGATGATGGACAGAATCTGCAGTTCACGTGGTGTTACTTATTTACCAATAACCCTGTATGATGTTTCCTTGGTTAAGTTTGGATTTCGAATTGGGAAGTGAGTTTGATGGGTTTAAAGTTCGCGTCTCCTAAAAAAGTTTACATAGATAGAAACAACGCGGGCACTATTTTTTAGACGGAATATGTTACGTTGAACTTGGATATTAAGGATTTTATATCGGGTATTCATCGCGTTTGCATTCATCAATAACTTTTATGTTAACAAATCGCAAAAATTTCAAAACTATGTGTATGAAGATTTTTAATTTTTATTTTGAGAAGATTTTTACATCTTTCTTTTAAATTTCGCATGCATTCTGTTCTGAAAACCAAATAAAACCTTTATCGTCAGTAAAAGAAAGCCTTTTATGATATAAAAGGCTTTCTTTTACTATGATAAAGGATGATAAAGGAACGCAAGCCGCGGGAAAAATTAGATAAAAAATATAAAAAATACCACAGTCTGCGCCGATAAATATGGTTAGATTCCACTTACTTACCACAACACTTGTGTGAAGTGTCCGGCTTTACACACAACATTTATTGCTGAAAGGGTCATTTTTTGGAATGGATATTAATACCAGTGTCCATTTATAATTGTGCTCCTAATTCGCCGAATTCATTTTACCTTATCTAGGTACAAATTTATGTTATTCTTTATTAACAAAGAAAATTACAATCAAATAATAGAATTAAATTAAAACTAGTATTTACAATTGAAACAATTGAGCTAACTGCAGACTGTTGCAAACAATTTACAAGTAGCTCAACTGATCCTTAACAATACCAGTAGGAAGCGTGCCCAAGACGCTAGCAGCATTGCCCCGCTGTATAGCAATGCTGATGCGCTGCGCCAGATACTCACCAGCTCTCGGGTCACGCGTCACTTCGACCAGACGCTCAGATAATTGTTATTCTAAGATAGGAACAACATCTTTTAAAAATTTCAGCCCGATTCGTTCAGTATTCGTGAAAATTAACAAGCATTTATCCCCTAACATCTGAACTTTCCCATATATGATATTAGTCGGATTTTATTACATCTGCAATGCAGATCCAAGTTATATCTCCTGAAAACACTATTTACCCGACAGCTGCGTTAGTTATTGGTAGTAACCGCTTAGCTCAAGAAAACAAAGTTTTGTAGATTCTCTGAAGTGTAGCACTTCTTGCACTCGGTTATTATTGAATGAACACTTTATTGTACAAAAAAATTTGCATGAATAAATAATCTTATATCAGTTTTTAGAAGAGTTTTTGTTTTATAATAATAAAAATATATCGTATATCTAAATAAAACATATACATTACAAAAGGCGGCCTTTGAGCAACTTCTCCCAGGCAACCTTGGGATGGAAAAAATAGTTATAAGAAAAGTTGGTTGATAGTGTAAATACCGGAACTAATACAAAAAAAAAATATTATTGAGAGGAATGAGTCTTCAGTGTCCGAAACTTTTTGGATTGACTGACTGGTAGGTATTTATTTATTAATTGTTTTGTCATGAAATCTTAGTAATAGTAGTAAGTAATATAAATTTTATCAATTTATTTGTAATTCTTTTATTTTGATTAGTGTAATTGGAAATATTTTTTTGTACTAGCTCAATAAAAAATTAAATAAACTGGAAGGTCTGTGTTAGTAAAAAATCGAACTGAATCAGCTTTGCTATTCTTTAACGCTTTCACTGCCCAGCCTTTGTAGTGCGAGCCGAAAGGGCGCGTTTCAAGAGCACCAGGTGCGAGATGTCCATGTGCGTCATGGGCAACAGGGTATATTACAATAAAAGAAAAAAAACGAAAAATGTATTATACAAATAGCTTACGCAAAATGCAGTCGGGAAAAGTCGCAAAAGTTCATAAAATATCAAAGTAAATTATAAAATTCAATTCAAGGTTTTCAGTTTTTTCGTTTTAGTTCATAAAATAACAAAGTGAATCATAAAATTCAATTCATTGTTAACAGTTTTTTAAATAGCGTGAAATAGTAGGCGCAATTTTATGTCATACGGCTGTGTAGGTAAACTAAAAAGTATTAATCACCGTATTTGTTCAGATCTCGCATCCAACTGACGTCATGATCACAGAGCAATATGGAGTCCACTGCGTCCAGCGTTTTAGTCAAGTTACGCGCGCAACTTGAATATGTAAATTTTATACGCATTTTAGGGCATATAATATCGATTGAGTAAACATTTTGTATACAGTTTTTTGTGGTTCATTAGCACTATAGAACCTTATTGATACACTTTTTAAAAATGGGTGTAATTAATGTACGATCCGGCCACAGCCGCGGCAGTTGTGGCGTAAGAATCGACCCCGCCAACAAAACCCGTGCATCTCGTAACAGAGCCTAAGTATAAGAGGAAGGGCTCCTTCAAGTCGAGTCGACCCTGTTCAGACAACATAAATGCAGACAGACGAAGGAACGAGACAGAACCAACAAAACAGGACATAAGACTCATTAGCCCGCCCACAGCAGTAGTCAAAATTAGACTAAAACTTAACTAGGAGAAAGAACACAAAACTATTAATAACCTATAAATGGATTTTAGCTATAAGTTGGAGTCATTTATTCCTCATGTATTCCTTGACCGACCATTATGGTGCAAGCGCACTGCGCGTCAGCGGAACTGCGCGGCCGCGGCACTGCCCGTCAAATTAGAACAAATAACGAGAGGCCGCGCAGCTTGTTTGTCAACCGCTGCCGTAGGTTATTTATCGTTATATTTTTGATTGTTTTGTGTCGTATATTATGTGTCATCTTCCGTGACGTCACCAAACGGCTCTGTCGGAAGACCAGCGTTGGTTGTAAAGTGTTTACAACTAGCTCATGCTGAGACAGGGACCGTTTTGTGACTCTTATCGACAGTAGTCTTAATATTCTATTCCATTCTTCTATTCTATTTGGCGATTTTGTTCTAATTTGACATAAAGTGCCGCGGCCGCGCAGTCTATTGTAGCGTAATGCGTTTCCACCTACTACTACATTACTATTTTCTACTCGTATCTATTTATCTTTCTTTGAATTTAATTCGTTAAGTTTGTACTAAATTCTACTTCAAATTTAATTCCATCGCAATAATACGATCCGAATGAGAACCCGGCGACAACACGACAATACAACCCGATTGAAAACGCGAAGTTCTGTTTTCCCTCATTTTTCTCTTTTGTCCGCGCTATATTTATCGTGTGACCTTTATAATTGAAAAACAGATTTATCTCGCTGTGATTCTAGACTTCGAGTTATTCTTCCGTTTATGATTGCTAAGCAGCTTTTCAATCGGGGCACGTATTTTTAAGTGTAGCATCTGTATTCCAATATGTTTTAGTGAATTGGACATAAATAGAATATTTGCTTTACCGTTTCTGTAAAACTGAATTATCGCGACGTTGCGAAGCACTTTTCCAATGTTGCCAAACACTTCGCCGGATGTTATTTTTTACAACTAAAATTAAATCCTGTAAAATATGTAAGCGCATGAAAATCTCATGGCTTGCTAATGAGTCCTGAGTTCAGTTTGACGTCGGTATCGAAAGGTCATCGTGACGTTTATTTTTCCTATGAGATTTGGTACATAGTCTTCATCAGACATGGAACTTCGTAGTTTCATCAAAATGAGGGATCACGGTGACGTCTCGATACGACGTCAAACCGAACTTAGTGGCCATATTTCAGCAAATCAATAGCTTCACCATAACCATTATCACGTCTCAGAATGACACATTTTGGCATTTTACCTTTGGTGAAAGAAGCTACAGGTAGAGAGACGCGAGTCAAAAGTTTCAAGGTCGAAACCATTAAATCAATCTCTCTGTGCAAAAAGCACCGCACGCATAGTAAAGCTACTTGACTACTACTGGAAAATAATTCTAACGTATTGTCTGATAAAAGTAATGCATAGTGTAATTAATATTTTTTCAAGGCCAGTCGTATTAATTATAAAAACGAATTTTAAAGTTTGAATAAAATAAGAAAAGCCAAAAAGATAATCTCTGTCATGGCTCCCGTGCGCTGAGGAATGACGTCATACGCCACACCACGCTTAACACAGAACTCATTGACACTGTAATCTGTGATAGTGTGACGTCACGAGCGAACCAACCAAACGCAGAGCGTTTACGATCATTACATCAAAAAATGTGTCTTTTTAATCCCGTTTTTTACTTCAAATAGGCATCTCATCTCATCTCACTAATATTATAAACGTGAAAGTTTAGATGGATGGATGGATGGATAGATAGATAGATAGATGGATGGATGTTTGTTCCTTTATCACGCCAGAACGGCTGAACGGATCGGAATGAAATTTGGCACAGAGATAGATTATAGTCTGGAATAGGACATAGGCTACTTTTTATCCCGGAATTCCCACGGGAACGGGAACTACGCGGGTGAAACCGCGAGGCGCTGCTAGTATTTTAATAAAAATCACCTTATTACGCTTTGTTACGTTATCTATGACTGACTAGGATGAAAACAATTCGGAACTTATTTTTAACGTAGTCAAATAGGTTAGCAAAATTCGGCACCAGAACTCTGTTCTTATTAGTTACGGAACCTCTTTGTTTGTACAGAGCGCCAATAAAGTATGTATAGATTTCCGTCACATCAATGTTTGTTTTTTATTTTTTACTAGCTGTTTCCCGCAGTTTCACCCGCGTAAAATTTGAATTTCACATTTCTAGGGGGATTATTCCCGTAAATCTCCCATGGGAATTTGATGTTTTACCAGTACAAAAAGTAGCCTATGTTACTCTCCATCCTTTCAACAAACTCTATGCCAAAATCAAGTCGATTGGTTGCTTAGTTAGGGCGTGAAGGAAGGACAATCAACAAACACATTAGGATTATCTGGCCACTCAACAAAAACCACATCCTTGGTACTTTGTATTCTGCCATCACCAGTAATTGACGTAGTTCTTCACAGCTCTGATTTTTCAGATTTCTTATGAGATCTAGCAATGAATCGTCTATTCCCGCCCTAATACTTCAACTCCCTAGCGGATTTAATAATACTAGTATGCATTATTCAACGTCGAAGCTAGTTAACGATATGAATTTTTATATCGATACCCAATTACGTTTTGTTCGAGATCTCTAGTGTTCTCTTGTCCGTCTTCGAGCCATTGTAATTTCTTGCCCTTCTTCTAGGAAAGATTTTATTTATAAATAGGTTGAGGATAGCTCATTTCTTGTTGGATTGGAGCTAATCACAGAAATCAGAATAATTTTTTGGTCCTTGATATCAGTTTTTATAAGGTTTTTATGCATGTGCGCCTTAGTTGACATAAAATATCTTCGATTTTAGAATCGAGTTATAGATCTGGTGCAAATACTAAAACTTACGCAAATCGCAAAGCGGTATCACTTCTCTGGTACTTAAGCCGGATATACACATGCCTTTTGTGTGCCAGTTGCATGCACATAGATATAGTAAATATACCATTTATTTGCGATCACACACACATTTACGTAGCACATCAGTATAAATTAAACAAGTCGTGTTACTAAGAAATGAAATAAGTTCCCAAAAATTTGTACCGAAATCGAAAAATTTTGGGAACTTCTTATTTTATTTCTTAGAGATACCTACCCAGAGTGCGGGTAAGCAAAGCACTATAACAAAAAACCTTAGTCGTGTTAGGTACACCTTAAATAATTCAAGAACGGCTGGACTGATTTTAATGATCTTTGATGTGTTGGATTTGCATCCAACTAATTAACATAATAAAAACTCACAATGGGAAAAAATAAAAACCGTTTTCACTAAAATTTTTCGTAAGTAACGCCGTCTCTGATTCTAAGGACGAAAGAAGTTTGCCGAGCCAGCAAGTTAGAAAAAAAAACTTTATCATAAACATCCGGTACTGTTCCGTTTTACTGGCATGTGTATTTCGACCTTTAGTTTACAGTAAGGTACTTGGCTTCTGACAATTCTGCAGCTCCATTTCCCAGTTGATTCTCCTGCAAGTTGGATCAACGAGTTTTAATGATGCAATAAACGGTAACAATTGTTGTGAACAGACTTCGCTAGTTTTACTGATATTAGCAAAGTTTCTGTTAAGGGTAGGCACGATCATATATTTAATTCCACATTCTTTATTTGATTTTAATAGTAATTACTTAGCTTGCATTTAACGTAGCTTACCTACCTAATGACTCTTTGATATACTGGGTACCAGATAGCTTACCAATACAGGTCGTTGACCTAAATCCTTGACGAAATCAATGGGGTACAACTTAAAATTCAACATTTAAATTCTTATTCATTATTTATTATACATTCATTATAGGTATTTTTCCCCTAAATTTGTATATTTTCTCGTTATAATTTCAATAAAAATTTGCAGATCATATCCGCAAATCTAGTTTAATCAAAAGCAAAATACCTAGAACATTCGATGGCTTTCAATACTAAATCCGTTGTGGTTTTACGTGATAAATGAATTGCGGCTTCATGGTACGTGCCAGTCCCGATTTTAAGCTTTACTGGATTTCATTCACCAAATCAGATTTAATAAAGCTTTATGTGGCTGGGAGGGATGACGAACCGCGATAGAGCACTGGCAGATGCTGGATGCGGGTAACTAGCAAATGTAATTTAAAACGTGGATCACCTAACACATTTCCATAAAACTGAAAAGGTATCATCTATTATGATTAAGACTAAATCCTTTTTTTTGTATTTTTGTTATGGCTCTTTTCTTGTCTAAGGGTATTCATAACATATTATAATTGCTCAAACTAGTCCGCGTTCCGCGTGCGTGTCGCCCATCTCCCACTCTTTTTGATGTTTTTCGTAAAATGATAGGAAAAACATGTTATGAAATTATAGGTTTCTGGTGCCCCCATGCCGAATAGATCCGTACGCGGACGGAAATCCGCATGACAGGAAAAGTGCAGTTACAAATTGAAAACTGTAAAAACCTGACTTGGCCCATCTCCCACTCTTTTTGATGTTTTTCGTAAAATGATAGAGCAAATAGGACTCACAGTCAATATGATATGGAAGGCCTCCGATAACCTAAAAAATTACAATTAAATTAAAATACAATACAAAAAAGACTTCTGTACAACATTAACTTAGTTTCCTTTAACTTGTAGTGACACAGATTAGCTTCAAGTAGTCGTAGCATTTGCGTTTCTGCTACTCGGCATTTTCATTACCAAGGCGAAGCTCAGGCAGTCACTCCAAGCCACTCCTATCCATCTAACGCGATCAGATATAGATCCTTGTTTAGGATTAAGCAATAGTCAGTTTGTAATTCGGAACATGTGTAATTGAATAGACTCATATATAGTGCAACGTATCTTTTATTTAAACCAACCCACATAGGAAACCCATTAAATAAGCTAATACAAAATTGGTGACCCCGACGTGATGTTAGGGTTACGAGCAGCAACTCGTGTAGATACAGGCGTTAGTGCAGCTGAAATGACTTATGGAACTTCTATTAGATTACCAGGAGAATTCTATGATAAAAAAGTACAGGATGTAGAAATAGATTCGGAAAGTTATGTAAATAAAATAAGGAAAATTATAGACAGTTATAAACCGGTAACTAGAGTAAATAAATCACCTAAGAAAATATTTTTGCACAAAGATTTGAAGGAATGTCAATATATTTTTATTAGAAATGATTCGGTGCGTAAATCCTTGCAACCACCTTATGATGGTCCTTATAAAGTAATAGATAGGACAGACAAAATATTTAAAGTTCAAATTAATGACAGAATTTCAAACGTTTCTATAGATCGTGTAAAACCAGCTTATATTTTAGCAGAAAATGATTCTGATAATCAGGCATTATCCCAGGCCATTATCAGAACATCTGATAGCGAGAATCGAACCCGCGACCTGTCTCAGAATACAGAACGCGGTAGTGATGCAGCTCAAGCCGCGAGTAACGACAAGTCAAGCGATAAGGTAACGTTACGAACTACTCGTAGCGGCCGTACTGTTAAGTTGCCAGTCAGATTTCGATTCTAAAACAAAAGAAATAAGGTAATAAATTACAAGTAAGTAACACCTACAATAAGTTAATAATTTTTAGGTACAATCTTCAAGTAGCTGAGATTTACTAATTGGTTGCGTAAGTACATTAGGTCGTAAGAGCATTGACATTAGGTACATTGGTTATTTCGAAATATTTCATAGTTGCATAAAATATGTTTTGCAGAAAGTAAATCATTCTTATTTCACATTTGGTTCTTAGACCTTGTTATGATAATAACTATGGGGAAAAATCAAAGTAAAGAAGTTAAAGAACAAGTCATTATTGCACAATCAGGTGCTAATGTGTCCACAATTGAGGAACAGTTAAATCATTTTAAGATATTTTTTACTGTTTTAACAGTGATCTTGATACTGTCGATAATTTATTTTCTATGTACGAGATGCTATGGAAGACTAAAGAAATGGGTTCATCGTCAAATTTATACTATAACACCCCAAAGTATAGACCTACAAAATTCAGTGCCGAGTGTATCGCAACAGGCACCACAGAAGGTCAAAATTATTAGTGTTTAAGTGAGTGTTATATTTTAAATTGTGTGTAAGAGTGTTTAATTTTTATTTCATGTGTTGTCTAACTGTGTTAACTTTAATAAGCTTAAAACTGGATTATATTTTTTTATACAGTGTCATGAGGTGGATACGACTATATTGAGTAGGTACGTAGGCCCATGTACGGTGTTTAGACAGGCGTTGTCCCATGGTGTTTTAGCAACAATGTTGCTAAAGTTAATTTTGTTTATGGCAGGGGATAACTACCTTTTTTGTTAGGAAATCCAGATTTAAGACTATTATAATTAAAAAAAGTGTATACTAAAAATTTATTTTAGATTTTTTTAATTCAAACACGTAATTGTTTACTTTTATACAGTTTATTTTTATTGTAAAAGTTTATACAACTTTATTAAAAGATTAAATGTCAAATGTATTCAAAATTTAAATGTATGTAATTTAACAGGCTGACTGTACTTTTGTTATTCATTCAAACAACTTTGATTGTGATGTACTAACCTACTTAGGAATGCGACCTCATATCGCATGTTGTTTGAAAACGTAAGCATATTGTGTAGAAGGCATGAGCCTTGTGTAGCTTTTAAAGCATTGTAAATTGTAATGTTTTAACTTTGATAACCTACATATAAAGGATAATTTTTTTGTAAAAAATTTAAAAAAAAGGGGAGGATTGATGTAGTGACACAGATTAGCTTCAAGTAGTCGTAGCATTTGCGTTTCTGCTACTCGGCATTTTCATTACCAAGGCGAAGCTCAGGCAGTCACTCCAAGCCACTCCTATCCATCTAACGCGATCAGATATAGATCCTTGTTTAGGATTAAGCAATAGTCAGTTTGTAATTCGGAACATGTGTAATTGAATAGACTCATATATAGTGCAACGTATCTTTTATTTAAACCAACCCACATAGGAAACCCATTAAATAAGCTAATACAAAAAACTCTATTTTGTCTTTGAATTTAATTTAAACGTGAGGTGAATGGTTCCTTAAGTGGTCGAGAGCTCGCAGAGTGTCCAGCGTTAAGCAGTGGACACCCCAGGGGATTTGGTAGAGTTATTCTACGCACTTATGACAACATTAAATAAATATATAAATAATGCAGGACAATTCGCACAGCATTATCTAGCCCCAAGGTAAGCAGAGCTTGTGTTATGGGTACTAGATAACTGATATGCTGAATATAATACAATAAATAGATAGATATTTTTTATTATACATAGAAAACGACCAGAACACCCTGAACAAATGTCTGCAGATCGTACACACATTTGTCCCGAGGCGGGAATCGAACCCGCAACCTCCTGCGTCGCTGGCAGACTTTCGCCCACCGCGCCACATCGGTCGTCAGACATTACAGCTCATGATTGAAATACGTCTCTTAGCTGACTGTACCAATACTGCGGCCGCAGTTGTCGTTTTACTTTACACCTTCATGGTCAGTTCGTGTAGAAACGGCGCGGCTCTGCGCCTGCGGATCGCCGTGGCTGGGCATTGAATGCGATAAGTCCTTCATCGATGAAATTAGATCAATGTTGATGAAAATGAGCTGACTTTTCTCCCCTTAAGAAAAACTAATTTAGTAAAACATAAAATGATTCCCGTGAAATGTATGGCTGTTAGTAACTTTATTAACACTTGCAATGCTGGGTGGTTTGGGGCGCCCAGCAAATTGGCTTTTTGATGGCGCTGCCGTTTGGTTGAAGACAGCGTGCTTCGGCTACATTAAGCGCTGAACTAGGTCGAAAGTTTAAGTGCAAACTTGACGGTTCATTTTATATTTTTTCATAGAAAAAAACTTTGTATTACGGTTTTACTTCCTTTTTGCCCTGAAAACATGTGAATATTGCGCTTGGAGCTATTTGTATAGATCTATTTACAGATATAAAAAAAAACATTTTTGCGTTTTGGTTAGAATGTGCCTAAATGCTATGTTAGGTTTAACTAAACACTACACACTAACTATTTTCGATTCACTGCCTAAACAGCAACTGCAACTAGCAGAGGGATTATTCCCTCTGCTATGTTTTTTATGAAACCTTCCCAGGGTCATTCTCTTTACTAAACAAAAAAAACATCAATATCGTTCGACAATTCATGGAAAAACCGCTGAATATACATAAAAACACTTATAAATACATAGAACCCCCTTTTTCGAATCCTGTTAGTAAAAGGTAGCCTATAAATAATGTTAGCTATGCAAGAATTATAAAGTAACTAACAAGGCTTTCGCCAAACTTTTCACGGGTTCATTAAAACTTATTCGATCGTACTAACTGTTTCTTATTCTGCTGACTGTACGTACTTTTGCTTGTTTTCGGATTTGTTTGAGAGAATTTGAGATTGCGTTGATTAGCAAATACCAAGAAAAGATCTCGTTACTTAGGTACCCTTGAAAAGAAACATTTTACTTTTCGTGGTTATAATGAAAAGCAAATCTGTTTTATTTTTTCCTGGAAAGTATTACTCTTCTATTTTATACTTGTTTCTGCTCGTGGCTTCGCACGCGTTGTTTCTATCGAAAAGTTCAAAGGATATTTACATAGGTTTTGGGTATTTATGGGATAAAAAGTAATATTTGGTTTATTCCAGGTCTAAACCTACATCTATGCAAAATTTCAGCCCGATCTGTTGGTCGGGCTGAAATTAATGTAGGAATTAAACTCCAACGTAACTTCTTTACTTTAGTCTACATACCGATGCGACAGAAATCAAAAATACCACTTTATTTCCGTGTCAGTGTTTTATTTTATGACCTTTTCTAAGTATACCTTTGACCTTTTCTAAGTATACATTTTTGTATACATGGAACTAAAGAATTTTTGATTTTGATTTTGTACAGAACATTGTACATTGGAGTTTAGAAGATATCGATCCATCCATTCAAAATTTTTTATTTCTTTCATAATAGTGTGTTGAATTTCTCTTGAAAGTATTGCATATTATTGTATTATTTGTATAAGGTATAAAACGATTCTAAGGTTTTTATTTTTTATTATAGTACTCTGGGTAATTTCTAAGAAATTAATAAAACCCAAAAATTTACGATCTCGACGGGATTCGAACCCGCACCTTCCCCTTCAGCGCAGGCAAAAAAAAAAACCTTAGAATCAAGCAACGGCAAAACCTCTCGTCAAAGAACTAAATGTAAATTTGGTCTTTGAGCAGAATTGGATAACTTCATTGTTTACTCTGTAGGTGGCGCTGACGGCGTAAGTGCCGAAAGAACTCCCAAAGATTTACGGGTCGACTAGATAAGATCACGTAGCTTAGTTGGAAAAAGAGCAACCCTGCGCTGAAGGGGAAGGTGCGGGTTCGAATCCCGTCGAGATCGTAAATTTTTGGGTTTTATTAATTTCGTATAAAACGATATCAATGTTTTTAATAAAAAAAAAAAAGAAGAGGAGAGATACGTTCAATTGACGGTTTTTTTATGTATATTCTACGTACCGATTTGAAAAATTCTTTATCCATTGTATGAAGAATTAACTTGAGGTGGGTCATTTTTATTACCGAGGAATAGTATTTGTCACAAGAAACTTAAAAACCTGTGTATTAACTAAAAAATTTGAAGTCGGTTTTTGTTGTTTTCACTACAATGAAACTATTATTTTTCGAGTTCTCCGATTTTAAGCTTCTAAAAGCTTTAAGCCTCAATTTACAAAGAAACCTTCACCAACTAATACCAACTGACTTACGACGCAATGAAAATACAAAATAAGTAATAGGTAGTATCTAAAAATACTTACCTTAACATTTTAGGTAAGAAAATTTCGTATTTTAGAAGGCACAATTATTTAAGGCTTAGAGCCTCGGGTTCAAAGACAAGTCATACCATCCACCTACAGAAAGACTAAATTATTCATAAACATTGATTAATATTGAACAAAGCACTTACCTGAACACCAATTTCGCTTGCTGGTATGGTTATATTTGGCGAATTTCTAAGTACAAAACGAAAATAATAGTGGTCTAACCGCTGCGCTGGTCAAATTTCAACTATCAAGCTTATCTTTTACGACGTTTTGGTACCTAGTTCAGATAGAAACTTATTTTTAAAGCATCACACCTTTTTTCATTTTGATAAAAACGTAAAATCATCAAAATTCACTCAAAACTTTGGTAGAAATTTGACACAATTATTTCTAATTTGACTCCGTAACACCTTAAATGTATTTCCTAGTTTTATTGTTGAAAATGAAAATGAAATGATTTATTTGACACGACACATTAGAACTACCATACATTCGAGGAAGAAACTAAACTTAACTTGATACACTATAATTAGCAATAATAGCTATAACTTGATGTTTGACGTCGCCCCTTGGAGTCGAGACCCTAGGTCCATGGAGTACCGAGGCTCTCCGGGTTTTCAAAAAATTATCTGAGCGTCTGGTCGAAGCGACGCATGACCCGAGAGCTGGTGAGTATCTGGCGCATACAGCGGGGTAATGCAACCAGCATCTTGGGCACGCTTCCGACTGGATAGGGATCAGTTGAGCTACCTGTAGATTGTTTGCAACAGTCTGCAGTTAGCTCAATTGTATCAATTGTAAATACTAGTTTTGATTAATTCTATTATTTAATTATAACGACAATCGATTTTTATATGCAGGGTCCCCCCAAATATTTGCATAGCCGAAAGTGAGTAAAACCACATCAAAATGATCGTCAAAAATATTTAAAAAAGTAGCCAGAAGCTATTCCGTACTTAATTGCAGCCATTTAAAATTTCGCTTTCCATGAATGCGGATGCTCACATAAAATTAAATGACACATTTTTGAACTAATTCTCAAAAATCTCTTGTTGTTGATAACAAAAAACCTTAGAATTAGTAACCGTAGAAGCAACACGACAGTCAAACGAACTAAATGTAAGTTAGTTTTAGTTTTGAACAGGTTTGGATAAACTTCAATGTTGCGTGGCTTAGTTGATTAGAGAACACCCGTACTGATCGAAGATTCTTGGGAACTTATTTCATTTCCTAATGTCACCTGTTTTGTGGAGTGCGATTTTTCAGGGGACACCACACACGGAAGAAAAAGAAGATTGTTTGTTATGGCTTACCTTGTAACTCTTTTGTTATATCAATTCTAAGAACAAGACACAAGACTATATATAGTCTGGTGTTATATTATACATACAGTACTTGTACATAAAGGTAAGTGTGTTGTTATTGTGTTTTAATGCAGAATCGTTTACTCTTCATCATTATGCCAAGGTAACATCCACGAGGCCAACTCAGCTACACTCACAGCTATAAAATAAAAATAATAGCAACATTGGGAGTGCTTACTGCGAATTGATACTGAGTTCCATCCTTTCTGGCTTTAATTTGGCTTGATGGCAGCGGAGTGGAAGTGTGGTGGAATTGCTAATATAGATCTTACTGAATAACTAATACTGGGCATATTCGAACAGCAATCTGGCTCTCAAGTAAGCAAAGCTTGTGTGATGGGTACCAGCTGATTGGATGGTGTCTTCCTAGTTGACTGATTGCCCTGCGAAGTGCAGAAGTGCAACTTTCACCGTATTACTACTTAAGTACGCATTGGTATAAACCAATTTATATTTTTGTAACTTGCTCCAACACAATTATTGAACGACAGCAATCACGATTCGAAGTTTGACAGCTTATTGCACGGTGTTTTATTATTTTCAACTTATATTTCCGAAGAGCGGAGGCCGTTGTCTATACCATATAAACTGGAGGTTTTTAAAATTTCGATGCGGAACCCTTGAGAATTAAGTCGCGGATGAGTTGTCCACTTCACATTTGGATTTGGGTACAACTCATCCGAATCAAAAACCGAGCGAATTTTCATTCGGATGAGTTGTACCCATAACAAAAAGTGAAGTGGACAACGCATCCGCGGATGAGTTTTTTCTCCCTAACCCAAAAATACAATCTGAACTTACCGATACATAATGATTCAACTTCCACGAAAAGAAACCATTCAACAAAACATATCGTAACTTTGTAACCTCCACACTCGTTCGAAAAGCTAACACTCATATGACCTCGTAGCGTTCGAAATATCGAATAGTATTTATAATGGATATCAGAGATAGGGTTACCAATACTCTCCGCTTGATAATGTAAGCGAATTTTTGAAGTACAAAATTTCGTAGAAGGCATTTTGAGCTAAATCACTTACGAAGGCTTTCTTACTGACTATAACGCGCTATATCGATTTAAAAAAAAACTAATTTCAATGTTCGCAAAAAATAGCCATTTCAACCCAGATTTATAGTTATTTCTCAGATCCTATTTCGTATAACTTGATCTACCACTGATAACTTGACGTGTCCTTATGAATTAAATTGGAAATGTCGTAGACCCTGCTACGCCGTAGCTGGCCGTACAATGCGCTACGTCGTAGCTTGCTACGCCATACCTTGCTACGTCACAACTTGCTAATGCTAACCCTGCAATGTATCACCGTAACCACAGATAAGGTAGGTAATGTTTCTTTAAGAATGAAGATTAAAGCCTTCCTCTATACGCAGGCACCGTTAAACGGCCTACTTAAAAGTAGGCGTTAAGGTTTTTTCTGGGTTTTTGTATTTTTTGCGTTATCTACATGTAAGTGTATTTATATATATACAATACAACGTCTTATGTGAAGTCTGCAGTATTATTCCACATCCTCCGTTGCTTGAACCCAGCTAGGATAGCTACCGTAGCCCACATAAATTGGTGACCCCGACGTGATCGACGAGACGAAGACGTAAGATCGCGGCTATGGAAGGATCCAGGAACACCGAGATGACGGCGGCGGCGGCAGCAGCGCCTGCGGCGAAGTTTACCTGCGCCACATAATGTATATAGCTAGTAGGTTGTTTTACGATAATTGTAAGTTAATTGCTACTAACCTATCCTACAACGAACGTCTAATCAATTAGTTTTCTTGGATTTTTTTTAGTGTAAAAGATTTGGTTCAAAAACAACATATTTTTATGTCAAGACACTCCACCAGTTTTTCCGCTTAGGGGATAGTTCAAGGTTGAAAACTGGAAAAAGCCGAAACGATGATTGAATCGAAGTTAGTTTTCGTGTACGTTATATTAAACCAAATACATAGTTAACGATGGTCACAAAACAACTATATATTACTTTTAGAACGCAGAAAAAAAACAATAAAATCGGCCAAGTGCGAATCAGACTCGCGCACGAAGGGTTCCGTACCATTACCTATGAAAACGGCAAAAAAAAAAGTTTGCTGTATGGAAGCTCCCTTAAATATTTATTTTATTCTATATTTTAGTATTTTTTGTTAGCTTTGCATCGTTTTTCTAATACTGGACGAGACCTATCACAGTACACACACAGTTAGTTTTGATTTATTACTTTTTACGTTACTAAATATAATATGCAGTCACCAACTTATAAACTTTTATTTCTGATAAGAGCGATGTCCTCTAAAACAAGCAATTTACTGAAAGGACTCCAAACTATGTATGTTTAATTTATAAGTTATCGAAACAAACATTATTACATTAATTATTTATCACAGAAGCAGCTTCTATCGTGCGAATATAAACTTCGTCCGTACGATAACATTGACAACCTACGTAATACTAACTTACTCATAATTAGTCTGCTAACTAAATTTAATGGTAATTTTCACTCTGTCTTTGTCTGTTGAAATAACTCAGAGTAAGAAATAACACTGATTAGCAGCTGTTTTACTTAGGTAGGAAGGTTTCGTAAGGAAAAAGAGGGTAAGAATTTTAAACCTAGATTTTAAGACAATCTCTTAAAAATCTTAGGTTTTAAGTGTTGTGTAATTTAAATTTAAACAATTAACCATAACATTGTTAGATAAACTTATTTATCTTTAAGATAGCCGCACTGCAGAGCGAGACCCTCTAGCACAGGTATTATATTACTTAAAAGAGGGTCCCATACCACGGAAATGTATACCACATATGTATGTCCACTAGTGGACAAAAAATTGAAGCGAACAAAATCAATGACATTTTGTTTCTTATTTGATAATCTGTAAAACTGTTTATGTATAAAATTTGACATGTCTAAGTGCTTATTTTGTAAGCCTAAAGAAATAAAGTTATTGAATTTTGAATTTTATTAGATTAAGTAAAAGAAATAAACTTTATTATTATTATAAATCTGATAGCAACCCTAGTCGTCCTACTTATCACTTCAAACGAAAAGTGCACATGATCGATACATTCACTCTAGTTGCGGGTTCCGAGACTGGTGTACTGTAATCACGACTACCTAACCTAGCCTATAGTACCTATATAGCTCTAGCTTATACAGGGTTATTGGTAAATTAGTAACACTACATGAACTGCAGGTTCTATCCATCACCACGAACACGTTTGTGAAGACAGCAGGTCTTAATTCTTAAACTTGGTATTGTGGACTGGTGTACTGTAATCACGACTACCTAACCTAGCCTATAGTACCTATATAGCCCTAGCTTATACAGGGTTATTGGTAAATTAGTAATACTACATGAACTGCAGGTTCTATCCATCACCACGAACACGTTTGTGAAGACGACAGGTCTTAATTCTTAAACTTGATATTGGTAATAGGTCCCTCGATTCAAGAATCTTTTATCAGAGGTAATAAATATTTTTTAAAGAATTAAAACCTGGCGTCTTCACGAATGTGTTTGTGATGATGGGCAGAACCTGCAGTTCAAGTAATCTTACTAATTTACCAATAACCCTGTATTATACAAATAAGAAATAAGATTGAAGTTTCCTTTTGATAAGTCAAACTAAGAGATATAATGATGAAAATATTTAGCAACAATTCCGCGAAAAAAACCTTCTCCGATAAGTGCACCAAGCGCGCGCGCGGAGCTCGGAGTGGCAACATCTCTGGTGGGACTCTGCCGTTGTTGCTTGGCGCTCTCAGTGTTAAGGTCGAGTATTGTGGTGTCCTGATGATGTCTCGTGGAGAGACGAAACTAGTTGACGTCTTGCTTTGATAGGTATTTTTTCATTTTGTAGTTGGCGTCGTTTTCTTCTACAACGCGGACTACATTTTGTTAGAACTTATCGGAGAAGGTTTTTTTCGCGGAATTGTTACTAAATATTTTCATCCTTATATTTTGCAATGGATTTCCGCAAAGTAACGCCTGAATCTATCTATTGTTTATCAAATTAAGAGCTTTTTACTTAATGCCTACAGGGTGTGTGATGGAACAATGTAGGAGTTGAAAAAGTTGGGGCTAAATCCTGCAAACCAATCACTTTACTATTTATTACAATGGCATCGCCGCTGAATTGTTCATAGATCAAAAGAAACTCTAGATAGTGCGTTCGGTGCTATATGCACGGAGAGAGAGATTGATATAATTAGCTTCAACAAAATTCAAAATTCAAAGTGCTTTATTTCCTTTAGACCTTACAGGACTCTTGGACACGTCACAAAACTCAGATTACATAAGTAAAACTAGAAAATAAAGTGATCACTTTGATTTTTTGTCCACTTCAATCTTTTTAAGGTAAAGTAAAGAAGTGAACAAGAAACCTTTACCTTGTTAGAGTGTTAGTTTTCGAGTTGGAGCAAAACTCGTCCCAAGCTTTTCTATCCTCTAGATAATCTGATATTTTATAGTAGGCCTTTTTACAAAGGATGTGTTTAACAATTTGTTTGAATTTATTTATTGACAATTTTTGCAACTCACTTGGAGTTTTGTTGTAGAAGCGTATACATTGCCCTTTAAAAGATACAATAATCTTGTGTAACCTAGTTGTGGGCACAGCGAGTTTATTCTTATCAACCTTCTTAATCATCTGTAGTTTCTTTCATCAACGGTAAAATGCCAAATTGAATTATCAAACTAAAAAGTCATTTATATTTTATTTTTATCACGTTAAATAAATATCGCGTTTTTGCATTAATCTTGCAAGAAAATTTCACAATAACAGCCCAGAGTCAGGAAGTTGACGATTTTACAGCCTCAAAAAGCACGTTAAGTCGTTGGTCCTGCAGCTGACCTCTCCCCGTTCGTTTCGATCTACCGTCCCATCGGATTATGAGAGTGAGGGAATGGAGAGTGCTCCTGTGTTTGCACACACTCGGGCACTATATTATGTTTTGGCTAGCTTTCGTTAAAGCTGGCCACCATGGCCGAATTTCGGCTAAGAAAACATCATCATCAGTAGATAACATACATAGATAGAAATATAATTTTAAATACATACAAAATACATAAAAAAACACTCAGAATACCCGGAACAACTATCTTGCATGCCTACAATATGTAATTTGATATAGAACGACTATTGAAAGCGAATGGCGGCATTTAATAATGGTCAATAACTGAAATGGGATCGGCATACGAATATTATAATTAATTCGCGCGTGTTCAGCTAGCAATAGGGTTGTGACACAAAATGCAAATAAAAAAAAGAGTTTTTCCCTTACCAATATTATCCCACTGTAGGGCAAAGATTTATCCCAAACTTTTCCCAAGAATCGCTAACTGACGATCCGGGCCCATCTTTCGAAAGAAAGATGAAACAGTTATTTGTTATACAAGAATGCAAAGTTGATTTTTAACCGCGTGCTCAATTTTGATGCCCGAGCAAGCGAGTGATTCAAAAATTAGAATCCTGAGCGTTAACGAGGGAATCAAAAGAGCACGAGGTAAAAAAACTTTGCACTTGAGTGCAACACGTAACTTTACATCCCACCTCAGTGAGGAAATAGTATTTTTGCTCCTCGATATCCGAGTGTAAAAGCCGTTTTTATCCGCTAGGAGATAAATTAAATTTAGAACATCGTGCGCACGATGATCGAAATTTAATTTACTTTATCCTCTAGCGGATAAAAACGTCTTTTACACTATACAAATACTCTTTCCGAGATGAAAAATATATTTCTGTATACTTAATATACTTATGCTCGAAAAGTGTGCCAGGAGATGCTTCATGTAGATTATAAATCATAGATTATAAATCACGACATGACTTTCGTGTGACGTTGAGATTAATCCCAATACTGTCACACGCGTTGACTAAAATAAGTACATTATATGTACATTAATGTATGTATTAGTTATTGTACGTAAGATTTAATTTATTTGTCTACTCACAATAGCAGAAAGCATCTTATTCTTAGAAAATGACTGGGCTTTCTGATATTTTATCAAAGAAAATATATATAAGTAGGTAACCCTTTTTTTAACTCTTCCCGCGGGTGTAGTAAGAGGAAACTAAGGGATAGCCACTAGGAGGCCTAAGGTCTAAGCGCCTCCTGAAAAACAATTTTTCCACCAAACTCGACCTTCAAAAAGCACACTCACAGTGGGAATTATGGGCATAATCTACCACCCATATTTCACCCCAATCTTGGATCTCTTTATTAGGCTATCAACCCCATTTTTTGAAAAGTTTCATAATTAGGTTCTATAGTGCTAATGATCCACTTAAAAGAACATTATTTTTAATCAATCGTGTGCCATAAAAATGCATTATAATTAACATTTACATTTTACGACAAAACGCTGGACGCAGTGGACGCCATATTGTTATGTGGTCATGACGTCAGTTGGATGTGAGATCTGAACAAATGCGCCGATGTTGCTGATGACAGTTGATACTTTTTGGTTTGCCTACACAGCTGTAACATAACAAAATTGCGCCTACTATTTCATGTTGTTTAAAAACAGATAAAAAAGTGTAAACTTTGAATTGTTTTTTCTTTTGAAATGATTATTATCCGACTGTTTTTTGTCTGAGCTATCTTAATAATATATTTTTAGATTATTTCTCATTTAAGTACCTTTTGGGAAGCGTGATCCATCTTAGGCCATATCTTTATTTACTGTAGTAAGATGTTGACCAAACGCTGGACCATTTCCAAAAATAATTGGATTGTTTTTAAAAAAAACCTCCTTCGTCCTTGTTTCGTCGGTTAAAATAATATAATATAACAGAAAAACTGTTGCGATGCCGTAACCAGCCTAGTTGTAAATTAAGCAGTCTTCATGATCTCATTAAAAAAAATTAGTCCGAAGTATATCTACAAATTGTCAAATAATCATCAAATCCGTATCCGCACCGCGTATCCCATCGCTAGAGAGGCAGTAAAGATAATAATCACTGATAACCGCACGGTTGGCGTCCCAAAATGGCCGCTCCAAATAATTGGCTGGAATTTTACGTTATTTTGATCGCGTATTTTCGGAAGATTTTAGCGATTTCTATAAACGGTGTTGTGGTTTTTGTTCGGAAAATCATCGAAGGGAGGTAACTATTTATAATGAGATACAGGCAATGGAGTGTGGTCAGCGGGATTTGATCGCGCTGACCACAAAAACTGCAAGCTAACCGTAATTTTTTAAAATCGAGACGTTTCCGCGAAATCAAAAACACCTGAACTCTTAGGCCCGTATTATGAAAGCTCGCTCAGTCACCGATCTATGCTTGAGTGACGTTTATGCCATAGAAAAGCGTTACTCAAGCATCGATTGATAACTGAAGAAGCTTTTATAATACGGGCCTTAAAGTTCAAGGGCGGGAGGCCAAATATCTAATTACCATTTGACGAGTTGGTACCTAGTGTTCAAAAAGTTTAAAAATACCTAAAAAATAATTTTAAAATATCAGAATGAAAATATTTAGTAACAATTCCGCGAAAAGTTCTAACGAAATGTAGTCCGCGTTGTAGAAGAAAACGACCTTGACACTGAGAGCGAGGCGAGCGAGCTAAGGTCGAGTATTGTGGTGTCCTGATGATGTCTCGTGGAGAGACGAAACTAGTTGACGTCTTGCTTTGATAGGTATTTTTTCATTTTGTAGTTGGCGTCGTTTTCTTCTACAACGCGGACTACATTTTGTTAGAACTTATCGGAGAAGGTTATTTTCGCGGAATTGTTACTAAATATTTTCATTCTGATATTTTGCAATGGATTTCCGCAAAGTAACGCCTGAATCTATTATTTATATAAAAAATAATTCTAAAGTTCAGGAACTTCCGCGGGCGAAAGTCCAAGTACCATTTGACACTGTCATAAACTCTCACTCACTGTCAATGTGTCAAAGAAAGGTCAATTTGAACCAACTTTAACACACTTTAGGTACACCCCGTAGCGGGGGCTCCAACATCTCTTCTCCCAAGCCAGCCTAACCTGCACGTGGTGCACCCTGTGAGATAACGAACTAGGCTCTGGTGAAAATATCAAACAATCTTCATAATTTGATAACTCATAAATAATTTACAATTATTTTTATAGATATATATATATATCAGTGGCAGCTGCCACAGACGCTATATTATATATTACGGTATAGCAAGCTTGATATACCGTAATATATAATATAGCTTAATATATTAATATATATTATAGCTCCGTCTGTTGTGGACTGAAAAGTGGGTTTCGCAAAAATGACCAATAAGCTTTCAACCTATTTGAAAGTAGGTTAAAGGTGAACTCAAGTGTCACTCCTACTAAATCTCGTTTCTTAATTAACGCTTTGTACTAACGTTCCGATTTTATTACCATGGCATTTCCGCGTACTCACTTAACTTTCAGCCCTATAAAATCATAATAGAGTCTAAATTCCCGGGAATTGTAACGTTAGGCCGAGCATACCTTTGGTTAGTTTCAGGTAGCAAATTTAAATCAACCATAACGACTCTATTTTAAGGTTGAAATTTGTAGGGGTAGAGACATCGCATACCTTTGGCCGCGAAAGTACTTTGTCAGAAAGACAAATGTGCCTCATACATACACAGCGAATCTTGAGTTTATGGTGATGAGTGGAGCTACTGCACAGATGCGACGTTTCAACTTCTGGTGAATATTTTATATGTAATCGGTACCTAATTTTGTAGAGCCATTGACTTCGACAAAGAGGATGGTCGCAAACTTCTCTGAATTCCAAAACTTCTGAAGAATTACAACAGGATAAGTAGAAGGATGGCTTAAACAATTAAATGCGGTAATAGGTTTTAGTTTAGAATCAAAATTAAAACAGAGAATAGCTAAATGAGAAAGTGATTCTGGGCAGATTGATGAAATACATTTAAAGTAAATGTAGAGAAGTAATGGAAGAAGTAAATATTTGACAGTTACATTACATTAGTTACATTTTACGTGATTCCTTTGTTTTAAGATACTATGTTACTTTTGAGGAATGATTTTTTTTTTCATTGTTTCTATTGGCATCAAAAAAATATGAGGTGTTTTTTCCACATTTGAGTCGATTCGATTCCCAGACGAAGCAAGTAATTTTATTAAATCTTTGAACGCAGTATTACTAACTTTTGGCATCAAACTTTTCTATGTTTTCCCGTTTGTTTCAGAGCGTGTCCATTCTGCATTCTTTTTTAAATTATTCTACAAAAACAAATAAATCTCTCTCCGCCTTAATTATAGAAATTACAGATATAACTTATCTAATTAAAAATGATTATTTATAATCATGATGCCCATCTGTCATCTACGTAATCTCTGTAAAGCACTTCATCTACGTACAACAGTTGACGTTACGAATGCAGAGTGGAAATTAAATTGCCAAGTAATTGACAAGAAAGTGTACGTTTCAAAGCGGGACGTGTTCCTGACTTATTATGAAGTTGCCACACTCGGGATCTTCGTCTGGTGTTTCCAACTTTGGTTAGATAACTTCTATCCATAGAGTATATGCATGTAACAGTGACTTCAAAACAGTTGATTATTTTTAATTTGTATTCTACAGAAAAAGAATTTAGCAATTGAATTTTGTATTCTTTGATGTGCTTAGTGCGACATTTAGTAAACAACCCCCCCCCCCCCCCCCCCCCCAGCTTCTTCACACGGGTATATTCTATCGCCTATGTTCATCAGGGATAATGTAGGATTGTAATGGTGAAAGAATTATTCAAATTGGTCCAGCAGTTTCGGAGCCTGTTCAAGTCAAATCAACAAACATATCTTTCCTCTTCATAATAACGCGGTGGTCGCGGTGGGCGAAGGCCTGCCTGCGACGCAGGAGGTAGCGGGTTCGATTTCCGCCTCGGGACAAATGTGTGTACGATCTGCAGACATTTGTTCAGGGTGTTCTGGTCGTTTTCTATGTATAATAAAAAATATCTATCCATGTAATGTATTGTATTATGTATATCAGTTATCTAGTACCCATAACACAAGCTCTGCTTACGTTGGGGCTAGATAATGCTGTGTGAATTGTTCCGCATTATTATTATTATTAATAACCATTAGCCTAGAAAAGTAAATATTTTAAGACTCAATCGTGATTACGCAAATTGAATAAATGACACAAGATGAACACTTCAACTGATTTTCATCTTAAAATATTATCTGTAGGTTAACGCACGTGTAGAACGATTACAACAGTTGGTACTTACTTGCGTATACAACAGTAGGTACCTACTTAACTTACGTATTAGAAGACCTTTATAATCATTGGAAACGCTGTGAAATAAGACGCTGGAAATTCGTGAAGAGGCAGCACTCTATTGTGTAGGAGTTTCTGAAGAAGCAGTTTCAATTTCAAATAAACACAATGAGACACAGTACGTACCTTGCTACTTAGAAGAATACTCGCGTTATAAAGAAAAGGAATAAGTTTCTGAGAAGTCTCAAAGTAGCTGAGTTTGATTGAACCAATATAGGTAGGTGTTTTTGTAAATATCCGGAATGGTTATTAAAACATTTTTATTGCATGTTTTATTTGTAGAAATACCTAATCTATGTACATATTGTATATGAAGTGGTTGATTTTATAAGATACGTACGAAGATAATTTTTAAAACAGAGCTTTTTCATTCCGTTTTAAAGAATAACCAACGTAACTTGGATCCTCGGGCCGCTAAGATGCGCCTCGAAACGAGGAGCCACGTTACATTGGTTTTGAGTGAGCCAGAACATTATTATGTATTATATGCTACTTTCCTCCAAAATTACTTTTACAGCCGGTGCTTCCCAAAATAGAATAATCAAGACTAAGACAAAACAAATAAAGTCCAGAATGACGAGTGACGGCCATAAATCAGGCTAGTTGGTGCGACAGCGCATGCGTCGAGCCGCGATGCGCCGGCGTCGATAAATTGCTTACTTTATGTCTTTTTGGTTTTTGGACGAAATCTGAAATGTCCCTAAATTAGGTGAGTTTTAGGTCGTTTTGGTTACATTTATGGGCACGGAATTAGGTGTGCACTTGGGTAGTAATTTAAGTCAATACCGATTTCGATTTCTAACCGAAATTAAATGCAAAATAAATTAATAATTTTTAAAATATCCGTATTTATAACAAAAAATGTTTAGTTGTTAATGGGAAGCATCCCATTCCGATTGCAGGCCGCGAGTAGTATTTAAAACTTGCTCTACCAATTTTAACAATCTCATCGTTGCAGGTTATGCGACATTTGTTTTATCTCGACCAAAATGCACGAACCCTATAACAGAATCTCAAGAATCGACCGCAAATTTATCATTGTAAAAATAAAGTTAACTGTTTTGCAGTGCCCTTCCAGGGTGCATGTATGTACCTAGTGATAACCATTCACCTTAGAAATAAGATGGAATGTACCTACATGCAAGCAAAAATTAATGAAATATGAAAATACCGACCGAATGACGACCTCTGTGGCGCGGTGGGCGAAGGCCTGCCTGCGACGCAGGAGGTTGCGGGTTCGATTCCTGCCTCGGGACAAATGTGTGTACGATCTGCAGACATTTGTTCAGGGTGTTCTGGTCGTTTTCTATGTATAATAAAAAATATCTATCGATGTAATGTATAACATTATGTATATCAGTTATCTAGTACCCATAACACAAGCTCTGCTTAGCTTGGGGCTAGATAATGCTGTGTGAATTGTCCAGCATTATTATTATTATTAATAATAATAACCAAATAAAAACCTGGACAGCAGGACTCCATCGACTCTATTTTGATCACGAAAGTAATTTACAATTGACCTCAAAACATCGCAATGGATTCCACGCGATCCATCAACCGCTACCCAACTTGCTTTGACATTGATGCATGAATTTATTTAATCAACTCTGCTCACACTTCGAATAAAAAAGTAATTTCGAAGTTTGGAACGCCAAATAAAAGTTTTATTGTTATGAATTTTGGCAAAATGGACTAGGCTTGCGTTGAATCTGAACATGCCTGACAGCTAGATAATGATTTGTGAATAGGCTATATGACTACATTAAAAATAAATTCCAAATTGTTTTCATCTTAGTCAGTGACAACGTAACAAAGCTTAATCAGGTGATTTTTACTAAAAAAATATGCCTTTTTTATTTAAAAAAATGGGATTAAAATTACACATTTTTTGATACATGATCACGTAACCGAAAACGCTATATGTTTGGTTGGATCGCAAGTGACGTCACACATCTACCGATTACAGTATCAATGAGTTCTTCTTCTTAGGTGTTGTGTAGCGGGGTGACGTCATAGCTTAAAACACGGTAGCCATGACAGAGATTATCGTTTTGGCGCGGCATTGTTTTATTCAAACTTTAAAATTAGTTTTCTTACTAATACGACTGGCCTTGAAGAAATATTAATTACACTTTGCATTATTTTTGTCAGACAATACGTTAGAATTATTTCCCAGTAGTATTCAAGTAGCCTATTATATTGTCCAGCTTTATTAGGTACTATTTATAATAACCTGACTGTTAGGTGGATTTCTAGGTCTCTTTAGCACTGTATTATATACATTACAAAGAGCACCTCAGAGACTCAACCATCAAACACCACATAATAACTATACAGGGTTATTGGTATATTAGTAACACTATGTGAACTGCAGGTTCTGCCCATCAAAACAAACGTATTGGTCATAGGTACTCCCCGCAATTCAATAATCGTTCGTTAAAGAGGTTTTATTTGAAACTCAACTTATAAGCAGCTCTGCCCTGAACCCGTCAAAATGGGTTGGCTATCTCTATCACCAATTCATCACAGAAGGATTAAATTAGAGGTGAAAATTTTGATTTGTTTAATTCTCACATTTCCGACGATGAGGTCGTAAAGTCTCGTAAAGTCATCCGTCAGACGTTTGAGTCTTTCACCTTAAAATTACAGAACGGATCGATCTTGTACTTGAAAGTTTTTTAGTAGGCAATAGACCTTCATTTGACTACAATCCCACCTGATGGAAAGTACAGATGTGACCGAGACGGTGTATCACAAAAGTCTAGAAGATACCTATTCACTCTTGTCTTGAAGAGACCCAGGTTGTAATTGACCGGAAAAATAGCAGCAGGGAGCGTGTTCCAAACCCCAGATGAACGATGTTGAATGAAAACGTAGTTGTGTAAATGTTATAACATAGGTAGTCGTAGATACAAACCATTCACAAGCACAAGTCAAGCCATACAACCAAAAAATTCAAAAAAATTGCGGGTGACGTAAAAAAAAGTACTAGTTTTTTTTTAGATCGCCCTCGTAAGTGTGTTTTATTAACCCACAGAGGCAATATGTACCGGATAAAGTACACTTTTCTGTGAAGTTTGATCATTGTTCTTTTTACAACACTGAGCAAAGAAAAAAGAAGCTTAAATCTGTTCAGATCGAAACACCAGAAATCAAATAATAAGATTTGGGCAACACGTTTTACCGTTAAACTTTTTACTGCCTCAACAACTGCTCAATGTAAGTTAATAGTCAATAAAAACTTTGTATTTAATGTGCCCAAATGTATCTTAACTTAGTAATGTTAATGGCCAATAATTATACTATTTATAAAACTTAACAATACCTACACACAAAACAGCATTTTATAATCAGAGTGTTATTTGCATGGCAGCTCGCTTATACAATAAATTACCTAAGACAATAAAAGAAAGCGACAGACCACAATATGCTTAGTTTAAAAAAAAATTGATAATGAAATCATATTATACGCTTAAGGAATACTTAGAGGATAAAGATATTTTGACATAACTATGTATTTGAATAATTATAATTTCGCATTTTAAAATTTTTGTAAACAAGAGAGCGATGTGGTTTAAATTTGATTTCTTATTTGTAGCATGCTAATGTACTCTTTAATGTATAAATTCTATTGACTTTCGTATGCCCGAAAAGCAGAATATTTTGAAAAATTGTATTTGATGATCAACTGTAATTAACTCCCACCCATGTTCTAAGCAAATAAATGATTTGATTTGATTATGTTAGAAACTTGTGTTCAACGTGAACGATGTTCACGATAATTTCTATCGTGAACTATATCCCAAGACATAGTTCACGATACTTACACACTTACTATTTCATTTGTAGTAGATTTTATAGACTTACTATTTCAATAAGTATCCAATTACTTTTGGTGTAAATTTCAATGGATTTTAATGCAGTCGACCACAACTATAAAAATCAAATAAATCACCGAACATGCAGGAGGTTGTTGGTTCGATTTCCGCCTCGGGACAAATGTTTGTACGATCTGTAGGTTCCGGGTGTTCTGGTCATTTTCTATGTATAGTAAAAAATATCTATGTCAATGATTGTATTATGTATACCAGTGGTCTAATACCCTTAACACAAGCTCTGCTTAGCTTGGGGCTAAATGATGTGTGAATTGTCCAGCATTATTAACTTGGCAGCAAACAAGTCTTTAAATGTAAAAGATTCTTATTATTTAATGTGTAAAATAGATTCAATATATATTACAAACAGAGACTCCAAAACACTTGCCCATTGTCACCGCGGCCGACAGGCGACAAGGGTTGTACCTTCTACGAAACACCTGACGACACATTCTGCTTTAAATCCGCTGCGAAATTGACACCATCAGTCAGTCTGATCGTCTCACCGTCTCGTCTCAAATGGATATCATTTTATTAGAGACCGTCTCAGCAGTGACAGAAGTAATTGAGTGATCAGGGTTCAACGGGGTTCCATTTGCTCAGCGAATTAGCACCCTTTTCAACAGAAATGTCATTTTGAAGAAAATTAAATAGTCGTCGGCTCTGATTGATTTATCTTTTGGATATTTGGATGCCTCTTTCAATTAATAAAGTCTTTTTGTTGGCTGGGAAAACAAATTTAACAACCTCGGTACCCTATAAAGCCTTAACGTAATGCTATAATAATAATAATATGTTTTTATATCAGACACAAGAACCATACATTTTCAAATTTCAATTAGATTTTTAAAATAAAACAGTCAGGTACACAATAAAAAAAAACAAATAAAATTAAAAATACATAATTGTACCTACCTATAAACTCAGGATGCTATATGTATTTGTATGCTCCATATGGATGGAGCATACAAACGATGGCGTTTGTACATATCTGTCTGGATTAGTCTATCTGCCAGACTAGATAATTATAATGCTATTTTTACACCTGTCAACCCTGGACAAGAATTTCGCGATACGGGATCTTTGGATGGCATCAAAGGAGCTTACTCTTGCCTCAAAGAACATCTTGGAGACGCTGCAACACCATGGTAGTCCAATAAAAGCTATATTCGCTGCTGTCGTTCTAGAAAAAAATCTGTTGAAATACTGATAGGTAATTCTACTTATCATGAAATTTTGTATGCGTCACAACGAAAAATATCCATTGACACCTCAAGAATGCGTGTCACTGAACTGCTATGCAAACAAGAACTAGATAATTTAAAATTTTATTACCTCTATAAAACCAAGTAGACCCGACGAAAATATCTTGTATTCTCAACGACCGTAAATCTGACATGCACTAATAAAACAGACATACAGACAAATGCACGCTAAATAAAGTTACAATTTACATTCTTGAAGGGAACTACGCGAGATGCCACATTTTTGGGCTATTTTTGTTTAATATGTGTGAATTTGGACAAGGGTTTTGGGTTCAAGGAATTATTGTCACGAAGGTGGCTCTACCTCTTACGACAATTATTTCTATGCGCGGGTTGGTATACCAATTCCGCTTAGGTAGTCTAGAGGCAAATAATTCATAAAGGTAGGGTATCTACAAAATTCTTGGTCGTTTCGTATCCATGTTAGATAGATAGATATGGGTATATATAATCGTGTCGGACACAAAGAACTAAAACGCAAATGGAAATAAATAAAAGACTACTCAAACAAAGAAAGCGAACCTGAGTAAACAGACTGCAAACCACAATTTCATGCACTAAGTTGCATATTTCATGCAAATTCACAAGCTGCTTACGAAAATAATGCACTTTGGAATAGGAAATAGCGTCTGTGTCCTCTTTTCATTCATTTTTCATATGTCAACTGAGGGCAGGGAATCAGGCTTGTTTTGTTGTAATTTATGTGGATACTTAGTGAAGGCAATCTTGGAAAGGATTAAAATGGCAAAAACTGCACTTGCCTGGGAGAAGCACGTGTAGCGTAAGAGTGTAGATAAGGCAAACTTGGTGAAAAAGGACAGAAGCTTTATTTGCGATTATAAATGCACTTGCAAGTTTTATTAAATCAGGGCGGCGATTTGGTGCTATGGAAAGGGTAGGTACCTAGGTACCATTATAAACCCCACGTGCAAAATAGACAGATAGATTATAATATAGAAACATTGTTTATCAAACATTGTCATTGTACGAAATTCTTTCAGCTTTGCGTCCGGACTCAATTGTATTAATTGTATGTAATAGTTAAAATTGAAACAGTTGAGCTAGCTGCAAACTGTTGCAAACATTCTAGAGGTAGCTCAAAGGATCAATACTAGTCGGAAGTATCTCCAAGACACTGGCAGCATTGCCCCGCTGTATGGTATCTGTTATATTACCTTAGTCCACCCCTGTGGCAACAAAGCACAGGTAAACACTGAGACGGCAGAGTTGGAGATGGCAAATATTTGACGCCTACAGCCGACAGACGTGTAAGGCAATTTGCTCTAAAGATTTAGAGCGAGGCTGTTATGAAACTTCGGAACATGTGTCAGCAGTTTTGATAAGGAGCTATGGGCCTAAAAAGTATATACCTTTACGAATATAGGTAGTTTTCGTGAGGAATTATAGTCAGTAAGCGCGAGTGAGTGGAAAATAAATATATTATTATTATTAATTTAACCCGCTGTATTGAGGCCGTCAAACCAATTCGCTACGTATCGTCTCACGTCGAAACGGGAACCATTCTCGTTCCAGAAACCCATTTTGATGTTTTACAAGAGATTTGGTTCAATGATTTGACAGATTGGTCAACTAATGTCTGTTCAAAATCGAAGTACGTAATCAACGTTCTAGCAATCCAATTGACACTTGACTAGAGATTTGATCTTTGATTATTAAATTATGAAGATGATCTGCGTTCGAGAAACCGGCTGTTACTAAGGTATTGGTAGTCAAGGACACTTACCATTAAACCATTTAATCATCATTGGGGACAACCAGAAGGATAGAACGATAGAAAAGGGTCTATTCCCAACGGTACCCAATAAATAGCCCGAAACTGGATTAAACTATGAGGAGACAACTTACATGAATATTTCCTGACCTGATCGTGATCACTCACATGGCAATTGAATTGAAACTAACAATTTTCCGGGAATTATTGAACGTTATAAGCTGGTGAGTAGGAAAGTCCCGGTAATCGATATCCAATTTGCCTGATCTAAAATTACGATGTAAGCGTTGTTTTGGCTCTGTAGCATTTGGACGAGTCATCACATTGTGATGACAGCCTACATAACGAATTAAAATGGGATGGGACTATATCGAACTAAGATAACCGTGAATGGAACTGTTTGAAACTTGCGTCATAGACGCTGGAATGATGAATAGAAAGATGTTTTTGATTGATATTTTTTTTCTATTTGGCTGATCTGTCATTTTTTGTATTTGTATTTTACTTTGATAGGTTCTACTGTGATAGCACGTGATTATTCGAGGTGTTCCGTGTTCGTCCCACTCGATTCGGCCCAATGTGGTACGAACACGAAAAATCACGTCCCTGTTTCGTCCCACTTTTCAAAGACAGTCTTTAGTACACATCGACCATACCATACTTTTCATGTAAGCGTACCATACTTACCATACCATACTTTTTTTGTGTAGTCTTGACTGGATTAGGATCGAATCAAATAATGTTTCGATCCAAATCCAGTCAAGGTTCGACAAGACTCAGCCAACGTGAAGCTGAAGTATTGTGTAGGTATATACCAATGCCGTCATATCACGGCCGTCAAAGTCAAAACATTTAGAAACCATCAATCCGTTCCCATGAGTGATCAACGGACCGTTTTGATCCGTATAACCGGATGAAACTGAATCTAGCCAGTTATCGGTCCGGTCGAGGGTCTGGTCAATTTAGAATTATATCCGTTTCCGTATCGTAATCCTGTTGAAAAATTATCAGATTAAAGCTGAAAGGGTTCTTACACGGGCAAATGGGACGAGCAAAGTTTAAACAGGTTCATTATTTTATTCATTGACTCGTAATCGTATGAGTAGACGTATTTAGTTACCGCAAAGAACGGGGCTGTACCGTACTCGTAAAAATGGAAATTAAAGTTTCTGATTCGTTTTCGTACAAATGCTATCTCATGTAAGTGACAAAAGAATAGGTTTAGCACAAAAACTTTGATTTAAGTTTTCCATGATTCGTTTTCGTACAAATGATATCTCATGTAAGTGACAAAAGAATAGGTTTAGCACAAAAACTTTGATTTAAGTTTTCCATGATTCGTTTTCGTACAAATGATATCTCATGTAAGTGACAAAAGAATAGGTTTAGCACAAAAACTTTGATTAAAGTTTTCCGTGATTCGTTTTCGTGCAAATTCTATCTCATGTAAGTGACATAATAATAATAAAAATTAAATTATTATTAATAAAAAATTTGATTTAAGTTTTCCGTGATTCGTTTTCGTACAAAAGCATCTTAAGTAGGCAAGTGACATAGAAAAAGTAGGTTTTGCTTTAAAACGAATTAGAAACTTCGATTTTCGTTTTTCGAGCAGGTTGGAATGAAGAAATTTCTTTAATTTTTACCAGACTACCAACAGGGGAGGGCTATATAGCTACACTTTCACTGTACAATGCCTTGTCTATTAGGTTTAGGTAGAATATCAAAGTTGCCCTTGGTGGCCACCAAAATCTATTTTCGATTTTCTGGCTAAACTAAATTTAGTAAAACTACTACAGAGGCATTAAAAAAAAGCTTATAATAGGTATCACAAACTGTACGATAGATGACCACAGCCTCAATGCACTTGTAACCAAAATGTAATGTTGTTTGTTTATTTCAATCGTCATAAAATTTAATTATATCACCATGTGCTGTGTGCTGTACCTATCTCTACCTATTTTTAAAATAATAATCGTCACCTACAAATTTAGTTTTTTGAGGATTACGAAACTTATTTCGTAAAAACTAACTGAACTATTTTGGTATGGTATTCCCATTCCCAGCAAAATAACACAACCCATTATTTCAAAACATTTGTTACTTAATTCCGGGTAAATGCTCTATGACAGGCCATTCTGCGGCATTATTAACGTGGCCACACTGGCAACACCTGTGAGTTAGGTACTCAAAGGTGTTGCCAGTGTTGCCACCTAGCTTTGTGTAAAGTAAACAAGCTTCTTTCCAAGAGCGAGGAAATATCTTAGAAATGCAGATAATAAGAAAAATGTTCTTTTGCTTTTCTTACCTCCTTCTTATTTGAATAAGGTTTTATTGTATTCCTGGCATTGCGAGCTGGATTTTAAACTACGTTTTTACACGACTGTATGTTTTAACATCCTATACAAGACAAATTTTGACGTATGCATCTGTAGTTATTGTTCCACCAAAGATATATAAGGGAAAACTATGCCAAGTCCGTTCAGTTAGTGGTTTCACCGATATAAAAGTTGAGATCGTTATAGACAGGTGCCAATTTTCATAGAAGTTACTTTCCCTGTCCACTTATTTATTTGCTGCTTGGCACATGTATGACTATGAAGTTTCATAAATGTTAGCAGATGAGTGAATGAAGACTTAATGGCAGGATGAAGTATTACGTAGACACAGGTACTTTTGACAGTTACCTAGAGATATATATGCGAATATGTCATCTCGAAAAATATGGGGACTTCGTTACATACGAAAGTTTCGTATTTAACGTATGTATCTTCGTTACATAGATTTTTTCTTGATCTTTTTACTTCATTCTAGATTATTTTTTCATTAAAAAGTATTGAAAATCGTATAACAATTAAAGTTTATCACAGTATCTCAATCTTTCTTACTTTTTATAACGGAAAAACACGTGAACCGACCGTTTTAATTGCATTGAAAACCCCAAATTTTTTTTTCTATGTTTGTGTCTTACTAGACAAATATTGCTTATAACAAAGAATCATCGTCAAGAGATTGTAATAACGGTACTCTTAATTTATTACGATAATAAACATGCGAAATTGAGTACAGAATGACTTTTCTATTAGCTTGTAATGTTCAGAAACATATTATGTCGATTGTCGAGTTGACTTCCGTATCTTTACCATTATTCCGTATCTTCAGAAGCCAGTTTATTATTAATTTCACTGATAATTTCTTCATTGTTAGATCGAACTATAAGATAGTTAAAAGGCATTTTCTTTGAAAATAAATTGCACAGGATATTGAAGCCTGGAATTTTTAATGAAGAAGGCATCTCAGACGCCATCCACAGGCAGTTCATTATGTTTTTCTACCACCTTGAAAAGGAAGCCAGTTTTATGAAAAGGACTCTTACTAGCTTATTACTTTAATGTAATTAATATTATATAGACCTCTCCACTTGCATACGTCGTACTCAATAGATCTCAAGCTTAAATATAACCGCAAAAGGAACACTTGTATCTAAAATCCTAAGTGTTTTTTGTAAACAAAGGGGTTTCAATACAGTTAAAAAAACAGGTTTTTACCGAGGCGCAGCGGCGGCACAGCAAGATGACGAAATAGATGCATAGCCTGGTCACAAATCTAATCTAACAGTCATGTGCGATGGAACTTTGAAATTTTGTTTATGACATTTTTAATTTTGTTCAACTTTACACTCTGTCATTAAGAATATCAAGACAACTTAAAACTATTTTCGGTGCTCGATGCAACGTTCGCTCGATTATCATCGGCGCGTATGTGCGAAATTCGTAATTTTCGGACACCCGGGACATGGCACATGTAGAAACGTAGATACATAGATACGGAGCTCGACATTACAGTTGCATGTTAAACTTCGTAAATTGTCCCGTTATGCAGGCTCCAGCGAAATGCAGAACGAGATAACATTTTCATTTGCGCGAAAGTATTTTACGAGTTGAAATATGGTTGCAGTTTATGAAATGAGCTTTACGGGGTATTTAAAGTGTCTCCATTAAAATTTTAAATGGTCAATGGTGATTATTTTTACCCGACTTCGATACAAAAACCATATAAACAGTCCAACATAGAACCTCCTCGGTTCTATGTTGGACTGTTTATATATATGTTTTTTATGAATTCGTCAGAAATACCGGTTTTTTGGTATCAGTCTATAGGGGTCAGCGAATAGGGGTTCATTCAGATAATTCGCTGCATTCCAATGAAATGCCAAAAAAAGAAGTTGATGTTGATATCGAAGCGATTTATTATTTATTTTATTTATTTATTTATTTAATATCACGCTTATTTGCGAATAACCTTGTAGGTATGCTCAGCCTGCAGGTGTGCTTTGTTACGCCTTATTATCACACACCTTAACCTTTGTAGGGGGTCTGTTTTAGTGTTTCTCGCTTGGTAGCTCAAGATACCACGGTGGCGCGAACGGTGGCGCCACCATGGTGTCCTAATGGGAAGGTTCCTTAATAGTTAAAAAAAATATTATTATCAAACTTTACGCTCTAAGAAGTACAAATCTCCATGAAACCTCAGAATTTAATTACGAAGACAAAACTCACGCTAAGTGTAATAACTTGGCTGAAGGTAACTTTAATCTCTGCGTAAATAGCTGGAAAATTCTAGGCTAAGACGTAGGATTTGCGGATTTCAGGCATGATTCTAGAACATTTCATAAATTTAAAGATAACTTTCATCCGTTCGAGCCAAGCCTGTTAAGGTGAGTACAGACAGGCGTTACAGGAACAGGGCGTAATGTAACGTGTTGAAACACACCTGAACACAGCGTAATGTAACGTGTTGAAACACACTTGAACACAGCGAGCGTTCGTGCAGTCGTGCATCGCAGATGACATTAGTTGTTTTTCCGCCGTGAGAATCGAACCCGCAACCTCCTGCAGAGCAGGCTGAACTTCGCCCACTGCACCGTTAAATCATCAAACTAAGACTAAACTAGTGTTATTGCGTGCAACTTTTAACAGGTTCAAACCGATGTCCCAACAAAAAGCTAATGCTATGGGGGGAACTCGTTAGAGTCGCGTATGTCCGCATTGGGGTAACTTTTAACGAGTGTTGGAATATAGCTAAATTGGCTGGAGGCGCCCGAGGGGTTAGTCTTGTCTGTACGAGGCTTCTTTTTTACCTACGTAAAATGAGGGGTGTTTGTTTGACATGTGCATTTGTGTGTATATCTTTCGAACCCGCAACCTGCTGCATCTCAAGCGTACTTTCGTCCGCTGCACCTCTGAGGTCGGCAAGCGTGTATCTGTGTTGGGTGTTTGTTTGTTTTTCTGTGTTACCGTGGTTTCTCAATGGATGGACACTACCGATTTTGATCTAGTTTTTCAAAATAGATACTTACCTACCTAAAATATCCTTTTTCTTGAGAAAAATCAAGCAAAGAAGGGGTTAGAAGCCAGTTATAATACTACTACTAGTCTAGACTTACACCAATCATCACAATCGAGTGATTTATTTATTTATATATCTACGTTTCCTGAAATTCAGTCAAACACAAAATAAATCATATAAAAATAAATTATATTTATTAGCAAAACTAAGAGACCCTTTTTGCCATCCCGGTCTATTTACCACAAGACCAGGTGTTGCCAACACAAACATACTGCCTACCAAAAACTTCGGTACGAATCCTAAAATTAAATTAACAGGTTACTTTAGTGCGATGGGGCTCGACCAGGGCAAATATTGACTGGAGCCTCTAGCTTTGCTTATGGTCGGACTATTTTGCAAGAATTGTAAGGTGTGTGGTGATTTTTACTAAGGAAATACTAAGAAATTTAAGTTACTTTTTTGTTTTTCAAACATAAAAAAACAATCAAATTATTATTTGATTGTTTCACATTCCACGCCAGATTAAGACAAAACACTCTGGTTGAGAGTTTCTTTTTAGGTAGTAAGTAAAATAAAACCGGCCAAGTGCGAGTCGGACTTGCACACGAAGGGTTCCGTACCATTATCTATAAAAAACACGTTTGTTGTATGGGAGCCCCCTTAAATATTTATTTAATTCTGTTTCTTAGTACCTATTTGTTGTTATAGCGGCAACAAAAATACATTATCTGTGAAAATTTCAACTGTCTAACTATCTCGGTTCATGAGATACAGCCTGGTGACATACACAACAATAATTACTCCCATACAACAGGCATGATTTTTTGCCGTTTTTATAGATAATGGTACGGAACCCTTCGTGCGCGAGTCCGACTCGCACTAGGCCGGTTTTAAATCTTCACGCCCCACCAGAAAGCGACACGAGGTGACCGCAGTCAATGATCGTACAGCCATAATAAAGCATTATCTACACTAATATTTTAAAGAGGAAAGATTTGTATTTTGGTGCCAGTGCGCCGAGGGCTCGTTATTACTACTGGGTGTTTCCTTTCCGGCTTGGTTTGTTCACTGAATATTAATCTGTTGTAGCAAGGGAATATCGTACTGTGCACTAATTTGGAAACACCCTGTAATAACAGCGAGCCCTCAGCTCACTGTTAATCTCACTTCAAAAGCCCTGTTTAAAATGACAACACTACATAATTTCTGTTAATATAATTCAGTTTTTTAATTAAACGTACATTTTGGAGCCTGTTCAAGCAAAACAATACACAACCCTTGTAAATAACCGTAGAAAAACCAAAAGCTAATTGTAACCTAATTTCGAAACCCAAATACGTACAAGTTGAAAATGTTCACCCTCTCCATAAAAAGTGATTAATTATTTGGCACCCTCTTTTCAGCGACTCGCTAAACAAATTGTAGGTGTAGGCACAGAATACAAAATAGTAGAGAAAAATTAAATGCCCTTGGTAAAGAGTTAGTTAGTTAGTTCTTCTGTTCGAATTTATGTGTGACCAAATCTAAGCCGTCACCAGAAAGCAGAGTGCTGGCAGCATTGCCACGTTGAATGGCAATGCTGATTCGTTAACCGAAAGCCAGCATACCTGTGGACTCTATCAGAAGTTTTGGAAGGCTTTTGTATACTTCATGTGTACCAGGACCTTGTGTTTCCACCTGAAACGGCAAAAATACGCGAACCTTGATCGAGGTTACCTATTTGAACCGGTCTCTGTTGATGTTGCTGCGGAGCCGACCCTTACTGATGTCCCTGCAAGATGAGAAGGTGCTATGGTATCTACACAAGTAGCATCCCAAACTAAAGGCCATATTATTCTTTGATATTATTCCTTCATATCGATACTCATAGTGATACCTACCTACCTACACTGTTACTCATCCATCCATCCACTCTAACATCTAAAATCATACGCAAAAAATTCAGTCTGTCTCTGAAACCGTTTCTCGTATTATTAGTACAAATTACTATTATTTGTATTAGCTTAGCATAAGTACCGCCATCCTATGATTTTCTCCGTACACCTTGGTTGTCTGGAAGAAATCGCTTTAAGCGATAAGGCCGCCAATTCCATTGCCTTTCTTTAGCTTAAGTTTAATAATGTACTGTATGTTTAGGTTTATGTAATAAAGAATTGTCTATCTATCTAAATTAAAAACGAAGTTTACCGCCACGCTGTATGTATGTCTGTCTGTCATCTGTCTGAAAGAGGTAAACTCAAAAACTGCGAATCAGATTTTCGTAAGTTTTCACCATTTGACGGTGTGATTCATGAAGGTTAATTTAGGTTTATGTGTATAATTTATGAAAGTTTTGTTTAAAACTTTCATAAATTATACACATAAACCTATGGCCGAAATATTTATAATATGATTGATGTAGATGTCGTAAAATAAAAGGTAAACTGAGAGCTCTGAAGATCATGCGCCGCCACGTAAACCAAAAGAGTTAAGTGAAACTAATGTATTATGGAATTATTCCTCATATAATGATGTACTGCTCTGCTACCCGTGTAAAGCTGCGGCAGATATAATACATTTTTGACTGTTAAATCTTCTAAGCTGCTGAAGTTATAATTAAAATGAAGTCTAGAGACTAGAGAGTCAAAAAAATTAATACCATGCGGAGAAAAACATTGACACTTTTTTATCCAGGAAGAGCGTGCGAAGCCCCTAGAAGCTCATGTTGAAATATGCCCGGGTAAAGCCACCGACAAAGGCTATGTTAATCGCGGCCGTGACCACGAATATATTTTTCGTTCTTTACCCAATAAAGTAACACCTCAAATGAGCCAAAAAAAGCCTGAAAAATAGCGGCGGTTGCTGCGGCTTGGGCCCAGAGAAGGGATTAGGGTGAAACTATATTTATGCTCTATTTACTCTTTTTATGCTGAGGTAGAGTTAAAGTAAAGTAAAGTAAAATTTATTGCATCAAATACATGTAAATAAGGTACATAGGTGGTGTATGTTTAGTAAAGACACAATGTATTTCTACCGTTGCGGCGTGCAAAATCTTTGTACAAATTGTCAATTAATTTAAATGTTAATACAATAAATAAAACAAATTAGAAAAGTAGTTATGAAAACTTAATATCAAACTGATAAATAATTATTATTCAATGTTGTGACGTTTGAATTACATCTGAATTTTCTGTGTCTATCAATATTTTGCTGGCTTGTAAGGGGCACGTCAACATCTCGTCTCCCAAGCCAACCTAACCTGCACGTGGTACACCCTGCCAGATAACGAACTAGGCTCTGGTGATAATATCAAACAATCTCCATTAATTGATAACTCTTATAATTTAAAATTAATTTCCATTACTTGACACTGGCAGAATTATGTCTAACCAGACCATATTGCCATTAACAAAGAATCATCATCATCATCAATTTTTTGTGTTTTATATTTTTTCTGCGGTTCACAAGTAATAAAACTACGCTGGTTTTCAGTCAGAACCTAAATAAGTGTTGTTTACTCGGGAATAACCGGGAATATAAAATACTTATTTGTGCTGTTAAATGTTAATTAACCCAGGGTCTCTTAAATTTGTTTTGTTTGGATTACCAACTTGTCTAAAGGATTATATCTTTCACCGTATGGGCAAGGGCTTTGAGCCACAAATTTTATTATTAGACTCATATTTGCTTGCCTTACCATGGTTTTTTCATATTAATAAAACCTACATAGCTATTGAGGAAACTAAAATATAAATTCTTGATAATGGTTTGGGTAGGTTTATAATAATAGGACTGTTCAATAAAAGAATGAACACTATCAATATAGGTACAAGGTTATTGGTAAATTAGTAACACTACATGAACTGCAGGTTCAGCCCATCCTCAGAAATACGTTTGTGATGACGGCAGATCTTAATTCTTAATTTTGGTATTGGTAATGGGTAACCCCCGCAATACAATAATCGTTCGTTAGAGAGGTTTTATTTGAAACTCAACTTAAAAACAGCTCTGCCCTGAATTAACAGAAGATATGAGAGTGAAAGATTGGTCTTAAGTAACTCGTTGGGTTCCAGACAAAGATGTTTTTTCATTTAGTATCAGAGGTGACCTATTTTTTTTTTTTAGAATTTGGCTTGGCGCCTTCGCGAACGTTTTTGTGATGATGGGCAGGACCTGCAGTTCACGTATTGTCACTAATTTAACAATAACCCTGTATATAGGTTATTGATTTATTTTTACAGGTTTTTGTAAGATTTCTTCAATGAAAAAAGAGATCCCCTTCGTTTATCGATCAATTGGTTTCTTCATAACTTCATTCGACTCGCGGAGTGAATCAAAGAGGATACAATTAAAATGGAGTAAATCTATCGCGCACCTGTCTCTTGCCTTGAAACTCGTTTCACACCGGTTTGTCTTGGGCCTAACTTCGGATTCTATCGTTCGGTTCACGAACAGGACAATAGAACTCGCGCTCCCGCAAAAGGTCATGGAATCATACCAGGAAATATCAGCTTCCTTTTGAGCACCAAAAAATATTCCACCGACTTAAAAATATTTTTAAAAAACAACAGCTGAGTACAAAAGAGTTCAAACCCACACTACTCCACACCCACTGTATAATGCCGTCCAAACTAAGCGTTAGACGACGAATGGTGGGTATCTACCCACAAGCTCTGCTTTACTCGGAGCTAGATAATGCTGTGTGGATTCTCCCGTCTAGGTTACTTATTTTCAAGCAGTGCAGTGGCTCATCGAAGAATTTTAGTACAAAATAGAAACGCTAGACTTAAAAAATAAAAAACTCAAGCGAGCAAAGCAGCGGATAGAAGCTAAAACTCGTATAATGATTAAAATGGTCGTTACCGTCTACATAAACAATGATAATGTACAAAGCAAAATCTATCCTAGCAAATAATAAATAAACAACGTCGAGTGCAAGTCAATTCGCGCAACGAGGGTTCCGTAACTAAACATTTTATTAACATAATTATAAGAACTTGTTTCTTGCCAAATATCATGATTCTAGTTCAACGGGAAGTAGGTACCCTATAGGTCCATGGCTAGAATTAAAAATGTTTTATGGGCATTGACTACAATATTACAGTTTTCGGATTTTCCCCTTTGCTTGCCAAATTAAAAAAATACGGTGAGTACCCTACAAGTTTTGTAGGCAAGTGTTTCTTTTGAAAATTTCAAAAAAATTGGACTTGTACCTACGGCTGTAACTTTTGATTGCGTTTACTTATAATTTTGAGTTGTGTCACGGCTCCAAGAAGTTACGGATTTGAGTATTTCATGTTAGTTTCAACTCGATACCTGCACGCGTTCCTGAGAAAAGAGGGTTGACAGACGTACAGACGGATAACAAAGTGATCCTATAAGGGTTCCTTTTTTCCTTTTGAGGTATGGAACCCTAAAAAACCAAAGAAAACTCGAATATTAAATTGCATCGCAAGTAGGTTACATCTCGTTACGGTGAGTTCTTGGAGTAATTGTTTTATACAGAGAGCGTTCTTATTATCATTCGATTGTGTTCCCCTAAAAAGGTCAGTGTTTTTATCACGCGAAACTGAGTGCAGTTTTATTTCTAGTTTTATACCTTAATGATTTATAAATTTGTGGGTGCTATATTTACTTTCGGATATGAAATAACATAAATAATCGAACATAAAAAAATATGCATAAATCATTTCGTTCATGTTCATACTGATAATTTGTCTTTGCCTACCCTTGTCCATGTTCATGTTACTTATTAGTCTTAGAAAAAGCTCAGCGAGCAAAATAATTAAATTCCACCAGTTTCACAGGTGGATTATTTTTTTATTTGAAGCAAAGGTTTCGATATAAGTACTGTAAATATTTTCATACATTATGCAAGGTGTAATTTAATTATGTTTACTTCTTACGACAACTAGGATAAAAGTTTACTCAAATGCTTGTGCTTCATTGGACGGGATTTACGCACTACAACTAATACAAATAATAGAGTTTTAATATTTGATAAAACATATATCTAGCTTTTACATCATCTAGTACCTTAAATACAGGGTGTCCCGAAACTCAATGTCAAGCCGAAAACGGAAGACAAGTGACCTCACTTGTCTTCCGTCTTCTGGGTCGTTCTTCGAGAGAATTTTTTTATTTCATGAAATTTTAGCCAGCAGCTATGGTTATTTTCATAATAGGTTTGGACAAAGTTTTTACTCCGAATCCGCCACTTGATATTGCCGCCTCTTCCGTATTCTGATCAGAAAAATGTATAATAAAGTATTTTGTGAAAATCGCATGTGCGCGTATTTACTGCCACATTTGAGTTTACAATTTGAATTTACTGGAGTATTTCTCAAGCTGCGCGGCCGCGGCACTTTATGTCAAATCAGAACAAAATCACGAAACAGGCGGCCTTTTCCGTCATTTGTTCTAATTTGACGGGCAGTGCCTCGGCGGCGCAGTTCCGCTGACGCGTTGTGCGCTTCCACCTTTAAACACACGAGATAGAAATCGCATTTTCTCCCGTAATACTAAGTGCTTTTTGTACTACAACAACGAGGTAAATCATTATTTTAGAATCTTGTGAAATACTCGAGTAAATTGAAATTGTAAGCATAGAGCAAATACAGAGGTTATAAGTCTCAAATGACTCACTCGTTAGGAATTGGGAACTTTCTCGCCTAGGTGGACACTGTTCAATCAAGTTTAAAGTTGGAGTTGGAACTCTCATATCTTCAACCTTTGAGCAACAAGTTCTGCTTGTATAAGAACTGAACTTTGGAGGATTGTGTGGTGCACGGTGGAGATTGTAGCGATGCAAAGACTTTTTCTAATTTATTTTAATTTCGGTCAAGAAATATCAGATACATTTTAAAAGCTCGCACGACCCGTTTTTGCTTCCGGAGCCCCGGATTTCTGACGTCAGCATGGATAGTACGAAATCTCACTAATATTATAAACGTGAAAGTTTAGATGGATGGATAGATGGATGTTTGTTCCTTTATCACGCCAGAGCGGCTGAACGAATCTGGATGAAATTTGGCACAGAGATAGATTATAGTCTGGAATAGAACATAGGCTACTTTTAATCCCGGAATCCCCACGGGAACGAGAACTACGCGGGTGAAACCGCAAGGCGCTGCTAGTAGAAAATAACAATCGCCCCGTTTTTTTTAATTTTGGTTTGCTACATAATAGTATAAGCTCGGAGCCCCTCTTTATTATTTTATCCTGGTTATAGTATTTGTTGTTTGTGTGTGAAAAAACAGAATAAAATTAATATTAAAGGGGGGCTACAAAAAAGGTCGTTTTTTGCCGTTTTTATAGATAATGGTGCGGAACCCTTCGTACGCGAGTCTAACTCGCACTTGGCCGGTTTTATTATTTTAATTGTAACCTACCTTAGGTACACTGTAATAATTTAGAATTAATTTATTCCACGTAACATTGACTGGTGTTGATAATGATCAACTTTGAAATACCTATAAATTGTTTGCAACAGTCTAGAGTTAGCTTAATTCTATCTTTGTTAAATACTAGTTCTGAAATGAGCACCATTTTGTTATCGGCCTAGTCATTCTACAAACGGGCTGATTCTACGATCCGGGGGCGGGAGGTCATACAAAGTTATTTCGTGAGGTTTTTTATATTTTAGGTAAGTACTTGTGAGTCTTGACTTTATGAGACTGGCAAAGGTTTTAAGTTGTAAGCCCATTAAAATAGCCCTCAAAATATTCAAAAATGTTAAAGAGCTCTCAGAAACGTGACGGCACGTGTCACCCGCCTCTCCCCATAGTTGGCGTGCCGTTGAAGGGGTGAACTGGAATGAAGGGGAGAATTGTCGCGTATGCAATTAACATTTATTCGAAAATTATATTTTTAGCTGTAAAACAAGATATATTTTTTTTATCTTGTTCTATTTTGTTTTTCTGTTTTTTGTATATTTAGTCTTAAAATGTTTCTTCACTTCTCATTTAGCTGTTTTTGTAACTTAATATCTATTTTTTGTTATGTACATCTAATATTTGTGTTTGTGAGTTTCAAATAAATCTTTTTTTTTCTTTTTTTAATAGATGCACTTAGATGAATGTAAAGTTCGCTGAAAATATGCTGTATCAGTTTTGGTAAGCCAGAAAGTGATGACTTAAGTACTGACCTAATGACACAAAAAATGCGAAAGTTGGGATGGATGGGTCGATGGATGGATAGATGGATTAATTGCTTGTTACTTCTTGATGCCAAAACTGTATTTAAAGGAATGAATGAGCTTTGGCATAGAAATAGAACTGAAATAACGCGTAATTATGTTACTTTCTATCCCATTCGATAAACGTTAACGTAGAAACAACGCAGGCAGAAACTAGTTTTAATTTATACTAAAACTAGTTTCGTAGTATATTAAGGTGTTCTTTTGTCACAAGTCATGGCGAAACTACTGCGGTTTCGCGCGGTTTATGCGTTCGCAGCGGGGAGGTGTGCTACCAGCGCGTACGGTAGAGTGAACCTAATCCTGATCGTTTACAGATGACGCTAAGCGGAGCGTGCGTCCAGCAGTGAACCAGCTTAGGCTATAGATGTGTGATTTTTATTACTATTTGACGGGTTCGATTCCCGGTTCAGAGAGGCGATTATTCAAAAATCTTTGAATGCAGTTTAAATTGTTTCTAAAATCAAAATAAATCTTCTTTCAGTAAAATTTTCTATCTACAATATTTAAGGTACTTTTCCTCCATGTCGCATGGCTGTGGGACGCCTTGTATATACTATCAACGTCAATTGTTGTCCGATGTTGACGATAATTTACTTTTAATATAAAAATTGGTACCGAGTGGTGGTCCCGTGAATTAAACATTCCTAAGAAAACCAACTATTAGGTAAGTACGTGTAAATAAAAAAAAAGTGTAACTACAAGATAAGAAGTCGGTTATAGTTTCTGGATTTGAACTAAAAATATAGTTTTTTTAGCTCAAATCCAAAGGTTTAGTTTGTAATTAAGTCAAATAAGTCAAAATTCTTTTAACTGGTTTTAGCGGCAACACCGTTAAAACCAGTTAATAGAACAAACAGTTCTTTCAATAATATTAACCCGCTTACATTTATAATAAACTAACAGGTACTTCCTAGTTCCATGTCGATACGTTGCCCCTCCCTCTGCTGTATTCGATGACACCAACTCATTATGTAGTCCACGTGCTTCTTTCGTTATGGCATATTTGTATGACGTGAGCAATATCTCGCCCGATCAGCGTTGGTTGAATCTGCATTAGCATAGTAAGCGTAGAAAATTTTGCAACACAAATTTGACAAAATTTGGCGTTGTTTTCCAAGCTTATATGGAACAAACTGTAGTTTTTTAATAAAAATTTATAGTGTTTTTAATAAGATCTTTGTTTGCGATATTGAACGCTATAAAATTTACTCAATTTTACGCATATCAAGCCTAAAACTGATCTATCCGCTGCTGGTTACGGATTTCTTTTTCAACCCTTTTATTTCAAAAAAAATGTCAGAATGGTTTCTTTCTAATAAATCAAATTAATTTATTAAATCAGAAAACATAATTAGGTTCATTTGTTAGTGAGCTATCTTTCATACAAGGAAAGCACAATATATAAAAATTAAAAAAGAAGGTTTAAGGAACCATATTCGTGTCCTGATGAAGCTGTCTCAAGCGAGACTTTCTTCTTGATTTGGATCCGAATAATGATCCGCCTTTCATTCTGGCAGGTCGTAGCTACCTAGAATGAAATGCAGGATGCTGTTGGAACTGCCCCGTACTCAGCTGAGCAAAGGCAGTTTTCTTACGGATGATGGCGTGAAAACCATCGACCCGTGCCTCTGCAAACACGGTGGATGCACTGCAGAAGCGTGGTAGTACCATCAACGTCCTAAAAGCATTATTTTAAGGAAGTAAACTTATCAATGTACTGTACACGTAAGTATGCTGCTTATTTAAATTAGATAGTAATTAAGTAGATATGTTCTTCTTTACCCCCCCCCCCCCCCCCCAATCTAATAGGCTTAAAGTTTATCTGAAACTTATCTTTAAGCCTTATCCACTTTATTTTTTAATGCAAAGAAGATCACAACAAACCGTCATTTTGAACACTCATAATCAACCTAATGAGAAAACCCAAGCCACAATATCAGCAAACAATATTCTCCTACAAAAACCTTGCCAATATTTATTTATCCCTTTTCATAGGAGTCTGTTGATAGCGTATGCCATCCCGTCACTCTATTCAATAAGGCGTATGACGTAAACAGTATGCCACGATCAGCGCAGCGTGTGGCAAAAGCATTAGCATACAGAGCGCGGATCTTTGTTAGGGATTTGCAAATAGGTTTTGAGTAGGGATCGGTGGCATGGATGTTGAAACGTGCTGGGGCAGTCAAACAGCGACGCATTGTAGCCAGCGCTGCAGCTCCTTGAACTACATACCTCTAGATTGTTTGCATCAGTATGCAGTAAGTTGGTTGTAATTTTTTTTTGTTAATAAGAAGTTATACTAGAAAAAATAACAAAGATAACTGTTAAAATTTTATCCTCATAAATGACTGAGAAAATCAATGACGTTATCCGTCGACTTGTGAACCGCCCATCATAGTCAGTCGGTTAGTTTTTCGACTTTTTTCAAGAATTCAAGAACTCTTGTTCCAATTTGAGTCATGAACATATCATTGTATTGTAGGTATACGGTCTTCATTCAGGTTTTCCCTTCACGCGTGCAGGTTTTAATAGAAAACTGGCATTTCGCGCCTCGCTCTGCTTTTATTGCCATCATAACGACCTTCCGGTCGCCTGTTTTAATTCCTCTTGTTATGCTCCTATAGCAAACCTCGTAAACAACTAACAAAGCATTGTTTGGATTTAATAAACAGTGATTTGAACTATGATTTAGTGAAATTTAAAGCGTAGTTTTGGTGAAGTTTCAGACGTAATCATCATCATCAGCCTAATTAGTCCACTGCTACGTTTGCCGAGTCGCGATCTCTACTCAAGAACACGTTAACCCCAGCGGTTGTCAGCTCTTCTCGCGATATGGCCAGCCCACTGCCACTTCAGCTTGCTAATTCTTTGAGGTATTTCGACAACCTTGGTTCTCTGTCGGATGTATTCGTTACGAATTCAATTCAGAGAAACTCCGAGCATAGCTCTCTCCATAGCTCGCTGGGCGACTTTAAACTGGTGGACAAGCCCTACCGTCAGTGTCCACGTCTCAGTTCCGTAGGTTATGACGAGTAGGACGCACTGATTGAAAACTTTTGTTTTCAAGCATTGCGGTATGGATGACGAAAAGGCTCGACGTAGTTTCAGGCGTACTAAAGGTAACAAATCAAAAATACAACTCAATTAAATTAAATTTAATTTATGGACTAGTTAATACTCGCCGTCTCGCACGCAATTTTTTATGGAACCGTTCATTGGTTTATTAGTTGTTGCAGCTTTGCACGTATTTTTCAAACAGCTTTTGTAAGTCTCAGAGATACTATTTACCTCCCTGTCAAATTTGATCAAATTCCTTCATCCGCTTGATATGGATCAGTTGAGCTACTTGTAGATTGTTTGCAACAGTCTGCAGTTAGCTCAATTGTTTCAGTTGTAAATACTTTTTTTAATTTAATTCTCTTATTTGATTGTATTTTTCGTTTAAAATTATACATTTTTACGGTTATCACCCTGAATAGCTTGCTTGACATGTCTTGGCACTATGAACTTTTGGCATGTCGAAAAGGTAGTTTGAAAGTTTAATCTAAGGAGTTTACATGCTTGTTACCCCATTGCATGTCCAAAGTTCATGTTTCACAATTTCGATCAAAACTTTTGTTCCTAACGTGCTTGTTACAAATGCACCTGTTATTTTCAGCTTTCTCCATTAGAAACTTAACCGACTTTTAGCAGAGTTTATGCTGTATTTTGTAGAGATTAAAATTTGGTACTCGTTTTTGTATTCCTATACGTTTTATTTTGATTTTAACATGAGATAATGTAAATTTGTAGTTTGTGTTCGTAAAACTAAAATAATTTGAAAGCCTTCTCTTCATCATCATCAGCCTATATTAGTCCACTGCTGGACATAGGCCTTTCCTAATGAGCGCTATATATTTCTCTTACAACATGAGAAAAAATATTACAATTATTACTATTTTTTTTCCAATATTTATTGCAGCAAGTAATAAGAACAGAATACAATTAGTAATTACAACTAATATTTACACCTAAATCTATTTTCTAAAAATCTAAGCCGTCACCAGAAGGCGAAGTGCCCAGAATGCTGGCAGCATTGCCACGTTGAATGGCAATGCTAATTCGTTGAACGAAATAAAAGCCAAAGTATTTTTTTTTCTATTTTTTATTAGTGAAGTTTAGGACATATGCAATGTAGTGACATAGTCGTGTTATTTTGTGCATAAAATAATTGTTTTTCAACTATATTTTTCTTCTTTATGGTAGTTCTGCACAGTTTTTTTTTGAGCATATGTCGAAAAGTTTGGTTCTCTGTCGGATACAATGTATTCTGTTACTGTTACAAATCCTTTCCTTCAGATACACTTCAAGCATAGCTCTCTCCATAGCTGGTATAGCTGGTATACATATATATATGAATAATTTATCACAGGTACATAATTAGATTACCAATATTGCCACCAGTGGTGGAGTCTGGGATACTTTTTTCTATAGCCACCAGTGTTGCCGGAGACGAGGGTGGCAATGGTCAATGTGATGACTACTGGGAACTCAAACATTCCCCATTGTCACCAGGTGGGGGCGACATTATTTCGGTCAAAAATTTTGCAATAGTGTATTAATTAAATCTGAAAAATCAGTCTACTTTTCATCCCTTGGAAAACGTGTTCGAAACTGGCAGAAGCCAGTGTTAATAAACAAAGAAACGGTGAACCAAAGTACCAACATCGACGCCGACAGCTTTGTAATATTTCGCATGGCTGGTGGTCGTTCGCCATCCATCACCCCGTGACGACAAACGTATTGTTCACAGTTTTGTATTGTGTGTTATTGTATGATCTGTTTTTTGCCGGGAAATGTTCGCTGCGTTTTTTGAAAGGAATGCGAAGTTTTGTTTTTTACGTTTACTTTTAATTGCTGATGGGTCTGAATACAGATTTGTAGAATACAATAGAGGTGAGAGTCAGTATTTTTTCCTTTTTAAAAACATTTCTGAGCAAATCAGTGTCCTTTAAGTTATAAATATATATTAATGGTTTTTTTTTGCATAACAAAAGTCTTCTACGAAAACTTTTAATAATATCCCAAAAAAAATTGATTTCGGCAGGATTCGAACCCGCGCCTCACCTTCAGTACAGGTGCGCTTTAACCAACTAAGCAACGAGATCGACACGTGCCTGGTCGAAAATATTTGTATCGACGCTTAAGTCTTAAGAAGTCCCAGATATTTCCGACCAGGCACGTGTCGATCTCGTTGCTTAGTTGGTTAGAGCGCACCTGTACTGAAGGTGAGGCTAAGGTTCGAATCCAGCCAAAATCGATTTTTTTTGGGATATTATTAATAGTTTTCGTAGAAGATTTACCCAGTGTGAGTAACGCACTATAAAAGCAAAAAGCTAATAACAAAAGTCGCTTGGATATCAACAGAGTTTCCCCAGAAAATTATTCCATAGCTTGACTGAGAATATACTAATCCATAACAGGCCTGTTTTGCTGTTTTTGATGTTATTAAGCTGAGTGTAGAAAGAGCGTAGCAGTACTTAGAAAGCGGTACTTAGAAACTTTATCATCATCATCATAATTCATCATCAAAGGAATATTAAGAGGCTTTCATAATGATGAAAAGTCTCTTTTAATATTTCATTTAGGATGATATAACCATGTTTACATTATTTGGTATAACACTGGAGCAAACAGCGCGGATCTATCCCATTAGAAAGCTAAGTGCAGGGACATAGTAGAAACTTATTCAGTAGGTGTACCTACTGAATTAGTTTTCTGTTAGCAACGAAAGTCTATTTACAACAGTTGCTACTTTTTCAAAGCTTTTTTAATCCGGATTGAATGCGAACATTACTAATTTTGTTCGATCCTAATCATGTTAGTACATTACAGATTTTTTTGTTTTCAAATTTTGTTTATAATTCGGAAAAAGCCTTTTAATGCCGCAGTTATTTGAGTTTGAAAATATCATACGTTAAGCTACTTTCGTTGCTGACTGTACATATTTGTCACCGCCGGATTGTAGAATCAGGCCGTTTGTAAAATGTCTAGTCCGCTTACAAAACCCCACGAATATCATTCCCTTTCTCCAAATTTTAAGAATTTCAGACCTGGCGTCTTCATGAACAGGTTGATGGTGGGCAGAACCTGTTAATTCGCGCAGTGCCAAAGAATTATCAATAACGCTGTATAGCTGTTATTCTGTAGTTCTGTAGAACCACCTATACTATGCCACAGTTCTAATTACACTGGTTTACATTTATTTCGCGTGCGAGCATTCAATAACCCAAGACTTCCTTTAAACCTTACTTATCGCTTTATTCCATGGATTCTTAGCACGAACCGCCCGTATAAATCCTCCCTTAAGGCGTACAAAACAGGGTTGAAAAGGATTAGTGCATTTGTTGGGAGCAATGAACTGATAAGGTATTATGTAGAGTGAGATAGGCGTCATGTTTATTTTATGTTTCATGTGTAGGAGTTATGAGTATGTAACTTCTAGGCTTGCTGCTGGCAGTTGCGATTGCTTGATTGAGGGCCGCAGTTATGATGTTGAGCTAAGATTTAGGAGGCTATACGCTACGACGCAATTCTGTGAAAAGGATAGGCGTAGGATTTCGCGTTCATAGGAGCGGGACAGAGCAACGCAAGCCCAAAAATTAGCTTTTTACTTTTTATTTATTAATTAGGACATTATTTGAAAAAAACGCAACATGTAACATGTTTTTTATACTTAGTTTCAATTACCGTGCTTATTCTCAAGATATTAATTTCTGTACCTATTAATTGAGAAATTTATTTTAGTAAAAATTTAGAGGTAACTTGGCGATTTTTATTCTATTGAGAATTTTTTATGAAATCGAGTTTTCGAAAGATATGACGTAAAGAATACGTCCTTAACTTTACCATTATATCAATTTAAACATTAAATATTCAGTAGGTAGTTTAAAATATATGGAAATCCGGCGAGTTGATTTGAGGTAGTATAGACTCTTAAAGGTCGCATTTTTCAAACAACAAAATCTTTTTAAAAAAATGCGTCTAATTTTCAACGTTATTGCCGCTAATCAAATATCAATATGTACTGGTTAACATGACTGTTAAAAATGTCGATGGCAACATACAAAAAACGGAGAAAAATGCGGGAAGATTAAATTAATTTTTTGGGCCTTTTATAAGGCCTGACGCTTTATCTGGGTGTCCCACATGTTTCAATCCTTAGATGTATTAAATGACATCAACATCATTTTTATACGGCCTTGTGTATAAGGCTGGTTTTCACCAAGATATAATTATAAGGCTTTTGTCATTATAGTCGGGTACTCGGGGTAATATCTTAGAAATTAAATAAATCCCATAAATTATCGATTTCCGGGGGACTTGAAGCCGTGACCTTCCCTCAGTACGGTAATGCTCTAACTTACTGAGCTACGAAATCAAGTAACCGCTTAGTCGAAAATCTTGGGGACTTCCAACGGACTCTAATGCCGATAACTTCACCTACAGGGGAAACATTGAAGTTTATCCAAACGTGTTCAAGGAATAAAGTAACTTCATGTTTATTTTCGGTTAAAATTACTTAGCAGATAGATTATGTTATTTGGAGATTTTTTTCATTTTTAAGGCTCTGAACAAATTCTCGAGTAATCTCAGCTTTTAGCGCATGAAAATAACTCTTGAATTTAGGTTACCGTAGAAAATAAACTAAGTCTTTTAGAAGCTTTTTAGATCTTTCTATCTTTGCTGTAAGCTTTATTGGTTAAAAACCCATTACAATAGGTTTACTGTTACTATTTTCTGATCACTATATTTTTATACTATTGAACATATGCAAAAGACTTCATCCATCAGCAGTCTGTGAGGATGGATACACGTATACCTATCTAAAGAGCTTTTCACGAAAGATAGTCCTCTAGATGCAGCGCTGTCGGCAGTGTGAACGTATTAATTAAGTGAATTTCGCGTTAAAATTCGCGTTCGATTAACAAGTCCAAGTAATTGAAAACTTTACCATAAATAAACCGAGAAAAAAAGTTATGTTTTGTTTGCAAAAGGAGAGAGCAAAATCCTTAAAAGTGTAGCTTAGAATACTCTGGAGTTCAGGCAAGTGTTTTTTTAATACCTCCTTCATCAAAATCGGTTACGCCGTTCAGTTGCTTTGTGGCCTGAGGCAATAAGAATTCCCAGACCACTAGATTACAATGTCTTTATCTATAGATACGCTGGAAAAACATGTACCCTTGCAAGTAAATTACTCCCACTAGATTATTCCGTCACCGACCAGTCATATCAACCTTTCGATACGTCATTATGCTGTGTTTCATCGATCACACTTGAGACAAGGCGTAGACAGGGTTATTGACTAGGTTATTGATACGTTGCGTCGAATTATCAATGTGTCGAGTTGGATTTTCAAGAGCTAGCCTGAGGAGACTTAGGTAAAGTGTACTTGCAAGGAAATAATACCTGGTTTCTCGATGATATTGGCATAGGCCAAAGGAACGTAGGTAATTTTTTGTGTTGTGAGTTACGTATAATGATGGATCGCTAAGTTGGGGCTAGATAATGCTATGTGAATTATCCAGCATTATTTAATTATTTTATTTATCTCCTTTAAAAACAAAAAATTGAAGCAAAAAAAATCAATTACATTTTGTTTCTTGTTTGATAATTACTATTTATAAAGTTGTTGTATATGTATAAAATTTGACTTGCCTAAGTGCTTTTTTGTAAGCCTAAAGAAATAAAGTTATTGACTTTTGACTTTTTTTTTAAAACCCACGAAGGCCGGCTAGTAAGCACGTAAAGAGATCAGTTCTTTGCAACACTAGTTTATTTAAATAAACTTAAATAATAAGATTTAATATGCAGTACAGTGATCAAACGATGGAATTTTCAGACGCAACACCGATCAACAATGCTGTCTCAAAATAACAGACAAAACGTCTTTTTGTCATTATTCTTTTCACCGCTATTTACCTTGACGACAAATCAAAATCACCACAATACAATGTTTGGCCATTATCCTCTGGAATGACAGTAAATATTAATAAACATAGGTCAATAAATTACAACGATACAGTCATTTTTCAGACGAATTGGGGAATCCATCAGTGGAATCTGAGGTTTATTTTTTGATGTTGCCGTAGCTGATTCTGTGTTATTTTTGCTATGAAACAATCTGTCGATTTCTTTATTTGCTGAAAATTGAATTTATTTTCGTTTCAATTGTAAAAATACTAGTTTTAATTTTATTCTATTATTTGATTGATATTTTTTTTGGTAATAAAGTGTAATTTTTATAGCTCAATGGTTCGGATTAAAAATTTCTTTATATCTTAATAGTTTGTCTCCGACTTTCAATTCAGAGGTCGTGGGATTAAAATTGACATGTAAATGTTTTTGACAAGCTACAGTAAGAAACCAATTATCCTTCCGACTAGTCCTAACCCTGGTAGGGTTAGGACTAGTTGGAGCTAACCTTACCAGAGTTAGGACTAGACCTAGCCGTTTTCAGCTACAGTGACTTAACTACAATTTAGTTCAGGTAAACACTAACTCATTATTAAAATTTATTTACTAAGTTTTAGAGTTCAGCATGAGCATGCCTTAAATTACGTTAAAACACTGAGGATTTCTTGCAGGTGCTAGTTTGGGTCGGGGCATTGCCTTAAAACAGTGGTGGGACAGGCAGCAGCGCTTCTTGCAGAACAGATCTACCACCGAACTGCGACCCCCAACCCGGATGCCCAGTTTGGGGATTATGGGCATTAACCCCCATGAGATAAAAGCCAATAAGGCGATTATCATAATAATAATAATAATAATTTCATTTATTTACCCAAAACAAAAAGAAAACAAGTAGGTACTTAGACTATAAAAATAAAAAGTGAGCACAATAACAATTAAGAAAACTAACATTAATAATATATACTAAGCACAATTAACAACTTTTAAAGATAGGGTAAAGTGGGTCCTTAACTCAGCATTTCGCAGTATTAGGCAATTGCCCAATACTGCGCTGGTTTTCAGCTAGGGCCCTTACCTATCAGGGAGAGGACGGCTTCCAGCTGTGGACCATCATAGGATGTTGAGGTTGAAATCTCACCACATACCGCAGCGTACTGCGTTATGATTAAAAGATCAAGATTAGGAAAACTTAGTATGACAGGTTATTGGTAAATTAGTAACACTTCGTGATAGTGTTACTAATTTAAAACAATAACCCTGTATACACTCACTAAAATTTTCAAAATTGACTTGCCACAGTTGTTTTTTGAACGCACCATAAAATGACTGTTGTAAAACGTTTAGGCGAAGGTAAATCCAACATTGGTTTACGTTTTGTTCTTTTCTCTTTTAAACCGTATCTTTTTTGACTTGTCTCGAGTTTTTCCGTTACAAGTACCCACAGCAAAATGTCTTCTAATTTGATTACAGGTATTCATTCCGCGCCAGCAGCGCTCCGAGTCCGCGATTAAAAGTAATTACAAAAGGATTTATCTTAGACTTAATCTACATTAGGTGCTACCTACCGGTACGGTTTTCGACCGGCGTCGTAAAAAAGCGAGCAGCGATCACACGATCAAAATGGGATAGATTTTTTTTAACTGAAACAAAAGGGATCGGACATTTATTTTCACAAGCATCTACCATTTTGATCGCGCGATCATTTCCCAATAAATAATGCTAGATAATCCACACAGCATTATCAACTCATTTTGATAATGCTGTGTTGACATTCCTTTTCTCAAGTAAGATAATTTGCACACGAAAAGTATGTTTGTCAAGTCTGTTCACTATTTGTTTAATTGTTTGTTAGTAGAGACTTTTCTGGTTTAAGGAAAAACTAACAAAAAATTTAAGTAAAAATTAAAATTTAATTTAAGTCAGTCAATTTTCTTTGTCATCTATGCTCTATTTTTTTGGACTTAGTTACCTACAACATGAATATATAGCATCAGAAAATACCGTAGTGGCGCTTATCTATCTCAAGAGAGCGACTCAAATTCCACTAATGAGAGTGTCTATTCGGCTAATCTGTTTTTATCTTACAGAATTCCCTGCTAATGTAGAAAAATAAAGTAATTAGGTACTTGAGGGCTCGGTCTGCGCAAGGGAAATTAAAAGCCTTTATTCTGCGGCTTTTAAGAAAACTTCGGGCTTGGGGGTTAGGAGTAATTTGATTGTGCTGGCGAATGTGTGAAGCGTTAATTGAATTTTATAAAATGCTTTTGAGTTTGTTCTTTGTTTGAATAAATGAATGTCTATGTCTATGTCTTTGTAATTTTAAGCGACTAAATAAATAAATAAATAATAAAAAATCATTAATTGCCAAAAAAACTCTTAACCTAAACAGAATTATACATAAAAATACAAAGAAATTAAAAATAAATAGGCAAAGGGAGTAAATTCAGCTTTGAGCTGCATGCAGGGAGCATGCGGTGCTGATTTTAAATCTACTCCCGTCGGGTAGGTGGTCACCGAGGGATTGGGATAGCGGGTTGTGCGTAAAAAGTAAAAAACATTGCAATATAATGGTGAACGGCTCATACATGTTTACCTAAGCTTGAGAATTATGTGTCTATGTGCTAGTTATCCCGACTACAAATAAGAGGATGCCCTCAATTCGAGTGTATTGTTAGTAGGACCTAGGAGCTTCATTTTATCATTTTAAACATTGTTTAAAGAGGGCAAGCAGCCATTTATACGAATAGGTATAGGATTTGGTGATCATAGAATCGGGACAGGGCATACCTTTTTTGGAAAGACGTAAGCGCGTAAACGTGATTCTTTATTAACAAAGAAAATAACAATCAAATAATAGAATTAAATTAAAACTAGTATTTACAATTGAAACAATTGAGCTAACTGCAGACTGTTGCAAACAAACAGCGCATAAACTCAAATTGTTGTTCAGAAAAAAACAACACAACTAATTTAATATGAAACTAGGCTTAAGACGAAAAAATTTATTAGAATTCACCTACGAAACAAAACATAAGTCATTTCAACTAATCGCAGGGCACATCAGATATCGACCAAGCCTAGAACTACCTGTATTCAAAATTTCAGCCCAATCTGGTCAGTAGTTTTGGTGTGAAGATATAACAAACATCCATCCAAACAACCAAACTTTCCCATTTATAATATGAGTGTGATTATCCAACAATATTTATTTGGTTTTTTAACCCTTTGGTTTATAAAATGAATCTTGGATTCTAGTACCGAGTATCTAAGGTTCCTCTTTAAGGTTTCAGACCCAAAGACAAGCAGACAATGTCAACCATGTGAACCATGTATAAAGAATCAAAATGTAGGTAAATTTTGCAGTTAAATTTACGCATAGCAGTTACCAACAATTTGATGGAGATTGTATAGATTTTAACCCCTCTGGTTTTATCTTGAAAGTCGTGAAAATATTTTCACTTTGATATTCCGATATTGAAGAACAATTTCTAGGAATATTTTCAAGTTTTACGAGTTTTAGAGCAGATCTTCTGGGACTTCGCATAATAATGAGAGGTATCTGGTTATCGAATAAGCTACCAGCATGTTAACAGTGATCTAATGTTAATTAACATTTACCCACTTAGGTACATAATAAATAAACCTGTCTAGGAGACCTTTGCGGTATTAAATAATCTTTTGATAATTTTCTGAAGGTTTAATATAATTTTATGGTTCTTGGTTTAAGAGAAACTAAAAAAGCAATTAATTTAAGAGAATGGTGAAGATATCGAGCCATTCTTAAGATATAATGTTTGTAAAAACAATTATCAGGCATGCGTCCAGCAGTGAACCATTACAGTCTGTTGAGTTGTAAGTGGCCTTGTTTACTTTTACTGACAGACTTTTATAATTATGGGGATTATAATGTATTTCCTGTTTTTGATGCGAGTGTTTTATGTTGTTTTCTCAATATTTTTGGCACTATGGTTACGAATGGGTAATGAGTATTTATCTTCGATCAAAAATAAGGAGTTCGCGGCCTCCCCCGTAGATACCTAGAGCCTTACAAAAATGTCACTCAAAATTGGGTTCGTTTTGTTTTGACACAGACAGTTTGCGCAGAGCCTGACAAGTTTTTTCCATACGGAACAAGAGATTGGTGGAGTCGAATTCATTTTATTTTATTTTGTAAGTAGGTAGGTACCTACCTGAGAATTATATACCTACCTACTCAGTTTATTTTCTATAAGGATTAATTAACAGAATTCAGGTAAAGATAACGAATCATTTATTGATGAAACTATAAATTGGTGTCTCAACAGTAGGTATTTATACAAAAGGGTCATTTCAGACATACAATAATTTAAACTTACAATACAATTTCAGGCAGGCACTCTAGATTAAAAAGAACTGGTTCCTGTCTGCGGCTTTGCACGAGTTTTTTTTACGGGAAAAAAATTAACGTTTTATAAATTCATACTTCTGGTAGGTAGGTAAGAACTAGAGATGGGTCGAATATTCGTTTTATATTCGGTATTCGCAGCTTTACCGAATATTCATATTTGGCCGAATATTCGGCTGCTAACTTTATTGTGTTAGAGAATAGCTGAATCAAATCACAACACCTTAGTAGATTATCAATTATATTTTTTTCTAGTTTCTACTCGGCATAGCGTCGCAAAATATATTATTTCAGTCTAACTTTATTGTGTTAGAGAATAGCTGAATCAAATCACAACACCTTAGTAGATTATCAATTATATTTTTTTCTAGTTTCTACTCGGCATAGCGTCGCAAAATATATTTATTGATATTAAACGTTTAAACCTATCCTATTCAACCAATATAGTTCTTTATAAAGAAAATTAGTAATTTGTTTGTACTTTTCAGGTTGATATTTTAGAGATCAATCACTTAATCTACACATTAAGAGTTAGGAACTTAATTATAGTCTACTGAGATATAAGACAAATATGACATCTCATATACGACGAAACGGAATCAAATGTACCGAATATTCGGCCGAATATTCGGTTCGGTAATAGTTTTACCGAATATTCGGCCGAATGTTCGTATTCGGTGAAACCCATGTTCGGCCCATCTCTAGTAAGAACCTAGTCTTTCTTTTATTAGAGAGTCTACGCAAATGAAATTTTAGTGCGGGCCAACTAATTATTTTAAAAATCATCAACTAGTAATATTAAACTTATTTTTATGAAAAATATATTAATACATACTATAAATGAAAAAAAAAAATTAGAAGAAATAGCCTCTCCATTTATCAATTTAGAACAAAATTAATATTTTAACATAGGCAAACCAAACAACAATATTTTATGCTGATTTCACAAGTATATGACTCACATCTCAATATACGGGTAAAAAATATATATAAACTTACTGAAAATAAGAAATTCCATCCTTTTTCAGCACTTTGGACGAGTGATTCTTGCATTTTTTGTACCCATGCTTTTTGTCTGAACGCTAAAATGACACTAGTTGAAAAGCTTTCCTAACATGTCAAAATGTACCTCTTTTGCTACTGAAGGTTGTGGCGTGCGCATTGTGAATCTAAGGGGGGCCGGCAAAGCCGGACATTTTTGATCGATGGTATTTATAAATGACAGTTTTATAAACGGACAAAACATACTCTTTTGATGAAATAAAACCTTTTTACGGTGCTTAATGCATAAAACAAACGAAGAAGTTGATGTCCACGTAATTTAGCAAAGAAATTTGCGGTACGCCGCTTTTATTACAGAAAAAAAATTAAAGAGGGTCAAAAGGATTTTTTTTTCAATGAATAAGCTGTAGTTCAAATAAAAAAAAACTAATTTGGAAGCTACAATTTAAACAAATAAAAATGAATGTTATCGAAATCAGCCAATAAAGAACAAAGAACCAAAATAACACTATTAAAACAGTCAAATTAAAAACATTCTCCTTTGTTTAAGTAATTTAAAAAATAAGAAAGGAACCAATAGGCCATTCTACCCCTAGTGCGTAAGGGCTGCTATTCCTTCCATCTTTAAGCATACCACAACCACTTTGCATAATTCAAAAAGCCCTTTTGAGAAGCTCTCGGAAAAATAAATAGAAATACTTTACCATACGCTAACAGAAAATATTTCGCTCGGAACTAAACTAACACAAACACAATTTCATAGCTCAGAATAAACAAAAGGTAGAGTAAGATTGCGGTTAATAATAAAATTTAGTATGGAATTAGCTGATAGTACGCGCGCAATGATAATGGGACGGAGTCTTGCCAATGTGACGATCTCTGTGGCGCGGTGGGCGAAGGTCTGCCTGCGACGCAGGAGGTTGCGGGTTCGATTCCCGCCTCAGGACAAATCTGTGTACGATCTGCAGACATTTGTTTAGGGTGTTCTGGTCGTTTTCTATGTATAATAAAAAAATATCAATCAATGTATTTAGTAGTGTTCTGGTTGTTTTCTATGTACCTATAATAAGAAATATCTATCTATGTATTGTATTATATTATGTATATCAGTTATCTAGTACCCATAACACAAGCTCTGCTTAGATTGGGGCTCGATAATGCTGTGTGAATTGTCCAGCATTATTTATTTATTTATTAATGTAGATGTTTTTCGTCACATTTCTCATACAATCCGCGTGTTGTCTGAACAACGATAGAACCTTGTCCAAGCAGATTTGTGACATTTGTTTCAGTTCGAAATGGTTTCACCCTATTCCGACCGCGCGTGTAATAAGTACCTTTTCAGACCTCCCGGTCACTGAGTAGCTGGTTCCGGATATCCGGCGGCATATTGTATGCAAACTAGGCCGGTAGAGATAAACCATTCTTAAAATGCACGTCCCTCGACCGCGCTTACACTTAAGAAGTTACACGAAGAAGGTGATTAGACGTACACATAGATTGAGTGTCAATAGTTTTTACAAACGGTACCACAACAAAGAATGAAGAATGGTCGAATTTGTCGGCCAACTTGTGCATAAATAATAATAATGCTGGACTATTCACACAGCATTATCTAGTCCCAAGCTAAGCAGAGCTTGTGTTATGGGTACTAGACAACTGATATACATAATACAATACATTACATAGATAGACATTTTTTATTATACATAGAAAACGACCAGAACACCCGGAACAAATACCTGCAGACCGTACAAATATTTGTCCCAAGGCGGGAATCGAACCCGCAACCTCCTGCGTCGCAGGCGGACCTTCGCCCACCGCGCCACAGAGGTCGTCGTCGAAATGAGGCGAACGCGCGACAGAGCGAACGGGTCGTTCCATACAAAGCAAGCGCTCCCCACCATACAATGCCTAGCCTTAATCTGTAGTTGAGCTTTAAGTGCGAGGATGAGTCCATGTTTACAGTAGTCGATGCACGCACACAAGTAGATTGTCGCAATAAGTATTTCCTCTCGCATATTGAAATGATCACATTTCAAAAATATAAGGATGAAAATATTTAGTAACAATTCCGCGAAAAAAACCTTCTCCGATAAGTTCTAACAAAATGTAGTCCGCGTTGTAGAAGAAAACGACGCCAACTACAAAATGAAAAAATACCTATCAAAGCAATACTCGACCTTAACACTGAGAGCCAAGCAACAACGGCAGAGTCCCACCAGAGATGTTGCCACTCCGAGTTCCGCGCGCCAAGTCAAGTGTTTTTTTTTTCGCGGAATTGTTACTAAATATTGTCATCCTTATATTTTTGCAATGGATTTCCGCAAAGTAACGCCTGAATCTATTATTTATCTTATGATCACATTTTGTGGAGGGGTGTCAATTATGAATGTATAATCTCTACGTGTGAAAGCTTTTGTACATGTACATGCCCATACCGCTGCCGACTTCCCGGCACCGGCTACCCGGAAACGTCCCCGACGTCCCGGCGTATGAATAGGCTCTAAGCGTGCAGCGATGTTTATAATGAGGCGTTTTCATAATGCTAAGAAATAATTCGAACTTATTAGTATTAGAATTTAATAGTCCGGCTTTTTTTACGTTGGTTGTCAAATTAAAGTGGTTGAGACCGTGACAATCAACGCCATCTATATTCTAATAGATGGCAAGATCGGGTCGTAAATGAGTCATTTTCAAAAAAATTGTACGTAACACAAAAAACGTTACACAAAATAATTTATAAAGAATAGTTCACAATAATGTTTTTTAGACAGAATGTCACTGAATGTAACTTTGCGTTTTTGGGCATTTTTTTATTTCTCTGGTTGGTTAACTTTGACTCCGATAGAATATTTTTTTTTATAGTTTTCTTTAGTTTTTGTAGCATATTCTTGTTTTTTTTTTTAGTTTCTCAGGAATCTTTTTTTAATTTTTCTCGGTTTTTTCGCTGCCGTTCTGCTGCTGTCATTGGTGTCTAAATAAATACAATATAATTAATGATAAGTAATATAAAAGTTATAAAACTACATAGGTAATTTACTTTCTTTACATTCAAAAAAAGCATGATTAGGCATTTGAAGTCAAGTGGATTTGGGTTCAAATCCGGTCGTGAACCAATGAACTTTTCTTATCGCGGATAAGTTTATGTCTGCTCCAACAGTGACGGAAAATATCGTAAGCAACCCGGCATTCTCTAGGACCAAAAATTCGAATTGTAGGTATGTTTCACTAGCTAGCATAAGAAAATAATTTAAAATTAAAAGTACAATAGTATTTATCATAACTGTAAGTAAATTTAACAAACACTGTAGCGTTGTCGGTCTTCATGAAATTGATATTTTTTCCGTATGATGGATTTGATTTTTAGGCTTTTTACCTAAGTGTAAATATTAGTCGTAATTTGTTTTTATTCTTTGATTCTGATAAATACATACCTACATATATTTTATTTTTGTCAATTTATTATTATTTGTACAATTATAAAAAAATTTGTTGAAAAAAACTGTTAATCGAATAAGAATGTTAAATCTCAATCGGTTTATAATCAGCAAAGGTATCGCGTAATACTTTTAACAAATAGGCAAATCATAACCCCTCTTTTATTCTGAAGTTGGCTAAAATCACGACGGTTTCAGCAATATGTCCACAGCTTTACATTTATTTCTGTGTGTAACGTTACGAAATGTTACACAAAAACACGAAATGTTACACAAATTTCATGGCGACAACACGAGTTTTGATAAACCACAAAAAAGAAACTCACTGTAACGGTTAAATTTCATTCGCATTCTCATAAGTATATGGAAATACATAAACACACAAAGTTTTTGAGTTATTTCAAGACACACTTACCAAATAAAATCGACGTTACACATAGGAAAATTTGAACGACAAAAATCGACTGTCACATTCAAATCACTGACGAGAATGAAAAAAGTATGGCGGCATGGTTTTCTCGATAGCTTGGCAGCAAAAGACAGTTTTGCCAGTGCTCATTAAATTAAGACTACGTTTAAATATAAATTATAAGTACGTCTTTTCGTCGTTACAAAAAAGCGTTACACAAAAAACAAAAAAAGGGGACATAGGTTTAAAATCAAATTTTCTGTGCTTAAACTAAACGTTTTAAAGCAATTTTCTTTTCTTTCTGTAGAACAGTTTATTAACTAATATCCCCTTTAATAAATCTAATAATATATCAACGTAATAAGCGTTAGTTGATGTTTTTGTTATCAAAAGCCCATGTGGGACACAACGGAATTGTATGGAAAAGGAAACGAAACCGAAAACTCATTATTTTTATTTATTTTTAAAAAATAGATTTAATTGAACGTGAAAGATTTAAAGGATTTAAATTAACGAGAAATACTCTAAATAATATTTAGAACATAACAAATCTGTGACATTGACAACCAGTTCATAATAATTTCTTGATTTACAGGCGGGACAAAACATTTTTGGAGTAAAGTACAATTTTTTTGCAAATGACTCAAATAAAGATGTTTTATTTTTTTGAAAAAGCTTCATTTCAAACATAGTTTTGGGACAGACACAATTAATACGTTAATTTGTAATTTTGTTTCGCTTACTTCGATGTACGAGTAGGTAAAAAAATATTTTCCTAAATTTATTACAACGTGCTGGATATAATTTCTAAGGCACTGCCAGGTCGGTACCTACTGTAAAAATTCTTAGGTACAGAAATGAATAAATCTGGATAACACTGAGCATTATACGTTACTAGCAGTGCCTCGCGGTTTCACCCGCGTAGTTTCCGTTCCCGTGGGAATTCCGGAATAAAAAGCTTATGTTCTATTCCAGACTATAATCTATCTTTGTGCCAAATTTCATCCAGATCCGTTAAGCCGTTCTGGCGTGATTGAGTAACAAACATCCATCCATCTATCCATCCAAACTTTCATTTATAATATTAGTGGGATTTTTACCTAGTTTCTGCTCGCGGCTTTGCACGCGTTGTTTTTAAGGAAGTGTTGAAAGGTAACATGTATGCCATGGGAATTGATGTTAGGTACTTTTTAACATTTGTACATTTAGAACTATAACTAAAGGTACAAATGCAAAAAAAAATAGTCTTATTCATTTAATTCAGTTGTTGTGGCGTGAATAAGAGACAAAATCAAAAATTCTTTATTTCCATAAATACAAAAATGTACACTTAGAAAAGGTCAAGTTCTTAAAATGAAACACTGACACGGAAATAAAGTGGTATTTTTGATTTCTGTTGCTTCGGTATGTATGTATGTGTTGTAAAGAAGCGACTAAGAAACCTTTAGCCTGTTAGTTGTTGTTTTTCGAAATCCGTCCCAAGCTTTTTATCTTCTAAACTTAAAAGAAGAAGAAAAAGCCTTTTTGCACAGAAAGGTTTTGACTGTTTGAATTTATTTAACAAAACATTATATCAAAACTTTTGCCTACTACATAACATAGCTGCATAGCACATCTCTGGTGGAAAATCAGCCTTACATTACTTACTACCTCGTTGGTCTACCGGTCATGTGTTCAACAGCTGATAATGAGATCCTGGGTTCAAAGCCTGTGTCAGGAAGCTGGCGATGTTAAACCCAGTGCCTCGGAAAGGATGCTAAGCCGTTGGCCCTGCGCCGGACTTCTGTCCGTGTCAGTCTGCCGTCCCATCGGATTATGAGAGTACCTGGCTAGTCTCCTTTGAGACTGCCACCGAAGATTAAGCTCTAGAACATCCTTACATACTGACTGTTCAGGGGTACAACTCATCCGAATAAAAATCAAGAGATTTATATTCGATGACGACTTCAGTGGCACGGTGTGCGAAGGTCTGCCTGCGACGCAGGAGGTTGCGGGTTCGATTCTCGCCTCGGGGCAAATGTGTGTACGATCTGCAGACATTTGTTCAGGGTGTTCTGGTCATTTTCTATGTATAATAAAAAAGTATCTATCTATGTATTGTATTATATTATGTATATCAGTTATCTAGTACCCATAACAGAAGTACTGTTTAGCTTGGGGCTAGATAATGCTGTGTGAATTGTCCAGCATTATTTATTTATTTTATTTATTCGGACGAGTTGTACTCTTATTCAAGAAGTAAATTGGTCAACTCGTCCGCAGACGAGTTGTACCTAACACTCTTAAACGCTTTCGTATCAAAATATAAATCCAGGTACCTTTATATTGTGGGTACCTTGATAATTATGACATATAAACATAATTATTCGTGATTAGTAAGCAAGGTACATTTCCCATTATAAATTCGGGCGACAAAATAATTTCATGCATTGTTTATGGCGGCCCAAAACATGACTCTTGTCACAGCTGATACGAGTAGTAGCTGGTTCACTTATAAATAATACCTATTATCAAATAAAAATACTGAACAATTCATACGGCATCAAGTACAGTTTCATAGCCTAGTTAATGATATTTACGCCCGTACCACACCTCCGCGTGGAGACGAAGTTGCAGAGCCGCAAGTCGAGGTCCGCAGCGCGTCAGTACTATACTGTGACAGCGTGTAGAGCAGAAGCCGTGTGGAAAGTGTGCGGCCAACACGATTTGAGTTGAAATGTTGCGGGTGCTAATTTGGAGAGGTACGGCTCCCCTCGAAGGGAGAAATCATTTGCGGTGGGAACCAGGTCGCACCAGGCCCGCCACCTACTACTGTTCACCAGGGATGAATCCCCAGGGACGAGTTCCGACTCGTCCCCGGGCCCGTACTCCGGTACGGGCTCACAAGGAGTATATTCGACCACGACACTCTTGCGCCCTTTACGCTGCGAGCGTCACGGATGAATATCGCAGTACCTACTTAGGTACTATGATATTCATCCGTGGTGCCTAAAATAAAATAAAAAAATTCACCAGCTGTAACTTCTTAATTTTTATATTTTAACATTACAACACAAGACTTGACGATGAAGCAGCCATTCAGACTTAAGCTGTGGTCGTTGGCTTGTCATGCTTTAAGCCCCTACCTAATCTGCCCCTAAGTTATGTGACCTGATCACGCTACCTTGATGAAGCTATTCCTGTGACTTTGTTTGACCGGATTATATAGCTTTTTGTGCCACCCATAAAGCCTAATGAATGTTTGTTGAGAATAAATTTATGGCAAACAAAAAGTAAACCACTTTTGACCTTTTCTTGTTGGAAAAGAAAATATTTTTTTCAAAGCTCGTGAAAAAGATCGTGCTTCAACATAACTGGAGAGTTTAAAATGTGGGCTACCCTAAATGTATACGACGATGCTAATGTCACGGATTTAGTTTGACACTAGGATGCTGTATAATGGCGAAGTTTTTTACGTATTACGTAAAAAACTTCGCAATAATAGGGTATTACACCTATCTAAATGTATACGACAACGCTAATGTCAAGAACTTAGTTGGCCACTAAGGTTATTAGCTGTCTAATGGCGCAGTTTTTACGTATTACGCAAAAAACTGCGCAATAATAGGGTATTTTTGCAAAGTATCTTATTGATTGTATCGTGCTAATGAACCACTAAAAAAGTTAAAATAAATAAATAGCGCCATAGCGGCCGGTCTTCAGTTTGAAGTATCCAACATCTGCCTACAGTTTATACAAGTTGTCATTTAACCTAGCCGGAGGACGTCACGGTGAGAGTAACGTTGTCCTAGTCAGAGTTAAAAAAGAAACTGCACAGCACACCAAGCCACTACAAACTCCGTGTACATCTATGCTAACATCGGATTTCCTAATTCCCGGCAGGTGCACCCGTTAATCGAGTTGCTTGAGCGATGTCGGGCGACGTATCGATCGGCCGATTGACCGAAGTATGAGGCACGGCATAACCTTTTAGTGGGCAACTAGGCGCTTGTCTGGTGCCTGGGAGAAGTAGATTATAAAACTAGTTAAAATAATTTTTTTTCATTTATGTTCTTTTAAACATGTATAAAAAGCTCTTGATCGAGACGCAATACGCTGCGGTATGCGTCACGGCGGCCCAATCGACTGTCTATTCGGAGCAGCCGTCATTTGATTTTCACACCGCAGCATGATAACGAAACGACAACGCCGCGCTGTGCGTAGTACCATTCCCGATTCACTGCGCCTACCCCTCCCCGCTGACGCAGACTGCGACAGAACAAAATACCACTCTAGACGTTTTTCGTACGATTATGTGTTCGGCACCGCATACCGCAGCGTAATGCGTTGTGATCAATTTGGTTAAAAAGTTGTGACTCGTCCAGTATTATTTATTTATTAAACAATTTATAAATCACACATTCATCAACATTTTATTTAATTAATCAGAAATTTGTAGCTGGCAAAAAGCAGTCTAATAATTCACGAATTCAATCATTGAACCGTCTTGCTTATTAATTTTCCAGAAATCGTGAATTTTCCTTTAGCAGTAAAATTGAAAAGTGTAATTGATAATGAATAACTAAATCTTTATTTTTTAAAGAAATTAATTTCAATCTTAAAAATTCGTGGAATTATAAGGCATCAGTAGGAACTAATTTAATTACAGAGTTAAATTTAAATTAATGAGATATCGTAGCAACAGAGTACTTAGTACGCTTTAGAAATTTCATGTTATTAATTAAATTATGTTATTAGCGCTGAACGTAATTTTGTTGTAGAGTAGATGTGACATTCATTCAAAATATTATGTGCCTTTGCTACCTGTGAATTAGAAGATTTTCTAAGTAATAACTTGAATTATTGAAACAGAGGTGTGCTCTTTATCGGCTTCCATCCATCCACAAATATATCAAACTGAGGATAATAAAACACTGTTTTAACCGGATTGATCGCGTATATTTTATGTTTTGTTTAAAACCTGACGTTTCGGAAGCTTTTCAGCTTCCATGGTCACAGGCAGACTGAGGTGACATTTGTCTTTACAAGTAATTTGAATTTTGCATATCTACCGTCAATTATACAACTTTAATTATAACGTTCCGTATGTACGCAGTAATCACTAACAGTCTCTTGATGGGTTGTAGCTATGGATTGCTGGGAGTGGGACCTGACTCGATGTAGGACTGGATCCCAAGCAGCAGGTACTCTTCGACCATCTTCTCTATTGAAATTTTTGAATTTCAATTGCTTCTCGGAGCATTCTAGGAATGAAACGGTTTTCTCTTGCTAGTATTTGAGCTTTGTCGAAGCGAAGAAAAATGAATGAATCAAGCTGAGGATGTTGGTTCAGGAGCACGTATAGATTCCTCTGCTACGCTAACTGTCCTGGAAGGAGTTGGAACAAAAAGAGGGACAGTCCCAGGGCGGAATTTTTAGGTTTACAACAGCAAAACAGTGAACATTGCGTGTCCCAAGAGTGTGTTAAAGCCTCCCTCTGTTTTGTCTAGCGTCTCATCCTTGAGCTAAACCCCGCTATACCAAATGTAACCATTGCGTTGCGGGTTCGATTCCCGCCTTGGGACAAATATTTGTACGATCTACACCTGTAGATACAAAACGATCCACGAACAGAACACCCGGAACAAATAGGTATTTGTCCCGGGTGTTCTGGTCGTTTTCTATGTATAAAAAAAAATATTTATTTATGTAATGTATTGTATTATGTATATCAGTTATCTAGTACCCATAACACAAGCTCTGCTTAGCTTGGGGTTAGATAATGCTGTGTGAATTGTCCAGATTTTTTTTATTAATACACACGTATAAATCAAGGTACAGCCTAAACTGGCCCAGAGCACGACAAAGGCCTTCCTCTGATATCCATATTGGATTTTATCTTCGGGGGAAATGCCCATAATCCACGTTAAGCATGTTTTAGGGATCGTAGTTCAGTGGTTGAATTATTTTACAGGAGGAGCCGCTGCCAGCCTCTCGCTGTATATCTTTTAATCGCCTCTAATGAGACCCGCAGGAAGAGTTGATTTGGTGGTCTACGGTACCATTAAAATGATTTTTCTTAACCATAGTAACCAATTGAACTCAATTAACCTACGGGTTTAAATTACTGTTGACACAATTAACCGACCAGGAGCAGGAAATTGCAGTCTAAATCTGATTACCACCTCAACCAATCGCAAAGCTCTTTGTGATAATTGAATGCAAATATAAAGCTTAATGAAGCCTGAACAGCGTACCTCTAAGAGGAAATGTCACTGTTCATACTTTCAGGAATATGCTAGTTAACTAAGTGTTCTCAGATTTTGCAGGAAGAGGTTAAGAGGTGGACAGAATGAGAGCGTGTATGATACAGCAAGCAAGTTCGCTTGCTGTATACGAAATTGAAAAGATTTACGATCTGAAAATATTTTTGGTGAGTAATCGACGGTTCTTATTGGCATTGAATGGAGCCCAACGGTAAACCTTGCAGTTTACCTTCGTAGGTAAACTTGGAGGTTTAATGCTTTTTGTTGTCTGTTGTCCATGTCCACAAGCACTGAAGGTCCTGACTTGTAGAGACTTGTATGATAGAGTTTAGGATAATTCTCAAATACCTGTATATAGTGTTTACCTTTGTGCCTTTGTGGTATCAAATAAATGATTTGTATTTGTATTTTTTTTTTCTTACTTTAATTTTTTGTAGAACCTACAAAACTCGATTATTTTCATAAGTAATATACTCTTCTAGAAACAAATATATGAAAACAATTGGACTGCACATAACGTGAAACTTTTAGACCATAAATTACAAGACCACATCACCTTGTCTTCATCTTGCGGCATCCAGTATCTGCCTGCAGTCTTTCGCATCATCCGACATGGTCGGAGGAAATAGATCTTATTATGAATGATTCCCTCATCATCATTATCATCATCAGCCTATATTAGTCCACTGGACATAGCTTGCCGCACCCAGCATCTGCCAGCAGTCTTTCGCAAATCGTCATCCCACCTGGTCCGTGGGTGTCCTACACTACGTTTGCCGAGACGCGATCTCCACTCAAGAACACGTTTACCCCAGCGGTTGTCGGTTCTTCTCGAGATATGGCGAGCCCACTGCCACTTCAGCTTGCTAATCCTTTGAGCTATTTCGATAACCTTCGTTCTCTGTCAGATGATTCACTCGCTACATTAAAATTAATCCAAAAGCAACGAAGGCGTGGACTAATCTTTCTGGTTCCAAATCTCTTTAACCTCGACCAGACCTCATTCTGTTAAAAGATATGCAAGTAGGTCGAGCCGCGGGCATGACAAATAGTGTTGGTGTTTAGAGCACGGCAACAGTTGTACTGCGATCTACGTTACACAAACTTTCAGCACGCTTCGCGGGGTTCCGTACGTGAGGATCCGCTTTCTGATGTCAATTTGTATGAAGATATTAGTTTACAGAGCGATGCAATATCGTATGTACGAAGTACGGTTGAACAGTTTGAACCGTATATCAATTTCATTATGTACTATACTCGATGTTGAAGAATTTGGCACTGTTGTTTGCTACGCTACGAATGCAAATAACCTGTGAATGCAACAACTCGACTTTTTAATTGATTTTGTTCGAATTTAGAATACAACCTTCAAGCATTGGATGCCTTTTAAATTGGAATTTAAATAAAGAAAATTTTTAAATCCTACACTCGTAGTTAATGGGTCTCACAGACTGACGCCTGTGGTGGCGATCAGTACAATTTGACAACACCTTCTCGTCAAATTGTACTGACCGCTACCGTAGGCCGCGTCAGTCTGTGAGACTCTTAATGTTTTCAAAATCAAAACGAATTTTAATGCCAAAATAAATGTACAAAACTGTAAGCAAAAACGTTACTCTGACTTGACTAGTTTATACTTTTTTCAGCAAATAAACGTTGTTCCGTAACAGTTGATAGCGGTTTTAAAAAGAATAAAACTCTCCTAAAACATTATGTTAACATCATTTTATTTCGTTGTATTTTTGCTACGGCTGCTTTGTTTTATCCTCAAATAGACTACTCTGAAATTAATAGGCTACTGGAAAATAATTCTAACATGTTTTCTGATAAAAATAATGCAAAGTGTAATTAATATTTCTTCAAGGCCAGTCGTATTAGTTATAAAAATAATTTTAAAGTTTGACTATAATAATGCCGCGCCAAAATGTGATAGTGATCTTGTATCAAAAAATGTGTAATTTTAATCCCGTTTTTTTACCTAAAAAGGCATATTTTTAATAAAAATCACCTGATTACGCTTTGTTACGTTGTCACTGACTAGAATGAAAACAATTTGGAACTTATTTTAATGTCATCAAATAGCCTATTGTGTAAAAGTAGGTTTAGGAATATCATCATCATCATCCGCAGCCGGACCCACTGCTGGGTATAGGCCTCCTGAAGTTTGTGCTATCCACCACGGTCCTGTGCTATCCGCCTCCATTGACTCCCCCCGGTGCGTCCTATGTCGTCGACCCCCCTTGCTACTGGGCGTCCGACGTTTCCTTTGTCCATAATTGGCCACCAATCAGTTCCTGTTTTGCTCCACCTATCAACACCTCGCCTTGCAATGTGTCCAGCCCAACTCCATTTGAGCTCCATGACTCGAGTACCAACATCCTGGACTTTCGTCCTTCTGGCGCCAACGGCACTAGAGCCAGCCGTAAGAGGTCCCAAAGATTTTCGATGAAACCGACTAAGATTTCGTGGCTTAGTTGTTTAGAGCACACCCGTACTGAGGGTAGGGCGCGGGTTCAAGTCCTGCCGAAACCAAAAATTTTTGGGAACTTTTTTCATTTCTTAAAAACCTTATGATCCTTATGTAGGTAAACGTGTTTGAATATGTTAAATAGGAACTAACCTATTCAAACACGTTTACCTAAACGGTTCAATAAAAAAAAGGAAATTTTCTTAGAAAAAGGGGTGACAGACAGACAGACGGAAAACAAAGTGATCCTACAATTGTTTTTTTTAGGGTTACTTATCCAAAGGGTTTCACCCTTTTACTAAGACCCTATATCAAACTTAACAAATAATTAAAATAAAACAAATATTAAAATTAAAGTAGGCTCCTATACAAAAGACGTAATTTTTTTACTATATTTGCCGAGTACTTTTGTCGAGGCAGTACGATGGTGCGGAACCCTATTCGTGAGAGTTGACTCGCACTTGACTGGTTATACTTTTGAGGTATGGAACGAAAACGCGCTTATTCGAACGATAAATACTGTCGCATTGTACGCATTGTCTATAGTCAAGAGCTATTCAAATCTTTAGGCAACTAATCAGTTGTCAAGAAACACCAAGAATAAGTCAGTCATCCCGTGACCACGGCAGTGTGTAAGCCTATCGAAACGTCGGGAATATAAGGTAATTAAACGCGATAAATTCCCGTTAAATAGTATTTATAAATAAGAATAAGCCGTTCTTAATTTCTCAGAACCCTTCTTGTGCTAAAATAACAAGGTAATAATTGTACCTACACCCGAAATAGCTTTTTATTTAGCACTAAACAGGTGGTTTCTTACAATTGTTGGCAACACGAGCTCCACACTTTAAATATTAATGAAACACTTTACAATCGCTATAAAAGTGTAGACCGGGTTTAACCGGTAAATAAAGTGTGCGAATTAAAAGGTAACGGGTAGTTTATAGCTACTTTTAAAGTTTAATATCGAATCTAGATGACTTTAAACGTAATTTTAGACCCATTTTCAATGATGATGCTTTCACGGCAATAGTTCGTTTATTATAATATAATTAATAATAATAAATTATTTATTTCCAGACACGAGATCCATATAGTTACAATTACAACTCAATAGTTAAAACTGAGAGATACATGAATACATGAAACAAAACAAAAATATAGAAATTGGTACATACACACATACATACGTACGTCAAAAAAAATTGCTAGATAAATTTGTTAGCGGTGGCGAATTTTCTATGGTTTTCAAAAGAAATATCGCGCGTGGTAGAAAATCTGTTGTTGAAAACTGCGAAGAGTCCGCTTCCGCTCCCGCTCAACTATCCACCGCAAACGCACCTTCGAGGTGCATGTGTTTGAAGTGCCATCACAAGTCTGATAAGTTCACGAACATTCAGATTCGAGCAGTATTTCAGTGAGAAGGAAAACCGAGCTTAAGGTCTGAAACGCACTAGCGGCTGACTGTAATGCGGCAGGCCGCAGTGTATACAGTCTGCCAAACCGGCACGTCACCGTTATCCGGCTAACCGTAACATCTCGGTTCTATTGTTGAACAGTAGTCTTAGTAGAAATAATTCACGTTTATTATTATTTTAATTCATAGATATTAGTGTTAACAGAATATTAATCGAATTTTGGAGTGTGTAAGAGTTAATAGAATATTAGAGTCGGAAATCGCAGAAGATCGCACGGAGTAGAAAGATTTGGGGGAGGCCTTTGCCCAGCAGCGGGACGGAATAGGCTGAGAAAAAAATTAGAGTTACTAAAAATATATATTTTTCTGTTGTTTTGTAGTCAGTCAGCCGTGTGGACATGCACGCACCAAAGGTTCTGCCAGAAAACTCAACTTTCTGTGAAGCAACATTAACATGAGGCAGGACCTAATTGGTTCACTATATCATGTAAGTTACTACAGTTAATTATTTTTATGGTTTTTAGGGTTCCGTACCCATAGGTTAAAACATGATCCTATTACTAAGATTCCGCTGTCCGTCCGTCTGTCTGTCCGACTGTCACCAGGCTGTATCTCATGAACCGTGATAGTTAGACAGTTGAAATTTTCACAGATGATGTCTGACATTGTAAAAACAACTGAATCAACTACAGCATGATCTTAATAGAATGAGGTTCGTATTTTCGTCTTTCGTTTTGTTGGATTGGCAATGGCTTGAAATATCATTTCAGACGAATGCTCGCGGTGAGAAAGTGCCTTTACCTAAGGGCGTTCGAGCGTTGAGAATTAACAACTCATCAAAACTCCCAACTAACTCTCTCGCCCTATTTTACTGCTACTGTATCTACTCGTTATGTGTAATCAAAGCCAACAAACTATAGCTCAGAGCGGCTAGTATGAGTTGCCCATTATCAAATCGAATAAAGTTTTCGACCGCTACTGTGCTAAATGCTACGAATCACCCAAAATCATTCGACAACATACTCGATTTCGTATAAAACTATTGGATGGCTATCGATCTATTAAAATTCGTTCCTCTTAGTAACCAATAGGTGCGTTGCATGGCGCTAAATGTATGAAAAGTAACGAAAACTATTTAAGTATTCGTAAACTATGCAAAAGTCAGACTAGGCCTCAGAAGCCTGGTAACTGGAAATGGTAAACTCCATTGTTCGTACATAATCGGTACGAAGCCGGTTAATGCACGAGTACCGGTTAAACCCGGTTAGAACCGGTCCGTCACAGCTCTCGACGCTGATATATCGACGCGGAGTTGCTGCTCTGAATTTAGGGTTACTTTGAACAATGCCGTGTGGATCAAGGCACAAAAGAAACTTCAGGTTACAGATTTGGCTGAGGATCTCAAGCAGCTCAAATATGCAGGTCTCGACAGAGCCTACTAGCGTGTCAGCATTGCCATACAGCAGTTGGGCAATAAAGCCAGCTGCAGAGTCTCACTATTTATATTGTCATCATCATCATCATCAGCCTATATTAGTCCACTGCTGGACATAGGCCTCCCCTAATAAGCGCCATCGCGCCCTGTCTTCAGCTTGCCGCATCCAGCATCTATCAGCAGTCTTTCGCAAATCGTCATCCCACCTGGTCGGAGGGCGACTTACACGTTTGCCGAGTCGCGGTCTCCACTCAGAGAGATTTATATTGTGAATGATATTATTACATGGTTTCTGAGACAGCAGCGCATTTTTACTCTATGCATGGTTTATTATAAAACAATAATAACCAAGACCGAGTTTCGGCCAAGGAGCGCCGTGGCCGAATCTCATCTCTTAACCTGATTATGGAAAAGGCTTATAACTTAACCCCCTTGCATAGAACATTAGTTGGACTAGTTTACGACAACTAACGTGTAACTGAACGCTGTTCTTGGATGTAAAACGGGTTAAATGTATCGCAGCAGCCAAATACATATCTGTTGCTGTCTCGTTGCTGGATCAATTGCTCTGTGAACCGCGTTTATCGTTCAATTTGTCAAGTATTTCTCGAATTGATTTGAACCGCTGCACTGTACTTCAAGCATAAGTTTTGAATTAGGCATAGAGTGCTATGAACTTAAATTAGCAGTAGCTTAGATAAATAAACAAAGTAGCCAAGTGCGAGTCCTGCACGGAGAGTTCCGTTTAGTTTAACATTCAATAAATTACGTATCATTTTTTATGAGAGGAGAGTTTTTTACTTGACTTATACATTGCTTTTTGCACAATTGCATGTGTCCTTGTCAGAGGGATATTTTATAGGTTTTTATTTTACCGCTGCAAGTACAAAAATAATTATTATTAGACGAAAAATAAATGATTTATCTATCTATTATATTGTGATAATATTAAGTTTAATTTAATTTAAATTCGATACACGTTAATGAAAAAAACAATCTTGACTGACACAGAAGAACAACAAAGTGATTCTATAGTTTTTCTTTTAATGTACAGAATTTAAATTCGGAAATACGTATAATTTACTGATATTCGCTCTCATTTTTGACATTAGGTGTCAAATTTGACATTTTTGATCTTAACTTGTGATATTCCTACACACAAAATGAGTGGTCTAGTTAATGGTACAATTAACTGGACCACTGATGCAGCGAAGATATTTTTTAACGGTGGTCCAGTTATCCTGTAAACTGAACCACGGAATGAAAGAATCTTTGGTGGTACAGTTAACTGGACTACGGAAAAAAAGATTTTCGGTGGTCCAGTTAACTAGTCCAGCTGAACGGGACCACGGGCAAGGAGCGAATTAATATATGTATGTTTGGAGAAAACTGAGTGGGGTCCGTAATTCTATAAATATTTTGATATATCTACTCTAAACACACAATCCTTTCCTTTCGGTTTGTAGTTCGCCAAATAAGCTACTTACTACAAACAAGGAAATTAAATAAATGTTGTCGAACAATGTAGCTTGTATACTTTATAAATATTTTATACTGACGAGAATAAATGCACTGCTCCCTATTGTGTTAGGTGTCGAGTACAGTTTAATACCCGTCTGTGAATATCTGCCTACGTATAGTTGAAAGTCACAGACTTTGGGAAAAGCTAGGCTACTTTATACTAAAAACTTCCCACCTGGGAAGATTTACTTGTCAGATTACCATGTCAAAGTGAAGCAAAGTGACTTATTTTGCAAAATAGGTCATAGGAAGTCTGTTAAAAACAGAGAAAAGAGAAAATTGAGGAAATTCAAGTGGATTGTATCAATTTAGGTACCTTACGAAAGTAAGAAGCGAAAACACCGTTGTGTGACGTGTGGTGGTTGTGTTTAAAACCGACTGAAGAAAGACAAGGACATTATTTGTTCGACTATATATTTTCATGTGAAAATATGCATTCGAACAAATAAACGTGGTGGTTGTGTTTAAAAGTGACTGAAAAAAGACAAGGACACTATTATTTCGACTATATATTTTCATGTGAAAATATGCATTCGAACAAATAAACCAAAAACATTTTTGTATTTAAACTTTACAGGCCTTTATAATTAAAATTAGAAATCAAAAAACCCCGATTGCTAAAACATTCTTCATCTATCTGTACCCAAAATTTCGTCCAGATCGGTCGTAAAATACGACCTGTAGAGGAGTACGTACATTCTGACAGAATCCATACTTTTGCTAGTAGTTGATGCAGAGACATTTCGCTCGCTTTGCTCGCTCGGTCAATTATTTTTTTGCCTAAAATAATTAGAATAAGTCGTTAGATTATAATAAATAAACCGCCTAGCTAAATATTGCCGTGCCCTAGCAAGGTTGTTGGTACATGTTTGAAACACTTTATCTATAAAATCCCGTGTACGTACAACATATTTTGCAATAGCAATATTGAGTATAGCTCACGGTAATATTTTCTCTTATGTTTTTTTTTTATGTTAGCAGAATTCGGCCCCAACTGTGGTACAGGTTAGCTAGGCAATAGCACTCGAGACCAGTATACGGGCCCATTAAGTGTGCTAACGTTAGATAGCCAAGTATTTTTATGGCAGTTTTTCGTTCGACCAGTTGGACAGACAATAAAAAGTACATTTATGGAGATATCAGAAAATGCTCGTAGATTTCTATTCTAAAGTTGCTTTAGTAGAAATTGCTTCAATGAGTTAAAATTTTCTTTGAAAGTTCAATCCCTTTGGTTTTTATTCAGACTATATTTTTATTTGAAAAAAGTGCGTTAATTTAAGAAATTAATAAATCCCAAAAATTTACGATCCCGACGGGATTCGAACCCGCACCTTCCCCTTCAGCGCAGGGGTGCTCTTTTTCCAACTAAGCTACGTGATCTTATCTAGTCGGCCCGAAAATCTTTGGGAGTTCTTTCGGCACTTACGCCGTCAGCGCCACCTACAGAGGAAACAATGAAGTTATCCAATTCTGCTCAAAGACCAAATTTACATTTAGTTCTTTGACGAGAGGTTTTGCCGTTGCTTGATACCTTGATAAAACCTCTCGTCAAAGAACTAAATGTAAATTTGGTCTTTGAGCAGAATTGGATAACTTCATTGTTTCCTCTGTAGGTGGCGCTGACGGCGTAAGTGCCGAAAGAACTCCCAAAGATTTTCGGGCCGACTAGATAAGATCACGTAGCTTAGTTGGAAAAAGAGCACCCCTGCGCTGAAGGGGAAGGTGCGGGTTCGAATCCCGTCGGGATCGTAAATTTTTGGGATTTATTAATTTCTTAGAAATTACCCAGAGTATAATAAATAAAAACCTTAGAATGCGTTAATTTACTTTTTCTTTCTTTTTTTTGGCTGCGGCTGGCCCTTTTTGAGCCTTATCTTGCGTATGCAATCTAGAGATAACAATTTAATAGAATGATGAAAAAGTCTTTGTGGTAACACGATCAAGGACCTGTTTGGTCCTTGATCGTGTTACCACAAAGACTTTTTCAAAGACTTTTCAAGGTTATCGACATAGCTCAAAGGATTAGCAAGCTGAAGTGGCAGTAGGCTAGCCATATCTCGAGAAGAACCGACAACCGCTGGGGTAAACGTGTTCTTGAGTGGAGACCGCGACTCGGCAAACGTAGTGTAAGACACCCTCCAACAAGGTGGGATGACGATTAGCGAAAGACGAAGACAGGGCGAAGATAAATAAACAAAGACAGACCGAAGACAGGGCGCTATGGCGTCGCATACCTTCTTTGATTGATGGAGGTAGGTATGTTAACATAAAATAAAATCTTTTAACTTTTTACCGACTCCAGGAGGAGGTTCGATGTTCGGCTTTCAATATTTTATATGATGTATGACCAGATTTAAAAAAAAATTAGAGTCAAGCTTAAAAACCAACAAAATACTATTAAAAAACACGACTAGCTACTACAACAAAATCCGTGATATCTTCGCCAATTCTAAATCGATTTTAATGATTTTTTCGTTGTTGTATAGAAATTAAATTTGAAGTGGACCCATAAACGATTGACCCTGATAGAGAAATGATGATATATGCGCCGTAAAACGTATTTTATCATCATCACATGATCATTTTCACAAAGCAAATGGTTACCATGGCAACGGTACGCCGTTGCCATGGTAACCAAGACGTAATCAAGAGGTCTTTTGAATCTTCGTTTCATCCATGAGACATCCACCACTCATCACATTCAACAAAATTAGACTCAAATTTTAACTACCAGTTTATAGTTAAAATAATATTACCTAAAAAAATATTAGTTTTACACAAAATAACTTAATTACAAACTCTGCTCTAACTTTAAGCCCAAAGTGGTTATTGGTACCCTATCCAATTTTTCTAATTAATGTCGTCACTATATTTGAAGTAATGAAAAGTTCCCCACCCATTAAAGGTGGATTGAACGAACAGATCACCCTATACCAAGAGTACAATATAACCACTCGCTAGCAAGATTTATCCAGCTCTACTGTAGCAGGTCCGAGCATGTCAGATCTCGCCTCTGCAGGATTACCTGCCCAGACACGCTGTTTTTAATTGAAGCAAACCGCTTGTTAATTCAAACTTTGCATTTTATTGTTTATTTTGTAGTGTTGATTGATCGTGTAAATGATTATGTGTACACAAGGTATGGTTGAATATTTAAAAGTACTAATTTAATAACCTTTGTTATTATAACCGTTGTTTGAGTATGTGATGAAAATAAACAAAGTTTTGATCAAAAAATTCGTAGCACATTTTCGCATCTACGAAATTCGTAGCACATGTACGCATCTACGAAATTCGTAGCACATGTACACATCTACGAAATTCGTAGCACATCTCTTTAAATCCAACTCAAAGTCTCTCTCTGTATTATAAGAACATGGTTTATGAACACTATCTTTCTTCAGTCATATATTGTTTTTATTTTGCATCTGTTTTATAAAAGTTGATAATTATTTATTTATTATGTATTTTATTACTATGTACAGTATGTATGTATTGTATGTTTAAGTAATAGGCCACCGTCTATACGTGTACTTCAGCTTTTTGTCCAGCCCAAGGTTGTCTGGAAGAGATCGTTTGCACCATTGTGTAACTCTGATATCTATCTTTTCCTGTATTTTCTTGGTGCACAATAAAGTGTATTGTATTGTATTTATATGCTACTAGCAGCGCCTCGCGGTTTCACCCGCGTAGTTCCCGTTCCCGTAGGAATTTCGGGATAAAAAGTAGCCTATGTCCTATTCCAGACTATAATCTATCTCTGTGCCAAATTTCATCCGAATCCGTTTTGCCGTTCTGGCGTGATAAAGGAACAAACATCCATCCATCTATCTATCCATCTATCTATCCATCCATCCATCTAAACTTTCACGTTTATAATATTAGTGAGATTGTATCTGTATACAACAAGTATACAAACATACAAACATACAAACATACAAACATACAAACATAGGGTGCTAACCTCATAACCCTCCCCTGTCGGTAGTCGGGTAAAAATAAAAGAAAAATGAGACTATTTTGGAAAAAAAAGATAGTTACGGTTCATTTAATATACTGAGTTGAAATTTTAAACTAACAAGCTTAAATTGATCCAATATCCAGCAAATACCAGCTGGTCAATGACGCCGAAAAATTCGAACGCGTTGCCAAAATGTTTTCGTAAACCTACTCAGAATCCAAACTAGTGCTCAATTGTGCACCACAAATTCTGTTTTCAGCGCACGTACTATTGAAAACTGAAACCATACCAGATTTACTCTTATAGCAAGCAGGTAGGGTTCAATATCGAGTGGAGATATTGGCAGAGTTGCAGTAGGGTTAGATCTTGCACGAATACTATTCTTATCTTGTATCAGACAGCTGTATGTCGCTGAATTTCATTGCAGTCGCGAATTTGTGGTTTGTGACTCAAATAACGTTGTTTTCCTGAATGGAATTTATTTCTGCTATAAACTAACACTGATTGTAACATAATTTATTAATCTTTATGAATGGGAACATCACATTCAGAGGCCGTATAGGTGTACACATTGGAGACTAAGTTAAAACAAGGGCTACCCTTACACCGTTCATCTACCGCTGACGTCCATCGTGAAGAGGAGGCTTAAAACAAAAATCGGTCCGTCACAATCGCAGACCGAGTTTTAGCGGTCGCACCAAACAACTAATATCTTCGGCAACCAGATGACGGGCGTGCGGTGGACTAGCGGCCATAGTAAATGCACGTAAATTTATTACCGCTACTTTGTCGCTATCGTCTCGCTATCGGTTACGTTTCGTTGAACCACATGACAAACGGCGTTATTTTTATTTTAGTTCGGGAGAACTAAAATAAAAATAATTTCGTTGATGTCGGCGGTGGACAAACGGTGTAAGGGTTACCACCTTGTTTTAACTTAGCCTCTAATGTATACACCTCTACGGCCTATATATATCATCTACATCGAAAACCACAAGTGGAGAAGAGAGTATTTTGCATAAACCCCGTTCCTATAGAGCATGGCCAGCTTGGTATCGTCGGTCATGCACGTTAAGAACGTGCTTTGCCTTGTATTCACCATTTTGCTTGTCGTTAACTGAATCTGAAACTGAACCGAAACACAGCCCTGTTACTTAACCCGGAGAATCGCCATATAGACGAGTCGCCCAGATATGTCCTTACGCATTTTGCTCGTCATTAACTGAATCTGAAACTGAACCGAAACACAGCCCTGTTACTTAACCCGGAGAATCGCCATATAGACGAGTCGCCCAGATATGTCCTTACGCATTTTGCTCGTCATTAACTGAATCTGAAACTGAACCGAAACACAGCCCTGTTACTTAACCCGGCGAATCGCCATATAGACGAGTCGCCCAGATATGTCCTTACGCGTTTTGCTCGTAATTAACTGAATCTGAAACTGAACCGAAACACAGCCTGTTACTTATCCCGGAGAAACGCCATACAGACGATTCGCCCAGATATGTCCTTACGCATTTTGCTCGTAATTAACTGAATCTGAAACTGAACCGAAACACAGCCCTGTTACTTAACCCGGAGAATCACCATACAGACAAGTCGCCCAGATATGTCCTTACGCAAGCTCAGACGTATACTGTACTATATAGATGCAGTTTTTTTACTTGAAAAGTTTAAGTAAAGGGGTAGTATTTATAGATAAGCTTATGCGCAAAGAAAAGTTTCCAACTCAAGCGGAGATGCACTGCAACAACACTCACAAGGCTGGTGCCTGCGGCAAGACGACTAGCCAAATCACACAAGTTGCCGCACGTAATGGCAATATGGTAATGGCTACCTACTACAAGCTCCCAGAAAAAGTTAAAGACGCACTAAATCACGAATATTTTAATAAAAAGCTTAGAAAACTGGCTCGTAGAGAAAGCGTTCTACACCAATATTGATTATATTTTTTTCAGAACTACCTAACTGGATTATGTTTCAGCATAAATTACGTCGTATTATTTGATAAATTATTAACAAAAAGTTTATCCAACAAAAATCGGTAATGCAACTTCAATCGATTGTATAGGTACGGATAAGGAAACAATGTTGTTGGTGTGATGACGTTTTTTTTGTAAACCATTCATTAAAACGATTAAAGTAAATTCAAGCTCTATGACTAGGCTTTTTATTTCCTACTATACATAATATAATATAGCGGAGGCCTATGTCCAGCAGTGGACTAACATAGGCTGAGAGTTCTATACAGTGGGCATCTACAACACAGTTTAGAAAAAGGAAATGATATAACAGGACAAATTGAAGGGATGAGATCGAGATCTTCGACCTATCATCCGCTTAGCCCGCTGGTACACACTGCTGAGATTATTTGAGATTATCTTATTTACACGACAGCTTAAAAATTAAATTGAGCTCAAGGTTTGATTACAAGCCTTGATTCAAACATCAAACATCAAAGTGCTTCATAAATATCCTTTAGACCTTTCAGGACTCTAGAACACGTCACAAAATTCAAATTACTGTAAAACTAGGAATTAAAGTGATCACTTGAATTTTTTGAACTTACTCAAACGGAAGGTCTCTACACTTTGCTTATAAACAAGGTATTAAATAGGCGATCCTTTTCTTCAAAGACTACAAAAACGAAAATGTAAAGAAAATCTCACAATAAATAATAATACTAAATAAGTTAAAACAAAATATTGTCACGTAAGCTCGCTATCATTTTACTCTGCTATCGTTCATCTGCGCTAGGGATGTGACATGTTTTCCGGATAAGGAAGGATGTAAAAATTTACGACCCAGATCGGGGCTGAGATTGAAAATGTCAACGGTTTCGATACTCTACTCCGTGAATGCAGAAGGTGTCTGCTTCGGTGAATAGTTTGTTTACGTTGAATGAATGAAATTTTATAGTTTGCAGATCGTAAAATATTCATGTGTTTCAAATCGGATAAGACAACAAATGTTGTTGGTGTAATAAATCACGTTGTTTTTTTTAAACCATTAATTAAAACTATTAAGGAAAATGTATGGTTCATAGCTAGGCTTTTTATTTTAATTTTACTAATAAAGCAAAAAAATAACGAATAAATAGCAAATTGAACAAATAATGTACCTAGCTATAAAGGTAGGTAAATATCCCTCAACTATTCCCCTTCTTGTTTTTAAATGCAACTTAATTATCTTTATCATCGTCAAACTTAACCACACCATCGAACTAAAGGACGATGATGCTTTGAACTTGAACGAGGTTCCACAAAAAGTTCGGATGGCCTATGCGTACGAAGGTTAGAGTCCACTTTCCCGTAAAGAAACTACCCCATCACTAATTAGATGTAACAGCACGTCGACACCGGAACAGAACTGAACGTGCCTGATACTTCCCCACACAGATTATAATATCTGTGTTTATTTTAACAGTGTTGATACAGTGGATTATGACGGTTGGATCTAATTGTTTATTGATAACGTTTGAAACATTGTTTTACTGAATTTTTTGCGATATTCGCCTCAAAGTCCAATCCAAGTACCCAGATGGATATTGAACCCTATTCTTACAGAATAAGGCTAAAAGTAACCTTAGCTCTACCATCTTGTGACACTGCCTGAACCAAAGGCATGAAAAATATAAGGATGAAAATATTTAGTAACAATTCCGCGAAAAAAGCCCTCTCCGACAAGTTTCAACAAAATGTAGTCCGCGCCGTAGAAGAAAACGACGCCAACTACAACTTGTCGGAGAGGGCTTTTTTCGCGGAATTGTTACTAAATATTTTCATCCTTATATATTGCAATGGATTTCCGCAAAGTAACGCCTGAATCTATTATTTATCAAAGGCATGAACCTTACCTAAAAGTGTTAGACCTTCAAAGAAACTACTATTGCCGCCGCAGTAATACAAAACAGTCCGCATTACGAAAACTCCACAGATAATAAAAGTCCATATCGCTAAAGGTATCAGTACTAAAGACGGGCTTTACCATTATTATCCCCAAAAAAGGGGTCAGCGACATCGTAATAAGGATCATCCTATAATCCAAAATGAAGCCTCAAAGAAAACTAGTTACAAGTAAGCTAATAACAGTTTTGTGACCACAAAGGGTGATACAGGACTCCGGAATAGCGAAAAGATGAAAAGCTTGTCCATTTCATTTACTAAGTAAACTGTATTGGCCTGCTTTGCTTGCGACAACTGCAACACAATTGTAAATGAAATGGATAGATAGAACATACTTTATTGCACACTTAAAACTAAAAAGAATTTACAAATTAAACAATAACAATATAAGTGACAATTGGCGGTCTTATCGCTCAAGAGCGATCTCTGCCAGACAACCTGGTTTGCCTCATATATTTTTTATTTTGCGTTGGTTGATCCGCAAACTGCCGTTTGAGGTTGATAATTCGTATGGAATGGTACGTGGTAAGGAAAAGCCTCTGCCCGGGGATTGTTGTCTAGGGTAGAATAGAGAAAAAATACGTCACTTCGGCATCCAATGCGTAAATTATTTGAAATGCATTCCATCAACTTCAATAATCTACGTAATGTATGACGATGCAATGTCATATCTGCTGCTAGTTGGCTGCTAGTTATTGTCTAAAAGGTGTCTTATGTTTGATTGGCACTACGCCACACTCACTAGTATTGGATATTAATGCAAGCAAGGTGGCTCTACATTATGCTACGCCGTAGAAGTCTACGAAACCGATAAATGCTACGCCGTAGAAAAACTACGAAACCGGTAAATGCTACACCGTAGAAAGTCTACGGAACCGATAATTGCTACGCCGTAGAAAGTCTACGAAACCGATAAATGCTACGCCGTAGAAGCTCTACGAAACGATTCTCATAAATAATAAAATAAATTATTTATTAGTTTTCAAATACCTTTCTCGAACACCAGAGTTTACTTCTACATTTTCGAAAACAATCTCTATATTCAAGAAATAAAATTTTACCTACGTATACATAAAGTTTACGATGATGTGAAAAATTCTTTGAAATTTTTGAAAGTAAAGGTAGGCACTATAGAAACAAAAATCTAACATTTTCCATGTTTCAATCCTTAAAATTTTACGGTGAACATTATAGAAGTGAAATGAAATGAATCACCAGATCATAACAATCCAAGACAAACCGTTCAAACCAAAAGCTTAGCCAGCTTTCAAGTCCTATTACAAAAACTTCCACAGCGGGAATTTCCACAGTGGGCCAAATAAACGAAAAGGCTAGCAGATAACCTCTTTCCCTCCGGATATTATCATTAAAGAACCCGTTGGCCCCAGTTTTCGGACCATAAATAACGTATCAGTGTAACGTCTCGACTGGCCGTTCTGTGAGCCTGCACTGCGATGAAGCATCTTTTTTTCTTTTGTACCAATAACGAAATGCTAACGGAATGACATAGATTGATATTGAATTATTCCTGATAGATATCATTAGGATTAATGGGAGGTTTTTTGATAAAATATAAAACCGCGAACTTAGAAGATATGAGTTAATTAAATCGACTGCTTTGGAGCTTTGTTACCCTTCGAGTAACAAATAATGTCACAAATAGCAAAACGCGGCTGGTAGGAAACGGCAAAAGACTGAAATCAAACTTATTTTCTTTGTAGTTTCTTTGTAAGTAACAAAGAAACTACTATAGCTATAAAGCTATATATAGATATAACATCTATGTGGTTATCTGCTACTGAGGGAATACAAGTTCTTAAGTGCTTACCTATTGACAATAACTTTTCGCGTAATATGATACCTGGTTTCGGTGATATTCATGAATGGAAAAAAAATTGTAAATAAATCAACAAAATTCTAAGCTGGTTTTTCATTACAATAGTAAGTTTAGTTGCATAATTTCTTACATTTTAATCGTATTCCAACGAAAATTCAAACTCTTTTCCGCACTGCGTCTGTCCATAATAAATCTGCGGGCACTTCCCAGCTCCCTACATGCGGAGTTCCCATGCGGCAAGTAGATAATACGAGTGACGTCATAGAGTTATAGATTTAAAGATGCATTTTATGGATAAGTGTTTTCGTAATAGCTCTTCGTATAAAAGAGCCTGGGTAAGCAGAATGAACTTCGACTTTGAATCTAGGTTATCTTTACATTGATGGTTTAAGGCGAAATTCGTTCGTATTTTCGAGACAAGGACGAGCGAACGCCGCACGGTGAAGGCGAAAAAGGAAGGCAAGAGCCGGCCGGCGCGCAATTTCACGGGCAAAAAAATAAAGCCATAATCGTCAAAAATGTTTAGTTAAGTATTTTTAGACGATATTTCATTAATATATGTTGAAAATCCAGCAAATGAAACTGGTTTTCCGTAGTATTTTAAGTAACTTTGCGATTTTTTTGTATCGAGTCAAGTTGAGTCAATCGTGTTTCGACTCCCATAACTTACTAACAAAAACATAAACTTTTGATGCTCATCAAAAAATATTTAAAAAATAGTATTTTATTGCCAATTGATTTTCTGTACAGTCAAAACGTGTTTTGGGACTCATTACGAAAAATTCTTGTTCTTGAAGAATTTTTCCGATTATATAATTTTCTTTTGGAGAAATAATGATTTATTTTGTATTCATTATAATGTCTAAAAACATTACGAAGTAGTTTCTCAAAATCAGTAATCTTGATGGATAATTTACTTGAATTAATATTGGACACCCAAGCAATTGTCATTCGAAATATAAATATTATCACAGCTCCAAAAGACGGTCTATAAACAAAAGAGAGACGATAAAAAAAAACTCCTTTACAATAAACTCTTTACGTTCTACGTAGATAGAATGCATTTTGTTTAAAAATCAAGCCCGCGCGATGCAGTCCGTTCGGCATATCTTTTTTGGTTAAACTTCTACGTAACAAATAAAAATGGCATATCCGAACGAACCAGGGTTAACCTTTATAGTACCTACTAAAATTCTGCTAACGCATTTTTCCCAACCAGAGCTATTCTCGTGAAATAAAACTATTGGAATAGATTCGAAGCGCTTACAACCTTTATGCAATGGAAGCGGATTTTTTACGTTCATAGGATACAATTTTTATTTTGTTACGTCTAGGTATTGAAGTCTTTTATTTATTTTCAGACTGTATTAGAGCACTCGTTGGATATTGAATCCTAATTCTGGGCTTTATATATATATATTTACATACATATTTTATTTACTTAGTTTTCTTTTGTAGTAGAATATGTTTTTAATTAATTAGGATTAAGGTTTATTTCGATGTAGTATAAACAATACTCGTATGTCGTCGTGGTATAGATTTAAAGAGACAATCATTCTGATGACGTCAAAATAAGTTTATTTAAAGCATACTGTCAGTCTTTTTACACGAGCAGCCTGTGGTTCAACTGCACTCAGAAAGCCGTCAACACTCTTCGCGTCCAATATAACAATGCCTTCAGGATGCTGTTGGGACTCCCGCGGTTTTGCAGCGCTTCCGGCATGTTCGCCGAAGCGCGTGTGGATGGCTTCGCGGCCTGCATGCGCAGAAAAGCGGCCTCACTGCTGAGCAGAGTCCCCCTGTCCACTAACAGCATCCTGGTTATGATAGCGGATAAGCTAGATGGGCCGCTATATAAACACAGCATTGCTGTGTTGGTAAAATCATGTTTTAATCGCTAAAGCTAAACTAACATAGTTATTAAGACAATTGTTACTAACTAATATGGATTATTCTGATTATCTGAAATAAATGACTATTAGTATTATTATATTATTATTATTGCTTTTCTTTTATATTTCACTGCTGCAACTAAATAACCTACAAATTTTGTACCTTTAAGAAGCCAGAGGTTTGAGCCCTCGTCTTTAAATACAAGTAGCAAACTTAGTTATTAACTTAGTTAAGTACAAAAATTAGTCTTATCTCGAAAAGTAACCTAACAGTCCCCAAAACCCAGTCCGTTCAAATATGACTTAGATCTTAAAACTCAGTTACGATTTAAATAATATTTTATTCGGAAATTTCAACATCCATTTTAGATATATTCAAATTTTCATATTCGATTCCAAGCGCGGTACAAAAGCGGACTACCCGGGAAGTACCGAATACCTGGTCTCCGATACCTATGAATACCTATTCTAGTACTTGGCATGCAAGGGGCCTACCGATAAAATATCTTCGAGTTAAAAACGCTAAATTTAATGGCTGAAGATCGTGATGTAGCTGAGGCGAAACGAACGCAATTTCGTCTTTTTGACCCCAGACTTGTGTAAGACGCCTTATATGTGTCGGTTTGACAGTAGGTAAGCATAGTATCTAAGCATAGTCTAGACTCGGCAAACGTAGTGTAGGACGCTCTCCGACCAGGTGGGATGACGATTTGCGAAAGACTGCTGGCAGATGCTGGATGCGGCAAGCTGAAGACAGGGCGCTATGGCGCTCATTGGGGGAGGCCTATGTCCAGCAGTGGATTGATATAGGTTGATGATGATGATGAAGCATAGTATGGATGAGAAACTGAAAGCTGCGGGTTCGATTATCACTTCGGGACAAAAATATGTAATAGAGTAATCCTAAGCAAGTGGTGATCACAATAGGCCTATCATGGCCGTAGTGATAAGAAAGCCACCAAAAGCAAATAACAAAAAAACCCGAAGCAAATACAATATGTTTCATTTCTTACAACAGAACAGGAAAATATATATTGTAAGTATTATAAATGTTCCGATTATGTTAATCTTCCGCATATTCTTAGGTTTGTCGCATCTCTCATAAGATTGCCTGGAATAATTATGATTATTATTTTTATCTATTTAATAACTTTAGTTTCCGCACACAAAGCAATAATGAAGGCCAAATGGAATTTATGGAATAAATAAATTTAAATAAAAACGGCCAAGTGCGAGTCACACTCGCGTACGAAGGGTTCTGTACCATTATCTATAAAAACGAGCAAAAATATCACGTTTGTAGTACGGGAGTACCCCTTAAATATTTATTTTATTCTATTTTTTAGTATTTGTTGTTATAGCGGCAACTGTTATAGCGGAAATACATCATCTTTGAAAATTTCAACTGTCTTACTATCACGGTTCTTGAGATACAGCCTGGTGGCAGACGGACAGACGGACAGCGGAGTCTCAGTAATAGTGTCCTGTTTTTACCCTTTGGGTACGGAACCCTAAAAATATATCAAAGAGTAGATCGCTTACGGCTACAAGGACGTCTTTTGTACTCGATTTCCAACATGTCAATTCAATTCGTTTGCTCGTGTGGTGTAAAATAAATCTTAAATTTTTCCCATTTCATCGTTCCAAACTATTTGCAATAATATTATTTCTTTCCATATTTAATTCTTCATTAACAAAGAAAATTACAATCAAATAATAGAATTAAATTAAAACTAGTATTTACAATTGAAACAATTGAGCTAACTGCAGACTGTGGCAAACAATCTACAGTTAGCTCAACTTATCCATATCAATACCAGTCGGAAGCGTGCCCAAGACGCAAGCTGCATTGCCCCGCTGTTTAGCAATGCTGATGCGCTGCGCCAGATACTCACCAGCTCTCGGGTCACGCGTCGCTTCGACTAGACGCTCAGATATTTTTTTTGAAAACCCGGAGAGATAATATTATTGTATTGGCCTTATGTTAAAACTAGTATTTACAATTAAAACAAATAGAGAGCTTTGTCGATTACTTTGGTAATTTATTTAAATATATTTATTAAATAAATAAAAATGCGACATATACTAAGTTCGTTATCTATGGTTTAAAATTCGTTTCGTAGTAGGTCCCAAGCATCCAGCCGTATTTTAATAATGGCTTACAAGCCATGCTCGGGCATCGTCGAGATTTTTGCATATCGCCTGTAATCGGGCTATTGCAGATATTCGAAGATCCCATTCCTGGGTCGGAGTGGAGCGGGGCAAAGCGGGAGGTATGTCGGTAATAAAATATGTTGAAATATTGTTCAGATGGTTGGGTGTTTAGTCGACTGTGAAATATTAAAAAGATTATTTGATTGTTTTGATAAAACTGACGAACGACTTCAAATTCCAAAGTATTTTCTCAGTTTTTTTAGGGTTCCGTACCCAAAGGGTAAAAACGGGACCCTATTACTAAGTTTTTACTGTCCGTCTGTCCGTCTGTCATCAGGCTGTATCTCATGAACCGTGATAGTTAGACAGTTGAAGTTTTCACAGATGATATATTTCTATTGCCGCTACAAATACTAAAAACAGAATTAAATAAATATTTAAGGGGGCTCCCATACAACAAACGTGATTTTTTTCCCGTTTTTATAGATAATGGTACGGAACCCTTCGTGCGCGAGTCCAACTCGCACTTGGCCGGTTTTTTTAAGTTTTTGGGGACAAATTCTGGGTGAGGTAGTTCCGTTGAACTGGTGGTGGAATTTTACGAGACCACATCGGGATCATTCTCAACAATAGCAAGAATTTTCCAAATCTGTCCTTGACGGAGAAAACGACGAACGACTTTTTTGTTTTTAGCTTCGTCGGGGTGGGACTGAACCTCTAAGTTCCATACAAACGTACTATTCGATTCATTTGTAAACGACGTCCCCGATTGTACTAATATAATTTTGCAAGCATAATCGGATATGAAATATCGATGTTTGTACCGTTTTAGTTTTTCAAAATACATAATAATCAATAAGTGAGAGCAAAAATTCGTTTTTATCAATTTTCAAGCGATTTTATTACTTTCGCTCTAATTTAGTTTTTCGAAATTAAGTATTTCGAAGAACTAAAACGATAAAAACATAGCTATTACTTATCCGATCATGTATGCAAAATTTCATTAAAATCGAGGACGCAGTTTCCTAATGAATCGAAAAGTACGTTTGTATGGGAACTTAAGAGGTTCAGGGCCTTCATTATAAGTCATAGTCACATAACATAGTCAGTTTGACATTCGCTGAGTTTCGTTGCCTGACACTTTTGCAATTATAATATATTTTTGGTGCACAGAACTACTGCTCAAAAAAACAATAAATGTCCCAGTAGCTCTGTGCACAGAACTACAGCACAAAACTACTAGGAAAAATTTATTTTTCACAAACCGTTTGATTTCAAAGCATGGTGCTCAAGAAAATTAACAAAAACTTTGTTACAACTGCAAGAGGGCTTTATCAAAACTCATTCCACGAATGCAAACTTTTAATTTCCATCCAATGACAGTTTAAATGCACATTTCAAAACAAAACGAGATTCCCGCGAAACTTTCAGCATCTAAAATTGAATTTTCAGACGCGTCAGTCCTCAGAATTGAAACTAAAGACGGAAGTTTGTGAATGGCTTTTCAGATCTTATCTGTGTGGCAATAGGGTATGAATTGGCTCAACCGTTTCTTAATCGGATTACATGGGACTTGGTCCAGGTATTTATTGCAAGTCTGTAACTTTTGTTGAGATGAAACAGGCAAATTTTTAGATTTTACGGTTTTGAGGGAAATAATAATGCAAAATGAAATATTTAAGGCATCAAAACAATTTTGGTAGGTAATTACTTACTCCGTGTAAGGTAGCAGCGGCAATTACGACCCACCTAATTTGAAAGTGCTATAGATCGCGTATTTCGTGACGTATTGTGACATGATTTTGTGTTTTTTTAAGGTTCAGTTCAATAAGCATCTACTCAATTCAAAAAAATATTCATATTGTCGATAATTAAAAAATATGGACCTTTTTAAAAACCGTTCCTTTGGCTTTATTATATACCATAGCTGACTGCTATGGTATAAGGCCCCAATCGAAAATCTGTTTTTCTGGAAAGTGTTTATAGGAATTATAATTATTCATTGAGACATAGAAATACCAAAACAAAAATCTAAATTTTAATATCAGCGCTACCTGTCCCAAAATCCAGAAGAACCTAATGATATCCGGAAAATCACAAGAAACTCCGAAGAAATACGGAAAATTATCCTTACACCTAATTGAATAGCTCGTCCCCGTATAAATCTTCCTGGCCTTAATAAAGATATCCCAGTTTTAGAAGATTCGGAATATATTCAGTTTTATCTGGGGGTAACAAACGACTGGATTAGGTACCTACATACTTGCCGACGAGTATGGGCAAGATAGATATGCCGTTTTGAAGTTCATGGCAAAATGTTTGGGTACAATGCGTTGTTGGTAGAATAGGTAGAATAGCAGATCTGCTATTCTACCTATTCTTACTGTTCTATTCTTATTGTTACCGAGGTTGATGATCATCAACCTCGGTAACGAGTGTCATAAATACCACTGCAAGGGTCAAGAAAGACAAGGGTCTCTTCCATACCTCGAAGGATCTCGCAACAATCTTATCAAGATTTTTGTGAGATCCTTCTAGTAAGGTTAACTAAGGTTAACGAGGTGATTTTTGAATTGATTTGACGTCGTGGTCAAACAGCTTTTAACCTTTTACGATTTTTTTTTTGCTTTGAGGCATCAAGAGGAACGCGGCGTCTCAGCTGAAAAGGCAAAACGAAATCAAATGAGAAAAGTTGTTGTGATATTCAAATTATTTATTTCAACCCAAATAACACGAGATATGCTAAAAGTCAATTGTTTTTTATAGACCTTCGTTTGACGACGTTTGACCACTATCTCACGTAATGGAAGGTGAAGATGTGGCCAACGGTGTATCACGAAGGTCTAAAAGATACCTATTCACTCTTGTCTTGAAGCGACCCAGGTTGTAATTGACGGGAAAAAGAGCAGAAAAAGAGAAAAAACCAGAAAATGAGCGTGTATTCTGTGTTCTTTCTATTCTCCTCATTTACTATAGGTTGGGGTCTGATTTAGTAACCATTGGGTGACTTCGACTTTACCGTTGTTTTTGGGCGATGATATTTCACAGAGAACCGTAGATTTGAGGATTCATTCCAAATTCATAGGCCGAGATAAAAAGCACTTTTCAAGAGCCTTTAGATACTCTTTTGTAAGAAAATATTCAGGTTCATTTTTGAGTGGTTTGTAGAGGTCTTTCACCTAATAGGTTATCTCTGGTAACATTTTTAGAAAGCTTTTTGAAAATTGAGTTAGACTCTTATCGAGTTATGACACCCTGGTACTTTGTTATTGGTACTATGATTTTCTTATTCGATTGAATGTTGGACATAAAAAATCTATATTTAATATTTATATGAATTGTGAGTTTGTGAGGTTGTAGGGAGGTAATCTCTGGATCTACTGAACCGATTTTGAATATTCTTTTACAAATAGAAAGCCACGTTATTTGTAAGTGTCATAGGCTATATATTAATATATTATATTATATTAATCTAACTGTATATACTATATTTACCAACCCACTTTTTATTTGATTGACTTTTGTCCCACTAATAAAAAAACCTTGACGTTTGGTTTCTTTCTAGGATTGTAGGTACCTCATAATGTATAACCTACTTAGTTTATATGGTTCGATCTTGGACCGTCCAGAACACAATTTGACCACATTTGATATTTGCCTGGAACTTAAAGTGACTACTACACAATAGATCAAGCACTCAAGTCCACTAGAACACAAATTGACTAGTGCATATTTTTTCTACTTAACAGTGACATGAACCCAAACTGTCGGGACATTCAGGTATAAAATTTATTTCCTACCTTTCGATGTTTATCATTATTACCAAAGTCCTTTGTGTGTTTACCTGTCGGTTTACAAAAATTGGTGCAAAATAGATAATATATTATTATTATCTTTGGTGATTATCCCAACCCATTTCACAAGTCGTGTTATGCTTCTTCATAGTAATGTGGCCAAACCACATTAAAATAGAACGCGAAAGTTTGGATGTTTGGAGAGATGTTTGTTACCTCTTCACGCCAAAACAGCTACTGGACGGATCAGGCTGAAAGCTCTAGACCTGAAATAAAATGCTATTTTTAATCCCATATACTGGTAGGGGATAAAAAATTGCTTTTTAACTATTTATTTAAAAAAACAAAAGAAATAGTTGTGATGGGAACTTTCCCATCTGATACACCATATCTGATACAATACAATACAAAACACTTTATTGTACACCAGAAAAAGAACATTACAAAAAGACATTACATAACACAAGTACAATGGGCGGCCCTTATCGCTTAGAAGCGATCTCTTCCAGGCAACCTTTGGATGGAAAGAATTTTGTGAATCAACTAATTCTTTTTTTTTCTTTCTAAATAACCATAAACAACGCAAGCGAAGCCGTGTGCAGTAATTGTAGATACCTTTCTAGTTCCGTTCGGGGAAAATCATGTCGTGTAATTAATTTTCCCCACTTCGAATACCCTTAATCTTGTTAATCTTTGTACACGGTTCTTTGTACACAATCACGGTCTTCACAAAATCACCTTGCAAGCCCTCGTACAAAATCACGGCACGAATCATGTTTTAATAAAGCAACCCATAAATTCTCAGAACAGTTTCACACCGAATAAAGACAATAGTTTACAATTTAACCAGGAATTTGTCTTGTTAATGGCTTTTGGAGTTCGGAGCTACGATACAATAAACTTTCTCAATGTACGCTACACTGAATTATGGAAAGGTGAATATGTGTAAAGTTTATTGAATTTGGGTGAGAATAAACTGATGTTTACTTCGAACTGGGGCGACAGGAAATTAACTACAAGGCCTAGAGTTTGGTTACATAAAACTTAATAAACTTTCGCGATTTGTTAACACAGAATTTTTGTGACGTGTCCAAGAGTCCTGTAAGGTCTAAAGGAAATAAAGCACTTTGATATTTGATGTTTGACTTTGTATCTGTCTGTACAAAATCTCTTCATCTCTTTGTGGTGAGAAACGGCAACGAATTTTGCGTAGAAACGCCGAAAAAATATTTTATTTATGTGGGTTGAAATATGAAATTTTTTGGTATGACACGGCAAAAATGAATTTGTGGTGCGAAACAGCGCTACACCTATTTACCGGGTAATTATCGCGTACCTTTTGTTTTATGTTCCCCAAAGTTTCTATCGCGTTACAGCGATCGCGGTCACGGGGTGACTGGATGTAATCGAAGTTACCTACATACTAGCCGAGAGATAACATAGAGACTAGTCAATCTTTTGATTATTGTGCACGACACGGCCATGAGCCTAGCGTGGGATCGTCGTCAATCTATTAGACATACCTGCTTACGAATAGTACGCAACTTAGCTCCTAAGTACTTTTTTCTTATCTGTATGCCTAAATGTTAATTGATGTTGATGTTGTTGGTAAAAAAATGCCATAAAATTTGCAAATTTTTTTTAATTAATTTTTTTTTTTTAATTGTTGTGATTGTATCGAGACGTCATCCAGACGCTCTAGTTTGGTGTGGGATTTGTATGTCATTCTATAAAAAAAAAAAACATCTGCGTATATAGGTACTATAGAGTATGCAAACTTAGGTCAGTGGCCGTAATTATAGCAAAACCACTTCGATAACATTCTCCAAATTAACTTAAAACTGTAGAGCGTGTAAAATTTTGCTCAAATACGGTGGTAGGTTTCAAAACGGAGATAAGTGAAACGAATGTTACTTTAAAAGTTCTAAAACAGCGTTGACGCAAACCTCCTAAAATCAGAGTAAAACGAAAAATCCTGGTGCATAAAATAACTGTGCAATTTCCTTAAGCTTCTACTCGGACGTTGCATAAAACATTTTCGGCAGTCGGCCACAAATGCGCTCCAATATGGCGTCTGCTACATAACATTCTAATGCAGATGGGGTTGTTATTCCGAGGGACGGTATCGAAACGATTTCTATCCCTTTCAGACAATCGTGCTACATTTTGAAAAATTCTAGCGCAATCAACTTTGTATTGCGAGACTGGCATCATACAATCGTGCTAAATTTTGAAAAATTCTCGCGGAATCAACTTTGTATTGCGAGACTGGCATCATACAATCGTGCTACATTTTGAAAAATTCTCGCGGAATCAACTATGTAATGCGAAACCGGCATCATACAGTCGTGCTACATTTTGAAAAATTCTCACGGAATCAACTTTCTAATGCGAGACCGGCACCATGCGATCGTGCATGCATTAACGGATAGGCTTAAGAAAATTATAAATACACGTATTTAAATGCGTTTAATTGTAACTGCTGTAAGCCTGTTGATTCTTTTCCGGAAAATTATAAAGTGCATGACTATTCGAATCATTCTTTATTAAAACCTTAAATTACAATTGTTTACTACAATTTCTAGGGTTAATTTAATACTAGAATCAACAAACATACTTAAATAAAAAAACGTTGGCTACCGCGACATTATAGAAAAACCGCTGTCCGTGGGAGAAACTATGAATACCTACTATAAATACCGAACTGTTTCAATTTCCTAGCAGTACATTTTCTTAGTACCTACATTGTTTTTATTACAATGTCTCAGAAACTCTTCTCCAAATTGTAATATCGTTCAACACGATAAACCCACCCAGGTGGAAGCAGATTCTCCTCTCATTCAAATAAAACACTTTTCAACGTGAAATGTTCGTGAAAAGTTACCCGTGAGAGCCTGAATGCTTGAAAGAGATGCACACATGTCTCAACACGCTTCAGAAAGAGAGGAAGTTAGAAAGCTCAGTTAATGAGCACAAAATGTACCTTACTTTAAAGTTCCAGATTCCGTAGTTACACAAAACCACTGGCTTTTGGTCTCATCGGGCTTACCTTGTTGATAATGGATTGGATTTAAGCAGTGTTGTTCAATTTTATTGCAGTAAGTACGATGCATTATTTCGATGATGAAAATCTCGTATATTGAACAAAACACATCTAGAATACAACAATTTCAAATCAATACCACAATTTACAATTTTTTTTATTTAGTCATCAACTAATAGGTTAAGTATTACAAAATAATAATAATAACACCCAAAAAACCACAGAGGTTTGTAACGGAGCGCTATTAGTGAGTCAATCTTGCGATATAACAAAGTGTGATTTTTGTGTTATCTCATCTCACTAATCACTATCACTAATATTATAAACGTGAAAGTTTAGATGGATGGATGGATGGATGGATGGATAGATAGATGGATGGATGTTTGTTCCTTTATCACGCCAGAACGGCAAAACGGATCTGGATGAAATTTGGCACAGAGATAGATTATAGTCTGGAATAGGACATAGGCTACTTTTTATCCCGAAATTCCTACGGGAACGGGAACTACGCGGGTGAAACCGCGAGGCGCTGCTAGTAGAAAAATAAATACATTAAAACGACAGGTAGGTATTGTAAGTAAGCTATTATTAACATGCGTTTCAACAAAAAATAATGATGAAGATAAACAAATGGCACATTTTTTCCTACTTAGGTACCTAAGTATATACTAGGTATTAGTTATTTGCTTATCCTAAACTTAGAACATTAAGGTTTTTTTGTTATAGTGCTTACCCGCACTTTGGATACCGCTAAGAAATGAAATAAGTTCCCAAAAATAATCGGTTTAGGCGGGACTCGAACCCGCGCCAAACCCTCAGTACGGGTGCTCTAACCAACTAAGCCACGAAACTCTTAGTCGGTTCAACCGAAAATCTTTGGGACCTCTTACGGACTATAGCGCCGGTGGCTCCATATTATTCATTTCTTAGAATATTAGGAAATAACCTTTAATTATATTATTTCTTATTCTAAACATCACTTTATGTAGGTAAGAACTTAGTTGATACTGATATTGTGTAAGCAATTTGATTCAGAATAGACAAAAATAAAATTTAAACGACTGGTGACTTCCACCCGTATGAAATATAGACCAACTAGCAGCGCCTCGTGGTTTCACCCGCGTAGTTCCCGTTCCCGTAGGAATTTCGGGATAAAAAGTAGCCTATGTCCTATTCCAGACTATAATCTATCTCTGAGCCAAATTTCATCCAGATCCGTTTTGCCGTTCTGGCGTGATAAAGGAACAAACATCCATCCATCTATCTATCCATCCATCCATCTAAACTTTCACGTTTATAATATTAGTGAGATATAACGGATAGAAGTCACCAAAAATGCAGAAGATTAGTCGCCTAAGTACCTAACCGAGTTTTTGTAAAGACTTCCTGCTTGTCGCTACTTTAAGATGACGCGTGTACAGAATATTCATGTCGCATATTCACGCTTCATTGGTTCAAGGTGCTGACTGAATTTAGTTTGGTACACATTTTTTTGAGTTATTTAGGTACAGGCTGAAGCTAATCCGTCGTTTTTTTTTTGTTATGAATGCTTACCTTCTTTCGGCAGAAATGACAATTCACGCGAGCAGGGCCCTAATTACACTAAAATAATCGCTTCACAATAACAATACAATACAATACAAAAATGCTTTATTGTACACCATAAAATAACATTACAAAGAGACATCACATAAGATAAGTACAATGGGCGGCCTTATCGCTAAGAAGCGATCACTTCAGGCAACCTTGATAACCATTGTATTCTACGATTTTTTTTAATAATATCCAAAAAAAATTAGATTTCGGCAGGATTCGAACCCGCGCCTCACCTTCAGTACAAGTGCGCTCTAACCAACTAAGCAAGACACGTGCGTGGTCGAAAATATCTGGGACTTCTTACGACTTAAGCGTCGTATTAGCTCCACCTACACGGGAAACCTTGAGAGACGTAACCACGTAGTGATGTAGTCACGCTTACAAAATGACATCGACATCGATGAAAAATGTTGGTCAAACACTACTTAGTTTACTTACTAGACGTTTGTAATGTTACGCAAAATAAATCTGTGTAGCCTATCCATTAGACTCTAGAATTTCTTGCATCTATGGACGATCCTGTGACGATACGACTGTCGTACTAAAGTGATTTTTAGCAGAATTCGGCCCCTGGTCTTGGTTACAGAATAACTACCTATATATACAGGGTGGAAAGAATCTATGGGCCCTGGAGGGAACTACCTTAAATCCTTTAGCTAGCTCATTTAACTGAAAGGAAACATTCCTTTATTTTTAAAAAGAACCATTATTGCATTCAAAAATATTCAAAAATTCCTTGTCTCACCTGGGAATCGAACCAACTAAAAATTAAAAAATAAACCCTAGAATAATATAATATTAGCTACTTATTGTACTAAAAAACTGCACTTTTATAAAAAATCATCATCGTAGTCTTTCCATTTCAGAAAAGGTTTTCACCTAGTTCAGGCATATGCATTATCATATCCCATAATAAATATATAAGAGTAAGTGCTCTTTTTTATCTCTAAAGTTGAAAATATTATTTTATTTTCGGCGCCAATACGGATACTTCTATATAATTCGTCCAACAATGCCTTAGCTTTCCGTCAGCCAGAAGTATACAGGATGTAAAGCTTTCAAACGACTCTACCGTGTCGAGTAAACTCTTTGAAAGGAGCAAGTAATCCAAAGTAGATTTGGTGATCACGCATGAAATTCTCGAGAGACTATCTTTACCAACCATAAAGCCACCGTTTGAATCCAAAAATCCACTCAAAACCTCCTAAACTACGATTTTATTATCTGAAAAAAAGCTAAACCATGCACGTGAAAATTAAACCTTATACCAACGCAATAAAAGTTATCACGCAAATCGTTCCTAAACTTCTTTGCTTCAGACAAAAATTGAGGATCGCGCGTCAGTCGACTTTGAATTTTATGTAAATTGTAAGAAGGATTTTAAATGTGAAAATGCAATTTTGTCGGATAACGGATGACAATAGTACCAATCGAGACGATTCATGAATAAATGTATGAATGGTTTTCGAATAGTTCTCGAACTAGGTTCGAGGGCTAGCGTCCATTTTTTATATGAATATTGTTTGATAAAGATTTGTGTGGCGAGGTAGGTGCAGGGAAGAATAATAAAACCGGTCAAGTGCGAGTCGGACTCGCGCACGAAGGGTTCCGTACCATTATCTATAGAAACGGCAAAAAAACACGTTTGTTGTATGGAAGCCCCCTTAAATATTTATATTATTCTTTTAGTATTTGTTGTTATAGCGGCCACAGAAATACATCATCTGTGAAACTTTCAACTGTCTAACTATCACGGGTCATGAGATACAGCCTGGTGACAGACGGACAGACGGACAGCGAAGTCTTAGTAATAGGGTCCCGTTTTTACCCTTTGGGTACGGAACCCTAAAAACGAAATATGCGAATTTTTTCGCGACAGCTGCCATGATAGCTCACAAGATGTGTGATGTAAGTTAATTCGCTGGAAACAGGAAGCGATATTTGAAAAAGCCATTTCACTTATTGCTTTTTTGGATATTTTTAAAACTGTACTAGCTATAATATTTAAACTGTGACGGATTCTGATGAAGGTAAGGTCCATTATTGATATTCATGAGACTGAGGTTTTATTGAGAGAGATTCAGATGACATTTCAGAATGATGTAGACTTGTTTAAGTTACGATAAGTGTGAAGGGATCTTTGTTTTTCTCACAATTGTTCTGGTTGCCTGGAAGAAATCGCTCTGAGCAATAAGGCCGCCAAATACAGTGCTGTTCTCTAAAATATGTTTAATTAAATACAATCTGTTTTTTTTAAGTTGATTAATAAAGTATTAAGTAGACAGGGCGCGATAGCGCTCATTAGGGGAGGCCTATGTCCAGTAGTGATGATGATGATGATGATGATGAATAAAGTATGATCTATCTATCTATGTTTACAATTTTCTAAGATCTTGAATTATTGTTTTTTCTTTTGTTATCCTCTGGTGTGTGAAGGGACCAAAATTCGGTTCGCTATCAAAATGGTTTGTTTGCGAAGGAACCAAAAATTGGTTTAAAAAAACTGCTAAATCGAGCTTTTCGCAGAGGAATTACACTCTTATACAAAGCGTTAATTTAAACTCTTTAATATTTTATTTGTAGGTACCTATATATATACTTGTACTATTATGTGCACATAGGATAGACTAGCTATTAAACCAAAAATAATGCCCTTTTGTTCGGACTATGTCCCCCTGGTTGAAATCAAAGACGCGCATCAAAAAGGTTGGTTTTTTAAGTTCGAATATTTTTTGTTTTTTGGTTGGTACGTGTTTTTTTTTTTAGCCACATTGTTGTAAATATAATAAGGCTTCTTTAAAAAGAACTTAAATTACTCAATGGACTGATATAGGCTGATGATGTGTTATTAAGAATAAAGTGTATCAAAAAAGCTTGGGACGACTTCTGCTCCAACTCGAAAACTAACGTTCTAACAAGGTAAAGGTTTCTTGTTCGCTTCTTTACTTTACCTTAAAAAGATTGAAGTGGACAAAAAATCAAAGTGATCACTTTATTTCCTAGTTTTACATAAGTTATCTGAGTTTTGTGACGTGTCCAAGAGTCCTGTAAGGTCTAAAGGAAATAAAGCACTTTGAATTTTGAATTTTATCTAATAAGTCAATTTTGCAGCCATAAGCAGGATAATAATAACAAAAAAAATATGAGGAGACGTTGATTTTAATTTTGCCAATCAACCAACAATTTCAAACTTACTTCATCACACAAACTTTCTCGTACTCGGTCTAATATTACAGGAAATGTTATTACAAGCATATATTCCCTATTCTATTGAATATTTGATGAATGTTCCGTTTGTTTAAGCCTACTACCGAGTTTTGTTCGATCGCAGAGTCGGCAAAAAGCCAATAAGAGGTTTTCTTTACAAAAAAATTAGCCTTGTACTTGGGGCTGTCCTGAGTTAAAATAAATAGAATAGGTTATTTTAATCTACATGAGCAAAAAACTAAAAATAAAGGTACTATTATTATCGAGAAAGCTTAGGCTCAAAAGAAAATAAATTTGAAATAAAATTTAATGTTTCCAGTTTTTTTTATCTGTTTTTAAACAACATGAAATAGTAAGCGCAATGTCCAAATACAAAAACAAAAAACACCAACTTGGATTTCCTTACCAAAAGTTGTATTACACTTTTAGGAGACCACGTCGGAATCATTATCTTTACAAAAACGAAGGATACTTATTGGTCATTTGGCGTATTGGTTATTTTACGATTGGACATTTTGCGTATTCATGATGTTATTTCCATTGGTCATTTTACGTATTGGTTATTTTGCGATTGGTCATTTTGCGTATTCATGATGTTATTTCCATTGGTCATTTCACGTATAGGTTATTTTGCGATTGGCATTTTGCGTATTCATGATGTTATTTCCATTGGTCATTTCACGTATAGGTTATTTTGCGATTGGTCATTTTGCGTATTCATGATGTTTTTTTCATTGATCATTATGCGTATTAGTCAATGTGCGTCTAAACGGAAGGACAAAAAATCATCAAAACTGGTCCACAAATAACCGAGAAATCGGCGAACATAAAACAATACAGAAACACAAAAATAAAGGCTCCTCTTTTTTGAAATCGTTAAAAACAATATAGGTAATAAAGAGAAACTGCTTGTGACGTAGCTTCCTCCCAATGAGCATCAGATACCGCGCTATCTTTAGCTTGTCGTATCCTGCATCCATCAGCTAAATTAATTACCAAATTTACCTACAATAATATCTGCTAGATTTACTTATACCTTCGTAATAACAGCGTTGATTGGTGAATTGGATATTGTTAGAGATAACAGTGAATTATGGAGTGTTATAATTAATCTAAAATGATCTTTATCACTGACATTTTAGGATGTGATACCTGTTGACAGGGGTTAAGTGCCTTGTGATAACCGCAAAGCAAAGTTAATAATGCTAATACCTCATTTAATCCCTTGAAACAGCATTCGGGTTTTCTTTGCGAATCAGGGAAGCCAATAATTGTGATGTTCTCTGTGGCGCTGTGGGCGAAGGTCCGCCAGCGACACAGGAGGTTCCTAGTTCGATTTCCGTCCTGGGACATATTTTTGTACATCTTCATCATCAGTCCTCTGCTGGACATAGGCCTCCCCTAATGAGCGCCATAGCGCCCTGTCTTCAGCTTGCCGCATCCAGCATCTGCCAGCAGTCTTTCGCAATTAATTTTTATACGACCTGCCAATATTTGTTCCAGGTGTTCAGGTTATTTTCTATTTTGAAAAATTATCTCGGTTTCTATGTACGGCATTGTATTAAATATGTTTGTCATCTAGTACCCATAACACAAGCACTGCTTAGCTTGGGGCTAGATGATGCTGTGTAGAATGTCCAGCAATATTATTATTACTAACGTCATTTTCATGTTCCTGTGGTCCTTTGTACACCAGGAAGCATAAGCTAAAGTTATTACCAATTTAAAAACCAATAATCTAACTTAAATATGACTGCCTGTCTTTGCACGCGCAGCAAAATATATCAAAGAAGACGCGCGTGTAGAACCGCATTCACCCTGAAGAATATTAATTTATAATACAATGATAAATGAAGAATATTAATGCATAGCATATTAGTGCATTTTTCAGGTCTTAGTATTAAGGTACATAATGTTTAAGAGACACAATGATACCCAAATAGGCCGTAGCAAAAGGTATTGTGAGTGAAAGTGGACCGGTTTTCTAGAAAAGCTTTAGTTAGTTTTAGCAGACCAATGTAATTCAATAACTTAGTTATTAGTTGATAAGGTAATTTATTAATCGATGTTAATAAGTAGATGGTTTAACTAGTGTTATTATTTATATGATTTTCTTTGTAATATTATTTTAAGTTGGTAATCAATGCATAAATAAATAAATAAATAAAATAAAATATATAGTATCATTGTATACAATTATAACTCGATGGTAGGTATTTATTAAATGTTTTTATAGGTAGCAATGTGTGAAGATATAGCTAAAGTTAATATTAGGTGGTTTTTTTTTTGTTATCATTTGATGAAATGATGGTGTTCTTCCAATACAAACCAGGTTCGTGGATAACCCACATACATTCTTAATGAATCCATATCAAAGGACTTCGTGAAAATACAACATATTTCATATATTCCGTATAAAATAATCGAAAGTGGAATTCCCGTCGAAGCGACGTAATATAGAAATACCGTGTTCACGTCACCTGCGGAATTGAACCGAACCAGGGATGAGGTAGTGGTCGATAAAACTTCAACGATAAAAAATCAAATAAATAATTGTATTTACCTACCTATTATGTTCGTATGTACAAAAATCAAAATGGATTAATGGGAAAACGGAAAAACCTACAGTAAAATTAAACGAGGCTGGGTATTTTTTTAACTTTTTAATTTTTGATTTTTTGTTTTAATAAATATTTTTTTGTGAAATACCTCTAAAATAAATTAGTTATCCATAAACTAGAAGAAATTGCCTGATTAATTATATAAAGAAAAACAATCAAATATTAATTTCTGTTGAAACAACAAAAAAATTTAATGTCATAAATAAAGCTTAGATAATCCTGACTAAGATTTGATTATTTATAAACTTAAGTATATTTTTATTATTACTTACTTTAATAATAAAAATATACTTAAGTGAAGTGACTACTACTAAGTGAAGAGTGTTGGCAGTGCTGCGGCAAGAACAATAGTGATGGTGGCACTTTTCCATACTTCACTTTTTTGTGCCGAGTGGATGTTTATCATCTTTAAACAAATTAATGATTCATCGATAGCCTTGCAGGATTTAGGACATCACTAACACTAACTTACAAACAAACTCAGTCTTGGCTGGGAAACCGGCCAAGTTGGTTAGATCCTATCCTAAGCCCTTGGATTTATATACTGCATTCACACGACTTTGCTTGCAATTTAGATACCCTTTAGTAAGTATGTCATGTGGTATTCAAAACCTTGTGGAATTCGTTTGTTTATTGTAGGTATCAAGTTATTCTAAGGGCGGTGTTCTTCGAAACATAATTGGGCAATTTTAGCAGCTTTGTCCGTTGCAACTTTGACTTTTTTTTTTTAAACGTAAATAAGAAGTTTTTGTATGAATCAGGTATGAATACATATATTTTTGAAGAAGACAGGCTCAGCCCTGTGTGGCCTGTTTTATGGTGAACATCAAATAACAACAACAAATAACTTACATATACTCAGGTATATGTAAGTTATTTGTTGTTCACCATATATAAATATATAGGTACTTTGGATGTATGGATGGATGTTTGTTACCTCTTCACCCAAAGCTACTGAACGAATCGGACCGAAACTGTGCATACGGGTGGTTTTAGGTCTGCAATGAAACGTAGGCTACTTTTTATTCCATTAATTAGTTCCCATGGGATAGAAACCGCTTCAAACGTTTCCATACAAACAACGCGTGCGAATCCGCGGGCAGAAACTAGTACGTACATAAATTATTTTTTCTCGGGGGGATAAAAAGTTACGTGTTGCACTCGAGGGCAAAGATTTTTTACCTCGTGCTCTTTTGATTCTCTCGCTAACGCTCTAAAATTGAATCGCGAGCGCAGCGAGTGATTCAATTTTATATTTTATTTTATAGTTTAGCTTGCTTGGTCATCAAAATTGAGCACGCGGTTATAAAGCAACTTTGTACTCTTGTATAACAAATAACTATTTCATTGCTACTCTCATATTGACACTTTGTTTACCTAATCATATAGATGCTATTAAATTCATTATTAAGTGGACTGGCATACCAGACGTATCGATCTAAAACTTATTTAACTAGAAAACCCTTAACTGCAATGCCTTTGATGTTATAGTTCTTCATAATATACCTTCATAGATCACTTGGTAATTCTCAATTGATTTATAATTCAATTATCGGTGAGCCAACCCACTGATATGACCAATCTTAAGATGTCTACGAACTTTGTAAAATTTTACGAAAACTAATTAATATTCTGATTAATTACACCCTTTGATTTAATTAAAACTGCCTAATGCAAATTTAAAGTATAGCTACGTACCAAAGAGATTATAAGTCTAGTAAGTAGTTATAAATAGGACAAAAATCCGCCGCAAAACACTATAATAACAGTAATTTGGTTGATAGCACTCAGCTCAATATCTTTGATGTTAACAATTATCAACTGAAAACTCTGATACCTAGTGAGAAAAAAGTCAAGGAATGACAGAAAACGTGGAAACGCACTACGCGACAACGGAACTGCGTGGCCGCGACACTTTATTTCAAATTAGAACAAAATCACCAAATAAGCCGCGCGGCCTCTTTCGTCATTTGTTCTAAATTGACGCGTAGTGCCGCGGCCGCGCAGTTCCGCGGACGCGTAGTGCGCTTACACCTTAAATCTGTTTGCCAGTAGCATGCGATAAAATTGCGGCTTTCGTGCACAACTGAGAGAACTGCAATAAAATACGTGAAGGACGTACTGATGCTGGTTGAGTTGTTCTGTTGTACTCTAGACTTGCGAAGTTTCAGTGCATTTATCAAGAATAGATTGGTAATTTTATACAAGAAGGCCTTCTACAAGTTGTTTTTGACACCCTACCAAAAAGAGGTGTGTTACAGTTTGACGTGTGATCTTTCGTCTTCCTGTGCCCTCGAAGCTCTTCATCCGTTCTCTCTTGTCTTCTTCTATCTTTCTTTCTTTTCTTTGTTAGCTATGTTTAAAGAGTAGTAGCCTACTACTAGTAGGTAGTGCAGCCATCTAAATATTATGATAGACTAAATTTAAAATTTGTCAGGGATTTTCCAATTCTTGTACAATTTCGCTTAAAAGTATCGCTTAGAAATTCTTTCAAAATAAGCGGCACATCGCTGCTTACGCTTACAAGGCTTTTGTTATTAGAACGACTGCTCCAAAACTTACACGGTATAGGAACTACCTCTAAAGAACACATTATGTTTACTTGAGCAAGCCATCAACTACACTCAGCGCCAGCAAACATTAAAAACTTAAAACGGAAAAGTTTACGCTCCACGCCACTGAATTGTTGATCTTTCTATACATACAGAATATCGGGTTTATTGCCCGCGTATGCTATCGGCAAATGGATTTTGTGAAGTGGTTTTCTAACGTAGCAATAGGTAACCTTGTAACTGGTGAATATGGAAGTAGGTATTTGCTATAATAAATACTTCCCGCCGAATTTTACCCATTGCTGTGTTTATACCCAGCAGTGGCTTCCGATGATGATGATGATAACTTATCATCATATCAGTCCATACTTTACAAAAATATCTGAAAATGTTTGAAATAAAAAACTATTCAAATTTCACATTATTATTTTTCACAATTAGTGTGAATTTTGCCAGTAGTCATAAGACACGAGACGTCAAAGAGACAATAAAATTTACAATTTTACGTACACTATATTTTGATGGCGCGGTGGGCGAAGGCCTGCCTGCGACGCAGGAGGTTGCGGGTTCGATTCCCGCCTCGGGACAAATGTGTGTACGATCTGCAGACATTTGTTCAGGGTGTTCTGGTCGTTTTCTATGTATAATAAAAAAATATCCATCTATGTAATGTATAATATTATGTATATCAGTTATCTAGTACCCATAACACAAGCTCTGCTTAGCTTGGGGCTAGATAATGCTGTGTGAATTGTCCAGCATTATTTATTTATTTATTTACTATTAGTTTCAAGCCTGCAAACATGTCTGTAACTTACAGTTCGAGACATGTTCGAGGACTTGAAGAGGACAATCCCTTTGCGATGTTTACAAATGTACCGAACCTTAAGCGTACAGATTGCAAAAACAGTCGTCGTCAGTCAGCAACTTATAAGGCAAACCCATCATCATTATCATCTGCAACCCGACTTACCCTTGCTGGGTAGATGCCTCCAAACCTGTGGGCCCCTCGGTCCAGCGCCAATCTCATCCAGGTTCGCACTACGATGTTAGTGATGTCGTCTGTAGGTATATCTCGCCGCTGAACATCCGACGCTTCCTTACCCAGTTCTTAGATGCCATTCAGTTAACACCTTGCTACACTCGTCAGAACCATAACATTTTTTTTTTTGTTGTGAACCTTAGGTACATATTTTTCTGTAGTTTTATTTCTGTATTGGATTCTGTTTCTTTTTACTTATAATTATTTTTTGTTCTATATACCTAAGCTTTTTGTTCTTTCTTTCTTTGCTGTACCTACATACTAATTCACTTCTCGCTGATACATCTCTCATCTATCTACGTATGTAACATCTCCTCAATTTTGTATTTTACTTATCTTGTTTGTGTGTGTCTTTGCAGTTCTTGTGGAGTCAAATAAATATATCTTTATCTTTACATACAGTAATTTGATGCTTTTTACAAAAACTCAACATCGGACTTCAAGATCCTTACTTTTTTTTATTTTCAGATGATAATTCTGTTAACCGGATCACCGATCGAGATACTCTACAAAAAAGAGTATAACTATCATAAAAATCAGATAACCGTTGGCGAAGATATCGAACCATAAACAATTTAAACAATTATTTGATATTTTTTACAGAAAATCATGGATACTAGGATCGTGAGCTGATATTTTTGATGTGTAGGCGTTAAAGCAAATCTCGGACAAAGCTACTACGGAGACAAGTCAATAAATAAATGCATAAATAATGTTGAATAATGATTGTCTCCACTCAAGATCACGTTTACCCCAGCGGTTGTCAGTTCTTCTCGCGATATGGCCAGCCCACTGCCACTTCAGCTTGCTAATCCTTTGAGCTATGTCGACCACCTTGGTTCTCTGTCGGATCTATTCGTTGCGAATCCTATCCTTCAGAGAAACTACGAGCATAGCTCTCTCCATAGCTCGCTGGGCGACTTTAAACTGGTGGACAAGCCCTACCGTGAGTGTCCACGTCTCAGCTCCGTAGGCCATGACGGGTAGGACGCACTGATTGAAAACTTTCGTTTTCAAGCATTGCGGTATGGATGACGATTACTTGATTTACTTGTAAACATGCTTTTAGCTAATTCTCATCATGACAGTAGTGTGATTAAGACAGTGATCCGAAATGAACTCGAATTTTTGAATCAACCATTGTTACACTAAAGTCAAAGCTTTTTCGGTCTGCTAAACATTTAAATGATTTAGAAGTAACTGGCAATATAATTTAAGGGACTGTTATTCCATCTGTACTTATTGTTTTAACAAGCCCTCGACCAGCAGGTGACTGACCGGTGTCTGACAGAAGGTGTCTTTTATTTTCTCCGCGATATTATTCTATATTAAGGTTCAACAGAATATATAAAATATACTATTGAGTGTTTGTGCTTCTATTATATTTTATTATTTGACGATTTCTGTGGCGCAGAGGACGAAGGTCCGCTTGCGGCGCAGGAGGTTGTGGGTTCGATTCCCGCCTCGGGACAAATGTTTGTATGATCTACAGATATTTGTTCCGGGTATTCTGGTCGTTTTCTATTCGTAATAAAAATATCTATCTATGTATTTTATTGTATTATGTATATCAGTTACAAGCTTTCTGCTTAGATTGGGGCTTTATAATGCTCTGTGAATTGTCCAGCGTTTTTATTTTTATTTATTGTTTTTAAAAACATGTGAGTTATGTAGTTAAGAATGCCTTTGATTCAATAGACCAAGGCCCTAATTTTACTTGATTATTAGTTTCGCAATATCAATTTAATCGTCTCAGAATGACATATTTTTGAATTACCTTTGATGAAAGATACTACAGATGGATGGACGCACGCGTGTCAAAAGTTTCAAGGTTAAAACCATTCTAAGTAATCCAACTTTCGGTGCACCGCACTCACTGTCTAGAGTTTCTTTCATCTGTGGACATCGAGAAAAAATCTCAAAAATTTTCGATTTCGGCGGGACTAAAACCCACGACCTTCCTCAGTACGGGAATGCTCTAACCAACTGAGCTACGAAATCAAGTAATTGCTGAGCCCAAAATCATTGGGGCTTTTTACGGACTCTGGCGCTGTTAGCTCCACCTAAAGGGGAAACATTGAAGTTTATCTCTATATATGTTTATAAGTGATACTATGTCATTTCTTAAATGTGCGCCCGAGTGCGAGGGCTATTATAACAAAAACCTTAAAAAAATCTAGTCCGTAAGGAGACGTAATGCCATACAAATTGATTGAAGCATTGTGTAGGCGTAACCATAACCAATAGTTACAACTGTCATAGTAAATTAATTTTTTGACAGAATTTGGCCCCCATAGGCTGATATATCTAAAACAATTTAATAAAGGACTTGCTCACAACATTTTATGTATTCGCTGATTTGTTGTATTCCACTAACGCACAAAAAGAACCAACGAGCCGCAAAAATAGTACCTATCAACGAGTTACTCACAGAAAGATATAAATTGACAGACAAAAATTGAGAGCGTATTCAAACCTATTTTCCATTGAAACAAGCAGCAAATTATTTGAATAATAGAGTTCTAAATGTCTAACAAGATAAAGTTAAAAACTACAACCCGACTACGTGAAAGTTATAAAAGTTTGAAACATTTACATTGACAAAATAGAATGACGTATCGGTCATATTTGATAGGCATAGAGTTGAAAATGAAAATAGGTCGTAGGTATTGTAATTTTTCTCTATGGGGCCTGCAGCCTGCGGCTACCTAAACTTTAATACGCGTTTTGAAGGCTTATTCGGGTTCGGAGCCCTAAATCCTATAGCCTATAACCATTGGGGTATTGAGACGAATCAATCGATACATAATTTGTTGAAATCGAACCAGTAGTTTCAGCGCTACGTGGGAACAAAGAAATCGGCCACATACATACAAATATACAAACATACAAACATACAAACATAGGGTGCTAACCTCATAACCCTCCCCTGTTGGTAGTCGGGTAAAAACAAAAAGAGGATATCATTGATTGAAGAGGCAAAAAGTTCGACCAGATTGAAAAAACTCACATACATTTCAATTCAAAATTTTCCACAATGATCATAACAGCCTACGGTCCTCTTAGTTAAAACCCCTATGACCCTTCTGACCCTTCATAAACTGTGCATAGTCTGATATTGGCAACCTCTCTTGTTGTTCCCTGCTGTTCGCACAATCTAAATAAGGGTACCAGAGAATCCCAACGTGGTAAATTCAAAGAAATAAATATGCAATACATAATGACCGTACCTAAGTTTTACATTCGAATAACGTCTACATAACCCAAAAAACTGTCACAAAATAAGGAAACATAACGTAAAAATAACCTTGTTTATCAGGGTTGCAATCCCCAAGGACATTCATCTGAATGAGTGATAGCCGAACTGTCCGCTCGTCTGATTTATGCGCGTCTTTGTATCGCGACTCGGGCATCTAATCTGATCAATGCCACGAAGAAATCTAGCAAGGTAGATCATCGCGGCTTCGCCCGCGTGGAAATTTATGATAAGAAGTTACGGAGATACGTGGTAACAAACATTCACACAGATTTGAAACAAGTGACTCATTGAAAGCCATAACAAATCCGACTGCCCCGCGCCGTTTCGCTAACTGACAAAGTAAAGGTCAACAAGGTATAGCTTAGAACTATCTCCCAGACCAGACGAATACTTATTTTGATTCCTCGTGATAATCAAATTCGCTTTAGCCGTTTTAATGCTTAGAGTGACGTATTGAAAAATGACTGCCAACCACACAGAAACACTCAAAAAACATAACCCATGCTTAACGGGTACAAACAATGAGTTTCTTTGGTTTCTGATCGAAGGAAATTGTGCAAAAGTTACCTAAAGGTTGAGAACTTATTGTACTGTACAGTCCTACAGTTTACATATAGTTTAATTGGCAAATCAGTTGAGAATCCAGAAGCAAAACTTTGTAGACTACAAAATAAAAAATCCCTAAAACCGCACATTTGGAAAAAAAATCCCTCCAGCTTAGATAAGGAGAAACTGTGAACAGAGAGTTACGTTACATACCTAATCCTGCTAATCGCCCATTCTCCGTTGATCCACATCTTCGTTTATTCGATTCTTCAGGAAAATATTTCACCTAGAAGCCTACCAACCAATTTATTTTGTCGAAGTTGGAAATCGTATTCTCTCTTTGTTTATTTGGCTTTAGGTTAATCACACGGATAAAACTCCTCAAGTTGGTATAATAATTACAATACAGTGTGCTTTACGAAATTATTAACGTTGAACGTACGTACGTATAGTACGTCAGAAGTACCATTCATTTTTATTTTTCTTGTATAAAACTAACAAATATATTTTTTGCAGGGAATTAAAAATAAGGCAAGGTGTTATTAGCAAAGAAAATTACAATCAAATAATAGAACTAAATTAAAACTACATAGTATTTACAATTGAAACGATTGAGCTAACTGCAGACTGTTAAGGTATTATTTGATTATGTAATTTGACATGAATTTTGACATTGACATTGATGAAGCAATTTGATGTTGTTTCCAAAACCTAAAATTTGCTTCTTTATTATTACTCTGTAGGTAAGAATTTTGAATTTTTATGTTACCAATATGAATTCTTATAGAATCAAATTATTCTATAGTCATTCAAATCGCATAATAATTGACAAAGATAACAAACATACATAGAAAACAAAACAGTCCATTTAAATTTTAACATCCTCCTTTTTTAAGTTAGATGAACAATATACCTAAGCACCAGAAACCGAAAACACAAGCAAAAAGTAATACACCTACTTTCCAAAATACCAAACCCTTAAAATGTTTTCAAAAGACATTGTAACCGTAGGACTGGTGTTTCCAACTTTAAACGACTATAAAATTTCCAACATCCCTACAAGATGAACCACAGTGAAAATCTCCCTAAACAGTAGGGTATTAAATTTAATGAAAACACGAACTTTTGTACTCCTAAAGTATTCAGTCAAGCGCGATACGAGCTACGTGTGGTTCTGCATAATTTATAATATAGCCTTCTTTATGGACTTGGCTCAGTAAGGCTTTAAATGCCTACCTTCCTCAAATACCAGAACGACGTGCAGCTTACAAAAGGGGCTTGTTTTTACATGATTATAATGTCATCATGGTGTTTTTTTTTTATCAAAGGATGGTTTTAAGTAGAGAATATATCAGGGCAACAACACTATTCATTAGTGGTGTTGTTAACAAATGCTATTTGTTAACGATACCTCGGGGGTGTAGTTTTGGGGGTGTCGTTAACAATGAACGGAGTTTTCTCATCGTAAACATTGAAAGGACAACCTTTCAATGTTTACGATGGTAACGTAATAGAATATCAAGCTAGCGACTTTATAATAATAATATTATAAATTCGAAAGTTTGGATGTTACTTCTTTACGCCAAAACTGCTGAATGGATCGGGCTCAAATTTTGCATAGATGTAGATCTATAATAATATGGAAAGACATTTTTTTTTATCCTGCAAATTTCTTTTCATGGGATATATAGATAATAAATGATTTCCTTATAAAAGTAATTGATCTTCATTACGGTTGTAAGCGGGTTAACTACGAACCCTGTGGACTATTGTTGGACTATTGCTCACCTTTTACTCAACTGTTTTCTCAGGGTTACTCATTGATTCCCCTCTTCAAGGATACCGCAAATTGATGATCTCGCAGGTAGGCTTACTTCAGCAGCCTATGCAGTTCGAACAATTCGATGTTTTACCGATGAAGATACATACTAATATATACTATGGAAGTAAATGAAATAAACAACCTTTATCATGCCTTATGGTATTTTCTTTTGGAGACAGGCAAGTCCAGACTACATTTTTGTTATCCAAAAAAGGGTAGTACACGCGATTTATAAATTGAAGTCATGCAATTCTTTGAGAGAATTATTCAAAGAAACAAGTATTTTGCCTGTAATATCGGTATGCATCTATGAAAATGTAATGTTTACGCACAAAAACAGAGACAGCTTTTTGAAAAACTGTGAGGTTCACAATACAAGAAACAAGGACAAATGACACATCCCAAAAAATTACGAAAGGTAGGTAAATCCCGAACACAAATCGTGGGAAGCTGCGGGTAGACATTAGTTATAAATAAATAATCCATAAAGCGATACCTAAATAATTTAACTAAAACATCACCGATAAGTATCTTCTCAAGAATATAGCTTTGTCAACAATCTGATAGTATTTATCTACCCTCGGCCTTTCTTCGGCAATCCAGAAGGAAAATGTAAATCAACTCACAAAAAAGGTTTTACTGTATCAGATAACAACAGAAAATAACAAACATACTTTGCAACGGAATTAACAACTTCATCGACTTCAAGCTTCTCGATTGACACTTAAAAGTTTCCTCCGTTTTATGACGTTGTTTACGGAATCCTAAAATAAAAAGCTGGGCCGACCATTGTTGCTTTGAAAAATTTTGTACGGTTGGAACATGGTGGGCTCTGGTAAGTTCGAAAGATGTTTTGTTTTGTAAAAAGTACTTTGTAAGTTTTGGCGTGGTTTTACAGCGTTCGCTATCTTCTGTTTTTGCTAGATTTTTCACGTTGAAACGCCGATTTAGTATAATTTCATTTCTTAAAAACACAGGAAAGTTCAAAAATTTCCATCGAAAAATTTGAAAACTTTGGGTAGGCACTTTACATCTAGCCCGTCCAAAATCTGGGCATTTTTTATGGCTCACCAATTAAGCAAATTCAAAATTTCTGACATTCCATAAATACAAAAACTATGCCTACACTTAGAAAAGGACAAATTCTTAACATTAAAATTGGCATGGATAAAGTGATATTTGGATTTTTGTCGCTTCGGTATGTAAAGAAGCGACCGAGAAATAGTTAGCCTATTAGTTGTTATTTTTCGAGTAGTAGAAAAACCTGTTCCAAGTTTTTTTTGCATGCTTCAGTAGTTAAAGTCCTTTAGATGAATGGGAATAGAAATTATTGTATTCTGCAAATAAACGACTGATTCTGATTCTGAAATGCCAGCCTCTGTGTTCTCCCGCTTAGATCATAATACTCAAACGCAACTCAGATCTCCAAAGCACAGCGAGTCAAAAATAAGAAGTTGAAGTCGTAAATTTTTGATAGTTTTTATTGAAAATCTATAAATTGAGACGAGATTAAATCTGAGTTGCGTTTCGGTATTCGGGCGTAAGAGAGACAGCATCGGAGAGGATGTCATTTTAAATCCTATTTATTTTCTATACGCGACACAGGCTTGTCCTAGTACGGGAATCCTAGCACTGTATTTTCCATGACATAATATGTGGAAATAAATAAATTTAATATTGCTATCGTGTTGTACGCTGGCCGTTTATGAAGAGATAAGTTCGTCGTATTTAGAGGTATATAAAGAGACTCCTCTATCTTCTTTGATCTTTAGAATGTTCACCAATTCACACCACATTTTCCTAATATTCACATCTAAATGTTATAATTTCTAATCCTAATAATCCTTTGCAGCGCCATCTATTAAGATAAACAAGGATTAATCTGGCCACATCGGCATTGTTATGCCCGTCGTGTCTCGAGCAATAAAGTATGCCGACGACACAGGTAATATGGGTAACAGCTGGTTTTCTTTTTGAGGTAATCACTCTGATGATAATGATGATGATCCTCCTCGCCGAATTTTGGCAACAGCGGCCAGTCTCAACGGCTACGTGCGCAGGCTATAACATTTTCACAGAAATGTGCGAATACATGTGCACTGTCTATTCAATCATTCTCATATAATCCGATGGACACGGCAGACTGTCACGATCTGGGAAAACAGGACGAACGGCTTAGCGTGCTTTTCTAAAAAATCCTCTGGCATGGATCTCTCAAATTACCTTCGATAAACGGTTCACTAACCAAATTGTAGCACTAAGCAGAGACAACCTTCGCACAAGCAACCTTCATGACAAGAGCCTTAACTGGACCTGTATGTCGCCTTAACAAGCGCATGTTCAAATTGGGGCTATGCGACACAAAATCGGGTAGATTATGTTAGAAGCCGGAGGAAACGCCTATCCATTTGCTAAGAGAGTGTGTTGCCCTTTTGCAAAAACGTAGCACTCTTCTGGGCAAGCACCTGCACAGTTATTAGTTGGAATTAATAAATTAAGTTATGCTATGATTTTATAAAATGTAAATCTCTCATTGGCCGTAAGTTAGATTACTAAGCTTAGAACTGTTAAAATATACCTAAGGAACCTTTGATTTTGTTTGAACAATAAAAAAATGGTTTGAAGTTAATCTTCGGGTATTCTCTATTTATGCAAAATTTGCTTGTTTATTTTGAGATGAACCAGTTATCCTAAAAAAACTATGTCATACCCGTGACATGACTGTGTAAAGCCTTGAAACTGCGTGATAGTAGGTTACTGGCAGTCTGAAAACAGTTGGCGAATAAATAGTTTTTCTTTTTTTATGGATATAAGCCGTTTTTGGGACAATAGGCTTCTTAAGCGCGCATTCTAGATCCTAAGTGGGATACAAAGTTTGACTTGAAATGGAATGATGGAGGATAAGTGAATAAGTCTTCTAAAAAAATATCTTACTTACAAAAAGCTAAACATAAAAAAATATTCTTAAAAATACCTGTCTCTAAAAAAGGTCAATTCGCTTTAAGCGACAAGGCCGCCTATTACACTGTTTATATTTTAGATTAAGATGAAAGATTTTTATTTTTGTTTTGTTACGACTTACGAGTCTATGTACAATAAAGTATTTATTCATTCTTTTTAATATAATGAAACGAAAGTTTGTGTTAGGTTAAGAGATGTATGGGCAAAAATAATGCCAAAACTCATACTACTTTTAGTCTTTACTAGGATTTATTCTATTGTGTTATAAAGAAAATCACAATAAAGTAATAGAATAAAATTAAAACTAGTATTTAAAATTGAAACAATTAAGCTGACTGCAGACTGTTCAATTTATTAAGGTTTTTAGTTAATGGTTCAATGATTCATTTATTGGTAAAAGATACACGTCAAATAGTGGAACACAGTGTTATAGAGCTTACCCGCACTTTCGGTATCTCTATTTATTTTTATTTGCTTTTGGTGGCTTTCTTATCACTACGGCCATGATAGGCCTATTGTGATCGCCACTTCGGTATCTCTAAGTTATAATTCAATTTATTACTTTAAAATACGACCTACATTTTCAAATTGATAAAATCGTTTTTTATTGAAACTATATCGACAACTGAAACAAGTCTGAATTTACGACCGATTTTATTTTAAACTTATGTTCTGAATGCCTCAATATTATCTAATATCTTTTCTGGAATATCACAACTCATTTTCTAAACTTCTGAACCACTCAATAGTAACACGTCATTGCGTAATGAGAAAACGCTACCTTGAGACCAGAAAACCTAGATTCACGATTGAGCACGCACACGTCTAAGGAATCCAACGTTATCCAATTTGAGCAAATCCAGTTAGGACCAAAGCCTGAAGACCCTGGATTTATTTTTGGGCAGAGGTCAAGTCTTTACCTTGGCTTGGGTTTTGATTTAATAGTCGGTTACTTGTCAACGAGAGCCTAGGCATTTCGATTTTATTCCGATTTTATTAACCTTTTTACCATTCCCTTTTTTCGTTTTAGCAATCCCTGGTTTATCTGTAATGATAATGAATGACTTCATTTCTTCGTGCATTGTAATAGCAACACGTTTAATTAGTTTTTATGTAGGTAGGTATATAATATAACAGCATTTAATATTAAAAATATTCTTGTACAAGATTCTCGTTTTTCTGATTGGACGTGTTGACATTGACATTTTAAATATGGATAATAGTCGTGTATTCCGTAATTTCACCGGCAAATATTCAAAGGATTGGTGTTTTTCTCCACTGCCGTTGTCATAAGTTTATATAATAGTATATAAGCTCTATGGCCGTTGCTTTCTTTTATTTATGTGGCTTTAGCCTTAACCAATAACAGCCTATTCTACATAAAAGCCGTTCTTTCTTTCTTTGCTGTACCTACATTCTACTAATTCACTTCTCGCTGATACATCTCTCATCTATCTACGTATGTAACATCTCCTCAATTTTGTATTTTACCTATCTTGTTTGTGTTTGTCTGTGCAGTTCTTGTTGAGTCAAATAAATATATCTTTATCTTTATATCTTTATCTATAAACAATGTGTAAACGAAAGTTCTATTCTATCGCTCCGACCAGCGAATTTAACGATTCCCCCCATCCCGCATAGCTGTCTGAACTTTCTGATTTATAGTCTCGTTACGGGAACTATTAATTCAGGACTTATCAGTTATCGATAGTTTTGATGACAGCCCTGAGGATTATCCTTGGGTTTTTCTATTACTTCAACTCAAAGTTTCAAGCGAAAGTGAAAGGGAACTTTGAAACGATCGATAGAATTCATAAGATGACGCAAAGGAGTTTGAAGATTTTTGTACGAAGGGTGGGCCTAACACTTAAAAAAAATCACGGTTCTCAGTGGAAGTAATACAGGGTTATTGGTAAATTAGTAACACTACGTGAACTGCAGGTCCAGTCCATCAACGCAAACACGTTCGTGAAGACGCCAGGTCTAAATTCATAAGCATTGCCATTCAACGTGGCAATGCTGCCAGCATTCTGGGCAGTCTGCCTTCTGGTGACCGCTTAGATTTTTAGGAAATAGTTATAGGTGTAATAACACTAGTTATAAGTAATATTTTTATTCTGTTATTGTGATATTCTTAGTAAATGACTTTTTTAAGTTTCCAAATACATATTAATATATTATGTATATTATAAGTTATATTATAACTTCGATTATAACAAGAAACAAAAACTGTGTTGTAAACCGATGTTAAGGCCAAAAACTTTAAACCCCTTTGAGCCACATATTAAGTTAGGAACAGGGAGATGGTTCAGGACCGCTCTTTGAGGCATCGTTTGGGGGAGGCCTATGTTCAGCAGTGGACGTGTGGGCTGATGATGATGTTGATTAAGTACTTAGTCTGGTATTCAGACCTCTATTTTATTCGATTCATTTATCAGCACACATATTCGTCCTCTGCTGGACGGACCTCCCCCCGCCAAAGCGGGTTTTCCAAAAATCGCTTGGCTGGCGGGTTATTGATCACAGTAGTTGTTAAAACACACCAAATGTTGGACATGTTGCTGCCGTTCATCTAGTAGGTTTCCTTATTCGGTTCTTATAACATCCACGCGCTGAGATGGAGATGGATTTTTATGCTGCAACAGCCACTTCGAACCGTGCCTTAAAACTTTTGATTTTTCTGATCTCTTTAACTGAGATTCAACCCAATAACATGAACTAAATGGGGAGGTAGATATGGGTAAGTACACTCCAAAAAATAGGCAAACGTCTGCATTCGTCTACTTTTTTGCTAGACTAGCTTTTTCCCGCATCTTCGCACTATCTGTTTCCAATAAGAAAATATACATATCTATCCATACCTAATATTATAAAAACAAAGTAATTCTGTCTCTCTGTCTGTCTGTTACCTTTTCATGGCTAAACGGCTGAACGGATCTTTATGAAATTTGTCATTGGTATCCCTAGGACGGACATTGAAATGCGCGTGTGAATTCGCGAGCAGAAGCCAGTCTTTTATGTGTGCTTGTTTCCATATTGTAGGAACATTGGGCACTCCCAATGTTCCTACAATATGGAAAGTGGTGCTGGCATAAAATTGACCCCATCCCAACTCTTCCAGGCGACTAAGGGATACGGGCACCAGCTAGCCTCTTGAAGAACAAATTTGATCGAACTGCGATCCCCAACTTGCATGCCCAGTGTGGGGAGTATAGGCCTACAGGAGGCCTGCGTCCAGCCCTGGACCAGTAAGCCAAGCACGGGAATTGTTTTCTAAAATAAAATAGATAATAATGACATCATGTTGTCATACATTGCGTACATTATTCATCATTTGCGAATTTCAATAAATTTACGTCTTCGATGACAAATAGACATAATTTTTCTCTATTCTACCATAGACAACAATCCCCTTGCTCGCTCTACATAGGCTGGTAGATGATATTTTACAGATGATATTCTAGGGCCCGTATTATGAAAGCTCGCTCAGTTATCAATCGATGCTTGAGTAACGCTTTTCTATGGCATAAACGTCACTCAAGCATAGATCTATAACTGAGCAAGCTTTTATAATACGGGCTTAGGACTATTTTTAACACAGCTTCAGCTCGGTGAAAGGATCTGTCAAAACTGATTTTGGAGGCATCATCCATCCGTACATACAAACTTTCCTATCCAAAATATAACTGTGATGCGATGGTAATATATGGAACATTTATAAAGGTTTTTATACCCGGCATAAATATGGGAAGGGTTGAGAAGTTAAAGCTTTTCTCAAGTGCGATTGTGGATATAAAAGTGAGCGTTTTGTATGAGCAAAGAGTTTAAGCTTGCGTGGTTTGGTTTGTTGATATTTTATACTAATGAGGTCCTTGAGACGATTGGATCTTACGAAGGTTATGTATAAATAAATGTTGGGCCTGTATTTATTAATCTGATGTAAAATAATGAGTTTTTGAGTGATGACTCGGCAAACGTAGTAAACTCAATACTCAATAACGTTTGTTTCTGTATAGGCTTACAAAATAAGCACTTAGACAAGTAAAAGTTTTACACTAAGTATATACAGTTTTATAAATGGTAATTCAAAAAAGAATGAAAAGTATAGGACCCTTCGACCAGGTGGAATGACGACATGCGAAAAACTGCAGGCGTAAGGCTGGATGCGGCAAGTTGAAGGCAAGCTCAAAGCGCTAAGGAACTCGTTAGGAGAGGCCTATGTACAGTTTTTTTTTTTTTATACCACCGAGGTGGCAAACAGGCATGCGGCCCACCTGATGGGAAGCGGTTACCGCAGCCTGTGGACGCCTGTAACATCAGGGATATCACACGCGCGTTGCCGACCCCTTAAATGCCTTAGAAGGCCCTTTTTAAAAAACCCCATGTTGTAGTCCAGAGGGAAAACCCCGGCAGGGAGATCATTCCACAACCTGACTGTTCGCGGGAGGAAAGTCCTCATGAGCCTAACAGTTGTGAACTATTGTAGGCTATTTTACTATAAAATTTATCGTAGTTTAACGAATTCATTACGGATGTAAGCGGGTTAACTACGAACCTTATTTTTTGTTGGATGAACACCCAACGTTTCATCCCTTATTATAGGCTAACTATTATTATTATATGGTGATGATGTTTTATCACTTGCTTCGGTCCTCGGCTTTACTAAAGTGTGCGAGAGAAATATTTGATGTTTTAGTGAAATCAAAGAATTTTTATGCTTTGGCACCATCTTTACTCTTCAAATAAGCACCGTTTTGTACAGAAAAATCCAAAACCTCTACAAGATATACAACAATAGACAACTCGATCCAACTCCAAATCCTTGGAAACTTCCCCGCAATTGGAGTGTAAATAACACCTTGTCAAAGTAAACTTATGCGGGGCTACGCATTCAAATCACACGCGAAATGGGAGAGGTTTTAATGTTGTTCTGGGTTCTGTAAGATTAGTTTGCTCTGTAACTAGTTTGAATATTTTAAAATAGTTTTTTTCTCTGGTCTTATTTCGAAAGCAGTTATGAACGAGCGGACCCTGCATTGATGGTAAATTTCGCGAAACTCAAAAAAAAGGAAAAGCCTAAAAAATCCCCTGAATTTTTCCTCTGTCAAGGAAGGCAATCTGAAAATCAGAAACGTGTCCAGTAATTAAACATTTTTGTGATATTTCAGATTGTCTGTTTCTTTGAAACCACATAATTTAAATTTCTGATACCTTTTTTAAACTAGGTATAGTAAGTTAAAATGAGAGAAATTTTTTATTTGTATTTTAAAATAACAATAAGTTCCGTTAATTGTTCTACTTCACTTGAATAACGAAAACACACTATAATTATAAAACTTAAATGTGAAAATATGAATGAAAAAAGTGACATATTTGGATGTTTCTTACGCGCTGAAACTTTGCTTTCCTAGTTTTGCCTAGATTAACATATAGCCTTATTTTTATCCCAAAAATCGGGTGCGAACCCGCGGTCTGGAACAAGTGCCCAATATAACGGTATACATATTACGGAACTCTAAAAGTTATGTCACGTTGGGCCGCACAAACCTAAATCCAGGCCATTTAAAGTTTTTGATTTATCACTGGTGGATTCCCGCTTTTGTTTGGTGCGTAGCCTCTGCGTAGCTAGGCCCCGACTTTGGAAAAGTTTTTGTTTCATAGTATTCGGAACAGAGCTAACCCTGCAATGACAGGTAATTTTAATAAGCTAAAAACATAACACAAGACATGCTATGCTGTTCAGTAGGTTAGGTACCTACTTGTGTTTTTCTGTGTCCCACCAATTTTGTGAAAAGTATAGACATAGGACTTCGCGTTCCAGGAGCGCGATAGAGTAGAGCGGCATAAGTGCAAAAATCAATTTTTGCTAATTATCTATTAAAATAATTGTAATTTTGAAGATCTAAAACACACATCGTCTGCTTTATATTCCGTTTGTTTACTCTACAGTTGTTAAAGTATTTATTGATACCATGATTATTTAAAAGTATTTATTGATACCATGATTATCGACATAGCTCAAAGGATTAGCAATTAGCAAGCTGATCAGCAAGCTGTTTCACTTGTCATACAACGGGCAAGTCATGGCGAAACAGCTGCGGTTCCGCTGCTATGATTTCACGGTGAAGAAAGGTAGGTACTATCATAACTTAGTCTACTTTCACTGTACGTCATTTGTTATTTATTTCAGTACATATCTGCGATAACTTTATAATTGGCCCTCAGCAGACTGTATTTACCGGCATGTATTATATAACTTACTATTTTTAAGAGCAACAGCTAGTGCGTTCTTCACCGTGAAATCATAGCAGCGGAACCGCAGCTGTTTCGCCATGACTTGCCCGTTGTATGACAAGTGAAACAGCTTGCTGATCAGCTTGCTAATTGCTAATCCTTTGAGCTATGTCGATAATCATGGTATCAATAAATACTTTTAAATAATCATGGTATCAATAAATACTTTAACAACTGTAGAGTAAACAAACGGAATATAAAGCAGACGATGTGTGCTTTAGATCTTCAAAATTACAATTATTTTAATAGATAATTAGCAAAAAATTGATTTTTGCACTTATGCCGCTCTACTCTATCGCGCTCCTGGAACCCGAAGTCCTATGTCTATACTTTTCGCGCTCTTAAAAATAGTAATTTATATAATACATGCCGGTTTTCCTAAAATTTTGAAAATTATATAAAATAAAGTGGCTCAAAAAGTAACTTCAGTGTGGAAACACCATTAGACACACCAAGAGTCGAGGCCGTGTGTGAAGGTTGTATTCAAGTGCTTTTGAAGCCTGTAACTGTCACGGATTTACCCTTGCTATGCTGGATCAAAGTTTGTATTCCGCTCAAAAGTTATATTGTTTGCTCGTCTATTGTGAAGTGGTGAGCTTGTGACATAGCGTAGTAGGTATTGTGAACGGCAAAAACTGCTAATCTTTCAAAAATTTATTTGACTTCGACGGGACTTATACTCTACCGAAATAAGCTAACGAAAGGTGATTCAGTAATTTCGAAAAATTTTTGGACTTCCTTCGGGTCGTTACTTAAAATAAATAAGTTAAGTAAGTTAGATTTCCCCCAGAGCGTGGGCTTACGTACAAATATATACCTATACGTATAACAAAAACCTTAATAAGTACCTGACTGTATCGTTAAACTTACTTATACGTAGAATCTCTGCTCAAGTAAATTTTTATTATAGAACAAAACTCTGATCCCATCCTGGTTGCACTCGCAAAATGCCTGCTTGAGTAAAATATAGGGTCTTATCTACGAGTATAGTCTGTTTGAAATAACTTCAAAATTTTACCTCCTTTATTGATTTTTAAAATTATATTTTTGAAAATTATAGGTATTTCAAAACTGGAACTCGACTACGTAAAAGTCCTAAACAAGCACAATGACAAAAAAATGACAAAATGAACAGGCGTAATGAATCCTAAACAAGCGTTCACCGATTATACTTATTGTTATAAGATGTAATATTATTTAGAAATATCATTATAAGAGATTAAACATTTTAATGCTTCGGTAGTCTTCGGTAGAGTGGATCCAACTCGCACTTGGCCGGTCTTTATTTAAGTTTTATAAGTATAGTATATACTATAAGTATATCACATGACTTCAAGATTGATCTGAATAAACAAAAAGAAATAAACAAAAGGAATTTCTAAATGTCTCCTGTAATCCTCCAAATAATGTTTGAAATAAATTACCAATACCTACGCTATAGGTATTCGATCAAGCAGTATTGAATATCTGAAAAACCCATTACGATGCTTGTAATGCTAGAAACCATTATTTTCATCTGAAGTCGTTAGGGACCATGTAAGATTCCTTCAATGTCATTTTTTCGATCGAGGTTAATGATCTCTAAGCCATTATTTTTGTTGCATATTAGAAATGAGTTTGGTAACATTTATGAGGACTCCAATGAGCTTGTTGTCAGATAAATACCTAATCTAGCTTTAGGAACATAAAATTTGACTAATGTGTTTAAATATATCCCTTAGTTTCCTCGAATCCCTTAGTTTTAAACGGTTTTTAAGATTTGCGGAACAAAGTGCTTTAGTTTTTGTAGATCTCGACTACATTACACTGAACAGCTCAAAATGTGCATTCAAATACCAACTCGTAATTTTTAGATACCTACAATTTATATTGATGACATCACATAGGTACCAGACAGCTCGCAGGCTCGCTTACTTGCTTGATACGTATTTTTCTAAATCTGACGAGTTAAAGTCCATAATGCTTATTTCCGTGCCGTGCGGAAGCGGTGGATATAATGTACTCAGTCCTTTAACCTTTAAAGTGTACAAGTTTAAGCAAGTGGAAACAGTGATTCACCGTGACTGGCGCTAGTAACGCCTGCCATAACGAGGAACTGTGCAATTTGCCTAAACGTGTCGACGGAGATTACAATCGCCTGGTTGTTCTGACACAGAGTGACAAATGCCAGTGAGAAATGTGGGCATTGGAGACACTAATCATGAAACCAAAAATTGTGCTTTAATATTATAAATGATAAAGACACATCTGGTTCAGTCCTAGGACCTATACTATACACAATTTTTACAGCAGATCTACCAGAAACGCAAAATGTCACTATAGCAACCTATGCCGATGATACAGCAATACTAGCCAAAAGTAAAAACCCAGTAGAGGCATCAGAACTACTAAATAGCCTAAACAAAGTGGATGACTGGCTGAAAAAATGGAGGACAAAATCAAGTGCTTCTAAGTACGTTCATGTCACGTTCATCCTGAGAAGAGGCAAAAACCCAACGGTTAGCCTTGGAAAACAACTTCTACTTATCATGAGTCTATTAAATACTTAGGCATGCACCTAAATTTCCGTCTAACCTGGAAAAGGCATCTTCAAGCAAAACGCAAAAAACTTGCCTTCAAGTACAGAGGGCTATAGTGGCTACTAGACAGGAACTCTTAGCTATCAACTGATAACGAACTGTATAATTACCAAACTGTCTTAAAACCGAAATTAAAATATAGGAATCCAACTGGGGGGCTCAGCCTGTAACTCTTTAATTAACATCATTCAACGCTTCCAAAATGGTGCTCTAACGGATCAAGCTGCAATTTTGCATAGCCCTCGATTATCAGTTTGAGTTAAGTTTTCACACCTATAATGTCTTTTTTTACCAAAAATATCTTGAATTCTAGTCCAAAGTCTACCAGTTGCAAATGAATAGGAAATTATGATTTGCATTTCTCTATTCAAGTAAATTCACTTCAAACCTTCAACTTGCTAAGTTTAACTTGACTTCTGAATAAATTGTTCGGTAGCCTTTGCAACGGACAACTTAGTTATGGAATAGAATAGAATATTTATCACAACTCTTGGAAAATATGGAATACACAAAGTTACTGTTACTTCGTCGAAGAAGCTTGCTCTGTTTTGCAAAAGAGAATTTATTAGTACAGGAACTTATTAAATATATCTGTATTAATAATGCCCCGCTTGCAAATGGATTTTTAAATGACTGATCATTTTAGAATTTGACGTCGAAGGTTTTAAAAACTCTTTAAAATTTATAAAAAATAAAAATTACATTAAAGTTCCTATTAGAGTAATTATACAGAGGTAATAATGAATTCGTTTTAGAGTAAGTTTCGAATCCGCGCTCTTACTAAGATAAAATCTTGTGTGAAGATGCGAGGGATCCCGGCTGCGGCTTTTAGTTATGAACCTAATACAAATTGTATTACCTAGGTATTATTCATTTAATGCTAAACCTATATTAAAACTATGTAACATTTTGGGTAAACAGTCTAAAAGGGAGATGATGTGTGTATTTGTTGTATGTTTGATCTTAAATGTGTGTGTTTAATCTGCTGAGGAAACCAGTCTCGGGAGAGTACAACACGTTTGTAGTAAAATTTGATAGATAAATCTTCACGCCAATACTATTACTAAACGGAACAAGCTGAAATTTTGCTTATTTCTGGAATAGCAAAACGGTTACTCTGGCAAAAAAATTACTATTGACTATTATTGTGGTTGCTTGTGCTTCAAAAGCTTTAAGTACTCTAGCATTTAGGAAGAGACTATGGTCCGTATTATGAAAATTTGCTCAGTCATTGTTCTATGCTAGAGTAAGCTTTTCTATGGCATAAACGTTACTTAAGTATAGATCCAGACGGAGCGAACTTTCATAATATGGGCCAATGACTGTGATGATTCTTCTGAGTGTTATTTTTTCAAGAGAACTTACCTTATATTCTACAATAGACTTTGATCTACTGTATCATAATCTAACTGTGGTTTTGAGGTAGAAAACGTTTGATATCGTTGACGAGATGTCTCTAGGTGTTTCCAAGCATTTAGGGCGCGCACATATTTGGCAACTTGTGAGCGAGAACTCGCTTTTATGAGCTCCATTCCCGCATTGCATAAGGCAGCTAAGAGCGCTCTTATACGACCGCGCGGTACCAGCGCGGTGCGGTGCCGCAAGAATTTCGCAATGACGTTGTCCGTTGTACGAGATGCAGAACAGATGCGAAACTGCCACGGACCTCGAGTTGCGACTTCGCAAATTCGATTCCGCGCGGTAATGTGGTCGGGCGTAAAGTTTTTATTCACGTTGCAACTTTTTGTCAGTCAATTAGGTATCATCATAAACCATACTACGCCTACTTCTTATAGGCTCTATACATTTATAACTTTATCACAAAACTGATTTTTTTAATAAGTACTAGTTCGGTTTTTCAACAAACTATGAGTAGAAACTTTAGTTAGCTTCATTTGCTATCTCATATAGTCTATGAATCTATGGTCACCTAATCATATGCTTTTTGTTTCTTAGATCAATTCAATTTTAATTAAAATCGCAAGTGTGCGCCCATTCTTAGCTTACTGTATAATGTAATGAAATAGAATGTTCAAAGATAAAGCCACTTGCCGTGACCCAGGTGGTAAAATTTTAGGCGCTATTCTTGAATAAAAAGTTATCAACAGTAGTTTACTGAGGAAGTGCAAATTGTTTTGTTTTAAGGTAAAGTCCGGATTGACGCCCCTGGAGGGATACATAATGTAAGGATTTGTTACCGCGGTCTCGATTCCCTGCGTATCGAGGTCCCTCCGTTTCGACCAATGACAGCTTTGACTTGACTTAGAGTACAGTTACCTAGTAATAAAAGTGTAAGTATGTATCCCTCCTCTTTGTGGAGTCGTATGGGGGAGGCCTCTGTCCAGCAGTGGATGTGTATAGGCTAATATGATGATGATGATGAGGGTTTTTTAATTTTATTTACCTTACTTTAAAAATTCCCCTTTAGTTCGAGGTAAGTGAATCTATTATTATTTTTTTCGTGGTTTTGCATAATGAACTTTGTAGCATTTTGTTACATAAAATATTTGAACTGTATTTTGCATAAAAAGTACTGGTTTTTATGTAATATTTACCAATACTTTTTGCACTTGTTGTACATAGGGCAAATACAAGCAACATTCGTACCCTTGTGAGACGCTATTTCCTGCGACAACTTGCAGTAGAACTAGTTCAAGATCACCAAAAACAACGGGTAAACATAAATGCAACTCCAAAACTAATAAAAAACGACTAGTGGAGGTCCATGATCTGCAGAACCAACCAGGCCCATCGACAGTCAAGCGTGGTCGATGCAATATTTGCCCTAGGAGAGTGGATAAAAAAGTACCTACCAAATGCATAAAATGCACAACATTTATATGCAATGCACACTCTAGGGTCTTGTGTCAAACGTGTGCTAAAAGTGATTCTGATTAGTTTGTAAGAATAGACATAGTTTGAACTTTGATCTCATGGCGCCTCAAAAGTACAATTTTAGAGAAGTATTTTATTTTCAATATTTTGATAATGTTCCTAGTAGTTTTTACGAATGTCGTTCGTTAGAAGTTTTAATATAAATATAGTATTTTCCTAATATTGAGCCCTTTATTTAATGCCATTAGTAGTTTAGCAGAAATATTCCTTATAAATTGGGGTCAGTGGAGACCCCATGCGAGCAGTTGTGTGATTTTCTTCATGCAAGTAACTAAGGGTTAAGACTTGGCGTCTTCACAAACGTGTTTGTGATGATGGGCTGATCCTGCAGTTCACGTATTGTCATTTACCAATAACCCTGTATAGCTATATTATAGCTAAGTGCGTACACTTACCTACAATATTATAATTACAGACTTACCTTAATCTCTCAAACATTTCCTGAACTCTCTAAAACAGAATAGTTTACAAAGCCAGGTTTCTCACCTAACCAAAACTCGCCCGCTAATATTTCACCCAAACTCAAGACGGGACTAAAGGGCAGTTATTCAAATAATTACTGCTATCAAGGGGGATGACCGTAAATCAGTCGCAAATCTCTACCTACAATATGCTTAAAGTTTCACCTTAATGGGTCAAGCAAGGACGCTTGGGGCAGACGCGGTAGAGTGGTGAAACAAATTCGAAGAAAAATAAATTAGCTTCATCATAACACTGCTTTAAAATTATACTAAGTTCAAAAAGTTTTGAAAACAAAATGCTTATAGCCTTTGCATAACACGCACTAACAGGTTTATTACAATTTTAATTTAAAAAAAAAGGTTATTTTGGAGTCATCCTAATATAAAAAGAAAGGGAGTTGAAGTTTTTTTAGGGTTTCTTATAACTGTTTAACCATTGGCACTGGCCCGAATTGCTTGCAACGCATAGTAAAATACTAAATTATTGAACAAGTGTTCCAGGATTTTTCAAAATATTTTTAAAACTTTGGCTAAATTGGCTACTTTGGCTAAATTGGGTTGTGAAAGTTTGAGAGTCGTAGTTCGGCTCCGTATCAAAATGCCTGTAACTTTTTAATGTGTTATGTTTTTGACCTGAAATTTTCAGTATGTACTAAAAACAGGTAGTACTGAATTTTTCATCAAACATTTTAAATAGTGATAAATATAGGATCGGAGTTACGATAGTTTTTTTATGTAATTTGCTTGAAACCTACAGAGAATACTAAAAATACAAAGCAATTTCAAAGATTTTGAAAATATTCCTTATTAAGCGTAAATCGGGTTATATTCGTAGCTTGGTACTGTATTGAAATGGTAGTTTGTAATGACACGATTTTTTCATACTCATTGTTGAAAATAAACAAATAGAACTATGGGAACCGGGTTTCAGGATTTTTCATAAAATCATAAAACGAGGTAAAACGTGTATTTTTTGATTGAAATTGGATTTCAGGAATTTTCGTCTCTTACTTAAACTGCTAAACATGAGAGATACTCATGTTTGGCAGTTTCCAGTGATTTCAAGAGGTTTTTACCTTTTTTTTTACACGCGAATGAATTCGCGAGCAGAAAGCTAGTCTTGGTTAAGGTTGGTACATTGGGCAGAGAAACTTTTTCAAATAAATCAATTGTATACTACTTAAAATTTATCTATTTCTGATTAATAACTACAGTACGAGTAGTCAATGTTGACGACTTTTGAAAAAAAAATTGAGGAAGATAAAATTTTTAGTTTAGCCATTTTTATGATCATTTTACATCCATCTTTACATACAGAACCATTAACAAATTTTTGAATCTTACCTACCTACAATATATCGACTTCATTTCAATATCGATAACTACCATCAATTAGTTATCACAACCCTATTTTCGAAACCATTTATCAGAACCTTTTCTTAATTTAATATGCGTGACAAATTAGGAGCAAATGGTTACTAAATTGATTACAAAATCTAGCACGACTTGTGTTTATGATTAATTGTTTAAATTTCATTGTGAATTCGCCATAATTTTAGTAGGTAGGTACTTTTTTAAAAATAATGCTCAATAAACCACACAGCATCATCTAGTCCCGAGCTAAGCAGAGCTTGTGTTAAGGGTACTTAAATTACTGATAAACTTAATACAATACATTACATAGATAGATATTTTTTATTATACATAGAAATACCCAGAATACTGGTAACAGTTTTCAGATCGTACAAACATTTGTCTCAAGGCGGGAATCGAACCCGCAACCTCCTGCGTCGCAAGCGAATTTTCACCCGCCGCGCCACATCGGTCGTCATACATACCTACATAATAACTTAAACTTTGTTCCGCCTCTACGTCCAAATATTTAATCTCGCATCAAATTTCGTACTCTCAAAAGATCTCTAACTAAATGCAAGTAGCAGGACATACACAGGGTTATTTGAACCAGCATCAGTGTAATAGTTTTTATTTATATTTGAATATTTGGTCTTAGATTGAGTTTGATGGAGTGTGATGGTGATCAAGGCCTTACCGTTATCAAAATATAAAAAAAAGAATTCTATTTTATTTAATTACAACAGACGCTTAAGTTTTCTTTTGATTTCAAAGTATTAGGAACGTAAGGTAAAAATTGTATGTATCTAAAGACAAGTTTTTAGGGTTTCGAAACCCTTATGGTCCAGCTCTGTCTGTTTTCCTTCTTTTTTGTATATCTAAGTAACTACCGTAGCTATTAACATGAAACAATAACACATTTCGTGCGATATTGCTGACTAAAAGAAAAAAAAAGAAAACAATTTGTACTGACATTTTCAATGTTAGTACAAATTGTGATTTCGAAAATGATATCTTTGTCAGTTGCTATTTATTTTTCAAAGCACAATGATGGTTTATGAGATATGGACCCTACGAGCTTTCATTAGCTAATTTCGAGCACATTTTCAAAAATTTGCATTTTTCCTGGACTTCGAATTGAAAAACTATGTAATGCATTGAGAACTTGATGTGTAATCGATTTTTTTTTACCAACGCGATTAATATGTCCGCAATCGCGTTGATAAAAATCGATGACATTATTATATTTCATTTGTTCTTTAAACTACTACCTCGGTATTTCATTATTAAAGTCCAATCTGTTTAAACATACCTTTGCCGATTTAGCTTAGCATATCAGTACAGTGGTTTATAGCCGCAAACAGTGAATTTCCATTCCTGTTGTCTGAATATTAAACGCTGCGCTGTGCTTGATTAACTCTCGACTCAGCTGTAGCGAGTTTAGCGTAGCGGATTTACTTGAAATGTGGGTAAGAACTTGTTGAATTTCAGTTTGCAATATTTAATTATTGTGAAGTATTTATGTACTTTGGGAAATGCAGAGTTGAGGAGTTAACATAGCAAGTAAATTGAGAATTCGCTGTAGCTTCACTCATTGTATTGGTTTTACTCATTCTCTTTCTTGCTGCGATATTTTTAGGGCTCCGTACCCAAAGGGTAAAAACGGGACCCTATTACTAAGACTTCGCTGTCCGTCTGTCCGTCGTCTGTCACCAAGCTGTATGTATCTCAGGAACCGTAATAGTTAGACAGTTGAAATTTTCACAGATGATGTATTTCTGTTGCCGCTATAACAACAAATAGACAAAGAACAGAATAAAATAAGAATTTAAGGGGGCTCCCACACAACAAACGTGTTTTTTTGCCGTTTTTATAGATAATGGTACGGAACCCTTCGTGTGCGAGTCCGACTCGCACTTGGCAGGTTTTATTTTCTGATGCGAAGGAAACGTACTTGGTGGAAAATGTTTTTGTACACTTCTCTTTAGACGTAATTAAAAGTCACCCTGTTTAAAATAGCCCCCGTTTACTCCGGTAGATAAACAATAAGAAATTTAATGAATTTTAAAACTGATTTCATACCAGCATCTTCAAAAAACGTTATCTAACGAGATTTCCTATATTCTTTGTAGTTAAAAGTGTTTTGTTTAAGGTTAAATTTACGATCATAATTAACCATTCCAGAACTCCCTAACTCCCAGTTTCAGGTTCCTATAATTCCATGTCTTTGAAGCTTAGTGGCGTGCGTTATTGTTATACACTGCTGCTAGAAACTATGTTTTATCGCCCTACGATAAAGTGCAGTTTGGCTTGAAGACGATGCGGTTTGGGTGCAGTGTCGTAATTGCATTGATTAAGATTTACCCGTAGATGTTCCTCGGTCGGACGCATAGGTGAAGTTATTTAGAGATATTTGATAGTTATGTCCCTTTACTACTTCATAACTGAGTGGATAGGTGGCTGGTAGTTTTAGATTTTGATAAAATTGCCATATTCCAAAGTAACTTAAAATCCTAATTTCATTTAGTCTACATACGTAAAGCAGTGTGCGTAGATGTTTGTCGTTGGTGATATAGCTTACTCCACAAGGGTCAACATAACACCAATTCTTTTTAAATTTCCGACAATTTAGTTTGTACTAAGTAGTTAACCGTTATTGCACTCACCTGTATTACTGTTAAACTCGATCTTGTTTCGTTCCTTCCTCAAATGTATGGTAATTCTAATGTGTCGTGTCAAATAAATCATTTCATTTCATTTGGTATTGATATGGATCAGTTGAGCTACCTGTAGACTGTTTCCAACAGTCTGCAGTTAGCTCAATTATTTCAATTGTAAATACTAGTTTTAATTTAATTCTATTATTTTATATTAATTTTCTCTGTTAATAGAGTTTCATTTGTACATTATAATCATGTTTTAGACCTATTAAGATCTATTTTTTCCCCAATTCATCATCATCATTCCACAAATTATCACAATCGTGATGAAAACGATTCACAATCAAACGAAAAAAAATGTCTTAGCATTATCTATCCGTAGGTAGTCGTGTGATGCCGGCTTATAATTTGCACTTCCCCAAATCTTCCCGTGGGTGTCGTAAAAGGCAACTAAGGGTCATACACCGGGGAACAGGCAGCAGCGCCTCTTGGACAATAGATCTACCACCGAACTGCGATCCCCAACCCGCATGCCTTGCGTGGGAATTATGGGCACTACCCCCCATGAGATAGAAGCCAATAAGGTGATTGTCAGGGAGAGGCCTGCGTCCAGCAGTGGACCATTATAGGCTGTTGAGGAGAAGGAGGTGGGTATCGCCGTGGCGGTCCAGGCGAAAGAATCGACACCTACAAGATTTAATATAATTACTGCGGTTCATACTTCGATAAAAGTAAAAATGTAGATGAGGCATTACCATCTCAAAAGTGTATGGCTCAAGTTAGGTTCAATTGAGTTCCCTTACCTCAGTCTTAGTGGGACCGGCGCGCGGCGGCGCGGGCGGTAGCGTTTGTGTTGCGCGTGCTTGCGACGTATAATTTTGTGTGATTTCGACTAAAACACCACGACAATGCCCTCGTGTTCGTTCACCAGGTGTACAAATAGCTCCAAAACAAAAACAAAGCCCAAGGCATCACATATTTCCCGCCTAAGTTGATACACCAAACTTTAAATTTTCTGATAATCCGATACCTTATCATTATTTTATCTGTAACACGGTACAGTTTTTGAGTGAGCGCTGGTAGAACGTACCCTATCTTCCTTTTTTACTTTTATCGAAGGGTTCATACGATACTCTCAGCTATGTTATCGTTTACGATTGCGTGTATAGAACCTTTTGATACACGTTTCGCTTAGCCTTAGGTCAATAAACAAGCTCTAAACAAAATGCCCAAGTAATCTTTTACCCAAGTTTCCCTAATTTCGCAAACTACCCAAAACTAGCCCGTAAGTTTATCATGCATCTGTTACTTGGCTTCTGATACTTAACCTAAGTAGAAACTGAAGTTACTTAGGTCGATAGGTACTTAAGCAAACTTCAAGTCGCAGGTCTGAACTAAGACGTGCCCAAACCAAGAATGGTGTGGCCACGAAACTGTGGTCTGACTGACTGATCCCTGATTATCTCTGAAGGTTTCAAGACTGAGCAATTTGAAATAAAACTATGGGGATACCAGGGTCTACGGGGATGATAATAACGATTGGAATCCGAAAAGGGGTATAAAATGAACGTGTAGGTACTCTTTTTAAGCTAGAGGAAGCTTGTTTTCTTCACTATGTTTCACTATGTTTCAACTGAAAAAAACCATAAAGACGAATTGAGATCTTCCTCCTTTTTTACAGTTGATTAAAAAAGGGAGGACAAAAAAAATCAGTTCTAAATAATTTTCGTCGCCAAGACGATACTGAGTATACGTCACTCCTCTTCGCTAAATATTATATCTGTGGCTAAATTGGGCCTATAAGTTTGCGTACGCGCATTGGGCATTGAAATCGTAGCGTACGGACAATTCGTAGCGTACGGAGCGTAAGGATTTGTTGCTTTGTATCAATTTTTATAGCACCACTGAATCAGCATATCTACCGATACCGATGCCACAGATCGATATCTCTGCTGATGACGTCATCACTACAAGGATATTATTGCGGATGACTACATCGGCAAACTAGAGCGCTTTGAAAATACCTATATTCCCGATGCAAAATCAGAAAGTAAAGGACGCTCCCCGTAGGCATATTGTAAATACCGCTTTAGAGCTTTAAGAGTTTTAAAATGATGACGAACGCCACCAGCAATTTCTATGGCCAATCCAGTAAATGCAAATATTGTGGCTGGCACATTTGCCTGCCCACTACATTATGAGATTGCGTTTGACTCACACCACACCTCAATGTTTATAACAAACTTGTCTGAGATTGCTCTGTTCCTTAGGCTGAATAATTCAGTAAACCACCATCTTCTTAGATCCCTTCTTGAAAGGACATGGTAAGTAGTTGGTACTCATAGTTCAGGAAGCGATTGTAAATACAGGGTTACTGTATGTATATTCAATGTCACTTCGTAAACTGCAGGTTGAGCAGGCTTGGTTAAACTGTAATGTTACCCCTATAGGTGGAGCCACCGGCGCTATAAGTCCGTAAGAGGTCCCAAAGATTTTCGGATTTCATTTCTTAGAGATACCCAAAGTGCGGGTAAGCACTCTAACAAAAAATAAAAACCTTACGATAAGTATTTCTTCTCGATCCGGTAGGGGCGCTACAAGGCGCTAAATGGAAGACTGGAAATCGATGGAAGTATTCGAAATATAATACGTACAAGTCGTACTAGGGCCTTTGCCTTTGTTGGGTAGTGCCCATAATTCCCACGCTGGGCATGGGGATGGTGATCGCAGTTCGGTGGTAGATCTATTCTGCAAGAGGTGCTGCTGCCCGTTCCCCGGTCAATGTCCCTAAGTCACCTCTTACGACATCTTAAGATATTAATTTATATTTTTGCCAAGATAAAACTAGTTTTCCTTGTATAGGGTTATCAATTGTGACTATGCTATGGAATAATGATGGTGAATGTTGTTGACAATCACACGATGTGATATGGTATATGCATGTGACTTCAAAAAAGTTGGTTATGTTCGTTATTATTCATTTCATCATTGAAAAGATATTTTGTAGATATGACGCAAAATTTCTTAACGTAACTTCACCGTTCACCGGATTGTCACGAAGCTTTTAGCGGGAGATCTTTCTTACGAGAAAAAAATTAAAGAAAATTATTTAATAGACACAACACACAATCAACAAAAAATAAAGTTGTATAATTTTTTTGTTTCTAATTTAATTTTAAGTGAAGGAACAGAAGGTCTTTGATTTGACAAACTGAACGGTGACGTCAAAGAAAGAAGGCAGCGGTTTTATAAGACAAAACTGAGTACAACTCCATTTTTCGTTTCCTTTTTAATTTAAAATTCTGTAGGTTTTTTTGCGGTAATAAACATTAATAATCGGTTAAAAAAATCAAAAAAATATAAGCATAATATACCCTATTATCATCCGAGCATATGATAGCCAGTTCTGCATCATTTCACGTGCATCAACCGATCGCCCATGTTCATACGGCATTTGAAGTAATCCATGTGCTATTTGTAACTAGTGATGTACGTACGATGCCAATGTGCATTTAATTTATCGATGAAATTATAATGTGAGCTTTGGGAAAGCAAGTTGCTTTTGAAGCAATGCACTGCCTATAACCGTGTTCCATAGAAATATTCTTCTAGCATAGTTTGATTAAAAAAAAAATTATTCCTCGTACTTTGACCTTTGCGTCATAAGGCAATACTGACACCTAATTCTATTGCTTCTTTGTAATCTCTCTCTCTCTCTATAATCCATCACGTCTTTGCTTTGGATTAGAAATAGTGCTAAGCTGGTTAATTCATATAATTCGGCAGAGTATCACTCAAAATTGACAAGCACGTGTCCGTGCGGGCACACTGCTGAAAGAGAAGAAAAAAAATCATTTGATGTCATATGGACTAAGTTAGTTAGGACTGGCTAATATTTCCATATTTTTTTTGTTTAGTGGTCAAAAGATAAAATATGAGTCCATTATCTTCTGATAATCTAACTGACGGACTACTAATTCAATTTTTAGGAAACTAGCCTATTTATCGATATCGATTATATTTCACCCTTATGTCCCAACTATATTTGACTACCGGCTGGGTTTAATCGCACGTGAATTGCGTTTTGCGTTTATTGCCATCATAGCTTTGTGCGATCGATAACATAAGGTAACGTAATGGTAGCAGCTGTAACCAATTCCACGTTCCTAGCTAATTCTTGGAACTATCTGTTCTTATCAATACAGATCATACCAGTCGGGGGTGTAACATTGCGAATTCGCCGGCCCCGGGCGATTTTTCTTGCTAGATAAATCCCAATTATAATTTAAAAAATAATCGCCAAGTGATCATCTCTACGGCTGAGTCTTGATCTTGGATCTCGCAGCGAATCAATACAAAATCGCCGCGAAACTAAACTCTGATTGATCCTTCGTGAATTCTAGGATAATGATAGATTGAATTAGCTATAATTACGAATAACAATCCACCCAAAGCCAGTTTATACAAACAACCAGGGCTGGATTTAGGACCCGGGGCAATCAAAGTGTGGAGGCACCATAATACTAAATTGTTTAAAAACTGATAATTAAAAAGTCTCGTCGAATGGAGAGCGAAGCGCTCTGCAAAATTATATGGCTTATTAGCATGCAGTTATGGCAAAAAAATATAAGCTATTTATTGTTTATTGCGGTTTTACTTTGACGCATCCAAAACAAAACAAATGATGAAGAGTAAACGGCAAAAAAAACAGTGTTTTGGAATCTTGACTAAAAAAAACAGTGAGCGAAGCTAGTTTCTGTTATAACATTTGAGTTTAGGTTGGTAGAATGACGTCGAGCTAGCTAAGTCAAAAGAAACAAGAGAACGATGAAAACAATGGGTGGTTGTTATCAAAAGGCAGCTAAAACAACGAAAATAACGAAACATTTTCACTTTTTCAGTTTAAGAGTTTAAGCGGTGGTCGACAACTGTAAAGAAAGCTAAACAAAAGGCGAGCGAAGCGAGCTGCTTTAATTTTTGTCACTATTGCCCTGCTCGCCCTGCTCTTAATCCGGCCATTAAAACATAACCTAAGTAGTACTGTATCAAAGCTAATGTTGACACAACACCAATAATTAGGCAATAACACAATCACTGGGTTATTTCGCGTGGACTAACAAACCAATTATTACTAGCTATTGAGTTATGGGAGTAGTTAGCATAGTTTATCTATTGTGTTATGATTATGTTCATTTTGCCGGTTACAATTAAATAGGCAATGATTAAACTTGTGATATCTCGATGAGAAAGTCTAAAAGATCAGGTAAAGATATCCAAGAAGATAACTTGGCTAAAATGAATTTATTTGTGGAAAACTATATAGTACGTTTTATTGTTACATTGGTAAAAAATAGATTAACCCTTAGGTACTACATCAGACATGCCAAATCACTTACCGATCTTTAAAAAACTGCTTCATCAGCATTGCCTATCGTTGTAGACATATCTTATTTTTATGTTTTTGTAGGTTTATTAAAATGTTTGTAATGATGATGATAATAATTAATGTATTATTGTTTTCTTAAATTTTGATTTTTTTTTTTCGAGTGCCACCTTTGTTTTATTGTCTTACAGGTCCAGTCCATCCAAAATTTGCCCGAAAGAGATCGCTCATAGCGATAACGCCGCCTTTGTACTTCTACTACTCGTAGCATTTATATCTGTACTAGCTGTTTTCTGTGTTTGTGTTATACAATGAAGAATTTTCTATCTAAGGTTTCAAATCTGATCTTTATGGTTTGTGCCAATAACATCAACTTGCATACAATTCAACACAATCAACTTTTAATCCTATCAACTCACACAAAAGGTAGGGTATGGGTCCCGCTTGAATCCGGATAATCTACGTCAGGTTAATTAAAAACCGGGACAATGTTTGTCCAAGCGATCGCCGGCGTTGATTGGGGCCAATCTGCTGATTATCGGACCTATTGTGTCAATATTGGGGCTACTTGGACCAAACGTAGTGGTGTTATTAGCAGTGGCAAGGTGTTAAAGCGGGCTACTCACTAACCTGCCGCAGGAGCAGTCAAGGGTGTAAAAGTGAGGATGATCTTTGATTGAGATGTGTATAGTCAAGATAGGGCAGTTTCAGCGGCAGGGCAGCACGGGCGCCAGACCATCCTTGGTAGATCGAACTTGCCGCGCCGTCCTGCTGCGTTGCCGCGTGTGTAGCACGATCCTCGACCCATTTGAATAAGTATAAGGTTTTTTGCTATAGTGCTTACCCGCACTTTGGTTATCTCTATAAGAAATGAAATAAGTTCCCAAAAATCATTAAAATTATTTCATTTCTTGGATAAGTATATTAACAAATATTCTCAATCAATAAGCTAAATTTATACCCGAACACTTAACGACAACTAACGTTTCGGTATAGCGTTCTTTCGGTTTCATGATCTATCGGTATAGCGTTCATTCGAGATTGTGATCGTTCGGTGTACAGTTTTTCGAAGTTGTGTGCTTTCGGTATTCCGTTTTGTGGCCTGATGTGGTACTTTCGGTATTTCGTTAAGTAATCTTTCTAGGTACCGTTCTTCGGTATTGTGAACTCCGGTATTCCATAGGACAGTTACACTAAACGGCAGGCATGTGTTTAGAAACAATTCCGATATTGCCGCGACCGCCGTGCGCCCTAGATTTCCCCTGCGGCAGGTGTGTGAGTAGCCCGCTTAAAGTTACCTAATAATCAGATTTGGGCTGGCTTAACTATGTCTGGGTGAAAAGGGTTTTGTTTTTTAATATTAACTAGCTGTTACCGGCGACTTCGTCCACGTGGAGTGGTGTTAGAGGTGGTCTACCCTTAAAGTAGACTTAGTCCTGATTATCGACGCAGCGGTTTGAACCCAAATGAAAATGTAGTGACACATATACCTAATAATAATGCAGGACAATAGGCGGACAACCGCTCGCCGTGAAACTGAGGTTGCCAAGGTTCATTTATTCATAGCTACAATTTGTAAACCCTCATATGGCAAACTAAAGTGAAAAAACGCGAACCGAGCCGGGCTTTTTATAGTAAGTCTTCATTACGGATGTAAGCGGGTTAACTACGAACCTTATTTGTGTTGGAAAAACACCAGCGCATCTCGCGGAGATATCAATGCGAGAAGATGTTTCTCATCCTCGGCATCATCAACAAGCAGCGCGCAGCGGCTCGTGCGCAGCGAGCGATAGCGCGCAGTGCTCGGAGGGACGCGGTACGCACGCGCCTAGAACCGCACTCACCCTGAAGAACACTCCCTCGTTAAGGGATCAAACGTTGGTGTTTTTCCAACACAAATAAGGTTCGTAGTTAACCCGCTTACATCCGTAATGAATTCGTCAAACTTCGATAGTTTTTATAGTAAAATAGTAAGTCTTCGATTAATAATGCAAGTATTTGTGCTAGTGATATGAATTCCCGAATATTGACGCCTCGCTTCAAACCTAGATAGCACCACACAATTACAGGAATGGTCTCCTCGCATGCTTAAGATAAAGCACCTCTTGCCAACTCTCAAGTAGGTAATACTCCCGTGCATAGTCGAGGCACAGTATACCGAACTCAGTAGCATAGCTGTAAGGCGACAATGTTCTTGCCAAACTGGGCGCAATAGGGTATTTTAGTGATACAATAAGAAAAAAATCTAAAAGAAAATATGCAACAGTCTGCAGTTCGCTCAATTGTTTCAATTGTAAATAGGTACCTACTAGTTTTGATTTACTTCTATTATTGGATTGTATTTTTCTTTGTTCATAAATGTATTGAGATAGCTTAAGCTAACAGCAGTCGGAAAATATTCGTATTTAGTTCATAAAAGAGTAGATAAAACAACAACAAAAAAAGTTTTTACTTTTTTATCTGTATTAAAACATCAAGAAGGCAATACGTAGGCGCAATGTTAATATGTCATACGGCTGTGTAGGCAAACCCAAAAGTATCAACTGTCATCAGCAACATCAGCGCATTTGGTTCGGCACCACACAACCAACAGACGTCATAACCAAAGAGCAATATGGCGTCCACTGCGTCCAGCGTTTTTGTCAAGTTATGCGCGCAACTTGAACATTTAAATTTTAAACGCATTTTTATGACACTTATTGATTGAATAAAAAAAAATGTTTTACTAGTGGTTCATTAGCACTATAAAGAATCTATACTTTTCAAGAATGGGTGTGATACCCTATGACTATGGCGAAATTCATGGGACCTTGCGTCAAAATTTCTGTCTGCTGTTTTAAAATAAGAACACAAGAGTTAAAATGAGGTCCACTTGTGAATCGACCAGTTTGTCCGCGGAATACTTACGGCTTTATTCTAATTCCAAGTAGTATTGCTAAGTTTCTGACCTGCCAGCTCTATAACTCACAGGCGAAGAAGGTTTTATAGAAAGGCACCTTTATAATTTGTAGTCTGTAGTCTTGGCCTCTGACACAAGACTATATCGGGCATTTCGGTTTGATTCTCAGCTGCCTTTCGTCAGCTAGTAACGTCGAGTTCGCAGAGATCAGCTTTCACTTCAGCCGTGGCAGCTGTGGCGTAAGTATTGACACCTCCTCAACCCGTGTGGATGTCGTAAGAGTAAATTAAGCAGAGGAAGGAGCTTACCTTCTGCGTATTTTTAATACGTGCGATTGTGAAGTAAAAAGTAAAAATTGATTTATTTTGTTAATGCATGTATAATGCAAAGCACATAAAAAAGTTTAAAGTTACAGTTAAGTTAGCAAAAATGGCCAACACTCAGCAGATACTGGAAGAATGTATCTGCCTTAACGCTGGTTTTACGTGAAGCGCGTGTTTCGTTGCGCAACGCACACATATGCACACACATTTTTAAAGAAAACACAAATAACACATGAAAAATCAAAAAGATTGAACAATAGTTACAGGAAATATATTCCTATTACATAACACGTAGGTATAAGTTTTAACAATACTATTATTTTCATTGTGGTACTGAACGTTAAACTAACTAGGTCTAACCTATTATAATTAAAGCAAAGCTCCCTTGTTAGGGGGAGGCATATCCAGCAGTGGGCGCGTAGATTAATTAGATAATAATTTGAATTTGAAATTGAAATTGCCATTACTACACTGTGTCAGATACGTCACGAGTGCTCTCAACTTGACGCTTTGAAAGGACTCGTGGTATGTCGAGGCGTCAGAACTTGCAGTAGGTGTTGATGAGTCGATCGATAGTCTATTGCACTACCTGGGAGAATGCTTAATCCTTTCATTTCTAAGTTTACGCTTTTCCGCGTAGGCTCAAACGGTATGAGGAAAAATTCAACAAGTTATAAATTGAAAATTAATAGAAACCCGATCCGACCCCCGTTTTTACATCATGAGAGGGTAAAATCTTCTGAATGTGGCTAAGAGTATAAAAAAAAATCAGAAAAGTATTTATTTATTTTTATTTATTACAGGTATTACCTAATTTGAATCATCTAACTCAGTAAAGCAGTTTTAATATTTCGAGGTGCTTACTAAAAAGTCCCACATAGGTACATACCTACTCGCTACTAAAAAACGGGGGAAAAAAATAAACCCGCTCGCAAACACACATAACGCCTCGTACAAATTAAACCACTTTTGAAAGTATTCAGCTATTTTTAACAGCGATTTAATGACTACACCAAGCCACAACTACGCCGTGACAATCGAGGATGTGGTGAGGTACCTGCGACTGAAATCCAGCATCAGTTTGAAAGATGATGAGAGAGTTTGAGTTCGTTGTATTTGTTTTCCCATACATGTTAGTGATATAAAAGCTTGTTTTAAAAAAAAAAGAAATTGGTAGATCTTTTCTATTTTTTGTTGTAATTTCGAATAAGTCAAACAAAATAGAAATAAAAATTCATCCGTTTAACAGCTATGATGCGATCCATCGCGAGACTATCGCACAGACCTGTGATGTGCTGGAGCTAAACTTATAACACCGTCAAAAATGAACCTAGAGATCCAAAACTCCTAGAACCGCTTTGAATCAGTTCTAGTTCCTAAAGGACTTCAGATTTGGTCGCTTGTTTGCGTATAACAGAAGCCAAACACATTTCACTAAATTTATTCATGACACAATCTAACTGCAAATGCAAGGGACTTTGGAATACTGACAACCTGTAGAGCTTTATAGAACTATGTAGGCGATTTGTATAGGTATATTAGATAGATATTATTTATTGAAAGAAAGATTACATATTTTTGGTTCATAGTATCTTAAATCCTAAGATAGGTTTAACTAGACACTAGGGTTCTCTAAAAATAGCAATAAAAATATTTTGTTAACACGGTAAGCTAGACAGTTACGCACACAAACACAGCGGTGTCACAGTCTTGTTGTAAGTCGCGGCATGCAGCACACAAGCGCTCCGCCAATCACGCGCAGCCAACGACCAATGAGTGACAACGCTGCGCCTGAGCTTAGCTATAGGATGCTCCTTTTTATGGCAATATAAAGTAATAAAATAAATATACATTTTACGGAAATTACTACTAAGTGAACAACGACATTTTAAATAAATTATGTTACGATAAATAATGTATAATAATAAAAATAATGTTGTATGCACAAATGGAGTTATTATTGCATTTTTATTACCTTTTTACGCCCAAAATAAAAAACCAGCTTCGTTGAAACTTTGCATAGGTATACTAACTTCTTTAAGCAACTTCGCAAACGTTTTTCTGGATTAAAATTAGTTAATTTTAATTAATGCAAAAAAACATTAAATAATGTACCTACCTAGTTCAAAATGTACTACAAGCTAATTTCGAAAAACGATTACTGTATGCGACTTGAAACTACCTATCTCTCTACATTCTGTAGCTAAACTTATTACTCTAAGGAAACGCCAAATTTGATTGCATTGCACGATTTTAAAACAGGTCGGAATAATAGAGAACTAGGCATACAATCTTTTTTAATGTTTTGTGAAGCTTAATTATATTTAATTTTTTCCTATGATATGGAAAAAATATGCAAAAATTAAACAAAATACGTGTATTTTTTTTGCAAACTACGATTATAGGGCTTTAGCTTAGTGAAAATATGGAAATACCAGTCAACTTCCTTATGAAACTTAAAACGAAACCCTTGTAAACCAATTAAATTCCACAAAAAGTTCAATTAAAATAAGCGGTAAAAATAATTGCTATTTCAAGTCGTTTAGGAAGTTTTCACATTGGGACATGTCATTGTAATCTTGTTAATCTTTTAAGAATATCTCACAAATAAATTTTTACACTATTAATTTAGTACTTTGATTTAGCATCAAAAATAATCTAAGTACGAGTAGCTAAAAATGTTTAATGTCCAAAAGCTCAGTTTAATACAGGGTGACTTTTCAGATGGAAGTACTATGGCCAAAACCGAAACCATGAGACTATGAAAGCTAATCAAAAATTCTTGCAAGAGCTCAATAAATTAGAAAACCTTATCTGCTTCCTTTTTTTAGGATTTTTCAATTAAGCTTACAAATGCATGCCCTTTGGAAGTACGATCGAGGATATTATACTCTTTTTAAAATACAGCTGATTAATTCAAATGACTGTATTTATGAATCTTTACTATTTTTCTCGCACCTAGTCTGATTTTGGATTACAAATAAAAAAGCAAAATAAATGAATCAATAGGGTATGTGCATATGATTTCCAAAAATCTGATTATGTTTATTTGAATTCTTTATTGATATAGAAATATGTTAGCTAAGAAAATTACAGTCAAATAATAGAATTAAATTAAAAGTAGTATTTACAATTGAAACAATTGAGCTAACTGCAGACTGTTACAAACAATCTACAAATCAAATGATCCATATCACAAAAAAAAATGGTTAATAAACACCTCTATTTCATGTTAGCTTAATTATTTTTGTTTTTATTCGATGTTTTGATTATGAAATTTAATGATTGAAAAGTAGATATTTTAAGACTCAATCACAAAATTTCTAAACGTGACGTCACCGTTCACCGTATTGTCATGAAGCTTTTAGCGAAGTATCATTTTCGGAAGAAAGAAAATTATTTATTAGACACAACACACAAACATACTTACATGATGGCTTTAATTATTTATATGTTTCTAATTTTCTTGATTGAAGGTACAGAAGCACTTTGAGTTGACAAACTGAACGTTGACGTCACAGAAAAAGGACAGTGTTTTTGTCACCCTCATCGATGTACAGTTTTATTTTTCGTTTTATCCTTTATAATTTTAAAATTTGTGGGTGTTATAGGTACCTTTTTTGCAATGAACTAAAAAAAATATACTACTAAAATTTTTTACTAAGTACTAAAAAAATATACTACTAAAAAAACTATGCTTAGACCATATTAGCGGTGAAAATAGTGTGAGCTAATTGCCAAGTGAAGTTCACTTGGCGCGCGGAGCTCGGAGTGGCAACATCTCTGGTGGGACTCTGCCGTTGTTGCTTGGCGCTCTCAGTGTTAAGGTCGAGTATTGTGGTGTCCTGATGATGTCTCGTGGAGAGACGAAACTAGTTGACATCTTGCTTTGATAAGTATTTTTTAATTTTGTAGTGGCGTCGTTTTCTTCTACAACGCGGACTAGGTACATTTTGTTAGAGCTTATCGGAGAAGGTTTTTTTCGCGGAATTGTTATTAAATATTTTCATCCTTATATTTTGCAATGGATTTCCGCAAAGTAACGCCTGAATCTATTATTTATCTTAGTATGAGCTGTCACGAGTAGGTACATCCATTGATCAAGATTGTAGTTTTGGTATAACTAATAAATCTGACTATCATTAATTTAACTCCACAATAAAATGCTTCAATGTACATTCCCCTTAATTCCAATAAGAGTCGGAGCAGTTTTTCTGCCTTCTTTTGCGCGATAATTAATCAAAGTTGAAGAAAATGGCTTGCGTTTTTAAAATAACGATAAACTTTCTTGCAATTTTTATACCAATACTGGTTCCAGAATCTTTTGCTTTGGTTAATCTGAACAAAGTTAGGGGAGAGATAAGTTTTCGATTCTTTTTTTGAAAGTAATGTATTCTATTGTGTAGGTATATCTGTTATCTAGTACCCATAACACAAGCTCTGCTTAGCTTGGGTCTAGATAATGCTGTGTGAATTGTCCGGTATTATTTATTTTATGTATTTATTTATCGCGTAGGTACCGTGTCATGACCTACGGAGTTGAGACACGGACACTCACGGTGGGGCTGGTCTACCAGTTTAAAGTCGCTCAACGAGCTATGCTCGGCACCAAAGAACGGTTTCATCCCATTCTCGTCGTGTATGGATAAGCTCTGCGCAAAAATGTGCATTAGTAATGTTTAGATTTTAAAATTTACAGTGTCAAAATGGCTTTACACAAGATTCAAACGAGCCCACGAGCTGTCTGTCATCTGATGCCGTCAATTAATTGTATCTCAACATTACAAGTTAAAACTCATATTTGAATGCACGATTTCGCGCTGAGGCTCATTATGTAAAAGTTCGAATTCAAATTCGAATTCACTGAAATAACCAAATTCGATCGCTACCATCTCGAAAGAGTATTATGGCTCAAGTCAGGTCCAACTATGTTCCCTTACCTCAGTCATAGTCGGACCGGCGCGCGTGGCGGCGCGGACGGTGGCGTTTGTGTTTCGCGTGTTGCTACGACGTATAATTTTGTGTGATTTCGACTAAAACACCACGCCAATGTCCTCGTGTTCGTTCACCAGGTGTACAAATAGCTCTAAAACAAAAAACAAAGCCCAAGGCATCACATATTTTCCCGCGTAAGTAGGTAGATACACCGAACTTTAAATTTTCTGATAATTCCGATACCTTATCATTATTTCTTCTGTGACACGGTACATTTTTTGAGTGAGCGCTGTTAGAACGTATCGTAGATTCAAATACAAAACTTTAAGCTCACTTCGGATTCAGTTTAGTTAGGTTGGAAATGAATTTATAGAATGAGCCTGCAGATCTTCGGAAACATATTATAGAAATTAAATTATAAAAAAATACATTATACCTATTTTATCACAGGTGATCCTGTTTTCTTTGTCTCTAGGTTTTACGAAAAAGTATCTTTATATATCCACGTTTTGAAGGTAGCGTGTTTATTTTGATGATACATTTTTATGACGTCACGTTTTTTATGGCAGGCGCTATCAATTTCACGGTAGCTTTTGGATTAAGATTAAGTTTATATCTACCGCAAATTGTTATGAAGTATGAAACTGATTTATGGTAGAACTTTTGACTTTGAATTTCAGGTCTCTTTGAAAAAGTATCCTTCTAAAGTGACCTCCGGCTTAGTTTTCTAAATATGGTAAAAACATTGTAATTAGTTAGTTGCAATAAATAGTTAGGTACCTACTTAACAGTTTTAACGACTTTGAGTTGTAGGTATTTACAGTTTTTAGGGGTCCGTACTTAAAGGGTGAAAACGGGACCCTATTAATAAGTCTCCGTTGTCTGTCCGTCCGCCCGTTCATCTGTCCGTCTGTCAGCGGGCCGTAAAAGGTACCTACACCGTATTTTTTTTATAGTTTGTGTATTTCGCTTACTTTAACAAAAATAATAAAAATCTAAGGTGTTTTGGTCGTTTTCTATGTATAATAAAATATATCTATCTATCTATGTATTGTATTATGTATATCAGTTATCTAGTACCCATAACACAAGCTCTGCTTAGGTTGGGGCTAGATAATGCTGTGTGAATTGTCCAGCAATATTTATTTATTTTATTTAAATATAACAGAGTCATGACGACAGTTAATGCTCTTTGATATTGCGCTTGAAAATGAAGAGTGAAAAAAGTATTCGCAGAAACTTAGCACAGCAGTTGACATCGTCACCAACAGTGGACTTAAAGGGTATGGCGATAGTCTTTTGTACATTAAGGATCAAATTACTTGCGCTGAACCATAGGTTAAATGTTTGTGCTATATTGATTTTGCTTTCACAATCTACCTCGGTATTTTCCGAGTGGATACAGATATTTTTGATATCAGATACAGACTTGCGAACCTAGTCAATCATATCATTTAGAAATATATTAAATAAAATAGGTCCCCAAATGGAACCTTGTGGTATCCCAAATTTCATATTTGTAGTGCTCGATTTGAAAGTAATTTCCTCGATTTTTCTTTTTTTCTTCGCTTCGACAAAGCTCAAATACCTACTAGCTAGAGAAAACCGTTTCATTCCTAGAATGCTCCGAGAAGCAATTGAAATTCAAAAACATCCGAATAATTTCAATAGAGAAGATGGTTGGAGAGTACCTGCTGCTTGAGATCCAGTCCTACATCGAGTCAGGTGCCACACCCAGCAATCCATAGCTACAACCCATCAAGACACTGTTAGTGATTACTGCGTACATACGGAACGTTATAATTAAAGTTGTATAATTGACGGTAGATATGCAAAATTCAAATTAATTGTAAAGACAAATGTCACCTCAGTCTGCCTGTGACCATGGAAGCTGAAAAGCCTCCGAAACGTCAGGTTCTATACAAAATATAAAATATACGCGATCAATCCGGTTAAAGCAGTGTTTTATTATGAGTTCTCGCGAAAATAACCTTAGAATATACTATAATTTCCTCGAATTACCAGTAACTCTGTAGGTATATCTAAGTACATGACTTATATGGTAGCTGACGCCTCGAAAATTGCTAGCATTAGAACCAGCTGACTGTATTCAAGCCTCTGAAAATTCAATTTAAACGTTCCTGCAAATAGGTCAGCTGGTTATGGAACACTTCATGTGTGAAATTTAGCTAAAATAAGATACCCGGGTGTTCCCGTTTTCAACCGAATCAACCAGTTTGTGAGATAAATCGTTTTAAAGATGCAGGTTTTTTTTAACTTGTAAAAAGAATGTAGGTTGAAGACAACAGTCATCGAAAATTTGAACTTCAAAATGGACCATGTTGTTAACGGGATGTAGGTTGCAGACAACACAGTCATCGAAAATTTGAACTTCAAAATGGACCATGTTGTTAACGGGATGTAGGTTGCAGACAACACAGTCATCGAAAATTTGAACTTCAAAATGAACCATGTTGTTAACAGGATGTAGGTTGCAGACAACATAGTCATCGACAATTTGAACTTCAAGATGGACCATGTTAACAGCAGTTATGGACCACATTTTAAATAAATAAACGACGAGTAGTGGTGTTGTTCGATACATCGATCACGTAGGTATCAGCATTATCAGCAGTTTGACCTAAGTGTAGGTTACTCGTGCCGCGAGCGCGACCGAGCGCCTACGGAGGTCAGTGCATTGTGTAAGTGCTATTTTTGTTAGCCTAAAGAAATAAAGTTATTGAATTTTTGTTTTTTTCTTGATAAATTGATGAGATTAGGACTTGATTGGCACAATCAAGTCCTAATCTCCCAAATCTGTTTCGACCCCTAACCTAAAGCGTATTTTCCTGAACCATTTCCTTGAGTGTCACCAAACCGCTTTAAAATCTGAGTCCTTAGTATAGGTTGTGCATTATTTTACGGTAACGTAAAACGTTTTCGTTTTCTTCAATACAATAAAGAAAATTAAATAATGCTGGGCAACCCACACATCGTCATCTAGCCCCAAGCTGATATAGTTATTACAATGTACTATGATACATGATTATAGATATATGAGTATACAAAGAAATACCAAGAACACATTTGGCACTTTGCAGCGCCTCTACCGGATAGAGGGACTACATTTCGTAGTTTGACAGAAATTGAATAGTTTCATACGACCTCGATAGATAGATAGATAATTCTTTATTGTATTACACTAATTATACAGAAAGAAATGCTGAGAATCAAGGAAGTACAAAGGGCAGCCTTATTGCTTTGAGCGATCTATTCCAGGCAACCTTCAAAGTTTGCCTGTTCTACATTGTTCTCTTATGTCCAGTCACTGGACACAAGAGAATAATATAGACGGTGGCTAAGAAAAGAAAAACATTAAATATAACACATCGATTAAAGTTTAGAATGATTTTAAGACATTTGACTGAGGCTATTAATACATATTTGTTTAATCTATATAAATAGCTTCAGTATATAAATGTCTCATTCTTTTTTGCACGTGTTAGCGAGATAGAAGTTTAGTCTATCGCGCTCACGAAAACTTTTTTCGGATTCGTATTCTGCACACTCGTACTAACCATTCTGTCTTCAAAACATCTTAGCCGTATAATCATGCTCACTGTCCAAATTAAATCGCGACGCGCTATCAATTACTCTACGGAATAAATCCGCTTTTTTCTGGTATTATACAGTTAATTCCTTGGATAGGTGAAGTAGAGAAGTCGGTTCACTTTAAGAAGTGTACATCCATCCGTGCTGCATACCTACAGTGCGGATGGCGGAAATGGTACGGGAAAATACTTAAGGGGGTCAAAACAAATTTAAAAGATTAGAACTTGTCGGGCTTGCGTTGCTCTGCCCTGTCCCGCTCCTATGAGCGCGAAATCCTATGGCTATCCTTTTCACAAAATGGCGTCGTAGTATATCCCTTTATTCTTATGTACATAAATCTTGTCGTTTATATTAGAAAATTACCATTTTACACTGAGTGAGTTATGATTGAATATGTACGATTTATGAGTAGGTGCTTTAATAAATAATTAAAAAATATATATTTAAACTCTTTTTTACCATAATATCTGTATCTATGTGACAGTGAGTAGACCAGCCGTCTAAAATTAAGCTGTGTGCCTTGAGCGCCCTTCGCAGAAGTTGAAATGTTGTCCTTGGAGAGATTTAGCTTTATAGCCCACCCAATAGCATGGAGATTCGAATTGTTCCGTAATGGGAACGATAAATTTAACTAAGTATTTTTATATTGTATGGGTAGTATAGGGTACCTATTTAAATAATTTTGGAGCAGAGGATTTTTTACTCAGAATTATTTTGCCCCAATAATGTAAGTTTAAAAAACAATGTAAATAAGAAGGTTTTCGAAATCGGTTTTGATTTTATGTAAAAACATCAAATTAGGTACCTACATAAAATTCTAATAGAAATAAGGATCGTAATATACTTCATTACTGATATAAGCGGGTTAACAACGAACCTTATTTGTGTTAGAACAGCGCCAACGTTTCATCCATTAACGAGTGAATTCTTCAGAGTAAGAGAACAGAATCAATAAATCGTAATCAATTCGTTAAACTATGATAGTTTTTATCGTAATATACTTATAAAAATCCCAGGTATTCGGGTTTTGGATCACAAGAATTTCTGACTTTCGAGTTTAAGTTCCGAAAAGTTCCACGAATGAATACCTACTACCTACCACGCGTGCCCTACTACGTTTCTAAGGTAGAGAAAACCACACTCGTTGAAGCGCAGCGGAGTTTCACCCAGGTTCCACCTGTACAGCAGATTACGCTCGTTCCTACCCTCTACGATCCACTGCGACATTGTGGCGCGCCGTAAGCTATCTACTCCATCCAAGATAACGTGGAGGGAACTCACGGAGACCAATCCCGTCTAGCTGTTATGAGGGTTGATCAAAAAACGTTCTATAGCAAAAATTTAATCTATAATCTGATTCAGGTTACGGCGACTCATTAATTACTAACTGCTGCTCGCGGCTTCGCACGCGTTGTTTAAGGTTATTTCTTTCTCATGGGAGCCCCCCAGAACTTATTTGATGATAATTACTACTTAAAAAGTTTACAGTATAAAATTTGACTTGTCTAAGTGCTTATTTTGTGAGCCTATAGAAATAAAGTTACCTATTGACTTTGACTTTGAAAAGTAACCAGCAGAAAACAAAAAAATCTATTAAATAGTTTAGTTGCATGAGATACCCGTGAGTCGCCACTTCCAAAGTCGTCTGACCTAGCTCGTGGGTAGTAAGGCAGTACTGAAGTAGGTATTCCACGGAATCTTCTCAATAGAGCTCTTGTATTTAACCCTTCATGGAACGTGCTTTGAAGTCTGCTAAACCACATACTCAGGTAAATTGAATGGTTCTACGTATTTCGTATGTTTGGTATGTAGCTTTGTGATTTCATTTTAGAAACTTGATGTGTAGGTATGTTAAACATGATGCCAATATAATCGAATTTACTGATGAAATAACTGCAAAATAAAGCCTAAAGAATTACAGTGTTTAGTGGGGACAGTTGGAAAATAAATAAAAAAGCGCCTACACTGCCGCCGCGTAGGCTGCAGTTACAAGCGTAGCAATGGAGCTTGCTACGTCGTAGCCGATGGTGCTTGCTACATCGTAGCCAATGGCGTAGCAACAGAAAATTATCAAGGCTTAGGTAATTAAGTTACAATTTTGCAATCACTAACGGTTCATTTGTTTTACTACATAGAGGGTTAGGCCCTATCACATAAGGACACCTAGGTAGCGCCACTGGTCACGCCACCAACAAAATGTATACAGTAGGTATGGAATGGAGTACCTCACCTGGTTGCGCAATCAAATTTTTTTCCAGCAACCAAATCACCTGCTGCGCAACCACCAGCAGGTGCTATAGAGCTATTTGTCGTCTCACTCACTCCACCAGCAGTTTATGGTGGTGTTTGTTTTGGTGCGTCTCGCTTGGTAGCTCAAGAGAATGGTGGTGCGACCGGTGCGCCACCATGGTGTCCTAATAAGAAAGGTCCTGTAGGGTTACTTAGTGTTCCATTTTAGTTCTCAGGTATGTCAGTTTGGCTATGAAGAAAACATTTATTTTCCTCCTGGCCAAACTTATTAATTAGGTATGTGGCAAGTGTCGACTAGTAGACTGGAGTAGGTAGGCCTCCTTCAAATGTTTCAATTTCCTTCTACTAATGTACAGTAGCTGCAGCATTATTAGATAACAGCAGGCAATGCCTTCCTGCAGCGCTGATAGATGCGCGTTCAGCTCCAAGATCCAGTTGCTTCTCGCTATCTACCTAGTCGATGTCGTTCCTCCTTCTCATTTGTAGCCGTCCCACCGGTCTTTGGTTCCCCTATGATCTCCACACAAACAATCTCTAACACCTTAGAGCATCAGCAATAAATCTAGATCAAGAACGCGAAAACGCTCGACCAGTATTAGTCGAGCATCAGAGGTTGATTAATGTATTTCCTAAGTAATTGAATTTGCAAGTTCCTAAGGAACTCCAAAATCGCTCGATTATACCGATAGAAGCGAACTTTGTTTCCTCTAGACAATTATTTATGGGTGAGGAGAAACTTTAGATTAATTTTATTAATAACCAAATAACTTCGACCTTAGTTTTGCTTTGAGTGCTAGACCTACCTACTCGACCTCTGAGGATTAGGTACGTTCATACTAAATAATAAAACACTGTTTTTACCGGATTGATCGCGTATATTTTATATTTGTTTATAACCTGACGTTTCGGAGGCTTTTCAGCTTCCATGGTCACAGGCAGACTGTGACCTGTGTGTGTGTGTGTGAGTCTGCCTGTGACCATGGAAGCTGAAAAGCCTCCGAAACGTCAGGTTATAAACAAATATAAAATATACGCGATCAATCCGGTAAAAACAGTGTTTTATTATGAGTTCTCGCGAAAATAACCTTAGAATATACTACGTTCATACTATTATTATAAATTCGAAAGTAACTCGTGTCTGTCTGTATGTCTGTTACCTTTTCACGCTATAACGGCTAAACGGATCTTAATGAAATTTGGCAGGGTAACTGGTATCTCAGGGACAGATTTAGACTGAAAACCGGTACCTATGGTCTTATCTCGTGTCTAAAGGTTTTGGAGTAAACAACTAGATTACTCCTGTCTCGTGTCTAATTTCAAATGACGAAAAAAATACCTACTCAAACGGTCCCATCTCGTGTCCACAATACAATAGATTCGGAAACAATGGATTGTTATTTTATTGGTCTCAATCGTCGAACGATAGAGTTAGGGACAAAAAACTTTACGCGTGCAAAACCGCGAGGAGCAGCTTTTTACATCTAAATTATAACTACGAATAAATTTTTTATAACAATTACGTACTAAGTGGAAGGTTGCGGTTGGTAGGTTTTTACTCGCTGGGTTCAAGCCCCATCGAGATCGTAAATTTTTGAAATATAACTTAAATCGTAGAATTTTCGCTAAGTGTGGGTTAAAATAATCAAATAAACTGGGGCTTAAAAACAAAAACCTTGACGTAGTGTCTAGTCTCGAGGACTAGAGTAGAGTCTCGTTTTTAAGGGTTTCGTACCCAAAGGTTCTCCTGCGTCCCTCTGACCCCTTAAGGTCCACTCGCACTGAGCGGAACTGCACTACAACGGAACTGCGCGACACGGCGCGGCCAGTTATTCTTTGTATGAAATCCTATGAGACTGATCGCACTACGCGTCAGTGGAACTGCGCGGCTTTTTTGGTGATTTGTTCTAATTTGACGGGCAGTGCCGCGGCCGCGCAGTTCTACTGACGTGTAGTGCGCTTCCACCTTCCAATGGGCTACTGCGCATTCACTTGCAACATGACCGAACTCCGACAATTCATAAAAATTTGCAGGGACTATACCACCTACTAAGCCACCGCTGCCTGCAAGTACGACTGTCCGTCTCTCTGGAGATTGCTCTTGAGCAATAAGACCGCCAAATGTTTCTGCACATATTAATGCGAGCTGGAAAATCTACGAAAAATTCACAAGAAAAGTTAGCTTGCAACGGTTGATAAAAAACGAATAAGAGGTAGGTATCTAGGCATAAATCCACTCAAATGTTGCGGTAAACCGGCTAACCCACCCTATCCGGGAACAACGAAAGGCAATCGGCACAGATCCTATTACCCGGGTAATGGTAAAAAGTACAATTATCCGGCTAAATAAACGAAGAGAGAGTTAATCGTTGTAGCAAGGGTTCGGATGGGACGCTTACATTTCTATGCGAAGTTTTTTTAATTACCTACCTTAATGCCGTAATGTTATCTATTATGATAATTAATAAATAGGTATATTATGTTCGAAAACGGAGTGGGTAGGTACTTAACCACACCTACCTATTGACCGGTTAAAAAAAAAGAGCTTTATTCCATTTCACGTCTTATCACCCACAAAGTCATGAGTAGGTACATTTTTGAACACAATTATTAATAACAATAATATATAGTAAGTAATAATTTACTAAATCTTTATAATTGGAAAAAAGTTTTAAAGGTGATTTCATCGAAAGTGGTTCTGAGTTAGCTGTTTTATGAAAAACGGTAGTATTTACGATGATGAGTGAAACACGATTATAAATATAACTGACTTTATTATGGTACAAAATAACATAATCACAGAACTAAAACTCCTTCGCACCATAAATCAAAATTCACTCAACTTGGCTTACAATGACTTGTTTACGTAAAATTAACTAATTTTTTCAAAACATCACAAAAACCGATAAACTTTTATAATTTAAGTAGGTATAGGCTACTTGGCCAATGTATAAAAGCATAATTTCTTTGAAAATTGTAATGAATTCTTCAAGCAATAGGTAGAAAAGCAAGCCCCGACTCTTCTGATAATATACGGTCGGAATGACATGAAAAAATTTAATTACTGCTGAAGTCGGAGCCCATATCAACCCAGACAAAAAAATACAACGAAGAACATAATGCATTAATAGAATGTGTATAAATTGCACAAAAATGACAGACAAACCTAATATACATATAGGTAAGTACAAATGTTTAATATTAAATGCGAATATACAGTAAAAATAATTGAAAGAAACCAATAGAAACAAAGTAGGTAAACATGATGAAATTTCTACAGCGGGACAATACAGCCAGCAGCGGCTTGTGAACGCTTCCGATTAGTATTCATACGGATCAGTTGAGCTACCTCTAGATTATTTCCAAACTGTGTAGATAACTCAACTGCTTCAATAGGCTATTTGACTACATTAAAAATAAGTTCCAAATTGTTTTCATCCTAGTCAGTGACAACGTAACAAAGCGTAATCAGGTGATTTTTATTAAAAACATGCCTTTTTTAGGTAAGAAAACGGGATTAAAATTACACTTTCCTACATGACCACGTGATCAAAAACGTGTTTGGTTCGATCGCAAGTGACGTCGCACATTTACAGATTACAGTGTCAATGAGTTCTTCATGTTAGGTGTGGTGTGGCGGGGTGACGTCATTGCTCAGACAGAACACGGTAGCCATGACAGAGATTATCGTTTTGGCGCAGCATTATTTTATGCAAATTTTAAAATTAGTTTTGTAACTAATACGACCCTGCCTTGCAAGGCCTTGAAGAAATATTAATTACACTTTGCATTATTTTTATCAGACAATACGTTAGAATTATTTCCCAGTAGTAGTCAAGTAGCCTATTGTAAATACTAGTGTTGGAGCAGTGCGCTCAACAGTAAAGTTCAAATTTATATTTTTACGCATTACAAACACATAATTATTAGCACCTACTATTTAACGGGTCATCCCGTGACCATCGACGCGACAGTGTGTAAGCCAGTTGAAACGTCGGGAAAAATAGCTAAATAAATGCGATAAATACCCGTTGAATAGTACTAATAATTATAGTTCTTATTTGTTTCTATTTTTATAATAGTGTCCTTTGTTAAAATACAGGGTATCCCGAAACTCAACGTCAAGCCGAAAGCGAAGGACAGGTGGGTTCATGACGACCTAGATAAACTACCTTTTGAAAATGATTACAAAAACCGAACTAAACATATAATTTTTTTTAAACGAATGAGTTATCTGAGTTTGTAGTACAAAAATAAAAATCACAAAATATTGACATCTGTATTCACTTCATAGAAAATATTTGCGCCGGGCAGAGAATTTAAAATTTTCAGGAAAATGCCTATAACTCAGGAACCATTGGAGATAGACCCATGATTTTGTAGTTTTTCTGGGACGTCATGAACCCACCTGACCGATTTCGACTGAAACTTGACGTTGTACACCCATTTCTGGATATTTTATTATAGTTGCTCAAATTTTATATCAGATACACTGGGGTACCATTTACAAAATTTAAATATAGCCACCAACCTACGAAAACCAACGGAAATATTAACTAAATTAATCATTATGTTATTTAAGTATCAAAGTCTATATTAACTAAATTGAATATTAACTGAACACATGCGAATAAATTGTGATAGCACCAAGTTACGATAGTTTATAAAGGTGGGTACAGATTGGTGAAACGTGACATGCAATCACACTGCTCCAATAAGCTGCACACTGGTCGTGCCGGTTTCGGCGTAAGAATCGACCACTCCAACTCAGCACGTGGATGTCGCAAGAGACGACTAAGAATGCCTTTCCACCAGAGATGTGCTTTCCAGCCGACAGGATCGCTTCATAAATAATCGTGTAACTTTTGTTAACTATGAAAATGATGCGATAATCAAGCGATCCTATTGGTCGGCTGGAAACATAGCAACGTAGTACATCTTAGGTGGAAAGGCAGCCTTAGTAACCCAGAGGAAGGGCAACTACTTTGTTGTTTCTTTTGAACACCTCCACTGCGGTTACCAATCTGCCTGCCACTCGTGGTGATGACAGAAAACCCCCCCAAGTTTAGGGATTGGGGGTGGTATCCTTAGCAGTAGTACATATGTGTGCTCATAAGAACTGCTCCGATGCATAATGCAAGGACTTTGTAATGAATCGCCATAGCCTAGACGCTGGTCATTTTTATGTTACATTACATATTATGTAATGTAACATAAAAATGACCGAAAGTCTGTACCATACCAACCCAAGGGAATATTTTTGCATTAAGAACTGTTCAAATCTACGCGGCTATGTACAATTTCGTCAGCTAGGATAGCTAATCTAGCATAATTTAAGTGAGCTAAGGCTAATGCCACACTACAAAGAGCCTCGCTTAGAGCTTAGACGGCTTAGAGCCAAGTGATTCAATAGTGACCGAGTTATGGGTACTAGATAACTGATATACATACTACAATACATAATATAGTTTTTTTAATGTACATAGAAAACGACCAGAGCACCCGGAACAAATACCTGCAGATCGTACAACTATTTGTCCCAAGGCGAGAATCGAACCCGCAACCTTCTGCGTCGCAGGCGGACCTTCGCCCACCGCGCCACAGCGTCAAACACTGCGAGCGACGCGCCTAGCTAAGTGCCTGGGTACGAGCGACGACGCCTTGTTCGTTTTTACATTATAGAATTTGTACACAAGCCAAGCTCTTACCTGAGCTTGGCACCTCAAGTACCTATGGCATTAGCCTTAGCTTTTGGTCTGCTACCTGCTGGTCAATTCAGATGCGTGAGTATATCAATCTATCTTCGCCGCTGTTTGGTTCATTTTAGTTTTTTATTTGTAATCAAAATACAGGCAAAATGCAGCGAAAATAGTCTAGTGATACATTCGTCACTAAACCCAAATTGACCAGCAGGGAAAATCTGGTCATGCATAGAGTTCCATGCTGTATCCAAAACTATACACTTGCCAAGCTCGATGTAGAATGTTTGTAAACCAACCGCCCATTTTTTTTTATTGCGGGAATTCGCTTGGATACCATTATTCATAGGGGCCAAATCATGGTTATGCCGGACTCCTACCGGCTAAACCCACAACTGTGGGTTCGTTTTCGGCTCTGACTTAACCTAAAATTCACTCTTGTTTCCGCGTCTTTATAAACGCAATTAGTGAATATATAAAATATGTAAATTGTCTATATAGACGCCAAGCAAGTGAGTTTTATTTATTTGTCGTGGTTAGTTTATTAACATTCTAAATCGAGTTTGGCTAGTGTATATACAAATCTCCCGTTTGTTCTGTCTTCTATTTAGCGAAAACAAAGTTGTCTGTGCATGGCTGCCTTTAGTGCTCACAAAACACTTACTTATTATTCATAATAGTTTGCTTACTTAGCACATTGCTGATTCTTACTCTGTCTTATTCTATTAACATAAGTCAGAGTGAGAAATAACACTGTTTAGCAGCTGTTTTATGTTAGCAGATCATTATGAATAAGGTGGTTAAAATACACAAACATAATGTTTAAGCATTGTTACAAACATATCATATTATATCTACAATTGACTATTTAGAGTTCGTATTTGTTCTTCAGATCAGCGATTTCGTTTTCGCTAAGGTTTTCAGCCTTTTTGCAATGCTCCAGGAGACTGGTTATCACTGCAACATAAGAAATAGTTAGAATATTACTGATGGGTGGGTTGCTGGCTGCGATGATGATGGCTGAAGGCGCAGTGTAGCGCAGGTCCAGGTCATCACAGCGCGGTCAGCATTGCAGCCCTTGATGGATAAGCTGAAATAAAGACCGAGACCGAAAGTTGAAGCCTTTATAGCGCGGACAGCAAGGGCTGCAATGAAAATAAGATCGAAGGCCCCACAGCAAGCAATTTAAAAAAAATATTCAAAATTCAATAACTTTATTTCTTTAGGCTTACAAAATAAGCACTTAGACAAGTCAAATTTTATACATAAACAGAAATTTTATTCATATTCAAATTCTATTTCAAATAGTATTGAGTGGCCCGCTAGGGCGTCAGCCAAGTTCGGAAATAAACAGGCGACGCAATAGCAGGGTGTATTTAATTTTAACACTAACCAGGGCACGCCCGGTCTCGTCTATATCTCAGACATTATCAAAACTACAGGCCTGCAATTATTTATCTCTACTTAGATCCATGAATAGAGTAACCACAACTATATGCGATTGAGCAAAAGGGAACAAAATGAGTTGCATAAAAGGGAAGCCCCGTTGCGCAAGTATTCGCAGTTGAGCAACCCCAGTTACGCAAAAGGGAACTCGCGACACTATCACACTAATATTATAAATGCGAAAGTCTGGATGAATGATTTTTTACTTCTCTTCGCGTCAAAACTACTGAACGGATCGCACTGAATTTGCATAGATGAAGCTCGAAGCCTGGAATCAAACATAGGCTATTTTTATACCATAAACCAACTCCAATGGGATAGATATAACCTTTAACGTTTCTATAGAAGCAACGCGCGCGAAGCCGCGGGCAGAAACTAGAGGTTCCTAAGTTATTGAGGTACAAAGACGGTCATTTTTAACAACCGACCTTCGATCAAAAATTTCCGGCTTTGCCGGCCCCCCTTAGATTCACAATGCGCAGCCCAAAACCTTCAGTAGCAAAAGAGAAACATTTTGACATGTTAGGGAAGCTTTTCAACTAGTGTCATTTTAGCGTTCAGACAAAAGCATGGGTAAGTGCTCGTACAAAAAATGCAAGAATCACTCGTCCAAAGTGCTGAAAAAGGATGGAATTTCTTATTTTCAGTAAGTTTAAATATATTTTTTACCCGTATATTGAGATGTGAGTCATATACTTGTGAAATCAGCATAAAATATTGTTGTTTGATTTGCCTATGTTAAAATATTAATTTTGTTCTAAATTGATAAATGGAGAGGCTATTTCTTCTAAAAAAAAATTTCATTTATAGTATGTAATAATATATTTTTCATAAAAATAAGTTTAATATTACTAGTTGATGATTTTTAAAGTAACTAGTTGCCCCGCCCTAAAATTTCATTTGCGTAGACTCTAATAAAAGAAAGACTAGGTACTTACCTACCTACCAGAAGTATGAATTTATAAAACGTTTATTTTTTGTCCCGTAAAAAAAACTCGTGCAAAGCCGCAGACAGGAACCAGTTCTTTTTAATCTAGAGTGCCTGCCTGAAATTGTATTTTAAGTTTAAATTATTGTATGTCTGAAATGACCCTTTTGTATAAATACCTACTGTTGAGACACCAATTTATAGTTTCATCAATAAATGATTCGCTGTCTTTACCTGAATTCTGTTAATTAATCCTTATAGAAAATAAACTGAGTAGGTAAGTATATAATTCTCAGGTAGGTACCTACCTACTTACAAAATAAAATAAAATTAATTCGACTCCACCAATCTCTTGTTCCGTATGGAAAAAACTTGTCAGGCTCTGCGCAAACTGTCTGCGTCGAAACAAAACGAAGACAATTTTGAGTGACATTTTGGTAAGGCTCTAGGTATCTACGGGGGAGGCCGCGAACTACTTATTTTTGATCGAAGCAACCGACTCATTAAAAACCTAAAACATTTATTTTATTTGCAATTTTTTTTATTTTTCTTGGTGTAATTAGATTGAGAGCATTCCTAGATATTCTAGGAAGTCCTACATTTAGACAAATAAACTAGACACTAATCAAATAATGAAAGAACGTAACAAATTAAGATTAGGAACTGCTATGAAACTACACCTTTCTATAAGATCTCAGCTCTTTCACCGACGAAGAGAACGAACTTATCTAGTTTTCATATATAATTATAGCAATATGAGCTTTCGCTCATAGCGATAAGGTCGCCTTTGTACTTTTGTCTACTCGTACCATTTATTTCTGTACTGTTTTAAGTGTGTTTGTGGTACAATAAACTATTATCCATCTATCTATCTTATGGTTCTGATTGGATAAATTAAATACTTACGTTCTTTATCACTAGCGGACAGAAACATGGCGAGCGCAGAGAACCGTTGGACCTGCGAGAGCGCAGACACGTAAGCGCCGACGCGCGCGAACTTGTGCTTGTACGCGTGCAACGCGCGCAGCACGTCAGACAACACGTCACTCTCTAGGGACATTGCGAATATGGACGGGATTTTGGACGGCTCGATTATCTGTAATGACAAAAAGATTGATAGCTAATTATCAGTACCTTTTAACAGGTATTGATCGTGTTTATTGACCTATTTTTCTCGACGTTTCCAACAGGTTCAAGGTTGTAGCGGATCAGAAGCGCACACAGCTACCACCCAGCACAAAAATGTTCATTCAAATATGGGCTTAAACTCGTTATTTTAAAATACATTTTACAGTGACAAAATGGCTTCCCACAAGCCTCAAACGAGAGACCCGCGAGCTGTCTGTCGTCTGATGCCGTCAATATAAAATACATCTAAATGTTAAGGATACGGCGACAGCTGCTCGTCGTGTTATTCTGTAACTAGACAATATAAGCTATGTTCCTTATCAAACAAAACGTAACACATTGTTGTTTTTAATACAAAACAAATAGGACGAAAATATGTCATTTTCGACGTAAAAATATGCAAAATCGCGTTTTGCATATTTTTGCTTACATTTCATTATAGGTGTGTATTATTAAAAAGAAAAAACAACCAGGGACCTAGGTATATACTATTGTAATACAAAAAACAACATAATAATGGATATGCTCGAATTACAAATCATTTTGGCAGTACGTTTGTATGGGCAAATCATCACCCACAGGCCCCTTATAGCTCATATTAGAAATCTCAGCACAAAGGTTCAATATTGCGCTCGCAAGATATTGTGATTTAGTATATTCTAAGGTTATTTTCGCGAGAACTCATAATAAAACACTGTTTTAACCGGATTGACCGCGTATATCTTATATTTTGTTTATAACCTGACGTTTCGGAGGCTTTTCAGCTTCCATGGTCACAGGCAGACCAGCTGAACCAGGCCAGGCTGAAAACAGACCAGGCTGAAAAGCCTCCGAAACGTCAGGTTACAAACAAAATATAAAATCGCGATCAATCCGGTTAAACCAGTATTTTATTAGATTGTGATTTGTTTGACATTAAGACGTTTCTATCTATGTGCTCATTTTGTAAGCATAAAAATAAAGTTAATTAAGTTGCATTGAATAAGGCGATTCCGTGATTCTATTGAATTTGTAAAGCCCATGATTCCATCAAGATCGCGGGTAACTTTTTTGACATACACAATTATTAATCGGATGTTGTATTTTTTTTCTGTTCATGAACAGCTTAAAGTTATCTTTAGTTTTGTTGTATATTTTTAGTGTTATTTTTTATTGTGTATTGTAGCTACAATTTATAGAATAGTTTAATATAATGTATAATCTAAGTAAGTCTTAGATGTATCACTTGACATGATACATATTTGTTATAAATAAAGAACTATTTCATAAAAACTTTCGTTGCTGACAGTACATCTAATGAAATTGGTGGAAATTAAGATTTTTTGACTTTGGTTTTTAATACTTACACTCAAATAATCGCTTCTAGCCGCATCATTCCCTTTCAGATACTTCCATTCATTCATAAACTGGACATTGTTGACCGGCGCCGTCAGATTAGCCACCCGGCTTTCCTTCTCCGAATCCAATGCCTCGGTGATAAGTTTCACCGATTCTGGACTAGCGTTGCTCTCGATAACATCGCCTTTGTTGTTTTCTTCCTTAACCGAGTCGATCTCTTCGATTTTGAGGCGGGTGGGAGGTTTTTCAGGGGAGGTTTTGCCGAGCGGGATTTCTTGAATGGTTACGGGTTTCAGCGGCCTCTGAAAAGTTGTAGAATAAAAATGAGAACTGTTGCAAAAGTTGTGTTTTTTTCACGTAGAGAAATTCCAAGCACAGCACTCGCTGAGTGACTCGAAACTTACTACGTACTGCATTCAAAAAAATCTGTCCTCTTACAGACGTGGATACATCTAGACTTGTTTATTTCAGCTACTTTCACAGTATTATGTCTTATGGTATACTGCTGTGGGGGAACGCTGCAGATATTAACACTGTATTTGTTCTGCAATCGATAATATGGGTCCCAGAGAATCCGTGCGTGATAAATTCTAAGAAATAAACATAATGACAGTACCGTGTCAATATATTTATGAAAACTTGTTGTATACTCTTAAGAATATCAATCGGTTCCCTAAAAATAGCGATACATCAATTTAATACTTGTAATAAGAATAAACTCGCTGTGCCCATAACTAGGTTACACAAGATTAACGTATCTTTTTAAGGGCAATGTATACGCTTCTACAACAAAAGTGAGTTGCAAATATTGTCAATAATTAAATTCAAACAAATTGTTAAACACATCCTTTGTAAAAAGGCCTACTATAAAATATCAGATTATCTAGAGGATAAAAAAGCTTGGGACCAGTTTTGCTCCAACTCGAAAACTAACATTCTAACAAGGTAAAGGTTTCTTGTTCGCTTCTTTACTTTACCTTAAAACGATTGAAGTGCACAAAAAATCAAAGTGATCATTTTATTTCCTAGTTTTACTTTTGTAATCTGAGTTTTGTGACGTGTCATAGAGTCCTGTATGGTCAAAAGGAAAGAGTTTTGAATTTTACTGTGTGTACGAAGCCAGTCAGTGAAAGCGTCTCGGATCATATTGGCAAACTAACCTTCGAGCGCAAATGCGGTGGTTTCTTCACAGGTCTCAACACTGTAACATTCTCCCCAACGCCATTCTTCCAATTCTCCGCAACTAAGGCTGGTCGAGGCTTAGATGGAGGCTCGGTAGGATCATCCAGTTCTATGATCTTAGGCTGGGAGTTGGCTTTGAGCAGTGGTTTGGTTTCGACAGCCGGTGTTGAGGATGGCGATGATTTGGATTTGGCCTGGAAATTAATGTATTAGATTAGAGCGTATACTTCGAGATTGAGACAGTAGATACCTAAATTGAATTTTAAAGGCCATAGGGTATTTCTATTTTGTGTTTCTTAAGATACAAAATAAAAATACAATTCATTTATAAAATCAATTTACATGTTCTACAAAAATTTAATTTTGATAGATAAAAGGGACTAGAGACGCAAAAAAGAACCTATTATATGTATATTTGCATTCTACCATGCATTTAACTGGATTGGATTAGAACTTGTGGTTCGAGACATTAAATGCAGTTTTGATAGACAAGAAAGCACAAAATATATATATAATAATGATTGAGACCACATTGAGACAGTAACAGTTGAATAATTTAAACACGAAAAGCATACTATACTCATGCATAGCGAGACACTAAATAGAACCGGTTTTTAAATCAGTTACTATTTTGCATAGCATTATGAACTAAGTATAGAAATAAATGTAAGTTCACAACATCTCATAAACATGAACTCACCACTTTTTTCCTCTAAAACTATTTAATTATGTAGTAATAAAAAATAACTTTTGAATCAAATCATGAATGAATGAATGAGTTTATTTAGCACGACACACAACAATACAATACAATACAAATATACTTTATTGCACACCAAATTATTAATATATAACAGAACACAAAGACAAGTAGAGATAATGTACAATGGGCGGCCTTATCGCTAAGAGCGATCTCTTCCAGGCAACCTTAGGATGGACAAGAAGTGATCGAAAAAGTGTAGACGGTGGCGTGTAAATAAAATACTGTTTAGGTAGGTAGTATTGAAAGAAATAGATATATATATATAAATACTTATAAATGTATTCCTACATAACACAAATAAATAATATCATTAGATAAACAACATAAGATTACTTAAATATTTGATCACAACAATGACACAACATACATACATAGGTAAGAACTTATCTAGGAAATTACAAAACTAATATAAATAAGAAAAAAAATGAAAGGTTTTAGGTATGTATACCTACGAGCTACATGAGCTGTAAGAACGATGTAGAAACACATTTCCAAAAGGTAGAGAAATCATCATCATCACCAGCCTACGTTAGTCCACGGCTGAACATAGGCCTCCCACACTACAATAAGCGCCATGGCACCCAGTCTTCAGCTTGGCGTCCTACTCGGTTAACGTATTACCGAGTTGTGGTATCCACTCAAGAAAACGTTATTGTAGGAAAGTCGGTAACAAATTCGAAGATTGCACCCCGACCAGATCTATAGATGATTCAAACATTTGACCAACAACGGTAGAGTCAATCTGAGGTCCACTGAGGTTGTATACCACGGCTTACCCCTTTAGTGCCCATCCTAGCCTTGATCTTCTCCAGCTGAGTACTAGCAGATTTATTCTTTGGCTCCAGCTTGAGAACCTCCATGAGATCATTCGAGGCAGCCCGGAGAGAGCAGAGACGTTCCCGGGCTGTCGCTCTGCGTTGATATGCTTTCACGTAGGTGGGATCGAGGCGGAGAGCTTCGGTGCAGTCTGTTACGGCTTGGTGAAGGCTGGAAGGGTTAAATAGTTTATGAAGTTTAGAATAGCGCCAATTAGGTAGTATGGTATTTTTAATTTGAATTTACCGTGCCACTTTGCACGGAATGTAAAGGATTTTTTTTAATGGAAATTTTCCACGTAGACGAACAGGATAAGCCGTGGCCTAATAGCCTGGCTCCTATGGTTGCCAGACCTCAACCCTGTAGATTTTTTCATCTGGGGATATTACAAAGAGTTGGTGTACAATACTTGCAGATTGTACAAACATTTGTCCCAAGGCGGGAATCGAACCCGCAACATCCTGCGTCGCAGGCGGATCTTTGCCCACCGCACCACAGAGGTCGTCCCACAACACAACAACAAAGCGCGCAATACGCGATGCGCTGTTATTTTTGTTTATTTTACCCTAGACACGAATCTTTATGCTGGGCCTACTGGTGTAATGGTTACCATGACAACCATCTGCTTGTTCATACCACATTCGTACCGTTCAATATACAAGTACAATGGAGTTCATATTTATTGATGACAGATATAAACCATTTGATTTCCGCCATTTTGGCGTTGTGCATTTGCGCGAGGGCGTGACCGTCCATGGAACTAATAGTATATAATAGGTTGTCGTATTAAATATTGTTTTGGAACGCCTCAACAAAGGTCACCTTATAAACCAGAGACAGACGAGAGGGGCGCGCTTTGAATCGGCACATTAAAATATTGCATTCAGAATATTTGCTCCAAAGTAATTGTAAAACGGATCTTTCCTCGGTCGTGTCGGTTTATCGTCCCAACGGATTATGAGAGCGAGGGAAAAAAGAGTGCACCTGTGTTTGCGCACACACTTGTGCACTCTAACATGTCCTGCGCACCTGTCTAGACTCTGTTGAGGCCGCCGTGATCGAAATTCGGCTACTAGAACATCATAATGGAGCTGTGTTCGTTTTTAAGTAGTATAAAACCTTACTTGTCTTTCTTGAGGTGGCACAGTCCCCGATTGGCATAGTAAATTGCGTCATCATTGACTAGCTCTATAGCTCTGTTGTAGCAAGCGATAGCTTCATCCCACTTCTCATTCTTCACAAAATTGTTGCCCTGGAATTGATAGAATGAATACATAAATACAACTAATATTTATAATAATAATAGTTGAGCTAACTGCAGACTGCAAACAATCTAGAGGTAGCCTAACTGATCAATACCAATCGGAAGTGTCCGCAATGTACCTACATATTACTTTAAGGTTACATTACTCATAGAGTAATGTGTGATCAAGATTCCTTCAAGATTTACTTTGGTGTTGCGAGATAACTGCGACAACTGCGAGTTTTTAGCCATCCCAATACGCCTTCTTATCCCGCAAATCATCGGTATTGCTACAGGACACTGCATGTTAAATAAACACCTATCTAAATTGAGTATCACGGACAGCCCCCTTTGCAGGGGGTGCATGAATGTAGATGAGACGGCCGCATATGTGCGTAGAGTGCGATAGCGTAGCTTCTAAAAGATTGCAACACCTTCGGACACCGAGGATGCCTAAGGAGGCATGGACCGGCGTCAGCGAGCTGCTGGCCTTCCTAGAGGACATCGGGTGGTTAGAGTAGCAGCCTCCCACCTGTAACTCAAAAATGGCTCACCTGTGGCCTCGTTGCGAAAACCAGTCCAGGAACAAGTAGGTACGCCGTCTTATCTCCTTTTCGCAAGAGCCCGAGTCGGTATTTTATTTTATTTTCTTACCGATATCTGTATTTTATTTTACATGGAAATACCCAGAACAAATATTTGCAGATCGTACAAACATTAGTGCCAACGTAGGAAACGAACCCGCAATCTCCTGCATCGCTGGGGAGCCTTCGCCCGCTACGTCACATCGTCGGTCGTACTTAGTCCATCTTATTGCATCAATACATGCAGTAATCTCTTCTAGTAAACCTTTGAATGCAGTAGAATATTATTATGATTAAGAAATGATTAAGAACATTTCTTACTCTCTCTTTCTCATACTGTGCCTCTTCTCTTAGTTTTTCCATTTTGGCCGCTTGACTCTTTTTGCTGTCTAGAGATGCAGGTCCAAAGTCCTTCATGTCAACTTGCTCACAAGCTTGGTCCTGCAAAATATTTAATATTATTATTATTTATCTTACCAAAATCCCCCCACAGGGTTATGGAGGCAAAACATGACTACATCTTTTCTACATTTGAAGCTCCTTTTATTTCTTTTCTTTTGTGTCGATACCAAATTGCAAAAAGTTTGGTTTTTAAATATTTGGTACACACATCACAGGGCTTAAAACTACATCTAGAGCACAAAGGACACAAAAATTAATAAAAAATTAAAATTAGAAAACTATATATTTTTCATTAAATATTTGCAAGCCATAGAGTATAAAGATTCTCATGCTGAGAGCATATTTTAAAGTTATTTTAGCAGTTTTTTAGTCTTGCATAACCACAGGATCGAATAAATATAAAGGACAGGGTAAAGCCTAAAAAGCTGCACTATAGTTATCAGCATAGACAACGCAAGGCTGACAGGACACTTGCTGGAGTTTCCAGGCAGTGGAAATACCAGCAAACCATCAAAGTCTGATTGCATTGTGAAGACTTGGAATCAGTGATCAGTGACACCTCAGTGATCTCTTTTGTAGATAGACTGGACAAATATTTAAAGTGCAATGACAAAAAAGATATACACCCATCAGCTTTTGAAAGCTGCCTGTGTATTACAAATAATAATAGATATATAAGTCTGTGCCGTTAACTTTTACACCACCATGTGCATTATCGGAGCTGATAACTATAGTTATGATTGATTTAATATTTCAGTTGGCTCACCCATGTCTTTGCGTCCTAAAATGAGAAAGCAGTTTTGTAAAGTGCGACAGAATATTGATTTAATTAGCAGTGTATGAATTTGGGCATGATTATTCTTATCAGAATTGTTCTAAGCACTTTCACCGCCCACAACGCACATGTCTATATGCAGCAGCATCAGGCTGGCTGGGCAATGAGTATGTTTATTGTACCACATTACATATACAGCCTTTACCAGTCCATTGCTCGACATAAGTCTCTACTGATAGGCATTTGGCTCATAATAATGAGTAATAATAAAATGCCTGTCATTATTTCTTTACTAGTTTTTGTTTTACTGTCTTTGTTTAATATTATGCTTATGTCATTGAATTGTCTTCAGGAACCTCTGTTGGAGTAAAGGCCTCCCTCAGCTGGCCCCTTTACTTAACCCATTAGCTGTCGCTGTACCTGATTGAGTACACCTGATTGTCATTTTTTTACTAGAAAACAGTTAGTTCCTGCATATCTGTTTTGTTTCATGATCAAACACAGCAACATTCGTCATTTAAAAATTAAAAAGAATTAAGGCTAGACAGTTTTTTTATCTACATTTTGCTATCAGAATTTTGACTACGGAAGGTGTGCAGAGGTGAGTACATTGTCAATTAAATATTTATTTCTGATTGAAAGTAAAGAGCATATTTAGTTATGAAATCGTTAGAATACATATTTTTGGTGATCTTGTGTAATAAATTACATTGTTATTACTTGTTTTGGCTGAATTATTACGTTATAAATGATACTGTACCCAATCAGGTACAGTGGCCATATCCCTATATAAAATTTCCATGGTTTTTTCAGATTTCTAAATGAGCGGAAACCGTTTAGAGTATTGTAAACAACTACAAAGGACTTCAAGATGACCTAGATGCTGTTATGCAGGATAGTGATGATGATGCCGAGTATGACTGAGCCATTATACCTCCTGATCCTGACGTAGTCACGGACGAAGAAGCTGGTGATGAGGTTATTACTGCCAGACCCATGCCCCAAGATGTTCCAGTTAGTGTTGAGATATATACAAACGACGAATGTGACAGTGCTTGCAGTGATGATGAACCGTTGCTGCAAAGCGCGTTCACCTTCCACCACAACAGCAAACTCCAGTACGGCGTAAATGTTCTCCGGCGCAGAGCTCTAATTCCCAAGGCACAGATTCAGATTCAGATAGTTGTATTGTCACAAATCAAAACGATGTTGTCTAATAAAACGAAAGAGGACTTATGTTGACATTTTGCATCTATTCCAGACTTTGAAAGTATGAGAGGGGTCGATGAGCTTGACCAGTCGATATCGCTCTATAGAATTGCAATTCATGGAAAGAAGTGGTGGTGGGTTCTTTTCACTTACATACATGGTGGACATGGCTATTGAAAAGGCTTGGCGTTTACATGTTCTAAGCAGAGAAGTCAAAATGGACCAATTGATGCTTCGACGTAGCATGGCTAGGTTCTATCTACGTCAAGAGATCCAGAAAAAGGCAAAAGCTTCTTCATCCCTGTACCAGGTTTGCCTCAAGATGGGTCAGGACACTATCCAAGAAAGCTGGAAAAACACTGCGATGTGTATGTGTCATGCTAATGTGCTCTAGCAGTGCAAAAAATGTCATAAAACGATTCGTATTGAAAAGCCGTACTATGAAAAATTTCACCTATAAGTGGCCGTTGTACCCAAATGAGTACACCCCCCTCACCCCCTGAAAAGTTGAAATATAATTTTTTTTCTGTAAGAATCTTTTTTTTTAACCCTTTTGTGGTATAGAATTAAAGTATTTGCGGTAAAATTACTTCTGGTTTTCATTTGGCCATTAATGGGTTAATATTCTGCTATATTCATCCAGTTCTTTGCTATAGTGATTGTATAAAGTTGTTCAACTATTTTATATTTTAGTTGCTTTCTTAAAAAAGGTAACTATTAGTATTAACTATTTATTCTTTCTTCCAGACTCTCAGCAGGTTTTAAAAAGTTAATCAGTCTGATAAGTATTTAGAAAATAGGTAATTTACTTAGGATCTGTACAGTTAATAGAAAAAAGATCTGCTTACAGCATCAAATTTCTCCCATGACAGGTAATCGGATGCAGAAATCCTTTCTTCCGGCTTCTTTTTCACTACAACTGGCTTCTCCTTCTTCACTTTGCTCCTAACCGGGGGTATCACCTAACCTCAAAAAAGGGAAAATAGGTTACTTACTAAGTATATGCATGGAAAGGCTAGTAAACTAGGTAAAACGGTGTGTAAACAGAAAAATAGCAGCAAAACCCTTTGTCGCCATTACTGAAGTGCGAATTCTACTGGTGTTCGAAACTCAAATCAAAGAATGGAAAGTCTTCTAACGCTACAAAAACCTGATACAATACATTGTAATAAGCATAGAAACAACTGATTAAGTAAATCAACGGTAAATAGGACAGAACCTGTTCATATTCCCCGCTAAGGGCAGCCTCCTTTCTCTTCATTTCGGCTTCCCAATTCTGCAGGTCAGTCATATAGGAAGTCAAGACTTTGGAATTATCACGTATCTGTTTTTGTATCTCAAAAGCTTTCTCCATTTTATTATCGTTAGATATATCTCAATTTACTCAGCTTTTTACCTGATATGATAGATCAATAAATATTGATATAATTTTCTGGTTGCCTTGCGATGCGAACTTTGTCAAACAACACACAGACAAGGACAAGCAAGACAGGCTGACTGAAGAATTGAATTTCTAAAAAAATGTTTGTCATTCAACTTCAACTTCTTTTATATGGCTCTGTATCCATTTTGGTACAATTTTGCCAATGACCGTTTTAGTACAAAAAGGTTCTTTTTAATTTTTATCGAGGTTGAGTTTTAATATAAAATAAATAGATAAAGTTTATATCTCAATTAAGTTAATTGTTTACTAATATAAACGTTAATAATCAAACTAAAAGCAATAAAAAAGAGTACAAAAATAAGTTATTAATCTAGTTTTAAAGGAATATAAAACATTTGATATAATATTTAATCTACAAAATTATAATTTAACTAAAAGCAATAAAAAAGAGCACAAAAATAAGTTATTAATCTAGTTTTAAAGGAATATAAAACATTTGATATAATATTTAATCTACAAAATTATAATTTTATATTATTTAAAGAAATAAATCTACAAAGTTTAGATACTAAAGGAGAAAATACTAACGGAAGAATAGTTTTTAAAGAGAGGGGACGGGGGATTTCAGGAGGTATAATATCATGAAGGGATATGGTAAGTCTTGGACAGGAAAAGAGAAGATGTTCAATATCTCCATCATCCAAACCACATTCGCATAGTGATTGATCCCTGACCCTTATCTTGGTTAGATAAACAGGAGTACATGAATGGCCTAGTCGGAGACGGCATAAGATGGAAGTGCAGGATTTATTGGCTTTTTTAAATTTAAAAAACCAAGGTTTGAGAGGAATTTCTGGTTGTATATCACCGTAATGTTTACCTTTTAAAAGTCTAGATGTATTCCACATTCGGGACCAAGAGGTAATTAGATGAGAACTAGGGGCTGAACAAAGATCATGAACAAAAATTTTAAGGTGTTCCTCAGTACCAAACTGAATTGCTCGTTTTGCGCAGGAGTCAGCTGATTCATTACCTGGGATCCCAGAATGACCTGGGATCCAAGCTAAGATAACGTTAATTTTTTTAATTTTACATCTGAATAGAGATTCACGAATTTTAAGAATAATTGGAAATCTAGATTTAGAGCGAAAGGGGCAAGATAAAATGGATTGAAGAGAGCTCTTAGAGTCGGAAAATATTAAGGTATTATTGAGGTTGTGCGAGTCTACAAATTGAATAGCTTCCAACAATGCTATAGATTCCGCGGTAAAAACCGAAGAGATCGAAGGACATTTATAATTTAATATTATCTTCGAGGAAGGAATCCAAACTGCAGCACCTACAGGATGGGAATCATTTAATTTTGAAGCATCAGTAAATATGGAGTGCCATCCATTATATTTAGAGTCAAGTTGTTCGTTAAATTTTTCACGAGCATATGAGCAATCTTTTTCTATGCCGAAATCTAAGATTATATCTGGTTCAAACATGATTACTTCATAGGGGGTATTAAACAAAGGATTCGTATTAAATTGAACGACAGGGTGTGGAAGGTGGATATATTTCATGAAACTCCGAATTAAACACGGTATTTTATCTGCGTTAATATTATAACTTGGTTCAAAAAATTTATATAAATTATTTAATTTATTGAGAAGAGGATGTTGGGAATTTTGAATTAATTTGAAAAGAAAACGATCGGAAAGATATTGTCTTCTGAGAGAAAGAGGGGGGTCACCACACTCTACTTGCATTGCGTTTATAGGAGAAGATTTCATTGCACCAAGAATAGATCGAAGACATTTTGATTGGACCTTATCCAACTTTTCTAAAGCCATTCGTGTACTAGGATCTAGAAGGAACGAACCATAATCCATGTGGCTACGAACAATGGCGTTGTATAAAAGTTTTTGACAATATGGATGTGAACCCCACCAGACTCCAGAAAGGGAACGTAGAATGTTAATATTTTTTTCGCATTTTTCTGAAATGTAATTAAAATGAGGAACACCTGTCATTCTTGAATCTAATTTTAAACCTAAAAATTTTACATTATTTACTTGAATAAGTAATTCACCACCAATAGATAGGGTTATGGATGGAATTAATCTTTTTTTTGAGAAGACAATACAATTACTTTTAGATGCAGAAAGAGACATTCCATGTATGTTGAGCCAATCGTCTAGGATATTGAGAGATGCACTCAGTTCATTCTGAGCGAACTCTAGGGAACTCGATTTAATATATAAAGCCAAATCATCAGCGTATTGAAGGCATATACACGGTAAAGAGTGGTCTAAATCTGAAGTGTAAATACTATATCATAAAGGACTTAGTACAGAACCTTGAGGTAATCCTTTATAAATACTACGGGGAGATGAAAGTAGACCCTGGTTCTTAACTAAAATTTTTCTATCCATTAGCATATTACATATGAAGCGGACTATTCTTTCTGGAATTCTCAGTAGTTGGAGCTTCCTTTTGAGAACCGGTAGTAAAACATTATCATAAGCAGCAGTAATGTCAAGAAAAATTGCAAATAGTGATTCTTTATTCATAAAAGCAGTTCGAATATCTGTTGTTATGATGCTTAAACTATCAAGGGTACTCATGCCTTTTCGGAAACCAAATTGAGTACTAGAAATTATATTACCATTTTCCACAATCCACTCAAGGCGAAATTTTATTAAATGTTCCATGATCTTAGCCAGGACAGAGGATAGGGCTATGGGTCTGTAACTATTATAATCGGAAGGATTTTTCCCAGGTTTGACAATAGGAATGATGACTTGAGTTTTCCACTCATTAGGGACGACTCCATTTTCAAAAAAATAATTAATTAGTGACAGAAAGTAATTCTTAATTATGTTAGGGGACTTAACAATAAAAGAGTAAGGAATACCATCAAAACCAGGCGATGAGTCTTTTAACCCATTCAAAACTTGATTCAGCTCATATAAACTAAAATTATGATCTAATTTAGATAGAGATGGAATAAAAGAAAAAGATGATGGGAGAGAATCTAAAGATGGAGCAAACGGGGGAGATAATTTGTCGATAAAATTGTCAACCCAAGATGAGGGGTCATAAGAAGAAACATTAGGAGAGCTGTAAGATCCTCTATAACGTTTAATTTGTCGCCAGATGAATGACGGAGGAGCTCTTGGAGATAGATTCTCACAAAAGTTTTTCCAACCTTCTTTCTTTTTTTTAGAAAGAATCCTTCTAACTTTAGCAGCAGTGTGCTTATAAACAATGAAGTTTTCATTATTCATTGATGTGTTATATGTGAGTTCAGCCCTTTTTCTATCTTTAATAATTGATGTACATTCAGAATCCCACCATGGAGGGGAAATCTTAGACCAAGTAGATGATTGTCTTTTGAGAGGGATATTATGATTAGCACTAGAAATTATGCAATCAATCAATTTGGAATAAGCTAAAAGGTAAAAGTCTGTAGTGGTACCAGATTGTATCTCTGGAAGATTTTTAGCAGAGTTTTCAATTTGATCAGAAAATGAATCCCATTTAGCTGCAGATAGTCTGTATTTTAAATTAGGGTTAAAATTGTGAAAAGGAATAGAACGATTAAAAATTTTAATAATTATTGGGAAATGATCGCTTCCATAAGAAGTAGGTAGAGTTTCCCAAGAGAGAGTGGAAGAAAGAGAAGGGGAACAAACAGTTAGGTCGACAGCGCTTCTGGGGTCTTGGGAAGGAATAACTCTGCGAGTGATGGAGCCATCATTGACGATACATAGGTTGGCTTCATCAAACATTTCTATAAGCATGTGACCAAATACATCGCAGTGACTAGAGCCCCATGATGTGTGGTGACCATTGAAATCCCCTAACAAGATAATAGGGGTAGGGACAGAAGAGATAATACAAAGAATATCAGGGATTAACGCTGAATTAGGGTGGGGAATATATATAGAAATAAAAGTAATATCAAAGGTTCTTATAGCTACAAGATTTATTTCAAGGGAATGATAGGGAAGGGATATAAGTGAGAAGGGAAGAGAGTGTTTGATAAGAAGGGCACTTCCGGCATACCCGTCGGCCCTGTCGTCTCGGTGACAGACAAAACCAGGAACCCTAAATTGGGAACCAGGAACAAGCCAAGTTTCAGAGATGGCAATGACTGACGGGTGAATTTTATTTATTAAATGAATAAGTTCAGTTTTCCGAGGACGGAGACTTTTTGTGTTCCACTGGAGAATGGATGTTTGATTCATGATTGGTTGAATTGGAAATGATCTGGGACAGTTTATGGGCAACGTTGGACGGTATGGGAGAATTAGAAGATGAGAATAACTCAATGATGAGCGAAAGAAGAGTTTCTATAAGGAAAGTTTGACGATGGTTAGTATCTACTTTCTCAGATTGGGAGAAAGCAAGTCCGTTAGAGAACGATGAATGAGGGGTAGATATGATAGATTGGTGAGTAGTTTTATCATATGGTTTGCTCATCGGGACCTTAGGACGAGGAGAAATGTAGACATTTTTGATGTAAGATCTAGTGGAAGGGGAGTTAGGGGGGAGTAAATTTTGAGAAGGAAGACTGGTCGGGGAGAAAATTGATTGAGATACTTCAGAAAATGATTTATTACTTTTTGAAAAGTTTAATGAGGCTTCCTGGAATGAAACACCGTTTTGTGTCATAAAACTTTTTATATTTTTCTGACGATCTAATTCAGGGCAGGATTTATTTGATGTGAAATGACAGCCTGAGCAGTGTATACAAGTAGCTTCATGTTCTAATACTTCGCAAATGTCACCTGCGTGGTCTTTTGCGCATTTGAAGCATCTTGGTTTTGATCGGCATTGTATTTTAATATGGCCAAAACGGCAACAGTTCATGCATTGAATGGTAGGTAATTGATACTTTTCTACCGGGAGAGAAGTGTGAAAAGAAAAAATACGACTAGGAAGAATTTGACCTTTAAATGTTAGAACTATTGTTTGTGTAGGAATCCAGGAAGTTTTACCATCTTCCATTACGTTTTTTCTGTTAAGCCTTCGGGCTTTTATGACGAAGCCACATCCTTTAGGAACTTCTATAGAATCTGCAAATTCATCAAGAGACATATCTACAGGGACATTTCTGACAAGGCCCATACGTGTTATGTTGTATGTTGGGATTGTGGCAGTATAATTGTACGTATTAAGAATTTTGTTATCTAAAAATGAGTTGGCATCAGTAGCAGTTTTAAATTCAATCGATATTCGGTTGCGTCCTACTGCTTTAACACCGTCACAACATATATTTAGAATTTTGTTATTTTTCAAAAATTGACCGAATTTAATTGGACGGATTGATATACCCGTCGAAGGGTCAGGATCAGTTCTGGCAATGTGGATAATGAATGGACCATTGTCAAGATGACCATATTCCTTTACCCCTAAAATTAGAATAGGATGTTGGTATAATGTTTGTATGGATGGAGTAGCGGAATTAGGAGATGTTATATTTTTTTTTGTTACTGAGACCGAATAATCATCAGCAATAGCCGATGTATAACGACGTTTTATACTAGAACGCGTATCTGGGTTAGGTAATTTTTTTTTATTTATATCTGGAGGATCAGGAGGTTTTGGAGGCGGGTTTGATGCCGCTGGTAAAAAAACTGACGGGTCAATGTCCATGATGGACACTGACCAGATTTTAATTTCACCTAAATATAAAAAAAAAAAATTATACTACTTACGGAATGGAGTTACACAACTCAAGCTAAAAATTAAAATCAACACAATTGAGAGAACAACACAATACCAAAAATAAGTTGAACTCAAAAACCTGTCAGTTCTTCCAAAAACGAACCTATATGAAAAACCTGTTTGTCATTGTCAACTTGTCAATGTCATTGTCAGTTGTTCCTGTCATCTGTCACTAAAACTTCCGTGGACCTTAGAGTATACCTAGAGACGGCATACCTACGAAAAAAACGTGTATACCTAAACTTACCTATAATCTAAAATGGCTCCTTTCCGTAGTGCTGCCCTTTTGTACCTCGATATTTTTATCGAAACAAGTATTTTTGTGACGATATTTTAGCAGTTTCGTAGTGATTTTATTGTTTTCACCACGATTATGAAACAGAATTCTATAATCATATAGTCATAGAATGCTTTAATTAGAGATACAAAGTATGTGAATGCACGTACCCAACTATGGCTCGACCGCGCTCATGAGATGCAACCACTGAGAAGTTAAGAAAATGAGCTATTATAACAATGGTAATTTTTTCATGTATTTTCCGAGTCAAGACTCATGCGTTTAGACACGTGCCAGAACTCCTTAGAATTAAAGATCAAAGTTCACCAAACCAGTTTATTGAACAGTCTGCAGTTAGCTCATTTGTTTCAATTGTAGGCAAATACTAGTTCTAATTTGTTTATACTATTTGATTCAAATTTTCTTTGTTAATAAACGTTGTGTTCATTTAAGAAAAAAAGGTACCTACTGAAATGAAACAACAAGCTACTTAATTGCAAAATATATTGTTTGTATGCAACAGTGATTTGTGAGATAGTATATTTATATTTGTATAACAATATGGGTATAACAATGTGTAATCTGTATCTTTAGCGTAGACGCTATCTATGCTTATATTATAAATGCGAAAGTGTATTTGTTTGTCATTCAGTCACGGCTTAACTAAGAAACCGGAACCTAACTAAGAAAGGATGGAGAGTAACATAGGCTTTTTGTCTTAGTAAAATAACAAACTCCCATGGTAGAGTTACAGGAATATCCCCCTAGATATTATATGAAATTCGAATTTAACGAGGATGAAACCGCGGGGAACAGCTAGTATTATTTATTATTATAATATAAATCACAAAAAGATAGACACCACATTTTATAAGCAATTCAACAAGTCTCATTCATTTATTATATTATATCACAAATTTAACACAGACTCCTACATTTTTAATTAAACAAGCAATGTAATCCGTCTTATTCATTTACAGTATAAATCAAAAATTTAACACAGACGCCACCTGTATTTTCGATTGTAGAAGCAATGCAACAGTCTCATTCATTTACACATTTGCAATATACCTACCTAATTCAAAAATTCAACTAATACTACACCTAAATTTTCAATTTTACAAGTACCTAATGTAATCAGTCTCATTCATTTACAGTATAAATCTCAAATTTACATTATTTCTATTAAAGTACTGGATCGCGCTGGCACTAGTGGCTGAAACAAACATGAAGAATAAATTTATAATGCAACATTATTTGTCAGCCTACAATTATAGACTCTAGAAAGGTACTGAGTAGTTCAACTTTGAAAAAAATCTAAAATCTTAAAGAAATTCTAAAAAAAAAAGGTGGGCGAAGGTTTGCCTGCGTTGCAGGCAGACCTTCGCCCACCGTGCCACATCGTTTGCGAAATAACTTTATTTTGCATGGAAATAATTTGCTAAGGGAGGATTTATGGAAATGTACATTTTAGAGGGGATTTGAAGTATGGTAGGCTTTAATATTACTTTGGGTCAGATTTATTTACTTAAAACTTAATATTCATTAATATCAAAATTTAAGCCCTTTAGAAAAATAAAGGTAGTCAAGTTTGTTAATGCATATATGCATTACTTTGCAATAGAAGTTTGTGGGAGTAAGGTCAAGTAAAATACTTACTAAAAAGATTCGTGACGGTACGGCATCCTCTCGCAGTCTTGTTATTTAAAGTTCGATTGAAGCAAGTTTCTTCAAAATGTGAAAATGACTTCAAACTTCAAATTTTCTACTCAAATTGAGTCCAGCCACTTTTTCTTTTACCGTAATTTTCGGGTAACCTAGAACGTAAAAAACCAGTTGAAAATTAATACACTACAATTTACACTTGAAAACATCGATACCTATGAAAAATGCCTTGAAGTACAACACTATCGCCAAACAAACAGTTTCATGTTTTCTTTAATTACACTTAAAACTTACAAAAATAAGCTACATTCGGTATGAATTTTATGTAAACTATTCCTATGAAAGCCAACACATAAGGTATTTATTGTATTACTAAGTAATTTAGCAAAATAAGAATACGTACCGGTGTAATGTTATGTTTGGACGATTCTCACTTGTTTTTAAGCCGCAACCTACCAAACTGCTGTTTGGCATCTTCCTATTAGCTTTCTTTCGCTTACTGTATAAGTATTCACATGAAAAAGTCCCGAACTCAAATAATTTTAGCATTTTTACTGTAAATGCAACTCTCGTTGACAGTTTACATACCTGAAAGTAAAATGGCGAACCGGCCTCAATCATGCTTTTCTATGACGTCACGTTTCAATGTTGCCAAAAATAGGTTTCGCACATTATATTGATGTCTCTTTTTACATTGGTTATTGTAGGTAAGATAAAACGAGATAGCTATAAGTTTATGAGTACAATATCGATTTAGATCATATTTGTATAACCGAAAGTTCCTATAGAACAATACGCCGTCTCTATATACCTATACTCTAAGCCGTGGACTAAGGAAATCAACCCCACTTTGTCCAATTTACATAATGTAGAGTTCTGATGACCGATAATAAACAAAATTAGATAAACACTGGCTCGCCACTTGACTTTTCACATATCGCCAAGCAGCACACTGCCCGCCAACACAACGGCCTCAATGAGTATACAAAACCATGAAGGGGATCTCTTTTTTCATTGTACAAAACGGCCTCAGATCAACTGGCTGGCATTCCCGCGCTCCGGGCTTGCCTGACACATAATGTATGACGGGTGCTATCATTTTACGACGAATCAAGAAACAGCCAGGGATGTTACAGGTTACAGCCCCGAAATTTCTGGTACGATACCTGCTTGGAAGACTTCATTCATGAAGAAAAGAATGGTTATCCGTCAAAGAAATCCAATGAAAAAAGAGATTCCCTTCGGTATAAATCTGAGAAATGAAAACGGGTGATTTCGTTTGTCCATATACGAGTAGAAAATATTCACTGACCGTAGCTCTATTAGGTATTAACTCTACGGACCGTATGTACGTCCATGCCTCCACGCTAAGAGGTGAGTGAAACCAAAAATTAAAATATCAAGGCCATTTCAAGGTTTTTCCACCAGTAGCAATCACCAACCAATCAATTTTCCCATCATCCGATCTGATCACGAAAAATCGATTTCGAATCAAGATCATGACATGTAGGTAGGTAGGTAAATACCTACGTACGCACCACAAACTAAAGGTACTAAACAGCCAATTTTTTTACTTCATGATAGGAAGTTTGTTTGTTAGGATAAGTTAGAGGTAGCTAGTTAAGGTACCTTACTGGTATGGTAACTGTACCTACTTAAGTACCTACTTACTTCACAGGAAAATCATTGATTCACCTGCTTATCGGAAGCTTGCTATCAAGGTGATGTCAATGAACCGAACCCTGACCTTCATCAACCTAGGCAGGGTTATAACTATATGCTGTACCTACTTTGAATCCACTTCCTAGCTCTAACTAACCTGCCTACTCTACCTACAGTGTATAATCAAATCATAGAATTAGGTCGGAGGAGGTAGGAGATACCTACCTACAAAATAAATCTTTGACCTACACCATAAAACCATTAGGTACCTACTTGTCCTTCGAAAATGGCAAACACAAAACAGGTGGAAGTGGAGATCTATGAAAATGTGGATTTCGCACCTGTTGCAGTATTCACTGAAACCATTTAACTTCTATGAGCCCCTGGTAGATCGAACTGTGTTCTACCAGTTGAGCTTGTGCGCCAGGCCAAAATGACTTAATGGGGTCGAATATTAATGAATTAAGATAGAGAGAGAGATTAGGTAGGTTCCTTGACTCTTTTATTTGTAATACCAAGATACCTACTGTCATGTTCTGAACTCCTTGTATAAAAAAACCCTAACAAAAAACCTGTTCGAATAATTCAATTCCAATTTTGTTTGGAAAAAAATGTGCATGGGGTAGGTATGTATGAAATAAAGAAAAAGTAATGCAAGCACCACTGGTAGGAAGAGGCAAAATCACTTCTCCTCATAGCTCACGTTGCGAAACACCTGTTTGGTGGCTTGGTTTCTATTCCAACCACTTGCTCTTGTGGGAGGTGGTCTGGCAGAGCCCTCAAAAAATCACTTGTTTGAATTGCAAAAACGCTGTGATGTTATGACCTCCTAGTACTTCACGGTACAAAATTCCTGTTCAGAGGGAGGAGCCTGGACTACCACAGGTGGTCGGGTAGTGCCCTTGTTAAATTCACTTGTCTGATTTCTCAAGATTACCTATCTACCTACTGTGATTTTATGCAGTGGCGGCGTAGCGTGGGCTGGCACCCGGGGCGTTTTTCTACCAAGCACCCCCCCCCCCCTTGGGGGTCGGTTGACTATCCGCACCCTCAATTTCTAACAACAGGAATTATAAGTAACGGCGAGCGAAGCGAGCCGCGATATTTTTTTGGCTTTTCGGATGTTAGGTGAAAAGTATCCAAGTTTGTCATAGGTGACCTTAATAATTGACTTAATTGTGACCTTATTCATATTAAATATGTGAATTTAAAGGTGACCTATAATTAAAAAAATAAATTTATCAATAACTACGGCTAGCGGAGCGAACCACAATAGGTAATTTCGGAGTTCGGTGAGGTTAGCAAAAATACAAGTATTGTAAAACCACGACGAAATTTTTGTTGTCGATCTGCAACAAAGCTAAAAACGAACCGGCGAGCGTAGCGAGCCGCCGAAATTTTTGTTACTTTTTCGGGTGATCACAAACAAGTTAAGGAAAAATTAATAACAGCGAGCCCTGAAGCGTTTGGAGAAATTACGGCGGCTGCGAAGATTGTTATGAAACAAATACAAAATAAAAATCACCTGTTTTGAAATTGGTGAGGCATACTTAGCAAAAAAAGTAAGCTATGACAATGAATGAGAAAAGATTTTGTTTACGATTTACAACAAAATAAAGCACAGTACAAAGCAATTACTCATTATTGCACATCAAATAAAATAGTTACACAGGGCAGGGAAAGACTAATACAGATAAAAATGTATGTACAATGCCTTATCGGTTTGAGCGATCTCTGCTAGGCAACCTTTCTACACCCGATTTTGAAAAAACAACGGCGAGCGAAGCGAGCCGAAATTTTTTTATATGTCTGCGTGTGAGTTTTCGGTCTCACCCCTTCGGATTCGGATTTGAAGTGCCGTCTGCGCGCCCCGAGGGGTGCCGAGATGGCACCCCTTGGAGCTCGGTACCCGGGGCGGACCGCCCCTCCGCCCCCCCCCCCTTACGCCGCTAGTGATTTTATGAGCCCCTGGTATCTAACTTTGCCAACAACCTGTTAACACCACGTGCTGTCTTTGTGTTTTGCTTTCGGCCGGGCATCGCAGCACAGAATAACTAACAGCTCGGTTTCAGTTCGTATAGGTCTGGAGGAGTGCCTCGTCGGCTGTGTTCCACTTTTGATTCTGCGAACATAACTCTTTTATGCAGGACCAGCGCGTCTCTGGTGTTGCAGAACTGAATCAACTTTTTTGGAGTAATTAGGTACCATCAAAATGTTCTACTATGGTGGCTGTGAATTTTTTCCAATTTTCCATAACGTTTTCCCCAAAAAAATGCGAGATTAAAAATTGAAGATGTTTTTTTTAATTAGGTAGTCGCATTGTTTGAGTAAAGCACTATATTGTATGAGCAAAGCCTTGGTCTGCAATATTTGCCTCGCTGGCCACACTATGATGGCCTTGGCTAAGCTTGCTATGGTCGTCTCGGCCTATCATAGCAGCCCTTGCTGTCCGCGCTATCAGCTTCTTTCAGCTTGTCTATCAAGGGCTGCAATGCTGACCGCGCTGTGATGGCCTGGACCTGCGCTACGCTTTGCTTTCCGCCATCATCAGTCGCGGCCAGTAACCCATCCATTACCTCGTCAGAAATGTAGGTAAGTACTATTATTTCTTCAAAACCGTGTAGCCCGACACGCACGGGGCCGTCTTAATTGTTTGTTGCTAAATAGTTTTTTAACGAGCAGTTCTTTTAAGTGATCGTGATCACCAAATTTTAAATCAATCGACATAGTGCACTCTTAAACGTGACTCATTTGGCGTTTGCTGATTAAAACATCCAAACTAACCAGCGAGCTATGAAGAGAGCTATGCTCGGAGTTTCTCTGTGCTTTAATAATACGGGTTTATGTCTTTTCCACGAACAAATTGGTAAAACGTACAGACAAACTCTACACATCTTTAAATACTTAGCCGGTTCCTTACAGCTAAAGTGTTTTTACATTTTGAACCAAATAATTATTTTGGTTGCTCAAAAAAACGTGATATTCACATGAACACGACATGATTGTATCAAGGGCGTACCTACTAGAAGATGTTCCTATCTACTTTATCATCGAGACTACGATTAGCCAACTGAATTTGAAAACCTGTTAATTGAGTTCATTAAAAAAGGTTTATATCGACAGTTAACTGTAGGTGCTGTCAGCCACACTAACATCTTTATCCTTAGGACCTACTATACTATAGTATACTACATTATAGCATAATTAACCATAGTATAACTTATTTAAGTTAATTCTTTGAATTAGATTTATCTAGTTTTAAGTTATTTTGTAGCGCCCCAGCGGGGTACATGTTTGATACTCGAAATTTACATAAGATCCTTGTCAAACAACATTTAATAAATGAATAAATGATTCTAATTGATAAACTGACCTGAATAAGACGCCAAAATAGGTATTATAGTACCTTAGGTATAATAATAGTAAATAATTTAATAATTGTAGGTATAGAAATTTTTTTGTTCGTCGCAGTTTGGCGCCTGTTTTTTTGTTTTATGAACTTAAGATAAAATCAACATTGATTCATTTATATTTTTGGAGAGGTACCTGTACGGTGCAGCGCAACCGTGCATTTAGGTATAACTAAGTAATTATTGTCAAATCATCAATATTATTAAGGCCAATTGTTACACGCGCCTTCCACTTAATTTATTTCATCAGTTCACGTTTTCACCTCATCATGGTAGGCGCGTGCTCAAATATCAAGCAATTATAATATCAATATAAGAGTTCTTTATCAATCTCTTCGTATCATTTATATACTTAAAGGTGTCCCGTACATACCTATATACGAAATTTTGTGCTAATAATATACATTTTCCCAAATGCTCCCAAAAAACAAATAATCTAAGTTGATTTTATAGTAAGTTCATAGAAAATGGCTAACGATTTGTGGCAAATTACTTTTTCGCTAGATTTATTGCTTGTGGAACGCAGAAAAAATAAATTGAATCTCGCGCCAACTCACGACGTTACTCGTAGCGCTACGAAAAGCGTAGCATTGGCGTAGCAACATGCGGAGCAGCGAATAATTAGAATATTACTGCTGTAGCTAGAGATGGTTACAACTTTGCATAGCTGTTGGTTTAGCAGTTAGCAGCAGCAGTAAGGTAGCATTTTGCGTAGATAATTTAGTTGGTAGTGTCATGTAGGCTTCTACTGGCTATTTCCACCCACATTTTTAGAATCTCGTACCTTACGCGACTATCCTTAAAAGGATGCGTAATGGTTCAGGTTTCATGTACTGACGATTTTTAATCCACGATAACTTTTAAGGCTAGCGTCGACAGACATGCATCGAACGTTCTACACTGACCGCATCATACGGATTTTATTATTCCTTGCATGGTTTGCCATAGAAATGAGTCCAGTGATCTGCATCGCACGGGGCGAATGCATCAGAATGTCGGCAATGATGCTGAGCTCTTCAGTGCGGATGACATCATTCGGGGCGGATGCATCAGACTGTTGGTAATGCCGGCAATCCGCTTAGTGCGTTGCGGATGACATCATTTAGTAGATAAATGGCGATCGTGTCGGTAATCCAGTTGCTGTAGTTACAGAGAAGCACCAATAACCAGCAAAATATTTGTCTGATGCGGTCAGTGCGGAGCGTCCGATACAGGCCTGTCGACGCTAGCCTTTATGCAACAATGCCTGAGTGGAATTGGATGTGTGGGGTATCGTTATAGAATCTATACATCGTTTCGAGTGACACTGGCTTTAGAACACTTTTCTACTTTTCTAATAATTAGGCAAGTTAGTGTTTTATTATTTTTGTAAAACAACCTAGTAACGTTAGTTGCATTTCCGTGTATGGGGTACCATACACGGAAATGCAATGTTGAGTAGGTACTTTTTTTCGTCATTTGAAAATAGACACGAGATGGGAGTAATCTTAGATAAAAGTAAAAAAAAGGAAGATACGATACGTTCTCCCAGCGCTCACTCAAAAACTGTACGGTGTCACAGTCACAGATGAAATAATGATAAGGTAGATATCAGATTATCAGAAAATTTAAAGTTTGGTGTATCTACTTACGCGGGAAAATATGTAATACATTGGGCTTTGTTTTTTGTTTTGGAGCTATTTGTACACCTGGTGAACGAACACGAGGGCATTATCGTCGTGTTTTAGTCGGAATCATACAAAAGTAAACGTCGTAGCAAGCGCGCGAAACTCAAATGTCACCGCCCGCGCCGTCGGTCCGACTATGACTGAGGCGAGGGAACATAGTTGGACCTGACTTGAGCTATACACTTTCGAGCTGGTAATGCCTCAACTCCCTTTTTTGCTTTTATCTATGGAAGTAATCTAGTAGTTTACTCAAAAATCTTTAGACATGAGTTGAGTAGGTATACCGTAACATTAAATTTAATACTATATGAAGTGTGCCGTAAGAGCAGCAGTAAAGAGTTACTGATCTTTTAACTCTAATATATATATAATAGGTAACGCATACCTCTTAATTTTTTTACGATCACTAACGAATTCTAACTCAATTAAAAAAGCTAAATAATCATTCATTCAGAAGACTGCAATTACAAATAACTGATCGTATATAATTATGAATATGCATGAGGCTTGTATGATGTAGTCAAACCTGCCTGCGGTCAACGAACTTTGCTTATCAGATAGCTTGTCATAGACAAGATAAAGTCATTTTTAATAATGACAAGATTCATTTGACCTACTAAATAGTCAAGTAACGGCGTTGGATAGAATATTTATCACTCTTGAAGCCGGTTTTAATAAAGGTTTTTAATAAACGTTGGTGTTCTTCCAACACAAATAAGGTTCGTAGTTAACCCGCTTACATCCGTAATGAATGAAGGTTTAGTTGGTTGTTATCATACAATAGCCGTGGGGTGTCGGCATAGAATTTGCACCACCCTATAACTCTTCCTGTGGGTGTCGTAAGAGGCGACTATGGGACATACACCAGGGGGCCGGCAACAGCGCCTCTTGCAGAATAGAACTACCATCGAACTGCGATCCCCGACCCGCTTGCCCAGCGTGGGGATTATGGACATACCCCCCATGAGATAAAAATTAATTAGGCGATTATCTGGGGGAGGCCTGCGTCCAACTGTGGACCTTTATAGGCTGTTGAGTTGAGTTATAATTATATATGGCTAATATTAGTACCTTTTTTTTTTATATGCGGCGAGGAAATTCGTTTACGAATAGACTGGTCTGGGGGGGACCAGAATGATGTGGGACTCGACGCCCTGAGAAGGACGTAATACCCACTAAAACCTCTCCGGTAACCCTCTCTTGCCATTTTTGTCGAACCACGGGAACATTAATAACCTACCGCGGTAACGTGTTTTGACTTGAGACAGCGACTTGGCAAACGTAATGTAGGACGCCTTCCGGCCAGATGGAATCCACTGTAGGCAGAGTCCAGTATCTGCCTGCAGTTAATTATTGTAAACTTAGTTAGAGCGAGGTGTCAATATCTCTGACCCTGATAGGTTTCATACAAGTAGGTATGTTTGTAATAGAAACAACAACAATCGTTAAGAGTAGCATTAAAATAGCCTATAAGTACCGACTTTGTAAACCTATCTTTTGTGAATAAATATTTATTATTATTATTATTAGTTTTTCAAATCCAGATGCGGCAATATTTAAATGAACGTGATTTTCAAGAAGCCTAGGCATGTCCATCCCAGGGATACAGTTCAACTCGCTACCAAATTTCATTAAATATTTTTAAACTTATCAACACATATTTATAAATACTAAAAACTAAGTGAGAGTAGTTTCAAGAAATGTTGCTCCCGCTTCGCAGAGGCGGCAACTCGAATAGGTACGCCAGTCATCCCGTGACCACGGCAGGGTGTAAACCTGTTAAAATAAGGTAATTAAACGCGATAAATACCCGTTATATAGTATTTATAAATAAATTTCATTAAGTTTCGTTCAGCCGTTTAGGCGTGAAAAGTTAACAGATAGACAGACAAACATAATTACTTTCGCTTTTTACCCGACTACTCACGGACGAGGGTTATGAGTTTGGCATTGGCACCCTATGTATGTATGTTTGTATGTAACCGATTTTATGTTCCCAAGTAGCGCTGAAACTACATGTCCGATTTCAACAACCGGTATCAATTGATTTGCCTCAATGCCCCGGTGGTTAAAGGCTATAATGTCGTCAGACGAAATTGGGGGTCTAACGAGACAGCGGGGTCTAAGCAAAAGGGTCTAAAACAACAATGTTAGTAGATTAATATGCCCGAGGGGGCATCGTTGAGAAGACCTTTTTTTGTACTTTCCTAAACTGTTTCTCAAAAGTAATTAATAAAAAACTTTACTGTGAAATTTTGAGAATGACAGTAATTTCTTTTAAGGTTGGTAATCAAACACGTTTCAAGCTATACACTTTTATAATTTGTAATCGGTACATTCACTATTTATTCGTCAGGTGCTCGCTGATATTCGTAAATTCAATAAAGTAAAGCCAGATCTAAGGAAAAAAATATGTAATGAATGAATCAAAGTTATTTATAATCCTATAATGAATTAAAGATGATGAAGACTTTAGAATAAATGGTATTGTAAGCTAGTTATAGCTGTCAAAATATCAATTTGATAATTGTGTTTATTTCGATATATCAATTCCATCAAATTAACGTTTATCGTGATTGAAGATATTATTAAGTATATTATTTATGAGTAAGCAACAATACTGATTATTTAAGTGGTAAGATATGCGATCCTAATATTATTTATTGTATTAAGTAGGTATATTGGACTTCTCTAAGTGCTTATTTTAAAGCCTTAAGAAATAAAATTATTGAGTTTGAGTTTATCTAAGTCATCTAGTACCCATATAACACAAGCTCTGCTTAGCTTGGGGCTAGATGATGTGGTAATAAGATATGCGAACCTAATATTATAATTTTTTTAAAGAGGCGCTCTTTAGTTTACATCAAAATTTCTTTAACGTGTTTTTAATTAAATCAAGATACATCGGGGGGCAGCAGCGCCTCTTGCAGAATAGGTAGATTTACCACCAAACTGCGATCCCCAACCCGCATGCCCAGCGTGGGGATTATCGGCACTACCCCCCATAAGATAAAAGCCAATAAGGCAGAGGGAGGCCTGCTTCGAGCAATAGGGTTATTCCAGTTTCCCCCCCCCCCTGAAATTCCCCATGAGGGGTAAAACAGGAATATAAATAAAGGATGTTGAGGTAATGCCACTGTTAATTAAGTAAAAAATCGATTGCGAGGAGGAATAAATAAACTTAATATTATAAATGCTTTTGTATCAAACTTCTGCTAAAAGCGTTCATATGACTGAAGAGGCCGAGTGACAAGAATTTGTCCTGCAATGGGACACCGCAGGCTCTTCATTGTAATTTCTTAAGAGTCCTTACACTTCAAAGCAGTTATATGTATAACGTAATCTACCTTTGTTTGGGTGTACTTTTAGCTCTACTAATTAGCTTAATTATCACCTAGTATCCACACATTTGGTGTCCATTGGTAGGTATGTATGTGGGTAGCAGTACGTTTTTACCATGTTTTTACTGATTTTTAGGGTTCCGTAGAGTTCACGCGAATTTTAATGAATTCTATGAACATAGCCTCGAATGCGAAACTGCGCAGTATTGGGCTCACAGCCCCCTTTTGAAACCTTTAAATACGCTTCTGCGCTGTCACTGCGCGTACTTCCGAGAATTCATAAAGATTTGCGCGTACGATACCCGAAGAGTGAAAATGGGAGCCTATTACTAAGCTATTATGGTCTATCTGTCTGTCCGGCTATGAACGGACTGTATATCAACCGTAATAGGTAGACAGATAAAGTTTTGACACATTGCATATTATTATATCTCCTACCTCTAAAACTACATTTTTTTTTATTAAATGTGATTAAGTGGAACGTCTATACCACGTTGAGATCTTGTCGATCACCGAAGTAAAGCAACCTCGGACGCGGTCAGTACTTGAATGAGTGACCGCGTCAGGTTGACTTTTTGTTATTTCTTTCATCCACCAAAAAAAACGTTTTTTAGGGTTTCATTTGTGAAAGAGTTTTGTACGATGGTACAGAACCCTCTGTGTGCGTTTTGACCCGCACTTGGCCGGTTTTAACAATAATAATTGAGAGCTGCCACTTCCGTGTTAAATTGGCTAAGATGAATGGAACTTTTTATTGAAATTTAAGGATATAAACATTTAACTTTGCATCGATATTTTAAAAGCTAAATTAAAATTTGGCAAAAAAGTTTTATGAGCTAGGTTTACAAGATGGTCTCAGATTTGGTTTAAACCAAATCTGTTAATTTTTTTATTAGTAATCGTATAAAAACTTACCAGTGAAACTAAAACCCTGATAACAACTATCCAGCAAATAAATGTTATACAAATAGTTTTCAGGTTTTCGCAGTTTTAAAAAAACTGCACTCAATTTTGGGTGATAAAAACACTGCCCTTTTTTTGTGACGTCACCGTTCAGTTTGTCAACTCAAAGTGCTTCTGTTCCTTCAATCATAATAAAATTAGAAACAATTAAATGATGGAAACCATTGTGTGTGTGTGTGTGTAAATGAATTTCTTTGTTTTTCTTTCTAAAAATATAATATCCCGTTTAAAGCTTCATGAGAAAACGTTGAACGGTGACTTCACGTTTAGAAATTTTGCGATTGAGTCTTAAAATATCTACTTTTCAATAATTAAAATTTCACAATAAAACATCGAAAAATACAAAAATAAAAATGCAAATATTCTATAACAATAGAGTACAATTAAAAATAATCAACTTTTTTGTATTCTCATGCACATTGACTTGAGAAACTTACTTGTTGGTAGGTATACTTACCTAAAAATCCCATCCTCTTACATAACCTTTTGTAATCCTAATTGGGTATCTTTATTCGAACCTTTATCTCAAAGTCAATACAATAAAGAGAGAATGATGCTATAAAGTCCCATTGATCATTTTACATGTCTTATTAAACATAACGAAAACGCATCACCATTGCCTCTTGAACTAACGTTCAGCTTTGCCTTAGTAACTAATCAATCTTTATGTAAAATGAGCTTTATGTGTAAAAGAATAGAGAAGATGGGTCGACTTTTGAGGATGCGTCAGCGGTTATGTTATGTTGGTAGAGAACTTTAAGCACGTTTTTTAGGCGAGTTTAGAAGAGGTATAAAAGCAAAATACAGTGATCTATCTTAACAGTGTGTGTGAGCCTATCCTGGTTACCGGAGTTTGGGGTTGGACAAAATGAATTTGGTAATTTGATTTCTTTCACCCTTCTGGGTATTTTTTATGTTGAATAAAAAAAAACTCTATGTAGTATATGTATTCTATTAAGTATATCAGTCATCTAGTACCCATAACATGAGCTCTGCTTAGCTTGGGCTAGATAATGCTGTGTGAATTGTCCAGCATTATTTATTTATTTTTGGCACTCGTGAATGAGGGATTTGGACTAGATTTTGTTTTTTGTTTCGTTGATTTGGCATTCGCTAAGAGAAGGTTTTAAATTAGAATAGCTCAAAAACACGTTTTATTTAAAGTGTAGGTATGTGTTTAAAACCAGTTAAATATTATTTGATATTGTATTTGCCAGCAACGTCCCACTGTTTGGCAAACGCCTCCTGTAATAATTAATACTAATATGCAAAAAATCAGAGCTAATATAGAAAAAGTAGTAGTACATTATCAACTAGGTGTTTTGTTTCAATTAATCATTCCGTTTTTAAAAGATAACAAGGTAAAGTCACTAATTTTAATATAATATATAAAATAACACCTCACTTCATTATTAAAAATATTGCTGGCCATTAATCATTATAACAGTTCACAGATGACAGCTTAGCTTTTTCATAACAAACGGATCTTGAAGATAAATTAATGTAAGATTTTATGTTGAGACCACCCATTAGATGACGATAAGGCGCCTAATCGTCTGAGGACACTTAAAAGATAAAAAGTACAGTTATTTCGTGGCCTTATTTGCACAAGGTCATTCTTAATAAGGCATTGTAGCACTTAACTTTTTATTTTTATTTGTCTATGTACTTAACCAAAATAAAACATTACTTTACTAACCTATTAGTAGTGTTTTAACTTGTAATACCTATAGAATGACTGGTTGTTTGAAGCAAATAAGCAAAATTAAATGGCATTTTGTTTGAAGTCTTAATCGTAGAAGGAAAGTAATATAATTGAAAAGTTTATATGGTGCTTGCATCCAGATAAGGTTTTCGGCAAGGTTAAACTTTTGGCAAAAGCTCATAAACTTTTAATAAATTAGTGAATGAGCTTTTGCCAAAACTTAAAATGATAAGCTATTAAATTTTAATTGGTCGTTATATACTCAATCCTATAAAATGAGACTACGAAATTTTGGATTTTATCTGTTTTGGTCATAGATGGTATATAGTTTTTGCTAATTAACTGAGTCAACCAAAATAAGTCGTTATTTAAAAAACCCATCAAAATTTAATGCAATTCCAGCAAAATAGAGATAGTAATACCTAACTTTTTAAATTTCAGGTCATAGTAACCGCAGTGATTGCGGTATGCGGCGCTGCAAAGCTTGACCGCACTTACCTTCCCCCATCGTCGGCTGCCAACGCCGGTGGTTCACCAGGATCCTTACAAGCCCCTCTAACCAGGAGCTCAGTCCAAGGACTAGAAACTCCAAAGCTACCCAGCGGAAGTTACACAAACGACTTCGGAGGTGTCGTCGTCGATGCTGCGTCTCCTGGTACCAGGGCGTCCATTGATGGTGATCAGAGTAACTTAGGAGGTCCTAGACAGTCGTATGGGTCGACTGATTCTAAAGTCGGAGATGCGGCTTTTAGAGGCACAGCTGGTTTCCGAGATGAATCATTTGGAGGGAAGGGACAATCAGTAGCTGGAAGTTTTTCTAACCGTCATACTGATGCCCACAATAGCCAGTTTCCAAATCAAAACAGTAATGGCCAATTTTCCAATGGACAAACTTCAAGCTTTGAAAACAAATCAGAAAGACCACAAGCTGCCAAAGATCGCAACTCCAACATACTAGCTCTATCCAACGATGTTGACTCAGAGCGATACAGCTATGGATTCGAAACTGACAATGGTATCGCTGTTGGTGAAAATGGAGTGGCAGTAAATGGCATCCAAGCTGAAGGTGGATACTCCTATCAAGGTGATGATGGACAAGTGTACAAAGTGACGTATACGGCTGATGAGGGAGGGTACAGGCCTCAAGGCGCCCATTTACCGACACCGCCGCCCATACCCGAAGAGATTTTGAAGTCCCTGGAGCAAAATGCAAAGGAAGAAGCTGCAGGAATTGTTGATGATGGTAAGACTACTTTCAAACTATCAATATTTTTGACTCTCGAAGGGCTAGCCAGAAATTCACATAAGTAAAAGCCTTGATCCTGTAAATGATTAAGTTATATCAATAAAAACTAACTGCAAAGTAACGTTAGTGATAAAATTTTATTGACTGATATTATTTTCATTTAGTGATTGTGTAAAGTTCAACTCAATTACGTAGGTTCAATGTCTAGGTTTATAGAGTTTGGATATTTTTTATCGATAAATCGACCTGCCCATTTCCAATTTATTATAATAGTTTTGTATCCGAAGGCAACAAAAACAGGTCTAGGCTAGGCTTGACCTAACTTTTTTATAACCGATCAAAAATCGTTATTATGCAGCACCATCATATTTTTTTACCGTTTTCTCATAAAAACTTTAATTTGATTATACCTAGCTTAAGTTTTTCTAAAAATACATGTTGCCAACAAGAGGATGTATAAATGACCAGACACGATGATAAAAATGTGGGAGTGGCATTTTTTTATATTGTATTGAATGGACATTGGACATTGAATGACCACAAAGTAATTTGTGTTGATAAATTGATTCACCAACAGTTTTGGTCATGACATAAAAGGCCTACAGGTCAATTCGCACACAATTGACAAGTCAGTTCCTATTATACCCCTGTTGCTTCAGAAAACCACTTTCATTTACAAAATCTCCGTGTCACTTATGACTTTAAGCCCTATTGTGCTTTTGATTGATGTATCGACTAATATATCGTTGTAAGCGGTGACAAACGACTAAAACTTTCGTTTTTATTTACAGGTTCTTACGATGCTCAGAAGTACAATACAGAGGGCGATTACACGAACGATAATAGAGGCAATATCCAACACAATGGAGGACAATTATCTCTGTTTGGGAAGCGACCTGAATCAGATGCAACTGCTAGTAGTTCATTCATTAATCAGAACGGGCAAGCTTTTAGGCAACCTGGGTTGGGACAAATAAGCTCAGAAAAACAAAACTCTCACTTCAATAGTCAATCTAGTCAATCGAACGGAGGATCAGGACCGTTTGGGATTACAGGAACACAGAACAGTGATTTTGCTTTCAATGGACAGTCTAGTAAAGGCAACGGAAACTCAGCTTTTGGACAGTTTAGTTCACAATCTGCATTTGTTGCAGAATCCAGTCAAAACAATAAGAAACCTGGATCATTTGGTGATAGAACACAATACAATGAACATTCATCTCAAGGAAACCGCCAACATGAGTCAGCACAACTTCAAAATACTCAAGCGTTCTTTAATGGACAGACAAATCAAGGAACTGTACCTCAAAAAGACGCTAGTTCAAGTCACAATTCTGGAACACTAAGTGCACAGTATTCTGGAAATATCCAAAATATTCAGATCCCAGAAAACCATATGCCTTTTTCATCGACTCAAGGACAGAGTTCTTTTGGAGGTTTGAATAACTTTGGATCACATGCATCAGCATCTGCTCAAGTACAAAACCAATCACCTAACTTAGATTCTCAACAATCCCAACAAGGTTTCAACACTCAACTTAGTTCCGAACCTAAACCAGCCAGTGCTGGTTCACAGCCACAGTTTGGAAGTTCATTTAGGCCACAAGGATCAGAATTATTTTCCGGTGCATCTCTAGACCAGGAGCAAGACGTCCAAGATTTTGGAAAACCATCCCCTCAAACATTCAGTGGACAAAACTTTAACAGGCCTAACAAAGCAACAGGGCAAGTTCAAGCGAACAAGTTTGTTTCTGGAACAAATAACTTCAATAAACTATCTCAACCATCAAGTCAAATCGGAGGCAAAAATGAATATCTTCCTCCAAATGCTGGTCAACAACAAACTGAGCAACACCAAGCTTCTAATGGGTTCAATTCCAACGTAGGCAGTTCGGGGTCCTTTACTGCTGGATCAAATTTCAACAGTCAGATATCAGCAGTCAATAAGCCAACTCCCCATCTTAGGCCACTAAATATTCCAAAACCTACGTCGAACTCATTTGGACAAATGATCTTCCAATCTCAGCCAGCTAGACCTTTCAATATATTCAATTCTCAAACAGTGGCATCACAGCCACAATCTAATCAGTTTACTCAACAGAATTCCCGTTTTGGTCAGCAAAATCAGTTTTCTTCCCAAAACCCACACTTCAATTCCATTTCCCAAGAATCTGGTTCATTCTCTCAAACTGGTCAGGAACAGCCTGGTTTCGGAACTAAGCCAACTTCAATTCCCGACACTGAACTAACAACTCCACTCGAACCCAACGAGACATCTGCATATTCCCAAGGTTCCCAAACAACACCAAGTTTTGGTTCTTTTGATGCCAAGCCAGCTAGTAACACCCAGATGCAAGCACAATTTGGTTTTCAAGGAAACTATGCTTTCGGACAGCAGTCAAGTCAATCTCCATTGCCAAGTTTCCCAACCTCAACACCTTCGGCATTACAGTCATCATCTTCAGTAGGTATAAACCCCAATAATTTTTTTAGCAAGCCTGAGCTTTCTCAAAACTCTTTCGCCCAAAAACATTCCTCACCCAACCAAGCTGCTGATAGCTCATACTATTATAATCAACCATCACAACCCTTCGGTCTGATAGCTAATCGTCCTCAAGCCCCCAGATTTCCAAGTTCGTCATCTTATCAGTCTAATGGAATAGTTTCTCAGAATATCCACCAACAAAATTCCGTCTCTGGAAAATTGCCTGGATCTCAGTCTATAGCACCGGTTGCTCCTACTGCCGCTTCACAGTTTAACCAACAACAAAACTACAATGGAATCACCCAAGCTGCTATTTCTTCATTTCCATCTCCTTCACCAACTCCTAGCCAGCTAGGTACGGCACAAAATAACCAGTTTGGCCAACCAGACTTAATTCAACAGTCATTTGGTAACCAAGACCAGGCATCTAAACCAACATTTAATCAGCAGACTACGTTTGGAAACCAATTCCAAGCATCTGGAAGTCAACAAAGTAAACCAACTTTCTCTCAAGGTCACACTGGTGTTCCTTCCCGACCTGTTTCTCAATTCGGCCAGAATCCTTCATCTGGATTCCAAAGTCAAAACAAATTTGGACAAAGTGAACAATTTGAACAAAGTCAGAAAACACCAGGATTCTCTGAACAATCATCTGAGGATAAATCAACTGTAACTCAACAGTATCAAGGGACAATTTACGAATACAACAAGCCTGCTCAAGCCTTGCCAGCACCTACTCAGCCAGACAGTTCTTCAAGCCAATCTATTCAATCTGGGGTAGCTATAGAGACGAAACCTTCTTTTAGTCAACAAAGTAACCAGTTTATTCAACAGAATTCAGTTGGTGAGTCGGGTTCTAAATCAGATGCTCCAATTAAACCTTTAAGTTCAGAGACACAATTCGGACAAATCAGTCAGAACCAACAAGTAAACAAGCTTGGTTCACAGCCAGGACCATCTAACAACCAATATAGCAATACTGCTCAAACCAGTCAATTCGGGTCATCATCTCAACAACAAAATGTGCAGGGATTACAACAGCCCAACAAACCATTTGGTTTCAATAGTCCCTCATTTGGATCAAATCCCCATTCAGGTAGTCAGACCACTGAATTTAGTCAAAACACGCAAACACTTGTGAATTCTCAGACATCTCAACCAGCTCGTGGTTCTTCACAATCTCAATTTGGATCATCAACGTTTGGAAATGCAGCTGCCAGTCAAAACAATGGTTACTTTTACCCAAATCCAACTTCCGATTTCCCTAAAAAACCTCAATCAGTTCTGAATCAAAATACTGAAAACCCATTTGCCCCAGCTCTTTTTGCTGCTAGCCAGCAAACGGCTCAATCTCAATTCAATTCTAATTCTGTACCTGAAAATAGTGCCCAATCTTCACAATCAGGTCAGACTGCTGCTCAATTCAACCAAGAATCTATTAACTCTGCTATTCAACCCTTTGGCCAATCTACCGCTTCTAGTCAAGCTGTAGCATCTGGTCAAGCAACGGCATCAGCATCAGCTTTACACCAGCAACCCCAATATAAGCCTTTTGGGTCACAAGATAGAAATCAGTTCGGTCTGAACAATAATGACGTGCAAGGACAAAGCACACAGCAAATTGCAGTGCAAAATTTACAAACAGTCGGAAATTCAAAGTCTGATGATACTTTGAAACCGTATGGAGCCTTGAACTCACGTCCAGGAGCCTCAACTGCTGAGTTACCAAAGCCTTTCTTTAGCAGTGCTTGTTGTCAAGCCTCTAAAGATTCCGCCCCTGCCCAAAGTGCTGATGCACCCAGTCAATCAGGATTCCAAGGTTTCCAAAACTTCAACACTCAAAGTTTCGCTGGCAAAGGAGAAGAATTTGGTGGACCACGTCAGCCTCCTAAGTTTGACGAAACTGGCTACCACTATTGAGTGCTATCAAAGACTGTACAAGTATTTTCTGAAGTGTCATCATGTTATATTTTGAGAAATTGATACTTAAAAAGTAATTATTCGTGTCATGTGAAGATTTATTTAATAAATTATTATTTTGTAAATAATAAACGCATTGTTTTTATTACCCTTTTAACATTAACAATTCCTAAGTTCTATCAAATATACAGGACCTACAAGAATAGATTTGATTGAATAATTTAAAGATAAGATAGTCTATCATATGACATTACATACTTTCTTAGTAAATTATAGGTAAGCGATGTAATGCAATGCAATAAGATGACCATCGAAGATAACATTGTGCTTGTAAGCAATCCAATTAGTGATCTTTAAAGTCTAGAGTTACAATAATCAAGATTTAGGCTTAGGTACATTCCATTGCATGGCTATCTTTAAATCGAAAGTCGGTTTATCTTCAGTTCAATAAAGGTTGATTATTTGTTACATCGAAATATATCTTTTGGCATACAGTTTATTGTGCAAGAAACAAACGTAATAACTTTAATAATAATGGTACAATGGTTCAACAGTTTTTTATTAATAACAAAGATGTTACCTACATGTCTGGTCACATAGGTAATAATAATAAGCGATGCTATGTGAAATGCGCAGCATAACTACATATTTATACTACACTGACGAAACTGCACCCTAATTATATAAAAATACCGGAAATATTAAAATAAAATAAAACGTCAAGTGCGAGTCAGACTTGCGAGTCTGACTCGCACTTGACGTTTTATTTGACATGGAGGGCATATTTATATTATAATAATAATTATAAGATCTTGTTTCGTGCCAAATATCTAGACGGGAAGAAGGTACCTACCCCAAACGTTTTGGTTCATGGCGAGCATAAAAAAACTGTGACTATTTAAAAAAAAAACAATTCAATTCAATAACTTTATTATCAGCCAGCACATCATTGAAAAATAACCCTCCCCTTTTGGTAGTCGGGTAAAAATGGGGGTAAATTCAATCAATTCAATCACAATTGGTCTCTTAAGAAAGGTATACTTGAGTTCATTTCAAAACAGTTATTATGATTGTTCTAGTGTGTAAAGTTTTTAAGATAATCCTAGTTTTCATATACCGCACAGGAGTGCGTATATTAAAACTAGGATTATCTTTCTATTATTGAAATATCCGAGTGCGGGTTCCTACCCGCACTCGGATATTTCATAGCATTCATTTTAGAAGACCTACGAAGTCATAATATATCGAATGCGAAAAAAAATATAAGTTATTCACCAGCAAATTTTTGTGAAAGATTAATTATTAATTTTCTTATGGCTCCTCTTCACAATCGAGGATAGGGAATATGCATTGTTTTTTTTTTTAATCGTCATACTAGTCATACTAGTCATACTAAACCGATATAACAAACGTCGTGGGGCGAACCTGGATTAGATTGGCGCAGGACCGTGTGGAGTGGCACAAGAGTTTGGAGGCCTATACCCAGCAGTGGGTGAAGTCGGGTTGTGGATGATGATGATGAAACCAACGTCTGGGTTTATTAATCACTAATGTCAGCCTCGTTCAGTTGTTGGGTCTCTTACAAATCAGGAAAATGAGGAAATAAAAAAAAATATAAAAAAAATATTATCACATGAGCGATAACTCGAAAAACACCTCATGCCATATAGTCGAGACAGATTGATGTTGGGTCTTTAAGAAACCAGAAGATTAAAACTAAAACGTTCACGCCAATTATTGTTAGGGGCTAACTACAAGTTTAATAATAGGCAGAACCAATCGAAAAGAGTTTGCTCTATACGAAATAGTATTACTTAAATAAATCAAGAAATCCTTCGATAATCTGATAGGATTGCAATTACCTACTGCAGAATCCAAGGATCACTAATTGGTAATAATAAAATTCAAATGATAACTAAGATTTACAATGACAATGTAAATTGAACAATAAGATCATCATTTAATAGGTGTTAGTTATTGTAAGATATTAAAATGAATAATTTATGTTGTACTCATTTCCTATGTATGTACCTAATGTGTAATAAACTCTAGAGATCGCTCTTGAGCGATAAGACCGCCATTTTTCAATTAAATTATAACTTGATTCTGCCTGCGGCTTCGCACGCGTTGTTTTTATGGAAACGTTTTAAGGTTATTTCGTACTACGCACTCGCGGTAATCTCTAAGAAATTAAATAATATACAAAAAAAAACGATTTTAGCGAGACTTGAACCCGCGACCTGCCCTCAGTACGGATATGCTCTAACCAACTGAGCCACGAAATCAAGTACCTACTATTCGTCGAGTCAAAAATCTTTGGGACTTCCTACGGACTCTAGCGCCGTGTTGGTTCCAATACCAGGGGAAACATTGAAGTTAATCCAATCCTTTTCAAAGACACGGGAGGTGTTGCCGTTGCTCAATTACTACATTTAGTTCGTAATGCTAACATTACGAACTAACACAACGACATGACCAATTCTAAAATTGGTCATGTCGTTGTGTCGTGCAGTTCCGCTCAGCGTGGTTCTTTAGTAAACTTAGCTTTAAATTTTTAATTGTATGAACGGAGAGATCCAGGCTATGAGTCAGACTATGATTTCTGAGTTAAAACACCCGTTTATTTGTTAACTATAAACCTTTTAATTTTTCTGCGCATAGTTCGCAAATCAATGCACTCTCCATTATCGGTTCCTTATTAGAGGTATTCACAAATCTTGAGCTTAATTATAGTACTAATTGTTATAATTACTGATAGTTGTATTGCGGATCTGTAACTCGATATTAAAGGTTAATTAGTTTAGAGCCTTGTTATAAAATGCCAGTAGCTAATGATGCAAGTCTTCAAAACTATTTTATAGATACCCTTGATCTGTGCATAGGTAAGTTATGCATTGTCTCGGTGCCTTCTACAATATCCAGTTGTTATCGGTATCGAAAGCTGTACTTGTCTGCAACTTTTGATACTACAATATGTAATATAGGTACAAGAGTAATGGGTTAACTAAGACAAAAGGAGGTTACTCTAGTATCCGAGGGAGGGTCAGAATATTAAGCATAAGAAAAAAGTACGTTGCTAGAAACAGCGGCGGTAGAGAGGCGGTAGAGAATATAAATAAATAAATAATGCTGGACAATTCACACAGCATTATCTAGCCCCAAGCTAAGCAGAGCTTGTGTTATGGGTACTAGATAACTGATGTACATAATACAATACATTACATAGATATATATATATATTTACTATACATTGAAAACGACCAGAACACCCGGAACAAATACCTGCAGATCGTACAAATATTTGTCCGAAGGCGGGAATCGAACCCGCAACCTTCTGCGTCGCAGGCGGACCTTAGCCCACCGCGCCACAGAGGTCGTCATAAAGAAAGCAGAAAGCAAGGTGTTATGTTATAATCATAAAAAAAATGAAATTTAAATAATCGTAGAACCGAGGAGGACCCCTTTGGAGTCAAGAATCACTCCCGTACTCGTTGCCACTGGCTTAGTACATCCAGTACGTGGCTCCCTGTACTGGTCATCAAACTCGTAGATGTGATTGACCCGGGAGCGTGTGGATTGGCTCAAGTGTTTGGAGGTGTTCTGTGTTCGTCCCACTCGCCTCGGCCAAAAGTAGTCCGAAGAAGGAAAATCAAATTTACTGCAGAAATGGCTCCTCTTTCGTCACATTTAGATTTCTAACAGAAAAGTAGCTAAAGTTGATACTGTTGTCCACACACTTCTCGTGCAAGTAATCTTGATTTACCATTATTGTTTCCGAAGGATTTTTTATTTCACGCCAAGTACCTGGAAAGTAGAAATGCATAGTACTAAGATACTTAACACAATAATAATCTCTGGAATCAAAATATTAATTTTGATTCCATAGGGATATTGAACATAGTTTATCTCACTCAAAGTACCAGGCGAGTAGAAATGAATAGGATATAAGGTAAATATACGAAAGGATTTCGCGCGAGGCAGATCCTCGTAATCAGCTTCGGCTTTAACTTGTCTAAAACATAACAATGGACTCCAATCGACAAGCGAAAGCGATAGCAATCGTTACAGAAAAGACATACCGAAGATTGTGTCATCCACCACGACCTTGTGCCAACTTCATCTACCGACATCATTGACAAGCATTATCTCATCAACCCATCACTATGGTCAATGTAGAAATAATGCTCGCTAACCTAAATAGATGCATCAAAACATTCAAAACCAAAGAATCATAAAAGTTCTTAACTGTTGAATCTAGGTTTCCACGGAAATCACCTACATTGCATGTATTAAAAGCACTAAGAACTCGTTAACTCCGTAAACTAATTGGAAAATTCTAATCATTTATGAAACAAAAGACTACAACAAAAGCAGATCCGCTGCGTGAAAGATAAGCACCCAAAAAGCTCTACATAAAACGGTCGCTGCTGCCAATAGTACCAACGTGTGTGTTCAGGTGAGCGAAATTGGAACATTAGGTGTACCTTCAAAATTACTCATTTTAATCTAGCCAGGTTATTCCCGCGGTTTACACGTTTTACAGAGATAAAAAAGCTTTATGTTAATCCAGGTCTAGAACGACATCTATGCTAAATGTCAGCCCAATCTCTTCTGTAGTTTTGGCGATGCCAAACATCTCAGAACTTTTCATTTTTAATAACATTAGTGAGTATGATAAACAACTTACCACTAGCGCCTATCTCAATTGAAAAATTAACTTGGTTTATTCATTAAACTATGAACCAGGTAATGTTGATCTCCCAATTTTAACTTGACATTGAGACGTCAAAACATGCTTGCGAGCTTCATAATGACAGGATCAGTTTTTAAAAGTCTATTAGTGCTGGAAAACATCACGAGATCGTGCGCTCGGTGGACTTATTGGTTTTGAGTGATGGAGTAACCTGGTCAAGCGTTATTGGTTGGTAGTTAGGGTTCCAGACAAACAACTGTATTAGCCATTGATGATGATGATGATGAAATCGTTCGAAATCGTTTCCGAATACACTTACCTCGGGCAGATTCTGCAGTTAGGTAAAAACAATTTCGAGAAGGAGGCCAAGAAGAGGACCCAGCTAGGCTGGGCAGCGTTTGGATAACTACGCCGAGTCGTCTCGTCATCCATACCGCAATGCTTGAAAACGAAAAGTTTTTCTTAGTAAGTTTTTATGCTAAAATGACCTTATTTGAGTGTTTGTATTCCTTAAGTAACTACTAAAATTAAATTGAAATGAAATGAATTAAAATCTGGATAAGATTGGCACAGGACCGTGTGGAGTGGCACAAGAGTTTGGAGGCCTATACCCAGCAGCAGGTGAAGTCAGGTTGTGGATGATGATGATGAAATAAAATCAAGAAAATGCATGAAATCAAATTATTAAGTTAAATAAATGAAATGATGAACTTATTTAAATCACTTTCATTACAAATTTCTGGCACATTGACGAATCAATCCTGCCTGCTACGGTTTTTAAAGCGACTATGTTTGTAAGATTTTTTTTGTATTTATCATGAAATCCAGCCCAATTATCATTGTAATGGATAAATGGATACATGTCCTCTACTAATAAAATAGCTTAATTATTAAAATACTTGTTATCTTGACTACTCCATAAAGAAAATGGTTACAACTAGCCGCGCCCCGCTCTCCTAATGGAAGTTCTAACTTAAACAGGGGGGTTAGCTATCAATGCACACTACTGTTCCTACATACTTAATTCAGCTAATGGATCTGGCTAGGGATTGCATTATCCGGACAATTTTCTTATCCGGATAATACTGATTTCATCATTCACAAATCCGGATAATTCAGATAATTTGAATAAAGTTCAAGTTTATATCAACGAAAACTCCAAAATTTCAAATTACAACTAATATTTACACGTATGTGCATCAATTTGATAAAAATCTAATCAGCAAAGGTCCCGTGACCGCAAACTCGTCACATATTAAAACGTGATCGATTTTGGCACCTTATAAATCGTGAATTTTATCTTTTACCTTATACTTTTACTCATCATTCTAACGATTGATTTGCGGTCTTTCTCAGACCATGGGACCCATGGTCTGAGAAAGACCACCCGCTCTCCTAATAGAAGTTCTAACTTAAACAGGGGGGTTAGCTATCAATGCACACTACTGTATCTATGTACTTAATTCAGCTAATGGATCTGGCTTTAAGACTAAACATTCAAGATATAAATTACGGATGACACTTTGTATTGACCAAATTAAGCACGGGCATAAAATAATAATATATTGATAGATATTCGGTAAATTACTTGAATTTACGTAAACGTTTTCTTTCTAGCAATAAATAATATTATTATAGAACAACCTCTGTGGTGTTGCGGGGTCAGGCTCGATTTCCGCCGTAGGACAAATGTTATTATAATGATTAATATAACTATATTTTCTATGTATAATAAAAATATCTATTTACGTAATGTATTGTATTATGTTAATAAGTCATCTAGTACCCATAACACAAGCTCTGCTTAGCTTGGGGCTAGATGATGCTGTGTTGATTGTACAGCATTATTTGTATTTTCTTTTTATTTATTTATATATACAGGGTTATTGGTAAATTAGTAACACTACGTGAACTGCGGGTTCTGCCCATCATCACAAACACGTTCGTAATGATGCCAGGTCCTAATTCTTACATTTGGTATTACGGAATACTAAAAGTCGGGTATTTTTTGTGATCAAAGCTGAACCTCACTTTAAAGTTTGGTCCTTCATTTTTGTTACACCCTGTATACTGGTGGAGGCAGTTATATCAGATATTCAGTTTTTAATGGTTTTATCAAGGGACCCCTAAAATAATTTTGAAAAAGACCAGTGCAAAAATAATTATCTCGGTAATTCCTGCTTAAATTTTGATCTAGCAAACACGCATTATGACATGTATCGACAAAACTTTGGCAATTACCAACGTAAAAAATCAAATTCAGTATCTCACACACTAAGTAACAAATAAGTTCCCAAAATGTTTCAGTTTCAGCGGGACTCGAACGGGTGGGGCAATTTTTGGGAACCTATTTCATTTCCTAGAGATACCCAAAGTGCGGGTAAGCACTATAACAAAAAAAAACCTTAATAAATCATTATTTCTTGCTTACCTTAAAATTATAAACTCTTTCCGATAATATATATAAATATTCTATCCTAATTTCAATAAATAAATCTGCTCTTCAATAGATAATCTCTACTTACCTTTAAAAAAAGTAGGAATACTTAACAATTTGAACCGTTATAGTTATAACGGTTGTGCATTTTGGAGTTATACTTCAAAAAACTTTATCAGTTAATAACGTTTTTTTTTTTCTATTAGGTACTAGTTTTCAAAACGAAATTGATGATAGACTAGCTAAGAAGAAGCTAGCTTATTGTATAAACATCATAATTAGAGTACAATAAATTAATCTGAACTATTTACCAGTATCATCATCTCCCTTATGTCCAAGAAAGACATTATATTTAATTCTCGTTCTGTTATTTGTCTCTACTGCGTTGATTTCGTGCAAGTACTTAATTATTGCGGTACTGGTTCACGATTACGCTGTCAGGGAATCTTCAACAGTCAAAGGTTAGGTCCGTGAGTCTGGCGTGAGTACACATCTGAGTAACATAATGAGGTGAACGAATTTACTTCATATAAATAGATCGTAGTTGATCCAATCAGCACATTTTGTGATCATCCTCCATTGGGTCAACAGCTAAGATGAAGCTGGTAGGGTATTTGTTATTTGTGTGGACAGTGAATTGAAATTGTTTAAGTTGAATGCAATATAATGGGCTACATAATACTGTGTGAATCGTCCAGCATTATTATTACTATATTCGTTTTTATGGGGTCAAAATAATAATTGTCTAAAGTACCGTAATGATTAAAAAATCATATCTCAGTTTTCAGGACAAAATGTTCAGAAAGTGATTCTTGTATTTTAAAATTAATTTCGAAAACATTTACTGAGTAATCATTTAACTTAACCCGATTTATATTTTTTACGTCGGTAAAAGGGCGATTTAATATTATTTTTTTGATTTTGTTCCAGTTCATAGTACTATCAGTGATAGCGTGCGGATATGCAGCAAAACTCGACAGAACCTACCTCCCCCCAGCCAGCGCAGGATCAGCTGGAGGCAGTCCTGGCTCCTTAAACACTCCCCTTGGACCTTCCGCATTCGGACAACCTGCTGGCTTTAACCAGCAACCTACTTTCAATGCCGGAAAACCCTCAGAATCTGGTTTTAGCACCCAGCCTGCAAACAACGCTTTCGGTGCTCCCTCAACCCAATACCTTGGACCTTCCGGTTCAATGCAGAACGCAGGACCCAACTATGATGCTGGTTTCAATGGCCAGAACTTCGGAAACCAACAGCAGAGCAACAACTACCAGAGGAACCAACCCCAACGCGCACAGGCATCAGCTGATCAGGCAGCTGAAATCCTGAGATCTGATAGCCAGAATGATGGAGAAACCTTCAGTTACAACTTCGAAACATCCAACGGAATCAGTGCTGAAGAGTCAGGAGTGGCTACCAATGGAGTCCAAGCCCAGGGTGCGTTTGCGTACTCTGATGATGAGGGTCAAACCTTCCGTATTCAGTACACTGCTGATGAGAATGGATACCAACCTCAGGGAGACCATCTTCCTACTCCTCATCCTATTCCAGAAGATATTTTGAAGTCGATTGAAAAGAACGCTCAAGCAGCTGCTTCTGGCACTCAAGAAGGTACCTAATTCTTATCAAATTTCAAAACAGTTTGATCAACTATCTTTTTATTGTTTAGTTCAAATTCTAAAAAAGTATCTGTCATTATGCTGAAGAATCCTAAAACACTCAATATAATTTCATATACTTTTCATGTTAAATTTAACCTATTGAATATTAGTCGCATGATAGAAAGTATTTCTAACAGTTTCTTTTTCTCTCCTAGGAGCCTACAACCCCGATGAAGACAACCAAGTTCTCACACCCCAACAATACAACAGCAAAGCACCCAGCTCCTACAACCAGGCTGGTCCTGGTCAGAACTTCAACCAGGCTGGTCCTGGTCAGAACTTCAATCAGGCTGGTCCTGGTCAGAACTTCAACCAGGCTGGCTCTGGTCAAAACTTCAACCAAGCTGGCAAAGCTCCCGCTCAACTGTACGGTGCTCCTTCGGGACTTAGGCCTCAAGGTTCTGCCTCGTTCTCTCAAGGTCCCCAGCCAGGCCCCCAGCAATACAACGCTGGACTTGGACCTAACGCAAGTGGCTCAAATGGTTTTGGTCCAGCTCAGAAGTCACCGTCCCAGTTGTACAGTTCTCCCTTAAACGGCAAACCTAACTTCGGCCAGCAAGGACCTCAGGCCGGGAACCAGCAAGGATCTCAACAGTACTCTGCTGGTCCCACTGGTGCTGCCAGACCTAACAACTTTGGCCAGCAAGCATCCCAGCAATACAATTCTGGTCCCAGTGGTGCTGCCAAACCGATTGGTTTTGGCCAGCAAGGATCCCAACAACTCTCTGGCCCATCTGGCCCTTCCAACTTCCCAAGCTCTCAATCTCAGCAATACCAATCTTCTCCATCTGGTGGACCTAAGTCTACACGCCCTCAAGGACCTTCTCAATCGCAAGATGCTTCGGGATATCAGTATGACCGTCCTCAGGGTGGGTTTGGCGGCAATGGTAACGGCAACGGCAACGGACAGTCTCAGTATCGCCCTCAGAATGGAGCACCATCATCTCAAGGATACTCCAGACCAAGCGGCAACAACGGCTTTGCTAGCCCCAATGGCCAGGGTTCTTTCGGAGCCAGTTCCAACAACCAAAACTCATACGGATCCGCACCTCAGAACACATTCGCTCCTGCCGGTTCCAATGGTCCTAAAAGCCCCAACTTCGGTTCTGCAAGACCCAATGCGAACTTCGGTACTGCTGGTAACCAGGGTTCCTCGAACGCTTTCAACAGACCCCAGGCTGGATCTAATGGACAAGGCTTCAGACCGCAAGGTCAAGCTCCAAAGAGCCCCATGTCAGATTCTGGGTATGAATACAACAAGCCAGGAAACTTCGGTGGTTCGCAGAATAATGCCCAGTTTGGAGTCGCTCCTCAGAACGGCAGCCCTCAGTTTGGTGGTCAGCAGAATAGCTTCAACTCAAACCAGGGTCAAGGTAAACCAGGTCAGTTTGGAGGACCCCGCGCTCCTCCTAGCTTCAGTGAAGAGGAAGGCTACAAGTACTAAAACCAAAGGCGCTCTAGACATCGACTAATTTTATTTAAGTGCATTAGAAAAGTACAAAAAAATGTTCCTAGATGGTGTAAATATTGTAAATGATATGACTGTAAATAAAGCAAGATCACTGTGTGATCAAAATATAAGCAATAAATAAGAAATAATAAAACAATATCTTTGTTTTTGTTCAACTCTTGCAACATTCCTATTTATTCATTATTCACAACCTATTACTATTATCATAGATGGATGGAAATCTTTCGAATAATTCGAGCAATCTTATCACCCTTGTTCATGACCAAACAAGGTTTTAAATTGCTTGCTCTTGCAAAATGCCCTAGACTAAAGCTCAGGTCAGACAATGCGTTATAAATCTCAAATAATCTTTGTGAGACTATGAGATATTTACCCAATTAGGATGATCTCAAGCTTGGTCTGAATTTATTATCACGTCTAATTAGATTTACAGGCAGGATTATTACTAAACTGGTTATGCGAAGCTCGTTTTATGAGTTTTAGCTTTAAAATCATGCAATAATCCTACTTAATTGATTAATTAGGGTCAAAGCTGAAGCGGGCTAGATTGCATAGGTACATATATTTCGAATTCTTGCATATTTTGTAAGACATATGCCTAGAGAACATAGAGAAGAGGGTTTTGTCCAGCAGTTTGTCCACAATATCGGCAAGGGCAGATGATGATGATAAATTTGAGTTTGACGATTTGGTATTTATCTGTATTGTACGCAATTGTCCTAGGTCTGATATCATTATGAACATTACCGTTATCGGAAACACAAAGGTAACATAGATTTTTTGTTTTTTTTTTGTGTTTTTTTAGGAACTGCCATTTAGACGAAAAATTCCCTTTCGCCACTCTAGTGGGATGAAGCTGGGACGAACGGGATATCACGAAAAAAAATTACTCCCAAAATAAACACAGTATAGCGAACTAACCCAAATCAATCCTTAAATCACAATTTAATCCTTTCTAGAAACTATTACTGAGGTATCTTTAGCAATTTCTCAGAAACTCTAACTCTTGGGACAAAAACATAATATTTAGAAACGATTACCGTGTGACGAAACTTACGATGCGGGTCGTGTGAAGAAGCTTATAGTCGCGGCGGCGAACATTGACTTTTGTGCAAAAGTTAATGTAGTTCATGATACCTATATAACCTACACTACAAAACGAATACATATAATCTTAATCGCACAGCAAAATAAGTAAAAATACAGAAACAGAGTAAGCGTCTTTCCTCAAAACCAGAGGTTTTCGCCGTTATCACTACGCTTGGCAGGTGGAGTCAGGAAACATTTGCTAATTTTATTTTTTATTCTATGTACAGTGCGCGTCAGAATTAAGTATCCCCCTTGTCTACAAAATATTTTCTAACATCTATTCACTTGTGACTAATTTTCAATGCAAAAACTTATCAAGCCGCTGAGGATCGAACCACCCACCCTCTATATGGAGACTCGAATTCTCGGCATTAGATCAACTGAGCTATTTAGCTGTAGAACAATGCGTCCAATTTTGTCTATCGGTCTAATTCGTCCCTATTTTTAATGTCAAGTCTTACATTTTTTTTATGGATGCGGGTAGTGTTTGATTTTATCTTTTGTAGCGAACAAAGTAATTGTCACTCGTCTTATTTCGTGTGGTTTGCTTTGTGCATATTTTGCGAGAGATCGAAATATTGTTACCAATGTTCTTTCGTTGTAAACAAATTATTTTTGATGAAATTATCACAATCTATTATAAAAAACCTTTCTCTGTTTACAGATATTATTTGTTATTACGGTTTATCAAAACAATTATTTCGTTATAAAATCATAGATTATACGTAGTAGTTATTGTATAATATTGTAGACATTTAGAATATTCTTTTTTGTAATTTGTTTTTTTTTCTTTAATTTGCAATTAAGCCCATAAAGAATAATATCAATTAAAAATCTTACATATTGCAAAGAAAATAGATAAGTTGACAAAAAAAAAACGAAACACCGCTCTCGAGATTCGAACCCTGGTCACTCTTATCTTGTCTTGCATTAATTTGCCGGTTACTACCGCAAGGCCAAGATGACACTTAGAGAAGTCATCGAATTTTAAGTAAGGTTATCAAATGAAAATGAAATTAAAATGAAACAATTTACACAAAAATTACATTTTAATGAAACAGAACATAAAACTTTTGTTGGAAACGTCCAAAATATGAAAAGAAAATGCAAAATTATAAAAAAACATGTAGTTTTGATCACCCAATCTCCAACGATCGCTGACAGGATTTGAACCCACATACATTGAGATAGGGGGATACTTAATTGTGACGCGCACTGTACATTATGTATGTTAAGAAGGCGCAATGCGTGCCATTTTGTGAAAAAGACAGGCATAGGATTTCGCGTTCATAGGAGCGGGACAGAGTCTACGTTTTTGGCGTAAAAATCGCAAAAATCAAGTTTTCGCTTATTTACAAAATAACCACAATAACTTATAAAGAAACTGGTTCAAGGAACCAAATAACCTATGAATCCAAATATAAGTCGTTTCAATAGACCGCAGGGTTCCTGAGATCTCAACCAAATTTTGTGTAATATGGTGCAGTTTTATGATTTTTTTATGTTATTTCTTTTTATAATCGTGTTTTCACGTTCAAGAAACCAAAGAAAAAATTGTGAATTTTACCCAATTTGAGTTTTTTTACCATCTAGGCCAAGTTTGATAGCCAAATCCGTTAGGTTCACCTCTCTGGGTGAGGCCATAGAATTAGTTTTTACCTTCTGTACGTTTCTTAATTATAAAACTACTAAATAATAATATATAAATACTTTTCATAAGGAATAAAAGATTATTACCTACCATTATTTTATGTAATTTGCATGAAATAAGCCAATACTGCGCATCGTCACTACAGTAATGTTAAAGTTTACTGGTGCGAAGGTGCTGTAATGATAGCAATCGTGCGATCGATAGTGACGTCCCGTTAAGGAGATTGCACACTAGACGTAACTAGTCTTTATCTGTTTCCGTGAAAGCGAAAAGCTTTGTTATTGTTTGGATTCTCCTAGAAATCAGGAAGTAATGACAAAACATAATCTAACTATGTCTATAAAACTTAAGCTAACCCTACTTTTTTGTTAAAGATTTTTTTTTATTTGGACTATAAATTGTAAGACACGAACGTAAACAATAACAAAACTCTTCAAGTGCTAGTGAAATTCGTGGATATAATTTTCCAGTTTCTATCTATTCCCTAGAAAGTAAAACTCTTTGAATAACCGTTCTTATCCTTGTGGTAAGGTCAAAGGTGACCCAAATAATGAAAGCAGCAAGAAAATGAACAAGTCATTCCTCCAAGAAACAAAAGACGCGAGGCGCGGCGATTGTCATCTTTTTTATTTCGCAAGAAGTTTTGTCAGATCGGAAAAAAAAGTTTATGGTTTAAAATTCGAATCAATCTGATAACCTTTTATTAAAAAACAAATCAGTTAATATCTAGCTTATTTTAGTAACAAACATGAGTAGGAAACGGAATAAATATGTAGCGAAGCAGAGCTCTAGGATCAAGGTATTACCTACAGTACCTAACGAATAAAAGTTCTTATTGTAATCTTTAACTAGATTATTCCTAAGATTAGATATAAATTTTTAAAATTTGTATGTGCTTATCTTTTATGTAGGTCAAAGTACCATGAACATGACCACTAACTCCAAAATGACTTAACATAATAACTATCAAGATGACTTACAAAATAACATAAGCAAGTGCGTAAATTACGTGATTATACGCATGCAAGGTAACACATCAATTTGGCATTGATATATCTAGCTACTTACTTGAAGACCTCAGACTTACCTTGTCTTTGTTGATTTTGAGAAGAAGTTTAATAGATTATGTCACAACACAAGGAACCAAAATGAGTGTATTTAGGGCGAGAGCGATTATGTGAATCCAGAGCAAAGCGAAGGATTCTAGAGAAATCCTAAGCGTAGCGAGGGATTCAAAGTACGTCGCTCGAGGTTAAAAATTATAGTACTGGGTGGCACAGTCTGTTTTTCATCCCCCTCTATGAGATAAATAAATATGTCATGCGAGTTTTTATATTTACATAACCAAATTATGTGGGGAAATGACTTCATTAACATTTATATTATATGTAGATGCCAATAAAATAATGAATACCTACCTATTCTACACGACTCAGCAAACGAAGTGTAGGATGCCCTCAGACCAGGTGGGATGACGACCTGCGGAAGACTACTGGTAGACATTGGATCCTCTTTAATGGATCCTCGAAAAGTGTTTAATTTAGTCGTGTGGTGCCGGCTTAGAATTTGCACCACCCCATCTCTTCCCGTGGGTGTGGTAAGAGGCGACTAAGGGACAAACACCGGGAGGGCAGCGCCTCTTGCAGAATAGATCTACCACTGAACTGCGATCCTCAACCCGCATGCCCAGTGTGGGGATTATGGCTGTGTTTGTATATGGGCCAGGTCTGAAATAAACTTTTTTTTATAACATTTTTTTATAATCGTCTTTTATCATGAGATAAAAGACGATTATCATGAGATAAAAGACGATTATCAGGGGGAAGCTAGCGTCCAGCAGAGAACCATTAAGGATGTGGAGGTTGAGGTTTAATTTTGTTCATTTATGAAGAAAATAACATAAATTATGCGCCATGTCTTAAAAACTTAACTATCACGAAAACTTTATTTTTTGTGCAATTTTGTAACTAACCCCAAAAGGTTGACCTACATTTTATTCAATAACGAACTAATTAAACTTTATGACAGGATATCAATATTTTGCAATTAATAATTACACTTTAAATTATTTTGTTTATTAATTCATCAGCGTAATTACAGATAGCTCGATCATGATCTAGACATGGGTGACCTATAAGTAAATCACGACTAGACATATTAAACTTGTTTCATGATATAGAAAAGTAAATCTTGTACTGGAAACAGTTAGCTATAAGGATTTATTATTATTATTATTTATAGGATGACGTCACAGAAAATGTTCATTACAATTATTGTTACTAGGGAACCACTATTTGGTGGTCGTAGGGCGGAAACGTGGCTGTGGCGGCGGCGCGGCGGGCGAAGGGTTCGATTCCAGCCTCGGGACAAATATTTGTACGATCTGCTGATATTAGTTACGAGTGCTCTGGATGTTTTATGAAACACAAACAGAAATATTAATATTTTGGTAAAAATCTAAATAAAATTATACTAACTAACATCATATCAAAAACAAACATAATAAAATGTAGAAGAAAAGACAAAATAATCAATCTAAAATTCAGTTGTAAGATTTGTTCCCTACATACTAACAAAGCAAGATAAACAAAAGGTTATAAAAATGGTTGAAAGTCGGTTATGGCTACAAGTTCAACACCAAAAGGTGTACAGAGGTAGCAAGTCAATATAACGATGCTCAAGGTCACTATCATCTGTAAGCCCATATAGAGAGCCGCCCATTCAAATAATATGATGTAATGGTATTATGTGTTATGTAGTCAGTACCAGTAATTTATAAAATTATCACTAACGTTTGTGATTGTTGTTAGGAATAGTTAAACAACGATAGAAAGCTTATTTATCATTGATACCAATCAAAAGAAATTAAAAAAAAAAACTACTCGCGCACGAAGGGTTCCGTACCATTATCTAAAAACGGCAAAAATATCACGTTTGTTGTATGAGAGCCCCCTTAAATATTTATTTTATTCTGTTTTTTAGTATAGTAGTAGTTATTATAGCGGCAACAGAAATACATCATCTGTGAAAATTTCAACTGTCTAACTATCACGGTTCATGAGATACAGCCTGGTGACAGACGGACAGTGAAATCTTAGTAATAGGGTCCCGTTTTTACCCAAAGGTACCCAAAGGTACGGAACCCTAAAAAGAGATTATGTACATGAATGATCTGTAACTACGCCATTTTAAAATATTTGTAATACATGATAAATTATAGATACATAAGTATAACTTAATTAAGTTAATTCTTTGATTTATAGATTTATCTAGTTTTAAATTATTTTTTAGCGCCCCAACGGGGTACATGTTTGGTACATTAAATTTACTTATGATCCTTGTAACCACATATAACAACTGAATTAATGATTCTAAATATACTTTTATCCCATAGATTCATGTTTATTAGGTGAGCGCCTAATATCAAGCAGAGATTTTCTGATAAAAATGTTCTCCATGGGTGACTAGACTACTAATAAGAAAGATAATTATCTTGTAAGGAAAAATGTATCAAGAAGAAGTTAGTTCCCTATTGTTATAATTTTACCTATTAAGCTACAAAAAACTACCTGGTGATTGGTATTTCTGGCTAAACACTTTAAGGAAATTTTTTGTTAGGACCGATCGCATCGAAAAAAAAAATACTACTTGTCAATTAAAAATTAAAAGGTCCAGGCTCCATTCCGCATACAACCATCCACACAATTAGACCAGTATCGTGCAGTAGGTATGTAGTACATACTCATCTATTATGAAATACACGAGCTCTGAACATCTCTGAACTAGATCGATAAAAGTGCGCTTCGGTATAAATATTGTATGTTACTTTGAACTTTATCAGTCACAGGCTGTGCATCATTGGGGTAGCTCAGTAGTTACAATGAGAGTGGTAATGTGTTTTAAATAATAATAATTTAGTATTTTCTAATTTGATTTGATATTTCTAGTTAGATAAAAAATCGTACATGTACCTACGTACATAGAACGGAGACTTGAAGCATGAAGTGTTTTCACTGACCGAAATTGAAACACTTGCATCTTTAAGCATTTTAAATAAAACTGTTTGTGTATTTCTTTCAATTTTTGAAAATAGTTTTATCAGTTTTAATTTTCATCATCATCATCATTAGCCTATAGTAGTCCACTGCTGGACATACGCCAGGAGGAGGGAGTTTTAAATTTTAATAGGTACTTTCAAAAATAACAAAGGAATGTTTCGATTTTTTCTCTTTTTCAATCTTGCTTTCATTTGTTTCCAGTTCATCATCCTAGCATCCATCGCCTTGGCCCATGGCGCTAAACTGGAAAGGACTTACCTCCCTCCCTCCAATGCTAGAACCGCTGGAGGATCTGGAAACTTTCTCGAAACTCCCATCTCAAGGAACAACTACCAAAACAACGGATTCGCCCAAACCCCCAACCGGTTCTCCCAATCTTCGAACGAATATACCCAGAACGGAAATCAATTCCCCCAAAATGGCAATGACTTCACCCAAAACAGAAATGGAAATTATGACGCCCAGGGAGCTTTCGCCAAAAACGCGGAGTTCAACAATGTGAACAACTTTGGGAACTTCGAAGTTAGGCCAGAACGTGCTCAGGCAGCATTAGAGCGTAACGCAGCGATCCTTCGTCAGGATAACTCTAATGATGGAGAAACCTATGCCTACGCTTACGAAACTGAGAACGGTATTAATGCTGAGGAGAATGGAGTGGCTACCAATGGTGTAGAAGCGCAGGGTGGATACTCTTACACCGGTGATGATGGCCAGGTTTACTCTATCAGGTTAGTTTTCTACATCTACGGTTTCCACGGCTGCATGTAGACTTCCCCTCAAATGCCTTTTTAGCTTTTTTCATATGAGAGACAACGCCCACGCCAGGCATGCGGGTTGAAGATCGCAGTTTGGTTGTTTTATTAAAATTATAAAATTGATTAAGTTGGCAAAATGCATTGGATTTTCAAATCCAATGCATTTTGCCAACTTAATGTACACAATAATTGCAACTGAATTCAATTGAAATTCAATGATTGCAATGAAATAAATGAATATGAATGAACTTGTCGGCGGCGGACCGGCAACTATTGATGTTGAATCAATTCAAGCCATTCATGACGAAAACTGACTTAATAAACCAAATTTCAGGTACACCGCTGACCAGAACGGCTTCGTGCCCCAGGGAGATCACCTCCCAACCCCTCCCCCTGTACCGGAAGAAATTCTGAAGGCTTTGGAGCAGAATGCTCGGGATGAGGCTGCTGGTATCTATGATGATGGTAATGAAATGAATTGGTCGGAGTAAAACTTTTTTGATTATTGAATATAGTAATAGTACCTACTATAATATTCTGTAGTAATCCTATTACACAATTTTGCGATATGTAATGATATGATGTATTGATCCGTCGCCTCCCCATGCTGGCCAAAGCTTGCTGAGATACATAAATCGCAAGTTTTTGCCAGTATACTGTGAAAATCTGTCATCTGTCTGTCAAATTCGTCATTTTAATCTGAATTACGTTTGAGTCATCGAGTTAAACGTTTGAATCAGCGGTTTGGCTTATTGCTGCCATCATAGAGTTTGTGAAATAAAACAAAACAAACATCATTTGCATTTGTTATAATTATAACATAACGGAACATAAGAATATTTTTGGATGTAAGCAAATGCCCATTCTCATCCGTTCCTCATCCCAACAGGTTTATACAACGAAGGGAAATACTCAGATAGCATCCAACAGAACAACCAACAGAACTACCAACAAAACTACCAACAAACCAACCAGCAGAACAACCAACAGAGTGCTTTTAACGGCAACGACGAAGATACAGTTGTCACCAACGCTGCCTTCTCCAGAAACTACCCATCTGCCGCCGACACTCCACTTTCTACCGGTGCAACTGCTTCGAGCTTCAATGGAAACCGTGCGTCAGCTTTTGAAAAGGCTTACCTGCCTCCCTTTGCCGCAAGAGGAAATGGATTTGGCAGACGTCAGAAATTTGACTCCAGGAATGGCTACCGATACTAACCCTGATCTTGTTTAATAGTGAATAAAATATTTATGACATTAATAAGACTTTTTGTAATTCAAAAGCACCGCTACCAGCCAACATAAAAATGAGCATTCAAAATGGGCCTCAACTCGTAACATTTAGATGTATTTTATATTGACAGCATCAGATGACAGATAGCTCGCATACCACTCGTTTGAAAATTGTGGGAAGCCATTTTGTCAATGTAAAATTTAGCTTATGTTAACGAGTTTAACTCCATATTTGAATGCACATTTTTGTGTTAGGTGGTAGCGGTGTTGGATAATCCAATACCACTACCAATTAGAACAAAAATGTGCATTCATTCTAATAAAACTGACCAACCCTACGGTCAAGGGTCATGGAAAACGAAAAGCAATTACAAAATAGACAATGGTGATAATGATCTATCGAGACAGATCGTGCTTCTTTTGGCCTCTTCAACTTTAAGTAGATAATGTAGGTACCGTACAGAATATCTGTCTATACTGTAGGAAATTAGTAATGTACGAACTACCTGAAAATGTACTGCAGTAGGTATGTTTTACAAAGTTGTAGGTAAAATACTGTACTTATATAAGATAGAATTTTTTCGAATCCAATCCACAGAACATTGACTAGAGCACCAAACCTAGACCCGATGTCACATATAAACCTTTTATCAATCGTGTCACCAACAAACAAGAAAATGTCAAGGTCCTTATATCCGATGTCCGATTGTGACGAAATAAATATAAGCTTAATAACTTGCTCGGGTTTGACAGCAATAATTAGGGTTTTGTCACGATGCATTGCATGTCTGTCTGTCACGTACTAACAGCCATTAGAGGTTAATATTCGATGGTATAAATACATTTTTTAATAGGACTCGTCACATAATCTTCTTCCAACCCTGTCGAGGAGACAACGAAGATGAAGTTTTTTGTGGTGGGTTTTATTATTAACTATAGAAAAATTATGTTTAACTGGTATAGTGTTGGTAGGTAAAGTGATTATAAAATATATCTATTTTTTCAGTTCAATTCCAAATCAACAAGAGTCCAATATAAAAAAGCAATATGCAAATTTTTTGTTCGTGTGTATCTAGTTCTAATTGTGTCTCCCCAATTCTTGATCATCATTTTATCTTTAAAATGGAGATGAAGATAGTGCCGTGTGAAAATGTCACCATTATTTACTTATTCATTCATTTAACAGGTGCTGCTAGCTTTAAGGCTGACAGCTACAGAAAAGCTCAATAGACGATATTTACCACCACCAGGAGCAAAACTTTCTGGTGGCAGATCAGATGATCTGCAAACGCCGCTTGAGTATCCTAAAGAAACTTCAGCCTATGGTACAAGTGAATATAGGAGTACTATTTATGTCGCTGATGATACGAACGACGTCAAAATTGGAACCCCGTATGAGACAAATGGACTTTATTATGAAAGTCTGTCTCACCTCAGAAGTGGTTTTGATCCTGGACACCTCCCTATATTAGCAGTTCCTGAAAGTATAGGTCCAAATTATCAGCCACACTTATTCGGAATGTACGGCGGCAACCCTATGAGCATCAAATACTTTGATAATAATATTGAAGTGGCTGGTTCAGATGATTTGATAACATCAGATGAAAAGATAAATCTTCCTGAAGAAAAGGTGGAGCCTGAAGTGAGACCACTTCAAAATATCAGAAATTTACAAGCAGAGCAATACCAATCTACAAGACCAGGAGCAAACACAGTAGAGACAGTGCCAACTTTAAGACGTAAAGGTCAAAACGTGTCATTTAAACAAATTGAGAGGTCTAAAGCGAATACAGATAGAAGTGCTATTGTTCTCAATTACGATAACGTTAAAACCTCAGATGGATATTTTTACAACGTTGATACATCAAATGGAATACATATAGATGAAAGTGCATCAACAGCGAAAGGAGTAAAAGCTAAAGGATCTTTTTCGTACAAGGGTGACGATGGTAAGGTTTATACTGTAACATATACTGCTGACGAAAATGGCTTTCAGCCGAGTGGCGATCACTTGCCACCAATCCCAGAAGCAATTCAAAATGTTATTGAACAAGCAAAGAGGGATAAAGACTCTGGTGGAATCATCGACGATGGTATTTTTTTAAGCTCATACCCTTTATTATTATTATTTTCAGAATTAGATTTGACTAAATTTTTATTTTTTCAGGATCTTATGACGAAAATAAATATGGACACATGAAATACCAAGGACCGGTTCACCGTTATATGCAGAAAAATTTAAAAACCCATAAAAGAAAAAAGGTATCTAATGAACAGAAAATATTAGGGCCCTCGAAAATTATAACGTATGAAACCAATAATATTATGAAAAGTAGTACAGGAAATTTGCAGACTGAACTAAATAAAAACGGAAAACCATTCGGAATGAGAAGAGTTCAACTTTTTGATAGTAGTAGAAATAAAGAAGATGCTTTTAATATACAATCCCCTAAAACTACAGATAATCAGGACTATACATCTGACTACAACCAAATGATTAATAATAACAAAGATGTGTCGAACGGCACGCTTTTACAGAATATTCAACGCAATCGTGATATTCTCAATTCAAATAAGGAGAAAATATTTAAAGTTCCTGCCATTGAAGCAGGCTATTTTTATGTTCCTCCTGAAAATATTTTCATTGATGGAAAAAATCAAGACAAACTTTTTACTGTTACAAGTCTTTATAATAAATCGGTTCTAGAAACAGAATTCAATACAGAGGCCCAAAGAAATGAAAATGATCATTCTTCTGATAAAGATCAGCGCAAGTTAACCCAATTTATTACTTTTACTGAAAAACCTTCCTACCAGCAAACATACGATGGTGATTTTTTTGCAAGTACAAATGCTGATGTGGGTCAGTTAATCGATCATATGACAACTACAGTAATAGCACCATCTAGTAAGAAATCAGCCTCAGAAACTGCGCAACTCTACGGTAGTACACTTATCACAAACCCTTATGACAATGACTTCACAAAAGAAATTGTTCAGGAAGAAGAGCCTGTAATTCCTGAAAATCGAGTTGAAACTGATTTAGTATCTTCCCAAAATGATTTTGAGACAGCAACTTACCAACCAACAACTCCAATGTCTTCAGAAGCAATGTATACATTTAAAACCTATGAAAATACTAATCAATACGAAACAACATCAGAATCAGCACTGACCTCATTCAACTTTGATGTTGATTATTCTAAAAATGAAGGGTATTTTAAAACCACACCAGAAGTAACAGGAACTTTTGAAAACTTTCCTATATCAACATATAGTCCATCTATTTATACAACAGAAGGAATTGTCAATACGGAGTCGACTACAAATGTCAAAGTAGACGAATTTGGAAGGAATCGTCAAGAGTTATTTGGTTACTTTACCGATTCATCAATTGATAGTTTTAAAAATGGAGTGCAGAGTGATACTGAGTCAAAAGCATCAACGCCTTACAGTGGTTATGAAGAAACATTTAGAACTGATAAACCTAAAACACTTGATAATAAGTCAATTACAGAGTTTCCTTATGAATTTGGAAACGGATCAGATGTAAACGAAACACCAGATGACTTGCACCTTGGAAGAGACGCAATCATCGGTGAAGATTTCGGCGGGCCGAAACAACCTCAGAGATACGACCCTAAACAGGGATATTACTATTAATATTTATCGAAATTTGATTTATTACATAATAATTATATTTTTCCAATAACAATCTGTAATTATTGATACTCAATGTTTTTTTTACAAACCATACCTAAAGAGTAATAAATATCACACTGAAAGATTGTAACATAGTTTTTGTTTCAAGTCCTTCGGTTGATTTGTTCTGATACTAAAACCGAAATGCTAACTAGGATAAGGTAAAACAATAAAATAAATTGCGTGATTTTTCCCCGACAATATCCATTCTTAGCTTTATTCTAAACTAGCAGCGCCGTTCGCCGTTTCAACCGCGTAGTTCCCGTTCCCGTGGGAATTCCGGGATGAAACATAGCCTATGTCACTCTTTGAAAAGTAAGCTATCTAATGTTGAAAGTATTTTTGAAATCGGTCCAGTAGTTTTTAAGTTTATTAATTACATACATTAATCCAAAATCATTCCTCTTTATAACATTAGTATACCTAGACTAGATAAAGCTTAAAAGCTCCATCTCACAATTCAAACCGCAATGATGTAAGTGATCATTGATCTCGCAAGTGAACTTTGGATCTACAAAGAGAATGAAGTGCTCGCTAGATTGCACAGATGGCGTTTGTTTCAACTTTTGCGTTGACTCTAGGCAACTCTTTTATTGCATTTATGTACGTAATAACATTATTAAATATTTTGAAATAATGATATCCCAAAAGAAAAGCCTAACTATCTAAAACTCCTCAATCTGAAACGTGACAAACTCCGGCAAATCATCGGTATTGTCACAGGACACTGCATGCTAAACAAACACCTATTTAATTTGGGTATTACGGACAGCCCCCTTTGCCCCTAGCCGTCTGCTGCATTCATGCACAGGGGGTGCATGAATGCAGAGGAGACGGCTGCGCATGTGCTTGTAGAATGCGACAGCGTGGCTTCTCAAAGATTGCGTCACCTTGGGACACCGAGGACACCAGGGAGGCATGCACCGGCGTCAGCGAGCTGCTGGCCTTCCTAGAGGACATCGGGTGGTTAAATTAGCAGCCCACCACCCGTCACGCAATAAGGGCCCACCTGTGGCCTAGTTGCGGAAAGCAGTCCAGGGACAAGTAACAAGTAAGAAAAACCTATTCTTACTTTCGTAAGACAATATTTAATATCCGCAAGAAGCCTCACCTCTTTCATTATTGGCGATAAATTATTGCTAAAACATTACTTATTTTATACAAATATCATAATAGTCTACGTTCCGTAATTTTATAGCATTTCATTCACTTGATGTTAGTAATCATGATGTATCGAAATTGGCGGTAAAATAGGAGTCAATTAGCACTTAAGCACGGTTTGTTAAATAGTCTGCATTACAGTTAGTTTGTAGCAATGAAATTATAAGTAAGTAGGTGTAAGATGTTTTGTTAAAAGCTAGAGCGATTCCCTTTTTAGGGTTCCGTACGCAAAGGGTAAAACTGGACTATGACTAAGACTCCGCTGTCCGTCTGTCACCAGGCTGTATCTCATGAACCGTGATAGTTAAACAGTTGAAACTTTCACAGGTGATGTATTTCTGTTGCCGCTATAACAACTAAAAATCAGAATAAAAAATATTTGACGGGGCTCCCATACAACAAACGTTTTTGCTCGATATTGATAACGGCAACAGGCAGACGCTTGAAATATCCACAGAATATTTAGTTATAAATTCACTTAAAAAAATATAGTTAAATAGTATTAAAATAAGAAATGTCTAACAAAGCTTCTAATAGAGTCCACAGGTGATCGGAATGCTGGCTTTTATTTCGGTCAACGAATAAGCATTGCCATTCAACGTGGCAATGCTGGGCACTTTGCCTTCTGGTGACGGCATAGATTTTTAGAAAATAGATTTAAGTGTAAATATTAGTTGTAATTATTATTGTATTGTATTATTATAGTTATTATGGAAATAAAAGAAATTGACTGTTAAATAACTAAACTTTAACGAATATTTAAGGGGTTTTTTATGGATAATGGTACGGAATCTTTGGTGCGCGAGTCCGACTCGCACTTGGCTAGTTATATTTCACTTAGTTATAGAGCCTATTCAATTCAAACAAACAAACAAACAAATCTTATAGATATAGACAAAATAAAATAAAATAGGTGCTTAGCTTGGAGCTAGATGATGCTGTGTGAATTGTCCAACATTATTTATTTATTATTTATTTATTTATTTTTACTCTCGTCTACTCATCTATGGGTCAATAGAGTATAACTTGATTGCAAGTAGATATCCGGTTAGTTTTTGTCCAGGTCAAGGCTTCGAGGCAATTTTAAGGAACTTAAAGCTTTTTTACTAGGATTGTTAAGATTGACGTCAAATTTCATGGTGGCGTGTTTTTTGTTGTTAGCTAATTTCTATAATTAACTTGGTTTATTAGAATAAGAAAAGGATCAAATGATGATGATGTTATAATTGGTTTCTAAAGGACTTTAGTTAAAGAAATAAATATTTTGTATTTTGTAGGACTAGGTGACCTCTGCGCTCATTTTTACCTGACTACCAACAGGTTATACTAGGTACCAATAGGTTAGCACCCTATGTTTATTTTACTGGTTCATGGCGTAGTAGGTACAATAAAAGAGTGGTGTCAAAATCGTGGGCTGTTTTATCGACAATTTCAGCGTTAGATTTAATTTTCCGTGTTTGGACCACTTTGGACCGAAGCGACTGAGACGAACGCGGAACACCTCGTGTGTTTAGGCCATTTTGCCTAAACACCTATCATGCCTTACAATACAAATAAAACTCTTTTTATTTTGTTTGTATTGTATCACAAAATACAACAAAAGAAACATAGATATAAGCATTAAACATACAAGTACAATGGGCGGGCCTTATCGCTTAGAACCTATGCCTGCTTCTTCCTGGCCAGAGGGTCTATTTGTAAAAACAAAAATTTAAGATTCTGATTCGTTTTTGTGTAAACGCTGACATAAGTTTTTTTTTGCTTGAAAACTTGCAAAAATACCACCATTTCGGGATTATTCTCTATACAAAAGGCAAAGAATTTTCAAAATTGGTCCATAATATTTGCCGGAAAAATCGACGAACATACATTATAAAACATACAGCCAAACGAACCTCCTCTTGAAGTCGGTAAAAAATGGAGTAACTAAACGTCGATAGACAGTCGAAGGATCCTAAGATGTTTATCTATAAAAATATCAAGGGCAACATTTTTAACTCTTTATTGTTCATTTCGTAATAAAAACCTATTGTAGTTCAGAGGAAGCTTGCACTAGTGATGTGCAATACAATATTGAAAACTGATTTTAAATTTGTGTTGCTTAGGTTTTTCAATAGTTTTTTTGTATATGCCTTCCCCTCCTTTTTCATCCCCCATCTCGGAAAGAGTATTTTTACTCTTCAATATCTGATCGTAAAAACCGCTTTTATCCATTGTGCGCACGATGATCTAAATTCAATTTACCGTATCCTTTAGCGGATAAAAACGACTTTTACACAAAAAAATTTTTGTTGATCACCGTCTGTGTGCACAAAAACTACCTTATTAGGTAAAAATTATGTAGGTAAGAATTATGAAGTGTCATTACAAAATATAATATGTAGTAAGTCCCACTAAGCAGTGGAACCACGAACCCATGATTTCAGGGATAGTGGGACCACGAGTAATAGTGGTACAATCCCAGTGGGACCACGAGTCGCGACCCGTATGTTTGATAGCATAGGTGAAGACAGCATGCAAAATATAATCATGAGCAAGTAACACATGGATAAACGTAATGTACCAGTTGTGCAGATAATTAAAAATAAGATAAATAAATAAATAGTTACATAAAACATCAAGAACTAGTTCATTCAAACACTAGACGACGCAGACAGCTCTTGACCTCCGGATCCTAAAACGGAAATCAATACATTCCGTGCTGTAGTACGAGACAGATCACGTTTGTTACCTCATCAAATGATGATGATTGTTCGATAAGTTCAGCTCTGATGTAGGTGGATTTTGTCACGCTTTATTTGTACACTGTATACGGCTTTACCAATTTTCAAGTGTTTATAACTTTGTATAGAAGGTAGAAGCCAAATGCCTGTAGTTTTCTGTGTGAATGATTCACGTAAAATGAGTCGCTTCACCTTTATACAAACATTCTTCATATAACACAGTGAGTTGTCATTTCTGTTAACGCACTCACTGTCCAGCGTCTTCGATACGATACGCCACCGGGGCACGCCGGAGAACGTTGAGTATGTCGGTGGCAGTCAAAGTGTCAGAAAAACACATTTTATGCGTTTCAAACCTCTTGTAAAATATACTTGCTTGTTTGGACTCAACGTCACTGATGGGTGCACAAGCTTTAAATAAAAACTATGGTAGGAATCAACTGCTGAACATAGGCCTCGTAGCATCTTCCAGCAGTTTTTCGCGGATTGTCATCCCAGGGCACACAAGTGGGATAACGCCCCGCCGGGCATCCTACTGGCCTTCATACCTACTGATCTGCGGTAACAAAAACTAAGGGAACAAAAAATACATAATTACTTTTGGCCCAGTTTCGTGTCCAACTCGTATGACATGGATATCACTAAAAGGTCTTCTTCTCATACGTAGCGTTCTTGGCAGAACCGGTCGAGATCGTCATGACGAGTCTTGTCGTATAGGTTGATATCGCTCGCCTCACGATGTATCGCCATCTCTATCTATTGGTGGTCAATCTGGAGCATTCATGTGGGGGGAGACCTCGGCAGATCTTATCTGGTCGGTCCACCTCATAGGCGATATACCCCTCGGTCTATACTACCCCTCGATCTATTACCCTCCACCTTTTCCTGCACGAATAACCGTTCAATGGAGTCATTGACTCACCTCGCTACGAGCTCGAAATCTTCATAATTCAAGATTGGACGTTTGATATTGTACTTTATTATGTACGCTTATGAAATAAGATGATATTTAAGTAAAACTTTACGATGTTTTTATTATTGAAACGAAAGGTATAAGATTCTTAGACGAGCGGGAACTTACAATAGAGTTTACGCAAGGATTAATAATTGTAAGTGTACTCCATAACAGTCGTGATGTACGGCGAGTTAGATTATTCTAGCCTGCGGTTGTGAGCTTGCACTGGGCTCTGCAGACGAGCGATTTGACAGTGGCGAGTTAAATTGAATCTGATCACCTTCTGATATTGAAATTAAAATTGAATCTGATACCTACGTTCACTGCTGAAAATGCCTTTTATTTGGCGACTTTTATTTGAGTAAACGGGTTATCTACGTGTGTTCTTCTGACACAAACTTGGTTCGTAGATAACCCGTTTTTATTCATAATGAATTCGTCGAACTACGAAAATTTTATAATCACCGCGCTCGGCTGGCTGATCGGCGATCGCGGTGTTGGCGATTTTATTTTTGTGTGATCATGCCCGTTACCCCCAAAACTATAGGGAAGACAAGGAGCCAAATAACGAATGGTAAAAAAAAAACATAATAAATATCCTTCGGGGTTTCAAATTCGAAGGTAATCAAAGATCCATTGCGTAGAGTCCTCTGAACTTCACGTTACTGACCGAAAACTCTAAAGATTTTGAGTTTACAATTTTGACAGGATGTCTTACCACAGAATAACCACTTAGCACTACAGTCTCAAGCTCTGCGCATAGAAATCCAACGCCACTATCACAAAAATGTGTTTTCAAATAGGCTTATTATTTTTAGATACATTTTACAATGACCTAATGGCTACTCACAAGATTCAAACGAGTGGTCCGCGAGCTGTCTGTCACCTGATGCCGTCAATATAAAATGCGTCTAATTTGAATGCATGTTTTTGTGCTGCGTGGTACCCATGTGTCTCTGACCTGCGACCGCTTTTACCTAATCGGAACCCATGTTTTCCCCCTTAATAGGGTTTTCAGAAGAGAAAATTGGAATAACCCTTATTAAAGTCTACGCAAACAATAATCAAACAATTGACAGTGCGCCATGAACTTTGGTTTTAATGAACTTATGATTTTATTAAAACAACGCTGTTGTCTTTTTGATACAACAGCGTTGTTTGAATAACATTGTTTGTGTTTTAGCACTAAATAACATTTGTAGGTTTTAGTCTAAATCTGACAGATTGTCGCAAGTTTGCAACAGCTAGTCGGCACTTTGTACCACCGTTAGCTGTTTTACAAATTGCACCACGCTATATGGATCATCAAATGTTGAATCTCAAGTTGGACACGCTACGTATTTCGTTTTGCATTCCGACTTGCTTTGTTTATTTAAACGGAATATCAGTTCAAGTAGATTTGTTTATTTTTACGACCACTTAGCGGTATTTATTTAAATCAAAATGTAGGCGGAAAGATTTAATTTTAATCATTCTAACCAGGAATGTGACTAAATTGATTTACCAGAGTTTTTACTGACTGGATTTAGGTTGTCTTTTAGGGTTAGGGTACAACTCATCCGAGAAAAAACTCATCCGCGCATGAGTTGTCCACTTCACTTTTCGATTTGGATACAACTCATCCGAATCAAAATTCGCTTGGTTTTTGATTCGGATGAGTTGTACCCAAATCCAAAAGTGAAGTGGACAACTAAAAATGAACTCATCCGCGACATATTTTTCAAGGGTTCCGCATTTTATCAACCCGTTTACATTATTGCTTATGAGTGCGATTAATGCAAAAATCGAACAAAATGGGTATTTTTAAACACTTAGTTTTATGGTAACGTACGTAAATGATCAGTTTAAAAATTTATATAAGTAGGGAAAAAACCTGTAGAAGCCGTGTAATCGAATAAATATTATGAAAATAAACTGGTTTATTTAATAAAAAATATAAAGTTAGCATAAAAAAACTACGTACTATTCGTTAGTTAGATAATGCGCTTAGCCCATAATGAACACACTGGTAGGCCCGTGCCTACCAGTCAACGTTATTATTAGACACTAGTGGCTTACCCCGGCTTCAAACTGCTAGATTCTATCACCTATGTTCATCAGGGATAATGTAGGATTCTAATGGTGAAAGAATTTTTCAAATCGGTCCAGTAGTTTCGGAGCCTATTCAATTCAAACAAATAAATCTTTCCTTTTTAGAATATCAGTGTAGATAAATGTAAGTAGGTAAGTTCCAGACGTTCTAGTCTTGTAATTACTATACAAACTACTTTTTATTTGAAAATACTGATTACTAAATAAGCAACCTTGTGACTCCTCAATAAGGTTCACAATACCTACGTAGAACATCGTTTTTCTTTTCAATTTGCATGATCGTTTTTCTGTAATTTCGACAAGCTTTAGAAGTCGTCTAACCTACCCAAGGTTAGACGGCTTGTCGCGCACCTGAAAAGCTCCGCTACCACCCAAAAAAAACGTGCATATAATTATGGGTTTTAACGCGAAACATTTACATAAATTTTATATTATTTACGCCCAGAAGGAGGACGAAAAACTAAAAGATAATAATAGGTCATTAATTTAGTTGGTAAGATAATAAATAATTTTTCACTACTCTCGCTCAAAAAGTGTGTCCATATAGCGTGTAGCGTAGCGGACGTAAAATTCGTGATCATTAAGCGAAAATTGCTTTAATAATATGCAAATAGGACAGAACGGCAAAGAAAAGAAATTTTAATAATCTCAAAGAAAAGTGCTTCAGTATTATGGAAGATAGTGATCGCTGACGCTAAGCTATTTCGGGTTTCATAGATTCTTAAGTTAGTGGTCAAAAAACGAATACTCACACACACCATCCATGACGACCTTTATGACGCAGCAGGTGAATTTCCGCTTGCGATGCAGGAGGTTGCGGGTTCGCTTCCCACCTCGGGACAAATCTTTGTACGATATGCAAATATTACTCCCCGGTGTTCTGCATGTTTCCTATGTATGAGACATAGTATTTATCTATACATGTAGGTAGGATAGGTACCTATCTAATTTGTTTAGTATTTCCAGTTATCTTAGTACCCATGACACAAGCCCTGCTTACTTTGGGGCTAGATGATGCTTTGTCGATTATTCAGCATTATTTATTTATTATCCTTCGTGTATGTAGAGGTCATTGATGATGATGAGGTAGTTTAGTTAAGTGACAAGAGTATGTCCTACATTGTAAGTAGTTAACACAATCAAGAGATACCGACTACTAATAAGGGAATCTCAGTAATTACCGATGATTAATGTATTTTGCACCTACATGGCATTGCAATTAGGTGCTTTACTGTTCATAGCTTTTTTTTAATTTCATCAAAATTGAAGGCACACTCTTTGAAGCTGTCTCTCGTTGAAAAGATGAAACGTTGGTGTTCCTCCAATACAAATAAGTTTCGTAGTTTCGTCAAAATACTAAAACTTTTTTAACCTTCGTTAAAGATTACGTAGTAAAGCGGGTAGCATACCTCCGCGGCGCCGCAGCGGAGCCGCAATAGTTTCGCAATGACGTTGTCCGTTGTACGAAAAGCTGAACAGAGGCGAATCTGCCTGTTCTAACAACGTATAGATTTGATTATGATTCATCTCTTTTCCCGCACGGTTCCGCAGATCTGATCAGCTACATCTCCACGCCCGGTTCGCCACCATTTCGCAGCAATACCGCGTTTGTTTCGCATATATCTTGTGGCCTTAGAAGAAGAAGGCTTAGAATTGTGGTTGCAAAAACGAGGTGAATCGATTTTTTTTTTGACAAAATTGTCTATTTTTCATTTTCGAACCGCTAGTACCATATAGGTACTTCAAATAACGTGGAAAGCAGCTTTCAGTTAAAAATAATAAAATGATCTTCAATATTCAGCAAATATCTTATTTGACAGTAACAGCAACCATAAATGTTCAATTTATTTATGACTTTCGATGAATGTTCTACGCCTAATTAAAAAACAGGTATATTAATTTTATAATAAAATAAAAAAGTATAATAATTTTGCTTAAATATAAATTGATTATAATATTTTACTAGGTAGCTGACCTGCTTAGGCATTTAAAGATTATGGTATTGATATTATATTATAACTCTTTCTTTGAAATCAGCACTTCGCGAAACGTTCCGCAACTCAAACGGCGACAGTGTAGTACTGACGCGCAGTGGATCTCGAGTGGCTTTGATTTCTTACTAGTTTATCATATAACTTACATTAGTACAATCTGTAATTAAGATGGGCATGCTGTTAATTGGAATAACCTTTTTCCAATTAATCTCAAGTTCCTTGCAATTGATACGTACACTTACATACATACATACAGGGTTATAAATAGTTATAATTATAAATGAAGACATAAATCTAGTTCAACCTACTAAGTTTATCTTTAATACACCCCCTGCCTTTCTAAAATTCACATAATTATTTCCACCCAAAGGTTGCCTAGAAGAGATAGCTCCTAAGTGATAAGGCCGCCCATTGTACTTGTCTCATGTTATGTGTTTTTGTAATGTTCTTTTTCTGGTGTACAATAAAGTGTTTTTGTATTGTATTGTACTAAGCTCACCTAAGGATCTACAACTACAGGGTGAGCAAACGAGACACTCGCCAAGTGGGATGCGTGGGACGCGGGACTCTGCAAACATCCCAGACGGGCTACAGAAGCGGGTAGCCCCAGTAGCATCTAAATCCATTATTATAATAAATAAATAAATAACGTTGGACTATTCACACAGCATTATCTAGCCCCAAGCTAAGCAGAGCTTGTGTTATGGGTACTAGATAACTGATATACATAATACAATACATTACACAGATAGATATTTTTTACTGTACATAGAAAACGACCAGAAAATCCGGAACAAATACCTGCAGATCGTACAAATATTTGTCCCAAGGCGGGAATCTTTGCCCACCGCGTCACAAAGGTGGTCAAAGTCAAGTTATACTGGACTCATCCCTACGAGTCCAGTATAATAACGGATTCAGAGTTCATCTTTTTACGTTTAATGCAATGCTAGCTGCCAGAAAAAAGTCAGCCATCAAATTTTTTTTCGGTTTTCCATCAGCCGGTCAGCCGCCAGCAGGTCAAAACAGACTCTACGACTCATCACTCGTTATTTGACAGTAATTTGCACCGACCCTAGATGTACCGTTATTCAATTCACTGAGATGGACTCATCAAATCGGAATAATTACATCAAATACAAGGCTGAAGAGCTCTCATGACCTAATGCATTGAATCCGTCCGTACGCACTACTGGCCAAACCGAGCGGTTTGTATGGACTACTGTCACTTTTTAATCGCGTCATGTGGCTATAAATGAGATTATTCAATGCTATTTTTATCTAAACCTCCGACGAGTTCGAAATTCACCTGCAATGAATTATTACATTGAAATTCACCTACAAAAATGATTTGATAAAATTATTCTTAACGTTAGAATATATGATGACTTTCATATTAATGTAGGTACCTATTGTGTGTGTGCCAATAAATATATTTTCTTTGTTTCTTTCATTTAGGTGGCATAACTAAGAGCTATTTAATACAAAATATGTAAAGATATCGAATTAGAATCGGTTTATCTGTTTGGGGTCAATGCCTAAAACAAACGCAAATAAACCTACCTTAAACTTCTTAGGGTTTGGGTCGAGGGTTAATATGAAAAAGTGACAACCGTGGCAGTATAACCCATAGTGCGTATTAACTGTCAGTCGTATTATTAGGAATGTGCTTAAATAAATTATTTACAGAGTTTTTGGACGAATGTCTGTCTTAGATGTGCACTGCTTTTTATTAAAAACGCATTTAGCAAAGGTATGTCGTAGTTATTGCTTGTGATAAATAATTTAGTTTGTTTCTTACAAAACAATTATGTGAGTAGATACATCTACATTTTCGAAACCATTTCAAGAAACTCAGGTAGGTATTTTCTGCTGGGTATCCTTCCATGCTTTTTACTAAGCAATTAGATAAAACCGAAAAACAAATCGATACAACGGTTTGTTTTTCTGTTTTATTTACTCTTAATACTCTTCTCTTAATTATAAATGTAAGTTCAGTTAGTGTAAAGTCCAGAAAATATATCTAGATTTTTTTTCAAAGCTAGTTCTTGCCCTATTCGGCACCTATTTGATCCCAAATACATACTATACGACTTAAAAACTAACGTAGTTTGATGAATTCATTACTGATGCGGGTTAACTACGAACCTTATTAAACGTTGGTGTTCTTCCAACACAAATAAGGTTCGTAGTTAACCCGCTTACATCAGTAATGAACTATACGACTTCTTTTGTCGTTGATTCGTGTGAGTTAGCACCTTGAGGAATGGAGTGGCTTAGTGGTTTCTATTGATTTATGTGTACACTGAGTTCTGAAGCCATTATCTGTTCAGCGTTTTGTCGATGACTGTATCCATGCAGATGAACTTACCGACTTGGATACAAACCTAGATTCTGTTGCAAATGAGATCATGCATATGGAATTAAGGTGGAATCGTTTATTGCTAAGAAAACGTCTCAAAGTCAATTAGTGCTAGAGATCTAAAACATTGCAATTGCAAATAACGGCCATCTTCATTATTTGAGTTAATGATTTAAAATATGACTAATTTAATAAACAAAATAGTTTGGCCCGTTTTAAAAACTATAAACCGACTTCAAATTTTAGTAAATAAGTATTCATCTATGTCTCTAACTGTCACTTTATGTTATAGAGATAATATCTGCAGATCGTACAAACCTTTGTCCCAAGGCGAGAATCGAAACCGCAATCTCCTGCGTCACAGGCGGACATTCGCCCACCGAGCCACAGAAGTCCTCCTGAAATCAGTCGATACTGGGCAGATATTTGTTCTGGGTGATCTGGTCGCTTTCTACGTAATAATCAGTTATCTAGTACATAACACAAGCTCTGCTTAGATTGGGGTTAGATAATGCTGTGTGAATACTGTGAATAGTCCAACATTATTTATTTATTATAATAATGGATTTAGAGTGCTACTGGGGCTGCCCGCTAGATAATGCTATTATCAATTTGTCCAGCATTTTTAAATTATTTATTATATCTTTGTCTAAAATTTGACGCCGAAGCAAGTTGTAATTTTTGTGTCGTGGTTTGTTTACAGACATTCAACATCGAGTTTGGCTAGTGTAAAGCACAAAAGTAAGTATCATCTTGAACTTCCTTTGCGAAATGAATGTACTTTATCGTGCGTGACCTGTCCAGTAGTAGCTGTATGTGCTCCATCCTATGATTAAGTATGAGAACACGGCTCAATTTGCAGGAGGCTAGGTCAACCGTTCAAGTTTCAAACTTTTATGTGAGTACATACTGTGGTACGTTTACGAAATGATATCGACGGCATCATTCCAAAGTGTAGTATCGCTATTTAGGCATGTTTTAGGAGCATTTTGATAGCTAGATAGTGTAAACTTTCTTGCAATTAAAGACTGATCTGAATAATTATCAGACCGTTTATTAAATATATTGATAACACCAAATACATCGTTCCTAATTAACAAAGAAAATTACATTCAAATAATAGAATTAAATTAAAACTAGTATTGACTATTGTGCTAACTGCTGACTGTTGCAAACAATCTACAGGTTGCTCAACTGATTCATATCAATACCAGTCGGAAGCGTGCCTAAGACGCTCTAGCTACATAATAACTAAAATAGCTTGACTAATAGGTTTTAACGGTGAAATAAAAAAAATAGCATTTTGACGATACGTCCCTATGTAATGATGCTCTCGACATACAAGAAAACAGTAATTAGTAACGTAACAGTAATCTTTGACGTGTTAAATTGGTACACTTTAGTCGGTAATTATAGCTAAATAAATTGAGATCCTTTATGAACTGACCTTTATAGTTCGAAGATGGTTTTTTTTGCCTGTGGGTTGAATGTTAAGGTAATTATTAATTTCTTCATTTTAATTAGAATAGTTAGAAGTTGTGGGTCAAATGTTGGTTTTGATTAGCCTTGTTTATTTTTATAAAATTTAATTAATACCTTCATCTCGTTTCTCATTACATTGCAGTTAGGTTAAGTTTATCCACCGGGGTACGGGCGGCAGCGACTCCTTCAGTACCATTTTACCACTAAACCGTGAAATAGTTAATAATAATCTCACTAATATTATAAACGTGAAAGTTTAGATGGATGGATGGATAGATAGATGGATGGATGTTTGTTCCTTTATCACGCCAGAACGGCAAAACGGATCTGGATGAAATTTGGCACAGAGATAGATTATAGTCTGGAATAGGACATAGGCTACTTTTTATCCCGAAATTCTTACGGGAACGGGAACTACGCGGGTAAAACCGTGAGGCGCTGCTAGTAGTAATATAAATCCCCAACCCACATGCCCAGCGGATGGGGATTATGGGCATTACCCCCCATATGCCAAAAGACAATAAGGCACATATCAGGGAGAAGCCTGCGTCCAGCAGTGGACGAGGATGGCTCTGAAAAAAATGCTGGACAATTCACGCAGAATTAATATCTAGCCCCAAGCTAAGCAGAGCTTGTGTTATCGGTACTAGATAACTGATAAACATAATACAATACATACATACATAGATTTATCCCAATCTCACTAATATTATAAACGTGAAAGTTTAGATGGATGGATGTTTGTTCCTTTATCACGCCAGAACGGCTGTACGGATCTAAATTAAATTCGGCACAGAGATAGATTATAGTCTGGAATAACACATAGGCTACATTTTATCCCAGAATTCCCACGGGAACGAGTACTACGCGGGCGATACCGCAAGGCGCTGCTAGTTTACTATGCATCAAAACGACCGGAACAAAATATCTGCAGTTCGTATAAACATTTATTCCGAGGCGGGAATCGAACCCGCAACCTCCTGCGTTGCAGGCAGACCTTCGCCCACGGTGCCACAGACTCAAAGGCTTCATTCGAATTTCGAAGTCTTTCACCTTGCACAATAGTTTGCTGATGAAATAACGTTGGAGTATGTCTACGGTACCTAGAGATGAGTAAGTAAGTACCTATATTATTACAGTGAGTACTTGACGAAAGTTCGAGTTACAATCTGACGAAAGTGAAGGGGGTTCAAATGGTCCGTTAGGAACAAATAAATAATTATGTCAGTCATCGCCTGACAGGCATAAAAAGGTTGTGCTTAATCAAGTTATAAGAAGATGAAACAGTTGAATAACGAAAAGATGTAACTTTAACCTTTCAGGGTATGCAGTCTCGACTTAGCCCAGTATTTTGAAAGCCACCGGCGCGGCGCTATAGTCCGTAAGAGGTCCCAAAGATTTTCGGTTGAACCATAAACCACACCTGTACTGACGGTGGGGCGCGGTTTCCAGTTCCGTCGAAATCGAAAATTTTTGGAAACTTATTTCATTTCTTAGAGTATTTTGAAGGTTCGGTCTATGTTTGAGTAAAGCTTTTTTATGGAATAAACATCTCTGCCTCTGGCTGAGCAAGTTTTTATAATACGGACCTTTCAGTCCCATTAGACTGTGTCAACACAAAAAACATTTGATAAAAGTAATCGAGAACCGTTGTTGTCCTACACTACACGAATTATACCTTAGGTACCTACAGTAGAAATTTAATTACATTATTGATTATTATTCACTTCATTTATTTAATATCTCGTCAAAAAACACACAACACAAAAAAATATTATAAATCCATTCTACGGTAAAAAATATATCAAAACAGTAGATCACCGGCCACGAATATTATTATTATTCGCATTATTATTTGATCAAAAATACACGGCCTACTGTGCACTGACATGAAGGCGCAAGTGAGATAACCTCCAGACTTTCCTCCTCCTCAAGTTTAAAAAAAAATTACGATTGTTATGACAAATACGGCTTTATAAAAAATCCACGGCAATATTTTTGACGTATAACACAACATTATAACATTAAAACTTTTTCTAATTTTTATTGTACTAAGTAGTTTAGGAACGAAATATGTTTAAAAGTACTCTTTACATTAAAAATTACACAGAGTTTTAATGTTTTATCCTTCAGAAAACTATCTTGGAACATTAGAATTACAGATGTATATATAAATATACATATATTGCATGCGAACTGTTTAAATAAACAAGGCTGATTTGATTACACTTCAAAACTCGAAGTTTATGGTGGTCCATATTTGGCTCTTTTACTCTACGCCCGAAAACAACATACCCTCGCGGGTAAATAAAAAATAGAAAACCGACGGTTTGATTGTTAGTGCGTATGAGCTCTTCACTTTTAGCCTTGAATCTCCACGGTCCATGCCGGAACTCATCTGCGTAAGTAGGTAGCATCACACAGATTTTATGGATATTGACTACTTTACAAGTAGAGCAAATACTTATAAATATGTGTTCAGATCGCGTAAGTTTAAAAATAAGTAGAGCAAAGGAAACCGGCTTACGATTTGAGTCGAGCAATGTTTGGAATAGTACAATAAGGTAATGCAGTTTGAACAAGGATGTTTTTGATTTCAGGTTCAAAAATCTGATTTAATCACGTTTATTTGTTTAAGCCATTATCTTTCTATCTATGTATTGTATTATATTAAATATATCAGTTATCTAGTACCCATAACACAAGCTCTGCTTAGCTTGGGGCTAGATAACGCGCTGTGTGAATTGTCCAGCATTATTTTATTATTTATTGATTTAAGTATTGATTATTCCTTGTTGAAGGTTATATAAAATAAATAAATAAATAATGCTGGACAATTCACACAGTATTATCTAGCCCCAAACTAAGCAGAGCTTGTGTTTTGGGTACTAGACAACTGATATACATAACACAATACATTACATACATAGATATTTTTTATCATACATAGAAAACGACCAGAACACCCTGAACAAATGTCTGCAGATCGTACACACATAATTTGTCCCGAGGCGGGAATCGAACTCGCAACCTGCTGCTTCGCAGGCAGACCTTCACCCACCGCGCCACATCGGTCGTCTAATATAGAAAGAACAAGCTTTGCCCCGCAGTTTCACCCGCGTTAAATTCGAATTTCACAATTCTAGGGGCAAAAAATGGTCTTTTTTCCCGTTTAGTACGAATCATCATCATCGTTCAGTACGAATATTCCCGTGAATCTCCCATGGGATTTTGATGTTTTACCAGGATACAAAGAAGCCTATGTTACTCTCCATCCTTTGAACTAACTCTATGCCAAAAATCAAGTCGATTGGTTGCTTCGTTAGGGCGTAAAAGAAGGACAAACAAACAAACACACTTTTGCATTTATAATATTTAGTTACGTTATTCAAACATCATTTACCATTCATTACGGATGTAAGCGGGTTAACTACGAACCTTATTTGTGTTGGAAGAACACCAACGTTTCCATCATGATCATTTACCATTGTAAGAATACTATCTAACTAACGTAAAGCCTACGTTCGTTCTATTTTTCATTCCACTGTCGTAATTTCCAATCATTTACATCAGTATACGATGTTGCATAGGTACATTATCCATAACTAGACTCGACTGAAGCGCGTGAACAATTTTAATGGTCCAATAACATGATTGCATAGGTTTAACATGTATTTAGAGCATGATATTTATTGACATAAGGATCACACTGAGCCCGCTGTCACAGCTCGCCGACAACCAAATGATGGCTATTTCAGCATTACAGGATGATGTTAGTAACTAAAAATCTCCAAAATTATTTAGCTACCTAATTGTGCCAGGGCCATAGATTATAAAACATGTATTTTATTTTAATTTTGATAGAGATTAGTTACTTATTTTGTTAAAATAATTACATCTCGTTAAACATTACAATAATAGAATTAAATTAAAACTAGTATTTACAATTGAAACAATTTAGCTTACTGCAGACTGTTGCAAACAATCTATAGGTAGCTCAACTGATCCATATCAATAGCAGTCGGAAGCGTCCCCAAGACGCTGGCTGCATTGCCCCGCTGTATGCCAATTAATAATAATAATAATAATAATCGTTTATTTCGGATATCTTGATCCATATGAGGAGGTACACAGTCCTTTTAAATACTTATTACAATAAAAAAAAATAATATAATATACTTAATATAATATAAGTACATACCTACTTTAGGTATATCTACTATAGTAATATCTAGGTGGCTAATTCCACCCATCGTTTATAAGTGTTTGTTAACACAAGTCGGTCGGACAGGCTTTTTATAATAGTGTTATTACACCTGTCAACTCTGGACATAAATGAAGCAATTCTCTTTCTTTGTATGGCCTGAAAGGAGTCAATTCGTGCATTCATTACATTTCAGAAGATCTGCAGTGACGTTTATAGCCCATGAGGTGCCTAAAGATATTGTTGTATGCAACTCTAATATGATCATGCGACTTCTTCGTGTAGTTGGTCCAGAGTTGGCAGGTGTAAAACGACTGACAGAACGATCGAAAGAGTGTAGTTTTCACGTCAGGTGCAGCTTTAAAAAACTTTCTAGCTATCATGTTTCCGACTACGCATAGCGTTCTGCGTTGCCGGTCTATGTCATCGTCATCCTTAAGATTAGAGGTAACGATATGGCCAAGGTACCTAAATCGATCAACCACCTTAATAGGTTGTTTATTAAGGTAGACCTCTGGAATGTTTTCGGGTCCCTTTCCAGACCTAAATACTACCATTTCTGTTTTCTTACCGTTGTATATTAAGTCATGCTTTTTCGCGTACTCTTCACAGATGTTCAACAATCTTCTCAAGCCTTTAATCGTAGGGCTGAGCAACACCATGTCGTCAGCATAGCTCAGGTTATTCACCGTTCATAATAATAACATTTAAGTTCGTTATTTGCATTATATTTTATATTACTGGTGAAGGCTACCAAAAGGGTTTTCAATGCCATTGCAATGGCTTTCAATTCAAATGGATGGGTGATTTTGCGTAATTCCACAGCGGATTGAATTCGATCTTGAGAGCATGAAAGATGACGTCATTCCCAATCTCTCGTACAAAAGTACGCGGTTTGTTCACTGGAATGTCGCCAACATGGTCATGGGTCTTAAATCCAATCGACACCAACACGCCGCCGCCGGACAGCGTCGGCGGCGTTGGCGGGCTCGGTGTGTAGATTCCGATCCGAACAATCTCTAAGCATCCTTTTGTCATATCATCAGTCGGTCCTCGTATATTTGCTATTTCATCGAACTTTCAAAATGGGTTTGTTCAAGGATGGTCACTTAGGAATTTCAATTCGTTTTAATTAGTATTAAACTACCGTCTGCTGTCTGCCCGGATTATTTTAGTAGGACTATAAAGTTATCAATTAACGAACGATAATTGATAAGTTGAATAATACAGAGGCATTACGAAAAAGATTTTAATAGATTGGTATAACAAACTGCCCAATGACATTTTTTAACTTCCTTTCTTCAACGTAAATATTATGATAAACACTATATCATGTTGTTTTTTGTATTCAAATAGTATATACCTGGTTGGTCTTTTTCTTAAAAATACACACCTATAATGAAATGTAAGCAAAAATATGAATTTTGGTATTACGGAACATAATAATTCACGAATTGAAGTTGCGATCAGCTGTCGCCGGATTCTTAATAGAGGTATACAATTTTCTTTCAATCACCACCATCAGCTTATATTAGCTGGACATAGGCCTCCCCTACTGAGCGTCAATCACCCGGCCTTCAGCTTACCGCATCCAGCAACTGCCTACAGTCCTTCGCAGGTCATCATCCCACCTTTGTTGCTTTTATTTTTTTCTTTTGCGGCTAGGAAATTTGTTTACGAATATACTAGTCTGGGGGAGACCAGAATGATGTGGGACTCGACGCCTGAGAAGGACGTATTACCCACTAAAACCTCTCCGGTAACCCTCTCTTGCCATTTTGGTCGAACTACGGGAACATTATAACCTACCGCGGCTCGACTGGCGTCCCCTCTTCCTCCCACCTGGCCTGAGGGCGTCCTTCACTGCATTTACCGAGTCGCGGTCTCCACTTAAGAATATATTGATTTTAATGAATGAATTTATTTAATGAATTCTGTACTAAAGAAGAGTGTAGAATATTTTACCTCTAAGGTCAGATACAAACTCGCTCGTCTGTTTTTATAATGATGTCTCGTTATGCCATTAAGGACACGTAACGACATCGTTTACAGATTTTAAAGGCAATGTCCACTTGCGATTTTAGGTTTCTTAACTGCATTATGCCTATAGGAGATTAATTGATTAAGAAATTAAATAAGTTCCCAAAAATTTCCGGTTTCGGCGGGTGTGCTCTAACCAACTAAGCCACGAAACCCTTAGAACTTGGGAACTTATTTCATTTCTTAGAGATACCCAAAGTGCGGGTAAGCACTATAACAAAAAACCTTAGATTAATTTGTTAGCTTCGTTTTAAACATATTTTTCATCACGATGTTATACATTCAATCGACTTTATCCTCTAGCGGATAAAACGGCTTTTCCACTCAGATATCGAAGAGCAAAAATACTCTTTCCTCGCTCAAAGATTTTTTACCTTGTGCTCTTTTGATTCCCTCGCTAACGATCAGGATTGAATTTTAGAATCCTTCGCTTGCTCGGTCATCAAAATTGAGCACGCGGTTAAAAAGCAACTTTGCACTCTTGTATAACAAATAACTACTTTTACACCATATTAGAACGCAAAACGCGGGTACGTCAAATGTTATATTGTTGAGTTCTATTTAGTTTCTTTATTAAAATCTTTAAAGTTACAGTACCGGTTACAGGTCAGGGGCTATTTTATTTCCGTGTTTCATTTCAGCCAATTAGTAGGTACCTACTCAAATTTACCTTACTTTACAACTATTGTTAATACACACCGATTAAGAGTTCCAATTTGCACGAAAAACACAAAAAGAAGGATGCGGTTGCGTATTTTGAAGAATTAAATAGGCCTCTTGGTTTCAATATAAAATCTATTTTATATCCTATAACGATACAAAATCAATTTAGCCGTATTTTAGTTGGTAGGAAGTGAAGAGAAGTATGTGAAAGAAATAATTCAAAATAACTAGTTCACTCTACTGGTTACTTCACACTTATTTATAAATGCGAAAGTTAAGTAGTTGGATGATTGATTGGATGGATGGATGTTGGTTACTTCTTAGCCAAAACTACTGAACAGATCGGGCTGAAATTTTGCTTACAGTTATAGGCCTGGAATGGCAAACAATGTCTGCTTTTTATCCCATAAAACCTGTTTCATGGGATAGAAATAACCTTTATACGTTTCCATATAAACAACGCGTGCGGAACCGCGGGCAGAAACTAGTTAGTATGGTTATGGTATGATTTAAGATAATTTAGAAATAGGTACCTGTTTATAAGTGTTTGCCTTTGTGCATCAATACATTTATTGTTTCTTCGTTTTCTTCTTCATAGACGAGATTAAATCTTTGAGTGAATTAAAACCAAAGTCTTAGCACGTGCAAATCCATATCATTTTTAATATGTTTACAATATGATGTAGCATGAACATTGAACAGCATAAAATTCCTTTTTACAACTTCAAATTGCATAGAAAATTGTTGTAAAGTTCATATATTTTCTAAATCTCGAATCGATTGTTTTCGCGGGGTCATGGGCGAAATAGTTCGATTGCGGTAGGGTCTGTTGCAAGTAAAAGGGTCGTTGGAGATTCGATGTGATCTCCATTAGAAATCGATTAACAAAAAGTTATGTAAATATCTACTACATATACATAGGTGTGGAGTGGCACAAGAGTTTGGAGGCCTATACCCAGCAGTGGGTGAAGTCAGGTTGCGGATGATGATGATGATGATACATAGGTATTATATCTATATGTACTAATGGTATGAAAGAGAAAGACTGTTTCTCTGTCGTTACCTTTTTACGCCTAAACAGCTGAACGGATCGAAATTTGGTTGGGAGGTAGATGGTATCCCGGGGAAGGACAAGGGTTACTTTTTATTCCAGAAACGTGCGAGCGAAGCTGCAGACAACAGCAAGTTAGTCTTGGTAGTCCCATTAAGCAGTGGAACCACGAACCCATGATTTCAGGGATAGTGGGACCACGAGTAATAGAGGTACAATCCCAGTGGGACCACGAGTCGCGACCCCTTATTGTTACTAGTTAGGCACTCTGAGGTATATGTATAATAAAGGTATTATTCATACCATAATACCTTAAAAACACGCTACTGTACAGCAGAGGTATAGTATCGTTCAACTATTTTTTTGATTTCGTAGCCAAAAACGAATCTATGTGTGAGTTGACAAGCATATAACTTCAATACTTTCACGACACAAGCGGGCAAAAAAAATATAATAATAAAATTAAATAAATTACTATCAAATAATATGTTTGTAGAACTAAATACAAGCATTGGACTACTTACTGTTTTTAATAATAAATTTCATATCTCTAGGAATGTACAGCATAAAATCATCCATCTATACAAGCATACCATGTTCACGCGTTCACGTTCATTCATATATGTAATCTAGGCATTGCATAAATCGATTCCACTTTAGGGCATAATTGAGATCGACTCAGGCCTGGTCTGATTTGAATGATTCTGTTTATGGACCGAAGATGAAGTTAATCGGGTTTGTAATAATATATTGCAATTTCATCAAAAGCTGTTGAGCGCGCCATACCCACAATTTGCATTAGACTGACTCAACTACTTTGTTCATGTCTTTACGATAGACTTATCGCGAAGACATAAATTTGAACTCCAGAACAGTACGTGTATATCGTTAAATTTATAGCGTTTATCTTGAATGTTTATTGATCAGCTTGTAAATCTTCATTGCCTTTCTTTGTTAATATTTTTGTTTCGATTTCCTTTTTTCTTGTAGCTGATAGTGTTGAAATGGGTGCAAGAACACATTTTTGGCAGTTTTTTTTAAATTTATGACTCTCTTTTGACCACAGTCTCACCTGATGGTAAAAGTAACGATAGAAATAGATAGATAACACTTTATTGTACCACACAAACACCGATGTACGGATCACGGAAGTCAGAAGTTCCATTAAAAATTTAAAAAAACGCAAGAAATGCGCCCTAATTCCCGCTCACTAACAAAAACACACCCTGAGTACTATCATCATCATTCATCCCACACACGTCCACTGCTGGACATAGGTCACGAAGCCAGAATAAGCGGTCCAGAGCCACCTTCATCCATCGTCTCCCTGCGACCCCTACGATGTCGTTAGTCCATCAAAAAGATCTCCCAACACCCCGTCTCACGATACATTCCCAATTTTCCTAGGTTCTATCATTGTTGGTAAAAGAGATTCCAGATGCATGAGTAAGCACAAGCACATGAAATTAGTTCTAGACTGCCAAAGGGCGGTCGTGGAATGTAGTAAGTCTAGCCTACGGCTAGTGTTGCAGAGAATAATAATTCACGCCCGTTTGATAGGTAGTCTTCATACAACATAGTTCTGAAGTTACACTGTACGAGAAACAGATATTTAAGTCACGCGATACACAACTATGAAGGGACCGGTCGATGCTTTTCGACAAAGAGTGGATATAGATAAAGCTTTTCATCATCATCATCAACCTACATCAGTCCACTGCTGGACATAGGCCTCCCCTAATGAGCGCCATCGCGCCCTGTCTTCAGCTTGCCGCATCCAGCATCTGCCAGCAAGCTTTACATTTCTTAGAAAAGAATTGTAAGTGGAAGACGTTCACACGTTCAATATTTATGATTTATGGTTAATGTTTGATTGGATAGGTGGACCATGAGTTAGGGACATTGATGATTCATGATCATATTCATCTTTTAAAATATAAAATTAATTATTTTACATAATTCTTCCATTAACTTAAGTTTGCGCTCTAGTAAGCAGTTATAAAAAAGCACTAAGGACTAAAGGAACCTACCAGGGCAGCAGCTTCCTTTTTTAACACATTAACTGCGATCACCAGCCTCTTTGCGATTATAGCTAAACTCCTATTGTGTGGAAGCACTTTCAGGATTAACAACATGTCTGCGGAGAAGATTAATTATAAATTATATTATTATCTCGTGTTTTTTTTCTTATGACTTATTATTATATATTCTTCTCTCTGTCATATTATATTCTTCTTATTATACATTATTATTATTTAAAGAGCTCTATAATTAAATAAAGCGTTATTTACGCTATTATTTCAATGACAAATAACATTCTCGAACAATCAACAAGTAAAACGGGGTGTCTACTCAGAAAAACCTTATCGAAAGTATTCATCGTTTAAAAATTGACATTCGAGGGCAAACCTTAGATATGCAAGGGTAAATAAAGCCCATAGGTTCTGATTTGGTAAACACCTGGAGTTCTAATACTAGCGAGCGCAAATCATCAACATTTTTCAATGGAAGTTTTGCTCGCCGCCGCACGAAATTTCGGAAAAATCTGTGAAATATGTTTGTGAATATGCGTCGACTAAAAATACAAAAATGAAATACAGTCACTGTCTAAAAGTGCTATACAGAGGAAAACTCAAACCCGACACTGCAACCACACTTCTTAAAGCCGCTAAACCCACTTCACACACTCCAGCCAGAAGGTGCTGAACTGAACAAGTTTTAGTATATTCTAAGGTTACAAGTTTTGATTTTTTTATACCTTGCTGAACTAATTCATGTAAATACTTTATTCTCAAAACTAGTTGTTCTTTGTAAGTAGGGATCTAACTACTCATGTTAACAATTTTTACGAACGATAGTCCGATATTCAACGATCAGAACATATATTTATAACGAGAAGAGACGTTCGTTTGACCACGGTCTCACCTGATGGTAAGTACCGATGTGGCCGGCGATGTATCACGAAGTATCTAGTAAGCATCTGTTCACTCTTTTCTTGAGGAGACCCAGGTTGTAGTTGACCTAAAAGCAAAAGCAGGTAGTAAGTTCCAACCCATAGCGGTAAGATTGATAAAGGTAAAAGAGAAGAACCAGTTAGGGTTCGTGGGTCAGGCCCCCGGTGTGTGACGCCCCCGTGGTGGAGGCACCCGATTTCGTTTTAGTGCGATTAAATGTATAAGTTGAATATTTTTATCCAAAGTACAGTCAGATAGCAAAGTGTAGTGTAACCTTTTGTAAAAATGTTTGTATTATAATTGTTCACATGAAAGTGCGAGTGGAAGGAATATCGCTATAAATTTTCGGAGTATCGCCCAGGATAGTTCAAATATTTATGAAGACACTGTACAGTGCACGAACTAATGAATTGATTTCAGTATTGACACACCTATGTCGCAAGCGGATTTATGAGTAGGTAGGTAGTAATCCCGCTCTCTAGGATTAGACCATCTTACAATTTAGTGCACCCGTAAAGTAATTCAGCTCAGAACCTAATTAAAATTCAACTGATACGTATTGAAAAGTGCACAATTTGGAAAATTAAATTTATCAATGTAATATCATGTATAATTAAATCTTGTATCTCTTTTTTTTTCAGATTTTTTTATAATATTTCCGTCTTCTGAATAATACTAGAAAAAATCGATTTTCCCAAACTTTGAGATTTAGATAGAGATCGTTTTTTTTTGTGCAGAATGTAAGCCAGCTTATGTTAGCCTTTATGTATGTAGGATCACCACAATAGTTCATAGTTCACTACACAGTTGACGACCTCTGTGGCGCGGTGGGCGAAGGCCCGCCTGCGACGCATGAGGTTGCGGGTTCGATTCCCGCCTTGGGACAAATATTTGTACGATCTGCAGGTATTTGTTCCGGGTGTTCTGGTCGTTTTCTATGTATAATAAAAAATATCTATCTATGTAACGTAATGTATTATGTATATCAGTTATCTAGTACCCATAACACAAGCTCTGCTTAGCTTGGGGCTAGATAATGCTGTGTGAATTGTCCAGCATTATTATTATTATCAAGGCTATGAAGTCAATCAAGTCAATAAATGAAAAAAGTCCATGTTGATTGAAATAAATGATACAATTTCCGTTATTTCATTGATGAGTCAATCATCACGTCAAAATCCGAGATCAAACTACAGATAACTCTAAAATGCGATTACAAAATTAACAATAGGTAATGAATTGTAATGCCCTTTTAACTGATGTTACTTTGCAAATAACTTAGAGCATAAAAAATGTTACAAAATAGCCGGCGGGGAAACACACGGGACTATGTTGCGATCCGATGATGGCAGATTGAGTAGATGATTGATGACTTTCTTCTTGGGTGGTATTTTGCTAAGTGTGTTAGGTACTTGCTCATCTAATCTAGTTAGTAGTTAAAAATTTGTAATGATAATAGTATAGATTATTGTTATAACAACAATCTATTCTTTATTCATTACTGCTTTACTAATTTATACTAATATGATAATAACTAATATGATAATAACTAATATGATAAATGCGAAAATGTGTCTATTTTTACTTTTAATCCAGGAAATAAGTTCCCATGGGATATAAATAACCTTAAACAACGCGTGCAAAGCCGCGAGCAGCAGTTAGTAATTAATAATGCTGGACAAACCAACAGCATCATCTAGCTAGCCCCTAAGTAAGCAGATATTTATAAGAAGGTACATAAACCTTTCTTAAAGCTGTAATGTTCTAACTAGATTAGATTAATTAAGATTTAGTCTATGTAGTTTCACCAAAAAGCTTAAAAAGCATGGTTTAAATGACCCTGGTGTCAGTATGGTACGGTATGAGTGCTCGCGGCAGGAAAAAAACTGAAAAAAAATGCGATTGCGGCGTAAGAATCGTAAAGATATCTTAGGATGAAGTCTGAAATAAATAATTTAGTTTTATTTAGGAGCTGACTAAGGAAACCTAGCTGAGGAAGGGAAACATAGAAATCCTTCTATTTATTTAAACCCCGCGCAATCCTGCGTATTATGGTGTTGAGGCTTCAGTTTTTAATATTTTTTTTGAGAGTACGGTATTTCTTTGTAACTTATTCACACATGTTACTTGAAAGCTTTTTTCTAGACCATAGGAAAATTATTTTTATTACGTTCTGGTTCACTCAGACATAAGTACAATTCCAAATTATACATTTTCAATATCAAAATTAGTCTTAACCTTTTTAATTCACCTACATTTTTGTTATAAAATGACAAAATATTGCTAGGTAGTTGTACCCACCCGTGTGTTTACAGTTGAACTGCGATTATTTCCACAATAACATAATACAGTGCTCGTCTTTGTTTCCTAACCGCAAAGTAGTTCACTATTCCCGCGCTTTACTATTCAATGGACGATGTAAATCAATAAGAAAAGTTCATCATTTGATCTTTCTCCAAATAAATGCTTTATTTATTTAGTCTGGCAGCATAGTATTATTATATCTGTGGCTTGGCTAAGACCCGAGTTCACCAACACATGGTTAAATTTAAAACAGTTGTTTTGACGTTTTTGACACAAATTTTCATACAATAAACGTCAAAGTTAACCGATGAAGCCTTTCTAGATTCTTTCCTAGATTGTCCGATTATCTTTTGGTGAACACAGATCTAGATAATGCTTGTTTATGTTTATTGCGACGTCTTTTGTTATTGATGCTGCAAGGGCGTAATATTTTATGGATAGACTCAATGGTACCATGACATTGCAGTGTCACCGAACTACATAAGTATGCCAAATTACAGCTTAATCGGTTCTGGATAACTGGTCTAAAATTGAGTTGCAAGATTTGTTCCACAATTAATAAAAAACCTGTCTCGTTCATTAAACCAGCTCAATGGTATCATAACATTGCATTATCACCAAACTTACAAAATTCTGCTGAATATCAGCTCAATCGGCTGAGTATAACTGGTCTTAAATTCAATTGAATAATTTGTCCTTCACAAACAAATAGGGCAATTAGAATTTAAAAATTTGTTGTTAAATATGTGGGAAGAATCCCTGAGGCAATTTTTGTGGATAAAGAGAGTGAAATTGCATAGTAACATATTTGAAAAAAAAACTTAGTTGAGCCTAAGGCTTGGCTCATCTAATATTTTTTTCCAAATATGAAGCTTACATAACTTCAGCATAGTTTACAGATTAAAAAAAACGTTTAGCCGCTGCGTGCTAAACAAACCTGTTACTGTGCACTTCCGCTCTCGTTAACCACAAAAATTGCCCTTAGCTCCAAAAATCCAAAAATCTATTCTAGTCATCGTGACCTACATAAATCCAAAGTCAATCAAAACCAAATTTAAGTAGGTATTCTTTATTGCCGTAGAAACAAAAGATTTAAACTTAGTAGGAGTCTTAATTCTTAAAATTAAAATTTAAGGAAGTGATATTTTTTATTTGAGTATCTCTGATAAGTAAACTGCAGTAGAGAAGCTACGAAGATACATCTCGGCCTCTTACCTATCCATAGAAAAAAGCGCCACATATTCGCAAGTCCGCAACCAAGGAAGAGTAACCTTCCCAATTGGCCCTGATACGGATTTCAGAGCACCGCGATGCACCTATAAAACCACAGGTCGACTTAGCACATCACAGTCACACGCAGCTACTTGCAAGAGTTACCTGTTTTAGTTAATACACTATTTTAAAATTACAAACATGAAACTGGTAAGTGTGTGGGACCACAGTGTAGTTATCATCTTGATATTAGAATTTTTCTGGAGCTAATTGTTTTAGATATCCAAAAATATTTACTAGTTGCATGCTTAGGGGTTGAAATCTCACCTCACTATATCCTTTAGTGACGCCAAAGATCGAGAATTCACAGGAATACGGGAAAACTCCAATTAGATCATCCTAGTTTGATTGAAGGATAGCTGTCTAGTTGTCCTTCAATCAGGTTTTTTGAAAAAAAGTTTAAAATAAGACAGATGTCAGTCGAACAAAAGATCCCTGATCCTGTCCAGGTTTCCCTGTTTCATAATTTATCTATTAAACGTTTCATAAAAAATATTTCTTCAATAAGAACGTATGTTCTTACCAATTATTTAAAAAGCTCACCATCACGCTATGGGAAAGACTTTATGCGCTTTAAAAGGACCTATACATTTTTAAATTTTCAGCAAATTGGTACAACTCAAAAGGACCTTAGCATCTAAGTCAGTCAAATGTCACTTGCATTTATAGAGAATGATGGCTAATCCCTTTTGCAGTGCAAAAAGGCCGTCTTCATTATTCCATTCATCAAATAAGGTCTTGAATTGACACAATTACATTTTATTGAGTATACAAAGAGTTTCTAAGATAAAGCTATCTCGACACCTATCTCACACACAATTTGTCGAAACAAATTTATCTTGTGTAGGTACTATTACACAAAACTCAATAATACCTATGTTTCAGCAAAGTACTTACTTGACTGTCGCTAATAATTCTGTGAAATTCTTTAATTAACGTTAAACATGTGAATGACATCCATAAAATACTCTGTTCTATTTGACAAGAAAGACTTAATTATTCTGTCTGATGAAAACCTACCTAGTTTTTCAGAAGAACAGATACCTACTTTAACATGGACAGAGATCGAGCATTATAGGAATCATCACAATCTTCGCGATGAAAGAAAAAAGCTCTTATTCTGTATCAAACAGTTTTGAAACATAACAACGTGTTTTTGTCCCTTGTTAAAGAAAGTTTTGAACAAATTTCCATCTCTTCCATGTCCATTTTCTTCTTTACAGTTCGTAGTAGCTGCCCTTCTCGGAGCGTGCGTCGCTGACCGCCTGGACAACAAATACCTCCCCCCCAGGGGCAACTCCGGTGCTGGATTCGGGCCTGGATTCAACGGGGCCGGACCTGGTTACCAAGGAGCGGGCTCCTTCCAACCGCAAGGCTTCAGCAGCCCCGGAGGATTATATAATGCGCCTGGTTCCGGTGCTGGTTTCGGAAGAACTGGAGGTTCCGCCCCTGGACCTGATGCTAACGCCCAGATCTTGAAGCTGAACAGTGAAGTAACTGCTGACGGGTTCTCGTACGAATACGAAACGTCCAATGGAATCCGTGCTGATGCTAGTGGAGTGGCTACAAACGGAGTGCAGTCTCAAGGCAGCTTTGCGTACAAGGGTGATGACGGCCAGGACTATTCCATCACTTACACCGCTGATGAGAACGGATTCCAGCCCCGAGGTGCCCATCTCCCCACTCCTCCCCCCATCCCGGAGGCTATTCTGAAGGCTCTGGAGCAGAACGCGAGGGATGAGGCCGCTGGTATTGTTGATGATGGTAAGTCTTTTCTCCTCTATTTTGAACTACAAGATATTTGGATATACCTTTAGCAGTAAGAAAGTGAAGTCCTTTTTTATTCTTCTCATGATTTTTTCGTTTTTTTTTGTGCAAATTGGTAGGCATTTAGTAGAGTACACCAATTGGACTAAACGAACCACGAAATTTCATATTGGAGGACTAAAATAGGATCCTCAACTAACTTTGACGTAAAAAAGAAAACCTGATAAAATCTTTAAGTACCTTCAGTTAAAGCTACACGCATATACGTCCAAACTAAATATGCCGATGGAACCTAAATAATCTACGAGTAATAAGTTTGTCTTCTCAGCCGCAACAACTTTTTTATTGTACCAGTTTTTGCTCTAATTCATCTTTGTAACCTAATTTACCAACTTCATTGCCTAAAGTAAACAAAAAGTTCAGACAAATTACTTGTAATAATGATCTGATGCTAATACCTTATTTTTTCTAGCAAATTCATATAAATACTTACAAAAAATCATTGAAACAGAGTCATCACATCATGCTACTTAAAAAAATATAAGCTTAATCAATAGCCTGTGATTTATTGCATACGTAGGCTGTAAATGGTACAATTTTTGACCATCAAGCACACACTCACACTTATATAGGTATTTCTTTAGGTATCTATTACTCAAACACACCGTTACACCTATGGCTGTGAAAGGACTATTAAAATCAATTGCAGTTTACAAAACACTCGCAATAAAACACCCGAAATTAAAAATATTATGGCTCTTAAAAGCTTCTGACATTTCGTAACGTTAAATTAATATAAGCCCTAATATCGTATCAAATTTGTAACGGTTCCCAACGGCTAATAGGAAATTATAGTAAGATTAGTTATTAATTCAAATTACTAAATAATAATCATTAAGTATGTTTAGTTAATTGGTTGGTGGTCTAAACAGGGACTGAAATATTAAGTTGAATCTTATTAATTTGAGAAAATATGTTGTGCGTTTTTTTGTTTACAGTTTCCAATATAATGAAAATTCCACAAAGAATATCTTGAACTTAATAAGTGCAGGGCTCCGATACGAAAACTCACCGTTGTCTTTGTTATCCTAAGAGTATATAAATAAATAAATAAAAAAAATAAATAAATAATGCTGGACAATTCACACAGCATTATCTAGCCCCAAGCTAAGCAGAGCTTGTGTTATGGGTACTAGATAACTGATATACATAATATAATACAATTTGACGTATATATTGAACAAAGTTAGGAATTAAATTCATTACACATCGGTTAGTTCATCTACTGGACAAAGCCCTTCTCGCTTCTTAATGTTTGGTTAAATTAATGAAAAGTTTATATACAAAATAAAAATAAGTCTTAAATTTAAAAGTATTTGAAAGTAAGGACAGGTAATCATTTATCCGTTACACACGTCAAAGTTCCTTAGCCAGAGGGGATCATTTATATTTTCATTCACAAACTTCTTGTTTTTGATAGAAATACCTATGCGTATGTCTTTTAATTTCAACAGCACTTCCAGATAAGTTTAATTTATCATTTTTATGATAAATCCATCTAGAAATTCCATACCAGTCACAAATATGCATCATCTCGTGTCACCTTGCAAATCATCTACATTTACGTCGAGACCTGCAATTTAAGGTCCAAGAATATTTCCATAATATACGCCGATTGAAATGCATTTGATGGACTGTATTTAATCGGTACAGTTTTTATGAAAATAACCGGTCAATCTGTACCTATTAAAAGACATGGAATGTTAGAACAATGTTATGTACGAGGAATCCTAGAAACATGAGTTACGTACAAATCAGTCGCTTGTTATGTACGTAGTAGTCTTTTTTTCAGCTATATTTCATTTCTATAGTAGATTCCAATAGCAATTCCGTATTGTACACCACGTATACTTTTTATAGCACCAATTGATGCCTGGATCTCTTTCTGACTCCACAAGTCATGACTAAATACAACTCCAGGTGTATTAGTATTATATGCTTAAGTTATCTCCTTTCCTGCGTAACAATCAGTTTTGTGAACCTATCAATAAAAAAAAGTTTCCAGAACTCCATTTGTAAAATAAAATAACAAAACAAAACAAAACGAATTCTTGATTATTTCAAGTGCTGATTGTTTTAAATTGTTCGCATAGAGCTATCAATGTATTGTACGATGACTAAGAATAGAATAAACTTGTTAAACTTTAGGCAATCCCTTTCGAAAAGTGCGTCAGGAACAAAGACGGCTGACCTTTCCGCTGGCTATGGACGCATCGGTTTGCACAAAGCACGATCTTAGAACTCGTGGTCATTCCAGGAAACAGAGATTGTGGAATAGTTATATTTTAGAACTCAATTCTTGTTTCCATCGACAAGGATATTGCTATCACCATGGGAAGTGATTTATGGATTAAAAAGTACTTGTATTATTCCACGTCTAGACCTACAAGTATGTAAAATTTCCCAATCTTCAGTACTTTTGACGTGAAGAAGTAACAAAAATACATCCATCCATCCATACAAACTATCACATTTATATGAACTTGATTCGCGGTCAGTCTTAATTTTTATATTCTGTATTTTACCGAAAAGTTGTTACAAAATTCTATTCATAAAACATAATTATAATAATCCATAGGTATATGTTATGTTTACCCACTGCTATTATAGTAGTGGGAAAAAGTCTTCTTAAGTCTCTAAGTTTTTTGTAGAATTCTGATGAAACCTTTTTCTATAGTCTCTATTCATCTCAGAAAGCATCTGATCTAAACTTGAATCTATACAATCATGTAACTAAATAATGTCTGACAGTTTGACAGGTTAAACACACACGCGTGTGGCCTGTCAAGATTCTTTACATTGCTAGATGACTGTAATATTGCCTTATAATTTCTACTAAGCACACAACTAGTAATTTTATTTCTATAGCACAGACATTTATTTTAGTTCCGGGATTCAAATTTTATAATTTTTAAATTATTATTTCACAAAGGCAATCTTAGCAAACATCCTTGTGTTTCAACATCGTCTATCAAGCTTTGTGATGAGTACTTACCGTTTTTACTCTAGAAGAGGGACAGAGTTATGCATCTTCTTCAAAAATTGGATTAAGTAATCCTTTTCATATATTAAATAAATCCAATTTTTTTAGAAGTTAGGTCCTACACCGGTAGTCCGCAGGACCCCCCGGAGCGCATAGTACCTACCCGCCCAACATTGTTTTTTTGCAAACATTGCAAAACTCCAACAGAAGCGGGCAGCCCATATCGACCCGCACATTTATTCGCGTTTTTTTGGCTAAACAATTTAATGGCTACAGTAAAAGAGCTTTATAAAATAATAAAATAAAATAAAACATAGTATAAGTATGAATCTTTGTAAAAATCTACTTAAATAGGGTAAGAAGTATTGCATTGACTTCCCGTCTCTAGTAAATGGGCGGCAGAGCGCATATTAATCACTGTAGCATGAACCTCCGCTCCGTCTAGATAATCGAGCTTTTGCAACGCGCCGCCGAAGGAAAGCTTACCTCGTAATTTTGTATATGTAGCAGCTTCTATGTCGAAACTTAAAACTGCATAATCTAGAGTTAATGAAGTTTATCTAATTTTGCATAATTTTTTGCCATGGTGACCCCGGCGCCAAGGTGGTAGAATAGACTTCTTCAACCCAGCTCGTTGTTGTCGTAAAAGCTGACTGAGGGTGATCAAAGGAAGGGTAGTTTTCCATCTCTGTATTATGTGTACTCTTGATCCGCACTGAAACTCGGGTTGGTGTATTGTGCGTCGTTAGTTTTGCTAGTGTAGCCAACCTAACTCCGTCCAGAAGCGCAGAATCTTCCTGGAACCTTCACAGGCTTCAGTGATTTTGAGTGGTCGAGGAATTCGTGTCCTCCTTCTCTGTATTTAACACCTCCGCTGCGAACAATCTTCTTACCAAGCGTTGTGATTATGGCAACACCTATATGGTTGAGAATTGTTAGGTTCATCATCATGTGTGATAAATAGTAAACAATGAGAACTTTTTCAAAAATCGGACACTCGACAAATGTCAAAATATTAAATGATTAATGAAGGACAGTTCACATAGCATCATCTACCCCCAAGCTAAGCAGAGCTTGTGTTATGGGTGCTAGATGACTGTTAAATTAAATACGATGCATTACTTAAATAGATATTTTTTATCGAACATATAAAATACCCAGAACACCCGGATACAAAAATATTTGCAAATAATCGGGAATCGAACCCGCAACCTCCTGCGTCGCAGGCGGAACTTCATCCATCGCGCTACTGAAGTTGTAAATTTAATCGCGAATTTAATTTGCAGAAGTGTTTTTATATTACCACTGGAAATGATCATTAATTTTTGTTACCCAATCAATTAATTACTAATCTGTCTTATTTCATATTTATAACCAAACAAACAAAGCTATCCTCTCTAAATCTTGATTAGCCGCGAACAAAATGATCTTAACACCAGTTAGATTTTATCACCTAAACATAACTTCTAAATTACCTCAAAATTTATTACATCTACAAATTCCTTAACATAAGCGACACACAGTTCAAAATAGCTTGATAAGTTTGACATCGATACATCAAATGTGGACTTATGCGCTTTTGTATTAGAGTTCAGATTGAATAGTATTTTCTCACATTTTGCAATGTTGTATGGGAAATGTGTAGAACAATAGTTGTGAGGTTGTAGATGCTAACAATCTCATGTCATAGTGTGAAATGTGTAAATTCTTTGATGGTTTGATGGTGTTTTGAGATAGCATGGGAATTTGAACCGTAACTCTAACAGCGTAAAATTTCAATTCGTAAAGACGGATCCGGGATGAGATTTTTTTTCCTAGTTTTGTCTAATGATGAGATAAGTTCTGTCCAAAAAACTCATAGACCTAGAAAACTCATAGAGCTTACAGTTATTTTTCCTGACTAAAAAATTACCACAATCGGACCTGATTTCCAAGTTCTTCTCATTTTCTTTACAATCTAATTTTCATTATAAAATATTAAAAAATTAACCACTCTCCAATTCGTGTGGCACAAAATCCCACTAAGAAATAAAAAGCTCGATGATAAATAAGTGTCTTTTCGACGGCCATGTAGAAATAACTCAGATCTTCATTTCTTTTGTATAATAAAGAAATATGAAAGCTTATGAAAAAAGATTAAATATTAATATTAATCGATAGGGAGAGGATGAAATAAGATTAATATTAATATATAATCTTATTTCATCCTCTCCCTATCGATACTACCCACGCTAATGCTATAGCCACACAAGAGTCTCATCAGAAAGCGTCAAGGCCGTTCAATTCCTTACCACTAATGACAGCACTTATGCATTCTGTAACACAAACACTTGTACGCAATGTTCAAGTAATAACTGGTATAGATCTTAGAATAACCACGTAAATTTATCAGATACTAGCAACAGTTCGGGTAGATTCTATAGCCTATGTTCATCAAGGATAATGTAGGATCATTATCCTACATTATCCTTGATGAAAGAATTTTTCAAATCGATCCAGTAGTTTCGGAGCCTATTCAATTCAAACAAACAAATCTCTCTTCTTTATAATATTTGTGTAGATTTATTACCAAAGAAAATTACAATCAAATAACATAAACAAATTCGAACTAGTATTAACAATTGAAACAGTTGAGCTAACTGCAGACTGTTGCAAACGATCTACAATATCAGTCGCGAGCGTCCCCAAGACGCTGGCTGCATTGCCGCGCTATGAGGTAATGCTGATGCACTGCGCCAGAATATTTCATCAAATATTTACAAGTAGCGACGATACAATCCAAGTATTCATTGTTTTAGAAAACAGGGTACAATAAGATTCAAGGGGTTAAATATGGCTCTCTCAGATTGAACCTCAATATAAAGAACAGCCTTTATTAAAAAAAAATATTGTTCTCAAATTTCATCTTATGCAAAAAATACTTCGTAAATATATATTTTAATGTATGGCCGAGTGAGACGTCCACAAAAATATGTGCTAATAATATGATTGGTAGAGGCCTCTCATTACAGCACCCTATGTAATCAGTGCGAGTAATCCAACACACGAAAGGTTGTGACCTAATCAAGGAGTTGCAGCAGAAATCTAGAGCTAAACTGAACATGTGGTGTAATGCTTTGAAATGATGTCTATGTTCCTTGAGAGTTTGTTTTCTCTTAGTAAAGAATATGAAGTAGACAGAATACAGGCTAGATATCCCACAAAGTACTACCCGTTTAAGGATAAACGGGTAGTACTTTGTGAGATTTTACGCTTTGCTGGTCAACCCGCCAACTGAGTGCCACGTCTATTCAGTGTTTAAAAAAAAACTGCGGGTTAAGACTTATTCCTACTGACAAAATAATTTACTCCTAAAACAAAACACAATTTGACATTAATTCTTACACTCGTTTGGAGCCTGATCAGGGCTCAGTTTGACGAATATAGTAGACTCGCAAAAGCTCTGATCAGGGTCTACCATAGTCACAAAACCGACTCCTGATTTGGGTTCCAAGGAATGTTAGGGTTAAGTACAAATATGTTACGTTTTTCACATTAACCACATACTGCAACTCTACAGTTTTGCTAGTCGGTCCCAAAACAAAACACTGCCAAGTGACTGTGTCTTAATAGATAATTGTTTAAAAGAATGTAAGACCTAAATTATAACTATTTGTGAATAAGGATGCTGGGGTGTCCCCAGATATCATTAAATTTTAGCTTATGGGGAAGTAACCTAACTGACGTCGAGGGAGATTTCGATGATGATAATGATGGACGAACGCCGAATTTCGACCACGACGGCGAGTCTTAATTGAGATTTCCCAGGTGCGCACGACATATAGCGCACAAGTGTGCGCAAACACAGGTGTACTCTATTCCCTCACTCTCATAATCCCATAGGACGAAAGACCGACACGACCGAGGAGAAGTCAGGACCAATGGCTTAACGTATTTTCCGAGACAAAAAAACGGGTACAAAAACGCCAACTTCCTGACTCTGAGTTGACGAAAAAAAAAACACTATAGCAACCCGGAGATCTTCTGACATTGAATGACGATTTTCATAACATGAATCGAGTAACACGCGGTTATTATAGTTTCAATTGTTACCTATGTGTAATTTTGTCATAAACCTTCAAACTAAGCCATTTTGCCATACATCGTAATAATTTAATGACCACAGAGATAACTCAAGCATGAGCTCTTAGTTAACAAAGAGCCTATTATTATTATTTCTTGCATTAAATGACCCTAAGCCTCCATTATAAGATCATCATTGTAACACGAAGCATTTAAACCATTTTCGATTGTTGCAACAGTTTTCGTCGTTATTCGGCGAGATAATTTTGAGTTACAACCTTTAAACTGTGAGTAGTGGTATGCAGATACAAGACATTAGTCACGCTCACTTATATTCTTTTCTAGGCTCTATCATCTAGATTTTTGACATGATTGCCGATCGTAATATACTTTTAAAATTGTATTACTTTTCGTTCCGAATATGTGCTACCAAATTTCTTTACAACTATTTTGAAGTGCAGGCTCGGCAGTATACTATAATACAATATACTTATAATAGGACACAACTCAAAATTATGTATGCAATATTAATACAGTCATACTTTATTTTGAGTTGTGTCCTTTTATTCCGCAACGCAACAACCCGTATGCCCAACGTAGGGATTATGGTATCACCCTCTATTAAAGCCCAACAGTGGACTGTTATAGGCTAGTGTTTTTTGCATGGTATAAAGTTAACCACAGGCCTCAATTGAAATAAACAAACTCTATCGTCAGTTTTCACCAACCAATTGGTTAGAAATGTGACATATATTTATATGTTTTATTTGAATTTTTAATTTTAAACAAAACTACAAAATTATTTACTCTTAGCAATGGCGACTCCTAACATCTGTTTTCCATGTTTCTAGGTACCTACAAAGGTGAGGGAGCTGGCAGCGGCAGCGGCAACGGCTACCCTAGCAACGGCGGCGGCTACTCTAGCGCTGGTGCCGGAGCTTCTTTCAACAGGCCTTCCGGCTTCTCATCAGGCGCGACCTCTCGCCAATACCTTACCCCCAACGCTGGACCCAGGCCTGGTGGTAACGGAAACTTCAACGCGCAATCTGGATACAGATACTAAGAATTATTTGGAACGATTGAGGGTGGAGGGTAGATCTGATGGAATTGTGAAGGAAATAGTTTTTTTGTGAGGGAGAGAGTTAGTCATTTCTTAAATAATCCAATACAAAATATAACAACAACAGTTGTTGCAATCAAACAATAACAAAAAAAGGATATCTAAGAGTAATATTGAGTGATATCTTGGTGTAATGCTAAATGAATTCGAAGACAAAATTACGGTGTTCTTTTCAGATACATGAAATAATACCGAATTTTGTTCTAAAATTGAAGATCTACCTTTCCTACTCAAAAACTCTTCGAAAACGCTTATTTATTATAATTTCCTTCAATCGTTATTATTTTAGGGTTACGACGAAAAAGCTGTGAACCGATAAATGTGATTTTACGATAATTTTATAACCGTTTTAAATGTATAAATTTCTTTTTCTTTCCAATTGTGATCTCAATCTGTGTAAAAACTTGTCCTTTAATATTTAAAAGTGATATTTAGCATAAAAAAATAATGCTTCAGAAAAGCATCGAAAGCTATGCTATGTGCTTATAAATATACCTGTAATTTTCTTTTAAATTTTTTATACCTATTAAAAATCCTTATAGTTAATAAAAAGACAAATACAGCAAAACAAATGAACGATAGACGTAAGATAATAAATGTATAAATACTCTTAGTTATAAGTTTTGTACATACGGCATGATGCAACGAATAAATACATATGAATTGCAATATAATTTTTGTGTATTTTTAACATTTACCCTACACTTTACCTAATGGTATACACTATATCCCTCTGTTTTTCGTTTTTCGTAAAATTTGCCTCTGTTTTTCGTAAAATTTCAAATGTTTACTCAGAAATAAAATGAAATGAAAATATTTATTGAAGAAGATATACATAAAAGCAATAGTTTAAACTCTATGTGAAGCAAAAGTTAGGTAGGAGTTATCAGTTTCTCGTTAAGTAAAATTTAGTATAAATTACTTCGAATTAGGCTTAAAGATATATCAGGAAAGGTTCGTCTTTGAGGAATTACAAATTATTTATAGTCATTCTCCAGGAATTCGCTTACAGAGTTACAGAGGTCTTATGTAGCAAAAGCAGTTTCACATTATTTAAAAATGATGTTTCACTGGTTATTAGTCTAATACACAGTAGAAGTCTGTTAAAAAGTTTAGGACCGATATCTTGCGGTTGCATTTTAGACATGTATCTGAGTCTATGAGACCTATTATTGTATTTGCTCGCTTCCTCGTACATTGAGACAAATTGTGTTACAAATTTTATATTTCATAGATGTAATAAGTGTAATGAGACCTAGGTTAGTATTATTTGATTTTTTTAATATTTTCGCTAATTGCACTTTTCTGTATCTTTATGATTCTTTCACAGTTGGTAGAGTTTCCGTTAATATAAATATATAATAATCCTATAAATAAGTTATTGCCTAAAGGGTAATAATACTCTTTTAGGCTATAACTTATTTCGGGTGGCCACCTCTTTGCGTTTAGGTTCTCCTTGCCTAGTTGCACACCGTTGCTAGTGCGGTGAAACCGTTGATAAGTTCGGTCATCATGCACTGGCATGTTTCTTTGTCCTGGGGCATACGCTATATACAAAGATCTTACAAAACTCCTAATAGAGTCCACAGGTGATCGAATTACTGGATTTTATTTTGGTCAACGAAATTGTATTGCCATTCAACGTGGCAATGCTGCCAGCATTGTGGGCACTCTGCCTTCTGATGACGGCTTAGGTTCTTAGAAAATAGATTTTAGAGTAATTATTATATAATAAAATCCTTTAGAGCATAACAGCATTTACTCATGCCATAACTAATTATAGGGTATATTTTTTTTTTTTTCATTTATTTATGTTTCACATTAAGTACTAAAAATTATCTTAAAGCTAACCTAAACCGTAATTCGGTTTGTCCGTAAGCCTCTTAGTCTCTATGATATACTTATCTAATGAAATGTACTAGTATGGCAGGCAAGCGTATATATGTATATGTGTAATGTATTCGAGATTTAATTAAACGGGATGTCACAGGACGCAGTTGTGTTAGAGCATGCCTATAGCTACTTTTTACCCGACTACCAACAGGGGAGGGTTATGAGGTTAGCACCCTATGTTTGTATGTTTGTATGTTTGTATGTTTGTATATTTGTATGTTTGTATGTATGTGGCCGATTTCTTTGTTCCCACGTAGCGCTGAAACTACTGGTTCGATTTCAACAAATTATGTATCGATTGATTCGTCTCAATACCCCGATGGTTATAGGCTATAGGATTTAGGGCTCCGACCCCGAATAAGCCTTCAAAACGCGTATTAAAGTTTAGTTTAGGCCCCATAGAGAAAAATTACAATACCTACGACCTACTTTCATTTTCAACTCTATGCCTATCAAATATGACCGATACGTCATTCTATTTTGTCAATGTAAATGTTTCAAACTTTTATAACTTTCACGTAGTCGGGTTGTAGTTTTTTTAACTTTATCTTGTGTACAGTAGAGCGATATGATTTTTCCAAGTTAGGGCCGGATCTAGTTCAAAACCCAGCTGTTTTTTCAATTTAGCACTAATTCTAAGGTTTTTTTTGTTATAGTGCTTACCCGCACTTTAGTGTTTAACTTTTTTTAGGGTAGGGCGCGGGTTCAGGTCCCGCCGAAACCGAAAATTTTTGGGAACTTATTTCATTTCTTAATTTAGCAGCACTTTTTGATCTACCGCTTTTCAAACTGACATTTAGTGATGCTCGTTTAGCAGACACTACATTACAGACGATAACGCTAATTTTGTCCCCGTTTAACATTGTCGATTCATTGAGAACCAATTTCCTACAGTACTGATTTTGTCACTAAATGGTATTCAATAGTTCATCCATAGTATCCGATAAAACCACTATAGTGGTTATCGTCAGCATACATCGCATAAACTTTTGTGAGAATAATGAATTATTTATTTGAATAAAATCCGTTCTGTTCGACTGCAGTAGGCATCTGCAGCACTGGCATAAATGAGACGCGCAACACTAAAATGCCAAAAAAATAAGGACGGCAGCCCCCGTCTACAAAATTTTAAACTCGTGCATAAACAATAATGTGAGGAATGAAATAAATCTCAAAAGAAATCGATTTCGTACTTGAACCCGCCGAAATTTATTATTAATGTCTTAATTTCTTAGAGATTACCCCTAGTGCGAGGACTGTTATAACAAAGGCCCAAGACTTTTGCAGATATTTATTTATTTAATTAAAACGGTAGATGAAACCAATTACATTGATTAAAATAAAGAAAGCTACACATAAGTCACCTTGAAAGATGTCAGTAAAATTAATAAAAAGAAAACATTAGGAATTAAATTGATATGTCGCAGCCAACTAGCTTAATTAGCCGTTCCATCAACAGCCTAGCCCTGGTTGCATTTTCACAATACATTGCTGGTTTGGTTATGTATTGTGTTATGTATTGTTGATTATGTCACACTGCAGGGGCGCCTACACTACGGTCGGGTTTAGTGAAGTAGGAACGCAAAACCAGCAATGTATTGAATACGGCTAATAAAGCTAGTTAGCTGCGACCTGCGACATATAAAAGTAGAAACTAGTGAACCAGCAAACAAAAGAACATCAAACAATGTTAAATTATAAAAGTGCCTAACCGTGTCTCATTTTGTTATTGTAATTTTATTTGTTCAGGACAATTGCATTTTTTTGAGTTTTTGGGAGGTTTGCAGGACAAGAACTTCACTGTTCTTTATGAGACTGTATTCAAAGAATCAATCTATGGTAGGTACCGTCCATAGATATTAAGTACTCTAAGACCCAATAGGTACCCATTTTTTTTTCTTGAGTAGTGTAGCAAAAAACTGCTTAGCGATGCTAACTAGCTTCACAATTCAAACAATCTCGTAACGAACTATAAATTAAATTGAAGTGCATTTTTTACACATGATTAAAGACCATCTTTGCCAATTACGGATCATCTTAAAAGGCCTGACTCAAGCAGGCCATCAAATTCCAAATAAGAAGCTCTTGTCCATCACCAGTTGGAAATTAAACTGTTTAATTGTGCCATGACTATGGGAAGTTTTTATTTTAGCCGTGTATTTTTAAGGATCAGTTAGATAGATAGATAGATAGTTTATTCATGAACAATGTTTACAATTGTACCTATTTGAATATTAAGAGTAGGTATCTTAAAATAGACTTACGACTATAACATTAATGGTTAGACTAATGGGTTTATGCTGATGTTGATGATGTTACAAGGTTCCTTGATTAAACGTGGTCTTTTAAAGAGATTGTAGGTTGTGAGATACCTGATGAGTCAAAATATTTATTTGATCTGCTTTACGATTCCACTAATGCTCTCATTCTATCTTCGAACTGTCAACGCCAAAATCTCACAACTGTCAAACTTAATTGTAATGGTTGACACTTGACATTGTTTTGCTTGCAATTTATTAACTTACTTTCAAGATGGTAAGTTTGACCCTAAATTGCAATTATGATACGGAATCGAGATCAAAAATTTAAAAATTTGAGAATCGTATACATAACATTTTTTTTATGTGTTTATCCATTCCGTCGCAAAAATCAACAGACATACTGTCATATTTTTAATACTGATAAAACAAAGTATAAATAATAATTATGGATGAGAGTATTACATAGTTTTTGAACACTACTGTATTGTAGTGCGTCAAGATCCTAGTGACCTCTATCTTTTGATGCTCGAAGCTAGTTGTAAATTCCGTTCTCGAACCATGGTCGTATTGGTCATGTTGTTTCAGTTCTTTTAGAAGCTACTAGATGGCGTTGGAATTATTATCAACACAGATACTAGTATGTATCCAATAAAGTAGGTTGATTAATTTTGTTTTATATCTTCTAGATTCTGTGATTAATAATTTAATTTAAAATTTAAGGAATTACTGAACACATAATCAACACACATCTCTGTAGTCAGTCTTCGGTCGGTAGTATCTACTTATGGTCCGATTTTGGTGCCTCTTTCGCTTCTGTTTAGAAAATGACCCAGACTAGGTGGTCCTATAATCGTTTTTATCCCCCTTGAAGATATCATAAAGGGGGAAAACTGGAATGATTATTTTTTCCATTCCAGTTTGACGATCTCTGTGGCGCGGTGGGCGAAGGTCCGCCTGCGACGCAGGAGGTTGCGGGTTCGATTCCCGCCTTGGGACAAATATTTGTACGATCTGCAGGTATTTGCTTCCGGTGCTCTGATCGTTTTCAATGTATATTAAAATATCTATCTATGTAATGTATTGTATTATGTATATCAGTTATCTAGTACCCATAACACAAGCTCTGCTTAGCTTGGGGCTAGATAATGCTGTGTGAATTGTCCAGAAATATTTATTTATTTATTTAAAAATTCATAAAAAAAAGTTTTCCATATAAAAATTTGCGACTATATTCATAAAAAATACTTCAAGAGTAACAAGGTAGAGTAACAATGGACGTCAATGTGCCTGAGAATTATCCACTCATTACGGAATATCCTGTTAATATCCTGTATTATTAAGGCCGTATACTATCCTAAATCAACTTCGTCGGACCTCCATATCTTCCAAACGACTAAATATTCAAATTTTAAATTTATATGTGGTCAAGTTTAGGACTTACTTCCGATCATAATGTTTCGAAAACAAGATTCCTTAAAATGTTCTCGAAAAAATCGCAAAGTTACCTCTAAATTTTTACTAAAATCTTAATTTCTCAATAAATACAGAAGTTAAGATCTTGAGAATAAGCATGGTAATTTAAATAGGTATAGAGAACATTTTATATGTTGCGTTTTTATTTTCAAATAATGTCCTAAGGTTTTTATTTATTATAGTACTCTGGGTAATCTCTAAGAAATTAATACATCCCAAAAACTTACGATCTCGACGGGATTCGAACCCGCACCTTCCCCTTCAGCGCAGGGTTGCTCTTTTCCCAACTAAGCTACGTGATCTTAGCTTAGTTGGAAAAAGAGCAACCCTGCGCTGAAGGGGAAGCTTAGGTGCGGGTTCGAATCCCGTCGAGATCGTAAATTTTTGGGATTTATTAATTTTCAAATAATGTCCTAATTAAAAGATAATAAGCAAAAGCTTGATTTTTGGGCTTGCGTTGCTATGCCCTGTTCCGCTCCTATGAACGCGAAATCCTATGTCTATCCTTTTCACAAAATGGCGTCGTATGGTACCCCCTTAAGGTACCAACATTATCATTAAAATTACTAGCTTGTATCCTGCTGTGCTGGCCAAAGGATTCCCTTTCCTCCTCCCACTTTCATTGATCAGATTATAGCTGATCTAAATAACTCTATCCTTTTAGCACTGTTGCTGTCTCACCGCTGCGCGTCTCCCTTTTCTCCTTCCACTCTTCTCGATCTAATGCTGCACCAGACCATAGATTGATCAGATTATAGCTGATCTAAATACCTCTATCCTTTTAGCACTGTTGCAGTCTCACCGCTGCGCGTCTCCCTTTTCTCCTTCCACTCTTCTCGATCTAATGCTGCACCAGACCATAGATTGATCAGATTATAGCTGATCTAAATACCTCTATCCTTTTAGCACTGTTGCAGTCTCACCGCTGCGCGTCTCCCTTTTCTCCTTCCACTCTTCTCGATCTAATGCTGCACCAGACCATAGATTGATCAGATTATAGCTGATCTAAATACCTCTATCCTTTTAGCACTGTTGCTGTCTCACCGCTGCGCGTTTCCCTTTTCTCCTTCCACTCTTCTCGATCTAATGCTGCACCAGACCATAGATTGATCAGATTATAGCTGATCTAAATACCTCTATCCTTTTAGCACTGTTGCAGTCTCACCGCTGCGCGTCTCCCTTTTCTCCTTCCACTCTTCTCGATCTAATGCTGCACCAGACCATAGATTGATCAGATTATAGCTGATCTAAATACCTCTATCCTTTTAGCACTGTTGCAGTCTCACCGCTGCGCGTCTCCCTTTTCTCCTTCCACTCTTCTCGATCTAATGCTGCACCAGACCATAGATTGATCAGATTATAGCTGATCTAAATACCTCTATCCTTTTAGCACTGTTGCAGTCTCACCGCTGCGCGTCTCCCTTTTCTCCTTCCACTCTTCTCGATCTAATGCTGCACCAGACCATAGATTGATCAGATTATAGCTGATCTAAATACCTCTATCCTTTTAGCACTGTTGCAGTCTCACCGCTGCGCGTCTCCCTTTTCTCCTTCCACTCTTCTCGATCTAATGCTGCACCAGACCATAGATTGATCAGATTATAGCTGATCTAAATACGTCTATCCTTTTAGCACTGTTGCAGTCTCACCGCTGCGCGTCTCCCTTTTCTCCTTCCACTCTTCTCGATCGAATGCTGCACCAGACCATAGATTTATCAGATTATAGCTGATCTGAATACCTCTGTCCTTCAAGCCTTGTTGCTGTCTCACCGCTGCTCTGGATAAATTTCTCCTTTTTCTCCTTCAACTCTTCTAGCTCTAACGCTGCACCAGACCATAGATTTATCAGATTATAGCTGATCTAAAAACCTCTATCCATTTAGCACTGTTGCTGTCTCACTGTTGCGCTGGGTAAAGGTCTCCTTTTTCTCCTTCCACTCTTCTCGATCTAACGCTGCACCAGACCTTTGATTTATCAGATTATAGCCTACAATATAGCTGATCTAAATACCTCTATCCTTTTTGCCAGTCGTAAAACAAAGGACAAGAATGTATCTCTCTGCGAATCTTCACAAATACGGTATTTGAAATGTGATATCGTCATGCTAAATCTCTGTGAGAATCAGTAGGGATGGGTAAAGTAAGGGAATAGTCTTGTAGCTTAGACGTGATTTCAAACACAACTTGATTCCAGAGGTGTGTAGTAATTAGATTTTGGACTTTCTGGACGATGAACTCTTTAAGAATTATCTTTGTCCATATGTACCATACCTAACTAGGAATATTTTTTTAAGTTGATGTTTGATATTGCTTCTGCCAGACGACCTGAAAGCCACTTCATAGAAACTGCTGTATCTAATTATGTAGGTACTGCCTGTTTCTATGAAATTCTATGAAATGTCTATGGAGTCCCCATACTGGGTAATTAAATAACACACCTAATTTAATAAGCTTTATAGGCCTCGTATTGAGTTGAGTGTTGAAGTGAGTATGACCCGATAGAGCAGGTCAGTAACTGGCACAGCGCATCAGCATTGCCATACAGCGGGGTAATGCATTCAGCGTCTTAAAGACGCTTCTGATTTATATTGATGAAGATCAGCTGAGCAACCTCTAGATTGTTCGCTATTGTCTGCGGTTAGCTCAACAAAGAAAAGGCCTGTTTGTTAAAATGATGAAAAACACCCCATCACTATAACATTGCACATCGTTTGATGCACGATCATAATTATGCGCTTATGGCACTGGTCCATAATGCGAACTCGTTCAATGTCTAATTGAGAGCATGTACGAAATGCTGGCCTTATTACGTGAGGTTTCAATGTCAGGATAGCTACGATTTTGCAGATTAACACACATTAAAATATCAAACAATTTGTTAAAGTACCTACAAAATTATTTAAAAAAAATTGCTTCCATGCGTGACTTTGTATGGGGGCATAAAGCGGTACGTTATGTTATTCTAGGGTCCTAGATGTTTGCTAAGAACTCGCTACCGTCTCCATGGTATTGTATTAATGGGAGTATTTGCTTCAACCAAACTTTGAAGCAAATAGGTACTCCCATTAATACAATACTATGGAAACGGTAGCGAGTTTTAGCAAATACCTAGGATGAATGAAATTCGGAGCATCTATGTCATCATCATCATCAGCGTATGTTAGTCCACTGCTGGACATATCTCCTGTAATGAGCGCCGTAGCGCCCTGTATTCAGTTTGATCCATCCATCATCTTGCACTCCCTACCCCGTCGTTATCAAAGCCGCTGACATGGCAAGGAATAACGAGGGGGCCGGAAACTGGGGTCCAATTTTTGTTTGCCTCTAATCCCCACGCTGGGCATACGGGTTGGGGATCGCAGTTCAGTGGTGGAATTTGTCAGCGGCGCTCCTGCCCACGGTGTATGTCCCTTAGTCGCCTCCTACGACACCCACGGAAAGTGTTGGGGTGGTACAATTCTAGGCTGGCACCACACGACCCTATCTATATCTATCTGCCCTAGTATCTAAGTACTGATGAGTATCTAATAGTCGGTGGTCAATATTCTAGACTTCCTTTTAATCCATGGAATTATGAAATCAACATTAAACGTCTATATCAGTTTCTTTTATAACATATCACAGCATCCGCGTTACCACCTTTAAAGCCTTCAGAACTTCACGACAGACACATAAAGGTATCAATAAAAACTCTAAATTGATTCCATGAGTCCGATTAATTAATATATCACGACTCATCACGTCCAAATTATGCCGGAAGATCATTAATCAATATCTATGAATTTTAGCGTGTATGGTGCCTTTATGTTTTGTCTAGCAAAAAATATTAATCCAAAAGTTTATGGAGAGAACCTGATAAAAATATTGTTGAGAAATTTCACACGTCGTCATTCGAAAAATATGCATGCAGGTGACTTCAAAAAAGCTGATTATATTTATTTGTATTCCCTTTTGATATAGAAATATATCTGCTTATTTTCTTTTTCGTCTTTAATATTTTTTTTTGTGAAATTTAATTATTGAAAAGTAGATATTTTTAAACTCCATCACAAAATTTCCGTTACCGTTCACGGTATTGCCATGAACCATAGCGGGATATCTTAAAAAAGTATAATTTTTTTTTTTAAATTTGAATAAACAAAATATTTTTACCCTATTGTTAATACTGGTTCTAATTTGTTTATTTGTCATCTTAATACAAAGTAAAATTGATACTGTCAACCAACCAAAGCTTTCGGCGGGCGCGTTGATGTCTTTTGTATTCCAATACAAAAGACATCAACGCGCTCGCCGAAAGCTTTGGTTTGTAGAAAAGCTTTGTTGCCTTTTATACGTTTTTCTTGTTACAAAATTGAGTAAACAAAGTATTTCTAATCAAAAAGGAAACTTCGATTTAGGTAGGACTTTAAAAATTGGTAGAAAATCGTGACTTAAAAGTTGCAAATCTAGTTAATCAACCAGTTCAGTATAAATTGCACTATTGGACCTAATTGTGGCAGTATTTTAATTCATTATTATTAGCAGGTGATTAAAGAGATCATGAATAAAGTTAGATCATCTTTTCAGTAGTGAGCACAGCTACTAATATTCTCAAAGTGATGATAGAAACGTTTGAGTTTTTGCGAATAATTGGCTTTTGGTAAAAAATAAACGACCAATCTTTTATGAACTTATCGACATCTTGTAAAACATAATGATTAGCAGCAATAACATTTTTTTCTGTAATTTAAAAGAAAATGCGACGTGTAGGTTGTTTTTGCCGCCACTGTTGATTAATGACTATCTCGTTGGTCTAACAATCGCATGTTCAACTGCTGATATTGACGTTCAAATCCTGGGACAAACTCACGCGTTTAGGTACGCTTCGGTTTCAGCCATCTTCAACCGCGGCCAGGAACCCACCCATTACAGAACTCGGACGTAATGTACTATTAAAAAATAAATTCTACTCTTAATGTGGGACCCAAGTGCCGCTTGAAAGATGTGGTGGATGCAGACCAGCGAAAACTACAGCAGAGCAGAGAACTAGCGAGATACTGCACAGAATGGGTTTAAATGGCAACATTTCTTATCCAATGCAAAGACACACTTCAGATCGCTGAGTAAAATGTTAAAGAGGTTTGAGACTGGCCCCCTTGCCTAAAAATTAGGATAGCAGATTCATTTAACCCTAGAGTACTAATATAAATTTACCACAGCTTAATACTAATGATCGCCTAGGAGGCTACTTTTGAAATAAAACCAATTTATTGTGTTAGTTATTTATTTAAATGTTATTATGATAACATAAATAACTTTGCCAACCTCTAACTTTTTAAAAACTAAAATGTATTATTAAAATATTATCTTCATTAGTCTTAAAATGAGACTTAAATATTACAGTAACGACTTTTTTTTTCTCAAAACATAACAGTCTTATATCGGTCTGGTAAAAAAATACTACTATATCTTTGCTGTTTTTTAGTATTAATAATAATAACCAATATATAAACTTTATAAAACATTAAAACAAACTTATGGTAACATCATATTTTGGTCTACAGACTAATTTGAAGTCAGCCTTTCATTTTCATTGTTCTTTTTGTGATGCAGTTTCTGGAACTGGTGAATCAGACGCATTGCTTGTAGCATGATGTGGTACTGAAATGTTCAAGGGTTCAGAGCCATCTGAAACATTATTTTGTAGGTTTTCTTCTAGTCGGATTGAAATGAAAGAAAGATCTGCCGAGCTATCGTCAGAGTCATAAGAATCGACTTCCAGTTTGCCTCAATTTCGCTATAGGAGTTCTCATTTAGTAAATAATTGACTATATGTTCTTCGTTGAGCTTCATCTAAAAAGAAAATCAACATTTGTTAAGTTATAACATGTCTAATTGCTGAAAAATATGTAAATATCAAAACAAGTAACGAAAAATATACTTACCGTTAATACTAATGATCGCCTCCCAGGCGATCCAGTAGCTTATATTTTGAAAATGGAGAGGCTGGGGTCGGGTCTGCGTTAGCTTCCCTCTGCGGCGCGGGATATGCTGAATTGGGGCGAAAGCACAGTAGGATTCGCGGGCGCGTTTTTGAAATAACCGGAAAAAACTGACCGCGCGCGGCCTCTCAGGCGATGATTAGTATTCTAGGGTTAAAAAAATAATCCATTAATCACTGCTTGAAAAAGTAACTCGTAAAGACGTTTTTTTTGGTACATTTTCACTGTTGCTTAAGATTTGTGTTGAGGGATTTCTGTTAAAACGAACCTTTAACGCGTATTTTCTTTCATTTTTTACGCGAAGTCGCGTAAAAAATGAAAGAAAATAGATGAGGGTAGATCGGTATATCTGCCAATAAAAACTCAGTGTAGTGACTTCAGTTATTCCGTGATCATGGTACAGCAAATGTACCGAAACATTGGAAAACTCCAAATGACATAAATCATGGTAAAATAGACTTTGGTGTTGTTGTTTAAGTTGACAGATTTTTGTAAGTCTTTACAGATTTTAACAGGTCCTTTTAAAAATCTATCAACCGTCCCTCACTATTTGTAAAAAGGTTTAACCTGAGGGTTACTCCATAGGTAAAACCGTTTTACAAAAAGTGAGATAGATATTCGTTCTATATTAAAGAAGACTGCATATAATGCAGACTTACGATGTTGCACAATACATTTTTGCATCAATACATAATCACCTCACGCTTCTTTTGTTTTGGCAAACAAAAAAAACGCCCGGCAAATCAATATCCTACGAATCTTGATCAATCAATGCATTAATTATTTCTAACACGATCTACACTTCTAATTTTAGGCTATACAGGGTGTTTTATAGAAGGCCTTGTTGTTACTAGGTAGTTACCACCTGTTTTTTAAAGCACCTGCTTTAAAAATACTTTTACTCAAACATAGCATGTAATCTGCTGATTATTTCGACAAGCTTCGTGGAGCCAACCTTTCGGGCCTACCTGAACAGGCGGACAGTAATATTATTACTGTCCACTCTATGCGGTTCGTAATGTATTTCGAATTTAGAATTCTATTGTGTTTTGATAATAGTTTGGTGCATTAATAGTAGATTATACACTAAGGGGATAAAGCACTGTTTTATGTCACGGGAGCGAATTGAATCCCGAACGTAACGAAGGACTCATAATTTAACTCCTGAGCGTAGCGAGGGAGTTATAAGTTAATTCCTGAGCGAAGCGAGGGAATTAAGACTGAGTCCTGAGTGCAGTGAGGGGTTCAACCGCCCAAGACTAAAACAGTCTTATCCCCGAGGTGTATACTCTACTTTTCACACCTTATGCGAGACAAAAAAACAGGCTCAGTAGATAAATAATGTTTTCCTTTGACTTCTCTGGCAGCAGATTGTTGACAATGCCTATGGCATCTAATTTGATAAACTCAGGAGTCAAAACACTTTCATCACTCGACATTTTCAATATTATTTTTGAAATTAAATCTTCTATAGGCACCTACAAGAACTCGATTTGTTCGTCACGCGTGAACAAATGAAGGCGCGCGACGTTCCAAATTCGAAAGCACAAGCCGTGGTCCTAGATTCGAAATTCGAATTTCGAACACCGCGCTCCTCCGGACCGGGGTTCACACGGAGGCAAACTTCATTTATTTTGTCAAATCAAGTAGGCCATGGCCTAGGACAAATTGTGTTTAGCAAAATTAAACTTTATGCATATAGTAATAAGAATTATGAAAAGTGAAATCATATTATTAACCAGCGGGTTATAATGAAATTCAGTACAACATTATAACCCGGCTAATACCAAGGGATTTAATGTCTTGCTTTCGGTAGGGTTTACATGACCTATAATTCGGCATTGTCGAGCATGTGGTTTGAAAAGTTTTATACATACTGAGCAGTACAAACTTCACTGGCTGGTTAGAATTAAAAAAGAAAACAGAGGAAACTGACAAAAAAGCTTCGCGGTGAATTTTTTGCATGATACGTTCTAATCAATTTTCGTGAATATATTGTGAAAATGAACTCTTCAAGCGAGGAATCCTCCAATTCAATTGTTTCAATGTGTGTAATTGTTTCAATTGTAAATACTTAATTGTAATTTCATTTGTTAATTTAGAAATAGTACACACAATTGAAACAGTTGAACTGACTGAAGACTGATCCAAATAATCTACATTTAGCTCAACTGATTTATACCTTGTTGATTTTCTGAATTGAGCAACTTGAGTTGAGCAATAGGGAACCAAATAAGTTAACAAGAAAGGGCCCCGTTGCGCAATTTACTCAACTGAGTTGCGCAATTGAGTTGCACAAAAGGGACCTCGCGTACAAAAAAAATTGCTACTTTACACGCTTACAACTTTTCTTCACCCTGTATAATTGTAAGCGCTATCACGTGCTTTCATTGATTACCTATAAAATCCTTGATAACGCTCTTCTTGACAGACGAGGCCGGTAGCCTAAAAAATATAGAATACCGCTAATTACTAAACTTTGGTACATGCATACCAAAGCATTATGAGGCTGAATCCTATGATATAATCTGTGGTGGTGACGTCACGTCAGGATTAGGATCAGGTCAGTATATAATAGGTCAGTTGCGTTGAGATGAGCACAGTCAATCCTGAGCATCACATTTGGTTGTTTCTTTTTGGGAGCCTTCCATCCATCAGCAACCATGAAACTGGTAACTACATTTTATATCATTTAAAACGTTCATGAAGTTTCAAGTTAAACAGGGAATTTAAAAAAATATATGTTTTTGTACAATTTTTTTTCTACAGGTTTTACTTTACCCGTAAGAATGTTTTTTTGTCTAAATTTAATATTTAAACAATTGAGTTGCGCTCTTGTTTGTCGGATAACTTTACAGGCATGTTCGAGATTCTTAACAACCCTGTCCGAAATTTGTGGAATTAAATCCTATCAAAAAAATATTCTTATTATTGAACCGTGTCAACTCACTTGAACAGTGAAGTGCCTGGCACTTAATAAATTCATAAAGAATCCATGAAATCTAGGAATATTAAAATCCCAATAACTAATAGACTCAGACGGGACGTGAACCCGTAACCTTTCCACTCTCGGGATTTGTTTCACCCCGGAGTCAACCTGACTAGGTGACACCGTTAAAAATCTATATTTATAAATTAAATCCTAATTTATTCGGGCTTTCTGTGACTCCCAAATCCCGATTTCGTCAAAAATTTGTACAAAATGAACTGAGATAGGCTGAACACAGAGGAGTGTGGAAGCGGTTCACCAGCGTCTCCCTGAAAATTTTTTCAGGACGGGACGACTTTCAGTATTGAAGAATACGACAAAGAAGAAGAAGAGTAAAAAATGCATTCCACATTGCCATATTTTAACGTGTCCGAATAATTTTCACAGTTTATCGTAGCCGCCCTAGTGTCAGTCGCCGCCGCCGCCCGCCTAGAGCACCTCGAGCGTGGCTACCTCCCGCCCGACCACAGTCACGGGCAGGGCAACTTCGGTTTCGGACCAGGTCAGTATATTATTCAATGTTATTCATATATTAATTTCAGGACTTTACAAGACACGCGCCTAACTAACATGGTGCGAATAGTGTACGGTCTACGATATAGCAGAAAACCCATAAAGTTGTCGATATCTAATATTCAATACGTCAACAGACTGGAAATGCAAACAAGTGATCCGGTGTACGGAAAAATGTAGTTTATTTCAGCAAAAAATTAGCTTTCTCACTAGATACCAACCTAGACTATAGAAATAGATCTTGGTACGTAGGATCTATTGAAATCTGTATCTAGATTACCAAAACCTTTTTCTCACCTTTCTCTTTCTACAAAACCAGACCATGAGAAAACGTCTACTCTTCTTTAATTCACTCACTGTTTCCAAGTCATGGCTTCCTTTGCAGATTTAACCTTCACTAACAAAGATTGTATCATGTTCCAATAATGAATGTACTTTTTTTTATTCCAGGCATCGGCGCTCGAAGCTCTTTCGGCTCTGGATCCCAGAGTTCATTCGGTTCCTATGACTCCAACTTGATCGATTCCGCTAGCGGGGGTTCCAGGAGCCAGTATGGATCTGCCTTCCCCTCATCCTCCTTGACCCAGTACCTGCCTCCTGATCACGGACCTTCTGGATCTGGTAGCCAGTTCAGCGGATCTTTGACTGGTAAGTTTAAGTTTTGTAAGAATCACTGAAACTGAAGATATAAACCGAATCAAGCACGCTGGGAGTGTCGACTAAAAACTAAATTAACTCGATTCAACTGGATTCCCGAATTTTGCGAGGTTTCCGAATATGAGGTGTGTTTGGTTTTAAGCTGGCGTTTATTAATTTCTATGAGAAATAGGGAAATTGCAATGCAGAAATTGATATTTGATATGATATTTGAAAAACAGAAACGAACTACTTCATTTAAAATAAAATTCTAATGTTTCGAAAAATCTAAAACCTTTGAATCCCTTACTTTTAAACAGTTTTTTTTTATTTTGTGAGATTTGTGAGAAATATTAATTAAAATCTTTGAAATAGTATTTTAATGAGACACTTTTGGGTTCATCTTTTATACAATTGCAAGACTCATCCAAATTGGTGAATAAATGACGCAAAAATCGACAAACATAGCACTTAACAAAAGTCAATTACACCAACTCTGTGGTGCGGTGGGCGAAGGTCCACCTGCGACGCAGGAGGTTGCGGGTTCGATTCCCGCCTTGGGACAAATCTTTGTACGATCTGCAGGTATTTGTTCCTGGCATTCTGGTCGTTTTCTATGTATGATAAAAAATATCTATCTATGTAATGTATTCTAATATGTATATCAGTTATCCATAACACAAGTTCTGCTTGGCTTGGGGCTAGATAATGCTGTGTGAATTGTCCAGCATTATTTATTTATTACAGCCGAACGTAGAAACTCCTCCTTTTTTCGAGGTTGGTTTATAAATGTTCATTATATTATATTCTTATGTCCTACAATGTTTTCTATTGACTCGCCTATGGAGGCATCATACAAAGAACACCTGTATTAGGCATAGCGTCGAGAAAGATGAGACGAGAGAGAAGAAACGAAACAGTAACTATCAGAGGCAGATTTAAATCCATAAGTTTTTTAGATGCTGATAATGATCATGTTGGGGAGGCCTATGCCCAGCAGTGGACTGATATAGGTTAATAATGATGATTAATGACGTTACAGAGGACGCTACCCAGTCATGGCAAAAAGCTTACCTACGAATATGTCAAAGTTTTTGCATACCTTTGTGACCTTCATAAGTCTTTGCATATTATGTGAGGTCACGCACGTTCATTATCTAATGAGTTCATCTCCATGGCTAAACATGGAAGTATGTTGCTACTTACAGAATATCGTGCACTTACTTGAAGTACATATACTTCTAATTGACTATTCAAAAGATAAAAATTATCGTGATTGGGTTATTTTTGGATTAACAAACGCGATCTTAAAACTTGTGTTTTTTGTCCTCTATAGCAACATTTTTTGTAAATCTACCGAGTATAATCGAATGCTATAGTTGCCAATTTCAATTAATATTGATGTTACCACCAAATAACTCCATTTTGTGGAAAAACTAAAAACACTCATAATTATTAATACTATTTAACGGGTATTTATCGCGTTTATTTACAATTTATTTAAAAATATTTAAATACTTATTCCTCGGGTTTTTTTATGTTCCCATAGAAATAAGTTTACAAATTGACTTGGTGGATTGAATTGGTAGATTCGTAATAGCAGCGGCGCGTTTTTGTTTGCGATGAGGGTCGTCCAAAGAGTAAAACCACACAATTTAAACTAAGGAGTTCTTTCTTTACAGGCTTCCAGCGATCCCGACCCCAGCAACAATATACTCCCCAATCCTTCGGTGGATCTTCATCTCACAGTTCTTTCGACGGCGCTTCCCAATACAACCAGAACCAATACGGCTCAGCATCTTCCTCTCTTGGCCAATCTCGGTACCCATACAACAGTGGCAGTCAGTTCCCTTCTGCTGGTCGACAGTACCTGGCTCCCAAGTCATCCAGCTTCCAGAATATCCCTCAGCAGGCTTTCGATGAGCAGACTGGATACCATTATTAGATGACAGATTCTACACAGTCACAAAGGAAACGGGCAGGTTACGTTTCATACAATAATGCCACAGAAATACATGTTTCTAGATGGTAACCCTGTTATTTTTCATAGTTTTTTCTTTATATAAAATGTTAAGAAAAGACAATTTAGTGACATTCAATTTTCAGTTTGTAATATAGTAGAGATTGTATTATTTCGTGGTTTTATTGAGCACCTAATTCCTGCATAAAGTTTTTCATCTAAAGCGCTGCACATAAGAACTAACCTAAAAAATATGATGTGTTCCTTCCATCCCATAATTAAATAAACGTTCTTTAAATTAATTAAATATGGGCGTATAAAAAAACATAAAAACTTGAGTGACCATAACGAGCAGACTGGTTTTAAACTTACTAAGGTTTGGGAATTAAAATCTATTATGATTATGATAGATACCAAGGCTCGTTTATTATAATTTTCATGTTATTTTTAGTTATGTAATAACCTATTCGTTGCTGCCAGAAAAACCACTAACGTATAATTCTTACACGGCTTAGCGTGGACTGAAACAAAAATGCCATTTTACTATAAAAACTATCGTAGTTTGACGAAACGACCAGGTTAACAACGAACCTTATTGAGTTAGAAGAACACCAACAGTTCGTAGCTAGCCCGCTTACAACCGTAATGAAAAATAAGTAACTTTTCAAAAATCACAGGTATCAAACGGAGATCAACTCAAAACGAACATGAATTCTTTACTGCTGATGCGATGTTTTTGTTTTTTCATAGAAGTGACAGTGCTGACGTCACAAACTCTGGACACAGTACTTACAAAAAACAAAACACGGCCTGTATATAACTTCAATCACACTAATATTATATATACGAAAGTTAAGATGTTTGGAAGTGTACTTTTTCATGCCAAAACTTCTGATTGGTTTTGTCGAAATTTTTGCATACGGTAACTCTAGGCCTCGAATAAAACAATTGCCACTTTTTATCAGTTACCGTGAGATAGAAACAACCTTAAACAACGTGTGCAAAGCTGCGGGCTGAAACTAGTTTTCCATAAATAAATGTGTAATTGAAAATGTGCCCGAAGATAACTCGAGAAGGTAGAGTACGAAGTAAGAAGGTAAACTGACTAGGTAGCGGTAAACTCTACGCAAAACTAAATTATTTTAACTATAAACTTAAGTCAAAGAGTATCATAATATACAAGGTTATTGGTAAATTAGTGACAATACGTAAACTGCAGGTCCTGCCCATCATCACAAGCACGTTCGTGAAGGCGCCAAGTCTGAATTCTAAAAAAAATATAAGTCACCTCTTACTAAATGAAAAAACATCTTTGCCTGGAACCCAACGAGTTACTTAAGACCGATCTTTCACTCTCATATCTTCTGTTAATTCAGGGCAGAGCTGTTTTTAAGTTGAGTTTCAAATAAAACCTCTCTAACGTACGATTATTGCATTGCAGGGGTTACCCATTACCAATACCAAAATTAAGAATTAAGACCTGGCGTCTCCACAAACGTGTTTGTGATGAAGGGCTGAACCTGCAGTTCACGTATTGTCACTAATTTACCAATAACCCTGTATAGACTTAGGTTCTACAATTCGTTCCCTAGTCCAATGACCTGCGGTACTTCAATACTTACATCACACCAGTAAAATTAAGTAAAGCAAAAAGTATGATTAATATTTGGACACGCTTCATTCACGATGTTCGTGTATTAGTTTTATTGTACCACACACCTGGTTTCCGAGAATATTACGTTTAATTGCAGTTTTTTGGCATGTTTTGCGAAGACGTTGATCAATGGTGGAGTACTTAACTAGCATAGGTACTTACCTAGTTTTAATAACGGAGATTTTTTTTATGATCTTGATGCATAGTGTTACTTAAAATTCCCCTTCCACACATTTATTTTCTTTTTGACACATGCAAACCTATGAAGTTTCCTCGACAGGTAAGTGAATGCAGACTGAATGTGAGAAAAATGATTTCAGAGTCATAGTTTCTTTTAAAAGAGATGCGACTCTGTCGACTCGAAAAATATCGCGACTACGCTAGTTTAAATTGTATCGAGTCGTCAGATTACTTACGTAACGAAAATTGTACTAGCTGATTTTTCTATTAAAATTATTTTACATAGTAGAAATAATCATATTATTTCAACGATGCTCAATCTGTCTTACTTTTGATATTTAAAACGCGTGTACCTAATACCGCGGGTAGAAAGACGTAGCAAATAAAAAAACAAAAAGAATACTATTTTATTCTAATTCTAATAAATATTCTTATTCTCATAATTAAGTCATTATGATGCCTGAGTATGTCTGTTAAATATAATACAACATTTTGATTAAAAATACAATTAAAAATTAAAAGATTCAGAGCAACCTTTTGTCCGACTCAAATGGCCCTATTGAAGAATTCCATGGAAAACAGTCAATTAGTTCACATCGCTCCTTCATTGTCTATCAACTGAAAGTGTGCCTGGGACCAATTATAATATTAATAGTAACCAAGATTATTTATATCTATAAATCTATATATAATATAAATCTATATATATTATAGATTTATCTATATATAATATAGATTTATCTATATATAATATAGATTTATAGGGAATAAAGAGCATTGCCAAGATTCATAAGACAAGTGTCCCTTAGCAATTCTTAATTCCTCTTATAATGTTGCTTACGTCGAACTTCGTGTCGTTGCGCCGTTATTCCCTCACATTCCAGGTTTAGGTGGGCAGCTAATTCTTCGTCGCTGAGACACCCCCTGCAGAAAGGGTTGTCTGTTGCTCCGATGGTGAAGAGGTGTTTGTTCAGTGGTCGATAAAACAGCTGTTAATCACAAGATATTCTAAAATTCATAAACACAACTACAACCAAAATCGGATGCAACTTATGTGAAAGTAAAAATATTGGAATCATAACATTGAGAGTCGTACATCGGTACCTATTTTCATACATACGCAAATTCCAGATGCAAGGTCGATGTCACCAATTACATCCGTTTAATAATTTTAAGTATTATTTGAATGTTTTTGTGCACTATAAAATCTTGAGAATTCACAAATAATATCACAGTGCATCTTTGTATCCTTAGGTTTGTACAGCGTATTAAAAATGAATTTGGTAAGTGTTGCCATATAAGATAGAAATTAATAAATCCCAAAAATAAGATAGAGATAATAAAGATGCCATAATAGAAAATATATATATTTTCTATCCTATACCAAACTCTTTGGAACTTCTTTTATAAAAGATTTTTTCAGCTAATTCTAGCCACAGTCATCGCGATCAGCACAGCTGCGCAGCTGCCTTCCAGAAACTACATTCCCCAAAACCAAAGTCAGAATGGGTTTTCCCAAGGAGGTCAGAATGGCCAAGGTAGTCAAAACGGACAGTATCAATCTGGAGGAGGATTCAACGCTGGAGGATTTGGAGGCAGTGGAGGCAATGGGAATACGAGGCCTCAGCAACAGCAGGAGAAGAATGCTGCTATACTGAAGCAGGATCAGGAAATCGATGAGAGTGGAAGTGAGTAGATCATCTACCCATTATGATTTTTGAAATGTACCTAAGTGGCCTAAAATATACTAATGGCGTAGGGCGAAATTTGACTGTAGTTACCAAAAGTACTAATCACAGTCCTCTGTAATAAATAAAGTACTAATATTCTATGTCATACATAGAACGCAAGACAGCAGAACTAATCGAATTAAAACCGAAAAAAGTCGAAGATCCATCCGACTCATGTGCGTCGTGTTATAAATTCTATAGTTCGATTCGTTCGGCTCTCTCCTTCCTGTTTGCAAAAGGGTGTATTAACGTCAGCATATAAAGGTCCTTAGTTTTTGTGTAAACAATTATATTTCAAATACATACTTACTACTAATAGAATTACATTAAAATTAGTATATATTTACAATTGAAACAATTGAGCTAACTGCAGACAGAAGCAATCTACAAGTAGCTCAACTGATCCATATCAATACCAGTCGGAAGCATGCCCAAGATACTACTAGGTACTTTAATATTTATGTTTCTAATTTCTGATAAAAAAACCAGGTTACCATTTCGGCTATGAAACGGAGAACGGCATCCGAGCGGAGGAACAAGGCAACCCCACAAATGCTCAAGGTGGCTTCTCCTACAAGGGGGATGATGGACTCACTTATACTATTACCTACACTTCTGGAGAAGGTGGCTTCAGACCTCAGGTAGTACAAATTATGTATTTGACGACCAAAATCCTGTTTTTATCACATTTTCTTAGATTAGGTAACCTTTGTGAAGCGGTGGGCGAAGGTCTACCTGCGATCCCGCCTCGAGACAACAAAGGTTTGTACGATCTGCAGGCATTTGTTCAGGGTGTTCTGGTCGTTTTCTTTGTAGGTATATTAAAAATTCTATCTATGTGCTGTATTATATTATGTATATCAGTTATCTAGTACCCATAACACAAGCTCTACTAAGCTTGGTGCTAGATGATGATATTTATGTTATTTATTTATTATAATATAACATTACAGGGAGAGCACCTGCCTATAGCACCTCCTACTCCCGAGGCAATTCTGGTGGCTCTCCAACAGAACGCCAAAGATGAAGCTGCTGGTATCTTTGACGATGGTTAGTATAATGTACCTTAGCAAAAGTTACGTGGTAAAGTTGCAAATAAAGTCTTTATCTATCTATCTACATTCAATACATTTCATAAATATTCTGGAACTAATGAAATAGAAACAAAAAGGAAGTTAAAATGGCACCTTGAGGCATACCAACCCACATTACGAAAAAATACAACTATTTACCAACTCAATAATAAATTAGCGATTAAACCGTAAAAAATATCTGATATTTATTTATGTATCTCAATAATCTTCTGCACAGGACAATACAAAGCTGATGTTCACGGAGGTCCAGGTGTAAACAAACCTGGCGGCTTTGGTGGAAGCGGGAACAGGCCTAGCGGAAACGGATTTAGCAGTACCGGATTCAACTCGAACAGCGGGTATACTTATTAACTGGCTGGTCGGTGGTGGAATCATAAAAATAACTAAGGAGGCTAGAACTATGTAAAATAACTATAAAGATATCAAAGATATATTAATATAGGTACTAGATAACAAAGATGTTGTTTTGTTTCTAAATTATTTAAGCAAACCAAAAATGTATAAAAAAAGATTGATGAACGAAATAAAGAATAAAGAAACTCACTAAACTAGTATTTTTACGAAACTACTCAACAGCATATTGTGCACTGCTGAACGCATGCATCCCCCGGATAATCGCCGTATTGGCTTTTATCTCAATTATTTTATTTATTTTAACGAAACTTAGGTACCTACTCCTAATTACTGTTAAGATATCATTTCTCATGTCCCTTTCATTAATTATTTCATATCATCATTTTGATTCAAATTACTTGAACCATTACACGAATTACTGTGTACAGTAATTCGTGTAATATCCTACCTATCATGTCAAGGTCTCACAGATTTCTTACACAATCGTTTCTGCAAATTCTCTAACGAGCTTTTTATTACAAGTTCATATGTTTTGAGTTCATGTTTCTTTGTTTTTATGATAATGGTTATTTGCCTTGATGCATCTCAAAGTTAGACATTCAAATTTATGATGCTTTTTATGATTTTGAAAGATATTTGGTATATTAGTTTCTGTATTCAAATTCAACTCTATTTTTATTTTAATATGCTCTTAGCTTTACTGGAATAGACTGTTAATATAGCAGATCTTTAACTACCAATAAATGGCTTGAGTAGGTAGTGGGGTAATATTAATTTAGTTTGGGATTAAGGTAGGAACAAAAATGCAAGATTTTTAGGTAGGCAGGGTTTATTCTTAAAAATAAATAGCATCACAACTCACAGGCAAAACATAATGACTAACAGAAAAATATTCAAAAAGCTACAGAAATAGGATAACCAATCAACCGATCATTTTGTCTATTTTGTTTTTTCATCTTCAAAGATGCACTAAAACATTTCCAAACTTCACCCAGAGATGGCGCAAATGTAAAACATTATTGAATGTCCAAATTACATTAATAGGATGGCAAGTGTAAAAATCTTGCACGACTTATTGGTTATTCCTATCTATAGCTCAAATGTAACTATATTCTATGTTATTTAGTACTTGTAGGGCTGTCTGTATCCAGCGGAAGCGGAGGCTTGCGCGCGCGCAAATTGTTGACCACCGGCAGCGGCGCCAGCGTCGCCGTACTTGTTGGGGCTGTATTGACCTAAAAAGTAAAATATAATCAATGACTGTTTAAAGCTTATAGAGAAATTTGACCTGACTCTCGCAAAAAACAAAAAATGCGGGACACAGGTGGAAGGCATACATATTTTAAGAAAGTAATGATAAGCGAATGTATTCTTGTATCAAGTTAATTAATGTTGGTAGGCTGTGTTGGTAGGAAAGATACCCAAACCTACCTACCTAATTTGATAGGTAGATCTTGTGAGGTATCAAGTTTATATCGCGGCCGTTCCCAAGACACGAGTGAGCGGTCATTGTGAAACTGCAAAGGTCAGGCAATAGGGCGATCTCAAGCGCCGGTAGACTGGTACCTAATTAGTTTAAAACAGGATATGTCTTGAATAGCTTACAAATTCAAGAATCTCAAGAATCTAATCTTTGTCAACCGAAAAATCTATGCAATGTGTATCGGAAAATGATATAGAATCTTCTGTTAAATATAGATAGGTCAATTTATACAACACCTCGAAAAGCGCAAAAATTATAATCATATAGGTCTTACATAAATAATGCTGGACAATCCACACACAGCATCATCTAACCCCAAACTAAGCAGAGCTTGTGTTACGAGTGATTGACGAACTTAATAGAACACATGACTTACCTAGGTAGATAATAACCAGGAACATATATATAAATTATGAAAAGAAATAGGTGAAATTAAGTGGTAAAATTGTGTATTGTTGATACAAAGTGGTAAAATACTAAAAAAATACGTTATTTTATAGAGGTACATGATGTGTTACATTACAGGCTTGACCTTTACAAGACGCAATAATTTGCTAAAATCTAAGTCAACTCCAAACCAACCAAAGTAGGCACCTACACCTCCACAGTCATAATTTGATTCACACGATCGTGGCATTTTGCTAAACATTAGTATTCTGTCTACATTCGTTCACGTACTTAAATACCGATCCTAGACAAATTAGTCATACTGCAAGATGCAATAAAGAAGGCGCAGTGAATGAAGCAGTAGGTCAACTTTGTAAAAAGATGAGTTAAACTTACAAGTTGAAGTTCTATCATCAGTTCAAGTGACACATTAAATTATACTGGACAATAAATTCACACTTTCAATAAAACTTTTATTGACGAGGTAGCTCAAGAAGATGAGTTCTGGATTGAATAGAGGCAGAGGTAGAGCCTTTGCCAAGCAGTGGGATAACCATGGCTATTAATAATAATTATTTAACATATCAAATCGATCATTTTTTGAGATTTAGGTGGACTTTAGGTGACTCAGCTTAAGAATTGAATCTTTCAAATCAGCCCTTGGATGTCGTAAAAATTTATTAAGGGAACCTACTTCCGCGAACTAGATCTGTGTATTGTATACCTTAACATCACGTGTTCAGCAATGGACGTATATATGCGGATGAGAATGTAAACTGTTTTGATTAGCTAGAAAATGTGTCATTTAAGAGACACACTTAAAACAATGCTGTCACTTCTTGTAGATAAGTTCTAAAAGTTAGTATCACTGAATGTGGCAGTTGTTCGAACGTTAACCTTTTCAAATACCCATTAAATAGTTATTTTACTGTTTAACGTTGACTATGTTGGGCAAATTGTAGTAAATTGTAGGCGTGGATGCAAATGTTGCAGCGGGCAGCATCTTTTGTTGTTGCAAGATTGTAAGGATTGCGATCATTATTAGCTTGATTTACAATTACAACACTATATCCAAGTTTTACTGTGTGAATATTGCTGTGCCATAGCAGGGTGCATTATTTAGAATGTTTCCCGTAACATAAAGATACGAATAATTTAGCTTGGGTAGGTTGAGTATCTGTATACATCTCTCGTCTCTTTGTGACCTATTGATTTTCTGCGCGACAAAAACCATCTACCGTAGTGGAAACCGATGTTTTTTTTTACTTTGGTAGATATCCACACCATAATCATTTCTCTTAGGAACTGTTCCCTGAAGGGTCAGGTTTGTTTCACGCATACTGAAATGATTTAGGATGAAATTATTTTGGAACAATAAACTATAGGTAAATATTTAATGATGTAAGATAATGATTTCCATCCTTCAAGTTATATTGCGTGAAACGAAGGAAAAGTGAACTTTTTTAGAACGTTTCCTACGTGAAATTGACTATAAACTACTACAGCACTACAGGATACGCTGCTGCCCGTTCCCGGGTGTATATCCCATGATCGCCTCGAACGACACCCGCAGAAAGAGAATGGTGTTAATTTAAAACATAGACGGCGCTGGTAAATTTCCGATCTAAGTGATTGCAGAGCGAACAAATTTAAAGATTTCTTACCATCATCGATGATGCCGGCGGCTTCATCAGCGGCGTTCTGGGCGAGGGCCTTCAGGATGGCTTCTGGGGTGGGGGGAGCGGTGGGCAGGTGCGCGCCTTGGGGCTGGAATAAAGAGAAAAAGGGATTGAAAATAAAACGCTCCTTGTCGTATGACAGAATTATATATGTGCGAGTGGCACACAAGAGTGTTGTGGATAAAACGTCTTGCATTCTTTAGATGTTTTGATCGTTAAAGTTGTATTATTATAAGTTTATGAATAAAATATTTTTATGCTACACTTCTCAGAAAGTTGATTGTTCCTGTTCCAACCATAACCTAGAAAGTTCGTCATTGTAAGCGTACTAAAAAGCGGGACAGAAAACTTTAAGGAATTTTATTTCTTTCATTTACGCGTTTAGCGGGAGAGAAAAGTGTTTGGAAATCCATTTTTTTTATTTCAGAAATAGCAGCCGGTAGCTATGGTTATTTTTATAACAGGTCAATCGACAAAAATTTTTTACTCCGAATCCACCGTAATGATTTGGCCTCTTCCGTACTATTCGGAACAATAATTTAAAAGAGAAACCATGTGAAAATCGTACGCGCGTATTTATTGCATACGATTTTCACATACTTCGTTTTTACATTTTTTATTTACAGGAGTGATTTTGAAGATTTTTCTGTTATGATTTTGAAGATTTACATGTTATGATTTTGATGTATCAGTCGGGAGAAAGTAAGATTCCTACCTCGTGTGTTTTAACGCCATCGGCTGCACCTCGTGCCCCAAATGACACACTCGATAGGAATCAATACGTTCTTGCCTAGGTGTACCTACAATGTACTTTTGTCATTGGTAATGAAATATTCTGACCGATACTTGAGGTAACAGTACCTACAGATATGTTGTGTTGTGACATTCGTTCCTTTAGAGAAGCTTTAAGAATATCAACAAAGAAGTTAATTATATAAAAAGCTCTTACCTGGAATCCGCCCTGGCCAGCAGCGTAGCTGATAGAGTAGATTTGACCATCATCACCGGTGTATGAGAAACCGCCCTGAGCTTCAATACCGTCAGCCTGGAATATAGTTATAGACCATCGATCAAAAATGTCCGGCTTTGCCGGCCCCCCAACTATACTTATTTTTGATCGAAGTTATAGACCAAATCAGAATGCTATTCTTCAACTTCAACTTCTTTCTTAATGGCGTCGCTTGCTTTTCGCTACGACTCTTGAAAACAGTCATATTTGACATAAATCAATTTTGATTTTTGGTGAGTTACAGTTATTTTAATGAAGCTTACATGAGGTAATTTAAATATTTTTAAAAGTACATTGACGAAGTTATTAACTGAAAAATCATACTACACTGTGAATGAATTTCTAGATGATAAACTACATTAATTATTTCTTTCTATTATACTGACATTATTGAATTGACTCATCTATAAAAAATTTCATCAAATCTTTTTCCACTCCTTATAAGTGAAGTCATTGTTAAATTGTGCACGGTAGAATAGCCCTGTAAAATTTCGAATTAAACATTCTGTTTTGCTAATGTTTTGTGGACTCGGTGTTTGTTTGGTTGGTTCTTGTTACTGCTCTGTTTCTTTTTTAAATTATATAGGTAAATCTGTGTCATAGGTAATTTACTAATCATTTTATTATTATTATTGTATGCATGTACTATGTTAGATTTGCACGCACTTTGAGGCAGGATGTAGTGAGACTATAATAATGGCTACTTTTTAGCTCGGAATTCCTACGGGGGCAGGAATTACGCGAGTGAAACCGCGAGGCGCTGCTAGTGTTTTATTATCCTTACCGCAAAACCTAGAGGTATAAACATGGCAAAACTCAGAAGGGCACAACCTAATCCTGGTCAAACTCAAGACCAGGTCGTGATAAAAATGCTCTTAACATTGGCAACAGTTACAATTACGCGAAATGTCAATGCCGCGATGCGTAGTTTAGTGCCGCTCACTTATAATAAAGAGCGAGCGTAATTACATGCGCGTGCGCAGTGCTGCACAATACAGAGACTCCATATCATAAACTTACAAGTCAGTTGTTAAAATGTCAGTTAATTTTAATATATTAAGGAACTGATTTAACACAACACGTATTTAAATGTGTGTTCGAAAAAAAAAGTGAATTCAAATCAAAAGCCTGACGACATGATCATCGATCGATTAACAAAAATTTCATCATGATCAGTTTAGTTGGGGAGTGAAGATTATTTATTAAGTACGTACTTCCTTAATAATATATTTTGCCTGTTAATCTTGTTGATATTATAGTAAGTTAGGTGTAAAATCAAACTCTACATTCCTCTGGCCTCTGTAAATTAAGACAAGTCTGCTGTGGTCGCTGCTTCCGAAAATTATATTTAAAAAAAAAAAAAATGCTGGACAATTCACACAGCATCATCTAGCCCGAAGATCGTACACACATTTGTCTCGAGGCGGAAATCGAACCCGCAACCTCCTGCGTCGCAGGCAGACCTTCGCCCACTGCGCCACATCGGTCGTTAAATATAGAGTCAAAAAAGTAGACTCAAAAATTATTATCATCAATATTTACGCTGTTTGAGCTGTGGTACCTTTGTACAAGTTGTACTGTAGTTCAAAACCATCTTTGCATAACGATTCATCGCACGGAACTGTAATTCTCTAGAATTATCTATAACTTGATCTTTCGTTTGACTGCTAATGTAACTGTCAAAACTTCATGTTGGCGATAAATATTACACAGGGTGTCCGAAGATTTATTTTGATACTTCATGGAGCTAGGGTTTATTCCCATTTGCCACCGTGATCGATCCCCTTAAGGGGAAAAATATTAATAATAAATTCTTTATTTCCTCTTCACAATAGGTTTCTTAAAATTAAGTTATTATAAGCACAGTGCGTGGAACGATATTGAACCTGTACTGTGAGCGGCTGGAGCTTGTTATAAGTTTCATAAAAAAACTGAAAATGCAAGTCTCCAGGGCCCTCACTCCCACAAATGGAAAAAAAGTTCTATCTGTCTTCCTACTTGCAACGGTGGGACAGATATACTTTTATTTATTCAATAAAGTTCTATCTGTCCCCTCGTAACTAACAGGGCGTCAGATAGAACTTTATCAAAAAATAAAAGTTATATCTGTCCTCTTTTTTCAAGGGGAGAGATTAAACTTTTATTAATCAGAAAATGTGTAAAATTTTGATTTATATGTTGTTTCTTTATCCTAACCACGAAGTCAAGCTCTGACATGCCAAATTCTGTTACTGGTTTCTCAAATTTGGTTCGAATCTGGAGCTGGATTACTGAGCTGGACCTACTCTCACTCAGATATGTAAAATAAATCACTTGAGTATGAAAACATTTGATTATTTCAATACTAATCGCTTATTACTATTACCCTGTATACATTTCATCAGCTGTGGTAAGTACTGCGATGCGTTAGGAAATTCGTGTAGATGAATATTGAAATATCAATTTATGATCACACTGAAGACCAATAATTATTATTTATTACTCACTAAACGTACTTAAATTGAATTTATGGGTAAATCCGGTTTCAAAATGTCAATTTATTATAATAGTACGAACCTATATATCGGAAACGGTTTTACAATCTTTTGCTCCAAGGACTAACCACTCCCTTTTCCATTTATCTTTGTACGGACGTCCGATATTATTCTTATTTTACTCATCTTCAACGAAAGGTTATTGTAATTTAAAAGATATTTAGACAATGCCGATGTCAAAAATTTTACCTCATTATTTTCGACGGACGAAGATCCAGTAAAAAGGTATTTTCTAGAAAACTATCTATGATTTACATTACTGCTATATATAATGTTATTCTAAACTAGTAAAGTAGTACTGTAATGTAAACTAAAGACACCGTATATCTTGTGAATTCCCAATATGTCAATGTAGCCCCAAAATGAGTCAAAGTAGCCCCAGTTTATAGTATAGTAGTAAAGTATTATTATACCTTACTTCTTCACGATAATGGGTTCTTCCCAACGCCTCACGAAACGCAACGTCTCACAAAACTCAGAGCGCCGTGATTTATAATCTACATCATCTATTATTTATCTTTTTCAGTGACTATCTTTCAAATGATGAAATTTTAAGATTTTCAAAGACCGCTGTCAAATTGACAGTAAAAAAATAAGTGACACTAATTGTCACAAACGCATAAAAGGTATGGTAATAGTCGGATACATTTTATATTCTTTTTAGCTCATTAAAACTATCCGACTAAAGCTTTGAGCCTTCTCTAAGTTTGTTAGTTCTCCTGTTGAGTAAACAAAATTAAGATGCTATTTATTTGCAATTCAACTAACGCAATAGTAGCTACGATCCCACCTGTGGCACGCCTTGGTCATTGCCCTTTACAGTACGCGCCTAGTTCACTGGGTCAACCACATTAGTAATTGTCACTACAGAAAGCACAGTAAAGACTTTGATCAAATTGAATTTGAAGCCTGCTTGCTTGTTTTTAACTCTATTAACAAAGGTTATAAGGCCCGTATTATGAAAGCTTCCTGAGTCATCGATCTATGTTAGAGTGTCGTTTGTTCCACAGAAACGTGTCACTCAAGCATAGATCGATGACTGAGCCAGCATTGATACGAGCCATAGATTTTACGAATCCAAGTGCATTCATCCTATTGATTAATCTCTTAATAGGTATATGAAAAACAAAAGAAGGTATATCGTTACAACGACATCACCTCCTTTCTTTTGTTTTTCAAAAGGGTCTCAGCTTTGTTAAACTGGGACACTATTGTGCTGACCAATCGCTTCACTATGGTATCGCAGCAGAATCACAAAAATCTTTGGATAAAAATTACTCGAGATAGTGCGTTTTTGCTAGGAGATTAATATAATCCTTTCAATCTTGACACTTTTGACGTGCGTCCCTCCTTCTGGTTTCTTTTATTTACGGTAAAATGCCAAAAAGTGTGTCTCTGTGGCGATACCAATACCACTGTCTTAATGAAGCTATTGGTTTAGCAAAATAGGGCTTTGCTTAGCGTGCTCATACAGGGTCATTGTTAAATTAGTAACACTACGTGAACTGCAGGTCCTGCCCATCATCACAAACACGTTCGTGAAGACATTAGGTATAGAAAATGTATAGAAAATTTCATAAAAAGAATACTGAATGGTTCAAACAGTTACTCACCCACAGGAGTTAGTAAGTAGATGAATCTTACCTCCCTCCCTTGTTCTTCCCCCTTGATACCGTTCTCAGTTTCATAGTTGTATCTGAAGGAATCTTCTTTCACATCAGAGTCCAAGGCGATGATGCGAGCGTTCCTTTCGTACTGGGCCTGAGGGCGGTTCGACTGCTCCGGGTAGGGCAGGGCGGCCGCGGCCACGGAGATTAGGGCGGAGATCACGAACTGGATAATGAAAAGGTTCAGTTATAAATATAAAACTGTAAATAACTTCTTTTATTTCTTTAGGCTTACAGAATAGCCTCAAGGAAAAGTCAAATTATTTTTGACGTGGGGAAGGGGTTTAGATCCTTGATCTATTTTTATTAAGGAAGTAGGTATGACTAAACAAAATCCTAAAAAAAGGTGTCCCGTTACTTCAAATTTTTTAATGTGACCTATCTAATCAGTTTGGACAGTTTATAAGAAAATCTTGTCAAAGTTTATTCTTATTGCGTCGAAAGTGAAACTTTTAAAGATTATAATCATGTAACAGTTGGTAAAACTATGAAACAATATTAATTTGTTAAGTTTAAACGTAACCAAACAAGACTTAATGCCTCCTGTGATTAAGTACATAATTTAAGATCAAAGTACAAAGCTAGTTCGCACACAAGCGTATGATGTAAGAAATTTACAGTCATAAATCAATATCGCTTTCCTTATAACCACGGTCGTCTAATAAATCAAAGTAATATTTTTAGGGTTCCGCAACGGTTGCGAAACTTCCAATAATTTGCCTTGATCCATAATTCACATAAAGGTTAAATAACAAAATAGGATTTATTTGAATAAATTTGGGTAGGTAACGGTTTTGGAATTAGTTTGGTTCAAATACAAAAGGGCAGGTAGGTCAAAGTTGAACGTAATTGACAGTTATTTTTATAAAATATTTTTAAATGTTCTTAATTGATTACTTAATAATTAAAATCTCGTAAACATTATTTAAATAACCTTCATAAAACACTAAATTTGATAATGTTTTCGAATGTAATTGGTTTTTTTTACATCATTTTATAGGGAGGTCTTTCAGATGGCTATTTACACAAGACCACAAAGACGTTAAGCTTTCAATATTCTCTGTATGTACTATGCATCAAAAGTGCCCATATATGATATAGAATGCAGTAAAACATAATATATGGCACAAAATGGTTTACCGCCATAATCTGTCTCGAGTCCACATAAAAAGTTTCACAAAGGTGCGCCGCGTTCGGCTATTGTTTTGTAATTCGTCTATTCTGTCCTGAGGCTGCGACTGCGATCTAATCAGAGATAGCTTAGCATTGTTGGATGTGGCCTTAGAGGCTATTTGTATGTTGGTTAAGTGTTTTTTGGGACAAAATTTTAAAATAACTGGCCATAATTATGATGTTTTTGTTTAATTGTTTGTCTTGTTCTTTTGTTTTTAAAGATTAATTTGTAAGTAGGCGTAGTTTGGTGAATAATAATCATATTATGTCAATTAAGCAGGTAAAGTAGTTTATTTATTTTACGCAATGTATTTATTTTTCTTGAATGATTATTTTATGAAACTATTGATCTCAACTAACATATTTTTCGCTGTTTACCCTCACATTAATGATTTTTTTCATTGATCAGAAGAAATATATTAAAATACACCATCACTATGGAAAAAAAATGTACGGAACCACTTTTCCCAATCAAGCTTAAACCATAAAGCTCACTCTGACCCAATAACAAAGCACTTGCAAAAAATCACATTGCACAACCCGTCACGCCTATCAATAAACATAACTATCGAACTATCGATAAACATATCTATCGACATATCGATAAAGGAAACTATCGACAAAAACTATCGATATCTGAACACGACTCACCAATTTCATGGCTGATGCTTTAGGTCGGAGGTGAACAGACAAAGTGATGTACGAACTTACATTCCCCCCTATTTATACCTACTAGCTCTAAGTAAGCGTTACAAAATTTATTCTAGATAATAATGAATGCTTTTCCCAACTTTGAAGTTCAGTCGATGATTTTTGCGGTGTTCGGTTTGGCATTTTTTGCGTAATATAAACGTCTTCTGCCTTACCAGTTAGCTATGGTTAGGAAATAGAGATAATGAGATGTTGATGTGGGTGGTATAGAGCATATAGCTGGAAATCTTGTCATATAGAGTAATGAGCTTTGGAGAAAACTGTAGGAAAATATTAGTAGCGAATAAGAATAGGTAGTCTGTGAGTTTTAACTCTATGGTTAAAGTTTTTTTTATTCTAGAGGTGGGTGCTGTAAAAAACAAAAGACAGCTAGACGAAACGATTGTCTTTTTAAAAGATTGTTTTTTTTTAAGAAATCGGAAAGTCGGAAATGATACAATACAATACAATATATCTTTATTGCACACCAAAAATGAAAATGAAATGATGTTCTTTTCTACTTGTCTAATAGGCACCAACGTTTGTTCTACGATTTTTTTCACATCGACAGACATTTTCTTTCTTCTTAGCAAAATCACTTTTTTGAAGTTTCGAGCGTTTTATATTCAGGGTCCAGAATTCTGTCTTTTCGGCTTGGTACACCATTACGTGGTACCTTTATGTAAAGGGAAATTCATAATAACTAATACTGAGATGGTCTCAAATCATTCGTTGCATGTATTTTTAAGAGATATTTTTATATTATATTTTTAAGAGAGAAAAAAACGAGGATTCTCGTTCGGCTCTGTATCACGAAAAACTAAAAAAAAACCTCTTTGGAACTAAGATAAAGATAGACGAAGCTTTTTAGTTTTTTTTTCAGAATAACCATTTGATTATGTATAATTTTCAACCTTTTTATCCCATATTTATCTCACTAATATTATAAATGTGAAAGTTTAGATGGATGGATGTTTGTTACTCAATCACGCCAGAACGGCTGAACGGATCTGAATGAAATTTGGCACAGAGATAGATTATAGTCTGGAATAGAACATAGGCTATTTTTTATGCCGAAATTTCCACGGGAACGGGAACTACGTGGGTGAAACCGCTACTGCCGTGAACTAGGCGCTGCTAGTTTTTAAATAAATTAGGTATTCCAGCGTCCATCAAATTAAATCCTACGCTTGACCAGCTCCGATATATCCGTGAGCAAATGTTGATATCGTTCATCTAAACCGAAGTTTCGCCTTGACCCAACCTTTAGTTCTTGATACAGCTCCTCGACCTATATTAGACAGGAATTTGACCTTTTCCGGTATTGTTTGCGGGCACATAAAGATATTACAGTCTGCCGACTAAATAACTTGTAACAATACTGATAGTCCTCGATTGTCATCTTACCAAGTTTGTTATACTTGTGGGTTCTTTCGGCTTTGCAGACTAGTAAAGATTATTGATATCAAGACGACCGATGTGGCGCGGTGGGCGAAGGTCTGCCTGCGATGCAGGAGGTTGCGGGTTCGATTCCCGCCTTGGGACAAATGTGTGTACGATCTGCAGACATTTGTTCAGGGTGTTCTGGTCGTTTTCTATGTATAATAAAACATATCTATCTATGTATTGTATCGTATTATATGTAAGTATATCAGTTGTCTAGTACTTAGCCATAACACAAACTCTGCTTAGCTTGGGGCTAGATAATGCTGTGTGAATTGTCCAGCATAATATGTTTTAATATAATATGTAATAAGGCCGTTCAATTCGTTGCCCTAATGTTTTTTTTTATGTATTTTGTGATTTCTGAGTTCTACAGGTGATTTGGCTGGCTTTGCCAACAAATATGTAATTTTGCGACTATTGCATACCATTTGATACGAGTCAGAGTCAATGCTAAAACGAACTTCTAAATTATCGTTTTGGAGTATTTTGATATGTATGGGATTTTGTATTTTATTTACACGCGTGACGCAGGATAATGGGGCATCCATTATTATATCTAGGAATTAAAAATTAAATTAAATTTGAAAAGTAATTTTGATGCCAAAAGATTATTAGATACCAACCACGTGAACAAAATTACGGAATCACGGTCAGAAACTTGTTTTTAGGCATAGGTAGTTTTCCTGACAGGGAAATATTGGGAAAACGGATCATAATCCACAAAGACACTGGTCCCAACCAGATTATGATCCATGTGTCATGTAAGACTTGGCTGTTATCAATACAACAGAGACGAACTTTTTTGTAAATATTTTTTATTACACCTTTTCGACCCTTAATAATTATCCTAACTCTACCTAGCTCTACCACGGCAAGTTTAAATTTTAAACTTTATATTTAATTATATACGCACTGCATTATAATTATATCAGAATCTGTGTCCATTTCACAGTGTTTATAAAAATTAAAAAAAAACATAAGTAGGGTTAACATTTGATTTCAACATTCCATGATAAGTGTTAAAAGTTGGTTGGTAGCGTCTAAAAATCTCTAAGAATAAGATTTCATTGAAGTTCATAACTGTGACTAATCTATTCGACGCAGGAATTCAGGCATAATAGCATAATATCAAAATTACATCCGAATATAAACGGTGTCCTTGGAGAGGCATTATTGATAGATGGTAAGGGTGTGTTCCGTTTGGCACCCAAACTTTGTGATGTAGGTCACAGTTAACTTTACATTAGCCACACTCGACGAACAGATGTAGGAGAGAATTCAAACATTATGGCATAACTAAAACTAAGTTTGTTATCAAATGCTGTACCTAAAAACGACCACGAAACTCACGGGTTAGAGAGGCTTGGTAGGACTTTAGTCTGACGGTCGGCCAGATATCAAAACAATTGACTTTTGCATTTAGAATCAGAGATTCATTTTAAATGTTATATGAATCTCTAATTGCAAAAGCCAGTGTTGGGTGTATGGGGAACAAACTTTTTAGAACAATGCCTGTATCGTAGGACGATACTAGCAATTATTAAGGTATTTATCTATGCACAGAAGTCTAAATTGTGCCATATTATGCTAAGACTGGCAAGTTGCAATTGTCATGTAGTACAATTATAAATATTGTGAATTGTGACTAAAAAGGCCAGTATCTCAAGTGGCCAGTACCTGAAGAACTCACTTTAATTCAAGTTTTTACTCTACGTATAAAATTGATGCAGTGGGGCCACGAACCTACGATTTTAACTATGACTGGTAGTCCCACTAAGCAGTGGAACCACGAACCCATGATTTCAGGGATAGTGGGACCACGAGTAATAGTGGTACAATCCCAGTGGGACCACGAGTCGCGACCCGTCATGTATACATTAAATTAATAATAAATAAAAAAAAATGTTTATTTCTGTAGATCTTAAACATAATTACGTAATTGGTATCATAAAATGTTATGTTATTATTTAGATTTTTGATCTCGGTCATGTGAATGGTTTTGTTATAAAAGGCAGTTTTATAATAAAATCTGAATTGACTTATGCCGATGTTTTACAAACCTTTTATTATAATTAAGCTAAGTTGGTCATCCAAGATCAAAACTCAAATTTTGAATGAAATCTGAATTGTGACCAAACTACCGATGCTTCAGAAAACTTTTGTTATTTGGTCATCCAAGATCAAAACCCAGTAACTACTGTCATGACATGCATATCTGCATGCTAAGATCACTTGCTCTTTAATGTCACGTTGCAACACCGTGAATTATGTTGTTAATCAATCTAAAATATACTTTAATCGAAGTTTGACAATGTAGACGAATCATTATCCCTACCGATGGAATTGATTTTGCGAATGTTACAACTACCTGTCTTCCGATTTATTCAGTTCTTTTTTATTTATTTATTAAAAACAAGAGACTATAGGGACTTTGTCGCTCAGCGACCACATTGCATCTTAATCACTTCTAACATATCATTAGACAATAAGAAAAGTGCCAATGGACACGTTCTTAGTATAAAGTTTATATAAAAATAAGTTAAACAAAATTACCAATTCTGTAGCTAGATTGTAATTTTACTCTAGTGTATGTACCTAACATTAATCTAAAATGTGTATATATCTACTAGATATGAAAAAGAAACTTCTAACATAATATAATTTCATCGTGTCACCATTCAGATATCATCAGGAAACAAAATGTGGCAGGATACCACATATTATTTACACACGTTAAGAGTTCGTTAATATTGGCAGCGCCTACAAGTCCGGTTAACTGAAGTAGGAACGCAAAACCAGCCACGTATTGTATAGGGCTAGGCAGTTGATTGAATGGCTAATTAAGCTCGTTGGCTGCGGCATATACATTAAATAAATAGTAAATAAATAAATCGTTTATTTCTGTAGGGTTTATTATGTTTATAACGTAATTGGTAACAAAACATTTTGTTTTAGACCTAATTCACTATTGGTTCAACTTCTTGCTCTATGTTCAGAGTTATTTTGACGGTCTTGAGTGTGAATAGAGTGTTTAAATAGTAAAAAATATTCATCATCTACGACTAAGCTAAACAGAGCTTCTGTTGCCCATAACACATCTAATACCCATACATGATTATGTATTATGGATTATGGTGCTACGACTTAGAACGTATTGCCACTGGGCAGGTCGGAGGTAATGTCAGTAGGTCAGACTAGACCATGCATACCTACTCATAGAACAATGTTAAGTAGGTGTTTATAGTTTGCTTTGTAGTTAAAGAATCTTGGTGCTACATTATGATAATTTTAATACAGATATTTTTTTTAAACCTGAGAAGCATCGGCACTGCATGGACTGCTATTTATTATTATTTATTAGGTACTGTTAAGTGTTAAATAAGTATGGGAAGGAGTGGAAGAAGGAAGAAGAAGGAGGAGTGGAGAAGAGTGAGTAGAACAGATACATTGACACACAAATACAGATTATAATAATTTATTCAATACTACAAAGCAACCGAAAAAGATATAACAATTATTTATTTATATAAAAAATATTTAGAAGACATAATTCAGTCTTTATTTATGAATTAAAATTAAAAGCAGGCAATGACCAACGATTACCGAATATCAAACGTCGAATACATAATATTGCAATAAGTACTTTAAGTGATTAATCAATGATCATCAAAATTACGATGTTAACTAGGTGACGCAATATGAAAGGTAAGGCTAAACCTGGCAAAACGCACACCTAAATCAAATTAAAACAAATGAGTTCTAGCAATGAGAGGCTTACGATTAATTCAAAATAGCTCGATAGATGGCGAATGGCAATTCGCGCACGAAGGATTCCGTACCACTATCTATAAAAACGGCAAAAAAAATCACGTTTGTTGTATGGGAGCCCCCTTAAATATTTATTTTATTCTGTTTTATAGTATTTGTTGTTATAGCGGACACAGAAATTCATCATCCGTGAAAATTTCAACTGTCTAACTATCACGGTTCATGAGATACAGCCTGGTGACGGACGGACAGACGGACAGACGGACAGCGAAGTCTTAGTAATAGGGTCCCATTTTTACCTTTTGGGTACGGAACCCTAAAAATATGAAGATCACGAAGGTCGCATGGACTATGGACTAACAAAATGACCTCATAAATTTTTAAGAAAGTTTGAATTTCAAGAAGTTGAGCATACCTTCAGTTACCGGACACTGACACGGATAATACTCGGACAATTTTACTTACGCCATCTATCGAGCTACTTGGAACTATTCGATCATTTAATAGTTTTATATCAAATGGAAAACCCTAATTTCTACAAAATTTCTTAGTTATGTCATCTCACTTCACATTATCGCTGATTAATTCAGATTCACACAACACACATTGGCTGGATTCTGCATACGAATAAAATACAAAATAATAAATGAGCGCCGATAAGGATCATGTTCATGTAGCAGTATCTAAATTAACCCATAGTCTATAGTGAGGGTTGCAGACCGGAAGCTAAGCTATCTAAGTTGAGGTGAGCTCGCATAGTAGACGTATTTTTCATGTCACACATAGCTTAGTTTGCATTAGTCTGCACACAGGCACGAGTATGAAGGACTGCGTCAGCTATGCGAGCTAAGCCAGAACTAAGTTGGCTTAACTTTCGGTGTGCAAGTCATTCCGCATAAAGGTGTGCGTGCTTTCAGCTTTCTGTTGTGTTCGGCTTATAGAAATAGGTAATCGGTATTTCTTGGACTTTATTTTTTTACTTTTATTGGATTTCGCGTGATTTTTATAACAATAGCCGGTTTTTCATCCGCTTGTCACATCGTGTGTTGTTCAATAATTTGTCATTTGTAAACAAATTGTCTACCCGGCTATCGTCAACGATGTGTTAAACTAAGGTCAAAAATAACAAGCGGATAAAAAACCAGCTGTTACTCTTACAACTGGTTATTCACACGCTGTTTAACTAATCAACGGTTTTTTCTCTTGCTCAATTGACTTTGACTAGAGATTCATTGAATAGTTATTCATACAGATATTCAGTGTATAAGTCGTATAGAGTAAGATTGCAATTGAAAATGGTATGCTGTCACGCTTAAATCGTATTTAGCAAATGATTAAAGCGGGACAGCAAATATGATTTAAGCGAGATAGCATGACAATATTTTAATCACGATCCTAAAATCACGGCATATGCGCATGACCAAGCTGTTAAAGAAATGAATCCTTACGGAATACAAACCATTTGCTTTTGATATTTTCGATTCAAACGCCTATGCTTACTCATGGCCTAGCGGCCATGAGTAGCGATTCTTGTAATATTTGTAACAAACAACCTAGCTATGGCATTCGCTGTAGTAGTTTTCTTACTGGCATAAACATTTATCAAAGGGCCTAATGTTTTTTGTAGCCTTCAAAGCTCATGGGATAACCGGGATGGAAAGCATCTTCTGGTTGGAAGGCAGTGGTCTCGTATCTATAGGTTTGAGCTCCTTGCTGGCCGCCTTGATGGCCAATTTCCTGGCCGGATTGTTGGTGACCGGCCAGTTGATGGCCGGCAAATTGTTGGCCAGATAACTGATGATCAGCGGAAAGATGATGACCAGACAGTTGTTGACCGGATAACTGATGACCAGATAATTGTTGAGCGAATAGTTGATGACCAGACAATTGTTGCCCGGAGAGTTGATGACCAGACAATTGTTGACCCAATAGCTGATGACCAGCCAGTTGGTGGCCAGATAGTTGACTGACTAGTTGGTAGCCGTGTTGCTGATGATCAGCTGATCCGGACTCCAGCTGGATATTCTGTTGATGATGTTGAGCTGGCTCTTCATATTTGCCTGCAAATAAAAAACAAAATCAAACTCTCATAAACTTCGTTTAATAAAAATGGTTTCTAAAAATGACGAGTTAGATTAAGTGTCAAACTACGAGTTATAAAAACTGCGAATACAAAATTCAAAATCAAACGCGAGAACCGCATACATTGAGTTGAAAACATATTTATTCTGGCTTCGGCTGTCGCTCTAAGCACTTCACAATCGCCAATCGCACCACCACCACCGCGCCGCCGCGGTATCGGCGCGGTGGTGGTGTCGGCAAATGGAAACCAGCAAACTAAACTTGGAACTCGTTCTCATCAGCAGTGTAGAATTCCGAGTATCTCGTCGTCGTCTCCAGTGTAGGAGAAGTACCATGGGCGTGAACAGAGACTTGACTTCAGTCAATTTAGACTAGTTTGCCAAGGCAAAGATCTGCCAACAGGAAGAGCAGGTGTTATTGTGTTCAATGATCGTTCGACAAAGTTTTAGATTCTGCTGGTATGTGTTCTGGGTCTGGGTGTTTTATGTCCACCAGTCATCAGCTTTCATTGCCAGATATTGCTGAGTAAAAATGTCCAGTATTAAGAATGTATAATTAGAACACGGCTGAATCTACTAGAATGCAAACTTTGCGTGACAGATCCATCCCTCTGTTATAGTTCGTTTGGCTCCTTCAGTACCTGTATCACCAGTTTCTCATAACCGTTACTTACCATCATCATACACCCCAGCTGCTTCATCCTTAGCATTCTGCTCCAAACTCTTCGCAATCGCCTCTGGTATCGGTGGGGGCGTCGGCAGATGAGAACCCCGAGCGTGGAACCCGTTCTCATCAGCGGTGTAGGATACCGAGTAGACTTGACCGTCGTCTCCGGTGTAGGAGTAGGACCCGTGGGCGTCTGTGCCTGACTCGTGCCCGGATATGGAGCCTGCTTCTTGGGCTTTTATGCCTGGAAGGAGCAAAAATAACTGAGATTATATGTTAATAATAAACTATGTCGTTTCTTCTCACGTCGTAGTACTAAAAAGGAAGGAAATATTGTATTACGTAGATGTTATTCACAGTCAAATTGTTGGTGTGAAAAAGTAAAAATTCACTTAAAAAGTTATAAGTATTCTTACATCTTAGCTTTGGCGTTTAGCTCCAATTACAAGCGCATCAGGTAGAGTGCCTGTATCAAATATAGCTTTTTTCGTGGAACCAACGCCTTTGTGAATATGAATGGCAATAAACTTATGTTGCGCTTGAGCTTTTGAAGCTTATGGATAACTTTATACAGCGCCTGATGTACAGTGTAATTTATTTGAATTTAAATAATAGAAATTAGGAATAAGTAGGTGTAGGTACGAAGGGAAAGTTAAATCAAATGTTTTTGGGTCGAACGGAGCAAAATACCTATTGGGTAGAAAAACTTTGGGTTGAACGGGGAAGCACTCATAAAATGCATTGAATGAGCAAACAATGAAAAAGCCTGGTAAAGACCGAGAAATGTGACTTATCCATAGCGAGCCCGCGCGGGCCGTACGCTAGTTACGTTATAAAATTCATAAAATATCGTCATAACTACTTGGTTCGTTCTGCGTACTCGTTCAGTCTGCCAATAAGCCAAAGTGCATAGATATTACAGCAACTTCGGTGACTCTTTATGATCCAAATGATAAAAACGATTAGAATAGGTCAATTACAACTACCTAATATGATCATGCCATGCTGTTTGAAATTTGCAAATGTTCTTACCGTTTTCAGTCTCATAAGAGTACTGGTAGCTATGCCCATCCCTCTCCGACACATGACTCAATATCCTCGCACTCTTCTCACCAGCTGGTCTTGAACCAGCATATGCCAGTTCATGACCCTGCTGTCCAGAGAACGCGTGTGATTGGTCACCTCCAGCGTTGTAGGCGTGTGATTGGTCAGAGTATAGCCCTTGTTGCTGGTACTCGAGCGCTGATTGGTAGATTTCGGCGGAGTTGGCATAGTCTTCTGCTGGTTGGCTTGTGTAGACTTGGCCGGCTGCGGCTGCGGCTACCATGGCGGCGAATGGAGTAAGCTGGAATAAGTAGAACTTCGATATAGTTGAGGATTGTTGTAGTGATATAAGTAGATAGAGTCAACATTTTTAGCAGCTTAAGCTAGTTACTTAGAACATGACGCGCGCACTGGTGTCCCGAAATACAGGAAAACACAAAACCTTTTGTTGATCACTATGCCTACCACTAGGTGGTTTACTAAGACCAAATGGTCTAATAAATACCTACAACTTTGCTATAGACGTCAGCCGACGAATCCAACTCGGGTGGGCAGCGTTCAGGAAGCTTCGCTATACCTTTTCATCACAGATACTGCAGAGCCTCAAGACGAAAGTTTTCAACGAATAATGCCAGAGATTTCCTATGGATCCGAGACGAGGTCGCTAACGATAGGCCTCGTTTAAAAGCTCAGAGTCGGTCAGCCGGCTATGGAGAGAGCTATGCTGGGGGTTCCTTATTTGAGAGAATCCGGAATAGGAAAGGAAATCCGTAGAAGAACCAAAGTCACCGCCATAGCTCTCAAAATTAGTAAGCTGAAGTGGCAGTTGGCAGGTCATATAGCTCGCAGAATTGATAACCGCTGGGGAGTAAAGGTTCTCGAGTGGTAGCCGCAAAGGAATGCGAAACGGAGTGTTGGGAGACCATTAACTCGATGGATCGACGACATCGTAGCGCTCGCAGGGAGTCGATGCTATTCGTGGCCTTTAATCAGCAGTGGACGTGTATGGGCTGATATGATGATAATAATGACAAATACCCCAAAAACTGTGGAAAAGTCCCGTTAGCTGCTTTTAAAAGAAAAGCTAGGACCAACTTGACCAACTGGTAGCGTTAGCAGAAGCTTTTTAGCTGTTTCAAAAAATTAGAGCTTTTTGCAGTAGGTATCCAAAAATGGCCTAGTGCAGTTATATATTTATTTATTTAGTATGGACCAACAACAGCGGGAACACAGTACACAAGGGAATAAAGATTATAACTAAAAACTTGAGGTACCTAGGTACTGATTCCCTTTTTATAGGTGTAATACGTATATAAAACTTAGAACTAAACTAGTTGGCAAAACAAAAATGCAAACTTGCTATTTTTTTCAAGCTATGTTTTCTCTATAACCGCTGGGGCAACATGGTCCATCTATCACCAAGGTTTGTTGGTAAAATAATCACAATTCATAACAAGAGAAAAGCTTTGTCGCTCCAGGGCTAATTAAACTATTAGAATAGTCGCCCAATTTTAAACCACTTATATTATATCCACGGTTGCGTCACTTCTTATCACGACAAACTATTATTAGAACTCTCACTTAATTATTTTACGCACTAAACACACGAAAAACGTACCAATTTCATTATGCTTTTTTGCTACTATTGAAGACAGTCGTCGAGAGAATGCGTTGATACAATTTCTTCCGTTCGTTTTTATAGCAAAATGTTTTGTACGCATGCCTTCGAAGGTATATCAGTAGCATGTGGAGTGGGTACAACGAATGTGAACTTGGGACATCTTGATGTTGAGCTGTTATGTGGTGTTCGAATCCGAGTCCATATTAGGCAGTTGTGCTTTTGCTTATTGCACCTAGGACCACTTTAGTTTTTGTCTCCTTAACATACATTTAGCTCCTTGCAGCGCCCCTACCAGATAGAGACGAACTATTATCTTAGTATGACAGTCATCCAATAGTTTCAGACAATTTATTATACAGTCATGGTCATTCCGGCTTCGATATAGGATATCTACAAGGGAATATATCTAATTATTTTGTAATAAATCTCCCTGACTAACTTTGTAGTTACAGTTTCAAGATATTGCTTCTCAAAAACAGAATAATAAAGAAATAAAACTTTAAACAATTAATAAGGTAAACCAAAGAAAACTTTTATAGTTTTAAAATAAAGATCCTAAACTAAAATACCAAAACCCAGTAACAAAAACTATTTTCAGATAAATTATTTTCAGTTAATATTATTTTATCAACTGACAATAATTTTTGTGTACAGATTTTATGTCCTATTAACTTTCCAGTTCTTATTCTTCAGTAAGTTTTATTAACACAACAAACAATCCTCAACCTCCTTTTCAGTTAGTAAAATACACTGTATTTACTTAATTCAATGACAAAATACCAGAAGCACAAACATACTTAAACATGTCCCATGTTCACAGTAGACGTGATACTCAGTAGGCACGGTAGGTACAGGCGCGCAGAGCATTGTTAGGTAACGTTAGGTAATAAGATGCGCCCAGTGGATGAACAAGTGGAGCGGATTTTGGGTAGAGCTAGTAACTTATAGAATCGACATAAGCTGAAATTCGGACGAAAATAACATGACTACATACGAAAATAATGTGACTCGTGGTGGAAAATACAAATATTTATTTATATATTTGGAAATAAATTATATGTCTGTCTTTCATTTCTTTTCATTGTTTTCTAATTCGCTTTCAGTTACTTACGTGGTCGCAGCATATTAAAAGTATCGGTCTACCACAGTACATTGATTTAAAATGATACAGTCTATATTTTTAGAATCACGAAATAGGGTAGGTACTCCAATAGTAGACCACCAGGCACCCTGATTAAAAAGGCTACACTTGATAGGCCTTATGCCCAGTCCAGCAGTGGAAGTGTATGGGCTGATTTGATGATGATAACTAGCAAAAAAGTTACGGAAACACCTGTAGAGGCTTTCCTGTAAATAAATGATTCTATTCAATTGTAAGACCACGTGTTGCGCTGAAAGCCCAGCCCTGGAATGAAGTGGTTGAAATCGTATCCAGAGATCGGAACAGGTATTTGGAAACAAGAAATACTAGGCGCCCATAAAATCATGGGAGGTGCGCTGCAAACAAGTGGCACAAATTACCCGTAGGAGCACCTGTGGTGCCATAGAGTTCCACATCATAGCTAGTGGTGTAATGGAATCCAGTGTTCAAACAGGTATTTTGAAAGTGAATACCAGGCGCTCATGAACCCAAAGGAGATACGATGCAAACAAGTGGCAATCATTTCTAAAAAACAACCTGTGGTGATATAAGCCCCACCCTTATGGCAAGTGCTTCGATCGAATGGCAGCCAGTAGTGTACTTAACAAGTGTTTGAAACGTGAACTACCAGGCGTTCATGAAATCATAGTAGCAAACAAGAAGCAAAAACTGCTAAGAGGCAACCTTTGCTTAATTAATCCCCACCCTTGCAGCAAGTACTTTAAATAGAATCCAGTGCTATGTGCTATAAAATTAGTTATACTCTATGATGTGGAATTTAAGGTCTCAAATCACATCACATCCTGTTAAAGATGAGACCAAGACTCCAACAAGTTATTCTGGCAAATGGCCAGAATAACTTGTTAAAATAAAATGGCCTTGTACTATGAACCCTTCATAAAAATGGGTCATTAAACTCATTAACCACCAGAATTTACTTGTCGGACGTTCACTCGGCAAGTGATTAATATGGGTTACCGATAGCAAAGTGGTTTCTTCATATTGTTGATTTTGAATAGATTGTTTTTGATCGATTTACTATGGCTTCAAACTTGTTGAGTTTATAGTTTAATAACTAGGCTGGAGTAAAATCAATACGATGTCTGAGGAATAATTTAGTATCGAGCTATTCAACAGATTGCATTTGAAGTAAAGAACCAGGTTCTCATAAATTCAAAGAGAAACGCGTTAAAATAACCTGATAAGGGGCAACAAGTTTTACGCAAAAAGAAGTAGGCGTCCATAAAAATTAGGAGGTGGTACTAATTCCACGAGGCTTTGAAGCCAACAAGTGGTTAACGACTGTAGTCAGGTGTTACCTATAATACTGGGGTTTCGATACAATATCAGAAAATCAATTAAATTGGTGAATAAAATCCGAGGTCAATCAATAATTCACTGGAGGTATTTTTAGATTCGCAGTAAAGTAGAATCCTGGTAATAAACAGGTTGATTGCCAAGTGAAATACTAGGAGTTCATAGTTGCGTGAAAGTTTAAAACACATATTTACCCCAACAACTAGTATACCAGTTGAACGACCTTTACTCCTAGAAGTCTGTACAATCATAAAGACTACAGTAGTCTTTATGTTTATCACCAATACTCCAACTCTTTCTAAGTTCATAATGAAATAAATCAGTCTCCTGATTTCAATTCACGGGTATTTTCATTTTGTATTCACGCTAATAAATTTAGTGTCTTATTTCGGGTATCAAATAAATTAATGCATCTTTTATCTAGGTAATTTAACAGTTTTTTCAAGTATAATCTGTTTCAGTAAAACCCCACCTTAAATGTGGGTGGAACCCATAGTAATGAAGCAAACAGGTTGTGGGCTACCACTTTTCAGGGTGAATGAAGATCAACAAGTTCCTCTGAGCTCGACTTACTAGGAGAACATAAGCATCAAATAACTTGAGAAATTATCGTTAAATCGGACTGTAACAGAAATGAGAAATGACGTCTCATAAATTACTTTGAAAAGATTCCAACCCATTTTGATACCGCGCAAAATTTATGAATATTTTTTTCGTGTTTATGTATTAACGTGGTTTATATGGCAGCTAACCTTCTCGCACGCTCTCGAACCTTCTCATCTTGCTATTAGGACATCAGTAAGGGCTGGCTCCGCAGCAACATCAGCGGAGTCTCTCAAACGGCGGAAATACGCTAATCTTGACCGAGGTTACCTATTCGAGCCGTTTGGGGTGGAAACTCTAGGTCCTTTGGGGTCCTGGGGCACATGCAATTATACAAAGATCTAATAGAGTCCACAGGTGATCGGAATACTGGCTTTTATTTCTGTTAACGAATTAGCATTGCCATTCAACGTGGCAATGCTGCCAGCATTCTGGGCACTTTGCCTTCTGGTGACGGCTTGAGGATTTTTAGAAATAGATTTAAGAGTAAATTGTTGTTGTAATTATTATTGAATTCTGTTCTTTTTGTAATTTTCTTTAAATAAACCAACGCAAGTGTTAACGTGGTTTCTAAAAATTTTAATCGGTTGTTTTTGATCAATTTCATCGAGATTCATTCGATTCAAACTTTAATTAGATGTAGATGTGATTAAGATCAATTCGATGTCAGAGGAATAATCTACATAATCGTTAATCATAATCGTTTTTACTATCTCGTAGGGAGTTCAACAGATTTGAAGTTAAATACCAGGTTCTCATAAGTTCTCGGAGAAACGCGTAAAAATAACTTTAATATGAGGCGATAGGTTTTATACAAACGAAAAAGCCGGTGTCCAGAAAAATGATTTTCTCTCTGCCCAGTATTATTAAATGATGAAATAGATTTTACAAATGTTCAATGTTTTTGTTAGAAAATTAGTCGCCTATTTGTATTTGGCGTAGGTATTTATACTACCTTACCACTTAAAAAAATACAGTGCCAGCAACCAAAAATTTGCCGCCAGCTCTGCAACTTCTTAACTCTACAAGAGATTGTCAAACCTCGCATTATCTCGTTTCGAGTCAATATTGCTTTGATTCACACCTGATTCGGACTGTTTGCCAATAACGGATTTCGATTACATACCTACATTGATACTTGATCGACTCTATTTAGAGCAACTGAAATGATAGACACTTACGAAGGAAGTAATTACAGTTTTAATTATTATGTTTGGCAAGAATGGATAGTTACTATCGCAAGTTGCTTGAATCAAAATGTGTTTAAAGGGTTCCTTATATGGGACCTGCGTAAAATTTGTACTACCCCAACTCTTCCGGGGGTGTTGTAAGAGGCGATTAAGGGATATTATAGTTATAATAATGTTGGACGATTCACAAAACATCATCTAGCCCCAAAATAGGAAAAGCTCATACACTTCATTTATTTGTTTTTTTTTGTTGTATTTGTAAGGAAATTTGTCAATGTTGCTTGTGTCTTCAACCAACAAGTTTTAAGAAACCTGAAATACTAGGTGCCTATAAAATCATAGGAGGCACGCTACAAACAAGTGGCACAATTTAACTGTAGGAGCACCTGTGGTGCCATAGGACCCCGTAGCAAACAGGTATTTTGAAAGTGAACACCATGAGGCGCTCATGAACCTAATGAAGGTACGATGCAAACAAGTGGCAATAATTTCGAAACGACAACCTAAACGTAAGCCCCACCCTCAAAAGGCTGCTAGTGTATCAAAACAGGTGTTTGAAAAGTGAAATACCAGGCGTTTATGAAACCATAGAAGCAAACCAGTGGCAGAGATTACTAAAAGGCAACCTGTGGTGCTTTAAAGGCACCACCCTTTCAACACGTACTTTAAATAGGATCTAGTGCTACAAACAGATAATTTCTGAAACAAAATACTAAAAATTCATAATATCACACATTATGTCCCCTATGATTCCTATGGAATCCAAAGTACTACCACAGTCAGTTAAAGACCGGGACTCAGACCGCGACTCCCACCAACCAAGTGATTCTTGCAAATGTGACTCCATGCCATATACTATTAACCCCTATTATTTATGGATCATAAACCATCAGAACTTATTTTTCGGACGTTCACTCGTCAAGTGGTTCATACGGATTACCGATAGCAAAGTCATTTCTTCAAATTGTTGATTTTGCATAGGTTGTTTTTGATCGATTTATAGGGGATCCTTAGTTTATGGAGATGTTAATATTTTAATATCTTGGTTGAAGTAAGATCAATACAACGTCTGACGCGTAAAAATAACCTGTTAAAAGGCAACAGGTCTATGCAAACAAAGTAGCCGGCCTCCATAAAAATTAGGGGGTGGTGCTACTTCCACGAAGCTTCAAAGCCAAGTGGTTAACGACTGGTAGACAGGTGTAGGTACCACAATACTCGGGTTCAATACAAAATCTCACTAATATTATAAACGTGAAAGTTTAGATGGATGGATGGATGTTTGTTCCTTTATCACGCCAGAACGGCTGAACGGATCTGAATGAAATTTGGCACAGAGATCGATTATAGTCTGGAATAGGACATAGGCTACTTTTTATCTCGAAATTCCTACGGGAACGGGAACTACGCGGGTGAAACCGCGAGGCGCTGCTAGTAATAAAATAAAAAAAAATATTTATAAACACCAAGGTCAATCAATAAATTCCAGGAATTTATTATAAGATCCGTAGTAAGGCTGAATCCTGGAAATAACAGGTCGATTGCCAAGTGAAATACTAGGAGTTCATAGTTGCGTGGAAGTTATAAACACATACTTACCTCAACAAGTGGTATAAGTTGAAGTTCCATGAACAAACTTTACTCTAGTAGTCTGTAGTCTGTCAGACTCATCGACTCGACTCAATAATACCAAATTACTCCACCTCTTTTTAGTCATAACTACTTCGTTCATAATTCATTGCACCATTGTGATATAGTGTTTTTATTCACGCAAATAATTATAATATGTTATTTTGGGTATCAGACAAACCGACGTACCTTTAAATTATCTACATATTTTACAGTTTTTCAAGCAGAGCAATAATCCCATTCAGTAAACCTCACCTTACAAATGGGTGGAACCCATAATAACGAAGCAAACAGGTTGTGGGCTACCACTTTTCAGGGTGAATGAAGATCAACAAGTTCCTCGAAGCTAAACTGAATAGGAGAACATACTCATAAAATAAATTGAGGAGGAATGATTGTTTTGTATTGAATCTTCAGTCATAAAATTAAACCTTTCATGTACTATGTTAGGATAAAATCCTTGCGTGATCAGAAGGGGCCGTCTCAAATTTTAATGTAAAAAATACATACTAAATACATACATATTTACATTGTATTTCGAATAAGAGTGGATTATATCAGAAATGAAACGTAAATTAAAAAAAAATCCAATCGATTCCGAAAATGTGCGAATAATATTTATAATTCTTTTGATGAGAAAATAAGTGCCCAGTATTAAAAAAATATGGAATAGACTATACAATATGTTCAATTAGAAATGAGTGAATAAATAATTTCCATTTTTAAAGGTCAAGAATATTATTATTAATGAAAATTAATCTTTCTTTTCTATTTTGCTTTCAGTCATAAACGCTTGGAGGCATTACGTATGGCAAAAATTGCTGAAAATAAGTTTTGGTGATGGATATACTAAGTTATTAGTCAATAAAATAAGTTTTGGTGAAAGATACACCACAATTTATTTTCAGCAATTTTATCCCCAGGGTGGCTAGAGCCACCATCCATTTCAACCCCTGTTCGACGCTCAGGCTTACAAATACGAAGTGAAATAATTAATTAGTTGAGAGTGGACTGTATAATTATTAACGAAATAAACAAATAGACAAACGAGAAGCTTAATTATTAATATGAATTGGGATGAGGGTGATGGTGCAATGCGTGATATGAGGCACAATAGGATTCCACTAACCTGTATAATGTGGTGCGACGAATCGGTATGTGCTCTGCACCTAGGGTCTGCTTACTGCACTAACACTACTTAGCAAGTCATACTCCCTGGTTCAGTAAATGTAGGCCAGCTTTCCCGTGTGCAGCACCGTGTGGCCGTGGAGTCCTGTAGTAGCCTGGATCACCGCATTAATCACTCCTAATCCAAATATCTAAATGGGTTGCACAGCAGTTATAGGAAACGAGACGATACGAGATTTTCCTTTTATAACGTGCGCGCGCGAAATATCGACTTCTTTGTTTCGAAATCCAAAGACGAATGAATCTATTTTTACAATTACGCGGGAAGAACCTAGCTGTCAAAAAGTATAACGCGACGTCAGCTGTCAGAGTCACGAATGTAGAATATGTCAAAGGCAGTTCGTAGTCTAAACCCATAGCCAATTCTAAACATTCCGACCACCAAAATACGCTATTTTCGCAAGACGCGTATTTTCAAAAAAATGTGTACGAAATTTTAAATTTATCCAACAAAACACGAGATATCAACGATTTTTACAACGAAATTTACAATTAATTTTACATATTAACAAAACAAGGAAACGAAATAAAATTAAATTACGATGAAGCCGTCCGGTGGAGCTAGCACGATGGGGGGCTAGATTCGACATCCTGTGGTACCGGAAGTACACACAGTTTGACGACCGGCCGTTTGCATTCTCCCGACTGAGTCTTCAGGGTAACTACGCGGCAAACACTGTCAGTTCCAGAGTGAAGTTGGGTTACCCGACCCAACTTCCACTTCATAGGGCTGTATTGTTCATTGGATATGAGCACGAGAGTTCCGACGACAATATTGTCTCGTGCGTCTACCCAGTTATTCCGTTGTTGCAGAGTGTTTATGTATTTTAAATGCCATCTGGTCCAGAAGTCCTGATGCATTTTCTGGATGATTCTCCATCGACGACAAGGATTAAAACGATTTTCCAGAATAGGCGCTTCGGACAAAGGAGGTAGTGGCAGTAGAGTGAAGAAGTGGCCTGACATTACCGCCACAAGATACGGAGTCACGGACGACAAGGGGCACGAATTTAAGAAGGTTTTGATTTGGATCAGTGTTCTGAATTCCTCAAATATCGAGCGTTGCACGACGACGACACGAGAACGGTAGATCTTGACAGACTTAACCCCTGCCTCACTTAGCCCCGAAACATGTGGGCTGCCAGGTGAATTAAATTTTAATTCTACCTTCTCGGTTTGTGACTCTTGCGACACTAAGTCCTTCAGCAAACTACTGGCCTCGACGAAATTCGTCCCCTCTTCTAACTTTAATCGAAAACAATGCCTTCTTAGAGCTATGAGCCACCGAAGGCAGGCAAGCTCTAAGTGAACCGCCTCGATAGTTGTGCATGCGAACATATAGGCGTACCTTCTGTCCGTCCTTACATCGCAACCGCGTCTGGGAGCCATTTCAGGTGAACCAGCAAAATCAGCAGAAGTTAACGACAGAGTTTCTATTTGATTTACACGACAAGACGGCAGGTTGGCCACGAGCCGGGGTGCAGGCAAAAGTGGTTCTGTGCGGAAGCACGTTACGACAGGTATCGGCATGGACCGGTTCGCTCGCTTAGCCGAAATTATCCTGGTAGCTGGCACCTGTGGACTCGTCAATATCTGTGGACCGGGATGCGAACACCTGCGGCGACGCTCCTCGAGTAGGATATGCATTAAGCGATCTCGAAGCAACAATAGCGGATGTTTCGGATCGTACCTCAGATCGCCACACGACAGACGGGCCAGACGGCCCTTCAACAACCCGTTCATATCCCCGACAGAAGGCGGAAGCTTTCGAAGCGTTTCCTGCACATGCTCCACAAGAGTATGCGATGCCTCGGTGGCCCTGATCATGGACCGTACACTGGTCGGACCCCCCGACAGTTTTAAACTACGATAGAATCTGAAGCAATGGCCAAGAATATTGACGATTCGGGAAAAAGACGGTCGAGAAAAGATTTTATCGACGAAACTATTATTACTTTTTAACCCTTTCCGTTCCTCGAGTTCAGCGTCATCGTTCGAGGTAAGCGAAGTTTGCGGCCATTCTTTCGGCGGGTGTGCTATCCACCTAGGACCCGACCACCATGAGTAACACGGGGCCAATTCAACAGGTAGTAAACCGCGCGACCCGTGGTCAACTGGGTTGCCCGCTGTTGAAACATGATGCCAGCAATCAGAAGGAATGCCACATTGGGTCTCTATCAATGGGAAAGATTGGCCGACTGTTAACCGTTTTGATATTGGACCGCATGATTCCATGCACCCAGACCTAACCGTAGGTTCCATTGTCGACAAGGAGGGAATAGCCTTGGGTGACTCAGCTTTGTCCGGCTCCAAACTCTCCTTTACTGAATTACCTAACGACAAATTCGACACGAGAAAGCAATCCTTTCGAATGTTAGGATTGTTGCGAAGGCGAGAAAAGTCAGTGCCGATTGTGCATTCGCCCATCACTATCCACCCGAAAATAGTGGGGATAGCGATGGCCTGACCTGGTGCACCCTTCATGAGACCAGGCTTTAATGCCGACGACAAAATGTTGACACTGACAAGCATATCAACTGGCCCTGGGGTGTTAAACTCAGGGTCCGCAAGTTCTAACCCCTTGAGGTGCTCCCACGATGAAGCATCTATATGACCAGCTGGCATATTTTGACAGATGGTTTGGAGCACCGCAGCTTCCACAACTAGGTTACTTGAAGAATCCTGAGTGTGAGGGCCCAACTCACACTTGACCGACCCAAGTGTGTTGGTAGACACCCCACCAATTCCATTAACAGATTGGGCCTGTGAATGTATTTTTAGTCCCAGACGACGTGCGCACGACAAAGACATAAAGTTGCACGCGCTGGCACTATCTAACAATATCCTAACTTTAACAAATGTGTTACAAGCATTTTTTACCAACGCAATAGCCGTGGGAAACAAAGCACCTGCATTGGAGGAATATGCTGCTAGAGCTACTGGAGATGCTTCTTCCTGTTCCTGAGAAATAGAGAGGGTAAGAGCTGGTTCTTCAAAATGAAGTAATGTGTGATGCCGTTGATTGCATTCGCTACACAAACTTTTTACCGTGCATCTTTTTACTGAGTGTGAAGCATGCAAGCACAATATACACAGCCTTTTATCCTTCACATCCTTAAACCGCCCCGCAGGAGATAACTTCAAAAATGTTGGACATGTTTCCCCCGTGTGACCCTCATCCGGGCAAAACTCACAACTAAGTTGCGGATAGACCACTAGTGCAGTTTTGTTCTTTGATGTCACCTGTTTTGATTGATTATGGTACCCATAACAGTTTTCTAATGCCCGAGAACGCTTATCTAAGAAATCCATTATGTCATCAAATAGTGGGATATCAACATTGGGTCCGAGTTGCAACTCAAAAGCTTCACGAGTTACTGAGTCAAGCTTGGACCACACCATCAGAAAGAGCATAAAATCCTGGTTTGGTAGCTCATACCTAGCCAATATTGCCAAGTTCTCATTGAAGGTGCGATGAATTCGCTCCAATTCAGAACCACTTTTGTTCCTAATTGACTCACATTTAAGCAAATTATCATAGTAAGTAGTAGCAATGTTCCGCTTCCTGTCATAATATTTATGAAGAGCTTGGTAGGCAGCTTTGTAGCTACTACCTGTCAGTGGGAAATTTTTGATTAGGTCATATGCAGTTCCCTGAACACTCGACAATAGATAGTGAAGTTTCTCCACTTCTGCCAGTTCCCTGTTATGAATGAGAGAGTCGTACAACTCCTTGAATGATACCCAACTTTCTAGTTTCCCATCGAACGGTTTCATAGCAATTTTGGGCAATTTTGGGCAGCAACCCACCAGTACAATTTTTGTTCGACGATAGACTTTCCTTACTCGCCTGCATTATCCTAGATTTTAAGCTTAGAAACCTTTTATCGAAACTTATGGTATGCGCAAACTCAGCACTACGATCTGCCGTTGACATTGATTCTAAAACGCGGATCTGCGCTGCGTGGAAATCCTTTGAGATTTCATTGATATCATCAACAGTAATCCCTAACAAAGCTGACGATTCGGATAACATTTCCATACGCATGTAACAATAGTCGCGGGTGACTCTAAGTTGATCGGCCTGCATTCCACGTTCGTCGCGGCTCGTTTCCAAGTTATGTTCCATTATGATTCAATTAAAATCAACGATTTACTTACAAAATCAATAAGAATAGCATGCAAATGGGTAAGCAAAGCAAAATATGAACGATGAATGTAAACAAACACCACAGATAACCTTTTTTAGAACAGGCTATATCCTTTTGGTCGTAAGGTTAGCTGTAGTTGTGAATGAGTGAATGACTTGATACCACAGACAATAAATTCTACCTTGAAAACTTGACAGATGGTTTAATGCTAACGTACTAATACCAACCGAGCAAGAGAATTGTCAAGTTACAAGCGCAGACAACCGACAAAAACAAAAAACACGAATTTAGAAGGTAGGTACTTTAAATATGGTATGCATGAGTATGACCGTTGAAATAAAGATTTTTCTACCGCCAACAATAGTTTTAACGAAACGAAACAGAAACTATTGCTGGAAAGGCAACAAACGACAATTTTACCTTTTTACAAGTTAAAATCAATATTCCCGCGGCAATTTACAATCAAAAATATAATACAAAACGAAGGTTACGCTAGTTTTATCCGGTCGTAGGAACAAATGTTCGACGCTCAGGCTTACAAATACGAAGTGAAATAATGAATTAGTTGAGAGTGGACTGTATTAACGAAATAAACAAATAGACAAACGAGAAGCTTAATTATTAATATGAATTGGGATGAGGGTGATGGTGCAATGCGTGATATGAGGCACAATAGGATTCCACTAACCTGTATAATGTGGTGCGACGAATCGGTATGTGCTCTGCACCTAGGGTCTGCTTACTGCACTAACACTACTTAGCAAGTCATACTCCCTGGTTCAGTAAATGTAGGCCAGCTTTCCCGTGTGCAGCACCGTGTGGCCGTGGAGTCCTGTAGTAGCCTGGATCACCGCATTAATCACTCCTAATCCAAATATCTAAAAGGGTTGCACAGCAGTTATAGGAAACGAGACGATACGAGATTTTCCTTTTATAACGTGCGCGCGCGAAATATCGACTTCTTTGTTTCGAAATCCAAAGACGAATGAATCTATTTTTACAATTACGCGGGAAGAACCTAGCTGTCAAAAAGTATAACGCGACGTCAGCTGTCAGAGTCACGAATGTAGAATATGTCAAAGGCAGTTCGTAGTCTAAACCCATAGCCAATTCTAAACAACCCCATACCAAGTTTTTGAAATGTAAAGTAAAGCTTCAAACGGAAAAAGTAGATTTACGATGAGAACAAAAAGCAGAATTGCTCAAAGACCACGTTTAACACGTTCACGTTTACAACTATAACAGATTTTAAAAACCTTTTTACTTTTTTTTACTTTGTGTGCATGAAATTAAAGAAGATACGCTGCAGACATGTGGTAGAATCTCCTTTGGTGCCCTAGGGTTCCACCCCATAGCATATTTAATGGAATCCAGTTTTGCAAACAGGTATTTTGAAAGTGCACCCCAGGAGCTCATAAAACTAAAGGAGGTACGATGCAAACAAGTGGCAATCAATTTCTAAACGACAACCTGTGGTGTGATATAAGTCCCACCCTATGGCATGTGCTTCAAATGGCAGCCACTGTACCAAACAGGTGTTTGAAATGTGAAATACCAGGCTTTCATGAACCATAGAAGCAAACAAGTGGCAAAAACTGCTAAAAGGCAACCTGTGGTGCTCTAAAGGGCCCACACATACTGCAAGTACTTAGAATAGAATTCAGTGTTACAAACAGATAATTTTTGAAACAAATTACGAAAAATTAATAATCTCACATATACAATTAAAGCAACTTGGTTTCTCCAGATTGTTAATTTTTAATTGGATGTTTTTGATAGATTTCGTCGATTCAAACTTTATTGAGATGTGTTAATAGTAGCAACGTATCCAACGTCTGAGGAATAATCTAGTAAGTCTATCCATGTAAGGATAATCTCACAAAAAATCGTGTACTATGGAGGTAAAGATTCAACAGATTGAATTTGAAGTGAAATACCAGGTTCTCATAACTTCTTGGAGAAAACGCGCGTTAAAATAATTTTATGAGGGGCAACAGGCGTCCATAAAAATAAGGGGGTGGTGCTTATTCCACAAGGCTTCAAAGCCAACAAGTGGCGAACGACTGTAAACAGGTGTAAGTAATTGAGAATGCTAGGGCTCCATACAATATCAGACGTTAAAATCATCTTTGTAGTAAACGTCAAGGTCAATCAATACAGCAATTTTTATAAACGCATAGAGTCAAAATCCTGGAAATAACAGGTTAATTGCCAAGTAAAGTACTAGGAGTTAAAAGCTCCGTGAATATTTAAAACACGTTACCTACACTTATACCTCAACAAGTGGTTTAGGTTGAAGTTCCATGAATGACCGTTACTTCAGAAGTCTGTTGTTTTTATGATTATCAACAAGTTCCTCTGAGCTCGACTTACTAGGAGAACATAGCCAAAATTGAGTTTTTTTTTTATTGTATTGATAGATATGAAACGTATCAGAAATTATTTTGAAAAAGTTGCATTTCAACCCATTTTGATACTGCGCAAAATTTATAAATATTTTTTCGATGTATAAAATATTAATGTGATTTCTCCAGATTGTAAATTTTTAATAAGAAATTAATTTTTAATTTAAAAAAGACCAACCTTGATACTAAAAACATATAGTGCCTGCAACCAAAACTTTATTTGCTGCCGGCTCTACAACTTCTGAACTCTACAAGAGTCAGTCAAACCTCGCATTATCTCGTTTCGAGTCAATATTGCTTTGATTCACACCTGATTCAAACTGTTTGCCAATAACGGATTACGATAACATACCTACATTTATTCTTGATTGGCTCTATTTAGAGCAACTGAAATAATAGACACTTACGAAGGAAGTTATTACAGTTATTATAAGTCTGTCTGTCTGACTATAAGCGGGCTGCATCTCATGAGCCGTAATAGGTAGCCAGATCTTATTTTGACAGAGTAACTAACAAAAAATCTTAACTAATATTATAAACGCGAAAGTGTGATTGTTTGTTTATTTATTGGTTTGTTTGTTTGTCCTTCCTTCACGCCCTAACTAAACAACAAATCGACTTGATTTTTGGCATAGAGTAAGTTGAAAGAATGGAGAGTAACAAACGGTTTTTTTACTTGTTATCATGGCAAAATATCCAATTCAGAAATGTGAAATCCGAATTTAACGCGGGTGAAACCGCGGAAAAATTTAGAATTACCATAATAAAAGGTAGTTAAAGTAAAAAGTAATTATATTTCTTGTCCTTTCCTCATATTGGTTTTCAGTACAAGTGGTTAATAACAGGTTTTTAGAAACCTGAAATACTAGGCGCCCATGAAATCATATGAGATACGCTGCAAACAAGTGGCACAAATTAGCTGTCGGAGCACCTGTGGTGCCATAGGGCTCCACTCCACCCCATATTAAGTTGTTATACTTAATCCTAGTGAAAAATTCTATGTCTATGACTTAATCAAATATTGCAAACAGGTATTTTAAAAATGAATACCAGGCGCACATAAATCTTTTAAATTTGACAGAGTCCTAATTTCGCTATTGCCACTATAATTAACAACAAATACAATTATAAGAAAGGGCAATATTTTATCATTGTATTTTATATTTACATTTTATATTTATTATATTTTAAGTAATTTTTTTATCCTTCCTTTTTAGTGCTTCATTGGTTTTCAGTACAACAAGTGGTTGTAATAACAGGTTTTTAGAAACCTGAAATACTAGGCGCCCATAAAATCATAGACGGTACCTACGCTGCAAACAAGTGTCACAAATTAGCTGTGAGCACCTGTGGTGCCATACCCACCCCATATCAAATTGTTGAATGAAATTCGTATTGCTAACAGGTATTTTAAAAATGAATACCAGGCGCACATAAACCTCAAAGAGATACGAAGCAAACAAGTGGCAATAATTTCTAAAGGACAACCTGTGGTGATATAGCCCCACCCCATAGCAAGTGGTTCAAATTGCAGCCAGGTTACCAAACAGGTGGTTGATACGAGAAATATCAGGCGTTCATGAAACCATGAGAAAAATAAAGTAGCAAAAAATGCTAAAGGGCAACCTGTGGTCCTTTAAAGGCCCCAAACACATACTGCAAGTACTTTGAATAGAATTCAGTGCAATAAACAGATTAATTCTGAAATTGAATACTAAAAAATCTTAATCTCACAGATGTAGGGAATTCAAGGTCTAACTAATACATCCCAGTCAGTTAGTGATCAGACCGGCCAAACAAGTGATTCATTGCAAACCTGACTTGTCACGATATACTATGAACCTTCCACTAACCTATGGGTCAATAACAACAGGAAGTTATTTGTTAGGACATTCACTGGTCAAGTGGTTAACATTGATTACCAAGTAAAACATCATGCTTTCTACAAATTGTTAATTTGCAATTGGTTGTTTTTGATCAATTTCATCGTTTCAAACATTATTGAGAATTATTATAAATAGCTAGGTTAAATGTCTGAGGGATAATCTAGAATTAAGCTCTCTCACAAATAATTGTTTTTACTATCTTGAAGTTTTAAGATTCAACAGATTGAATTTGAAGTGAAATACCAGGCTCTCATAACTTCTAGGAGGTACGATGCTAACAAGTGCAACAATAATTTATAAAAAACAACCTGTGGTGATATAAGCCCCACCCAGCAAGTGGTTCAAGTGGCGGCCAGGGTACTAAACAGGTGGTTGATACGAGAAATACCAGGCGTTCATGAAACCATAAGAAAAATAAAGTGGCTAAAATAGCTAAGGGGCTTTTAAAGGCCTACACATACTGCAAGTACTTTAAATAGAATTCAGTGCTACAAACAGATAATTTCTGAAACTGAAATTATAATACTTAAAATTCCTAATCTCACAGATGTACTCTATGGAATTCAAGGTCTAACTAACACATCCCAGTCAGTTAGTGATCAGACCGACCAGGCCAAACAAGTGATTTGTTGCAAAGCTGACTTGTCACGATACCTATACTATGAACCCCTAATAATTACCTAGGTACCGTTTTTAAAATAGCTTTCTAAAAACTTCCGTAGCCTTGTGTAAATATAAGTACTTACTTACATTATACATTAGATGTGTCAATAAAAAGATGATAATAGTGAAGAAAAAACCTTAACTCAACATAATCTCTTCATCGACAAGATTAGAACAAAGTACGTGAAATAAAAATGAAAATGTGGGTACTTTGTTATTATTTTAGTTATTCGTCGATCTCATGATAAGATTATGGAATACTTGCATGTTGCAAATTATGTTTATATAAGAACGTAATAAAAGGAGTGCTTTTCAGATCGTTACGTACCTGTCGATTCCTGGTGTATATCGGGTTCGGATTCCGAAGATGATTTATTCCTTTCGCGTCTCTAATTCTTCAAATTATCTTCCAGCTTCTTCAATTTTCTTAGGATATGATCATCATCATATTTCCTGGATCGTTTACATTTTCCCATCTTACCTATGTAAATTATTCTTACGTAGCACTGAAGTTATTACTATTTGAAAAAAAAATAACGTGTGAACTGGGCAAACACAAAAACATGTAATGACAAGACGCCTGCGCCTCATTGGCGGCCAGGGAGATCGGTGTAGGGTAGGAGCGAGTAAGACGGAATATTAATATCTTCCTTTTCAGGTACATAGGCTTTAAAGTGTGACAGTAGCAGCACAATAGGCTACTTGACTACATTGAAAATAAGTTCCAAAATGTTATCATCCTAGTCAGTGATAACGTAAAAAAGCTTATTTTGATGGCTTCCATAAAAATATTGTCTATTTTAGGCAAAAAAGAGAATTTTAATTACATTTTTTTTATGCTCGAGCACGATATCGAAAACGCTCTGCCGTTGCTGATGACGTAACAACTTCATCTTCAACTTCTTTTCGGCGCCGCTTGCCTTTCGCCGCGACTCCGCCAGTGTCTGTTACAGAGTGTCATACATAGAGTGTATATATATGGACTATATAAACTCTATGGTGTCTGCATTATTTTTTATCAGACAATACGTAAGAACTAATTCCCAATAGTAGTCAAATAGCCTATTGTATGTTCTGCTCGTCTTCGCTTTGAACCGAAATCTAATATCCTCCGTAGGGCGGGCAGCAGCACCGCCTACAGAACAAATCTACCGATGAACTGAGATACACAACCCGCATGCCCAGCATCGGGATTATGGGCTAATGCCCATAATCCCCATGGGGGGCAATCCCCCACATGATGATAAATGTCAATCCCGTGCGATCGGAAGGGGCCATTTCTAACTTTGAACCGAAAAATCGCCGCCAAATAATATTTGGCAGATATAAAATGAAATAAAATTATATACATCCATATAATATTATATTTCATAATAGGGCTCATATCAGGGGGAGGCCTGCGTCCTGCAGTGGTCCAGTATGTGTTGTAGTTGTAGTGTTCCATACCCAAAGGTTGCCAATCAACGGAACTCTATAACCTCTTATTACTAAGCTAAGTAGCTTAGTACTGTCCGTCTGCATTTCATGAACTGTAATAGGTAGCCAGATCTTATTATGACAGAGTGTGCTTGGCTACATATATAGCAAAAAATATAACTGAAAACTACGGGAAAGAGGACCCTCTTTCCCGTAGTTTTCAGTGGTTGTTTTAACAAGTTGTTTGGAAACTGAAATACTAGGCGCCAATAAAATCATAGAAGGTGAACTGCAAACTAGTGGCACAAATAACCTAACCTATAGAAGCACCTGTGGCTCCACCCCATATCAAGTTGTTTTATGGAATCCAGTATTGCAAACAGGTATTTTAAAAACGATTACCAGGCGCACATAAACCTAAAGGAGATGAGAAGCAAACAAGTGTCAGTAATTTCTAAGAGACAACTTGTGGTGATATAAGCCCCGCCCCATGACAAGTGGTTGAAATGGCAGCCAGTGTAACGAACAGGTGCATAAAACGTGATATACTAGGCGTTAACGAAACCATAGAAGCAAACAAGTGGCAAAAACTGGTAAAAGACAACCTGTGGAGCTCTAAATGCCTTTTCCTTATAGCAAGTATTGTTTAAATAGAATCCAGTGCTACGAATAGATAATTTCTGAAAAAAAATACTTATGTTCAGTATCACATAGATGTATCCTATGAGTTCAAGGTCGTTCTACCACATCACAGTCGGCTAAAGATCAGCCCAAGGCTCCACCCAAACAAGTGATTCTCTACAAATCTGGCTCCTTGCGTTATACTAAGTATGAACCCCCCAATAATGAATGGGTCGTTAACTACCAGAACCTAGTTGTCGAACGTTCACTTGACAAGTGGTTATTAAGGTCTATAGCAAAGTGATGTCTATAAATTGCTTAAAATTATCCAAAATGAAAATTATGTACGGATGAGTGCTCTCACAACAAAATTGTTTTCACTATATTTTAAGGCAACAGATTGAATTTGAAATGGCATACCAGGTTCTCATATCTTCCAGAAGAAACGCGTAAAAATAATTTCATTAAGCGCAACAGGTTTTATGGAAACAAAGAAGCAGGCCTCCATAAAAATGAGGAAGTGGTGATAATTCCATTAAGTTTCAAAGCCAGCAAGTGCTGTGCTATTGTAAACAGGTGTAAGTAACGCAGGATACTGGGGCTCCATACCATATCAGATATTAAAATCATGTTTGTAATAAACATCAAGAGGTCAATCAATAATTCAATTGAAATAATTTTAAACATGCATTACTCCAGAATCCGAGTTAACAGGTTGATTGCCAAGTGAAATACTAGGAGTTTATAGCTGCGTGAAAGTTTAAAACACAGACTCACCCCAACAAGTGTTTTAAGTTGAAGTTCCATGAATGACCTTCATTCTAGAAGTAAGTTCACCAAAGCGCTCGGTGGTTCCCTCATCCTATCTAAACTCAATTACGCCGATGATGTTTTCGGAGAATGTCTTCTCGGCCGCTATAAGAAGTTATTACAGAGTGTTCAAAATCCGTGCGTACGATTTCGTTTTCCCATCCCGCTGCATTGCTCCCCGGGCTCCTGCAGCACACGCTCTCACATTGTTTTTTATGATTAATTCTCTTTTTTTTTTCAGTTTTTCCAAGCAGCGCAATAATCTTTTTCAGTAAAACCCCACCTTATGGATGGGTGGAACCCATAGTAATGAAGCTAACAGGTTGTGGGCTACCACTTTTCAGGGTGAATGAAGATCAACAAGTTCCTCGGAGCTCGACTTACTAGGAGACTATACTCATAAACTATATTGGGAAGGAATGACTGTTTTGTTTAAATTCAGTGGCATTTAAAATCAAACCTCTTATGGGTTACCTATGTTAGGATAAATCTGTGTGCGATCAGAAGGGGCTATCTCAAACTTTAAAAAAAATCACCGCCACACATTTATTTCAAATGCGTGTGCATTGTAACAGAAATAAGACGTAACGTTATTACCTTGCGGTTCCAACCCATTCCGATACTGCGCGGATTATATTTATAATTACTTTTTAGGTTGAGAAAATAAGTGTCCTGTATTCAAAAAAAATATTATATAGACCTGATAAATGTTTAATCACAAATGAGTGAAAAAATAGTTCCCATTTTGATACACCAAGAATTCAAGATTCTTTCTATAGATAGATCAGTGGCTGACCTATAAAATCAAATGAACTAAGTTTTGTGTATATAATTCCGTTAGTAGTTTGTTGTTTTTGCAAAGTATTTAAATGAAATTTCACGGATTTTGTGTGAAGAATAAGAAGTGTAACGTAGGTAACTAAAATGAAATAAATATGTTTTACATACATAAATAATTTTGTTTGAAAATTAGAAGAATTTTATATATTGGGTATACTAAAAAGTACTCATTACCTAGAAACCAAAATTTTTTTCTTGCCGGCTCTACATCTTCATAACTCTATAAGAGACAGTCAAACCTCGCATTATCTCGTTTCGAGTCAATATTGCTTTGATTCACACCTAATTCAGACTGTTTGCCAATAACGGATTACGATTACATACCTACAATGATACTTGATTGACTCTATTTATAGCAACTGAAATAATAGACACTTACGAAGGAAGTAATTACAGGTTTAATTATTATGTTTGGTAACAATGGATAGTAACTATTGCAGGTTTCTTGAGTTCAATACGTGGTTTTTAGGGTTCCGCTATGTGGGTCCTGCGTAGAATTTGTATCACCCCGACTCTTCTCGCGGGTGTCGTAACCTGCTAAGGGATATCGACCGCGTGCGGGCAGCAGAGCCTTCTACGGAACAATGATACCACCGAACTGCGATACCCAACCCGCATGCTCAGCGTGGGGATTATGGGTATTACCACCCATATGATAAATGCCTATATGGCACTTATCATGAGGAGGCCCGTGTCCAGCAGTGGACCAGTATAGGTTGCAGATGAAGAGACAACTGCCAACCAACAACGGGACCCTATAAACTCTGCTATTACTAAACTTGCGCCGTGGTCGTGCTGTCTGTCTGTCCGTCTATCAGTAAGCTGTATCTCATAAACTATAATTGGTGGCCAGTTCTAATTTTGATAGAGTGTGCTATTGCCGCTATAAATAACAAAAAAATATATTACTTATAAAAAAAGGGGTCCTCCTTCCTTCAAGTTTGTAATTTTCGTTTTTTGCTCGATTAAAAAAAAAGTTTATAGTGGTTGATCTTGCAGGATGATACGGAACCCTTCATCAACAAGTCCGGCTCGCACTTAACCGGTTGATAACAAGTAGGTGAAGCTTTAATGAAAGGCTCCGTTTTTAAAAGTACTTGCCGACGTTTCTATTTCTGCCTCCAAGCAGCATAACTGGAGCTACATTCTTAAACCTGGGTGATATCAGTGTGCATGAGAAAATATCTATTAATATATTATAGAGATAGCTTAGGTCACAAGTAGTTGAAAAATGTCAGTAAATTTCATAAAACGGAAAATTAAATTTTAAAATTCAATAGATACAAACTTTTTAGTTTTTCAATGTTTTTTACCACCATGAAATAGTAGGCGCAATGTTATTACGTCATACGCCGCATCCAGCATCTGCCAGCAGTCTTTCGCAAATCGTCATCCCACCTGGTCGGAGGGTGTCCTACACTACGTACGGTTGTCGGTCCTAATCGAGATATGGCCAGCCCATTGCCACTTCAGCTTGCTAATCCTTTGAGCTATGTCGATAACCTCGGTTCTCTGTCGGAGGTATTCTTTACGAATTCTATCCTTCAGAGAAACTCCGAGCGTAGCTCTCTCCATAGCACGCTGGGTAACTTTGAACTGGTGGATCAGTCCTACCGTGAGTATCCACGTTTTAGATCCATAGGTCATAGGTAGGACAGTAATAGGTAATCATCAAGAAATTATCATACGAATTGCAAAATGTAAAAAAATCGATCAAGGTTTACCATCATAGGTTTTTTATTGCTGCAATTAAGTCATAATATTTTTATGTGCGTTCAAAAAAATGGTAACTTGTTACAATTTACAAGTTTATTGTGATTTACGATGCTTACGATGATTTACAAGTTACCTACAAATTATTATTTAGATCATCTTCTATTCGTTAAAATGAGGTCAATTTGAAATAGCCTTAGGGGTTCGACAAAAGCCTTTAAAATATGTAATCGTTGACTTTAATAGATTGAAATTGTTTAAGTTTTGTTTTATTAAGATTTTTAAAGTTTTAAATGTCTATCTATAACAACTTCAAATTGTTCAATTACTGTCAACACAACAAACTATGTATAAAGAAAAATAGAGGTAAATTATTTTTAGAAAAGTCATAGGTACAAAGATTTTATCGCATTATAACGAAATCGGGTGCCTCCACCACGGGGTCGTCACACACCGGGGGCCTAACCCACGAACCCAGCAATTAATGATAAGATTAGGAATTGCAAATGAAATCTTTGAATGATGAAAAACAACATCAAGAGCCTTATTGGTAGAGAGATAGAGGAGGATTACAGAAACAAAAGAGATCTATTTTGTAAGGTACATTATTAATCTCACTAATATTATAAACGTGAAAGTTTAGATGGATGGATAGATGGATGGATGTTTGTTCCTTTATCACGCCAGAACGGCTAAACGGATCTGGTTGAAATTTGGCACAGAGATAGATTATAGTCTGGAATAGAACATAGGCTACTTTTTATCCCGGAATTCCCACGGGAACGGCAACTACGCGGGTGAAACCGCAAGGCGCTGCTAGTATATTATAATTTATTCCTTAACGTACAAGAAATTGTGGCTACAAAAAAAATATTATCTTCGATATAAATCTCATAAATATAAGATGTTCAGTAGCATTAGCGTCATCTATAAAATGGATTTTTTACCTGCGCAAACTGCAAGTATACGAAGACGAAACATGTGGCCGGGCTATTACATAGTAGGTATCTACGCTTGAAGTGTTACGAAGATGCTCTAATAAGTGGTGTTGTACGGTAAATGCTCTTATGCTTATTATTGCATTTTGTAGAGCTATTTTGCTCCTCATGGCAAAAATCCTCATTAGATCTTTACAATACAATACAATACAAAAACACTTTATTGTACACCAGAAAAAGAACATTACAAAAAGACATTACATGAGACAAGTACAATGGGCGGCCTTATCGCTTAGAAGCGATCTCGTCCAGGCAACCTTTGGATGGAAAGAATTACCATCTTTTTATGAAAACAAATTAAAATTACTACCTTTCAATTAAAAAATAATAATCAAAACCAGATTTCATGAACCGGAGATACTCGATAACGAACTCCTTTTTGCCCTTTTTTGGAGGAACTAAGGCTTTAATCAAAAAACCTCGACGACTAAAAAGTTCTATAAAATTGTAGAATGTGTACACCAAGTTTCGTCCAGATCAGTTGTAAAATACGACCTGTAGAGGAGTACGTACATTCAGACAGAATCCATACTTTTGCTAGTAGTTGATGCAGAGACGCTTCGCTCGCTCGCTCAATAACAACGACCGTGCCACGCACATTTTTACGACCTGAGACATTTGAGGTTAAAAATATAATAGAATTAGAACCCCACCTACATAATTACGCAAACAAACTGCTATAAGCTCCTGGATTCCACGCTCATAATGTCACAGATGTCAACTTGAATAGATGATAAATGATATCAAAACCTATTTGAGGCCAGGATTAGAAGTAAATCGATGTAATTAGAATTGACACCGTGATAAATTGATGAGGTATTGTATCGATACCTGCCTATGTGCAGGTAAACAACAGAAACATAGGGTATGTTTTCAGTAGCTAAAGCGGGTTTTTCGTCACTTTTCAATGGAACGTTTGCACGTGTTGTTTCTTTGAACGATGTGAAAACTCCGTTACAAGTAAGTTCCATTAATGGATCTTTTCAGAGAAGGTTTTGCACGGAATTGTTACTAAAAAAAAATCCATCCTAATACATTGCATGAGTGATAAACTCATGTAACTACATCATAATCTTAATCTTATACATCTAAAATTAAGTTGAATGTGCTTATTTTGAAACACGTAAAACGTACGAAGTTTCGTTCGGGTGACGGATCGTACACATACATACATTACATTTAAATGTCACAACAGTTTTTAGTAACATTAGATAGAGAAGATATAGGTATATAATACTTTTTGTAAACACAAACACAGGAAACAGTACAGAAATAAATACCACGAGTAGACGAAGTACAAATGCGACCTTATCGCTATTAGCAATCTCTTCCAGGCAACCTTGGGTTGGACTGCATACATATATTGTAGGAAAAACGGTGGCACTCGAAAAAATTAAAATAAAAGAAAACAATATAACAAAACAAATTTCAAACATTGTAATAAACTTACTTGAACATAAAAGTAAGGGTAATTTCCCTAACAAAGTAAAGTACTAAAAAGTGGGCACACTTTTTAGTACTTTACTTTCTTAGGGAAATCGAAAGGATGATCCGTCTTCCATAAACTTTGTAACTCGTTTTTCAAAGTAGACCTCCTGGAGGTATCCTTTTTTTTATATTAAAAAATCTGTGTCAGAGGTTTCATGCAATTTCCTACAAAGAATTCTCACATATATCTTGCACCAGGGAGCCCGAAGCCAAACGCAAAATTTCAACCTCTTCAAACCAAATCCAAAATTGCTTTAGTCTTCATTTAAATGAAACAAAGTCCTAAAATAATATCACTTTATTGCATCCTTATTATAACAATGGCACGGTTAATATATCTGGAATATTCTTCAGTAGTAACGTCCGGACCGGAATGCGTTATACCTCTGAGGGTTGTAGGTGCGAGCCGCCACTACGCCAGAAGAGTATTTCGCATCATGGTATGAACCTGAGGGGAAAATTATATGGATTAGTTAGAATTTAGTCCACCGGCTCTCAGAATTAAGGTACACATTTTGCGTCAAAATTTCACCTACCGACCTTCCTATGAACCTGCGGATAAGTATAATCTCACTAATATTATAAACGTGAAAGTTTAGATGGATGGATAGATGGATGGATGTTTGTTCCTTTATCACGCCAGAACGGCTGAACGGATCTGGATGAAATTTGGCGCAGAGATAGATTATAGTCTGGAATAGAACATAGGCTACTTTTTATCCCGGAATTCCAACGGGAACGGGAACTACGCGGGTGAAACCGCAAGGCGCTGCTAGTAAGTATATATAATAAGTATAATAAATAATTCGATATTTTCCCTAAACCTAATAGAATAAAACTATTACAGAGGCATTCTCATTCTCTGAGGCATTCTCTAAACTAAATAGAATAAAACTATTACAGAGGCATTCTCATTCTCTGAGGCATTCTCTAAACTAAATAGAATAAAACTATTACAGAGGCATTCTCATTCTCTGAGGCATTCTCTAAACTAAATAGAATAAAACTATTACAGAGGCATTCTCATTCTCTGAGGCATTCTCTAAACTAAATAGAATAAAACTATTACAGAGGCATTCTCATTCTCTGAGGCATTCTCTAAACTAAATAGAATAAAACTATTACAGAGGCATTCTCATTCTCTGAGGCATTCTCTAAACTAAATAGAATAAAACTATTACAGAGGCATTCTCTAAACTAAATAGAATAAAACTATAACAGAGGCATTAAAAAAAGCTTATAACAGGTATCACAAACTGTGCGATGGATTTTTGAAATTTCCTTTGTTTAACGTAATAATAAGATAAAATAGGTGGGGGCGTTAGTTTGACCCATACCACAGCCTTAATATTAATATCCGGAATTTCCTTCTGATGTGTCAACAAGCTAATATTGTCGCTGCGATATTTCTTGACGTGATGCAATTTATATGGTAAGATGGCATCTATCCATCAGAAGTGATAATCATTGCAACATGGTATGAAAATTAATTTATTAGAGTAATCAAATCAATTTTGATGCCACAAAAAAATAAAGTTCAAGTTTTTATATTCATCAAGTCAAGTGCGCGCTTTGAGTAATTTATCACGGGATGTTTCAACATGGTTTTTTCAAAGTATCCGATACGATTAGTGGTCGAAATGTTGTTGTTGAAAATGGTGGTTATGGTTTTTTACATGTGATTATATTTTTTTTCACGTACGGATAAGGTTTATCATCATCAACAGCTTTTGTCAGTCCACTGCTGGACAGAAGAAAAGAATAGAAACTATTTCTTTCATCGGCATTTTTTACCTATTTGCTCTTATATCTTTCATTTCCATGACAATTGGTTTCCAACGAATTTTAACGCGTGTTTTAATTTATTACGATAAATTTATTTATGAGTCTTAAACTTATCAACCTTTTTTAACAATTAGTAAAACTGACAAATTTATTGATTCAACACTAAAATCGTATCGGATAGTTTAAATTCCTTACTTTATGATCTACAAATCGCCCGAAGCTTTACCGTTTTCGAATAAAATTTATTGTTTTTATGATATTATGCTAATTTTCGAAGACAATGGCTTATGATTATGGTTAATAAAAGTTTTTATTGATTTATTCGACGTAATTGTTGGCTAATATGCTTAACAACAAAAAATGATTAAAGAGCCTTCGAAATGACCTTGGATTATCATTATCATTTGTAATACGTAATATTACATAGAGCCCGAATAGAGCCACAATGTGGGCGAAAGGCAGAAACAATTCTAGAATTTTCTGAAGAAGAATGAAGAATCTTTGATTTCCGCTTTAGCCAAAAAAAAAAAATCATTAGCATAAGATTTATCCTACTCGTATAGTATAATGAATAATTTGGTATAACTTCCGTACTTATAGAATGGGATTCAGAACGATGTTAACTTTTTCTTTTCTTTTCTCCGTTATACCTTTTTTTGTATCGTTTTGATACAAAATGTTCTTTTATAAATTATTGCATTTTCTGTTTTTATTTATGCACTTTTGTTTTGGTCAAATATTTATTATTTTATAATGTGTTATCAATAACGCCACCGTTAGCTTTGTTATGCACCGATCCTATCCAGCCAAAGCTGTTTCTTTGGTGGCTTTATCGCGTTAGCGATAAGGCCACCAGATTCTGCCACTAGGTATAGTAAATAGATGTAGTTATTATTGATGATCTAATAAAGTAGACTATAATCTATCTATCTATCTCAACTCTTATGCTGTTCTGCTATGTTTGAATGAATCCGAAAGGAGCAGGATAATCTCAATCCCATTCTGTACGCAGGTTATACGTTTTTATTTGTTTAACTCACAACACGACGTAAACATAACATGACTTTCAAATTCAATATTTTCTTACTCTCTCTAGCCTTATCCAAATAACAACCTAAAGAATACTACCCCAAAGCTCTAAATACATTATCTCACCATCATTAAAGATAGTTGCATCATCTCTAGCGTTCTCTTGAAGCACCTTGGCTATAGCTTTGGGAACAGGTGGGGAAGTCGGGATATGTGCATCACTGACCTCGAAACTACTAGCTCCAGCGTTGCACCTGACGGCGTAGACGTGAATTTCCAGTGCGGAAGTAGCTACCTTGAGCTAGGACACCCTAAAGCTCAAATTACATTAACTCACCATCATCAAAAATCCCAGCTGCCTCATCTCTAGCATTCTCCTGAAGCGCCCTGGCAATAGCCTCAGGTACAGGTGGGGGAGTCGGGATATGTGCACCACTGGCCTCGAAGCCGTTGGCTCCAGCGGTGTACCTCACGGTGTAGACCTGGCCATCGTCTCCGGTGTAGGAGTAGCTGCCTTGGGCTTGGATGCCGTTGTTTTCTACGCCGGATTCGTCAGCATGGATTCCTGGATGGAATGTCTTTCTTTATAAATGGGCACAGCTAATAACCGTGGGCACAGTTTTTTTTACATGATGACCCAGTAAGAAATGTTAACGGTTACCGATACGTTATTTAAAAACAAGTTGCCATTAAAATACTGTGTAATTTTTTTCACAATCTTATAAAAGAGTGACATTAAACAGATTAATAATTATTTTATTAAAGCAGCTGCTGGTGACCTTGAAAACATATTATTTGGTTAAGTTACAACTTCCCACTTTATTGATTTATGAGATTAGATTCACACCTTATTCTGTATTTCTACTCTATTTTATGATAGCGTGGGAGTATTCATACATTATTTTACATAATCTTCATATGCAAAGTCTAATCTTAATCCATATCTTAAACTTTAAGATTGTAATCCTAAGAAGTGATATTTTGTTGACTTTATTTGTAACGTACATTTTAGCTATCGCTAACCGGTCTAATGCCCGTATTATGAAAGGCTGCTCAGTCATCGATCTTTACTTGAGTAACGATTTTCTATGGTAAAAACGTCACTCAAGCGTAGATCTATGACTGAGCAAACTTTCATAATACGGGCCTTAGAGCACTCTCATACTACCGCGCGGTACCGTAGGTGCGGTGATAAATATGTGCCTATGTGCTATTCCAGACTATAATCTATCTCTGTGCTAAATTTCATCCAGATCCGTTCAGCCGTTCTGGCGTGATTGAGTAACAAACATCCATCCATCCAAACTTTCACATTTATAATATTAGTGGGATTTTTCTACAACTTTATTGTATTCTATAGCTCACCATTTTCAGTATCGTAAGCAAACTGGTAACCGCCCTCGTTGACGACCGCATCAGATCTCAAGATGGCCGCAGACCTATCAATGCCAGCTCTTGCCCTGTTTGAGTAGACATTGGCGTCATAGGGTAGTGGTCTAGCATTGTATGGAGAATACGGAGTTGGAGTATTATACTGGTTGTACTGGGTCCTGAACGGGTTGTATTGGGGCGCTGCGGCGCATGCTCCGAGAACGGCGGCGAGGATAATCTGAAAATATAAGAAGGTTGAGGTTTTTTAACTGTGTATTTTTCTATGTTTGAAAATAGAAGGAAATAAGTTTCTCATTGGTTGTGTTACTTTTTGGTGAAGTGATTGAAAACTCTTTCAATTTAAGTTTTTTTTTTCTTCTGAATTCAAAAATGGATAACTTATTTGTACTGATTGTAAACAACCACAACTTGGATGTGGCTGTGGTTAGTGATAGATTTTTTGGAAGTGCTGAGAAAATAGTACTTAGATCAAATTATTTAGGTCTAATTTCAAATAAAGTGCAAAAAACTTATTTTGATTTAAGAATAGGTAAGAAAATTTAAGATTTTGTTTCAGTTGCTTAAAAATATTTGTGTGATCTTGTTAAAATCAAAAATTCTGCAGCCAAAATCTAATAGGGCTGTAGAATTTTTGGAAGTAAGAACCTAATGTAATTTTTCGAACCACAAAAACAAAGGAGACTGGAAAAATAATAACGATTTGTTTAATTGCAAAACCGAGAACCAATACAGGAATATTATTTGATTTTCACAACACAAAACTGGAGCAGATTATACTGCTTGCAAATCGGTCTCAAATGCACAAAAGCTATTGACACTTCACACAATAAAAACGTGATCGAAAATCACAAAATGACTTCCAATACAATAACGGATTAGATAATTGTGATCACTATTGACAAAACAGGATGGTTCAAATTGACCTACCAATTTCATGTTGTCGGCCTGAATATCGATCGTGCAATGTTGCCGAAACTGTTCATCTAGGCTTTTATATCTACCTCTTTATTCAATGTCAGGGTTATGAAGACGAAGCCAGCGTACACTGTGAACTTGAGTACAGTTTACAATCGTTGGGAATCGATTTTTTTGGTGGATAATTTTTATTGCCTGTTGCTAGTTTTGAAAAGTGCCGAAATGTCAGATCGATTATTTTCTTTGGCAAGTCTGGCATTTTGGTTTATGTTTAAATCAAGGTCTGGGAGATTTTATAACTTAAGTATGTTTTTGTCACTAAAGTTATAAAGTCATAAATAAACACACAATAAAATGAGATGACAACTGCAATATAAATCTTGAATATTTATTAAATCAACTCCTAATACTTTTGAGTGACAATGTTCAGATTTAAAATATGCCTCTCTTGTTTTTTATGACAATCTGTTTTACATTTGATAAAGATTATAATTTTAAACACGGTTTTAAAAGCTTGTTCTTCAAAATCTGCCCATAAGTATTTATGGGCAGTTTTTGATACCGATTACATAATACCGATTACATAACAAGTACCAAAACTTTTTTTTAAACTATTTTATTTAAGTATTTACATCGATAACGTCAAAAAAGTTACCAAAAAAATTACATCGTCAATAGTAATCCTAGAGGTCTAAACAAAACATGACCAATTAAAAACATAGACCAGAAAAACTCTATAATTCAATCAGTTTCAGGTTATTTAACACAAATTATAGACAGAGGTGCGGAAAGCCCGTAATTTATGGTTTATAATGTACCTCCACAAACTTTGGACGAACTCAGTTAGTAAAGCGAGGTGGTCACGATAAGATAATAACAAAAGCTTGTAAAAGCAAAAGTTTCTACGAAACTGCAGCTGTAGCGAAATAATTAGAAAACGTAGAAATTTACATTGTTTTTTTTTTTGCTCTGTCACTTATCATGTTGACGTCAATATGATATCCTATCCTAATTCCAAATCTAATTATTTCTAAAACCCATACGTAAAAAAAATATTATAATTTATTATTATAAATTCGAAAGCAAATCTCGTTTAGACACACATTGACTAATACGCATAATGACCAATGAAAAAAGCATCATGAATACGCAAAATCACCAATACGTGAAATGACCAATGGAAATAACATCATGAATACGCAAAATGACCAATCGCAAAATGACCAATACGTGAAATGACCAATACGCTAAATGACCATTACGTTCTGTTTGAGTGTCTATTAGCTTTTCACGCCTAAACTGCTGAACGGATTTCAATAAAATTTGGTAGATGGTATTCCGGGGCCGTCCCCGGAATCTGTCGTACCTCATAGTTGGTCGGATTAGAATCCTTATGAAAAATTATCAAATTATCAAACAACTGCTAACTCCCTGAAACTCGGCAACGCGCTTTTTCGTAGTAAAAGGTAGCCAATAAATTATTCCAAATCTTGAACTATATACAAAGATCTTACAAAACTGCTAATAGAGTCCACAGGTGATCGGAACGCTGGCTTTGATTTCGGTCAACGAATTATTGCCATGTATCATTGCCATTCAACGTGGCAATGCTGCCAGCATTCTGGCCACTCAGCTTTCTGGTGACGGCTTAAATTGTAAGAAATTAGATTTAATTGTAAATATTAGTGGTAATTATTTTATTCTGTTGTTGTAATTTTCCTTGTCAGTTAAGTTTAGAATTACGAAATAAAAATAATTATGGCGTAATTATGGCGCAAACTTTCGCATTTAAAATAAATAAGATATATATTATGTAGTGTAAGACACTCCGACACGTGAAAAACTGCAGGCAAATGCTGGATGCGGCAAGCTCAAGACAGGGCGCTATGGCGCTCATTAGGGGAGGCGTATTATCCAGCTGTGGACTAAAGTAGGGTGATGATGATGATGAGATGTGGCATTTGTGTGATTTAACTGCATTTACCAACTATAGGAAGACATAGGTAGGTAGGATATATAAAGCTAATGTCCATACAAAGTTTCGCTGTTCAGATCCCTAATTAAATCGCACTTATCCATTGTAGACTTCAATCAACTGCAATGTAAGTGATTGATAATGGTCATTATGGGTACAGCTAGCTTCAAATCTATCAAATTGTATTAAAGGATTTTCCTCGTAATAAAAGTCAAATTTAAATATTTAAGCTTTTAATTACCTAAAAAAATTGAACAGGTATATAAAAAATTAAATTCTTTAACTCAATTATAATAATTCTTACAAATAATTATCCGCTTAAATTAAATGTTCATAATATAAAAAGATTGAAAACATTGATCCTAGCGATTTTCATTTATCCAATAGGATCCTGAAACCTAACCCCATTGTTATATTTTTCTAGTTTCAGAGAACCTCCATTGGCAATTTCATCTTTAGCGACATAGTTTCGCTTCGTAGTCTCACAACCCCCCTATGAATAGCTGATGCATTACATAAAGTAATACACGGCACATACAGGTATCAACCCCAACAGGTATCAAACCATCCTACCTACAGACATGCTGAAAAAAATCTGTTTATCACCAACAGTTCTGCTTCGGTTCTTCAGGGAGCTGGGCTGTTTAGATGAGGATATAATGTACAATACAGCCCCATGCAAGTTTTCAATTCATAATATCTCAGTTATCCCATAAAATTTACGTAATATAAGTATAATATATAATATAAGGCAGCACAGCAATAAACTCAATAGACATGCCGAAAAAAATAGCCCAATAGAAGGCCCATGTCACGTTAAGCTCCTGAAACTTTTCCAAAGCATGATAAGAAGAGATCAATTTAAATGAAACAAATAATATATGTCGATTTCTCCTAATCAACGCGTAACAGAGATAATTTCATACGTTACAAATAATTCACAAATTCGAATCCTTTGCCGCTGCCGTCGCATTTGCTTCGGGTATTGTAGGGCCTGGCAGTCGCGGCGTCTGTCGACAAAAAACCTTTTTTACTTTTATCGAAGCTTAGTACCTAACCAATAGGTACATGCCATAGAGTTTACTGAGGAACCTACCAGAGGAAGAGCAGCAGCTTCCTTCTGTGTAGTTTTAACACCTCAACTGCGATAACCAATCTATCTGCCGAGTGTGGTGATTATTGCCGAACCCCTTCCGTTTAGGAGAGGCAGTTTCAGCGCTGGGACATAATTAACACCTAAAAATGGAGCCAATTTCATTCCAAAACAAAATACAATAAATCCATCTACAAGTTCCTGGTTAACACATATTAATTACAGTATGTTTGTAGGTATATGGTCTGTAGATTCCACCGGCTCCCAAACCATTGTTCTTCCCACGCTCGTGTCAAGGTGCGTGAATCATGGCTTGTTTTGTACATCCTATACATGATATGATAATATGGTTGGAGATTTGGAGATCATAACAAGGTTTAAAACTCTATTAGGAAAAATATACCAACGAATAAAACAATGTTAGAAACTTTTAAAAAGGTTTTATTAGAGATTATAAGGAGCTATGGATGCACGTACACAGAAGTCGGTATCATCATCATCCTGACACTACAGCCGCGGGTGGGCCTTGGTCTGGGTGAGTAAATTTCTCCATTCGGTCCTATTCTTGGCTTTTTCTGCCTGGTCACTCCAGTTACCTTTTGGTCTTGTTGGATTCCATTGAGTCATCTAAATTTCGGTCTACCAGGGGGTCTTCGGTAATCAGATTTGCCACGCAGGTGCTCTGTCGTCTTACATTTATTCTACGTGACCAACCCATCAAAGACTGCCTACTTTTATGGCTCTTGGTACATTTTATAAAGCTCATGGTTGTATCTTATTCGCCAACAGTCACCATCCAGTACAGGGACAAAGATTCGTCTAAATATTGTTCTTTCAAACACGCGTAAGCTGTTTTCGGTTTTCTTGCTTAGCATCCAGCATCCTGCGATCCCAAACTCGACGGGGTTGAGTTGTTTTGGGTGTATTTCAGTTACCTAGTACCCATAACACAAGCTCTGCTTACCTTGGGGCTAGATGATGCTGCGTGAATTGTTTAGCATTACTTATTTATTTATTTTAGGTATCGTAGAGTAACGAAGTAAAATCATTGATAAAACATAGGACAATTTCTTTATTAACAAAGAAATTTACAATTAAATAATAGAATTAAATTAAAAATAGTATTTACAATTGAAACAATCGAGCTAACTGCAGACTGTTGCAAACAATCTACAAGTAGCTCAAGTGATTCATAACAATACCAGTTGGCAGCGTGCCCAAGACGCTAGCTGCAAAAAAAAAACCTGGCCTGAGGGTGTCCTAGAAGAATACTAAGTTTGATAAAATTAAATGTTTTGGAAAAATTTCTCGTTCTAAGTGGTATCCAATTCTGTTTTGAATAATTTGGTCTACGTTGTTGCATGCTTTGGTAGGCATCTAATAACAGTTTTGCAATCATTAACCGTGAAGAAGAAAGTGCTTTTTAACAAGAGTTCTCACCATTTACCCAATTCACATGTAGATTAACAATTCACATGTAGAGTGTAGAAAATGTATATAAGAAATTTAGCATGTTTTCGTTCTTGTTAGTGGCGGTAGGTTTTACAAAGTCCATCATTGTCGTAACAAGTAAACAAAAACATTTCATAAATTTAACACTGATGTTGAAGTAACGCTTAGCTAAGTTTTTTATCAGAGTCAATTTACTCCTTTTTTGTTGTTTTGTTTTTGTTGTAAGTTTTGATGACTTTCAAGAATGTTTTATCCGTATCAGTAGACCTTAGACCAAACAACCTTACAGGACTTTGAATTTTGTAAATAGTTTTTTATCATGGAGAAATACGTTGGCCATAGGGCCACCGTATTTCTCCTTAATCGGTTGATAATATAATACAATACATAGATCGATATTTTTTGTTATACATTGAAAACGACCAGAACACCCTGAATAAATGTCTGCAGATCGTACACACATTTGTCCCGAGGCGGGAATCGAACCCGCAACCTCCTGCGTCGCAGGCAGACTTTCGCCCACGGCGCCACATCGGTCGTCATATACCTGACGGAACTAAAGTTCCTAAAAATGCTGATGATTGAACATTCATAAAATATTTATGGGACAACCTCAGGATCATTAACAATACAATAGCGAAAGAATTTTCATAATAGATCCTAAATTGACGAAGAAATTTACGAACATACATGACGCATCCAGCATCTGCCTACAGGCTTTCGCGGATCGTCCTCCCACCTGGCCTGAGAGTGTCCTATTAGTACTACGTTTGCTGAGTCACTGTCTCCACTCAAAAAACACGTTTACCCCAGCGGTCTTGCTCTCGATAAGTGCCCAATGGAAAACAAAAATGAAAATGTTTATTTATGTACAGTAGTTACATTTAAATAACATGGATTGGGGTTCTCTTTTAAGCATACTTGTTTATGAGATATTTCTGTATGTATATAGAAATGAGCAAAACCAGCGGTAGAACTAAGTTAATCAAAAACATCTTGTTAATTTATACATACAAAGGAAATTATAATCATCCTATCAATCATTCTGCGAAGATGCTATTTGTCTGTCTGTCTGTACGGGAAGATGTAAGTGCATAGGCACGCCAATGGCACTCCTACTCCTTTTGTATTTACATAATACCTAGATTACTAAGATACACATAGTACCTAGGTCATAAAGTACCTAGATTACTAAGAGGCCTACACTATTATAAAATTTAATTTATTTATTTTGGAGTAAACAACTTATTCACTCGCATTTTGTGTCTTTTGTTGTTGTCTTTTATAATGACACAAAATGCGAGCTTTACCCACTATTTCGTATTAAAAATGCAAACATTTGGATGGATGGATGTTTGTTACTCTTCACGCCAATACTGCTGAGTGGATCGGCCTAAAATTTTGCATGTAGCCTGAACCTTGAACCAAACTTTGGCTACTTTTCCATAGTACAGTTCCCATGGGATAGAAATAACTTTTTAACGTTTCCAAATAAACAAAGCATGCGAAGACGCGGGCAAAAACTCAGCCGGTGGCTGAAAATTGTATTTCTATAAAACTAGTTTTGAAATAAAAAGTATCCCAATAAATACGTTATTCAAAGTCAACAATGATTGACTTATTTTTATAGGGAAAGGATTTAAGGTTAATAATAGAGAGAGAGATAAATAGTAGCATAAAAAACAAAGTTAAAGTAAAACGATTCATGACCTTTTGCATTTATAAATACGAAGCGGTGGGTAAAGCTCGCATTTCGTATAAAATAAAAAGACAGAAATACTTTTATACTTTTATCCGTGGGACGCCCTGTATAGCAGCTTTGTATGTCACCAAAACTTAACAAGGACTAAGTAAGAAAACCATAACAAGATTTTTCAGTAACTTGGCTTCAGGGTAAATTGCAAAGTAGGTACGGAATGCATCAAAGGAGCCTACAATGAGCCATGATTGATCATTAACACCATCAGTTTAATGAGAATATGAAATAAATTATGATTTATTATAGACAGTTATTCATATAAGGATGTGTGTTGGATTTTACCAATCTATGATGTTGTTGTATAGATAATCGATTATACTGTGGCGCAGCGGAACAAGGTTCGTCTGTGACGCAGGAGATTGCAGGTTCGATTCCTGGTTCGGTAGAAATGTCTGTACGATTTGCAGATATTCGGAGCCAGATAATGCTGAGACCTAGATCAAATAGATAATGCTGGGAAATTCATTCCAGCATTATTTATTTGATCCAGGTGTTCAGAACTTCTGTAATTTATGATTTAGTACATAATAATAAATGTTTGACAAACATAAATGATTGGTTTTATTTGTCAACTGTACTTTTGCCTTTGTAAGTAACTTTTGTAATGTGGGGCGAAACCATAAATATTTTTGACATGGGGCAGAAGCAGAATTTATTGGAATGTGGGGTGAACAATTTAGGCGAACCTGAACATCGTTCTGGAGAGAGATACTATCAATAAAATGTAAAGATAGGTACCTACCTTCGGGTCTTTCTGTGATGAAAATGGAACTAAAGAATAAAAACTCATCATATTCACCGTGTTATACCCTTTTAACGCATTTAACTCTTAAAACGTAGCTAAAATCTAGTGTATGAATGAAAAAAAAATCTATTTAATTAAATCTATTTTCAGTTTTGTCGAAATCGCAAAATGAGCTCGGATTTATACTCAGTCATTATTTTATTAAGTTTTTTATAATTTTTTTGAGTATTAGTGATATTTGGTGACACAAAAAAAATATAATTGCATCCCTTAAAAATTGGGATATGTGTGAAACCCTATTACTTATTAAGGGCCATTGTAAACCACATTTTTAGAAAAAAAGAAATTTGATACAATCTTTTATATAATTTACCTAACTTCGCCGCGGAACTAAAATTAACTTAACAAGCACTTACAAATAACACGCTTTCTTGACCACATCATGTTCATCATGAATTAAATAAATTCATTAAAATTATATAACAATCTAATTATAATTACGTTCTAGTGGAAAAACGCTAAGCAGATGGTTAATTAAGGGCCGCATTCTAGAACGTAGTTTATGACGTCATTCTGTGAATTGGCCCGTGCCTTGTTTGACTCTGAGACCTGAGTTCAGTGTTGATCATTCACTGCACTGCCACTCCGGTGCTACCAGCGCGAAGCGCAGTTGCAACCTGCAATGTGCGCGCTGCTTCTTGATTGCTTACTCCTGTGCATCTTTCGTGGGCACGCTATGTATTTTATGCACGATATATCAGGTAAAGTCTATAACTCCGTGTGCACATACAAATATCATAAGCATGGTATGCCATTTCTGTAAAGATTGGGCAAGAGAACGACAAAACGATTGCTATCCACTTCTCTTGGAATAAAATTTCGATTAACTTTATTGTGAATCTCCAAGAGAGCTACAAGTGGATAACTGGCTAGATATTTCACCATGCATGGGGCAGATCAATAGTGCGTATTTAAGGGTTTCGGTCAGGGACGGAAACGTTTATGGTCTCGCTCATTACGCACATTTCGTACGCTACAGATAAAAAAAATTAAATAAATGAAAATAAAAATTTTCAGTACAAATTGTGATGTCGAAATTTTAAAAGGGACGAAAAGGTCAAGTTGGGTATCAAATTTTAATGAAAGGTATCAGCTTGGACATCTCAAAACAGTTTTTGAAAATTACCGTACATTATGTTATTATTCATCATTCCATAAAGTTAGGAAGGCTAAGTGTATAATAATAAAATCAATTAATATCAGCGAATAAATTAATACACGAGACAGCTTACAAATTCGCTGAGACGAGTTATTGGATGACTCTAGTAAATTATCGAAGCGATGCGACCTCCGGTACGATCAGTTAATCGAAGTTGGCATGGGTGTGTGTGTCGCAGTTTAAGTATAAATAAAAGTTTAGTGGCTATTTCATTTTTAGCTAATCTCTCCACCTTCCCAGGGTCCTGCCAACCTTATGGTTATAGGACTGAAACTGTGAGAAATAAGCCACTTCGGTAGCTCAAGCTTTTACAAATCCTACGCAAAATGTACGGGAAAATGTTCGGGATGCACTTTGTCCCGAACATTTTCCCCCTTCTGAGGCATGCAACATCACTGATGTGATTTTCCTCGTATAACAGTAATCGCTCCCAGGCTGTTTGTTGTAGTCAGTAACTATATTTCTGTTGGCTTTCCGGTGTGTCACAGGGTTTATTGCTTGGACCCTTGTTATTCTTAATCTTTGTTAATGATATTGTCTCTAGTTTTCTAAAAAGTCATGTACTCGTACTTTGTTTTGCGGATGACATGAAGATTTTTGTGTGTCCCCTTGGCCAAGTGGTGGCTGAGGGCTTATTCCAGTTTTCCCCCTTGACAAATCTCCCTTGAGGGGGAAAACTAGAATTCCGTTTTTAAAAGTCCAGAAATCCCCCTCACCGTTTTAAGAATACCATTTTTGCTGAGCGGTGAATTTGGTTGGGAAAGAGATGCATCAAGTGTAGTTTGAAATTCTTCTTTTCTTCTTCCACAAGTGGACAAAAAATTGAAGCGAACAAAATCAATAACATTTTGTTTCTTATTTGATAATAATTACTATTTATAAAACTGTTTATGTATAAAATTTGACTTGTCTAAGTGCTTATTTTGTAAGCCTAAAGAAATAAAGTTATTGAATTTTGAAAAAAAAAACTATTATTAACTTATTACCTTCCGTTATATAAATGTTGATTAGCCTTAGTAAGTTTATATCTTAAATATACCGTAAAACCGTGCAACTTTGCCCAATTTTTTTGGATTTTGTGGTTCAATTTAAGATAATTTTAAAAGTATGTATAGTTCAAATAATAATTTTGCGCTGCACTATTTTAAATATACTCTTCTTTGCAAATAATAGATAATAAATCGAATAAAATGGGACGGTATGTGTAAAAATCATAATTTTAGAGAGCGGGCCAAATATATTTTTTTTTACGAGTTTGCCCATTTTGCAAAAAAAATCGTAACTCCGGTATTTTTGACCTTATGATAACAAGATTTAAGGAACAAGCAATAGGGATAATCAATGTTACTTTATATCTTAATATAAAACGTTCAAGCAAGCAAATTAACCGCCAAAATTGAGTGGGCAAAGACACAAATAATTTTTTGAAATTTTTCATACAAATAAAAAGATGCGCTAGGGTTGTCACATTTTTTTTGTTTACCACACTACAACAAAAACAAAACAAACAAATAAACAGTCTAATTATAATGAAATATAATTAAGTACCTATTAAATATCCTTTCGGCTGCCATGTCAACTGTAGGTGCATAGTACCTAAGTTTTAACTTATTAACGTCGACAAAAACTTTAGTCAAGAAAAAGTAATACTTATCTATAAATATTTTTAAGGCATTAATATACAAAAAACTGTAGAAATGTTAAATTTTGCATTACATTATTTGATAAAGAGGAATTGAAAAAATAAATAATTGGAAATACTCTACATTTGTGATCGAAACACTTGTTTTATAGATCTTCCTTATAAATAGCATTTAATACCTACTACTATACGTACAAAAAAATTAAATGTATAACTACAAGTAAATACACTACAATTTCAATACAAGAAACACGACTAATATAAAGGTAATTGACCGGAAACAGCTGATATTTAGCTACTTTCCTAATAAAATAGGCATCATCAATTAAAAGGTGGTTAGATAATACCAACCGACTTACTACTAATAGGACCTACATAAATCAATTTTGATTTAATGTCGTAGTGACAACCCTGACAGCAATATTTTGGTGGGCAAAGTAGTAAACAGTACTCCAGAAAAGGTACTTTGACAATGCCCACCTTAATATTTTCGAGTTTAAAAGAGGTTTCGCGTCAGATATTCGATAGTTATTATTTATTTGTTACAAACTTATAGAGGTAAAATAATTACTTGCCTGCTGCAACTGCAAGTACTGTTTTTGAACAAAGTTTTCCGCACGAACTTTGGCCCGCCATACACACCACCAAACTTTGACACCAACTGACAGTCAACTGAAGTGAAATTAGCGACAATCGGTTATTTAGTGCTGCCAGTGACATATTCAAGTATCTACCAACAAACAAGAAATAAAAGCTACTAAAACATTCTCGATGATATGAAGAATTTTAAAAAAAGTCCCGTGGTGGGCAAAATCAAATCAGTTTGGCAATCTTGTAAGGTTTTACGGTACAGGCAAATGTTTTCATTCCCCGATATTTTCCGCCAGATTGCCGGCGAGGCAAGCGAGTCTCTAATATGGCGGCCTTGTAATGGTTAATGCTGGTATTAATAATTGGTAATGCTACTTTGTTTTTTGTGGTGAAAACCTTTATTTAAGCTTTCTAGGATATTTATCTTTGTTATTCTAAGCTTCTAATTTTCCAATAAACAAATATTAATATAAAAATTAACTTTACTAAGATACAGACCTAAATTCAGACTTTGACTTCACCAATATACATAAAATTAGTCAGTACCAGACTCAAGTTAATTATTTGATATGCTAAGTTCCAACCCACTAAATGATTTTCATCTAAACTAAGATTAGATCTTGTATACATATTACCTAGATAGGTATACCTACGTAGTAGCAGAAGCAACATTCGCATCATTACAAGAGCCCTAACTGGACACTATCGCCTTAACAAGCACATGTTTAAACTAGGGCTAAGCGACACACAATCCTGCAGATTCTGCGAGGAGGCGGAAGAAACGCCTTTCTATCCGCTAGGAGAGTGCGGAGCACTGATGCAAAAACGTAGCATCCACCTGGGCATCACCTGCACAGCCCAGACGAGCTGAGACGTCACCCCGAAGAAAACCCTACAGTTCTTAGCAGCTGCAAGGGTCAGTGACGAATTATGAACGCAACAGCTTCAGGGGTGAACGTATAAAATGGTGATCACAATAGATCTATCATGGCCGCAGTGATATAAAAGCCACCCAAAGCAAATATACAAATAATACCTACGTAGTACTTCAAAATACAAAATTGAATAAACTACTTAATAAATCTGAACAAATAATGGTCTAAATTAAATCAAAACGTCTAAGCAATTTCATATGTATTTGTGATAAATGTGATAATGTGTACCTTGAACTTTACATTCAAATAGTTTTAAAAGCAAGGGATTAGAAACCTTATTGCTAGACAATAAGCGCTACTTCGTTGTTTGTTTATTATAATCTAGGTAGCTCTCAAATTGTAACAAGAGCCATCAAAACTGTATTGTTAGATTTTATTTGGAACTACAAAGGCTTTGGACTTCAATAAAAATTTATATCATCGAATGGCTCAATTAAATCTAGGAATAAAAGTAGCTTAAATAATTTGATGTGTTTTAGTAAACTAAAAACTGACTTCAAATATCTTTAGTTAAAGAAAATAACAATCAAATAATAGAATTTACAATTGAAACAATTAAGCTAACTGCAAACAGTTGCAAACAATCTACAGATAGCTCAACTGGTCCATATCAATACCAGCCGGAAGCGTGCCCGACTGACTTAGTTAAAAGTATTTTAAATTTTACGGGACAAAATCCCTCGGGATTAAATCTTTGATGTCACCTCATCAAACCTTCAATAAACATAATTTGACTTGTTTTAAAAAAACTAACAAAAAAGGCCTGAAGTGATTTGATTAAATCGAAAAAAGGCAATTAACCTTCTGGGTAAATCTCATAATCTTCGTTTTCAATTGAATAAATTGAGTAGTAATTGCGTAAAATTCAATTAATCTTATGTACCATACTACATAATATGTAAATAACACCATTAAAATGACGGCGAACCGTAAGTAAAGGTAGTGGCTGAGTGATAGGAGTAGCGGATTGAGTGAAACTAACGATAGAGAGTAAGTAAGGCATTTTATATTTATAAGGCTTATATTTTTAAGGTACCACAGAATCGATACTGAGCAGGAAGGTTAAAAAAGGGTAATAAGTGAAAATGCTTATGTGTCACAGCCTCACAGGACATGCTTTTATGAACATTATTATTATTATTTTGCAATAAACGCAAAAAGGTTAGGGTCCCCTAACTGCGTGCCCCACGGGGATGAACTTTTATTCCATTACTTTTTATTAGATACAATTTTGTTGCACAATTCAAAAAATATAAATAAGAACCCATCAACAATTACAACAAAAATGGCCAACACTCAGCAGATGCTGTGGAAGGTACCAAGTTGATTTTAAAATTTGGGATTTTTTTTATAGAAAATGGTACCTACCTATTGCGCGACCAATAGGTAGTTTTCGACTGAAAAATATGTAGTTGGAATTTCGACTACCTACGTATAAGTTACCGAAGTAGTGGCAAAGGGAAAAATAACGACTCGCTTCGCTCGCTACAATTGCATACCCTGCAATTATATCTAGATCAGGGATTTGAATGAGCATCATTATAACATCTTCTAAATGCCACAGGCTTGTGGGCAGTTCCTTTACTAAGTATAGGCACTTACATTGACTGATTTATTACGCATTTCGAATATTTTGATGTTATTATCGCCTTTGATGACACGTTGCTAAATTATCATTTCGTCTGCCTTTACCAACATCCACTAAAATGGTTAATGCACCTAGTATGCGTTTGATAGCACTATTCTAAATTACTTGTAAAACATATGGAGCTAGCCCCAAGAAAACTTAAACATAACTATTCTGCTTGCTCAGAGAAATGCAATGCTACCTACTTAGCTCATTTTTAACCGACTTTAGGCAGGGTTTTTAAAAACACGCCAAATCAGTATGGGCAAGGTTTTTCTCAAACACTTGAATAGTGCGCCATCTTTCTGATAGTTCTGATTGGTTTTTGCATTCCCCTATTTTATTGCATTCTAAAAATCAATTAGCCAATTTGGAGGAAACCCTTTTTTGTTCCTCCAAGCCCTAAAATGACAACAAGCATGCATCTAGCTGTAATGTGTTTAGGTAAGGTGTGTCAAATCAACAAACTAGATGATTGCAACAGGTCTTGACCAGCAGACATATACAAAATCGATTAAATATTTCTGGATCAAGAATTACTGACGTGTCATTACAATATCGTTATAATTATTGAACATTTGCCTCTTATTATGGTTGTAAAACATAATTAGAGTCAGTTATGAGTTGTAAATTGCTTGAGATAATATTATTGCTCGTACCGGTTTGGTTCATCCTTCGATAATGCTGTTAGGAGTCACCCGATAACAGTATGACTAGTATGGTTGGCTTTTTTATTTATTTTAGTCCGGAGTGTCCCACTGCAGGGCAGGAAGGCCTCTCTGCCCGCCTTCCAATCACACACTTCGTTTGCATATTACCAGAAAAAAAAGTTATCGTTTACTACCGCTGACTTGTCAAAGTTTTACGGCATAAATGCAACGATGCACACACCGGAAAACGAAAATAGTTTTCGTAAACTATACAGTACCAGTACCTTCTAACCAGGACTCAGCTTTATGAGCGTGTTTCCATAAAGTGAATATTTCTGTTAGCAAAAAAACTTGACACAAATTTGACACCTCTGAAAATGATGCAGTTTCTTGATACTTAAGTATAAAGGATGGAATCATTTTCATGTCATATTAATTTCGTTTTGTTTCTGTGCCATCTGAATTAGCACCAGACAACGTCTAAAACAAAGAAGAAAAGCTCTCCTTATGTAGTCAGTAAGTTTTCCTGCTTGATATTTCAAAAATTAATAAGTTAGTAGAGGCTCAAATTTGGACCAGGTAGCTGTAGATTCTTGTTATTTGACTGCAAAACCCACCTATTACACATAATTCTTACACAACTATGGATGCTGGTTTGTTTGATACCTATTGGTAAGTCTAAGTAGTTATTTCATAGTTAAAAGATCTCTTTGTTTCGAAGTAGGTAGACGAATGATTAGTAGGTACTATCTTGCATCTTACATAACCAAATCTAGACCCGTCGACCCAGATATTCCGTGTGTGCCTAAGGCAGAGGTTGGCAACAATTTCTGACAGCATACACACAAGCCTTTATTTAATTGTTTCGATTAGAATGGACAGATTAATAATTATATGACTCATTACACTAATGATTGTTTAATTAACAGAAAGTGTACGTGGCCGACAGTTTAATAATAAATTCGCCTTTGGGAAGTTCTTGATTGGTTGTTAAATCACTTTTTTACTCCGAAAACTAGACTTTCATAGAAAGAATAAACACCTATACTCTGATTCGAAAAAATTGATATTTTTAGGGTTCAAGAGGAAAAAAGGAACCCTTATACGATCATCACTTCATCACTTTGTTGTCCGTCTGTCCATCTATCGTCTATCAACTCTCTTTTCTCGGAAACGCGTGGAGGGTATCGAGTTGAAATTCTCATCATATACTCAGGTTTGTAACCTCTTGGAGCCGCAATATAAATCAAACTTCTAAATCAACGCAATCAAAAGATACAGCCGTTTATGCCCAATTTTTTTTTATTTAGCAAGGAATCACAAGCACACAAAACCTATAGGGTACTTCATGTTAACCTAGAATCATGAAATTTGGCAAGAAGCAAGGTTTTATAGCGCAAGTTAAGTAAAAACCATAAATTTGTTGTTAATTCACAAAAATAAATTGATTAATTAAGAGTTCTAGTTTCTACGGAACCCTTGATGCGCGATCTCACTTGTTCATTAGCACAGAAATACATCCCACTAATATTATAAATGTGAAAATTTGGATGGATGGACGGATGTTTGTTACTCAATCACGCCAGAACAGCTGAACGGATCTGGATGAAATTTGGCACAAAAATAGATTATAGTCTGGAATAGCACATAGGCTTTTTATCCCGGAATTCCCACAGAAACGGGAACGACGCGGGTGTAACCGCGAGGCGCTGCTTATTATTTTATAAATAGTGTCATATATCCTTCGATTGGGAGCAAAGACGAGAAATTCCACCTTTGAGATTACCCCATATTCCCTGAGTTGAGCATAAGGTTAGTAACTTAATAAAATCCAACGTTTTTTTCACTATTTATTTACATAAATTTCCCTAATATATCTTAAAACTAGAATAAAATATGTGTTTTTAATGCTCTATATTTTGGTTCGTTGTATTTTCCCGGGTATCTGAACTCATTTGCACGGGTGATTTCACAAAGGGCCTGAGGCTGGCTCAAAAAATGTTGTTCATCCAAGGCATCGTGTGAAAGGTCACAATGCAAGGTGTGCCGGCACCTCTACCTTGCCGCCCACACCCATTTCTAGAGATGTCTTTGTTATTTTAAATAGAACATTTTTGTAAATGACCCTGACGATGTCTATATCAAATTCCAATGTAAATGTTAATCTATTGTTTGAAAATATTCTTTGACATTTGGATCACGCAAAAAATGATCTTTGACATTGATTTGGCATTGTCTTGCATTATGGATGAACATTCCTATTAAAATATAATTGCTCTTCCGCATTTTTTAATGAAGTATAATATCCTATCAATAATAGAAGTGAGAAGATAGCCAAGTTATAGAAAGGTTATATTTTCTTTATGTGACAGATATTTAACGAATCGAAAAATAGAGCTACCAATACAAAGTGTACGTGGGGTTGCTTAGCACCATCTACTGGAGACTACAAGAACTTATATCGTCCAATACTTAAAGCGCAAGTTCACCCAAGAAGCTTGCTTTGTACGGCTAAAAGAGAAAGGTTGATCATCTCTGTTTTGTGAAGTATCTTCGAAATCCAATAGATGGCAGCAAAGCAAATTCAAAAGTACTGCACAAAGAACATTAATTACTTTTCATCATAGATATGAGACTAATTAAGTTTTTATATATCCAATTGATGCTAGTTTTCAGTAAGAAAAATATTGAAAAATCCCGTTACAAAATTAACTTCTCACCCTATTAATTACTACTCAGGGATGATTATAAAAAGCTTTTGTATTTTTTCCCATCGAGATTTTTTGTTAATTTGAATATTATGTAAGTAGCTAGATGAGAGGATGCCTAAAGAATTCGGTAAGTATTTAATATGGAGTCGTGAACTAGTTTGAATTTATAACTGACAGCTGTATCCGGATTCAAACCCCTGACCTTTGGAACAGGAGACTGTCTTTGTTACTCTCTTGTCAGGACTAATACTCCACTACAAGTGAACCGTATAAAGAAATGTAAATTAAATATAGTTACGTAAAATTCAATGAAAAATCAATACTAATAAATATAAATTCGAAAGTGACTTTGTCTGTATGCGCCTAACGACTGAACGGATCTTAATGAAATTCGGTAAGGAGGTTGATGGTATATCAGGGACGGACATGGCTACTTTTTATTCCGGAAAAGATCGTGCAAGGCCCGCGGGCAGCAGCTAGTTTTTAAATAATAAAAAAACAAGTTAACTTCTCGGGATTCGCAATGACTACTTTTTAATTGCCCAGTAGTGGGAATCAATCAAGAGAGCTGGTTGGAAGTACAGTGAAAAAGTTGGCATTTTATGAATACCTATCGGATACAGAAAATTGTTATTATTTAGTTTACTTGGTAGCATTTAACAGAAAGTGACCTAAGTGCTATTTAGGGCACCAAAGCGATGACATTGAGTGCTTCAGTATCGACAGAGATGTAGCCGGAAAGGGGCTGTGGGCCAAATATTTATAATTAGGAATCTTTTAATGATGAGGAGCCCAAAGTGTTGTTTTCTCGTTTAAATTACGAGGACTGTTTTTATTTCTGAGTAATAAATATCTTAATATTTCTTACTGATTGCTGCCAGGTTTTCATGAACACTGACCAGTAAAAAGTAGAGTAATTATATCTATACTATACTAATATTATAAATAGGTAAAGTTTGTGAGTTAGTGAGGTTGTAAGAGGATCTTTTGAACCGATTATGAAAATTCTTTTAATAAAAGGCCACGTTATTTATGAGTGCCTTAAGCTATTTATTTACCCGAAAAATGGGATACATGAAAAGCGTGGGTGAAAACGCGGGCAACAGCTAATATAATCTAATGTAAAGTAAACATATAAGTGCTATTTAGCCAAAACGATGAAACGGCAGTGACTGAAGAACTAAATGACATTGGTCATTGATTTTGTGAGATTTGAGGGGAATTGCTTCAGTCAATGTCGACAGATTGAGCTAGGATTTTTAATTTTAGTGGTTAGACTTATATTTGTAAAAATACCTGAAATTAGCCTTCAAGGAAAATATTTAATAGTTTCAAGGCTGCCCGTTTAATGAAAGATGAACCTGAAAGCATTTTTCACTCGCTCAAACCACGTGGTCTTGATTATCTTAGGGTTAAATTAGAAAAACATTTTGCAGACAAACTCTCATGTATTTATTTGATCGCCTGTCAATGGAACCATAGGTACTTTCAAGTCAGCAATGCAATTATACAACTAATCATAAATATACTTCCACGGTTCATCAAACCCCTTGCCCCTACACCTAAATCCGTCTCTGCGAATGTTACGCGTGCTCTTTTGCATTCGTGATCTATAGACACGTCTGCGGCTGCGCAACTTCGTGGATACGATGTTTATTTTACAGCTTTTGGGTAACGATCTAATAGTTATAGTTTGATACTTTGGTAACCGTGTAACCATTATTTATTTATTTAATATCATTTTTTTTTCATGAAATTTTGTTTAAACGCCACCAAAACACGCAATTAAACACTTTTATAGAAACATGTTGCAAAGATTATACTATAGAATCTTCATAAAGAAAGATAATTTCGATTCAAATTATCTTTCAATTTTGAATAGGTGTATTGAAACTGACACCCTGGACTAGGATGTATGAAAAGAGGTTTTTGCCCAGCAGTGGCACCAGCGGGCTCATAAGATACGTCTTGCTGGGCATAGGCCACACTTAAGTACCAACCCCGTCTTGTCTTAATTACCTTATTAAAAAAAATTTTTTTTTTTAATACTTAGCTAGCACAAAGGTATGTTTAAAATAGTCTGAATTGCCGCGCTGCTGTAGCGAAACCTGTTTTTCTGGTAGCCAAATATAAAATTACACTACTATAATAAAAATGCGAATGTTTGGATGTTCAGATACTTGGATGTATTTTACCTCTTCGCACAAAAACTGCTGAACGCGTCAAGATGAAATTTAGCATAGTTGTAGTTCTAAACCTGGAATGACATTGAAGAGTAGAAGTTTAAAAATACGTTGAACAAAACCACGTTTCAAAATAATGAACAAATTGAAGTTGATTATTGATTTATTTATTTGGGGGTCTTGAATTACCCCTTCTTTGATTGCAACTTGGTCACAGGAGCTCCGATCAAAAAATTTGGCCTAAATTCTATTTTTGTTCTCTTTTAATATTTACTAGGTTAGTATCCAGGGGCAAACATTTTTAAGTGATACAACAAAATTAAAAATCAAATTAAATCATAATTTTTTTTTTAATTTTCATATATACAAAAATATTCACTAAGAAAGGGTCAAATTCCTAAAATAAAACACTGACTCGAAAATAAAGTTATATTTTTTATTTCTGTCGCTTTGGTATGTAGACTAAAGAAGCGACGAAGAAACCAATAGCCTGTTAGTAGTTATTTTTCGAGTTGGAGCATAACCCGTCCCAAGTTTTTTTTTTATCTCGAAAATTTATCTATCGATCAACCGTAGTGTAAAATAATACATGACGGTGACAAATTTACCCTCCAAATATGGAACTTAAAAGTAGCACAAAAAATGGACCGATGACGAATTTACCCTAACCCATTCAGACGTCTCTTAACAGTGTGAGACTATTTTACATGTCAGAGGTTACGTACAATACTGTTTACAGGTGGGTGGCCTAGTGGCCTCTAGTTGTCTCTAGTGGCACCAGTAACAGGAACTGTAAAATAGTAATTGGATTATGTAAGACATCTGTAGGTAAAGATAAATAAGTGAAGTGGCGGTGAATGCAATCGTTCTACCATTTAGATAATCAAATGGCTAAACTTATCATAACACATTACATTATACCCATCGACCTACCTTAAACGTGTGGGTGCCAGCATTTTGATGGACAGTGAGAGCTAATTTGGGAGCTTTCAGAGAAAATATTAAACGTGGTCGCAATATATTATTGTTTTTTTTTTAAACCAGTCTCCGAATAAATGGAATAAGTTCCCAAAAAAGGGTGGGGCGCGGGTTCGAGTCCCGCCAAAATCGAAAATTTTTGGGAACTTATTTCATTTCTTAGAAAAAGTGCGGTAAGCGCTATAACAAAAAAAAATATCAGTCTCCGAATTCCTAAAAAGATACTTATTTACACTGTCTTTTTAAGTTTTTCCCGTAAAACTTAAAAAAGTGAAAAAGTATCCTTCACTAATAATATTTTTATGGTACTACCTCAAGATCCTTCTCTACTCTACTCTTCTCACAAAAACTTCTTCGTAAACGACGTCAATCTGTCAAAATCCTCCTTTATGTAATTGCTAGACGCATGAAGTGATAGTTGGTAGCATTACGTAAATAAAACTGACCGAACAGTAATTTGTTACAAAACGTTTAGTAGCCTGATTGGAAGCATTCAATTAAGAGTACTTACTTTTGGACCTGAACCTTGACCCAGCCAACAGTCCAAGCTGTGAGCGGAAGCTGTTTTAGCTGAGCTTTAACGCGTTCACTGCCCAGCCTACCTGGGGGCCATAGCATATTGGTACCTACTCTGATTCGGTGTATTAGAGTACCAGTTCGCCGAAAAGAAATACGCAATTGCGCGTTGGGTAATTAAAATGAGGGCTGTGAGCCGGCTGACGGAGCTGTGACGGAACGATTTGATAAAAGGATAAAAAAAACCTTTTATTTTTATTGCATCATCATGCTCATGAAATCAGACCTCTCAAAATAATAACGCTGGGCATTTTCATAGTTCATCGTCCAACGACAGGACGACTTCGTATACGGTTATGGACGCTGTAATATTACAGCGTCCATAACCAAATAGTTAGGCCTGACTTTCCTTTCTATATAGAAAAGAAAGTCAGGCCTATTAAACTGGATTAATCCATTAATGGATAAGATTTCACATTTTTCCACTTTAACCCTTCAATAGATTAGATTCGGCATCTTGTTCCGCTCTATGTACTGGCTTTAAGAGAGGAACGACATGTCGAATCTAATCCATCAATGGATTAGCTAAGTGGATCTGGGTAGAATTCTAAAAACAGGACGCTGCCATAGAAAAGCTAAATGAAATGAGTTGTGTCACGATTTTGAATTACCGTCAACGGTAACAAGAGGAAGAAAGACTGTGGAACACGTGGTGGTACACTGCACAGCCACAGAGGCCAGACCTAAAACGGGATTGAAAAGACTCGTAGAGATATCAAATAAGACCACACTCACAGAAATGCTGAAACGAAACTATCAATCCCCAAGAGTCCTGCTCCGGTACTTCAAGGGGCTGGGCTGGTTAATGCCTGGTTAGGCAGGGAAATAATACACTCCCATGCGAGATGTCAGTGCAGATCCCGGTTAGAATTAGAACGGTGTCACGATTCACGGCCTGACATTTACCATGGGCGGTTAAAACTCAGCAGCACTCATAATGTCCACTTGTGAACGTAACCTCCGCCAAACGAGGGGGGTTTCGTGATAACCACGACGCTTAGCAGGCGAATCAGTGATCGGTTGGATAAAAAAACACAGATAATATCTGCTGTTCTTCCCCTAGGAGGGTCCATTAATCGCCTCTTACAATATTCACGGGCTGGGATAGTGGGGTCGATTCTTTTGCCGTGAAAATGACGAAAGGTAAAAAGCGTCTGCGAATGGCAAAGATTTTCGCTCTTGACTTGAGGCGTGTCATCTTCACAGAACTCCTAATTAGAACCTGTCAATGGATCAAACAAGTTGTTTTTTTAACCTGCACGATGTGCATTACTGTAGCCTGATTCTTGATAAGTAGGTTATTGCTTAAATAAAGCTATTGCCTATGTACCTGCATAGGCCATAGCTATTTGTTGCAAGAATGGAGGTAAAGGAAATCCTTCAAATCGAATTTATTGGCAATAACTAGTACAAGGGAAATAATTTTGTAACTCATATACGAAAAACATACAAACATAGGGTGCTAACCTCATAACCCTCCTCTATTGGTAGTCGGGTAAAAAGAGAACATATTTTGCACAATACTCGTTAGTACAAGTTGAACGAGGAGGTCCACGAAAATTACAAAAACAGAATAAAATAATTAAAACTAATATTTTTTTCTAAAAATCTAAGCCGTCACCAAAAGGCAGAGTACCCAGAATGCTGGCAGCATTGCTTCTTTATTTTACAAGGAGCTTATAATGGAAATGTACTTAAACTCGTGAAATGATGGTCTAGTCTAGTCAATAGGTTATATGATTGACAAATTGATATTGAAGTTGGAATGGAGTGTCAGTAGACACGACATATTGGGAGTTATTTTGAAAATAAGGCCTTGCGGTGTTCTGGGTGTTTTCTGTGTACTACAATTAAAAATATCTGTATTATGTTGTATAATGTATAAAGTTTATCAGTTATCTAGTACTCATAACACCAGCTCTGGTAAGCTTGGAGCTAGATAATGTTGTGTGAGTAACCCAGAATTATTTCTTCAGTTTTAAGTTTGTTCTACAGCACTGCTAGGAATGGCAGAGTGTTTCTATCTCGTGATCGAACATAAAAATAATAATTTAAATTCTTTTTTTTTTACCAAAAATAGACATATTGTTTAATGAAAGCCATCAAAATACGCTTTTTTACGTTATCACTGACTAGGATGATAACAATTTGGAACTTATTTTCGATGCAGTTAATAGCCTATTGTTTCAATTGTAAATACCACCTAGTTTTAATTTAGTGCTATTATTTGATTTCAATTTTCTTTGTTAATAAAGTTATATTAGTAACATTTTTGTTTATTTAATTTGATAACAACTACATCAAGTGTATCAATATGTGCCTACGGTGGACATAAACGAAATAAATGAAATAAAATGTTTCAAAATTTTCATGCAACAGAGATCAGTTCGTTTTGAATTCGTGTAAGTAATTGAATAATCACTCTCAATTGGAGATGTTACGAGGTCAGGAATAACTTTAACATTGATTGATACATATTTAAATAACACCGACACTTGCGTGAGTGGTAGGTATAGATAAGTGACATTGTAATGTGATGGGGATGTGAGTTTGGATTACGATTTAGGTCAACCAAAGATATGAGATAAAAATAACTCTTTACTATATACAAAATAAAAGGCAAATAACAATAATAAAGAATCAAGGTTGCCTGGAGCAGATTCGTTTACTTAAGCAGTAGTAACTGTATTTACCAATTGTACCGTAATAAATAAATCTTCTTTAGGTTGTAAGTTACAGTAAGTTTGGGAAATTAAGTTTTTAGGGGCTGTGAATTTGGTACAACATTTTTTTAATAAGAATAAACTTTTAACAAGCTTTTATGTACTTATCTAGGACCAAAGTGCTTGATCAGACCAGCTCAATGGTACCATAAACTTGTATTGTCCCCAAAGATACATAATTATGTCAAATTTTGAAATTGATTTCCATTCACCTTAGAAATAAGAAAGAATATTTTTGCTTGCATGAAACTACATGCAAGCAAAAATAAATGAAATATGAAATTACAACTCAATCGGTTGAGGATGATTGATCTAAAATTAAGTTGTAAGATTTGTTCTACACAAACTAACAGGGCAAGTGCCTAGTATGCACAAAGAAAAAAATTGCAGAACAACGCAAAGATTGTTAAAACTTCCACATTAGCATTTTTATGGAAAAATGATTTCCTAAAAAGAGATTTCTAGAACTTTACTCCCAAATCCGTTGTTCTTCATTTTTCTAACAGGGATATTTTGAACAAAAAACCTAACCCTTCGCAGACGATCATTGGAATAAGCACAGGATACCTCATTCAAAGAAATAACTACAAAAATGTCGATAACAATTAACCTCTAAGATACGTTACTTTACTACTTTAGTTACTTAGCAAGTTAAGTAATATATAACTAAAAAGTTGTTGAATTCTCCTTTCAAGATTTTCAAAGCCTCGCCGATAGTAAAGGGAATGCGAGATAAAGGTAAAGGTAGAGGTTGCTCTAAGCTATTCAGCCTTCGAAGCGAAGTCTAAAGTTACTATACTAGGACTACATTTAATGGCAAAAGGTCTTGGAGATGAAAGTCTTCATTGTGTTATGGTATTTCTAACTCTATTTTTACCCGAGCGAGGCGTGGGTCATGTTATAATTTAAAGCCCTACGTGGTATTTTAACTCCTATGTATATTCTTTTTTAATTAAATAAAAGTCCAAGTCCGTCCAAGTGAGAGTTGGACTCGCGCAAGAAGGGTTCCGTACCATTATCTATGAAAACGGTAAAAAAAACACGTTTCTTGTATGGGAGCCCCCCTTAAATATTTATTTTATTCTGTATTTCTGTTTTTTTTTTGTATTTGTTGTTATAGCGGCAACAGAAATAAATTACCTGTGAAAATTTCAACTGTCTAACTATTACGGTTCATGAGATACAGCCTGGTGACAGACGGACAGACGGACAGCGGAGTCTTAGTAATAGGGTCCCGTTTTACCTTTTGGGTATGGAACCCTAAAAAATGGAGAGTTTCTAAGTGGTTGGCGGACACTCTTTACTATCTCCAAGTATCGAAACAGCTAATCCTATTTAAATATGATGTCTTAAAATAGGTATTTTTTTTGGGTCTTAGGTACATTTTGTAGGCCTTCGCCCTTTCATTTGGCGAAAAAAAGAGGAAAAGCGATTACCGATTCGGTTTTATCAATTTATAATTAATATTACTACCTTCTCACGATGGAAAAGAATTAAATGTCAGCATTATTCAAAGAATGCTGGAATCTGATGATGATAATTTGATAAGTTTTCCTGCGCCGCCAGCTTATCCAATTTCACGCTAAGTCGTATACCAGACCCAGGTCCTTTCACATCAACACCGTCACCAAGTAACTCGCATCTTGACAAGCCCTCAACAGTTGGAGCTACCCAGCACATACCAGACCCACAAGATGAAGAATCTAGAGATGAATCTGAATGTGGCGGGACGATGAGTCCTGGGAAATAGATTATGTAGATTTTTCTAAATTTTCTTTATCAGTAATCGATTATTTTAAAGCACATTTTTTATAAAAGTAACTAAAATAAGAAGTTAATAAATCCCAAAAATTTACGATCTCGACGGGATTCGAACCCGCACCTTCCCCTTCAGCGCAGGGTTGCTCTTTTTCCAACTAAGCTACGTTTCTTAGAAATTACCCAGAGTACTATAATAAATAAAAACCTTAGTAACTAAAATAGCCAAAACTATTCTACATTCTGCTTAAAGGGTTACGGTTACGAAGTAACATTATTTCATATGTGGTTACGGGTCATAAGATACAGCCCGCAGACGGACAGACAGCGGAGTTTAGTAATAGCGAGCGTCCGGTTTTTATAATTTGGGAACGGAACCCTAACAATGACGTTTCTTGTATGGGAGCCCCATTTTAATTTGTATTCTTGTCTGAGCGGCAAGAGACATACATATTCTGTGCAAATTTAAACTGTCTCCCTTTTACGGTTCATGAGATACAGCCTGAAGACGAACAGACGCACAGACAGTGGAGGCTTAGTAAAAAAGTCCCTTTTTCACCCTTAGCACCAATGTACGGAACACTAAACATTTTAAAATAAAAATAATACTTGCGGGAAGAGACGGTTAAAAACTTAAAATACCGACTTGACTGGGCAATTAATAACGCTGTACCAACATCGCATAAAAGCTTTTCTCATCACGCAGCCATGATCGTAACAACAATTACTTACTTGTTACCATAATTCTCGTATTTTGTAAGTCACTGATAAATCATACATTTGTAATGTAGTGATAAATGAGGACCTCGTTCTAGTTTGCGTACGTAAGTTCCTTAATATACGAAATGCCTTTTTAGCATGCATGATTGCAATCGTTGACTTTACTTAGTTTGTTTTGAGGTACTAACAAAACATAAACAGAAATAAACATAAACAACTACACACACATATGCATACACACTGGTGACTCCTGTTGCCTGGACTCATAAGAGACCGGTGTCACCCGGTGTTCTTAGGTCTCCTTAGGCTCCACGCAAACACACACATACATGCGCGCGTGCAAATAATTCAGACAGTAAATATATTTAAAATAGTTAATATTTAGGTATCGCTATTCTTTTTACGATAGGTAATTTACAATGTTAAACTTTTTTGAGTTTCTTTGCTGTGTTCTCTTTGTTTCATTATTATCTAAGTAATCCTTTTTGGCCTTATTGTTATATACATTTAATTTTTTTGAACGGGACTTGCAACGCTGTGGTATATCTCATTAAATATAAATAAATAAATAACATACTTATACAACGACAGCATTATTACTAGTTTTACTGCTGAATAGCATAGCATACAAGCCTCTCCATAACTGCATTTATGAGTAGACTACGTTTGTGTCGGGGCCGAATAAAAAAATATATTATAAAAATATGTATTAAAGAATACATATTTTTATAATATATTTTTTATTCGCGCAGAAGTTAAACGTAGTCCCAGTTGAAAAAGACAACAGTGATAAAATACCTAAAATTACTTACTGTTTTAAAAGAGAATACAATGAAAAAAAGAAAATTACACTGCGCTGCACCTACCTTAAATTAATGAACTAACATATATCACACACACTCTGCTGCCAGAGCTGAGCTAATTTTTTAAATTTGGGAAGTAGGTACTGAAAAAAATATCCAAGGTGGTGTAGATAGTTTTTTTTTTAATTTAGTGTATAACCAGTAAATCATTGAACAGGCGACACATTCTGACGACGACGGGGCTGCAGAATGAGGTGTTTTTAGTAGGTATAAGCCTGTAGGGCGAAATTATTCAGGAATGGAGACCTGGATCTTGGCTTAGTGCTAATATTGAGCAATGAAAGAAAGAGGAATTGATAAAGGAGTGTAATGCTGCGTACAGGTTGACCATTTTAATAAGTCGCATCCTTCGATAAAAGTAAAAAAGTAAGATACGGTACGTTCTACCAGCGCTCAGTCAAAAACTGTACCGTGTTACAGATGAAATAATGATTAGGTATCGGATTATCAGAAAATTTAAAGTTTGGTGTATCTACGCGGGAAAATATGTGATGCCTTGGGCTTTGTTTTTTGTTTTGGAGCTATTTGTACACCTGGTGAACGAACACGAGGGCATTGTCGTGGTGTTTTAGTCGAAATCACACAAAATTATACGTCGTAGCAAGCAAGCGCAACACAAACGCCACCGCTCGCGCCGCCGCCGGTCCGACTATGACTGAGGTAAGGGAACATAGTTGAACCTAACTTGAGCCATACACTTTCGAGATGGTAATGCCTTATCTCCCTTTTTTACTTTTATCGAAGGTCGCATCGGCAAAATTCGTCTGCACAGAAAAAAATACTTCAACCCGATTGAATACGAATGCCAACGCCTTTGAAATAAGAAACTTTATTGCATTGCGTAAAGCTTTTATGTCAACAAAAACACGAGGCTAATGCTATCTCGCTCACAAAAACAGAGCTCAAGCTATCTCGCTCATATGTTAAGTACACGGGAAGACAAAAAAGGACAAAAAAGACTCCCTTAATGGAAAGTATATTTCATTAAGTTTACTTTCGTAAGTTTAATCCTTTATTGATATAATTTATGTATAAAATAAGCGGTGCATCAGATAGGTAAATAATATTTATGGTACCTTATCTAGTTAGCGTACCTGTTAATTAGTCCACTTTACCTTGGGTGTACTAAATATAATCAAAAATACGCGTGACTTGGACTATAAAAATATGTACAATTATCGTAATCGAGAATTTAATTATACAGAAATTGGCATCCAATAAAACATCTTTAATTAGGATTAACTAACCTCTGATTTTGAAAATGACTCAAACTTAACCTTAATCAGATAGGTATTTAATTTAAAGATTATAAATTTAAGGCGATGACCCAATGTAACGCCGCCGCCGCCACCAATTGTATCTTATTGTTTCGTTGAAAAAAGGTATTTTAGAAAAAATTATTGGACAGTTTGTGATACCTACAATAAGCTTTTTTTAAATACCTCTGTAATAGTTTGTACATAATATTTTAGGCAGAGATGATGAAAATAGAGTTAGGTGGCCAGGCCACAAAGTGCAATTTCGTATCTCTGCCTAAACTACACAAAATATCCAACGATTTTTTTTAATTTCCTTTGTCCAACTTAGCTAATAAAATAACAGTTTTAAGAAGATAAAATAGGTAGAGGCGCTATTGGTCTGGGTAGCGCAGCAGCGCCTTAAAACCCACATACACACGGAGCCGCAAACCATGAGTCTGGATCGGATTCACATACGCCGTGATTCCCAACGCGATTTCACACCGTGATTTGAGCAGGAGTGTCGACAGGCCTTAATACACTATGAACTATTTAACAATAAATAATATAATATGTTATTTATTGTTAAATCATGTCTGGAAACTACTTTTTTATTATTTCACATTCGTCCCGCGCGGCGGGAATCACCCCACCCCGTGCGTGCCACGTGCGTGGGCCATGGAAATGTTATCTGAAGAAAATATTTGAAAGATATAAAATAACAAGAGAAAAACATTACATACCAAATAATGTACATTTACGGTTATGTCTATGAAAAACATTAAAGATTTATCTATGAATCTAGACATCAGAAATATGGAGAGATCCTCAATCTTGATAGGTATTCTAAGGTTCGTCATACATAAACATGATTATAATTTATGACTTTTAAAATTTGTACACATTTGTGCGTTTATTTGTGTAAAATATCATAGGAAAAGCTGTACCTACAGAGGAACAAAGGCTTCGCAAGATGTAACATCTGTCTCAACACCTAATATTGAAGTGACAATTATTTATGTACAGAGACAAAAAAAATTTACTCCCCGAGACCCTTTTGTCTAGACTCTTAGACAAAAGGGTATCGAGGAGTCAAATTTTTTTGCATTATATTTCCTGTTGATGTTTTTTTTTAAGTAGAACGTGATCTCAAATAATATGTAGACATTTTTTTAAGTACCTAAGCGAAACAAAAAAAAATAGTTAATACAAGAGAACAGGAAAATCAAGAAAAGCAATCGAAATTTAAAAATTCGTAGAACAATTTGATTCCCTTTGGGGTCCAAAATTCCCTTTTGCCTTTCGCCTATTACTTTTTAATTATTAGGTATCTTGTGTTTACAGAGTGTTTTGATGTTAGAAGTAAGATGTTCGAGATTTCCAATATTTAGCGAATAGATTTATTATATATAATAGATTGATTTAGAGTCCATGTAGGGTACTAAAAAACGCTAAAAATCGAGGATTTTTTTTGGTCATGATTTTTTATATAATTCTCAAACATAACTTGACTGCGCATATCCCCGTGATACCGTAGGAACGTCAAGATGAAAACGAACAAGTGTAGAACAGCTGAATAACAACGAGTAATGTCATACACAAGAATTTAAGGTGCATCAATGAATTTTATTAGCTGTTGGTAGAAATGCATGAACATGGATAAAAACGTGATTATCGAGAAATTATAACACATTAAAAATGTGTTATAATTTCATAGGAAGTGGTATTTTCTCGTGAAAATGTACTGTCTGTACTAATCAAAATGTTTATTTACAACGGGACTTGAAACAGCATCCTTGTGGTCTAACTAAATTAAAGTTTCTGTGTACCTGTAGTAAAAATATGTTTAAATACACTCGAGAGCAATGAATCCGGGTCACTCAAAGAATCCAAAAAATCTCGGAAAGTAAGAATGCTAGGTTAATGCAATAAATTGTATTTAATAGACAATTTAATACTCCTTAAATGAGAGTTAAAAAAATATGAGTCACCATACATTTTGTTTACACAAAATTACATAAAGAAAAAAAATGCTGATCTCTCCTTAAAACAAAAATAGGAAACATGAAATTTTTGAACTTTATGACGATTTTCTTGAATTTCAATACTTCGTATTACCTCCTCGTGCTTCCATTACTGCGTTTACGCGGTTTGGCATGCTGTACACCAAGTTCCTTATACGATTTTGGGGAATATTCTCCCATTTCTCTCTCTCCATTTACAATAACTAAGAAGTTTTAATACTTTCATTTAAGGAGTATTAAATTGTCTATTCAATACAATTTATTGCATTAACCTAGCATTCTTACTTTCCGAGATTTTTTGGATTCTTTTTTGAGTGACCCGGATTCATTGCTCTCGAGTGTATTTAAACATAGGTACACAACATATATTATGTTGTGTATTGTATGAAGTACTTAAATCAGTTATCAAGTACCCATGACACAAGCTCTGCTTAGCTTGGGGCAAGATGATGCTGTGTGGAATGTCCACCATTTTTAGGGTTCCATACCTCAAAAGAAACTCAGAAATCACTTTGCTGTCCGTCTGTCAACCCTCTTTTCTCAGAAACGCGCTGAGGTATCGATTTGAAATTTACATCATATACTCAAGTTCGTAACTTCTTGGAGCCGCAATATAAATCAGACTTCTTATTCAACGCAATCAAAAGTTACAGCCGTTTATACCCATTTTTTTTAAATTTTCCAAGGGAATCACATGCACAGAAATCTACAGGGTACTTCCCGTTGACCCAGAATTATGAAAATTGTCAAAAAGTAAGGTCTTGTAGCACATGTAAAGGAAACAATCCGAAAACCGCAAATTTGTAGTTCATTCACAGAAAATCTAATTTTTTAATCTCGCCATGGACCAAAAACCTATACGGTACTATCTGTTGACCTAGAACCATGGAATTTGGCAAGAAGCAAGGTATTATATAGCACACGTAAAGGGAAAAATCTGAAAACTGTAATATTGTAGTCTAATTACAAAAAACTTTTAATTTATTCTCGCTATGGACCAAAACCTATAGGGTACCTACTTCCCGTTGAGATATGCATGATATTTGGCAAGAAACAAGGTCTTATAATTATATAAATAAAATAATGTCTAGTTACGGAACCCTCATAGCGCGAGTCCCACTCGCACTTGACTTTTTTATAATTGAGCCACTTGCCAATCACCATCATCGTCATCAGTCTATACTCGTATTAAAACACATTACACACATAGGCAGACATAGGCCTCCCTTAATGAGCGCCATAGCGCCCTGTCTCCAGCTTGCCGCATCCAGCATCTGCCAGCAGTCTTTCGCAAATCGTCATCCCATGTGGTCGGAGAGCGACCACTTGCCAATGCATTGCAACAATTATCAGATGGGTGGCTCTTTGTACAGATGAACTAGAGGCGGTACCTAACTTTTAATTGACTGTGGTCATTAAAAGAAAAAACCTTCTTGTTCCTTTGTCATCAAATAATAAAGGAAAATGACATAAATAGGTCACTCTCGTATTCAAATTATTTACAATCTTCTACAAACACCAACGCTACCAAAAAAAAAACCTAGAAATATTCAGAATTCTAGCATCTAGCTTTTGAGCTTGCAACTTTGAATCTTAGCACATCGCAATAAGCAATATGTGAAGGGACAATTCGAATGTGAATCTAAACTAAATCAGTCAAATTATCGAACTGTGTACGCATCAGTATAAATGTGAGGAGATTCACTGAACTATCACATTCTAGGACAGACCTTTGTGAAGGCATCAGCTATGAAATACGTTAGTATTCAGTAAAGATTATTTATAGGGTATTTATCAGGTACCCTTGTGTTTTTATTTCCCCTACGTTTCTATAGAAACGTAGGGGAAATAAAAACACATAGCGTTGCAGTAATCGTGGTGTAAGGTACACGATAAACACCCGATAAATAATCTTTACTATGTTAACATACCGCGAAAGTTTAAAAGTTTTACTTTAGTTTTTGTGATTTTATTTTGTATTCTGTGATAAAGTGGAATTTTGTGATTTTTTGTGGCCTGGAAGAAACGCGTTGGCTGCATCCTGTTTTTTTGAATGGTGGTGGGTAGACAGTGAAACGATGTCGTCAGGAAACTTCTTCTAGAAATGGAGGCTGAAAAAACCGGCACAGATTTATTGTTGACAGTATCAATATTCCAATTCGAGAAACCAATCTCGCAGTCACGCCTTTTTAAATAATCATTAGACCATCTTTTGACCATAATTCACCTGACGGCAGTGATGTACTACGATGAATCACGAACGTCTAGAAGACCTATTCATCTTGCTTTGAAGAGGTGCGCGTTCAAGTCTTTTGTACGCAATTCTCGCAAAGCGGCATATTCTCAATCATCACCTTTATTTTAATCAAAAAAATGTCTCATTTCCACATTTTCTTAAAATGGAATTGCCAGAAAGATAAACCAAAAAAAAAATACAGTTCGCATAAAATTTTCCTGAATTTTGACAATTATTAAAACGCGTAGGTATAACTTAAAGCCGTGGCGGTCGCGGCGGAAGAATCGACCCTACCAATTCAACCCGTAGATGTGTTAAGAGCCGTATAAGTGAATGTACCAAAGGATTAGTGGCATCTCGTGCGCGTTATTTTCGAGTAATCAATCACCCAAATAAGTCGTTAAACCACTTGCCAAAAAAAATACCTCAACCGTTTGTTGCATCTCGTGCGCCGAGTAAGTACATTATAATAATAAACAACCAAGTTTATAGACAAACAGTAACTTTCTTCTGTATATTTTTAACACCCTTACTGCGATCACCAATCTGCCTGCCAAGGTAATGCTGGCTAAACTTCCCTTGACGGTGACTGTACAATTTCTGAAATTAGTAAATGTAGTGTAAGTAATAAACATTAGCTGCGAAAAAACCGCAAGCCACAATAAGGAAAACCATGTTTAGGCGCAACCATAATCTTTGTAATACTAGGGAATTTTAATATAGTGTTGGAATAAATAATGTTCACAGGGAAAAACAGCCAAGTATATAACTTATTTTTGGGCAAAACTAAATAGGTAAATATTATGAATTTTTAACATAAGTGAAATTTTCTTTTTACCCGACTACCAACAGGGGAGGGTTATGAGGTTAGCACCCTATGTTTGTATGTTTGTATATTTGTATATTTGTATGTTTGTATGTATGTGGCCGATTTCTTTGTTCCCACGTAGCGCTGAAACTACTGGTTCGATTTCAACAAATTATGTATCGATTGATTCGTCTCAATACCCCGATGGTTATAGGCTATAGGATTTAGGGCTCCGACCCCGAATAAGCCTTCAAAACGCGTATTAAAATTTAGGTAGCCGCAGGCTGCAGGCCCCATAGAGAAAAATTACAATACCTACGACCTATTTTCATTTTTACCCGACTACCAACAGGGGAGGGTTATGAGGTTAGCACCCTATGTTTGTATGTTTGTATGTAGGTATTGTAATTTTCAACTCTATGCCTATCAAATATGATCGATACGTCATTCTATTTTGTCAATGTAAATGTTTCAAACTTTTATAACTTTTACGTAGTCGGGTTGTAGTTTTTAACTTTATCTTGTTAATACCACATAACCACCAAATTTAGAACTATTTCTAAAAATATCGAAAACGTTGATTCGCAACACAGATTTAAAGTAGTAAAACAAATATGTACAATAATAATAAATATAAACTGTTCGATACATCGATCGCGTAGGTATATCAGCATCATCAGCAGTTTGACCTAAGTAGGTTACTCTTGCCGCGAGCGCGGACCGAGCGCCTACGGAGGTCAGTGCATCAGCAGCAACCATTTCAACCGCACTCATCATCATCATCATCATCATCAGCCTATATCAGTCCACAGCTGGACATAGGCCTCCCCTAATGAGCGCCATATAGCGCCCTGTCTTCAGCTCATAAATAGCATACATAATCGTAGTTTTATACACTATAGCAATTGTTTCCATACTCGGCTTTTATATCAGCATCCCGGGAAGAGCTAGCTGCGATTCCTACATAAACAATAAAAATATCAAATAATTGGAAAACTTGCCTGAAAAAGTCAGGAAAACCTGAAACTCTATTCCATGACGTTTGAGGACAGCAAAACTTCAGACAATACATTGGTTGCCTTCTATTAATAAAATTACTCGTGGCAATTAACGAGCTTTGCAAAAAGCAAATTAATTGCTCAAAATAATATCAATAAATAATAAATCAATAATTCCACAGTCATTTAATTACAGTTCAAACACATAAATTATTCGTATTAATTATTAAGCTTATGACATCCCTCGCCTACATAAAATCTTGGTCTAATTACGTTCTTGCAATCACATATCAAATATAGACTTGACTTTACGACAGCAAAATTACTTAGGTATCTGAATTTGAATGGAAGGATGCCATATTAATGCATTACAAGGATTCAAAGCCAATCGCATCGTTTTGAACGTCTAATTTACTGTCGATTCCTTAAGATACCTTCATTAATAATTTATTAAAGTCTTTATATAATTTTATCACTAATTTACTAGCGAATGGTCGTTGAAATCGGTTGCATTTGAGTTCAAAACTTATTTACCGCATAGCTAAGGAAGCTCTCATGAGTACAACTTGTCACGAGTCATGACTTACCTATTTCCTTTGCAATATTTTTTGATCATATAAATCTTGAGAACCACACACACAGTCAGTCAGTCAGTCCACAGTGGGAATCTAAGTCGCAGTTCTGCGTCTCATCTCTCGATCTAGTTGTAATGTCGAAGGTCGTCCTTCGACATTACAACAAGATCCGTAAAGTAATTCGATATAAGGGTCCTTACTTTAGATATTACTTAATATATTTAAAGTCCTTCAGTAAGTAAATTACTTCACCTCATGTACCCATCATCCCACTGCAGAGCTTAGTCTTCCTACCTAAATTTTCTTTCAGATAAAACCACGATTGTCGGCAACAATATTTTCAGCTGGTTTTACCAATCTTTGGTTTCACACATTTCCAAAGACCTTGACCCACGATGTGGGTACATCGTGGGTTAAGGTCTTTGGAAATTTTTGTGATTCACCACGATAATTCTGACATCCATTTTCGCTTTTAACCCTCAGAATAACTTATTTTTATATAGACACATTTATTACACATATACCCCGTTCGGCCCATACGCGATTCGTTACTACACTAACAGCTTAAAGAGCAAAACAAGTAGACAAGTAAATAATTTATGTTCCCTATCTTCCTAGCTCATCATTTTGACTGTGGTGGCACTGGCGACGGCCGATCGGCTGGAGAATGTCTACCTTCCGCCCAACAGTGCCCGGTCAGCGGGCGGTGCGGGTGTCGGTCTCCAAGCTCCGTTAGGTAAGTTAGTCCCTCAACCAAGACTTCCAGACTGCTTCTTGATCTAACTTCCTCTGCATCCAGAATGCAGTGGTACTGGCGACGGGCGATTGCCTCAAGAACGTCTACCTTCCACCCACCAGTGTCCGGTTTGCGGGTTGTGCGGTTATTGGCCTTCAGGTTCCGTTATATAAGTCATCCAAGGCTCCTTTAACCACCACATACGTCCACGGCTGGTCATGCCTCCCCCAAGCAAGGGTCACTATAATCACCACGCTTGACGGGCAAATTGGTGATTGCAGTGGAGTGTTGTAAATATACAGATGGAAGCTGCTGCAGAAATGCCGGCATGCAGAAATATTTGTACTTATTTAGCTGAGAGAAAGAGAGAAAACTACCATGTTTTTTTTCTGTTTATGTCACGTCAAGCAAGTATAGTCAAGCGTAAGCAAGCTGAAGTGGCAGTGGGCCGGCCATATCTCTAGCTAGAGGAACCGGTAACCACTGGGGTAAACGTGTTCTTGAATGACTCGGTATACGTAATGAGGGACGCGCTCCGTCCAGATGGGATGACGATTTGCGAAAGACTGTAGGCAGATGCTGGATGCGCCAATCTGAAGACGGAGAGAGAGAAGAGATCATAAGGGGAGGCCTATGTTCAACAGTGGACTAACAAAGATTGGTGATGTTGATGAAGATGTCACGTCACGTAATCCTCTAAGCTAAATAGATATAAATACTTCTTCGTGCCGCTTCGTAATTACTTGTGTACCGGAACCCTTTTTGTGACATATATTTTCAATGTTTTTCTCCAGAACAATCCCAAAAGCTCGAGTCACTCTCAGGATCCTCATCAGCAGCAGCGTCAGCGTCAGCCACCGCCGAGATCCTCAAATATGACAGCGAGGCCAACGAGCAAGGGTACCGTTACGCCTACGAGACTAGTGATGGGACCAAGGCAGAGCAAGAAGGTAAGTTCTGTTACTGTAATTTTTATAATTTTTGTAATTTTTCCCGAAACGGGAATCGAGCCCACAGCCTCCTGCTTCGCAGGTTGTCTTTCGTCTTTCTTTCTCTGTGCCACAGAGGTCGTCAAACTGAACGGTTCGAAGTGCAAATATCTAGGTGTCACTTTCGATTTTTTACTTTTATCGAGAGGTGTCACACATTTTTTCAGCTAAATTCGCACACAATACGTTTCTTAGAACAATAACCTTTTCGTGGTGTATTAGCGTATCTTACTCAAAGTGTCAATTAGGTTCGACTTAGCATTTTGAACTTAATTGATACTAGCCTGAAGCTCTCAATTACGACAAAGGTTAAAAGTAATTCGCATTCTCACTAGCTCAAAGTCATGTTCATTCAGAATGTCCTTGCTAAATAACCGTCGGCGCTTTCCGATCTCTCGTTCTCGAGTAGGTAAGGTATTGGAATCTGTCTAGGTAGGTATAACAAAAATATATTCATCACATCCCACTAATATTTCAAATGCGAAAGTTTGGATGATTTTTACCTCAACTAACCAAAAAAAACTTAACAAACATTCATCCAAACATCAAAACTTTCGCATTTTTTATATTAGTGTGATATCTGAGATACATCTACTTCATTCAACCCCAAATCTCTAATTTAGTATTGGTCGTTGTTCTAACGTCATAATTTAATTGTGGTTCGAAAAATAATACAAACCCTGTATAGTGGCCATTAACAAAAAGACAGTCATTTGTTTAATTTCCAAAAGGTATTTGAATTTTAAATCAAGAAACAAATGATTTCAAATCAAAAAGGTTTCTCGCATCAACCGCCGATGGCTTATCCCCTGACCCTATTTATTTTAACTACTCTGCTGCTTCGCTCACAATGTACCCGTATAAAACGTACCCTGATTCACTCAGGGATAACGTAGCTGTTTGTTACTGCAAAATTTTTAAAAATCGAACCAGTTGTCCCAAAGATTTCCTCCATTCACAAACAGAAGAATCTTTTCATTACACCCAGTTTTATAGTTAGTTTAGTTAGTTTTTTAATTTGAGTTAGTTTTATCGTTTTTTTTTTTAGTTTTCCTACCGAAGAAAGTTGAAGTTTCGCTCAGGCCACCAAAATAACAAACAAAGTAGGGAACCTGTAAGTACCAATCTAAACTTATTCATAACTTTGTGAATGTCTATTCCAGGCCGAGTAATCCCCGGGGCAAAGCCCGAAGAAGGTTCCCTCCAGGTTTCAGGATCTTACTCCTACGTCGGAGACGATGGTCAAACCTACACTGTCACATACACAGCAGATGAGAACGGCTACAGAGCCGAGGGAGCCCATCTGCCCACCCCTCCGCCGATACCAGAGGAGATACTGAAGAGTTTGCAGCTTACTGACACAAGCCGTGGTAAGTTAACCTTAAGATCGAGCGCCTGAATTGGCGCGCGAACAATCTTTGCGCGTTGCTCTTATTTTACGTCTGGTGTTAGAATGCTTTTGATTTGCTTTTTTTGCTTTTGTTGATTTGAGTTACTTTTTTTGAAAGCTATTGAAAAAAGCTGACTAAGTTTATGTGGTTTTGTATTGTATTTTTATTTAATTTACACATTTTTTGTATCGAAAAAACCTAAAAAGTGGTGCTATTTTTACTCGTTTTTTACCATCAAATACTACACAATTTTACTATTGTAATAAGTCGGTAAATTTAGTATCGATAAATATAATCGAATACATTGATGTCAATTCCGATGTCGCCACGCGAACTAATTTGTCAGGACTAAAAATGTCATCATCCCTTTTAGAACGATCGAGATGTGTGTTGTCAAATGTGAAATTATATAAGTTTTGGCATAGGTTTTGGCGACATCCGAATTGACACCATTATCGTCATAAAATCTTCCCATAAACTAAAAAAAAACGAAAAATAACCCACTGTAAGGTACCTATTTATTACCCACACCACACAGCAGCAACACTGCATTTATTAAGACGTGATCTAATCTAACTAGAACGATAGAGAAACTCCTGTATTATTTATACTAGCAATAAATAAAGTTTGCTCTGACAATTTAACTAAGAATACTAGGTATCGATTTATGTAATTCATGGCCACCGATAATTATATATTTCCTTTATTTTCCAGGTCAGTACGACAGCCAAAAGAGTAGCTACGACGCGGATGCTGGCTACTAAACAACTTTTATTACCTGACTGTACCGAGAGTACAGTTGGCCGCTAAATGTTTGAAACAATTTTATTGAGTGTATGGACAGTGGCCAGTATGTGTTCAATTTAGTCGTATCGTAATCTATTTTATGAATGTATTGTTGTAAATAAAAACTGCCATTTTACTATTTTTCTGATTAAAATTGTGCGTTTTTGGGATTCAAATGTTAAACGTACTTACACCAATTTTTGAAACGTGTCTCAATTTGATTCTACAGTGCTAATAAACCACAAAAACTTACATTTTCAAGTTCAAGTAGCTCGCGTAACCTGACGAAAACGTTGGACGCAATGGACGCCATATGACTCTGTGATCATGACATCAGTTGGCTGTCCTGTACCTGAAAAAATGCGCTGATGTTGATGATGACATTTGATACTTTTTGGTTTGTCTACTCAGCCTTATGACATAACTAGCAGCGCCTCGCGGTTTCACCCGCGTAGTTCCCGTTCCCGTAGGAATTTCGGGATAAAAAGTAGCCTATGTCCTATTCCAGACTATAATCTATCTCTGTGCCAAATTTCATCCAGATCCGTTCAGCCGTTCTGGCGTGATAAAGGAACAAACATCCATCCATCCATCTATCTATCCATCCATCCATCCATCTAAACTTTCACGTTTATAATATTATGAGATGACATTGCGCCTACAAGGTGTTTAAAAACAAATCGAAAAAACTGCAAACTTTGAATTTAGTTTTAAAATTTGTTTTGTTATTGTATGAACTAAAACATAACATTTTCCGACTGCTTCACAATAGACGGAGCTATAGTATGTAGGTACATACTATAGCTCCGTCTGGCTCCTGAAACCTGACCACAGACGCAGCTATAACGTATATTTTTATTTTATTACGTCGCCAAATTATGTCGACAGATATAGCACGACATTTATTGGTACAATAAGACATGACGGCATAGCCACCGTCTGTAGCAGTATGCTATACCGTAATTTAATAGCTATAGCTCCGTCTGTTGTGAGCTTTATCGATCATTCTATATTTGGTTCTAGAATCCAAGATATTTTATATCAACAAAAGCATTTATGAAAGAAAGCTTCACAAAGACTGATAAAATAACAGAAAAAAACAGGAAATAAGCAAGAGTAAGGTAATCACTAAAACAAAAAGACAACCTTTAACACCACGATATTGCTTAGCCATCTGCGATTTCTTCTAATGATAATTATCATCATCATCAGCCTATATGCTAGCCCACGGCTGGAGATAGGCCTCCCCTAATGCGCGCCATAGCGCCCTGTGTTCAGCTTCTCGCATCCAGCATCTGCCAGCAGTCTTTCGCAAATTATCAGCCCACCTGGTCGGAGGGCGTCCTACACTATGTTTGCCGAGTCGCGGTCTCCACTCAAGCACACATTTACCCCAGCGGTTGTCGGTTCTTCTCGAAATAATTCAATGGTGTTTAAGATATTGGTGCAAAATAAAATATTTTGCATCAATATCTTTGATTTCGTAATTCTATGCATCATCATCATCTCAGCCCGTTGACCCACTGCTGAGTATAGGCCTCCTCTTTTACACGTCAGTTAAAAGTTTACGTCGGGGTGGCCGGAAAACTGTGGATGAAGCTTGCACAGGACCGAGTTAACTGGCGTGTAATTCTATATCTCACTAATATTATAAACGTGAAAGTTTAGATGGATGGATGGATAGATAGATGGATGGATGTTTGTTCCTTTATCACGCCAGAACGGCAAAACGGATCTGGATGAAATTTGGCACAGAGATAGATTATAGTCTGGAATAGGACATAGGCTACTTTTTATCCCGAAATTCCTACGGGAACGGGAACTACGCGGGTGAAACCGCAAGGCGCTGCTAGTTTTACATAAAATATCTAGGATCCTAGAAATATAGCGTTATGTCATCTGCCTAGTCTATGAAGTAATAGACAAAAATTACATCGAATGCGAAATCTGTTTTTATTATTTCCTTCGCCATCGATGATTCAGGTCCGCATCGCATTGTATCTATGACATAACTAGCAGCGCCTCGCGGTTTCACCCGCGTAGTTCCCGTTCCCGTAGGAATTTCGGGATAAAAATTAGCCAATGTCCTATTCCAGACTATAATCTATCTCTGTGCCAAATTTCATCCAGATCCGTTTTGCCGTTCTGGCGTGATAAAGGAACAAACATCCATCCATCTATCTATCCATCCATCCATCTATACTTTCACGTTTATGATATTAGTGAGATTCTCTATTCTGGCCAAGGCAAGGTAATTTATGTTTTTGGTTCGGAAAACACGCGTAAAACCGCTCGCAGAAGATAGTATTAATTACTATAAATAAATAAATAAATAATGCTGGACAAATTCACACAGCATTAACTAGCCCCAAGCTAAGCAGAGCTTGTGACAAGGTCACTAGATAACTATCAGTTACATAATACAATACATAACATAGATAAATATTTTTTATTATACATAGAAAACGGCCAGAACACCTGGAACAAATACCTGCAGATCGTACAAATATTTGTCCCAAGGCGGGAATCGAACCCGCAACCTCCTGCGTCGCAGGTTGACCTTCGCCCACCGCGCCACAGAGGTCGTCAATCATATCATTGGGCAATTTGTTTGTTTCTAAGCGGAATCATTTTCTATATAAAGAATTATTCTAGGTTTTTTTGTTTTGAGTTGTACCTAGGAATAATGTTCGTATCTAAAGGCGTAGAATTTTTAACTAACTCCAATTTAATTGTGATTAGGCCTCCATTTATTTTATTTTATTCATATCTATACACTAATTAATATTTCCTGTCTACATTCTGTAATCAGTCCTGAGATAAATAACAACTAAAAGTAGGAACTTTATTTTTCGTTTCGATACTAAATCACTGTGGCTGAAGTTCCTAGAAAGTTCCTAGGCGTAGCTCTTTAAATAGATCTGTTTATAAAAAGCTAAAAGCGTCTGGATTTTTGCAACGTTATTTCGCAGAACACTATCGATACCTAGTTAGTTAGTCTGTAGATAAAATTAAATGATGAACGTATACACGTGGTACAGTCGTTTCTTAAATTGTGGTGATTATTTTATGATAGTAGGATTTTTGTCACTTTTAAAATGAATATAAAATAAAGAAAAGACTCTTTTTCAAAAAGTAAGACAGTAACAGATTTAAAAAAGCGAGGTAAAAATAAGGTCGATATACAACACTTATAGGTAGTCACCGCTTCGATTTTTCAGGGAAAAAAACACTTGGTTAAGAATCAGAATTAATAGTATCGCTTATTTTTGTAGTCACCGCTTCGATTTTTCAGGGAAAAAAACACTTGGTTAAGAATCAGAATTAATAGTATCGCTTATTTTTACCCGACTACCGACAGGGGAGGGTTATTGTAGTCACCGCTTCGATTTTTCAGGGAAAAAAACACTTGGTTAAGAATCAGAATTAATAGTATCGCTTATTTTTGGCATACAAAATAAGCTCATCATGGGATATTTAAGAATGTTTGACATTTTAAGTAAGTAAGTACGTTTCTTGTGTTTGAAAGACATTGAAAAGTAAAATTAATTATTATAAAATATTTAATATTTAAGTCGAATAATATCGCGTATTATATATGGCGCGTATGATCCCTTTTGTGCAACTCAATTGCGCAACTCAGTTGAGCAAATATATATTAATAATTATGAAATGACGACATGACCGACATATCAGGACAACAGGTATCTGCAGGATCCAGCTGGATGGTTATCGGTTAGGCAGCCACACGTAACACTCAAGCACTAGCAAAAGTTCACAGTTTGTTGAAAGAACGTCTATCTGGAGTTCTGGACAGCAAGAGAAACAAACGTCTCCGCTAGGCATGCAAAGCGGTTATGTTGAGTCATTCGTAGTTATCCCGAAGACTCGGAGGAGTAAACTACCCTCAAATTATCAGCAAAATCGAACAATAAAGGCAAGTCAAATATTAAACTAAATACAGCAAGGAAGTGCGGGTTCATGCTACTGTTAAAGTCATCAAAAAGCTAAACAGCCTCATTGTATCATCAAGCTAACGTTATGTCATTCATGATATTCCGCGAATCATGCGCATGATTCAATTGATCTGCAATCAGTTCCACACAATTTGTAGAGACAAAGACTGTGTTCATAAATAGGCTATTTGACTACATTAAAAATAAATTCCAAATGGTTTCCTCCTAGTCAGTGACAACGTAACAAAGCGTAATCAGGTGATTTTTATAATGTTGGTAAAAAAATGGGATTAAAACTACACATTTTTTGATACATGATCACGTGACCGAAAACTCTGTGTTTGGTTGGATCGCAAGTGACGTCACACATCCTCAGATTACAGTGTTAATGAGTTCTTCTTGTTAGGTGTGGTGTGGCGGGGTGACGTCATAGCTTGGAACACGGTAGCCATGACAGAGATTATCGTTTTGGCGCGGCATTATTTTATTCAAACTTTAAAATTAGTTTTCATAACTAATACGACTGGCCTTGAAGAAATATTATTATTTTTATCAGACAATACGTTAGAATTATTTCCCATTATTAGTCAAGTAGCCTGTTTTAGCAGATGATTTAGTAGGTAGATATTTTGTTTCAAGATCGTGGTTTTATAGATGCTATGTGAATTGTCGAGCATTATTTATTATTTTTTAGTTATATAAATACTGGTTCTTCCACAAAAATTGGATGGAGAATAAGTTACGGGAAGATTTGCCCGTGCTTCAACTTTCAGGCTACGTTCAGGTAGTAAGGTTTTTAGGATAGAAAAGATTGTAAACTTTGATTAAATGAAGTTTTCTTTATTTGCTTTTATTAGGGTTTCGAGATGAGATCGGTTTCGAAACCCTTATGGTCTCGCACTGTTCGTCCCCAGTCTTTCTTGAATATCTCAGTAACTTCTGAAACGAATAACTTGAAATTTGAAACAATAACACATTTCGTGCCCTTTTACTGATTTCAAGAAAAATATATCTAAGTAATAAAGGGCGCTATGGCGCTCATTAGGGGAGGCCTATGTCCAGCAGTGGACTGATATAGACTGATGATGATATCTAAAAAATGAAAAATAAAAATGAAAATTTTCAGTAGGTACTACTAATTGTGATGTTAAAATTTCAAAAGAGACCTATGGGGGCAAATGGGGTATCAAGTGAAAGGTATCGGTTTTTACATTTAAAACAGTTTTAGAAATTTCTGTGTGTTTCATACTTTTTGACATATTATGAAAAGAGTAAAAAAAACAGTTTGAATTAGGTATATAGCAAAGTTTAACCGGTCGGTGGGTACATATTTGTATAATTAGCAAATTTTCGAAACCCTCGGCGTGCAAGTTACACTCGCACTTGACGGATCATGTTTTCAATTTGTCCATTGTCTTTTTTCTGACAAGTAGATACCTACATAATCTTCTTTTTCCTGAGAGCTAATTTAGCCGAAACTAATGAAAAATATTCAGAAATAATTAATAGTTTCTTCCGAAATTTGGTACCTAGCATACAAATACAAAAGATAACTTCTAAATTTAGAAAAACAATAACTTTACTGTCACTATAAGCCTATCTATTGTTCTATTATAATAAACAAGGAATTCCTATTTACGAACAAGTTATTAAAGTCACACACAAATTATTTAGAACATACAATAAATACATATACATTTAAAAATAGAATTCGGGAAAAACAAGTGAAGTTTCCTGTAATACCTGAATCATTTGCGGTACAGTACAATCATAACCAAAAGCAGAAAGTCAGAAAAAAGAATCTGGAAAATGTTAAACTCAAAATGCAAACGTAGTCGCATAATATCATCAAGCAAGCAGACTAATTACACCAAATCATTGGACAGAAGTTTATAAGTTTATCAAATCGCAATACAATAGGTAGATAGTATACAATGGATGATTGCCAATCGCCGCAAAATTTTAAAGTTTATAAATGAACGAAATCTTAGATTTTTTGACACATTTCTTACACGTAAAAGGAATAAGAATATCCGATGGCGAAGGTCTTTCCATTTCGGGAGAGTCGATGAGAATCCCACAGGTGGGCATATTTTTTTTGAGTGTTTTAGATTTAAGTAAAATAGACCTCAAAGAGACTCGCATAACAGTAAACTAAAACAATAATTCACCAGTTTTGTATTGCGACTATGATGCAATATCTGTCAAGAATTCTTATGAACAGTATATTATCTGAATGTCCAACGGTAATAAATTTATTGAAGTTTGGCATTTACGATCACTCAACTCTTGATCATGAACAATTAATTCATTTTAGTCCAAGAGAAGTATTTTTCGAGTCTAGGTGGCCTGGTGGCGGAGAGGAAAGGAGTAGGGCCTTTTTAACGATACTTTTATTATTAAGTTGACTAGTATTTTCACTGTATAATTCATCATCTCCCTCTAAAATTTTATATGAGCGTTATTGAACCTTTTTATAAGAAAATGAAAGTGATATAAGTTATTAGACACGACCCCTATCAATACTTTAAAGTCATAACAGTATAAACACTAAAACCCACTAACCTAACAAGTTATGAATTTAACAACAAGACAGAAGAAGTTCACAAAAATTAGGGTCAATCTTAAAAAAAATTGGATCTGACAAGAGAGCAATTATTATTTATTACCATAATTTACGCCTTGGGCATAAATGTTACCTACATTATTAATTTGATCCGCGAATCACTTCTATCGTCATCTGTACCAACAGTTACATGACCGAGATGGGCTAGTAACTGATAGTATTCTGTGTTTTTGCAATGCTTAGAGCTTAGTTCATTTCAGGCTTTGCACTGGTGTACGCGAGAGTACCTGGGTGAAATGAAGCTTTTATTGGTTGTACTAGTCTTAGTGATAAGTGTACATAGTGGACTATCTAGGCATGTAAGTACCAACCTTTATTTTATACCTACCTTGGTACCTTTAAATTCATACAAATAAATACAGGGTGTTCCATAATTAGTGGATAACCTAGAAGGCGCGTGTGCAAGGCTAAGACAAGGTCAAGACAAAAAAAAAATGGGGAATCGTTTGGCAGTTATGTAATGTTTTTTAATACTTTTGCATCCCTAAATTGTGATAAGTACCTACCTATTTTTGGGAATGCATGGTGCCCAAAAATATGAACACAATTTAAGTAAAGCGTTTTTTTATGAAGTTTCTAAGAGTCTGTCGTCATTTTATGAGCACAGATTATTCTCTTATAAACGCTTTCAAATGTTTTGATAACTACGTCACACCACGTCTGGTAATTTGCTAGAGATCTTCCAAGAGTTTCTTTAATTTTGTTACTATTTTTTCTGCAAATTTTTAGCATCTCTGGTGAAAAAACAATGTATGAAGAAAGACCAAGCACGATAAAAATAATGACCATTTTATTTAAAATGCTATCATTAAACTTGGATATTTTATTTATTTTATACCACAAATAATTGAGATATGGTATTAACGGTGAAAAAAAAAACAATCACATCACTAAACATTATGTTTGGTTCGCCGGCCATGTATGGGAGGAAGAGGGGACGCCAGTCGAGCCGCAGAAGGTAGGTTATAATGTTCCCGTGGTTCGACAAAAATAGCGAGAGTGGGTTACCGGAGAGGTTTTAGTTACGTCCTTCTCAGGGCGTCGAGTCTGGTCCCCCCCATACCAGTCTATTCGTAAACGAATTTCCTTGCCAAAAAAAGGCCTGGGTTAACATCGTGTAAGAGCGCGTGCAAAACCGAGGGCAGTATCTATGTTTAGCTTTTTTGCTTTATAGTGCGTTACTCGCACTGGGTAAATCTTCTACGAAAACTTTTTAATAATATCCCAAAAAAATTCGATTTCGGCAGGATTCGAATCCGCGCAATTATTATATTATTAAAAAGTTTTCGTAGTATCTATGTTGTTCAAAATTTACTAAAACCTACATTATTTATGAATTCCCCGACATAATAGGTACATAACAACGGTAACTTTGTATTTATCAAAATACATAGTTGTCTTTATAATCACATTATGTATTTTATCACATCATCCGAAGTTGGTATTATTATTAACGTAGAGTCGATTTTTCGTAGCTAAGTTTATCTTAGCTACGAAAAATCGACTCTTTAAATGTATTTTTGTGTATTTTCAGCACAATGCAAGAAGACGTATCAACGAATCACCGAAGCAAAAGGACACATTCGAATACTTCACGAAACATGACGTCATCAACATACCAATTATGGTGCACCTAGACAAAGCCCTAACTCAGAATCTGTCAAAAGAGTACAAATCAAGGAGCAGAGAAAAAGTCAAACACCTTTTCAGATCAATTCTCCAAAACGTTCAAACATTGTTCCGTCGGCCAAGCCTGAATCAAACGATCAAATTCGAACTCGTAGATGTGAAATTCCTGAAGAACGCAACGAAAAAGTTTGTTATGGATGAAAATGTTTCGAGTTACTTGAAGAGTTACTGCCAATGGCAGAGTGAGAAGAAAGAGGAGAAAAGCAGATGGTGGTATTCGGTTCTGTTTACGGGACTGGATTTGTTTTATTACGGGGTGGATCATAGAGAAGTTAGGAGTAGTACAGGTTTGTTTTTATAATTTTATGCTTAGTCACCCACATTTTCACTAGGGTAGGATTTCAACAGATAGTACGAGTATATATTACGTATATAGCATTACTTACAGCATTTTTGGTTTCAATTAAAATGCATCATTCTTTAAAAGCCGTCAAAATTTTTAAATTCTTTCCCATCTAAAAAAATACCCTTTGCGTATGAAAAAGTGTAGTTTTAACACAACTGCAAAAACAGATGTATTGTATTAATTTTCAGGGCGAAGCTACATGAACGGAATATGCAGCTCAAGTCGGAGCTGTACCATACTGGAGTGGAAGCGCACGAATAACATTCATCAGAAGCTCACACACGAAATCGGACACAGGTACCTAAGACAGCATCACACACAACACAATACATGAAAATCCGACTAGAAGAACACTTTGAGAAAAATATGCGTCTCCACAGTTTCTCTAATTACCTACTGAAAAGAACTAATGCGGAGAAATTACCAGTAGTTCTGTCAACAGAATTACTCAACAAAACAGGTGGGAATAGTAGAGATAAAAGTCAGGTGTAAAGCATAGTCTTTTAAGTCACAGAACTAATGGGGGAAAAAACCCAGTAGTTTTGTCAACAGAACTACTCAACAGAACAGGTGGGAGTAAACGGAAATTCACCTCTATCACTATAAAGCGATGATTATCATCATCGTGTATCTCAAATTTGATGAATATTGAAATGTCGATCTCAATCAGTCAATCAATCAATACCAACTATTGAGTGTTCAACTCAAAAATACCTAGAATAATTTCTTTACATATAAAATGATTCCGCTTAGAAACAAACAAATTGCCCACTGATATGATTGACGACCTCGGCGGTGGGCGAAGGCCCGCCCGCGACGCAGGAGGTTGCGGGTTTGATTCCCGCCTTGGATCAATTTGTATGATCTGCCAGTATTTGGTGCGGGTGTTCTGGTTGTTTTCTATGCATAATAAGAAAAATATCTATGTAATGTACTGTATTATGTATATCAGTTATCTAGTACTCATAACACAAGCTCTGCTTAACTTGGGGCTTGATAATGTTGTGTGAATTGTCCAGCATTATTTATTTATTTATTTTATATTTATTGAACGAAAAAAAGACGATACCGACTAGGCGCCTGCTAAAATTCTGCAAGCAATGGTATTAACTTGCTTTGAAATAATAATACTGTGTAGTCAGCGTGTTGTGGGCATACCAGAATTTTGATGTCAGTGAATGGAAAACGATTAACATTGAATTCAATATATGCTTTTAAAATTGCATACAACATTTTCTTCGATCTTTTTATACCTATTTTTTATTACGAGTACCTTGAATTAAAACACCAGAAAATAACGACCGCAAATAAAGACTCACCAATTTCATTCTACAAAATATGAACTCATTCATGCTTTGTGAATCGTCCAGTATTATTAATTATTTGTTCTATTTATTCTTCTCCGTGTAGCCTGGGTATATCCCACGATGGAGCCCCCGACAACCAATGCCCAGGAGGCCAAAACATCATGTCGGCGAGGTACAGCCGCCATAACCCAGCTAAGACTTGGTCGCCATGCAGCAAGCGGGACCTGCATAGATTCTTGGCGTGAGTATTAAAGTTTTACTCCCTTCTTCACGTGCAGTCTGTGGGTCAGATGTACACAAAAATCCTATAGTGCCCTACGTATCCAGTACAACAACGGGGTCAGAATGTAGTTGGGGCTGTCACGGTATTGTAGCGCATTGCTTTGTCGTTGTTTCATTTTGCTACTTGCCTAGGTCCGCTTTATTACAAACACTTAAGAAAATTAAGACAGATTGAGTTACTGTGAACTATATTTTTATACTATTTCCAATAATTTTTCATGGAAAAATCACGTACCTCGATCCCATACATTTTCGATCTCAATCTTTGATAGTTTGAGATCGAAAATTAAGGGATGGGGGGAGTAACTGTGTCTATAATAATTTGTTGAAATCGAACCAGTAGTTTCAGCGCTACGTGGGAACAAAGAAATCGGCCACATACATACAAACATACAAACATAGGGTGCTAACCTCATAACCCTCCCCTGTTGGTAGTCGGGTAAAAATACTTAATTCTGTCATTCAGTCTTCCTTCACTCACCTGTCAATAATTAGGGAACTTCATAGTCATTTATATAACAGAAAATAAATTCGTGGACAAGACAAAGTCCAGTTTATGAATGAAAAGAAGGTTCTTATTTGACAATATTTTTTTACTTTACAGAAGCGGCTTTTCATGGTGTCTTCGTCCTGGATCCAGAAACCGATTGCAACGAAATAGGCTGTGAAATTATTATTTATTAAAATTATTTATTATTTATTAACTGTTATGTATGGACATTTCATTTAATAAAATCTACCTCACGATACTCCGAGCTATTATTTATAATCACATGCTTCTTTGGCGAAAATTGTTTTTTTCTAGGATGGTCATAAAATAAATAATAGGGACACAGCAGACAGAATAGGAATATTCATCTATACCTATATAAAAAACGGCCAAATATTTATTTTTCGAGCACCAACAAGCACATGCTATTTTTATTTGGCAAAAGCAATTCCGCGAGTTCAACTGTTGCGAAATATTACAAAATTCACATCACGCATTTGAAAACATCAGTATTCCGGGGATCAAAACTGAAAGTTTGCATTTGCAGCGAAAGTACCTACTCGTAATAACTGAGATAGAAAGTATTTTACGAGATAGTTTCAATGCTAGGTGCATACGATCTTATTTATTAAGCTTCTGTGAGATAGCCTAATTTAAACTAGGCAAAAAAAAAACTAAACTTGGAAGTTTCAAGTGTTTTATTGCTTTAATATTGTGGGTACCTACAATATTGATCTTAGGAATAAGTAACAGATTAAATTGATATTAAGGTATATCTGTTGCGCATCACATGAAATATAGTATTTTAAGACTAACGACAAATTCTTGAAGCAGAGAAGTGAAATTGGTGTGGAATAATTACTGAAGGTAAGTTTTCATTGTTGTCCTATTTTCGCACACTTGAAGTGAAAAGCATTGTTTTTCACGCGGGCCAAAACCACCCATTATAACTCGGTCGTGTAATCCTCCCTCACTACGCTCGGGAGTATAAACAACCTGGTTAAAAAATATACTATTGTGTAATATACGTTTGCTTCTAAGTTAGTAGATAATAAGGTAGTTTTGTATTATAAATATGTAACTTTTTTTTTGTATTAGTTGTTCCGTTTGCACTATAAACCAACTTTTCTTGTATCTTTTTTTTTCATCCCAAGGGTGCCTGGGAGAAATCGCTCTCAGCGATAAAGCCGCCTTTTGTACAGTATTATGTTTATTTTAGATATAAGATTATTTATTCATGTTTATTTTTATTGTACAATAAAGCGTTCATTCATTCATTCATACTATTAATTACCTGTTAGAGCAAATTCACTGTTACTTTTTTATTATTTTATTGAAGTATTCCACACTCAAATAATCTAAGGGAGTGCAGGAAGGGGAGATGCTGGGCAGGCGGGACCCACTAATCTATTCGGAAAGGGACGGTACTGCAATTAAGATAGAACTTCACTTATGTGCATGTAAGTTCGTTTAATCATTTATCATTATCACACTGCGCGTCCCGTTCCTCTAGATTAGTTATTTATTTAGACATGTAGATTTTTAGAGTTTTTGGGGGAATACTATCAATGAATGGGACGAAATATATGTAATGTACTAAGTTAAATAGGTAATCATTTAACATACAATCGAAATCATACTAAAAAATAACTTATCGGTCCATATAAATCAATCATCATCATCAGCCCTTATGGACCTACGGCTGGACATAAGCTATGTTTATGCTATTTGCCTCTTTTTTTCTCTAGTCTGAGCCAGGTCCATAATAAATCTTAAAAATCACTACGACTCACAAAGCACCAAGACAGAGTTTTGTTAGTACCCCTGACCCATGTCCACCGTTAGGCTTTGTTTCATTACTGCGAATTACCTACCGCAGTTGGATTCGACACACTGATTTTGCACACCTTTTGTTTTTGACTGGGCACAGATAATACCTACCTAATAATAATAGTCTGGGTCAGTAGCACACCTATTTGATAGAGTAGTATAAAATATTGAGTTTATATGTTTACATTTATAATTAGTACCATTAGATGCAAACCGATTTTACCCCATATATATCCGATAATCCTATCCATACAAGGTTGTCTGGTAGAGATCGCTCTTGAGCGATAAGACCGCCAATTGTCACTTATATTATTATTCTTAAATAATACTGGGAGTTTACAAAAAACAAATGTAAGTTTTCGAGCGTTCATTTATTTGACAGCTGCAAAATCTAATCATTCTGTCAGAGACGCTTCAGAGACGTCACACAGTCGGTATAGGATCTTAGTTCAAATCGATCTAATTAATTTCCCACTTTCCCCCAGACAATGGACAGAACGGAGCTGAGAGAAAGGCGCGTACGGTGTGACATATCGAACTCGATCTGTATGCTCTGTGCAAGGGATGGAGACGCCGTTTTGTAGTTGGAGCTAAAACTTTTTATTTCCTCAAAAATTCATAACAGACGTTAATTATGGATTAAAGGGGCATTTCCAGCATGTTGATGAGTGCACAAAATTTCATGTCAGCGTAGGTACCAAAAGATATCAAAAATCATAAACCAGATTAACCAAATGTAATAAAAGAAATAATAGGTTTACAGATTTTGGTAGAATTTAGAGTCAGACTTCTGGTCATTATCATAATCTAATTGTAAGGGAGGGTAAAATTAGGTATTTTGAAAGATAAGCGTAATAACTATTTATTTATAGATTGTTATTTTTTGTGGTTGTAATATGTGTTGTGCGTGATAATAAAAATAAACATAGTGCAAAAGGCGTCCATATCACTGAGAGCTATTTTTTCCAGGCAACCTTGCCAGGCCAGGTGGCCAGGGTGGCCTGTTATAAAGAAACATGTAACGATCGGCGCTAACGGCAGGTTAAACAGCTTATACTCGGAAAGAAACGTCCGGTCAATCTACGCAATGATTATCAAGGTTTTTTTATTCATACTCAGTATGAAATATGAATAATGCAACAAAGCGACTCTACGGGTCCCGTATTCAGATGTAAAACGAGAGAGGTACCAATCGAAGCGGAACCCTTGCTACACATTTTCACTATTTCACTTCATTCCGTGTTTCAGATTAGCAAACAATGCAATCTCGACACTGGCTGGTCTGGTGTAAGGAGGTTAATAGTTATCGGGTTGCTTCTTTATTTCTGCAAGAAGGTTCAAAAGATGATGAGGTCCTGACCTTTTTGAACCAAAGCACGTAACAATGGAATCAGGAAACTGGCTATTCAGATAGAAAGGAGGTAAATATAGAACTTATGGGGTTATCTCTTTGTTTCTGCAAGAAGGTTCAAGTGATGAGGTCCTGACCTTTTTAGACTTTAGACCAATGCATGATTTTGGCAGGACAAGTAAAGAAAAGCTCTTAGTTAGAATGTTTTCTTTGATTACCTACCCACAGAATTATATGGACACCCCGATGACAAATTATGTAACAGTAGGTACTTTATTTTATTTTTTGAATTGGATGTCATAATCAATAAATAAAATAACGTAAGAAAGTAGATATTCAAGAAAGAGGAAAAAACGTTAGTTTTACTCATCAGGCAACACTCATATATATACTATACCCTACCTATAACTGAATACGTATAACTGGCACCTCTTCAATCGTGAACAAACCACAAAATTATTATAAAACACAATTAATTAACAAACGAAAGTAAAACCTCGCGCTAGTTCATATTAGATTCTGACATGGTTTGGAAAATCGTTTTTGCAAGTTCGAATTGCATTAGGTAGTAGTGTTGCGACTCTGTTGTGCTTTTACTCGTTATCGATGAATTTAGCAAAATTGTAATATACTTAGTCACCTAAAAGGATTTAGGTAGGTTTCTTATTACATTTTTAAGTTATAGTATGCTAAACTAAAGTAAAAGGATGCCATTCGCAGAGAAATATATAAATAGAGCTAGGATAATACTACCATAATAAAATATTTTTGCTCTACATTCGATACTGGATATTATGACGTTATTAATTATTCAAGTAAGTACTCAATTGAAATTTTCTTCACGATACCTTGTCAAACTATTAAAGTTAAAAGATAATGCAAAAAAATAAAAAGGTACATCTAACGCTCAGATGAAATTTAAATAACAGGATATTAGTTTGACATTAGGTCCTTTTTCTATGATAGTAAAATCATTTCGTTTATAATAATAATAATTATCATATCGATATCCGACCACAGATTTTCGCTCTACCTATCCATTTCTAACACTTGTTTCGACTAACGCGTGCACAAACAGCGCAGTCGCAGGCCGCAAACCGTGCGAATAGCCGCTTACGTTCTTTTTTTAATTTTCGGCGGGAAATCACCGGCATCGAAATAAAACCTCTATGGATGAAAGCATGTGATGCCACAACGAATTAAAAATAAAACTTGTCAAACCAAAGCGCGAGGCTTCGAAATTCGAATTACCATGTCGTTTGAATTCTTTGTTAGAAAATAATTAGAAATAAGTTGTTATTGTTAAAAATGCTTAGTATTTCTGTAATTAACCGTATTTTTTGTAACAATGGTGTTTTGTTGGAGAATAAACCTGTTGCTTGCCGTGTTGTTTGCGTTTATGGATGTGAAAAGCGAGGAGATTTTCGGGGATCATGTAAGTTGAAACGTTCATTTATTTTCGTTTGTTTTTGACAGCTTTCAACAATAGCATTTGTTTTTGTTGAATCTAATCTAGGTACTACTAATAGGCTAGGCCTTGCTTGGTAGTAATAAGCTAATTTTTTATTATGGTGAGTAAACCCTACCTAAGCTAATCATGCGCACACAACTTAGACCTAGGTAAGCTACATAAATAAGCTAATCCCCGCAGAGATGGCCAGCTATGGACGTAGCTATGTGTGCTGATGAGAAATCTAAGCTAAAACTTTATATAACTCAGAGCCTGCTGCGTTATTAAAATTATCATGGTAAATTCCGGATTTTTGTTGCACATGATTTTTCTTAGCTATTTAGCTTCCGGATGCTTCCGCAGTAAACTGGTTTGGTCCGGAACCAAAAAATGATCCCCTAACCCACCAATGAGTATAATGAAGAGAAAAATACCTGTAGGTAACTTTTATCAGCTTAGAAAATTTCACGAGTGCCTTTTGTGTTTTCATACAATAATCCGCGCTGACGTCACAAATCCATGCCTCCAGTATATTAAAAACAAAAAGGGATCGCGATATTTTTATGCGTAGGTTTATAATATGGGTAGACATCTAGACAGTCAACCATTCTATCATCTTGCCGGTAGCAACAAAAGTTAACGACCACTAAATGGCCAAATAGCATATCGTAGGCCGGGATTATGAATTCAAATCACGACTAAAGTATTCCACTCGACAGCTCAAGGTACGCAATAAGAATCTGTCGTGATACGGCTGTTACCTGCCCTTGAACTACGGAAAAGGACCTATGGTCAATATGCGTTTTGTTTTTTCTTTGTAGGTATTTCGATTTACAATAAATAGTTCTTCTAGCTAGCCACTGACTGACTTTTATCTTAGATATTAATTTATTATTTTATATTACATAATATTATGTACACAAGCCACATCTCAGTCTAAATATTCAAAAAAAATACATAATTATGAAGTACCTATTGTTTATTCGTTAATAGTAAAATAAATCATTATTTGAAACAATGATAAATAATGCTGTGTGAATTATCCAGCATTATTTATTTATTTAATGGTGGAGCAGAGTTAGGCAACCTGTTCGCGAGTAGATATGCACCATCGTAAGGTCATTTCCAGAGTTGTAAGGCACTGTTTTTCAGGTCATAACATTATGTGAACAGAAATAAGAAGAAGAAGGCTTATTCCAGAAATCCCCCTGACAATTCCTCCTTAATGGGAAAATTGGAAGCCTAATTCAGAAAGTCCAGAATTCCTTCATCAAAATTCATTCGTATTTCTTATTCCATTTCCCCTTCTAAAACTGGATATTTTCCTAATTAAAAAAAGCGTGCCAATGGGCAAGCGTTCCCTTAAAAAGAGTCAAACATAGGTAGACTGCCTGTCTAACAAAAAAATCGCAGGGTTTCCATATGGGGAGATATTTATATGGCGGACAGAGGGAATATTCCCCAAATGACCACCTGGTAATTTTAAAGTCTAGGTAATAGGTAGTATAGACTATTTTGCATATAAACGATCGATTACACGAAAAGCTATCAAAACTCTCACGATTGAAGGCACTACAATGCTACACGGAAGATGTCTCGTGTGAAACCTACTTAAACAACCTTGAATTTGAACATTAAAGTTTAATAGATATTGCTGTAGCTTTTAAAACACAGGGCTGCAAGAATCATAAAACAGATATGCACCTACGTAGGTACTTATTTTTTACATCTAGACTTACATATAAATGTAATACCTCACTGCTCCCGGGCTCTACCTGAAAACCAGCGTAGCATTGGCCATAGCCGAATGCTACGCATGCTGAGGTGGGGTGGCTCTTTTTTACCCCATTTTTACATTCCTGTATAATTTTATTGTTTTTATAGCTTTAAGTTTTAGTTATAGTACCTACCGACCTAGTATGTGAGTCTGTATTTAAATAATCACTTTGGATATCTAAGAACTTAAATATGTTCCAAAAAAAAATTGATTTCGGCGGTACTCGAACCCGCGCCCCGTACGGGTGTGCGCTAACCAACTAACCCACGAAACCTTAGTCGGTTCAACCGAAAACCTTTGGGACTTCTTACGGACTATAATAGCACCGGTGGTGGCTCCACCTACAGGGGTAACATACAATACAAAATTCTTTATTGTACACCACAAAATAAAACTAAAAGAAACAGATGTAAACATTAAACATAATAGTACAATGGGCGGCCTTATCGCTTAGCAGCGATTTCTTCCAGGCAACATTACAGTGGCTTAGTTGGTTAGAACACACCCGTACTGAAGGTGGAGCGTGGGTTCGAGTCCTGCCGAAATCGAAAACTTTTGGTAGTAACTTAAGAAATGAAATAAGTGTGTCCCAAAGTACGGGTAAGCACTATAACAAAAAACCTTTTGGGAACTTATTTCATTTCTTGAAGTATTTTTATGTTTTCTTTTCTTCTTTTAACTGCTGGACCATCAATACAGCATCATCAAGCCCTAGAGTAAGAACAGCTTATGTTATCAATGGGTAGGTACTAGATATCTGATATTACATTACAGTACATTGATAGATACTTAAATGATATACATACAGTGTTTCCTTACCTGTAAATCACCTTAATACAGTTTTGAAACCTGAGGAAATCAACATTCTTTAAATTTATCAATCAATAAAATGTAGATACCTACATTTACTTTTCAGGCTATCCATGAAAACTTATAAAATTGATTCAGCAATAAAGGTACCTTTGGAAGAACCTTCTATTGATTGAATTGTAACTATCCTATGTTTACTCAACGTAAAGTTTTATATCTAGGTACATAAAAGTAAATCTGTTTCCTCGGTAGAGTACCTACAATCTCGGAGTTTACAATCCCAAAGTGACTAAAGTTATATCCCAAACAAAATTCAAATCTTACGTTCCTTGACCTCGTGCCGCAATTGGCAGTTGGCAGTGCATTCCTAACTGAGTAGAGAGAACTGAGAACTAAGTTGCGGGTTCAAGTCCCGTGTAAGACGAAAAATTTTTGGGAGATTATTTAATTTCTTCGCAATTACCCTGAGTGTGAGGGCTTACGCATTAAAATAACAAACAGCAATAAATCATTTTCTTCTGGAAAAGCGTGCTCCATCTTAGACCACATCTTCACTCCCTTACGTGAGATGGTAACCAAACACTTTACCATTTACAACAAAAAAATATAATTACCTATTGTATTTAAATTGGTTTCTATCCAAAAAGTCATTTACCTCAGATTAGGTTCACAATCAGTCTTCAAAATTGTACGGATCAATTATTTATGATGACCTTACACAGATAAGCATTTTTGGCATTAAGTATCATACTTAAAAAAAATTGTTGCTTTGATTCGGTCAATAACCCTGAACTTTATCATTATTATTCGCAGAAAATTTTATTAAAAAAGTATTATTGAACAAATTTTTGCGTTGCTCTACATTTCCCCTAGTATCAGTAGTTCGATGATTTAGTCCTTTGATAAATACAGATCATCAGACTACTGAGCTTTTTAGTCTGATATTTACACATTTCGACTTTCCAAAAAAAGAAATGCATTAACTTCAGTTTATTTTTCCTTTTGACCTCCATCCGACGTAACGGAAAAGGTTTATGCTTTTAGAGGTTGTAAAGTATAATGTTCTTCGGGTTATTTGATTGTTTGTTCAACCCAATTTTTTTTATCGATCTTCCGAGCGGTTGAAATTTTTTTTTGTTAAAAGATTTTATTTCTATAAGGGTTATTATAGGTTAAGTTTTATGAAATTAATCTATGCTGCCCTATGGCTATTAATATTGAAATGATTTAAAATGGAATCATCGAGGGTTTCACATTTTTGTTTTAGGTATTCACTTGTCTTTTCAATTGCTTCGGCCATAATTGAATGCAAATCAAAAGTATCGTGAGCTATTCAAATAACTTAAGTCTATTTATGATTCATTGCCAAGTTTAAGTGAAGCAATGCAATACCTTTACATAAAATGATAAAGGTTGATGGTTCAATGTTGTCCTGAATTCTCAATGCAAATAAGAACTAGGTACCTAGACCTATTTCTAATTTGAACTTGCCTGAATACCTATTTAGGCAAGGTAATGTTGCTTCACAGATTATAAATTACTACCTACCTACCTAAATCGTATAATAACGAGTATTATAAATCCAATTGCAGTACCCATACACCGTTCCAGAATCCAAGATGTTTTATGTCAACAAAGACATCACAAAAATAATGTAAAAGAGATAAATTTTGCATACATGTAGTTCTAGGCTTCAAAAAGTACATAGGGTACTTTTTTAACTTATATATCATGGGAACTCCCATGGTATAGAAATAACCTATAGAAAAAACGTTTCCATAGTAATAACGCGAGCGAAGCCGCAGGCAGAATCTAGTTTATCAAAAAAAACTTAACAAAAAATCATAATAATTAACAGAAAACCCACAAGCAATCAACACTAAGAACTAAAACACAAACTTCAGCAAGGCACAAGCGCAGAGAATAATGTTTAAATACGAATTTGAAAACGGACGAGTTGACTGAGACGAGATGATTAAAAGTTTTCATAACCAAAAGTTGGCTTCGATGACACCATCTTCCTTTGGTTTTGTAGCTCCTTTGTTTACAGTAAATATCAAGGATTCTAGAACAGAGTAAAGCTATACATACGTATCTACTCTAGTTTCTAGTCTAGAGTATGTTTCTTATAGGCGTTCCTAAAAAGGACCAGGTTCATAAATAAGTGACATGTTCCATAAAGGGAGCAGTGTTTATGAAAGAGTTCGTGAGAACTGTGTGTGCAATGGAGATGACAAATTGTCTATCTGTATTAACCTCAACACAGAAAATCCTTCATATTTAGACCAGAACTTTTGTTATAACTTGCAAATATAAAATATATAGAATTCCTAGTTCCTAACCGCTTTTAAAATCTGACAGAATAGAATATACTCATTTGAAAGGTAAGTTTATCAGTTGTCTATACCTACCAGCATAACATGTTGGAAGGTATAGATAACTGATAAGCTTAATTAAAGGAAAATTTAAATAAAACCAACGTTTAACTTAAAAATTAGTATATTCAATTCTGTCAGATATTAAAAGCGTTAAGGAACTAGATTTTTTTTAAATTTTATGTTAGAAAGTTGCATCTTTTTCATTACCGACTATTGTATTGTATTGTTTTGTGTGTCACAATATTTCCTTGCAATAAAGACAGTCAAATTTGTTGTGCCATTCAAATCAAAAGTGTATTCCATTGCCGTATATTTTTTTGTATCTTAATCTTTGAATATCTGCCAGTGACTATTCAAACAAATCTGACATAACAGCAGTAAGCCAGAGTTGAAGGACCCACAGTTACATCATGTCAAGTACCTGTACTACGATTTAGAATCCAAGATATTATATGGCAACAAAGACATTTATGAACGAAAACTTGACAAAAATTGATAACAATAACAAAAAACAATGAGGTTACAGCAAGGTTAAGCGAACGAAATTAGCGTAAGCAAAACACAAACTTCAAAACCCATAATCTGTTGTGCAGAAAATAGATTTACGTTTGAATTCGAAGACGAACGAGAGATCAATTAAATTATGAATGAAAGCTTTCAAAACCAAAAATTGTTTCATGCTTCTGTGCTTTGCTCCGATGATGATACCAATGTCATAAAATATTTCCCACTTGGCTTTTGTAACCCCTTTGTATACAAAAGATATCAAGGTTTTTGATTCGCAGTATAGTTGTAAATCTAACAGAGCTAGGTTTTACTACACAACCTGTTATATAAAGCCTAGGCTTCGAGGCTAGTCCATACCTATCTAGTGGAATTGTTATTATTAATAATAATATAAATTCCTCTGTGCGTACCTAATTCACTTACTAACTGGATACTGCTACTGTAAGTACCTACGTAAGGAATGGTCCAATAATTTGGACTATCTATAATAGCAATAAGATGACAATGATGAGATAATATTTGTTTACTATGTAAACCACAGCATAATTAGGTAAATATGTAAAAACTTAAATTCTACAACGTGGACTACATTTTGTTAGAACTTATCGGAGAAGGTTTTGCGCAGAATGGTTACTAAATATTTTCGTAAGGATGAAAATACCCGCGTCTCACCTTCGAATCCTGCCGAAATTGAATTTTTTTGGACATTCATAAATTTTCGTAGAAGATTACCTACCCCAGTGCGAGTAACGCACTTTAAAGCATAAAGCTAAAAACAAAGATTATTTAAAATAAACCTTAAAGCAAAACGAACTTCGAAAACGAATTCGAAGTTCGTTTTGCTTTAAGGTCTGTATTATGAAAGCTTGCTCAGCCACAAATCTATGCTTGAGTGACGTTTATTCCATAGAAAATCGTTACTCGAGCATATATATCGATGAAGAGCTGAGCAAGCTTTTACAATACGGGCCTATGACTACACGAGTCAGTGATGATGATTTTATTTAAATTTATTTATTGCCCAAGAAATAAAATCATTCAAAAATATATCTTCAAGGAGTTGTTTCGGATGCTTGCATTATAATTACAAGACATCCTTTGCAGTCTTAACGGATTGTAACACCGAATTGGAATAAAAATCACATAAAATGACTGAGTTGAGACCGTGAACAGTTTTCGCACCAACCTAAATCTTTAGTGTTGTGCGAATGTTTTAAGACACAGCCTTATTTTTTTTCAAGCGATATGTTATTTCTGATTTTCTAAGAAAATACTATTGCTAGGCTAGGTACCTTAATCTCCTTTGGATTTCTACTTTCCTGGTACTTTGCGTGAGATAGTTAAAAAATACTGCGGAAACAATGGTAATCAATACTTGCACTAAAAGTGTGCGGTCGACAGCAGTTTTGCTACTTTTCTGTTAAAAATCTCAAAATGGGACCAATCAAAAACGTTTTTAGCATAAAACTTAAAGTTTCTTGACTCGTCCAAAACTTCATTCAGCCCAAAGTGGGACGAGTTGAGAACAACTCATTTTTAGAATAATGGTCAAATCGTACCAAACAATAAAATATGTATACAAGAATAAGTACCTATAGAGCGCATGACAATTAATACTTGATATACTCCTAGCCGAATCTTCGGCCACAGCGGCCATTCTCAACGTAAACGTAAACCTGTGTTTACGGACTTACTAACATTAATTTGAAACGGGATTAGAGAGTGCACCTGTGTGCACTCTCTAATCCCATTTCAAATTAATGTTCAATGAGGCCTTTATTGTTCGGCTGATCAACGTATACGGGCTGATGATGATGATGAATACTTATCCAATCTGATTAGCTTTAGGCTAGAAATAAAGCATCAATCACGTTGTTCAAATCGTGCGCAATAGTCACAAATTAATCTAAATTGTAATGGAGTCACGTCACGAAACGACATTTTTGTCGTCAAATTTTCCGAAATTACGAATCATAGCACGACAAGTCCTGATTGTCTAAATCTAGGGTTAGAGATAAAATTATGATACATTTAGTATTTGTGAAAAACAAATGGATAGAGCTAACTAGTGACCTTCGTAAAGTCACTCGGAATGATGTCCGACCGACGAGTACCTAACCAACGATACCCCAAATATTTTTTTATTGCAACCTTAATGTACAAAAGATATCAAATTCGGATCTGGTTAAGGCAGAACAGCATCAGTACTTACTACTTGAGTAACGCTTTTCTAAGGCATAAACGTCAATCAAGCATAGACTGAGTAAGTTTCCATAATACGGACCTTAGGATAGGATTTTGGGCATAGCGCATGCCGACCCGCGGGCAATAATCTGATCAAAGAAGCTTAAGTTAGGTAGGTACCCCCTATAGCATCAGCTATTTTAGATGGGGAAGCAAATGAAGCTACAATTATCATGCGTACATGAAGAGGTAGAGAAAGTCCTAAAGTGGAGATGACCCGAAAGTCACGCGATTCGACTCCTGCGCCACATGACAAGCAGGGCATTGTCGCATTATCGCGAACAATGCCTGTTTATTCACACCATATAGTTTGATGATAAGTTTACTGTTATAATAAGTGTAGTTCTTGGAAATATGGAACCATTTAATTTAAGCCAGAATAACACGTTACTATAATATGCCGAATTACCAAAAAAATATTGTTTAGAACTTCGATAAAAGTAAAACTTTTTTTACTTTTATCGAAGGTTTAGAAGAAATTAAAACTGATTACACTGTTTTTAAGTTTTGCGAAACAAAAACTGGAATCTGGAATAAAATTCTGGATCATTCTCTATTGGTACAATAGCTATAGGATTAGGTATTCAAATCGGTCCACTATTGTTCTTATCTAGTGGACATCAGGTTGGGGCCTATGCTATCTCGTAACTTCAAAAAAAAGAAGTTTTATGTTCAGCTGTATGTGTTCACAGGTTTTCACGTCAATAATTCAATTTTTCATTTTTAAGATATCTTTATTTATGAAATTAAGTAACACGAGTAATATAAATCCAGTGTACATTCATTCTAGATAATATTAAACATAAATGTAAACACGTTTATAAGCGATTCATTCGTTCGAGAGTCAATAACTATTGACGGAGATATTATCTGTGAATATACATACAGCTGAACATAGAACTCCTCCTTTTCCTTCCCGCGAGATAGCGGAGGCCCCAACCTGATGTCCACTTGATAAGAACATTTAGTCATCATTAATTCGAGAGTTTCTGATAATTAACAGGCTATGGTTCTTATTATGGGTCATGATTGAAAGATTATCAAGTAGTCAGTTCTTAGTTTTATGTCTAGCATAGAGTGTGCAAAGCCGCGAGCAAGTAAGCTATGCCACAATAATAATCCAATAAATAATTATTAGTCTCTTAAGTAAATCAATTACGTTTTGTGTAATGTGTCGCGCCGAATAGGAAAGAAAAAAGAAATTACCTAATTGAAAAGTTTTTTTTTATATAATTTCTTTTTCTACTTGCTTTAACCTTATTGACCCCTTCTGATTATCCAAACTACAAGTCAATAATAATCCATAGATTTAGAATACAAATTCACCATCAAATTCCAATACCATCCAGTTATTCTAGTTTAAAAATATGAACAAAACTATTTTGGAATTTTATTATGGTATGAATCCGAACCAGTTCTGTTGCAGATAATGCGCAAAATGTAAAAGACGTTACAGAATTTTAATAAGATTTATTGTGTCTGTCGTCTTAGAGAATGGAGGTGGCTTCACACAACAGATGTGCAAGAACTCGTGGCACGATGTCTTCCTACAGTAAATTGATCGTTTGATTTCATAGCTTGCACAACTCTTCGTCACAGGTAGCTCTCGTGATAGCCACAATTTGTGTATTTATTTTATTGAGCACTACCAACAGAAGATACACTTTAAAACACACAGGTATAAGAACAAATAAGGCATCACCAGTTGTGATCCCCCAATTATTGGTAGTACAGCCCACAGAAAAATAGATTGAGTTAGTAAAGGCAAAACACGTACAAACTAATATTTGCAAAGGATGCTTGGTATAGATCCATTTCACTTCTTTAAACTGATGATAATGATGTCCGAGCTAAATTACGGACACGGTAGTCAGTCGCACAAGAACGCGATATAAAGATTTTTATGACATTTTTTTCACACCATCATGGGTTACATTATCGAAGTTGTCATACGGAGACACAGTTTTCATACGGAGACACAGTTTTTATGCAGATTCAACGGAGACTAGCCATGAGCACAGGATTTTTTTTTATAGAGCACAAGTGCTGTGTACAAACACATGTGCACTCCCCATTCCCTTTAGCTCATAATCCGATGGAACGGCAAATCAACACAACGGAGGAAAGTTCATAAAAAAGAGCTAGGTACCTATTTATAGAGTCTCTTTAACCTGTCCGGCGGAACCAATCAACAACATATATTGTAACTGTACAGAACCTAAGTATTCAAAACTCTTACTCATAAATACTCAAAAGAACCATCTCTCTACAAACTCTCAGTAAAAGATTTAACATTTTGCGCGTTCTCGAAAGCCATTAGTGTCGCCATAGTCAGCAGCCGACCGTTGACACCTGTCACAATGCGCGGGTTTCATCGCAATTAGTCAAGCCTGCTGCGTTTTATAATGCCCGAATTTTGTAGGCCTAGCGTTTATACTACGTAAGGTACGTAAAATACTAATATTTGTGCTATTTTTGTTCGCGCTTCAACTGTTTTTTACCGACAGTTGACAAATTCAACTCTTTTTTGGCGATAGTTGATGATCGACGCAACGCTATGGTATTGATTAGACGTTCATAATGTAGCTTGGTAGACCTATGTGTGCTCTGATGTCGTGTAGATACATCTATTGACCTAATGGGTGCTCTACACACGCTAATATCGTGGGCGGTTCTAATAACTTAATACATATTAAAATTAAACCGCAGAACTATTTAAAAAAGACGAACTGGCTCCTATAGAGATAACTAGAAACTACCCACCTTCCGATATGCAACGCTTGTTTAGATGAGACGAAAAGATAATTTTCATTTTGTTTCCTTGTTCTCGTGAAAGTACGTACGTGTTATCACGCTATGGTAGATCTACCTGAGAGAATGTAATTAGAGATAAACTGTTTTATGGTCACTTTGGATTGGTAGACTCATCAACATAATAGGAGAGAAACCATTCATTTGAATTCTAATTAGAGCAACTGACAACGTTTCATAGTCTTCTACTTCGTTACTTCTGAACTTTCTGTAAATTATCGCATCGTAAGAAATAAAAGATATATTTTGGCTTCCGGCTGTTTATAATCTATGATATAATAATTTAGAACAAAATACAATACCCCAAGGCAAATCTCAAATCATTGAAAATAATCCACTTTGCCCTTTGATCTATTAAAAGGAACTATAATTTTGCTATACTTTTCCAATCGGAATTCGATTAACGTCACTAAGCAAAAGTACCTAAACAAAGAAGTATTAAATATAGTAGCTAAGTCAATCTCATTGCTTGGTAATAAATAACTAGGTACACAAGACATCTTTGTGTCGCAAAAAGTTGAGTTTTTTTACCTATTCATAAATGATAAACTATTGTGTAAGGCGTTACGGTTCACTAGACGCAGTGTAATAGATAATAGTCGCTTCTGTTGCGGTCAAGTGGCTTTTATAGAAAAAGAAAGCAATTGCACGCCACTTTTGCGAATCGCTGATAGATTGGATTATGCCGGCTGGCAAAATCTACGCCCATAAGATCAAACAGTTCTACAAAATGATTCTCTAAACTCTATCTATTGCATATAAAGTCAATGGAAACAAGCCTTGAGCAAAATCTTAACCAGAAGTTCTGAGAAATTGCCAAAATACTTTATAGGACTGTCAACGGTACGAAATTATAGTAGATCTTATAGGGGAGATCGTCAAAATAGTCATTATAAACTCTTACGTCGCTAATTTGGGATATTCCAATTTTCCCCCTGAAATCCCCACTAAAGGGGAAAACTGAAATTTAAAATACAAACATACAAACATAGGGTGCTAACCTCATAACCCTCCCCTGTCGGTAGTCGGGTAAAAAATATTCCAGGCTTCCCCCTTGAGGATCATCCGTAAGAGGGAAATGGGAACCGAAAAAAAATTCGTGTGAATGACATTTCGTCAGCGTCTGTCGGGCTAACGGCTCGGGAATGTAATGTCATGTTCTGCTCTTCCGCACACCGCGACACAAGATGCACACGCGATATCGACGCATGCGCATCACTACGAGACATGTTGCCTTTTTATTTATCAATTGTAGATTTAAGACCGTACAGCAATGTACCTTACCTTACCTACTACCTACTGTGTCTGGTGATTCGCTTCCTTATAAAGAATCGGAATCTGCCAAAAATCTGAAATAACGAGCAGCCGATGTGATTTTGTTTCACCAATAATATTGGGCTCGGCCACTAGCTCAGCGATCTCTTGTTTCTTCCGAACCCTTCAGGGTCATCGTGCTGGACTGGATCTAGGATCTTCCTGAGCACTTTCTCTCCGTCACCAGAAACTTGTATTATTCCTTCAGGGTGAGTGTCCAGGCCTCACATCCATACATTAAAACCGAATGAATGATCGTGTTGCATGGATCTTGGTTTTCCGGGAAATAAGCTTGGACACCAGGGTTTTATGTAGAACTGCACAGCATAGGAGCGTGTTCTGGGCTCGTTTTTGACACAGTCCTAATATAGATAAGTCGTGCACAATCATTTTGACACTAGTTATGACAAAACACAAAGCTCGAACAATATGTTTCTTGCTCAACTTATCATTAAATGAATTGTTGTTGACAAGTTCATGATATGTTGGCAGGCATTTAGATAGGTGCTTTATTCTCGTTGCGTGACCAAACCTTATGGTATACATATATAAATCAAGCTGGGAGACTGATATTTTTGGTTACGTAACCAATAAATATTTTGAGAAATAAAAGTTTTTTTCCAGTTCTAGCAGTTTTTTTTTCTGATTTGCATTATCCAATTGTTAACAAAGATCTCTTCGAAAATCGCGATTGATTGCCAATCAACGTGAAAGGCGTCGAAATCATGTTGTCTTTTTTAAGCCTTTGAAGTAAATAAGTCATATAATCTCGGTGGTAAGTCTATTTTTCACCGAATGCATTTTTGCAAGTATTTTTACGACCACCAAAAAGTAGGTCAGTGAGTCTATTTTAATGAAATAATTGCATTAGGCAATTCAATAGCAGTTTCTGTACCCAACAAACCGTTATAATCGCGCCATCTTCAATTAAAGTTTATCTATGTAGGTATGCGAGGCATGCCTTGTTGTAATTTACTATACTGTAGTAATTGTTTGTCTGGAAGTCTGTCATTACGGCTCATTACGATAAAAAAATATGACTTTGTAGCTACCGGTAGAATTCGTTCATGTTGGAAGCTAGAGAAACCGAATAGGCCCATTATCTAGACTGCTATATTCCCTCCCTCTCATTATTCGTCCTTTAAAGATCTCTTCCATTTTACCTGCCTATCCTGATGTCGCCCTTGAAAATTACATGCACTGTAACAGAGGAACGTTAAAAGGTCGCTGAAAACTTATTGCCTGAAAACACAAAGTTGGAATCGTAGCGAAATTGGTGCTCTTTTTATAGAAGAAATTTTAGTTTTTGAAAGAGTTTTTTGATATAATTTTTTTAGAAGTGAAACGAGAATAGTCACGTAATAAAGCTAGTTATCTATCTTGCATTACATTAGGTACAAACAATTATGATGTTTTTAATTATCGGTTAATTATGATAATCGTGTCCAGCATGAGGCTAAAATGAGACCTTGTGTTGAGGTCGACCTATTTGTTAACTGACAGCCAGGTAACTAGGCCATTTTGAATTAAAATCAAAAGCTCTGATATTTTTTCAAAGATCTCTAAAAAAAATCTTGGTCGTATGAAAACAATAGCTGTGTGAAATCCCTCCCTATCTCAAAGATTATATGATGATTATATGATAATATGATCTATAATAAATGATGAAAGGATCTTCCAAAAGCACGTAGGCAAGCAAAGAAGGAATACAAGGCATGGTTTTTTTAAAGTTGACATTGGTATACTTTTTTTTATTGGTATTACTTTCATGACCCAAGACGCAAATGTCCATAACCACCGCCTCGTTGCGGCGTCGCGGCGGCGGTTCACCACTGCGGGTAGTGTTGGGCCGTGAATGCGTTAGCATTTTTACCGTAACTGTTTGTGCTGTCAACGTTATAAGGCTGATTCTAGCCAGCTTTTAATGCTGAGCTGCACGTGTATGACCAGCCTTATTCATAATTATTCAACTTTTCTAACAACCACTTTCTTATACAGACAGACATACACCCTGTCTCCAGTTATCTAATAGGAATGCAGTCTTAACACTTACAGCTTTGATACTTAGATATACCACTAGCAGGTAGAGTAATTGTAAATTTGTAATTAATTGCATCCTTGTAAGTTAATTATACTATCTCACCAATTCAACTGTAATATAACAATCAAATATAACAAAAAATCGTGGTATGAGTTGTCGGCAGTTCGTAGGTACACTTGCCTTGACACTTAAAAAATAATTTAAACATTCCATACATTGATAATCAGTCTGTACACTCCTTCTTTTAGGTTTAAGTTTGAAAATTTGAAATTAGAACTAGTACTTACAATTGAAACTATTGAGCTAACTGTAGACTGTTGCAAACAATCTACAGGTAGCTCAACTGATCCATATCAATACCAGTAGGAAGCGTCCCCAAGACGCTGGCTGCATTGCCCCGCTGTATAGCAATGCTGATGCTGCGCCAGATACGTACCAGCTCTCAGATATTTAGAAAAACACGGAGAACCTCCGTATCCCACGGTCTCGACTCCAAAGGGAGCAAATGCGCAGGCTCTGTCGAGACCTAAATATTTTCGCCTCTTGAGATAAACGTCCAAATCTGCCGCCGCACCAGCCCTCACGGATGTCCTCGGAAGATGGGAAGGCGCGAATGTGTCGACGCATGTAGCGTCCCACACAATAGGCTTCCCTAGCTTCCATGTGACTAGAGTCATACCTTCGGGCCTCTTACCATCGTCCAATAGACCATTCGGTTCAAGAATGTTTTCATAATGATTACGCCAAACAGACAACTTTTTGCTAAAACCACTAACCCCAAAATTAATAAAACAAGATTAAAACGCAATAACCCAGTTTCACACCTGCATCAATCTTTGTTATGCTGTGTCTGTCTTCCGTGTCAACCTTCACATATCACGGTCACTCAAGTTCAATGTGTTATCTAAATCTAACATGAATGTAACATGAAGTTTCCGTCAAGTTTTTTTGCAGAAAAAACAATAACATTTTGTTGAGGTTATTTTGAGAGGTAGTGTATTATCAAATATGAAATTAATTACGACAACACTAAACACACAAATGATGCCCACCCACCTAATATTAGAGAAATATTCCCAACCGTCATGATATACGGAGCTGAGACGTAGACACTCACGGTAGGGTTGGTGCTATGGAAAGAGCTATGCTCGGAGTTTCTCTGAAGGATAGGAAACGTAACGAACACGAAAAACGAAACGATTTCGATGACAGCTGTCAAAATGACAGTTACTGACAGTTAGCATCTTCCAAACAGATAAGAAATGAAATAAGTTCCCAAAAATTTCGACTCGGACTCGAACCCGCGCCCCACTCAGTACGGGTGTGCTCTAACCAACTAAGCCACGAAACCCTTAGTCGGTTCAACCGAAAATCTTTGGGACCTCTTACGGACTATAGCGCCGGTGGCTCCACCTACAGGGGTAACATTACAGTTTAACCAAACTTGCTCAACGACCAAAGTTACATTTGATTCATTTGACGAGAGGTGTTATTCCAAGTAGATTTTTTATTCTTACATTAAATCGTAAAAAAATACTAGCGCGTTGAGATCTTTACTTGGTATAAAATGTAAGTAAAGTACCTAGTGCTTGACAAAAATTTTCCCTTTGTAGTTTAACGTTTAAAGTTTTTTTTAACAGTTTCTTGACAGTCAGTTGGTTTTAAATCCTCGTTCCATATTTCAGTTTTTACAGAATGGTAATTTATTGAAAAAAATCATGTAAAATAGTTCTCAGAAGGACCATAAATAAGCGAGCGCGTTGAAATCTATTCTTGGGAAAAAATATTTTTCAAGTTCTTAAATGAATAGACACCATACATCCATATCCATCCTAATACATATTACTAATATTATAAATTCGAAAGTAACTCTATCTGTCTGTCTGTCTGTTACATTTTTATGCCTCAACGACTGAACGGATTTCATTGAAATTTGGCAGGGAGCTAAATGAGTGAGGACGGACATAGGCTACCTACTTTATATCCCGGAAAAGCGCGTGCGAAGCCACGGGCAGAAGCTAGTTCTCCATAAAACGAATCGAGTACTTACGATTACTCTCGCTATATACAGTGATACCACAAATTATTGTAAGTACTTCAAACTGGGTTAATGAATGAAAGTAAACGAGCGTTACGTTACAAATACCATCAAAGTGGAAATCACTGCACCCATGCATGAAGTACTTTAATTACTGAACCACCATGTCAATACACTGACCTGGAGAAATAGTCAGGTAAAACAGTCTCATTAATACAGCACATAATGCACAAGAGAGTCGAAGAGTCGACTAAGAAAACCTACTGTACTTCGATTTAGAATCCAAGATATTTATATGTCGAGAAAGAAATTTATGAATGAAAATTTAACAATAACAGAAAACCAAAAGGTAGCAGACGGGACAGCATACTAAAAAGTAAAAACTAAAACACAATCTTCAACGCATAATCTCACATGTGCAGCGAAAAATTTTTAATTTGAATTCGAAAACGAAAGAGAGAACCATTAAATGATGAATCAAGACAAAAATTTCAGCTTTCAAGACAAAAATTGTTTCGAGCTTCTGTGCTTTGTTTTGATCATACCGATATCGTTAATATTTTCTACCAATATTTCTTGGGTTTTGTATACCTCTTTGTATAAAAAAATAACCAAGTTTTTGAATCGGAGTACAGAAGAGCATATAATATTAGTTAATCGTGTTTATATTTTTGTTTTATATTAGCCCGAAGTGTACTGCAGGGAAGAGGCCTATTCCCCTCTGTCCATTCATCTCGGTCCTCAAAAAGGAGGGCCCACGGCCCACTCTTTATTAAATAAGTCGAGCTCATCCCGCCATCTCCGCCTAGGCCTTCCACGTGGCCGTCGTCCGTTCGGGAGTGACCCAGTCAGTGGCCATCTTCGTTCACTGCTAGTCTGACATACGGCACACGTCCAGCTCAGTCCCTCCTGAGTTTGGCAGTTTTTTGGGCAGTATCAGCTATTTGCGAGCGCAGTATCGCGCAGCTTACTTTTGTGTAGGTATTTTTAACACTTTCTGTGTTATCACCAAACCACCTAAGCGCGGCGATTTTGTGAATAGCCCCTTGTCTGGGATAGGCACGTATGTATAGGTGCTGATAAAGATACGTAAAAAGCTTCTCAAGAAATAACACCACGAATGGAACAAACCAAACTAAGTGGCTCTACACTTGTGATATCGAACTGGACTGGTCTTTCGGAAACTGCCATAAAGTAACATTTATTATTTAGTTCTCAGCAAAATTTCTGAATTTGCGGCTCTGAGGCTTCATAATAATTTATCAGTCATGTCCTTTTAATTCGTTTGAACCTAATAATAATGTATTATAGAAAATATCTTACATATGAATATTGGTTCAACACGAACTAAGTTAAACATTCCCATAGAATAGTTTTTCCTGCACAAAAATTTAATTAAGTGCGAGTAAAATCTTTCAAAACCTAAATCCATTCATATATTCACTCTAATAAAGTCTACATTCCGTCATTCATGTGGAAAGTGACATAATCTTGTCCCGTAGTGTTTAATTGGTGTGAAATTAATTAAGATTAGCAAGAAACAAGTCTGCTTCTTTAGACTTACAAGATTGGCTCTATTGTTTGTACTAATGAGCTTATTTTTCTACAATTGAGACAGTATTGGCTCATGTATCACGTACTCGTACCTATTTAGGTCTAGTTTCACCGTTGCAATTGAACGCGTTCAATATAAGATAAGCTCAGTTTAACGCTTGAATCGATTTCACCGCATTTTTCGACATAAAGTTGATCCGGTTCAAGCGCTAGACCGAGTTCAAGAGCTGTCATACATAATACACCATAAGTAGGTATTACGAATTTGAACTCGATTATGCTGAACTTAGTTTTTAGGATTCCGTACCCAATGGGTAAAACGGGACTCTATTACTAAGACTCCGCTGTCCGTCTATCCGTCTGTCACCAAGCTGTATCTCATGAACCGTAATAGTTAGACAGTTGTTTTTTTTTGCCGTTTTCATAGAAAATGGTACGGAACCCTTCGAGCGCGAGTTCGACTCGCACTTGGCTGGTTTTATTTTGATGTCATTTTTGTCGACAAACAGTGAAATTAGACTTAAGATGGTAGTGGGTACCTAGGTTTTGAGATCTTGTTTGGTTTAATAAATAGGAAATACCTACGACTTCAGAAATGGTAGCAATGTACTCAAACATCGGGAATGGGGTGCATCTATCTTTAACATAGACACAGATAAATATCAACCTACTTGTAGCAAAATAGCATAAATGATGTCGTGAAACATTGTGTACACCAAGCTTTCAATATTTCCTTTGTTGGAAATTCTCATCTTCCGGTCCTTATCCTTCGCTAGGTGGAATCGGCACAGCATGTATTCTTTTTCCACTCCTCCATCAGTCGTCATCTCTGTATCTACCTTTGTTAACCATGTCCTCTTTCACACAATAAAATGTTCTATATTTCTTTCGATTCATTTTTTTGGTGGATAAGTCACATAAGCGCAAAAAAATGAAGTAGGTACTTTACGGCCGGTCGGTTCCCATAAATAAACGCCTCTTCGATTTGGCTCTCACAAACTTTGATTAGAATTGAATATCAGCTCAAATATGCCTCTAATAAGTTTCACCTTCGAATATTTGAAAGCATTCTGGTTATTAGATATTTCGTTGTCCAAAACCTGCAGGAATTTAGGCCAACTAGGTCCTACCAGTGTTTTAGTACATTTCCGACAAAAACCAATTTACCTAGTTACCATAAGATATCAAGATGGTGGAAAATATTCCGATATTTTATGTCTCTTATTGGCTAATTCCAACACTTATTGCAAATCATAATAATAATAATCATTTATTTCAGACCATAGAAAAGTTACAGATCTAAGTTAACTTAAGCTATCATAAGGTTAGTAACTTTTATGACTGACTAGCAGCGCCTTGCGGTTTCACCCGCGTAGTTCCCGTTCCCGTAGGAATTTCGGGATAAAAAGTAGCTTATGTCCTATTCCAGACTATAATCTATCTCTGTGCCAAATTTCATCCAGATCCGTTTAGCCGTTCTGGCGTGATAAAGGAACAAACATCCATCCATCTAAACTTTCACGTTTATAATATTAGTGAGATTTATCACAATGTTTTGGGATTACTATATTATTATTATTGTTGATTTGTATAACTTTATTTGAACAGGAGTGAGTTGAATATTACCAAATGTTCTAAACTTTAACAAGTTAATTTGATTGGTGTTTGCCATTTAAAATTATAAGCAAACACCATTTTTATTCAAATTTTTATGGTTTTATTTTGTCCTAAGACAACTCTGTAAAATAACTCGAAAATAACCGGTTAAGCCGGTTTTGAGAAAAAATAAAAACAGAAAACCCGGTTATTTTGAGAAAAAAAACCGGTGAAAAACCGACGTAAAATCAATCGATTAATCGGTTTACATGAGTTTCACACTATTGAGTACCTGTAATACAGTTACTCAATAGTCTGTTGGTGTTTTGCTTTAGGTACCTTGTCGATATTTTCTTGCATGATTCCACGTTTTGCTTGTACTTTCGTTATTTCCCTTTATGATCATGTCAATCATAGTAGCTGAAGTAGTTATGCGTTTTTGCATTTGTGTGCAATAACTATTACTACTACCTATATCGCATTCCCTGTATTTATTATTTTTGTCAAAAGTTCAGATATCCAATAGGCACCCGAGACCTATTCCGATTAGTAACTATACCTACTTGTTATATGAGCTCTTATTGAACCTGGTGAGAACTCTGTGTCTAGATAATCTTCATAGGAATCTAATATAGGCTTTAAGGCACTTGTTACCAAAATGAAATGTTGTTTGTTTTTATCTGAATAAATAATTTATCTATCTTTTAAATTGTCATGCCTCTCTCAAGCTGGAAGTGGTTGAACGCGTCCATGATGTGCATCGTCGACATACAGTGAAAGTGTTAGTTTATTACACAGGGTGTCCCGAAACTCATCGTCAAGCAGAAAATGGAAGACAGGTGGGTTCATGACGACCCTGAAAAACAAATTTTATGGGTCTCTCCAATGGTTTCTGAGTAACAGGATTTTTACTGAAATTTTGAAATTTTCGCCCGGCGCCATATTTTTGTATGCTGTGACTGTGAGATGTCAATATTTTGTGATTTTGTGTTATTTTTATTTTTAATTGAAATCCAATGGTTTCTGGCTTGACAGAGGAGATAAGACTTATTTAGAATTTGTTTTTCTGGGTCTTCCTGAACCCACCTGTATTTTGCTTTCGGCTTGATGTTGTAGTAATGTACCGTTAGTACATATACAGGTGTACTCTGTATCATGTAGATCATATACAGGGTGTACCCTGTATTACGTAGATCATATACAGGGTGTACCCTGTTTTATGTAGATCACCTACAGTGTACCCTGTATTATATAGTAGGTAATTATAACAATTCAAAAGTCGGGTCATATCTAGGTATTTCTAGTACCTATTGGTCACTTTTGAGCATGATAATGTAAAATGTAAAAAATGTATGTCAGAACAATCACATGTAAGATAACAATAAGTCATGCAATCGCGTGTCGAGGAACACCATGACAACACTAGATAACGCAAATTCACATAATGCATAGATAAGGTGTAATACATTGATAATTTGAATTTATTGCTTTGACCCTCGGCATCTAACTGTGTTTAAGGATAAACACAAACGAGACACCGGCCAAATATAAATAAACTAGCAGCGCCTCGCGGTTTCACCCGCGTAGTTCCCGTTCCCGTGGAATTCCGGGATAAAAAGTAGCCTATGTTCTATTCCAGACTATAATCTATCTCTGTGCTAAATTTCATTCAGATCCGTTCAGCCGTTCTGGCGTGATAAAGGAACAAACATCCATCCATCCATCTAAACTTTCACGTTTATAATATTAGTCAGATATTAGTGAGATAAATAATGCTTACTAATATGCTTAATTAATATGCTTATACAGAGCCGATTAATGGGTAACATAACAACTAACATGAAAACCGTCGCTCCAAATTAAGTGTTCGCAATTTTAAGTGGATTCCTCGCCTTCAAGAAATCCACTTAAAATTGCCGTAAAGCAAAAAAAAAAAACAAAATTGCAAGTCCAACCTTGCAAAGTAAAGCGCATCAAAAAACTCTTTAGAGCCATAATAATAATTCAGCGATTAAGTACGTATCATCCATCCGTCTAAGGCAAGCAGTTACGGCATTTAAGCGCTTAAATCGTAGGTGTCTACGGAAAATTAAGAGGGGTGTAGGTAGGTAAGTACTTACAATAAAATTAAATTGAATATTAAACACAAGGATGCCTGAATCTTTTTATATCTAAATACGAGTTTTCGTTCAAATACTTCTATTATGGTATTTCTTGTTTTGTTTATCGTCTTTCTTGCGTGTTTATTAGTTAGATTTTTATTTTTGTTCAGGATATTTTTAAGTATTGCTTCTAATTAGCTTTTTATCATTTCATTAAATTTCTAAAGCTTTTTGGAATACCTAGTCTAGTTAACTGTCTAGTTTTACTTTTAATAAGCAGAAATATTGTACATCCGCACACTACTTTAGCCTGTATTAACTTTACCTTTATCTACATCAGGTAATTTGAATAACTACCAGGAAATTTTCGTCAAATCCTTCAAGCAAATTGTGTTTGTGCCTGTACGTTCTTTTGTTTTCTGAACACGCATCAAGATCTTGGATTTTTCGTCTCGCTTCAGCTGAGACCGAGCCTGGTGTATAGCGGCAGGCGCTATATGACGGTAATAACTGAATGCTGCTAAAAGCGTCAGTCACTTTGTAACCACCGATTTCTGAAACTAACTTAATATGAAAATAAGAAAATTAAGTAACGAATCCAATTGTGAAGTGTATGAGAAGTCTCTCAAAGAAAAAAATATAAAATTAAAAACAGGAAACTATAAACTCTACATGCTTAAAAGATTGAGAGTCATTTATTGGCAGCCAGTACCAAAACCACCTCTATCCTTAAGAAAATGGAATTCACTTTAGTGTCTTTCATTTCAACAACATTGTATAGAAGACCTAGCCTATCCCACTAATCCCACTAATATTATAAATGTCAAAGTTTAGATGGATGGATAGATAGATGGATGGATGTTTGTTACTCAATCACGCCAGAACGGCTGACCGGATCTGGATGAAATTTGGCACAGAGATAGATTATAGTCTGGAATAGAACATAAGCTACTTTTTATTTCGGAATTCCTACGGGAACGGGAACTACGCGGGTATAACCGCGAGGCGCTGCTAGTAGATTAATAAAGGTAGGCACAAAGGACCGCACCATCTGGAGTTTCTTTAAGATTCTAAGTGACGAATTTGCGACGGTACCATTGTCATCGTAAAGCGAAGCGATTGAGTAGAGGGATGTCTGCGCCTAGCAGTCGACCATTATAAGATTTTGAGGAAGTACTTATCTATTTACTAGCGTGGTGATAATGACAAAACCTCCTTTGTCTTCCCGAAGATCGTATATCGGCTGATGTGGTAGAAGGTGTTTGCTAGTTTACTTTGGCGCCACCAATAAACTCTAATAATCTTGAATGATTGAGTAGATGCAAATCCTACTCTGTCCAAAAAAGTGTGTATTTTCACATTCAAATCATGCAACACTTTGACACATTCCTAAAAAATAATTTTTTTTAGTCATAAATTTTATTGGCAGCCAGTACCAAAACCACTTCTATCCTTAAGAAAATAGCATGTAAAATGTTGAGTGAAGTCCACCGATATGTGGTATATGTAAATAGAGAAAGCCATTTAAAATTACTTTTCTCTCAGCGGAAGGTAAACAAACCAATACAACTACGTTCAGTATAGGTATATGTACCTAATTGATGCATAAACACATTAGAATTATCTCTTGGACTCTATATTTAACTATGAAAAGCTTGCATTTTAATACGGGTTTTGCAAGATGAAAACTGTTGCAACTAGCAATCACCTGCAACTTTGTTATAAAAATTGCATTACGAGAACGCAATGTTAAGAACATAAGAAAGTAAGACATTACAGAATAGTTATATTTTATTATATTTCGTTGAAAGAAGCAGAAACGTTATTGAAGACAATTTCAACTCAAGTTTCTCACTTTCTCACAGATTTCACAAAGCACAATTTTTTTTATTGTCTAGTATTCACATTTTAAATTCATGTTCGATACCTACACTAGAGTATAATTACAATCTAGCCATAGAATTGGCTAATGGGCAATTAAGTTTAAACTTAATTTTAGAACAACGTATTTACTAAGAACGTGTCCATTGGCACTTTTCTTATTGTCTATAAACATTTGGTGAAGACACTTTGATTTTATTTGAATAAGATACCACTTAATATGCACATACACTTTAATTATCACTACACTAACTCAAAAGCACAATAATAATAATAATAAAATCATTTATTTCAGGTTATTAAAGGGAACCCATAGGTTATTTATAAATAAATTAAAATGCGTACCTACCTACTTACGGTTCCCACTCTGGTGCACAGAGAGCCAGAACCTGTATATAGGGCTGCAGATGTTGTTAGCCATAGAACTGAGATTCCTATTTTTAGATCGTCATATAGTGCCCCAGAATGACGCAATACGAGATCTTATTATAGCGAAAAATTATGATTGCTTGATACGATGCAACTCACTGGAACGTTAAAAACTCAAATAACTGCACGACTGAGGGTTCTTCGAATGTCGACCACGGCGGCCAGTCTCAACGGACACTAGCCAGGTGCGCAGGACATTTTTATATGATGTATTTATTTCCATGCATCATACATAACATAACACATGAAGCAAAACAGTCATTTTCGCATTCGCAGAATGGAATGCGAGAATTATAAAGAAAGCTTTTAGCAAAAAGCAGCTGACTGTTTATACCTTATCGAGCCTGTTTGACTTTACATCAACGTATAGGTTTAAATTATATAGCGCTAAAAGCCTGTCGCAAAGCGATAGTACCTACCTATAAATATCATATAAATATAATATATGGAGAGGCCTACTATGTTCGTGAACCAAATAAACCATCTACATATGTATATAGTAGTGGATATATGTCTTTTCTGGATATCATCTATTCATCATGACCTTGGTTGTAGGTATTGCCTCATTGTAAGACATTCGAACCGATGAAAGCTCAGGTGAATAGATAATTCAAACTACATGTCTGTAACTGGAGTCGTTATACTCTGTTCTATCTAGCATTCGACGTATAACTAGGTACGGACTGACGATGATGATGATGATGATGTCAAAACCAAAGTGAGATTGAATTGGGAACCGCCTTTAGAACGTAGGTAACCGTAACAAATCAGACGCCAAATGTCAAACAAGAGCTTTTTATTTCTTTCGAACAATAAGCCCTGACCTATATGTTGAAATTGCGAAAAGGTTCTGCTTCAGTTGTCTTCATTGTACATCGACGTCTCTAATATACCTAATAACGAATAAACTACTATCGCACTATAATAATGCGATAGTAGTTTATTAGAATGTATAATTCTACTAATTTTAAAAATGCGAATTTTGTGTGAATGTTTGTTATCGCGTATCTCCGTAACTACTTAATACTTATATTTTCACATTACAGCACAAGACTTAACCTATTTAGATGAAATTCGGTATACTCATATGCATGTTATGTAAGTCTAGACTTAATCTAATAAGTCAAAGATAGTCCAAACTTACGTCTATGTGTATACCACGTAGTTCTAGTACCTTTCCACCCAAACGAAATTAAAGTTAGTTGCGCTGGTTTTCAACTGCAAAACAATATTTACAAATCAGGTAGGAACCTAACCCAGGAAGGGAAAACACCAACACAATTTTATAATTTTTTTGAACCCACGAAGAATCATAACAATAACGTAAATGATATTCATAATTTTATTATTACAATACAATACAATACAATACAAAAACACTTTATTGTACACCAGAAAAAGAACATTACAAAAAGACATTACATGAGACAAGTACAATGGGCGGCCTTATCGCTTAGAAGCGATCTCTTCCAGGCAACCTTTGGATGGAAAGAATTATGTGAATTATTAATGTTGATTCAAAACAATGATACCAGCAAGTAAGTATTTATCCAAACACAAGGTTGAAATTTGAGTTACAACTACGAAATATTTTATCTCTTGCATTGTTTGAGGCCACAATACGCATTGCTATGGGCACAGACATCTTAATACTTTGTACGGAAATACACTAGAAGATTACACACACATGTTAATAAAACAGCTTATAATTGGTCCACAGCTGGACGCGGGAGGCCTGCGTAACCCTGTATACAATAAAGCGATTATACCTGATAATCGCTTTATTGGCTTTTATCTCATTGGGGGTAATGTCCATAATCCTCACGCTGGGGATACGGGTTGGGGATTCCTTTACATACATACTTATTAATATATCTAAGATTTCCACCGTTGACACTTACCTAAGTAGGTAGTGGAACCGCTTAGGGGTTATTTCCTAACATGCGGATTTCCGCCCGCGTGCGGATCTAGTCCGCGGGTGCGCGCCCGAAACCTATTATTGCATAAAATGTTTTTCCTATCACGCAGGTCACACGCACACGGAACGCGGACTGGCTGGAGCAATTATAGGTTTCGGTTGGACAGCACGCGGACCAGCAGGGCTAGGATGCGCGCCACAAAAGTCGTCGTGCACGTGACGACTATTCATAGTCGTCGTCAGTTGTTGAGTCGTTTGCTCTAAGATGCGCGCCACGAAAGACTCAAGACTCGTTGTCGAGTGAGGTTCTCATGCAGATGAAGCCACGCCCACGCAACACTCGTTGAGTTCATTCAAATTGTCTCTGGTTTTAGTAAGCTGCATGGAAGAAACATAAATTAACCTCCTTAGTTTTCGTCTCCATACTGGTAATTTGCACTTTTCACTGGCAGAATGGTGGAAAAGTAGAAAAGCCTCGAAACAAAAAAAAGAAGAAGAAGCAATTTCAATGTTTTGCGCGCACATAATCAACTTAGGTAGGTACTTTTGGTTTTTATTCGATAATTCCTTAGCAACTTGTTATGAAAACTTTTACTATTACTTACGATATCCAAAGAAAACAATAAGCGCCAAAATTATTGTGTTACAACACTATTACTATGCACGAACCGACTAGTTACGGGTGTTCAATGAACTTATATCGTGAGTTTGGGCATGGTGTGCAGTGCACTACAAGCGCTAGTTCATCCCGTTGTTTATTTCACAGTAAACAGCATTATTTGTGGGTTTAGTACCTCACTAATACTTTACGAGACGAGCACCTGAATATAATGTAAGTACAATATGATGTGTTTCCGGGACCTGTGTACCTACCTGGCATAACAAAATGTAACAAATAAAATTGTAAAAGAATAATATAAATACTATTTCAAACCTTACATCTAAGAAGTACCTAAGTCATGACTATAATATGTTTTCTCTATATTTCAGACGCAGTATATCATCAAGCCAGCACTAGCTCTAGAAAGCAACAGAATCTAAGGCTTTACTTCTTATTGCAAATAAAACTAATTTACAATTATTCAAAACGTTCTTTATTTTGTAGACACATTTATATCAGTTTAGCTTTTTAGGCCTGAAATGATATCAAACAGACAGAATTACATTTATAATCGCATTACAATATTAGCCCCTGTTTATAGGTAAGTTGTTAAGAAGGTATATAATAGTATATTCTAAGGTTATTTTCGCGAGAACTCATAATAAAACACTGTTTTTACCGGATTGATCGCGTATATTTTATATTTGTTTATAACCTGACGTTTCGGAGGCTTTTCAGCTTCCATGGTCACAGGCAGACGAAACGTCAGGTTATAAACAAATATAAAATATACGCGATCAATCCGGTAAAAACAGTGTTTTATTAAGGTATATAATATTAGGTTAGTGCAGAATATACATAAATAGGTTCCTATCACTGATACTTGCCTATCTACCTAGTAAGGTAGGTTACTAATTTTCACGGCCGTAATTCTGTGATTTTACGTTTCTTTAGATTCAGCACTAACTGCCAAATCAAGTACTACACAGACATAGGTTTATATTATGCCATTATTACTTTTCTATGCCACGAAGCACGTCTTTATATCCACGCAGGATGGTTTTCTACCTACTAGAGAAACCAAGACTATTTTAGGTAAGTACCTAAATCAATAGCATCGCACAAGTAGCTCTGACTCTTCTTCGTTTTTTCGCATTCAGTAATGCTATTTTTACAAAATATTTATTAACAGAGGTTAATAAACACTTTGAATTAAATTTATATTTTCTTCAAGACTCCATCTCGTCGTGATCTCGTCGTAGTAATAGAAGACGATTCGTAACTCGTGTAAAACTGTCAAAAGTCGAGATGAGATGAGAAAATTGGGCGCGCATCTTAGAGTTTGACGAAAAAGGTTACCACAGATAGGATAAACATTCATTATTATCGTTCACGAGACGAGACGTGACGACTATTTGGTTGCGCATGCTAGGGATCGTCGAGAAGTCGAGATGCCGCCATTTTTCACGACTTCTCGACACTTCTCGTGGCGCGCATCCTAGCCCTGCTGCAGGTCCGCAGGAGAGCGTAAATCAGCATGACAGGAAAATACCGCTTAGCTTAGTGCCTACCACTCCAACTCTTCCCGCGGGTGTCATAAGAGGACACTAAAGGTAGGGCAGCAGCGCCTCTGCAGAAAAAATTAACACCTAATTAAAGAATTTTAATTGGTTACCTAATTAAATTTCTTAACAGCGAGGAAACGATCGTAAATTATTTAGAACTGATAAGAAATGTCGTGCAATTTCGATTAGTTACAGAAATTAAAACGTCAAAATGACTGCCGTGCAGAATTTGGAAATTCCATAAAAACATTTTTTTCTAAGAAATTGTTTGGCGTATATAAGGTTATAGAGGTATTTGATTTTTGATTGGTAATTCTCAGTTTCCAATAAATCAACTGTTAGTTTATTGTATGATAGTCTTACCCATAGAGTTAATATAGCTACTCGTATATTAACTCTATGGTCGAGTCTTTATGGTAGAGTTAATATAGCTATATTAATTAACTCTATGGTCGAGTCTCTATGGTAGAGTTAATATAGCTATATTAATTAACTCTATGGTCGAGTCTCTATGGTAGAGTTAATATAGCTATATTAACTCTATAGTCTTACCTATATCAGCCAAGGGGAAGCCTTTAGGTTTAGCGGCAGGGCATATAGAGCAGATTTTAAGTTGTGGTCGTACATACTTATCTTACTCCGGTAATTTTATCATGTTACATAAATTTGAACAAAATGTAGTAGAAACTACACCATCAACATCCATTAACACTTACGATCTCCATCAGCTAAAATGACTCTACTTTCTGCGATTACTCGGCACAATTTTGTACTTTCCTTGTAATTAGTAATTTACAATTGTACCTACTCTAATATACTGAGTGCTTTGTAACGTGAAAGTTCTTTAGAAATTAAGTTTTACTTAATTTATCTTAATAAACGATGTTTGAAGATACGTGTCTAGTGTCTACCAGACGTTGGGTTGTCACTTATCGGTAGTGGTACCGGAATTGAGTAGGCGAAGATTAGACCGCCTTAAACTTATAATAAAGATGGCCAATTTACACCCTTTAAAATGTTTAAGCCTGTTTATACACCTTTAATATTACACAGCATTTATGCTTAGCTGCAGAAAAAGGCACGCTGCACCAGTAGCAGGATTACCGACACAGTTATATAAAGGTAGAACTTTCCAAAACGAGATCCGATTTCAGATATTAGGGATTCTATAACTTCTTTTACGGCAGAATGAAGGATGCTAGAAAAGAAGATAGTTAGCTTCAAAAAGAACCTAATCTGAGCTTGATCGTATGCTAGCATAGCACAAATCGAGTTCTGGATTGAAATTGATTTTGGATCTGTGACAGTGAACAGTAGAGAAGAGGACTGTAGCTGAAACGACCGCCTGAGCAACTTTCTTAGTGCAATACTTCCGACCCAGTACCAGTACAGTACCAACATGTTGAGCGTGAAAGTGTATAATTAGTTGTTTGGATCTAAATACAATGGAACTTCATGCTATGTGGCCGCTTACGTAAATGTTGCTACAGTTTGCTAGCGCTTTGCATACTCGTCCTATTGCGAATGGGAATGCAACAGTTTGGAAGATTGATAGCGTTGTTAGGTACTAACAGGAACAAATAAGTGACCAAGATTGTCTGCGATAGTATTTACTGTGAACGATAGGTAAGATCTAATGAAAGATAACCATGATTGACCATTTGGAGAGCAGTAAAGTCGAAGGACATTATTCTTAAATGAACTACGCCATAAATTTCAATTAGGATCTACGAATTCAAATTAACTAGCTATTTATTTAAACAACACATAGACCCCTGACTTTTTTAAATTGTATACGACCCGTGGTGATTATGAATTTGTGACAGAAACAAGTATCGAAGACTCGAAGACTCGAAAATTCTACAACTTTGTATACAAAATGAGCTCATTTCATCATGGGTCACCTCAATTTTTTACATGACGGACCACGAAATGTTTCCTAGAACCACTAAGTAGAACCAAACTATAATTGAAGCGCACTTTTTTATAATATTCCTCATGCACAGAACAAAGACAGGTGGTCGTAAAGACACTGTAAAAATTTAAAAAAAAACATTTATAAAATGTTGGCAATTTGGGGACAGCTGAATGTGACCTTTTCATGGGTTCGTCTGTCAGGTCAGCTAGTAACGATTGAATTTAATGGCTAAATTACAGACATGGGTAATTAAGAAATGTCGGATGCCCAGTTACAGGGACGAGAGCCCAGGTACAAGGTTGGTCGACGATATAGTACCTACCTACGCGTCGGGGGATGTTAATGGAGACGGTTAGCATAGGACCGTGGTGGATGGCACAAACTTCGGGAGGCATATACTCAGTTGGTAAAATCCTGCTGCAGGTGGTGATGATGATGATCCTTCTGCAGGTGGTGATGACGATGATGCGGCATAATTACAGTTACATAGATCGACTTATCTAACAACGCTACATTCAAGTCTACGTTCTACGAACAAAACGGTGATAAATAAACCATAGATCCTATACAAAACCAATCCTTTATCTCAACAGCAGCTTCCGAAAACTTAGAAGGCGTCGTGCGAACCATTGTAACAACGTGTCGAGGCTACTTCATTTACTCGAACACAATAGTGCAGAATAGTAGTTATTAATTCATGCGAATATTAGGTTTAATTATAGGAGGTAGGAACAACTGTTGACTTTCGCTAAAACCGCCATGTTCATATATGAAAGGGTTTTGAAATTAATGTAGGCCTACCTCTACATTTTAGAACAACGACTGTAGGTACCTATTACGTTTTCTATATATCTCTCTTCCCAGGTAGTTAATACATATGTCTTAGTGGGGGAGTCAGCTTCCCTTATAAATTTCCTTCACTTCGCTCTATCCTCGACGTCGTCGTCTTCGGAAGCTTGACACTCTCTTATGTCCTAAAACACTACATCTCTCCATCGTGTCCTGGGTCTCCCTCTGGAGCTTCGCCCAGTGATAGAAAGCTTTGTTAGGTTTGCAATATTACTTATAAATTTTAGAAAACCCAGCTGTCCCAACATGTTACCTACCCATCTCACCCTTAATGATTGTGCAAATGACGATAAAACCCCGAAAGCTTTGTTAAAGCTTACTCGTAGCTTACGCTATTGTCTTGGACTTGGAATAGATTATCTAAGTATAAAATGTGGCCTATTGAATCTAATGAAGATGTTCTTTTTGTTACAGGAACATTCCAGGCAACTGTTAGATCACCTGACGGAGTCAGAAAAAATATTCCTATTAGGTGCCAATCCTCATGGTAAGTGAAGAATACCTACTATAACATCACGATATCACAATACTTACCATGACCATGTTGTGTGAAAAAGTTTTTATAATGAATATAGTGTTCATAACCATGATAAAATTATCGTGGTTAACACTAAAATCACTATAAACATTTTCATATTTTTTGTTGAAATCAACAATGACTAATTTGCGACAGAAACTTTGTTATTAAATCATAATGATGTAGGTCAATAACCCAAAAATATATTTCAAACAAATGAGACACCGGTGATCCTAATTTAAAGACAGCTAAATGGTCATCTCCGAATAAATTATCATACAGAATTATGTAAATAAATTAATACTATGAAACTGGACTATTATGACCTATGACGGAACCTAGGTTGAATAGTTATTATCGATTTTTCATAGTTATCTAGAGCATAATTTACATTGAAATATGGTTACACATTTTCACTGGGTTAATGGTGATAATAATATAACAGACGTCAAATAGACGACTAATATTCAACTGCCGAATACCACGATTTTTTTCCTACAAATATCTGTTCATACAACGATGATGTTCGCCATCATTAAGGCCATTAGATAATAACTCAATAAACAAGTACTTATAATTATTTCAAAAAACATTTGTAATATTTCAGAAGCCCAATTCGAGATAGCACATCTCAACCATCACAAGCGCCGCAAGCGCTCCCTACTCTACGATGACCAGGATCTAGTCGGGTTGAAGAAGCATCTACACGTCAAACAAACTCCAAAGAGTCTGTTAGACCCCCAGTTCCTATTATTGAGGCGACGAGAAAACACTACAGAGGCGGTAGACCACAATTATGAGTCAGATAGGTGTTATTATAGAAGCGAGCATGCGGCTTTATATGCGTGTGGTGATTTGGTAAGTCAGATGCCAAAGAAGTCTAGTAGACTTCTTCGATCTTGTCTAGTAGACCCTTAAATACTACCACAAATAATGTACATAACACTGTTTTTCAGAGAGGAGTAGTCAAATCAAACGACAGTTACTATTACATTCATCCACTGCCAGAAAGATTTCACAACGAAAATTCCAAACCTCACGTAATAGTCAAACGTAACCTTAACACAAATGACATAAGAACCTGTATCGAAAAACATGATATCAAAGATGAACCAGAACCAGTCAACAATTGGACCAAACACAGAAGAAAACGACACGCAGAAGTCTCTAGATCAAAGTTAGAAGAGTTTAAACAAAGCATCGCACATAGGAACAATACTATAGGAGCAGTCATCGAAAAACTAGGTGTAAGCAACGTAAGGCAAAAACGGGGTATCCTTCCAGCAGTATTTGTCGAAACAGCAGTGTTTGTAGACAGAGATCTATACAAGCACATGACCACAAACTTCCCCAAAGACACTGAAAGAGAACTAGTAAGATTCGTACTAGCAATGATAAATGCTGTACAGCTGATATACCACGATCCCTCTTTGGGAAGACCTGTCAACTTCATCCTTAAACGACTGGAGATTTTGCACGAAGATCCGGCAAATTTGAAGAGACCGCATGATATAGATAGGTTTTTGAGCAACTTCTGTACATGGCAAAGGCTGGAGAACCCTCCAGGCGATAATGATCCGTTGCACTGGGATCATGCACTAATCTTAACTGGGTTGGACCTGTACGTAGTAAATAAGAACGGGAAGGTCAGCAGTCAAGTAGTTGGTAAGTGAATTGACTGTTTACTATCCTTTAAGTAGGTACATAGAGTAACAAAGAATCATCATCATCAAGTACATAGGTAGAGTAAATACAACATCTTAAACCTTTAACAGAAATTGTTATTTGAATCCAACTGGATATGTGCTCGATGGAATCAAAGTTCTTTTTGTTGGGTCCATTTTCTTTAACTTCGCATGATGAAAACTCTTTTAACCGATAAGTAACGACATAACGATTCATTACATAAGCCATTATCATTGCAACGCTTTCGTCGGATTATCTCGTTAATGGCTATTTAATGCTCTCGTTTGAACCATAATGGTATTACTGGCATCAATGCTTATCGAATCGTTAAGTAACTATTGCAGCTTCATCTTTGTTACACTAGATTTATACTGTTGTGTTTTGGAAATAGATAAGCAAAAAGTCGTTGAATTGCAGCGTGAGATTTCTAACACTAGGTATTAATGATCCATCCATAAATCTAATTTAGTGGTTAATCAATTCGATGTCTCTACACTATGTATACCTCGCAGAGATCTCTGTGAGGCGCAAGCAAGGGAGGTTGCTTGCCAATTTATTTAGGAGCTTTTTTATCTGAATTGAATATTGACCCATTAAGTAGGTATGTAGTTTTATAAGAGAACTAATTTGTAAAATTCATTTCAGGACTCGCTCCAGTTGCCGGAATGTGTACTGTGACAAGCAGTTGCACAGTGAATGAAGGGAGACATTTTGAAAGCGTTTATGTGGTGGCACACGAAATCGGACACAAGTAAGTTAAATATCTTCTTCTACCTATTAATAAATTAAGGAGCCTAACACTTGTCTGTGCAATGATGCAGTTTCCTCCACTTTTCTCTTTCTATGCGCTTTCATGCGGTCTCTTTTACTTCTCCATATGACAGGTCAACGCCTTTATCCTTGATCAAACTCATATAATTAATTCTTGGTCTTTCCCTTGCTCGTCTTCCTTCTACTTTTCCTTCTATGATGTTACTTATGAAGCTGTCATAAGACACATCATAAAACGTCCAATTATTATTCCTAGTAAGTAAAGTATGTACAAATAGTAAATCTCAAAGGGATTTCAGATTGAGTAAGGAATACTAAGGCCTGTCTAATGAAAGCTTGTTCAGTCGTCGATCTATGCTTGAGTGATGCTTTTCTATGGCATAAGCAATGATTTTATTACTTTCGCTCCCATTTAATGATGATTATGTATTTTGAAAAACTAAAACGACACAAACATAGCTATTTCTTATCCGATTATGTATGCAAAATTTCAATAAATACACAATGGTTTACTTGTAAACCAGACTATGTAGATAAGCTTCATCCTAGCAACGGGAAGCATTAGCGATAAATAAGAAACCATTAGAAATTAGGCAATAGAGATAAGCGTCATATAGTCCCCTGGAAGATAACAGGAAACATTAGTAATAACAACGAACCTTTGTTATTAGGTTAAGAAATAAGGATTAGTCCTGATCCGCTCTACAAGCTGATCAAACGCCTGACTTGTATTTTTAAAAGCCTTTTTCCCTTGCTCACGTGACTACTCTGTCACCTCGATAAATATCAAAGCTCTTGTTAGTCCTGATATTTAGCGAGTTGACTTATTCGCATCACTTTTTAAGAAAAAAATGCTGGATCATTTAGACAGCATTATCGAGCCCCAAGCAGAGCTTGTCTTATGGGTACTAGATAACTGATATAAGGTACCTGATGAGCCATAAGGTCCACCTATGAGTAACTAATGATGATTCATTGAAAATATCTTCGCAGTCTAGGAATGCGGCACGACGGCCCTCAAGCTGACAACGGCTGTGATCCCAGCGCTTACATCATGAGCCCCACCCTCGGCAGTGGTAAGATCACCTGGTCGCAGTGCAGCAAGAGCTATCTCCAGAAGTTTTTAGAGTAAGTTTTCCACAAAATTTTACATTTTTCCTCTGAGGTTTGGTACTCACTACCGTTTTATTCCTGAAAATTTTATAAAAACCTCAGGCCTTTTTCTTCTGAACTAATCGCTTCTATTTCTTCGTTCTATTTTTTCATAATGGGCTAGTTTCTTGAAAAACTCTTATTTTTAGTTCGTCAGTTAGATTATCAGAAGATATTGGACACGTATTTTTTTCTTTTGACAAATTAAACAAAGAAATATGTTGATATAGCCAGTTAAAGTTCCGCGTTTTTGGAAAAAAAAAATAACTTACTTTGGACCGATTTGGAAAATTATTTCTCTATCGTACAGAAAATGATACCGAGGTTCCATAAAAATGAAGTACCTATTTGTCTCGAAAAACTTAAAAAAAACTGTGTAAATACTATGGAATATGAGGCCGGTTTTTAGTTTTTTCAAAAATCTAATTATGGTATTTTACACACTTTAAGTAAATCCAAAACAATCTTGAACCATTCTATCAATAAGGCAGTGCAGAATCACACTCTCTGGAGTTTCTTTCTATCTTATCTTAGGATTTTACGTGGCGATTTTGTGATGAAAACATTGTTATAGTGAAGCAATTGGTTAGCAGAATTAGACCCGAGTGTATTCATGACAAAAGTGAATAAGCCGCGTCAGCAACCTACATCTGTAGGGGTGCTGCACACACTCCTTCGCGACGCATCAGAAAATATATGACGCGCCACGACCACCTCGGGGACCTTTTCCGCCAAATGGGCGCCGGACGACCCCGTGTCCGAACGTCCTAGGTCCCCCTACGTCGTGTCAAACCATTTGTGCCAAGACTTCAATTTTGTTGCAGCACAATCCAATCAAGATGCCTGCTAGACCATGGCAACTCAGCAGGCCAGTTGGACCACAGTGCGGAAGGAATTTTACCTGGAGAGAGATTCGACGCTGATCAACAATGTAAGCACTTCCTATTTTCTCTTATTATTAGACCACGGGAATGACAGACGTGGGGCCGCGTCAGCTTTGACATCCATGCGATCCGATTTCCACTAAATTAATCGCTTCACTCACCATAGCAATTATTGATTTATTAATGTGGTGTTCTGGCAGAATGACACACTTTGGCATTTTACCTTTAATTAAAGAAACTACAAATGGAGGGCCGCGTGTCAAAAGTGTGAAGGATGAATCAATCTCGAAATCAATTTATAAATCTCCGTGGAAATACCATCGCACAAAAAATCTCTAGATGTGACATCTAGACATTTTTTCACCTATGGCCGATACCATTGCCTAAAGCGATTGGTTAGCAGAATTCGGCCCCAGGTGCCGTGCCAAAAAGCGAACACTACATAAGCAATCTTTCGAGGACATTGATGATGATGATTTGACCACTAAGAAACGCATACTAAGTACCTACTTATCGTCTAAACATAAACCGGCTGATAGAAAAGCGGCAAATGTAATAAAATGTACTAAAGCCCTTAGGTACAGTTTTGGGGTGAAATGTACAGAAACTCCACCGACTCGCAGGTTATGCCAGTCGGTGGAGTTTATATATTTGCGGTATTCCGCGACTGCCTGGAGTCTACCGTAAACTTAATAAACGTGCCTGGTTGATCTCTACAAACGCGAACCCCTTGATTTCAATAAAGAAAATTTAATTCTTTCAGGTATGTTAAAATATGGCCGCGGCAGCCGGCACTCAGGGGGTCAAAGTCTAGAAGACATTTGCAGGGACTTGCATTGCCAGAGAGAACGGTACACATGGACTTCGCATCCAGCTTTAGAAGGGACTAAGTGTGGAGAAGACATGGTAAGTGAAATAATAGTCAATACACCCAATACTATTTGATTGAATGAAACCGTAATGATGTAATAGGCATATTCTATCGCGCTGGATTAGCGCAATACTTAAATTTAACGGGGAGGTAGGCCCTAGTCAAAGGAAACACTCTCACTTCCGTTAAATAGAGTATATTGTAGAAAGAGACAAGATGGGCACAAAGATATTACACGCACGGATAAAAACAAGAACACACTTAAATTGGCATCGGCACAGAGAATGTTCAAAATTCGAGGGAAATGATATATTAAAAATGAAATGATTATATTTAAGAAAGGGATCGAATTGCTTGCTGTTTTTGATGCAAGCCTTATTATAAATATTATTAAGGCCATTTACAATTCTCGGAAAGCCAGCAGCCGAAAAACCGAAGGATCAAGGCTGTTATCATGAAGTATTACTTTCCAGTGAAGATATGTCAGATCAATCTCAAAAACCGTTCATTTCCCAGTATTGCCGCGGTGGAGAGTGCGTAGAACGAGCAGGTGGAATCACAATAGCAGGCCGCAACGCTGGAGGATCCTGGACCAGATGGGGTCTATGGTCCGAATGTGCCTCCGCCTGCCTCCTCGACGATACCTTGGCTCCAGCGGCTGCGGGCGTCGCTGTCGCTACCAGGAGGTGTACTAGGGCACGGTGGGAGTTTAGAACTTTTTACCAAGCCATTAAACAGCGCAGTGTCAAAACGAAAAACAAAATTGTCTCCCCCCAAATACTCAAACGCATGGTCCAAGCTCAGACGTATAACTCAGATATTTTCGTGTCAAGTGACGAATTATTGACAGATTTGCATTGAAATCTGTCAAAAAACCCCTTTTTGAGACTGCCTGGAAAAAGGAATTTGAAAGTTTTTCAACGGCATTAAAATGACACACCACATGAGACGGGAAAAAATGACATAATACAATAGCCAACAGTGAGTGCAAGTGGGCTGTAATGGTGATGTTCAATCGTTAACACATCTTCAAAATTAAAATTATTTGTAACTAGATACTAACTACCATGTTCAAAATTGTTATTTTCGTTACAGTAATAGCAACGGCAACTACTGTACCGGCCACGACAAGAAATACCAATCATGTCACGCACAGCAGGTAAATCTCCGCAAACTTCTTAAACACTATATTATGGCCCAGACTTAACCAAAGCGGAGATGTTCGGAGATATCCGAAGCAGAGACAAGAAGGTCTGAGAGATGTTTTTCAGCTAGGGTGTTGATCTCGTTACAGTGCAACAAAGTACCTCGTATGACAGTCCGCGAGTTCGCCGATGAAATATGTTCACGAGCTCGCGACGTTGACCCTGACCTCATTGGCACTGGGCTGCAAAGGATTGAGTCTGATGGTAAGAATATAAACAACATACGAGTAGTTTAGACTGATGAAAACCGCAGATTATAGCATTAGGTAGCTTAGGTAGTACATTACAAACCGCGGTAGTTACGCCAGAAAAACTATACTCAGAAATTATTTATTTTCATCACTCTTATTTATGCCTTCGCCTACATTTAATATTTACAGATGTAAGCAGCGCTTGTGCCGTATGGTGCGACACACGAGGTGGCGGCTACAAATCCCGAGGGTGGACTCTACCAGATGGAACAGCTTGCTCCAAAATGTCTCCAATGTTCTGCATCTCTGGAGTTTGTCAGGTAACTCCTCGCTACGTTTGTTCGCATGATAAATTAATTTACTATATGAAAGTACTCTATGATAGCGCCCAATATGAACCTAAACGTTGTTCCAACTTATGATTTCAGAAATTCACATGCTCATCCAACCCTGACGCAGAATTCTCCCTGAAGCCATCTGATTGCGAATGGGAAGCTCTGCAACTGCAGACAGCAACACCACATACAACTTCGTAAGGATTACCACCTAATTGATCTAACTTCGATCAAAGCCATCGATCGACGTCGATTGATCCAAATGCATTAACAAAGTCAAAGCAAACAAACAAGACTTATTGGTTTATGACAGTTATGACAATTAACCCTTTTTTAGCCCTCATTCCTTTTGAAATACCTACTTCTATTGGAATCAGGTGTCATGTGGCAGCGGGAAAAATTTCAAAATGGCGGATCTAATGCGATAAATTTCCGGATTCTCTGGTTGAAATTTCCTAATCTAAGAACTTGGAGACACCAGAAAAATATCATGAAACATCTAAATAAGGTATCTTCAACCTCTTCTTTTATAAACTAAAACTGGAGAGAACAAGGCAGCGATAGACTTAAAATACCGCTAGTGCGCTCTTTGAGCTTGACGCGTAGATAAATATATACGGCCTTGTTCCAGAACAAAGTCATCATGGCGAAGGGCAGTCGGCTCCCAATGGAGACCTACCAGTGGCTGCCACTACCACTGCATCACGCCAGGAGTCGGAGTCAGGCTGGTCCGCTCCTCGTCCAAGTCTCTCACTTCCATACAACTGTGCCACCCCGACTCCTCACGACACGACTTGGTAAGTATGTAGAACGTTCTATAACCGTTGTTAAAGAACGTTCTACTATGGTAACGAAAAAGCTGGTACTATTACAGTACACCAGGGATTGGAGTTAGTCTGATACGCTCTTCGTTTAAGTCTCTAACGTCCATACAACTGTGAGACCCCGACTCCTCTCGACACGACTTGTTAAATAAAGTAAAATGATCTAAAACCGTCCTCATGGCAAAGACACGCTGCCACTACCACTGCATCACGCCAGTAGTCGGAGTTAGACTGGTTTGCTCCTCGTTCAAGTCTCTCACGACTATGCAACTGTGCCACCCCGACTCATCTCGACACGACTTGGTGAGAAGAATGTGCTAGAATAAAGTGACTGGCAGTAGACTGACAAAATAAATGGTCCATCCCACTAAACTGTAGTAGAGCAGTATAATTCTTCCGCTAGAATCTTGAACAACAAACATGTCGTGACAACTGTGACAAGTGACGGTGTTTTGACTACACGCGGTTACCTACACTTTATTTTGGCAGACACCCGTAAAAAATAGTTAACCAATTTAAACAAAGCAATATTTTTTGTGAGTTGCTTAAATTTTAAGGCATGATAAAACGCCCAGTAAGTCTTAAAGATTCACGGGCATTTTTCATTTCAGGGTTGCACACAAAGAAAGTCTCCGTACCAATTCGCGACCATGGTTTGCAGCAAATACAAGGAGAGGGTTCGAAGACTGTCCGGGCTGGGTATGCAGATATCTCCTGTACTCGGTAAGATTATAGAAAGAGATAGTTTAAGAAAGTAAATAAGTTCCCAAAAAATTTCGATTTCGACGGGACCTTAACCTGCGCATTCGGTTTGCCGATTTTATCGATACGCCGTCGTGACATCTCAATTTTGTTTGGAATTTTCGCAGCTCGCACGAAAGAGGCGCCTTTACAAAAATCTTTGGACAAAAGTTGACCAAAAAGTTTTAAAATCAATCAATTCCTAAATGAAATAATTCATGATGGAATGTATATAGCACCCTGTTGTAGCTTGTCAAAAATCAATGGTAAATTTTACACCACTATACATATTATATTATAGCACTTAAGATATTAATTAGGTATTTGTGGTTTTTTTGGTTTTTCTAAACTGCAGCCGTAGTAATAAAAAAAATTGTCTATTATGTAAGCGAATTGAATTTATATTTCCTGTAGACAAATTGCGGTCGGAAACTAAAATAAGTAAACGAAGAAATGTAGTACCAGAGGAAATCCTTTTATTTCCTCAAAGAGACATTTTCCATGGGGACGTAAAATCCCCTATTTATTTTAATTCAATAGATGGCGTGGATCTTTCTTGAAGATAATGTCATGTCAAACCAATGAGTTGGTACCATTAATATTACCAGTAATATTTTCAGTCGGTTTTACAGGGTCTATGCTATGCCATTTTAGTTCAACACCCCACACTCCAAACCGGCCGTTTTCGAACTATTTTTGATAACGTTCAAAATAATCAAGACGTCTCATCGTTTTTCTATTTCAGAGGATCCAGACCGACCGTGCCGTATAGCATGCCAAGACGAGAGGGTTCCTCATAGGTTCTACTTGGTGAACGGACAAGAAGGATGGTTTCCACTGGGGACCTCTTGCGGGAAGAAGAACGCTTCTTACTGTGTTAGTGGGAAATGTTTGGTAAGTAGAGATACGAGTGGTTGCAGAAGTGCAGATAGATGTTTCTGTTTTAATGGTGACGCATCGTAATTTATCCGGCAAATTTTCTTATTTCCTCTAAAGCGAAGAATGTAAAGTCTAACCTACATCTCCTAACTTCATCTTTCATCATGTGCCATAAGCACAGCGGTTCTTGTTTCGAGGAGAGAAAAAAAATTTGAATCCTCACTGAATGCGTAAAATATTGGAAATTCATATCAAATTTTTAATGATTTACGCAATGTATGCCATTTTCTCTATTCTAGCCTAGATTTATACACAAAAAATGCAATGCTATGGGGCTCTTTTTTATGGTCCTAAAAATCCTATAGGCATACAAAATTTTCAGAGGAAGCAACTTGTGAACTAAACCATAAATTTTGATTTCAGGAATTTGGTCCAGACAACACACCACTATCAGAATCCGTTTTCACCCTCCCACTCCTAAGCAGATACAGTTCAAGATCTTCACGACACCGCCGCAGTTTACGACGCAACTCTAAAACTGTATCCAACTCGATGTTACCAAATAACTTGTTACGGAGCGACTCTAAGTTACGGAGTGACGCAAAGTTACGTAGTAAGAGAAGTTTGCGACGTGACTCGGTGCCTGTTAAAGCGACGCTGCATCCTCAGACTCTGAATGAGATTATTGCCGAGCTTAATCTTACCCGTAAGTTGCTGTTTCTAGGGATTTTGTGATTTGTCTACGTGTTGGTTCGCGGTTTCGCATGCGTTTTTTCGTACGAAAAGCCGACGTTACCTAACTATGGATCCCATAATGAAATCTCAGTTCAAGCATAATAGGACGTCTAATGTCCATCTTGTGGTCAAATCTTTTTGATTAAAATCATACTAATATTATAAATGCGACAGTTTAGATGGATGTAGTATGGATGGTGTTACATATTCACGCCAAAACTACCTACTGATCGGAATGGCCTGAAATTTTGCAAAGATGTACCTCTAAGCCTGGAATCAAACATAGGCTATTTTTTATACCATAAAAAAGTTTCAATGAGATAGAAATAACCTTTAAACGTTTTCAAAGAGACAACGCGTGCAAAGCCGCGGGTAGAAACTAGTTATCAATAAGACTTGAGAACATAAGAAAAGCCCAACCGACATCCAAATCCTTTTTTGATTCATAACACCAAAATTATTGAATAAAAAACAAGTCTTATGATTTCAGATAATATGAACCAGCACGTGACCTACTACGACAGGATACCAGAAAACATAGAAGTGGACTTCAACAACCCTATCCATATTGCTCCTGAGGACACCTTCCTGAATAAACCTACTCGTCCTACTTGGGACTGAATAACAGATCCATACTTAAGTAGGTATAGGTAAGGGTGCATTTACACAGCATCTGTTTTACAGGATCCGTTTTTTCCCGTGACGGCGTATACAGTTGTAGGAGCGAGTTCACACACCCGACAGTATTCCAAAGCAAGTAAACGATTGTTTCCAGTAGTGAAAGATCCGTAAAAAACCTTTCTGTAAAAACGGATGCGCGGTGTGAATGCGCCCCAGCTCAGAAAATCCAAGACATATTTTAAAAAATGACAACTAAACATAAAAATTACAATAAAAGACAACACTGCACGGTAACGACGATTCAAAAACTTCGACAGTACATAATTATACATTTAAATTCGAATAGACTATTGAAAGTCAAGGCAATGAATGGAGAAAGCCGTTTTTTTTTAGTCCAGACCTTCTTTTTTTGTATGGGATTCGCGTTGTTTAATGTCAGCGCTGTATCAAATCCCATACCAAAAAGGAACTAGACATTGGTGTCTATTCAGATGTCGCCCAAAATTAATTAAATGTCACTAAAAATATTGCCGTCCGTATATTTCATAACGATCGAAATAAAAAGGATAAAAAAAAATTGTGCCTCGAATTAGTTTAGTTTCGGCGATATCTGAATGGACAATATTGTCGAGACGATACTATCGATTGTAATGGTGGACGTGGCTGGATTATATCTACCATAATGCATCAAAAAATCGTGATTACAAAAAATATTAGATTATCAGAAGATAATGTAACACGTTTTTTTTGTCAATCTAACAAAAAAAAAGGCAAATATCGAGCGCATCAAAGTTTGGGAGCCACACTTTGATGAACTCCTGCTCTTTAGGCTCTTGAGTGGAGGCGTCACGCGGAACTATAAACGTTGATTACAAAGCAAAATATGATTTTGTTTAAAATTATCCTCATATATTTTAGTGGGGACGAACGCTACAAAAACTTCCCGCTGGCCCCTTCGGGGACAAACGCTACTGCAAAACTTCCCGCTGGTCCCTATGGGGACGAGCGGGAATAACCCGAACTTTTACAGGATAATATCTTCATCATAATTTTGTTTAATTGACAAAAGAAAAATACGTGTTCTACATCTTTTGATAATCTAACAGGCGGACTTACTAGACTTTAGGAAACTAGTAACCTTAATAAAGCAAGCGAGAGTCGAATATACCTAGTTCCGTTTTCAGCCACTTATATCTTTGTCCCTCCAAACACGTCAAAGGTTTGATGTAATAGATTACAAGTTTCTATTTTCCAAGCAATTTCAATTGCTATTTATAATCTTAGTGGCTATTTTTAAAGGCATTTTGTAAACTTCGTATGTTTAATTAAACACTTCAATCACAGAATAGGCAAGCAGGATAGTATTGTTTCTGCATTTTTGGCTTTATTTTATTAACAACCAAGAGACGATTTTTTCGACTTTTTAAGTAATTTAGTGAAGAACGGACGGCGCGGGGTTGAGAAGACGTCCATGTCCGATAGATAGTGTTTGGTTTTTAAACATTAGTGCAATTAACAGTGGTCTAGGTGCCTACTACTTTTCAGCAATATATTACTAGAAACTATGATTAAAGCCAGTTTACTATGAAATATATTTTGTTAATTTTAGGTACATTATATTGTTAAGAATCTTATAAATGGCCAGGAGCCTTGTAAATAATTGATTTAATAAGTTCAATGTAATGATGAAATTGCAGACTGCAATGTTGTGATTTAGTATTTATTTAGTAAATTTTATACCAATGTTATTTGTTAGATAAGTTGTAAATTAAAATTGAAATATTTTTATAAACAAATGTATTTTCATTCATACATTCAAGGCACTCTATTTCAATATTTCAACGAAATATTTTAAGGCAGGCTTACAGTCGTACATAATTGAAATCCTAATATTTAAGCGTCTTAAATATAAACAAACCAAAACACTAAAAACTACAGTAATAATAACTATACTCACGCCGTTCTTAAAAGTATTTTTTTGTTTGTAAACAATTACAATACTAAAAACCAAAACTCTAGTTTTGGCGTTGAGTTTGAAATATAATTACACGCACTAAGCAGTGTAGTAAATACATAAAACACAAACTATGAATCAATGGTCGTTTCAGAGTCTATTGACATAAAGGCGCTATAATATCTATAAAGGTATTGTAATACATTATGTATCAGTTATCAAGTACTCATAACAACAGTTTTGCTTAGCTTGAGGCTAGATAATGCTGTGTGAATTGTTTAGCAACCTAGGATATTGAAAAAAGCCTTTTTTTCCGGTGTTTTTCTAACACAACCTAGTAATAAAATAAATTTCAAGGTTTCAATAAATGAGGTAAGTAAAGAAAAACCTTTTCAATCATGCATGTAGCTCGTTTCACTATTGATGGCGGCGAGGAGTTTCTCAGGATCCGTAAGGAACCATTGCCACGATTTTCTCAAGGATTGCTTGTCTCCATTCTGAAAATACAGATTGCTTATTTTGATTTCATATAAATTAAATTCTTTTCGTGATCATATTCTATCCAGTTGACACTCGCGTGATGACAACGTTGACTACTGAATCCGCAGAATCGCCATTTATTTTGTATACTATGTGCTCTTACCCTGTCATGCGGCCACATGCAAGCGGAACGCGGATTGCCTGGAGCAATGATAGGTTTCGGGTGGCCCGAGGCAACGACCAGGACACCCTGAACAAATGTCTGCAGATCGTACACACATTTGTCCTGAGGCGGGAAACGAACCCGCAACCTCCTACGCAGGCAGACCTTCGCCCACCGCGCCACATCGGTCGTCCTGATAGTCGAGATGATAGACAGATGATAATCTGTTCAATGCAAAGGTTACCCATCGAAACTTAGATAAATTCATTTCTTTTGTCTCTCTCCAAATAAAAATATACTTTTAACAAAACCGATAGAAACAAACTTCATAATGTAGGTAGAGTTAAAATCAGGACGAGTATCCCCGATTCAGCGTAACCACAGACCACTGGTCTCTGGCGTAACCGACCCAAGCGTGACCGACGACGCGACGGATAAGTTTGGTTCACTGTTCGCGCCCCTAAAAAAGTTTAAGGTATAAAAAGCACTATTTTAATAGCAGTAGGTATAACTTTACCTTGACAGAAGTAAAGAGGGAGCTCGCGTCGATAACTTGCTTGTCTATAACTTCCATTTCGTGCTGGAGGGAGTGGTTCAAAGCGGCCACGGTTCGGTCCCAGCAGTTCGGGTGTTTCGTACAGCCGTCGAATATGTGGTCGGATAGGGGCTTTGATGATTTTTTCCTGAAATCACAAACATATATACATGTAAGAAATTAATAAATCCCAAAAATTTACGATCTCGACGGGATTCGAACCCGAATTTCTTAGAAATTACCCAGAGTACCTACTATAATAAATAAAAACCTTAATATATACATGTAGATAGTTTGAATGGTTAGTTTAGATGGATGTTTGTTACTTCTTCATGCTGTTTTGGCATGAAGAAGTACTGAATGGAACGGGCTGAAATTTAGCTCACAGGTAATAGGGCTGCTAGGTCTGGAATAAAACGGGCTACTTTTGCTTTCTATCCCATAATCAGTTCCCATAAATAGAAATAGCCTTTAAACTATCTATAGAAGCAACGCGCGCAAAGCCGCGGGCAGAAACTAGTATTACATACATTATACATTTTTCGAATCAGTGGATACGGCTGGCACAAGCCTGTTAGAAGTGGCTTTTTAGAGATGCAGTGGGTGTTACGGGCTAGTAAGGTATATTGCAGTGGCTGTTTTAATATTTACAATTTTTTTTAGGTTTTCACAGCATCGCTCGCCAGAAAATCAGTTTCAAAAAACATCGATTATTAGAATCTGATAGGTACTTACTTCGTACCATAGGTACGTTTTGCTACTACGTACGTACCAACTGAATACTACAATACCTAAAGCTTTTTAATGTCTCTGTAAGTAATCGTTTTGTTTTTGTGTTGTAGAACACATGTTTGTAGAAATTTTATTACAAATTTAATCCCAAGTATTGCTTTAAACTGATCTCCCATCCCATCTATTCCGTACAAGCTTCCAGCACCTGTAGGGCATGTAAGCCTTCAAGCATATTAGCAGCACAAGAAAAAAAAACAGAACTGTTTGCTATTATTATATGAGTAGGCGTCAGGCGTAGCTAGGTGGGTAGGATCGCGTTCTTCGAACAGCATAAACATCAACAAACAATACTTACAGCTCTTTCAAAAACTGTTCTCTTTTCCGCAACCCATCGTCGGCGCTTTTCGACAACTCCTTCACATCCGTCTGCATATCGTTATAGAGTTTCACGAACATAGTTTCGTCACTAGATGGCGCGCCGAGGATTTTGAACAACATGTTTAGAAGCTCGTTTGATGATTGCAGTTTCTGTTCACATGATTCCTGGTCTGCGCAGATTTCTGCCATGGATTGCTAGAAATACAGACAAAAGCAAATATAAGTTAGAATTTAGGAAGTAGTTACTGCTCTCAGGCTGCGTTCTGGACATATTCCATCGAACAAATTTGGATTCTTAATGAAGAAAGTCTCATCATTAAATTGTGGCAGTATTGAGGATGTTCACCATGTCCTAATGGAATGTGTTCGAAACGCAAACGAACGACTTCGTATTTTTGGAGTGGCTAACAAATATGATGTAGGTAAATGCAGCAAAAATGCAGCTCGTAAAATCTACAATCTTGCTTTTAGTTATTTTTGTATAGATTAGTTTTTAGCTTTCATTTGTATTTTGTATTTATTGTAATCGATATTGTAAATATGTACCAATTAGGCGATGTGGTCGCTCAGCGACAAAAAAAAAGTTAGAATTTCATTGATTAAGATGGAACGTGATGGCACAATATAAAAAAATGTATGTTGGTTAAAGATAGCTTTCTTAAGTCAGTAGACTCCAAAATGACAATTGATTCGATGTTTGTTTTGTATGGGTTCATTCTATGGTCGCAAAACTACTTATCAGCTAGCTAAATAACGTGTACAACGCACCAGTTTTCGTTGTATCGACGAGATTGCTGCCATGTTGCTCAGCAAGGTATCAGTATGTACCTTGCTTGCTTGCTATGGAGTATGCTTGCATGGCAACCATACTCCATAGCAGACCGGATTTGAGCTTGATAAAGAAAAAGTAGCTGTGCGAGCCCAGTGCGAAATATTGCCAGATCTCGTATGATATGAGACAATTAGCATTGTGTAGTGGCCGTCAATTCAGCTTTCGATCCGATAAAAGTAAATAATAGATTCAGGCGTTACTTTGCGGAAATCCATTGCAAAATATAAGGATGAAAATATTTTGTAACAATTCCGCGAAAAAAACCTTCTCCGATAAGTTCTAACAAAATGTAGTCCGCGTTGTAGAAGAAAACGACGCCATTACAAAATGAAAGAATACCTATCAAAGCAAGACGTCTTGCTTTGTACCAAAGTTTGTATTTTGTGTTGCAGTGTCGTATATTTTATCTCATTCAGTCGATAATTTACGGCACAATACATGGCACTTAAGAAAGACTTAAATTAAAATAACAGGTAAAAAATGTATGGTATATAAATTGCGATCTGAGAGACAACCCTTTATGTATAATATCTCTATATGACGACCGATGTGGCGCGGTGGGCGAAAGTCTGCCTGCGACGCAGGAGGTTGCGGGTCGGGAATCGAACCCGCAACCTCCTGCGTCGCAGGAGACCTCGGGACCTCGGACCTCGGGACAAATGTGTGTACGATCTGCAGACATTTGTTCAGGGTGTTCTGGTCGTTTTCTATGTATAATAAAAAATATCTATCTATTTATTGTATTATATTAAGTATATCAGTTATCTAGTACCCATAACACAAGCTCTGCTTACCTTGTGGCTAGATAATGCTGTGTGAATTGTCCAGCATTATTTATTATTATTATTATCTATCTATCTACTCACGATTCTCTTGCTAACAGCATTGCTCTCAGTAACAACATGCTGCATCAGCTGCGTGGCAAACTGCAGGAACTCCTCAAAAGTCCTCAGTTCATGCCTCAAGCAGGAGTAGAGAAGGCGGTCGAGAGAGTACGCCTGTTGCCATATGTCGCAGAGGTGGGTTAGTGAGCTCAGCATTTTTCTGAGGAAAATGGTGCAGTTAAAAAATGTTTGTAAGATATTCTGATATTTGTTCATGGTGTTCTGGGTATTTTATATGCATACTAAAAAAAGGTGTAATTATAATGTACTAGGAGTGCCTTGCGGTTTCACCCGCGTAGTTCCCGTTCCCGTGGGAATTCCTTGATAAAAAGTAGCCTATGTTCTATTCCAGACTATAATCTATCTCTGTGCCAAATTTCATCCAGATCCGTTCAGCCGTTCTGGCGTGATAAAGGAACAAACATCTATCCATCCATCTAAACTTTCACGTTTATAATATTAGTGAGATTAAGTGTATGAGTTATCTAGTAATCAGAAAACAAGCTCTGCTTAGCTTGGGGCTAGATGATGCTCTGTGAATTATCCAGCAGTATTTATTTATTAACATCAAATGCTGTGACTGCCAGTGTCGCAAAAAAAAGGATAACGAAGCCAGATAAATAATCTACAAACAAAAAGGTCCCCCCGAAGTCCTCATAGTCAAACTAATTTTACAAATGCGTAAGTTTGGATGTTTGGATGGATTGATGCAAGTTTGTTACTTCTTCACGCTAAAACCACTAAACGGATCGGGCAGAAATTTTGCAAACAGGTAGTTCTAAGTCAAAGGAATAAAAATAAGTTATTTTTTATCTCATAAAACAGTTCCCGCATTTGAAACAAAACTCGATATTTGCGGCCGTTTCATAATGGAAATATCTGCCGCCTTTTCGGGTAAGCCCGAAAGGTAGACTTTGCTCAAGGTTGTCAAAATTATCAGCAGCCCCCTAGCACAGGGATTGTTGTCTAGGGTAGAATAGACAATAATGACATTGCATCGCCATACATTGCGTACATTATTGATGTTGAAGGAATGCCTTTCAAATAATTTACGCATTTGATGACGAAGTGACCCGCATTTGAAACAAAACTCGATATTTGCGGCCGTTTCATAATGGAAATATCTGGCGCCTTTTCGGGTAAGCCCGGTCGACTTTACTCAAAGAAGGTTGTCAATATTATCACCAGATTACATACTATGTTTAAGTAAAGTAAGTAAACTTACTGTCTAACACTAACAGCTGACGCCGCGGCAGTGTTCACAGCGAGATTGCTGCGACCTTGCACAAACTCTGCTACCGCTTTCTGTATCTGCTGTTGTAGAATATTCTCCTCTTGTTCTAGAAACTCTAACGCGCTTGGAGTCTCCATTAGGACAGATCTGAAAATACATAGGCCAGGTAGGTCAAATATGTTGTTTATTTTGCTCACATGTACATGTATACAGCTTAGATATTAATGTTAGCCTAGGTCAATAGTGCTAGTGAGCTAGTGAAACAACCCAATATCATCGGCGAAACGAAGGCACATCGCCTCCGCTGGCTTGGCCACCTAGAGAGGATGGGAGAGGATCGAAGCGTCTATAATGCCTATCACGGTTGCCCCGTCGGCCGTCGACCCGTGGGACGCCCGCGCGGTACCGTTGGAAAGATGTGGTGGAAGCGGACCTGCGTGAGCTACAAGCGGAGGACTGGCGAAAAACTGCGCAGGACAGGGAAAAATGGCGACTTCTCGTATCGGAGGCCAAGAATCACTTCGGGTCGCTGAGCCATAGGAGTAAGTAAGTGAGTAAGTAAGGTCAATAGTACATGCACCATGTAGGGCACTGCAGAAGAATTTATATAAAATGGCAAATACTGTGTTTAAGTTAGTATACCAACTACCATATACCAACTACAGTAAATAATAGTATTTACATGTATCTATGGCGCTCATTAGGGGAGGCCTATGTCCAGCAGTGGACTAATATAGGCTGATGATGATTGGTTGACATGTTTCTAGGGCAAGAGCGCCTTTTCAGTCTGGTCAGGTTGGCATTTAAAATTGCATAGACATAGAGCTACGCTACGCCAGACAAGAGCGCTTTTACAGTATGGCTTTTAAAAACGTTGTTAAGCTTGTCAAAACTTACGTGATCTGGCTAGGGTGAACGTTATTGTAGTTAGATACAAGAGCGAGTTTAGCTTGTTCGCCACTCAAGGCTGCCTTAGATTCTATGTAGGCGAATGCTGCAGCTGATAATCTGAAATTAATGAAAATTATGTGAAGCTAAGTTAAACATGTGTCATCAATATGCATTTATCATTTCAGCCGATGGACGTCCACTGGACATTGGCCTCTATTCTTTATATTGATATTGGCCACCATTTCACAAGTATGTGAAGATGTGGTCTAAGATGTAGCACGTTTTCCCAGAAGGAAAACTGTATAAAGTTACGATAGTATTAAATAAATAAGTGTTTTCTTGGTTAATCTTTGAGGTACTTCTTCAGCAGTTTTCAGCTACAATAAAGGCTTATTAAAGGCTTATTAAAGGCGCATTAAAGGCTACACTATTACTATAATAAGTATAATTAATTTCTTGTTTCTTTTAAAAGTTATTTTATGAGGGATTATATCTGTGGAGGGATTGTATCTGTTAAATTAAGTACTGTAGGTATATGATTTAAGTTCATGTGATTATATACAAGTATAAGTTTTAGTTACAAATAAACGCTTTGATTGATTGATCTGCAACTACACTGGTCCAACTTTGAAAATTCTTTCACTAATAAAAAGTTACATTATCCCTGAGTTTGAGCTTTGAAACATGAGCTTTGTTTTATCCAGGTACCTACCGCGTGGGCGAAGCAATGAGCAGATGCTAGTCTTTGATAAAAAACACATGTATGTACCTCTGTTCCATTGCCCTGGCCTCAATCAAAGCGGTTCTTAGCTCCTCATGCGTGATACCATTCTGCTTGTTGTCAAGCTTCTTGGATACAAACAGATCGAAGTGAGAAAGAAAGAGAGACTGGGTCTGTCTGTACGAGTCCAGCGGTGCGAATGAAAAGAACCGGCTTGCCATGTCCTGGAAAATAAAAAGAATGGTTTTAAGACTTCGAAGTTTTAGTAAATAAAGCATCCTGCCAGGGCTAGCTAGATGTATTCCTCATAAGGCTGCCTTTCCAATAGAGATGGACAACGTTGCTATGTTTAAGCCGACCAATAGGATCACTCCATTATTGTATAATTTATTTCAGCTGAATGACATCCTACACTACTTTTGCCGAGTCACCGTCTCCACTTAAGAACATGTTTAGTCATGTATATAAGTTATTTAGTACCCATAACAAAAGATCTGCTTAGCTTGGAGCTAGATAATGCTGTGTGAATTGTCTAGCATTAATTATATGTATAAGTAATAAAGTTTTATTTTATTATTATACCTTATCACTCTTAGAGCTCATGTAAATTTCAAGATTCTCAGCAATAACATCAACAACATCATCAGTGAGCAGCTCCAGGTCCTGGGCAAGTCCTTTGCAGTCGTCACCCGCAGAACTCTCATCTTCAGAGTATTGGCGGAGGGCAGCTCTGAGGTGGGTCTGCTCTTTTATTAACTCTTCTTTGACTAACCTGAAATAAAATTTGGATGGATCCCATGGATTAGTTGAGCTACCTCTAGATTGTTTGCATCAGTCTGCACTTAGCTCAACTGTTACAAATGTAAATAGGTACTAGTTCTGATTTGTTTCCATAAAATGAATGACTATTTTCATCATTTGGTTATTTAACTATAGCTCTTCAATAAATATTGAGCGGGAGATGAAATTCAACAGGCAGGTAATTGCTATCCCAGGGATGATTTAGGCTACCTACTTAAAAAGCGTGTGGGAAACCACTGGCAGTAGCTAGTCTTAAATATTTTGAATACCATTGAATCAAAGTTCATGGGTTCATAGATAGTGGTTTATGGTTTGTTCTCAGCAAATTAATTATCTGCTAGTTTCTTGCTGTAGAACACAGAAAAAAATTATATCCTCAAAAATTTTTAGGCAATGTAAATTGATCCATGTTGAAACTTGTCTGGAAGTACAACATTACAAGTTATGCATCTAAAATACTCGCTGGCAACATCATCTTAGAAAGCAGGTCCTTAATGACCAAGCCTGGAGATACTAGTTTTGGACAGCTTGACAGAATGTTAAGTGGTTCATTATTTTAAAATCATCAACACATAACACAACACATACTCATTTTGCTTTATCAAAGTCTGCAACACATCTTCCTGTTTCTCCAACATATGTAGTCTCTCTTTCATATTTTCCACTTCTAATTCTACATCATCTCTACTCTCCTGGTCTCCTGGTATGCAAATTCCTATATACTCTTCTTGTATAGTTGATATGGAGGCTTCTAGGTCTTCGGATGATAAAAGGCAGCCTTTCTTCTCTAGTTCGATGTATCTAGAATGAAATTAATAAAGTACCTAAGTTTCACTAGGAAGGTATCTCTATAGCCTAATACAGGCTAGAAGAGTATCAAGAAGGATTTGATGATCGTTAATTCGACTTACCTACAGTTTAGTTACCAAAAGATTACCGAACCATACAATGAACAAATAAGAAATAAGATTGATCTACCTGTATTCCTCACGGGCGGTTAGTGCATTATTGTGGTCTAGATTCTTGTACATCCACCTCAAAAGCCCGGCAAAGTTTGGGTCGTTCAGCATCCATTCATATGACTTCTTGTAAGTTTCAGCGCCTAAATTGTTAAGAAATGGCACAAAATCTTCGTCGCTGATGTCGTTTAAGGCATTCATTGTTTCATTAGAAGCGTTCTAGTATCCAGGGTATCCAGTTGTATCAAAGAGTATACAATAATAGTTGTATTGTATCGCCTCGCTGCACCGTCGCGCGTCGTCATCCGTTTTCTTTTCGAATTTTGTAAACAAAAACAAGGAAATTGCTTGTCGCTTGATGACATTGACAGTGCATGCCACTAGACATTAACGTTTGATCCATGTTCGAAGTTGACAATGACATGACAGTAGCAGGAGCAATCTGTGCTTGGATGCATAACCTTTGGCTACCTACATTGTTCACTAAATAAAACAATGCCAAGCCCTCAGAATAGGTAAGAAATCTTAGGCCCGTATTATGAAAGCTTCCCCAAGCATTACTTAAGCAGTCATTACGTGATCTCTACTCAAGCGTTAATTACTCAAGTAATGCTTGGTAACCGTTCAATAATAATGTCTAAGCAGTTACTCGAAGGCGTGGACGAAGGAAATCTGCTCTTGACGGCTACTTGAGTGAGTGTAGATTTTGACATAAGCATTGTTTGAAAATTAGTATTCACTCAAAACTAGACATAAGCATCACTCAAGCAGAGCTCGATGACTGAGCATGCTTTCATAATACGGGCCTTAGTCTGAGACCAAGCCAAATAAAATGGTAGGTAATGTAATGAATAAATAATGACCAAGATGACGGCAGAAGTGTATATTATTAACTTCTGTAAAATACCTAATAATTCAATTTATCTTGCATTACGAGGTGCATATTGGGGGGGGGGGGGGGGGGGGGGGGTTGAAGGCCCTACCGAAAACCAGTAGGTAAACACGGAGCAAGCCGCGATAACTTAGTGTTTTGCTAGTTTTAGAGTATTTTTTGTGATTACCTAGATGGGTTTGTCGTTAATTTTTGCGTGAGCCTGTTGTTAATTTTTCCACGGGTAAAGAACGCGCTGAATATAACATTAATGCCCAAGGCCCACAATAACATTTCTTGCACTTATGGACAAAAAAATTAGGTGAAGTAAAAAATCAATAGGTAAGTACCTACCTAATTAATAAATAAACCTAATAATTATTAACCTATAATGAAAACCTAATAATTATTATAAAGCTTATACCTACTGCCAACCCGGCGGCCGCGCCGCGTCGCCGTCGCCGTCGCCCTGCTGACCACCCCACCGCCCCGCGCCGCCGCCACACCGCCGCGCCGCAGTAAAAAAATGCGCCACTAAATAAACTGCCGGCGGCGTCGTCGTCATGCCATTCGACTCACCTATTAAAATAGTAACATTCCAGAGGGGCAGTAGGGAAAACCCACGAGTGTCCCAGGTATCCTGACCCTTTCCTAACCATGAGTCATCGCGTCACGGAGGGGTAGCTTTGATAACAGGGTTGCCAATCGTACGAGGTTGCTCGTACAAATACGAGATTTTTGGTCTTCCGTACGAGGTACGAGGGCACTATCAACCTCGTACAATTATGTACGAGATTTTGACATAACATAACACTTGTCGCATTGGCGCGATGATTGTCTATAGTTCGCTCGCTATCCCATGAACCAAGAAATCCCCGAGAAATAAAACATTTCGTTCTTCGCATTATTTGTCTGTCGCCTTGATCACACATGTCATAGCGCCAACCAGAGAGGTGTAACTTCACAAAATAAATAAAAATCTCGTGCAAAAATAAAAAGAAAAACGATGCGAATGAGGATGTTCCTGATATAATATTTGGAAATGAAAACTGAGACTAGAAGTACATAGTTACCTATGCAAAGTTTTCAACCTACAAACAAATCTCGTTCATTAGTTATTTACGATAGTAATATTAAGGATTATTTTAATACAAAGTGATGTTTTATTTAGTAGAAACTTGCAATAGTTTATTTCGTTGTGTAAAACGTCCTAAATTCAACAGTTTGATATGCATTAATTTTGGTTTAGTCACCTTTTAGAGGCAAGTACGAGGTTCAAAAGCCATAATACGAGATTTTTAGCTGCTTAGTACGAGGAAAAAAATTCTATGGTTGGCAACCCTGTTTGATAATCGCGACTCACATGCGTTACGAATGATTGTAGGTACGTCCGTTAGAATGTCCGTTGCGTTACATACACTAGGTACTCGATGTGACACATCATGACACAAAAAACTAAAAAAACTAAATCTTGGTGTCGAGCTTCACATAAATATAAAAATGCAAAGTTTATTTTCTCTCATAAAGGTACCTAGTAATTGGGTAAGTTATCATTCATTCATTACATTAGATGTTTACCTATGTACACCTACAGAAAACGGCAAACACTAAAATACTATTGTAGGCAAGTCCTATCATCATTAAGATAATACTTAGGCATACTATTTACCTACTCTAGTAATTTATATGCTGGAACAAAGGGCCTCACACGGGAATCGAACCGGCTACATCCTCATTCCAGTAATGGGACCATAATGGCCCTAGAGACGGTTGCTCAATATGCTATTACGACGACCCATTCATGTGAAGGTAGGTATACCCTGAGACAGCAGCGAGTTTTTACTCATGACGGTGTTATACGTAGTGTAGGACGTCGTGGGATAGCAACGACCTGCAAAAGAGGCAGGTGCTGGATGCGGTAAGGTGAATACAGGGCGCTAGGACGCTCATTACGGGAGGCCTGTCCAGCAGTGGACTAAATATAGGCTGATATGATGAATGTGAGGGGTATAGGTATCTATCACGAAGAGACCCTTCTCAATTTGTGACTAGGTTTGCCCGCGCCTTAGCTCCATTATAGCGCGTTATTAAATAAGTAGGTACCTACCAGTAGTACCACGTTTTTATAAGTTACACCGATGTACCTACTGCGCAGATGTCTTAATTTTGGTAGGCGCGGAAAAATCCTAGCCGTTCTCAGCGACCTTTTGTATTGTTTATTTTTTATTATGTTAAAAGTTTTTTTTATTCATATTAATTTTTAGTAGGTACCTACATTTTATTGTACTAAAAATTTATGTTCATTCAGTAATCAATTCGAAGCTCATAGTATTAGTTATCATAGTATCAATTTATTAGCGTGTTTTCGTACGCATTTGAAATCCTTCATACTTTATCCTTAACAATAATTATTCAGAACTTGACGCCAAGCAACAAGAGATTAAGTTTTTTGTTGATATTTGTTTACAAAACATTCACATCGAGTTTGGCTAAAGTATAGGGAGGTAGAGGTGAGGTAGGAAGGTACTTGCAGATAATGTCTTGGAAGTGGGATTATCCTATCACGATATCTTGCGTTACCTTGGTATTATGAAGCAAATAATGTGAACTATTATTTCAAAGGCTTATTATTTCCATTAAAGCTTTGTTGCAAGTCCTTACCTAGGTTTTGGTACAGGTACTGGTGTGCATACCTACCTACCTATCTTACCTATCTAGAACGAACGAAACGCTTAGACATTTTTATGGAACAAACGTATCGCTTCGTGATGGAAACCATTCAACATACCCAACCTAACCTCTGTGGTGCGGTGGGCGAAGGTCCGCCTGCGACGTAGGAGGTTGCGGGTTCGATTCCCGCCTTGGGACAAATATTTGTGAGATCTGCAGGTATTTGTTCCGGGTGTTCTGGTCGTTATCTATGTATAATAAAAAATATCTATCTATTTAATGTAATGTATTATGTATATCAGCTGTCTAGTACCCATAACACAAGCTCTGCTTAGCTTGGGGCTAGATAATGCTGTGTGAATAGTCCAGCATTATTTTTTATTTATTTTTTAACCTACTTACAGGCGCAATATATGAAATAAAAATTGGTAAGTATATCTTTTTATTTTTTATAATAATCGTACAAAAACCGGTATAAAAAGGTATAAAAAACTTGTTATGTAGGTAAATACTATGTGTTTTATATAATATACAGGGTTATTGGTGTGTTGGTAAATTAGTGAGAATACCGTTAACTGCAGGTCCTGCCCATCATCACAAACACGTTCGTGAACGCGCAAAGTCTAAATTCTAAAAAATATATACTAAATGAAAATACATCTTTGTCTGGAACCCACTAATTTACCAATAACCCTGTATCTGTAAATAAGTTACCTATAGGTTTGTACGTACCATGCAGCAGGTACCTTTTACTTAGTTACGAAATTGTTCATTTTGATCAGTGAGATGAACTAATAATTACCCGTACTTATAATAACCCTTACTAAATGATTGTTACCTACGCTGTTATTTTAGCGTAATTACATCTTTTTTACATTGAAATAAAAGGTGGTAAATAATTAAGCTACCTAACAACTAAATTATAAGTACCAATGTTAATAATATTGATAATTCCGTTGTAATAAGTTTTGTTGTGCTACTACATTATTTGCTTCTGTTTTCGATGATTTCCTCTCACGTGGAGTAGAAAAGTTGTTACAAAGACAGATTACCTGAAAGGAAAAATAAAATAAATATTGGATTACTTAGATACGTTGCTTAGAGCGTTACTTAACCTAAATTCAAATTGAACAGCATTTGAAACGTCGGGATTTTGCGCGAAACTTTCTAACCAAATATGCAGGTCTCGACAGAGCCTTTGCATTTGCTCCTCTTGGAATCGAGACCCTAGGTCCGTGGGTTTTAATTTAATTCTATGTTTAGATTGTTATTTTCTTTGTTAATAAAGTTTATAGAATCACCAAACCTACTTATTTAGCCAAATTTTAGCTCAATCGGTTGAGGATGACTGATCTGAAATTCAGTTGCAAGGTTTGTTCTACAAATAATAACATGACAAGTTAAATAAAAGTAAGTAAAAAATACTCACAGCATAAACAAAAATGACGAATCCAATAACGCTACCAGTGAGGACGTCCCACCAGTGGTGGCAGTGGTCCGTGATCCTAGTCAGCGAGGATACGACAGAGAAGCTGAGGACGCAGAGCTGGATGAAAGGAATCAGAATAATGCTCCGGCTGCGCCAGTTGAATGCTCGCAATTGGAGATACCACTGAAAGTAATGGACGGTAATATTAATGGTCGGATTTTTTTTGTACTTATCGTACCTTCCTTGTACCTTACACAAAAAGTGTCAGTACAACAACAAACACAAGATAAAGTTAAAAACTACAACCCGACTACGTGAAAGTTATAAAAGTTTGAAACATTTACATTGACAAAATAGAATGACGTATCGGTCATATTTGATAGGCATAGAGTTGAAAATGAAAATAGGTCCTATGTATTGTAATTTTTCTCTATGGGGCCTGCAGCCTGCGGCTACCTTAACTTTAATATGCGTTTTGAAGGCTTATTCGGGGTCGGAGCCCTAAATCCTATAGCCTATAACCATCGGGGTATTGAGACGAATCAATCGATACATAATTTGTTGAAATCGAACCAGTAGTTTCAGCGCTACGTGGGAACAAAGAAATCGGCCAAATACATACAAACATACAAACATACAAACATACAAATATACAAACATACAAACATACAAACATAGGGTGCTAACCTCATAACCCTCCCCTGTTGGTAGTCGGGTAAAAATTCAGTAGAATTTTGTTTTACTACGAGAGTACGACGACCGTTAGAACGTGATCGTAGATAAGGTCAGTGAAGGACCCAGCAGAGAGGCCCAGCATTCCAGCAGAAGGTGCCTTCTCGCTGAGAAGGTACTAAAGGGCACATCTCAGGTTTTTTGAGAAAGATCGAAAAAATTACCACGAGCGGAGAGCAAGCTTTCCATCGAAAATTGACGGAAATTCGATCAAGCTATTGCTTTCTTGTACAACTATCCGAAAACGCAACGTGAAATGAAGATAGAGTTTAGCAAAGTGTAGAAGGTAGAGCTTTTAACTTTTCCGTATATCCGAAGTTACTAGGTGTTAATTTCATGGTTACCGCTAAGAAGAGTCCACAGTACACGGACAGACTGGTGTGTCCTGAAGGAAAGCTTCTGGAAGAGTCCATCTGTTGCCACCAGCTGTAGTTGGACGTGCATTGGAATGTGCTCACGTATTCCGTTCTGAAACGTTACGGATGTAAAAAAAAATGGAATTTCCGTAGGTATTATGGAATAAAAAAATATGTAGGCCGCTTTTTGATAAGTATTAGGGTGAAATTAGGGTACTTATACACGGCAACCAAAAGGAATGAATTACGATTCAATAGGTAGGTAGGTACATAGTTAATTATATAAATATTATGTAGAGTCAATATCGAAATTTAATAACTGTGTCTTCTGTTACGGAGTTCTTCAGACTTCTATCGACTGCTCATTGTTGTATGCGATTATCGATAATTTTATTTTCCACTACTGATTAGTAAAGCTACCTATTTCCACAAAGATGAACAGGTGTTTTAAAGATAAAGATAAGATAAAATATATTTATTTGCAGCACAAATACATTACAGTAATAGGTATTTGGCACTGAATGGGTCGGTAGGTAGAGTTACATTTTATTGTGATACAATGGCCTGTTAAACTGATAGAAAAAAGTTATTGCTGAGGGCTTGGAGACTATTATGACTATGCTTTTACTTATAGACCTCACACTAGGCGGAGCCTGTATCGTGAGATCCAAGCCAGTGATTCTTACCGTCACGAGAAGGTACTTTGTCTCGGTGTGAAACGTACAACACTTAGTAAACACTCTGTTTATAGTATTAATACCAACGATAAAAATTAATAGAGGAAATTCTACTTGGCACAACTTTAAAAACGTTTAACTTTCTTAAATCTTGTTACCTATTCGAGCCGTTTGGGGTGGAAACCCTAGGTCCTTGGGGTCCTGGGGCACATGGAATATACAAAGATCTAGCAAAACTCCTAATAGAGTCCACAGGTGATCGGAATGCTGGCTTTTATTTCGGTCAACGAATTAGCATTGCCATTCAACGTGGCAATGCTGCCAGCATTCTGGGCACTTTGCCTTCTGGTGACGGCTTAGATTTTTAGAAAATAGATTTAAGTGTAAATATTAGTTGTAATTATTATTGTATTTTCTTTAGTAATAAAAGACTTTCTTAAATAATATAATAAGGCGCTAGGTCGATGTGTCAAATTACGGCATATTTAACTTACCCATTACAAGTCAGTCCCTTATCAGGCTCGCACAGATCAAAGAAGACCGGACGAGGACCTCCGAAGATTCCTTTCATCAGTTCCACGATGGAAAAGTTCAACACTAGTCCGTAGAGGTAGCTGCGGTAGAGCCAACAGCTGTTCTTGAAGATTTGGTGCTGGAGCTTCCGTGGACTGCTCGATAGAGCGCATTCTGTTAATATGAACTGTGAACAAAAACTTAAATAAAAAAAGTTGTTCAACATTTTTCGATTGTCTAGCAGCATTTATAAACTGACCTCAAAAAGGGAGGTTTTTTTTATAATATGTGATGATTCTTCGTCTCAGGGTACAGAATTATCCAGAGGTAATCGCTTTTATTTAAATTATTGTGAACATAATAAATATCTTCCTTTTATCGTGGCTCTCCACTACAGGAGGTTAGCCGTCAGCTCAGCAAATTTCTCGCGATCTTGCGCCAAGCGAAACAGGTCTTCGACGCTGGCGATATTCGTCCAAAATAAATATATTAATATTTATTTTGTTTAATGTGTATATATTTATCCTGATTATATTTATTTTTTGTTATTCTGTAAATTCTGCAATGTCTACCTACTATAATTGTTATCCACACTAGCCTAGTGTTACCAGGTAGAGAATGCTATCTATCTAATGCAGCATTATGCTCGCCTATGTACAACTTTTCTATTATTACCGAGAGATTACCCGTTTCGCTGATAACAACAATGAAATTGCGAGTACACTTACAATAACAAAGGGCATTATCATTAGCCCGGAGAAGAGCATCCCAGCGGTCACAGTGTCTCCTCTGAAGGGAAAGGACAAACCGGGGTCGTTGCAGTAGAAACCATTTTTGTTGGTGGGTATCACGCCTAGCTCGAAAAGCCCGGCTAGGAGCAGAACTGTAAAGGATAATCATATCATCAATAGTGTATTTTAGTCCATATGAGAAAAAAATCTCAAAGTATATTATTAACAACCTTGGTTGTCTGGAAGAAATCGCTTTAAGCGATAAGGCCGCCAATTTCATTGCCTTTCTTTAGCTTAAGTTTTTATAATGTACCTACTGTATGTTTAGGTTTATGTAATAAAGAAATCGATCGATCGAAAGAATCTATCTATCTATCTATTAACATAGCTTAGCCAAAAAGCAGTCAGAAAATGTTTTAGTTCATAAAATAAAATATAATTTTTAAAATTCGATTTAAAGTTTTCAGTTTTATAATCAGTTTTTAAACACCATGAAAAAGTAGTAACGTAATGTTATTACGTCATTTGGCTGTGCCGTGTGCGTATGCCTATACTAAAAATTGTATCAACTGTCATCAGCTTATGAAAATTTTGAATAAAATGTTATAATTTATTTTATTGTTTTATGAAATAAATCTTACGTTCTCCGACTGCTTTTTGCCTGAGCTACCTCAATTGTATACATATTTTTATATAGTTTCTCAGTTTACAGTAAATTATTATATAAGTGAAGGTAAGTTTACCCCCGAATATTCTCTCTACTCAGATATAAGCACGTCTCAAGCTTCGATCAAAAATTTCCGGCTTTGCCGGGAGGCCGCGAACTACTTATTTTTGATCGAAGGTCTCAAGCGATAAATTTTTGACAGATTTTCATTGAAAACTGTCAAAAAACGACGACTTGAGATATGCTTATATCTGAGATGCGTTTGAGTGAGTAGTTAATTTACTTTATCCAGTCGTCAGGCATGCGGATGTTGTAAATAATAAATCAAAAGAAATTAACACCTCATCAAAGAGGGTGTTTGCAATGATCCACTTGTCGTGATGCTCCTACGCACATCCTCGAATTCATCTCCATAATATAAAATGATTTTGACATTGACTTTGAACTTGCCCGGACGCGTTTGTTGCCAAATAAATTGGATAATGGTTACAAAACATTGCCAATAACCATTTGTAACCCGGTGCCATTTGGATCCCAGAAAAGTGTAGGTAGGTTAGGCACCCCAGTTCTAATAGGCAGAGCTCTTTTCCGCGCAGCGAAGTGATCTATTTTATATCCCACTCATGATCATTTCAGCCGAAAGACGACCACAGCTGGACAAAGTTGAAGTAACGTTACCTAATCAGTGACATCGGCTTTCCGCAAAGACGTAGGTCTGATATAAGTTTCAAAAAAAAAAAACGATTTCGGCGGGCAAAATAGTTTTTTTTGATGTTATATCATTTAGCGGGGTAAGCACTATAATAAAAAAAAACCTAAGACATAAGGTCTCCTTCAAAGACCGAGTTTTAGTGCGGCAGAATTTTATTTAGACTAGAGGTTACAATCTAGCTTCTTTGATCTAAGGAACAGTCAACCGCAAATTTCCACAAAAAAAATAACGCAGGGCAATTAACTTAACAATTCTCTGACTCCGTGCAGCGACGAGTGCTCGAGGTTCCAAACGATTTCGCACCTACAACTACATACAAAGAAATCTAAATTTCTCTTAAATCGAGATTGCAGAGTTAGTACCTGCATGTAACACTAACAAGAGAGGTTTTTTCCTGAAATTAATATATTTTGTTACCATGAACCTTGCCTTAGGCTGTGACCCCATCACCACCACGGTAGCGGCGCCGCCACCGTAAAACGGCACCGGCCACACCACTGTGCACCGCGCCTGGCTCCTCGACATTCGATATTTTGCAGTCGGTGTCCTTGAATTGCTTGCCTAGGTATGGACAGCGTCCAGTTTCCAACTCTTTCGCGATCCATAATCTAGACAAGCCCGTTCAAACACACCTGTAGCGCTCTTGATGCACCTAGGTAAAGCTTTGTCACTGAACTAACTGCACTTTGTAAATCGTTATCAATGATGCAATAGATTGAGTAAAAACAACTGGCAAATGGCAACATCCTGTACTAAGGTACCGTATTAAATTATCTGTTATAAAGGTGTGACTCCTCTAGGGCTAAGGTTAGAAGCTATAGCAATGTGATTTAGAAGACGTATAATTGAAGTGTGAGAGAGTAAGTTATCGAAGCAACAAATAGAAAATGTTCCATAATTTAATGGAACATTATGTTACTCAAATAAATAAAATCTTGTAATATAATTTCCTAAGCTTCAGGTTTCTGAGATATTCAGAGATGAAAATAATCCAAACCACTCATTGTTTGAGCGTAGAAAAACCTATACCTACCAGACCTACCTTACCAGCTGATGCTTTGCTGAGATCAGAATAATGAATTTTTGGCTTTTCTTATGTGGAAAATGGTGGCTTTTTTAACGCTTGTTTAGCTAGCCTTGTTGGAAACACGTCCTAATACCACGTGGAGACCCGCGTGGAAGGGTCTTCGTTCCACTTATAAAATGGAACTAGATCAAACGAATAGGTCTAGGACATGGCGAATCGTACTTTGGACGATGGATGTAAGATCCATCGTCCAAAATATGATTCGCCATTATAAATGGGTGTTTTATAATGGATCATGCACGAGCGTCTTTAAAATATTTTAATAACAAAGAAAATAACAATCAAAATATACAAACAAATTACAACTATTATTTAGAATTGAAACAGTTGACAATTGTTTAAATCGATTAAAAAAAATACTTTAGACCCCAAGATAGGGTTAGAAAAAGGTTTAAGCGACGATGCTGGCCTTCATAAACTTTTAAAATTATTATTCTTATTTAAGATGTAATTTTTTTATTGAAGTTCAGAATCGCCTTTTTTATTCTTGCTCTAATCGGACTCTACCAATTCTCTTCCAATAAAGTGTTACGCTTAGTAACGCTACTCGACAACAGATGGCGTTAGGTGCGTAGTTTTAGAGCGAGAGTCTCACCTTACAATGTACCCTATCTAACGATATTATAATATTATGTTTTTAATTAAAATTAATGATTATCTGTGGTGGGTCATAGTCTCTACTCCCAGCGTTATTTAATATTATTTTCTGAATGAAAAGATTTTAATTAGGAATTTCACGGTCTATAATTTATTCATCGATTATAATGGGTAATGGTTGCTTGAATCACCGTGAATGCACCTTAGCATCAGAGAGTAGAATGAACAGGCCATGAAACGACTTTACCACACAGCAAAGTATGTGTGTAAATAAGTAGGTACCTACTTGTCATTGTTCATGGAGAAAGCGCAGTACTGAAGTCGGTCGGTGGCGATCTATTTTGCTGGAGGCACAATTGACCATACACAGACCAGTTCCATAGATCACCCTCATGGGGTTGGTTTCACTGAACTGAACATTTACCCCCATGCCTCATCAAAACACCTAAATAAATGTCCGCTGCCCGCCCCCAGGAAAGAGGGGTTTTGCCATACACAGAAGGACGTTACTGCCTTTCCTCTGGTAGGTTCCCGTAGCCGGCTTTTACGACATCCACGAGTTGAATTGGTTTGGTTGATTTTTACGCGTTAACCGCCACGACCATGGCTCGACTTACATACATCTTCATCAGCCTATGTTAGTCTACAACTGGACAATATGAAAATACACTATGAACATATGGCCAAAATAAAAAAAAAATTATTTTTAAACACTTAGTTTTAAGTTTACGAACGTAAATGTTCAGATTAAAAAATACGATAGGTAGAGGAATAATCCTGTAGAATAATAACTGTAATTTTGTGAAAATAAACAGTTTTTTTTTTAAATTACGTTTTGATTGAAATGAAATTTAAGCATGAAATAGAAAAAATAAACGATTACTCAAATAAAACATTAGTCTGGCTATGTGTTTCGTAAAAATTAAGTGGTGTTGTCGTTGATAACTTAGCTCTAAGCTAAGTTAAATTAAGTGGTGTTGTCGCTGATAACTTAGCTCTAAGCTAAGTTATCATATATATATATAATTATAGGTGATATATATTTCTTACTTTAGGTGATATATATATAATATATATATATCACCTAAAATTATAGTAGGTACAGAGCTCAAAGCCATGATCTTTAATCTCTGGGCTTCTTCTACTGATTTTTTTCCGTCATAAGGCGCTCTCATAAAGTTAGAATACCTTCCTAACGCTCTATCATTGGGTACTACGGACTCTAGAAAAGTCCGTGGGATAACTCTCAGCGGGTAACAGCAAGGTGTTGAGTAATGAACGTAACAGTTACGATAGAACAGATACGAATGGTAATGGTGTAACGATGATGGGAAATTGTAATCACTTTCCTGCATGGTGGATCGAATTTAATGAAAGCTTCGGCCTAGACGCGGATTTAACTAGTTAATTATTTTCTACTTTATAAAGCTATGTAATAAATGATTACCTATCTACCTATTCACGATCTGTTTTATGAAAAGTTAGATAGGGTATTAGTAAGTAGTTTTTTTTTGTTTCCTAACGATTACATCTAAAATATCCGATGTAATTGTGATAGTTAAAAAAGCAATGAAAAACTCCTCTTGTTTCGAAGTCGTTTAAAAACATATGTACCTATGTCAAACGTTACGACGCATCTGATAGAATGTTTTCGGTGTATAGTGTTTTGTTAATTACTTTGTTAGTGAAATTAGGATCACATTGTTGTCCGTCTGTCCGTCTGTCGACCCTCTTTTTTCAGAAATGCGTGGAAGTATCAAGTATTTACATCATGGGTTCGTAACGTACAACTTAATCGTACCGCGGGACTAATAAATCTACTCTTTGTGTACAGCCTAAAACGTAGGCTACTAGGACTGGTAGAGTGTCCATTTTTCGAGGCCGTTTTAAATTCCTTTCCAAAAAGGTCACTAAGCTATTTACTAAAAAGAGAAGTCTATCTTGCTTGGAAACTCGTTTTCAAACATTTGAATAGATAATAAGGTTACCATTCTTATTATTATTCTAAGAATGTATGTAGAAGCGCGCTAAAATTAAAAATATTTCAAGATCATTTGATTTACTTTTTTTTAAACTCAACTGCGATTCAACTCATTCTACCGCATGCACATGCGCTCAGTGGGGTCTCAACATGCATGACATAACTTTTTATTCATCTTAATTCTTGTTTTTTTTACTTTTATCTGTCTGTCTGCAGATGTTTTTAAGTATTTTTAAATGAACTTTGCTGTAGGGGTGCGTAATTGATGGAGTCAATCTCGGAGTCAATCTTATCTTGGCACTAAAATGTTGTTTTTGGACAGTGACAAAGACTTTACGTTATTTCGCATTTAGTGATTTATTGAAGGCCCTTCACACTAACAAAAAGTTTGTATGGATGAATGTTTGTTAGGTACTTCGTCACGCCAAAACTACTGAAAGTTTCGTACTAAAATTTTGCAAATATGTATTTTTTTATTCCAAAAATCGATTCTGTAAAAGAAATAACCCAAAACAAAACGTTTCCGTGGAACAAAAATTAGGTAAGTAATTTTAATGACATGGAATCTGTATTTATTCGTTGCATGGAATATCTTTTAGGCTACTCTATCGCAAATATAATGTTGACAATATTACTTTTTGAATGCAGCACCTACAAGACAAGTCTAACCACGTGCTGCAACTTTACTGCAAGCCAAGCCAAAATGTCAAGAGTCCATTTATTTAGTTATTACCTATATCGTTCTTGAAGTTCTTGATCTGAAATAAAATTACTTATTTTATTATTTCCTAGCTTAAGCCCGCGGCTTCGCAGGCGTGTGCAAAATTTCATCCCAATCCATTCAGTAGGTTTGGAGTTTACTTTGGCCAAACATCTTTACAAGGGCACAACTCACCAACTTTCGCCTTCACAATCCAAGTAGGAATGTTAATATTATTTTATAAGGGTTTTTATCTCAGGCTTTACTCACCAATAACTACTAAGGGCAGGTCTACACACAGCCACCAGTAGCTGTGCTTAGAACGGAACCCTGCGTCTGGTGAAGACTCGCGCTGGTCTTCCACGTCTCTTTTCTGTTGAAAAAGATATAATTTCGATTGAATAAACGTTGAAGGTGATCTTGTGAAGATTTTCATAACAAAGTACCCAGGTACCTTAGTAAGTAGGTACCTGTTTTATTTTTACTGTAGTAACCAAGGTCAGATCGTAGTTTTTTATTGTAAAATGCGATTTGCTTACATCAAACCGATAATTTTTGAGAACTTATTTCATTTCTTAGAAATGTGTGTACGATCTGCAGACATTTGTTCAGGGTGTTCTGGTCGTTTTCTATGTATAATAAAAAAAAACTATCTATGTATTGTATTGTATTATGTATATCAGTTATCTGGTACCCATAACACAAGCTCTGCTTAGCTTGGGCCTAGATAATGCTGTGTGAATTGTAAAAAAAAAACCTAAAATACCAGAAAACTCAAACTATAGGTACAGTCAGCTGCGAAAATATGTATACACTGACATGTTTTGAAATTTGACTGAATAGTAAGTGTATAGTCATTGTGATAATTTATATATCGTATTCTGACGAAAACGATGTCTACTTAGTATGAAAAATGTGTGAGTAGACTTTTATATGATAAGTTCCGAGTAAAATAAAAGTTGAAACTTGGAAGTGTATATCTTATACACTTCCAATACTTGTATATCTTATAACTTATCGTCTATGGTATGTTATCAACTTATCGTCTATGTTATGTTATAAAAAAAAAATATATATATAAAAATATAAACTTGGAAGTGTATATATATATATATATATACATATATATATATGTATGTATATATATATATACATATATATATATATGTATGTATATACTGGACAACTGACTTAGTGGGGTGGACTGAAGCGAATCTTCACGGCTTTGTTAGGGTTGAAATTATGAACTTGAAAACTGCCTTGACGCTTCGACTGTTATGCTTAACGTGGCGCATTAGGGTAAGGCAGGTTATAAACTTATCGTCTATGGTATGTTATCAACTTATCGTCTATGGTATGTTATCAACTTATCGTCTATGTTATGTTATAAACTTATCGTCTCGCCATCTATTTTTAGTAAACTTAATGATAGATTAACAGATATATTTATCAATAAGAACCTTTGAGAACAGTTTCACTATCCACAAATACTTTTGACTTTCATTCGTTACATTAGGTAAATAATAAATATAATTAATTAATTAATTATTATTAATATATCGACTAAGTTACTTTGCGAAAATTGTGAAATATTAAATATCTAGTAACAATTACGTGCAAATATGCATTTTGTTAGATCTTTTCAGAAAAGCATTTTTGTAAATACTTATGTTAAATTAAGAGGGGTCATATAAAACAGAGATTATATATTAAGTACTTCTTTACCTACAAATCTTATTTTTAACTATGTCGTTTTTATGAGTCATTCGTCTACTCACACCATCCAAATCGTCCCAACTGGTGTGAGTTAACGAAACATAAAAATAATATAATTTTCGTTCTGCAACTCACACCACCCTTTGTTTCCATTGAATTTATACGTCGAGTACAGTCACCAAAAAAAGCGGACTCTAGGATCTAAGAATTATTATTGTTCTATAACCGCCACTGTTTGTAAACATCGTTGTTTTAAGGAGATCCATAACCACCGCATCTCACACGTTAATTCCTCAAATTCCATAAATAAAAACCGGATCGTTTTTAACCCTTTGCAAACCCTATGCGCGCGCCCTCATTTGACCTCTGTAGGTTACAAGGATGACCTTTACAAAGGACCTTGGCGTTGGAACATTGACCTCTTTGGTTATTCAAGGACTCCGTTATCCAAGGATAGTAGAACTCTGATTTTGTTATGACGCATAGCTTGCAAAGTTATTGCAGACTCCTTTGTTTCTCTAGCAGAAAGTAAACGGTATTGTTCATTGGATTGTATAGTGTTCATATGGATTGTCTGTTCTATTATTGGCTTTGTTTTTAGATATAATTTTAGAGAAATAGCTGGCCAATCCATGAAGCATCATCTGACCCCAAAGTAAGCAGAACATGTTTTATGGGTAGGGTACTAAATAACTGATGTTCATTCACTTCCATCGATGAATATTTTTATTATACTCAAAAACACCCAGAAAATCCGAATCAAATATCCGCAGATTGTACAAGCAGCTCTGCTTAGCTTAGGTCTAGATGATGTTGTGTGGATTTTATAAATTAATTATTATTCATTTGTTTGTTGGTCCCTAGGCAAGAACCGAACCCGCAACCTCGCTCGTTAGAATGAAACAAAACATACCTCAACTGCACCATAGGCTCTGAAAGGCACCATGCTTATGAACATCTGTCTTCACAATATCACAACTTATTGTAGTTTCCTACTTAAGTACTTAATATGGATTGATATTCTGTTTTTATTGAATACAAAGCATGTTTTCCACTTTGATTTTATTCACTTATCAATAAAATAAAAATAGATTTGTGAGTTTTATATGAAACATGCCACCGGAAACGAATGTTTTGCAAAACTGGTTGACTAATCCGATAATGGCAGAGTCCTAGGTACAAATGAGGAATAGATAGGCTATCTGATAACTGGGTAGGTATATTGGTTATCGTTATCGGGTAAGTATCTATAAAATCGCAAATTAATGATTAAACATGGATTTCGGAAGTACCTACGAGTATCTCTTTATGACTGTGAAAGGTACCTTGTTTGTAGATAGATATGTGCCCTTTTGAACCAAACAATTAACAATTACTTATTGATTTGTACCTTTTTAACTTCAAAAACATAGTTTCTCCTCTAGAGTAACAATACAAATTAATGAGTAAGTACTAATGGTTTGGTTCAAAAAGGTCAGATCTCTCGACAAGAGATCTGACCCTAGAGTCAGCAGAGCTATTTGATAGAGCGAATCCATGAGTTCCTTCACGGTAATCTCGTATGTGGTCGGGCAATTTTGGGTACGTTTGGATATCATTTAGTATGGGGATAGAGATTTAGAAATGATAAAAAATACTTTGGTCTTACCACATTTTTATTTATAAGTAGGTACTTAATTAGCTCCTCCTAACTGTTTTAATTAATTAAACTATTTGACTTTTAGTCAAATAATTGAGCATCGCTAACTTATTTGGTGACATTCATTGTTTTTAGTTTGCATTATCTTCTGGTGGGTTTTCAGTTTGGCGGCAGGTGGAGAAGTTATTGGAAACGAAGAGAACCTGCAACAAAAGATAAATATTTATAAGACCACGGTACCCAAATCAGTCCTTTTATAGATCTGTCAGCCCCGACAGATAGGTCGACCTGCGGCCCAATTCTAGTAAACAAAATAGACGAAATAATTCGACGTGGAGTTCACGGCTGACATTAATCAACCCCACCTACTCAAGCCATGGATGTCGTAAGAGTCGTATAGGTATGGCAAACTACCAGAAGAAAGACAGTAGCTTCTTTTTGAGTATTTTTTCGCCTCAACTGCAATCACCAATCCCCTGCCAAGCGTGCTGATTATGGCAAATCCCCCTTGTTTGAGGGACGATCAGCAAAATTACCTGGTCTGAGAGCTGCCTTAATTTTCGAGGGTAAGTGGAACAATTTAAAAGTAAGAGCATGTTTACACAGCATCCGTTTTACATGATCTTTTTTTCCGAGCTGGCGGTGTATGTAGTTGGAAGCAAGTTTACACTCCCGACAATATTCGGAATCTAGTTAACAAATGTTAACTTTGAAAAAAGATCCTGTAAAAACGGATCCGCTGTGTGAATGCGCCCTAAGGCCCATATTATGAAAGCTTGTTCAATCATCGTCCTTTTCTTGAGTAACGATTTTCTATGGCATAAACGTTACCCAAGCAAAGATCGATGACTGAGTAACCTTTCATAATAGCTACGAGTCTAATGCCCGTATTATGAAAGCTTGCTCAGTCACCTATGCTTGAGTAACGCTTCTCTAATGGCTTAAGCGTTGTTCAACGTTGACTGAGTATGCTTTCATAATACAAGCCAAAATCTGGCTTAGAAATTCTAGTTTAAACGATGGATGAATAGTGGGACCACGAGTAATAGTGGTAAAATCCCAGTGGGACCACGAGTCGCGACCCGACTAAAATACTAACAGCATAAACAACAGAACACAGCGCTATAACAAAGCCGGCGAGGACGTCCCACCAATGGTGGCGGTGGTCGGTGATCCTGGTGAGGGCTGAGATGACTGCGAAGCTGAGGATGCAGAGCTGGGCGATTGGAACCAGGAGGACGCTGCGGTTCCGCCAACTGAAGGCTCGGAACTGAAGGTACCACTGTGGATGAAAGAGAATGAGTTACTAACGAAATAATTACAATTAGAATAACAAACTACAGGGTAATAATAAAAAAAAAAAAAAAAAAGAGCTTTATTCCATATCTCACACATAGTCATGTCATAAGTACAGTTTTAAACAAAAAAATAGTAATAGTAATAATTAAATAGTCATTCTCATTTTAATAATAATAAAAATATAGCATTGAAAGTTAATTATGTCTAGTGTATTGCGTCATGAGATGTCGTGATATGGACCGCCTTCGGCGGTATATGCAGGGTAATACTGCCCCACAAAGGATAACCACAGTAAGTCCTCCGAGTACACTTTCGAGAAACGGCTATTAAAGTCTTTTACGGATTTTGCTATCTTTTGTGCGGCAGAATAGCAGGAAAGAGTTTTGCTCCAACTCGAAAAATAAAAACTAACAGGCGAAAGGTTCCTTCGTTGCTTCTATACTTTAGTCTTCATGTCGAACCGACAGAAATGAAAAAAAATATCACCTTATTTCCACGTCTGTTAAAATTTTAAGAATTTGACCATTTCCAAGGGTACAGTTATTATATTTACGGGAAAAAGAGGTTTTGATTTTGGTTTCTTAATGAAAGTTAGAGTATTCTTGGTTTTAGGGTTAAGACTTAGATCCAGACAAAGATCCGTAAAAGTAAAAACTGATGGGGAAATTCACAAAGCAGCTAGCCCCAAAGTGTGTGTGATAAGGGTACAAAACAACTGCTGTTACATACACGTTACATAATAGATGTTAGATTATATTAATATTTATATGTAGATTGTGCGAACAATAGTATGATTCTTGGTTACAGGGCTTAGACGTATAAATCTTTGTTTTCAGACAAATATTCGTAAAAATACACTATTGAACATGATGATGACGATTATATAGGCCACACTCAAGAGTTTAAGCCGACATCCAATGTGCTTACTGTGACGAATCGAACCGTTGTTGTTGGTTCTTTTTTTGTTTTTGAATAATCTCCAGAGCCCAGTTTTAATAAAGGAGATATTAAGCATAGATTTTCAGAATGCTGAATAAATGATTTCACAGATGAGAGACGCACTTCTACCACGCAGAACAAAAGTTTGCATTCAAATATGAGCCTTAAAACGTAATATTTAGATGAATTTTCTACTGACGGCATCAGATTAATCATCATCAGAACGGTCGTGGACCACTCGTTTGAAGCTTATGGTAAGCCATTTTGTCACTGTAAAATGTATCTAAAGATAACAAGTTTAAGCCCATATTTGAATGCACGTCTTCATGCTGGGTGGCTGATACTGCTAGTGTTGGAATAATGAGCGCAGAGATTATGGGTAAGCTTTGGGTGCCTGCCAAGGTCATGGTTGTAGCATTGTTACAGTAATCGCGCATTTACATTCAGGCTAAAACATCAAGAGAGAAACACTACTTAGGCATTCTAAGAAATTTAGGGATTTGGTAGTCTGCCATGGAATTGGAAATCAATATCGAAACTATGAAACATCAAAATGTGTGGGAGGTTCCAAATGTTTTCTATCATACATTCAAAAGTGATATTCTATCGGATCCTATGGGCCAGATAGGTGTGTGACCGGCTTAAAAAAGTTGTTTAAATATCATTCTTACCGCCAAGTATAGGGCGCAATAACTAGAGAAGGCCGAATGTCCCGAAGGAAAACTTCTGTAGGAGTCTATCTGGTTCATCTTTGAGTAGTCGGAGGTGCATTTGAACTGGCTCACGAACTCGTTTCTGTCAACAAAAGAAAATTATGAGTAAAGTGCGAAACTAAGAATAAAAATGAAAGGCACATTATATTACACTTTTCAGATTAGTCTACAGGCTAATAGCAAATGCTACGGCTACATTTTCATAAAGATGTGATTGCTTTGTCTAATTGGAGTAACTTTGACCAGTGATTTTAGGTAAAAAAACGGGATTTTTTCACTGTGCTTATTGTTCTTTTTGTTAGGTGAGGTGTGATGTCATCGAGTCATATCACCGGAACCATGACAAAGATTATCGTTTGGCGCGCCATTATTTTATTCAAACTTAAAAATTAGTTTTCATAACTAATACAACTGGCCTTGAAGAAATCTTAATTGCACTTTGCATTATTTTTATCAGACAATACATTAGAATTATTTCCCAGTAGTAGTCAAATAGCCTATTAATAATTTATCAATCTCCACTTACCCCTTGCAAGTACGCGCTGCATCAGGCTCACAGAGAGCGAAGAAGACAGGCCGACACTCCCCCACTAGTCCTTTCATCAGCTGTAAGACACACGTCATTACGAGGAGTCCAAACATGTAGTTTCGGAGAAGTCGCAAACTACTGGTGAAACTTGTCCATAGCTTGCTGTCCGTTGTTGAAGTGGTAGCCAGTTCCGTGATGAAGAACTGTGAAATAAGGAATCCAGTTATAACAAGATGTTGATTAACTTAGCCTTAAAGCCAAATTCATACAAATGTAAGCCTAGCTTACATTTTTCTGACCCCGAGAATGATGAAATTGGATGGAGTTTTCCATGTTCTTTCTTATCAAAGATAATTCGTAGTTCATGATAGAGTTTTTAAAATTCAAATGCAAGAAACCAGTATAATTGAAAAATAACTCTTGATGAAAACAACAAGATCAACCAGTCAAATATATTTACTGAACCATCAAAAATCTGTCGTATTTACGACAGATTTTTGATGGTTCAGTAACATAGATAATCGGAGGAAAGTTTAACCAACTTCGTTATCCTTTAGAATTTAAAACTTATCAACAATCAGGCTACTTACAATAATAATAGGCAACAGCACAACCCCACAAACCAACATTGTCGTGGTTACTGTGTCTCCGTTGAAAGGGTGAGACAGTGCTGGGTCGTTGCAGTAGAACCCGTACTTATTGCTCGGGATTAGCCCGATCTCGAAAATGACTAGCACTGCTATTACTGTGGAAGAATTATATGGTTAATAACAGCTATCAGTTGATAGTTTTCTTAAAATTATATTCGTACTATGTCTGGGTCTTTTCAAGACAAGAGTGAATGTGTTTTAGATCTTCGTAATACATCACATTGTCACTTCCATCATGCATATAAGATGGTCGCCAAACGGAGGTTTATTAACTATTAAAAAAACATCGCAATACTCCATATGGTTAGAAGTTTTAGTAAGAGAGATAGTAAGAGATGTAGTAAAATGTGACAAATGAATAATTAAAGGACAAAAGGATTAAACCCAAGGGGCGGGCAGCCGAAGGCTAAGGACTCACGAAGTCCGCCGCGGTTGCGGGCCCGCAGCCTTTGTAGAATACAGATATTTATGTAAAAAATTAAAGCACATTTCACGACGCGTTTTACGCCCGCGGCGTGTGCGATTGTTTGCGGGTCCCGCTGCACCGGCGGTCATCTTGTACCGGCGGGCGCGGGTCCCGGTCCCGCAGCCGCGGCGGGTTGCACCCGCGCGTTCTGCGGTCGGTTGGCGGGCGACTGCCGCCCGTCTTGCAACCGCCCGTCTTGCAACCGCCCGTCTTGCGATTATCAACCGCCAAGTTTGCGAGCGATAATCGCAACCGCGACGGCTGCGTAACCGCACAAAACTCCGGTCTCGTGAGTTTTGAAAATAAAACACCATTCCGCCACCGCGGCGGGCACGGGTGAAAACCGCTTCGTGAGTCCTTACTCGAACAGATCCACCAGCAAGCTGCGATAGCCAACCAGTTTGGCAAGCGTGGCGTTTATGGCCACCCCCCCAAAACATGGACCGACGATTTGCGGCTAAAATGCAGGTAATGTATGTAATTGTCACTTTGGAAAATAACTTACCAACAAGTAGTAAAGGCAGATCTACGAGAAACCGCCAGCAGCATCGTTGACAGCTGGTGGTTTTTGAACCCGATTGAGACTCTGCATCTCTTGTCTGTGAAAGAAAACAACTTATAAAAACCGTGTTTTAGATATTGTAGCGGTCGCACGGAGTCGATGATTAAGGCTTAGGACCGCTATTTGTGGCGTCTATGTCCTGCCAGTGGGCGTGTCGTGCCAGTGGACTATGTCCTGCCAGTGGACTATGTCCTGCCAGTGGACGTGACGCTGAGCTGATGTAATGAGTTTAAGGCGTTGCGGTAGAACGAGGAACGCAGGCTTGACGAACTGAACACCTGATAGAGCATGGATCCTACTGGGTTAGCATCGAGATGCATATGACAGAGAGGGATTATGGAAGGCCTCTGCCAAACGGGTAGGTAGGCACCTATATTTGCGCACATACTTGGGCACTATAATATATTCTGCATACCAGCAAATTTTTCGGTATCTTACACCGAGAGAAAAAGTTCTTCGACGCTGGCGATTCGTCCACTCATGTTTCTCAACCATGATTTTTGTCGTCTGCCAACGCGTCGTTTTCCCATTACTTTGCCTTTTCATCATTATAACTTTTGTTATAACAATTTGATTATTAACATACAGTTCAAGAGTTTCTTAATATTTAATTTACTTTGTACTTATAATCAATTAACTACTTGTGCATAAATATGATTAGTTTAACAATGTGTGTGTGTGGAACTGTGTGAAAACATATCTACACCAATGAATATCAAAATATTACTTAGAAGCAAAACAAAAAAAAATGGTACCTTCTCTATGTAAATAAATGTAACCATATAAAAATGAATGAATAAATAATGCTGGACAATTAACACAGCATTATCTAGCCCCAAGCTAAGCAGAGCTTGTGTTATGGGTACCAGATAACTGATATACATATAACAATACATAGATAGATAGATATATACATAGATAGTTTTTTTTATTATACGTAGAAAACGACCAGAACACCCTGAACAAAATTGTCTGCAGATCATACACACATTTGTCCCGAGGCGGAAATCGAACCTGCTACCTCCTGCGTCGCAGGCAGATCTTTGCCCACCGCGCCACATTGGTCGTCAAATAATATATGGCTACAGCTACAGTGTTGGTTAAAGAATAGTTGAATACCTACATTGAATTGAGGTAGGTTCTAATGTAACTAGGTAGGTATGTATTGTATAATAACTGCGTAATGACGCGTGCTCGTATCTAAAGACGTTCTTATTCACGCACGGAACAAAAACAACCGTTTTCAAGTTGTCAATTGTTTCGAATTGTCCTGTTATAAGTGGTTTTTCAGGGGCACAAAACCGTCTCTTATTATACAAAGTCCTACGCTACTACGAGATTTACGTAGTCATAGTCATATATTTATTTGTTATAAACATATTATGTGCATACAAAATAATGTCTTAATCTAAATATAAGTTCATTATGTTCTACCATTAATAATGGCATGTAAAATTTTACATTAAACATAATACTAACATATTAAAAAAAAACGAGCTAGACCTTCGTAGTACCTTATAAAATTGTTTGTATAAACAATCTGTTATGTTATATCGGCTCTGCTTAGCTTGGGGCTAGATGATGCTGCTGTATAATATCCAGCATTATTTATTATTAAATTTCTGATGTTTCTTAATTGCACGAAATATCGAATGATTTTGATTATATCAACACAAAGTTTGCGTGCAAAGCAGTCGGACATGGCGCGGCTGAAAATTTAATAAAAAATGCAAACAGATTTCTGAATATTCATTTTGAAGGCGGTTTTAATTTCAAATTATCTACCCTTGCTGTTTATCAACACAGTCATTGTTAGACAGTGGTCGATATGATTCAATTAAAAAAACATCACTATTAACCTATATTAGTCCACAGCTGGACACATGCCTCCCTAGAAAGCGCCATAGCGCCCTTGCCTTGCATAGGACATTCTTCACTACTTTTGCTGAGTCGCGGTCTCCACTCAAGAGCACATAATGTTAACCCCATTTTTTGTGAATTAATTTAAATTGTATTTAGACATAAGGCACTCATTTGACTGTTGGACACAACTAAGGCGCGTATTATGAAAGCTTGCTCAGTCATAGATCCTTGAGCATCGCGTATGCCATAGAAAAGCTTTACTCAAGCATATATCGACGACTAATTTAGTCTTTATAATACGAGCCTAGGTGTTCCTTTGCATCTTATAGTAAAATAAAACCGGCCAAGTGCGAGTCGACTCGCGCACGAAGGGTTCCGTACCATTATCTATAAAAACGGCAAAAAAATCACGTTTGTTGTATGGGAGCCCCCTTAAATCTTAGACTAGAATCTGGACTTGTCTAAAAGCTTTTTTGTAAGCCTAAAGAAATAAACTTTTGATTTTTAAGTATTTATTTTATTCTTTTTTGTAGTATTTGTTGTTAAAGCGGCAACAGAAATACAATATCTGTGAAAATTTCAACTATCACGGTTCATGAGATACAGCCTGGTGACAGACGGACAGAAGGACAGACGGACAGCGAAGTCTTAGTAATAGGGTCCCGTTTTTACCCTTTGGGTTCTGCACCCAAAGGGTAAAAACGGGACCCAAAAAAAAAAAATTAAACGACATGTTGTTTGTTCTTTGCGAGATAAAAGAACTTACATCGAAATAACTTCTTCTTCGAATAGTACGTGTAAAAGAGGCTATTCTCTTTATGCTCTCTAAACTAGTTCGTACTGCTGAGTTTCTTCGCACCATTCTTCACTTTTTCAACCACTAAACAAATCACTTCAAACACTTTCCGATGCACTCACAACTTTAAACTAAGTATCGGTTAAACTGTCTTGAGCTAAGTTTATATCTATACAGATAATCTGGGGCTATATCATTGGTTTTAAGTAAATTCCAAATAATTAAAATTACTATTTTAAATTTTACAGTAATTGTTTCAATTGTAAATACTAGTTTTAAATTAATTTTATTATTTGATTGTTATTTTCTTTGTTAGTAAATTCGTAACACTAAAACGACTTCGACTTTAGATCGTATGAATCTTTTTAACTCTCTAATCGGCAGATAGATGATGTTTTAATATAATTAACAATAATTACTTATTAGAATAGGTAAACGTGTTGACAATGTAATAGCTTACAGAAAATGATAGCGACAACGCAATTATATTGTTTAGGTCAATTAGTTATTCGATGAGTAATAAAAAGGAAAATCCCGGATCTGTACCAGTAACTAACCTATATACATACTTTGTTTTTAGGGTTCCGTACCCAAAGGGTAAAAACAGGACCCTATTACTAAAAAACATCGCTGTCCGTCTGTCCGTCTATTCGTTTGTCACCATCATTCACCACATATCTCATGAACCGTGATAGTTATACAGTTGAAATCTTCACAGATGATGTATTTCTGTTGCCGCTATAACAACAAATACTAAAAAACAGAATAAAATAACTATTTAAGGGGGCTCCCATACAACAAACGTGATTTTATACCGTTTTTATAGATGATGGTACGGAACCCTTCGTGCGCGAGTCCGACTCGCACTTGGCCGGTTTTATTACGTTACGTATGTAGAGCGTGTAGGTAGAGCTCGATCACAATGATGCGGAAAAGGGAAAAATTACATAGCGTTTTTGTTCCTTTGCTTTATTTGTTCATTTTTATAATTTTATATTAGATTAACCTAATAGATGCCCACTAGATTGCTTTTAACACGTTTTTGTAAACGTAATAAATTACTATTAAAAATCAATACGTAATTATTACACTTAACCGATATTTAGCCTCAAGTTAATTTATTGATAAAAATAATTAACAATTAAAAAAGAGTAAGTATCTACACCATTAATTATTACACATGTTTAGTTTGGTAAGTACATACATACATTAATTAATGTCAGGTCATTCATGAAATAAAATAATAACGAACAATTTATTTGCATTGTTCGAATTATTTGATTGGATTCTTTCCACTTTTTTTATAAATCACCTTTTTCTACATGATGATTCAAATTGCATCTTGGTTTTTAGCAGAAATGTAATAGAATTTAGTCGAATCGTAGAGGTCAAGACCTATATTCTTCGGGACCTAGTTCTACGTGGTTTTAGCTCTTCATGACGTAGGTAACTAGATGACGTGCTTGGAAGTTGGAGCGTTTATGACGAGCGGACGGTAAACCCTGACCGAGGGAGAGCCTTATACGATATTCAATTTATAGTTACAATTGGTTTGAAATAATTCAGAATTCAGTGCATTCATGCAGAAACGCACGTATACCTAGAATACATACGAATGTGAAAGTAGAACGTATTTATCACATTTTTTTAAAGAACGCGTTCGTTGTTGTCTACTATCATTGACCAACTAATATGTACAGTCAGCTCCTAAGCGATAAGGCCGCCCATTGTACTTATCTTACGTGATGTCTCTTTCTTATGTTATTTTCTGATGTACAATAAAGATTTTTTGTATTGTATTGTGTTGTAACATGAAAATTGTCGCATTAATACATTGATATTGCATGCAAATGAAAACTAAAATCCTTGCGACTTCGTCCACGCGGAATTTAGTTTTCAAGCTTTTTGGCTTTCTGTATCATACTGGGGAGTTTTGCTTTAAACACCACGCTTTGTAGGCGAATTGGTAATTGCAGTAAAGGTGTTGGTTAAAAATATGTACACACACAGGAATGTACTGCCATTCCTCTGGTGAGTTCCCTTAGTTGACTTTTACTACATCCACCTCTAGGTTGGCTGGGAGAAATCGCTCTCAGCGATAAGGCCACCTATTCTACTGATCACGTTTGAAATATAGATATAAAGTTTTATATTTGTTATGTTTTAAGTGAAATAAAGTGTACATCCATTAATTAATTTAAAATTTAGTAAAGGATTATCCTGATTCCTGGATAATCAGAGCAGACCTTACACTCGATGGGCAGATGAGCTTTTCAAAGGAGCAGGCAGGACGTGGACAAGGAAAACTCAGGACAGGGAGGAATGGAGGAGACTGGGGGAGGCCTGTGCCAAGCGGCAAACAAACTAGGAGTTCAAAAATGTTGTAAGTAATCTCACTAATATCTCACTAATATTATAAACGTGAAAGTTTAGATGGATGGATGGATGGATAGATAGATGGATGGATGGATGTTTGTTCCTTTATCTCGCCATAACGGCTGAACGGATCTGGATGAAATTAGGCACAGAGATAGATTATAGTCTGGAATAGGACATAGGCTACTTTTTATCCCGAAATTCCTACGGGAACGGGAACTACGCGGTTGAAACCGCGAGGCGCTGCTAGTATAAAATATAACAGTTTGAAATAAAGGCTATATTATTATTATTACAAAGGATTATCCACTCTTTACAACACACTCTGTATATAGATTTATTACATGATACAAAGCTTGCAGTAAACACATTTCAGATAATCAAAAAGGTTTACCAACGCCTCGGATAATTGGCTTTATTTCACAATAACTCAGCCTTCTCTACCATTTGAATAAGATTTGCATTTAACACGAAATCCCATATTTTATCACCAATTATTTAGCAACATCGATAAATGCCTGCCATTTATTATGTGTGGAGTCTGCGCAAGGTAATGAATATCACATCGCTTATGCCAGGCTAACGAACGTTTAGAAATACTTAGAAAATTATTCTGTAAATTGTATCTATAAGTTGCTTCATGTCCATTTCGTCCAATAAATTTATTTGTCCAATATATTTATAATTATTTATTTGTTTATGTTCGTATTGTGTAATAGTGAACATAAACAAATAAATAATAATACTTAGCCGATCAGGTGGGATGACGATTTGCGAAAGACTGCTGGCAGATGCTGGATGCGGCAAGCTGAAGACAGGGCGCTATGGCGCTCATTAGGAGAGGCCTATGTCCAGCAGTGGACGGATATAGGCTGATGATGATGATGAGTACTTAGCACTTTATTTTTTATTTTATAATAATTTATAGTTTAGAATTTGACTTGTCTAAATGCTTGTTTTGCAAGCATAAAAATATTGGTTTCTGATTCGTTCATTTAGCTTATTTACAAATTATTGGCTTTTGAAATGCAGGGTGGTGTGTATGCAATAGGGTAAGGTAATTTTACGAAAAGTCTTTCAATCGGAAGTGGAATACATTATACATAATACATATAATACCTACTATCAGAAAAAGTACATTGCTGTACAACGTTTTTGCGAGTAGAAAAAACACAAAACTCATATCTCTTGGACGTCGCAGAGAGTAGCGGATTTACCATTGCATAGAGGATTTTACTGACTTTACTCTGTTACAATAAAAAATAGAATTATAAAAAACTCCGATGTAAATTGCTGCGGCTTTAAAGGATACAGTGCCTACCTCTATGCTAATAACTATCTAAGCTAATAATATGTAATAATTTTTTGTATGCAATAATAAAACGGAACGCTGAAGTGGCAGTGGGCTGGCCATATAGCGAGAAGAACCGACAACCGCTGGGGTAAACGTGTTCTTGAGTGGAGACCGCGACTCGGCAAACGTAGTGTAGGACGCCCTCCGACCAGCTGGGATGACGATTTGCGAAAGACTGCTGGCAGATGCTGGATGCGGCAAGCTGAAGACAGGGCGCTATGGCTCTCATTAGGAGAGGCCTATGTCCAGCAGTGGACTGATATAGGCTGATGATGATGATGATGATGATGAATAAAACGGATATCAAAGATTTCTAACCTTTTTCTATCACTGCCTCTTTGTTGCTTACAAATGACATCAACGCGCACTCAATTCCCCCCTATACAGCTGCATCATTATGACATTCCTTGACATGTAATTGTACATTATTATTTATTGAGTTTGACTAATAAATTTTATTACTAAAGAAAATACAATAATAATTACAACTAATATTTACACTTAAATCTATTTTCTAAAAATCTAAGCCGTCACCAGAAGGAGTTTGAGTTTGACTATATTATTATTTAGGCCCTTTTACAGCTGATTATTTGTATGACGGAGTAGGTTCATTATTTGTTAACTTCGGTATCTAGGTAATGTCAGATGGAAATACAGCTCTAAAACACAGACCCAGGCTAGGGCTTCTATCTACACGAATCGCGAGACCGCTTTTACATGGATTCTATGACCTTCTTGTACCAATCTGCTACGGAAACTCTACTAGGCACTTATCTGAATTTTTTCCATTTCTTCTCTCCTCCTGTCCCATTGATCCAACGTCAAAACAGACGCTTGAGAGTCGCATTGAGTAGAATAGGCGCATTGCAAATGATAAATAAGGATTTAACTCCGAAATGTATATTTAATGTGATAAATGTTTATTTATATTTATGGGAATTACTGTTTCTGCATACAATCCTTATGGTGTTTCTTTCCTTCACAAAAAATGTGTCTTGTATACCTACATAATTTTAATGAAGTACATGTTAAACTATGAAAATTGTTTAGACTACAACGTACATCAAGTGTATCAACAGATACCTACGGTGGAATTAAAAAATGAAATGAAATTTTCTACTTCACACTAAATTCCTCTACCATTTTATCTTATACTGATCCCTGAGTTCGGTTGAAGATTATCGAGACGTGATCGTGACGTTTCATTTTTATATGAGATTTAACAATAATAATTTATTTCAGGCATCACAAGAAGTACAAAGTAACTTAACTAGGGCCCATACAATATACCTTAGAGACTAACATATATAAATTATAAAGAGAATCGTGTCATTGGCACTAGGTAGATGACGTGCGCGCGAGATGTCACGTATCAGCCTTCCACAGAACTTCCACTTAACGAAGTTCCTTCCACTGAACACGACACCCTTCTGCCAAAATCCGCTATCCATGAACGTTGAAAGATCGAACGATCCGTCGGCACTCTCACCATAAATGAAGAGAGGTTTGCATTACGGCGTGACTCTAATTTCTCGACTATCGAACTGAATAAAGGATTTCTGTGTGATTTGCGTAGTTCATTGTCCGCACGAAAAAGGAGACGTCACGATCACGATGACGATTCGACAAAATCGTCAACAGAACTTGGGCTCTATAAAGCGACTTATTCGGCGTGATCGTTTATTATAAGAATCGAAGTGATAAAAAGACACGTACTTAAAATTAAACAACGATTTCTCATCTTCATCAAAGGATTTTATGTTGGTACTTACGTGATTCATTATAAATTTCATTTTTGAACAAACACTTGTGTAAAATGTTTTATAAAACACAATTTGAAAATTTTTGTTTTACAATATCTTTCTTTGGTTAAATTAATTTATACGTTTTTAATACCATTCTCAAATGTTGAATAGGTAACTCTAATTTCTAAAATCAAAGACTGCACTGTACGAATTCTTTCAAAATAATAAATTTTACTTCACCTTAATTCTTATTTTATAAATTTCTAATACAGTAAGTTTACGCACTGTGACGTTAAAATATAAATTTCATGATTTCAATTTATTTTACAATTAAAAATAAATCAAAGGAAACGTTGATAAGAAATAAATACTTATTATTGGATTTTGTGCAAATAAAGGTTTTTAATTCATTTTATTCAATTATTTTAAGGAAATATCTGGATGTACCTAGACTTCTAGATGTTTCCTTAAAATTAATAATTAATAATGAAACTAATCGTGGTCCAATAAAGATATGAAAATAAATTAAATTTATTATTATTATTGATATTATTAATGGTAATTATTATTTAACCTCCGAGCGAAAATCGTTTGTGAGCCGTCATATAAAATCAGTTAAGGTCCTATTTATTATCCCATAGCGCAAACTCAAGCAGAGTTTTGAGGTTTTGAGGCATTCCGAGCTTGGGGCCAGATAACGCTGTGTGAATTGTCCAGCAATATTTATATTATATACTAGCAGCGCCTCGCGGTTTCACCCGCGTAGTTCCCGTTCCCGTAGGAATTTCGAGATAAAAAGTAGCCTATGTCCTATTCCAGACTATAATCTATCTCTGTGCCAAATTTCATCCAGATCCGTTTTGCCGTTCTGGCGTGATAAAGGAACAAACATCCATCCATCCATCTAAACTTTCACGTTTATAATATTAGTGAGAAGTGAGATTTATTTAAGTTTTCACTAGTTTTCTATCCTGAAGTTTTGTTGTTTTGTAATAAAGATAGTTAACATTTTGGACTAAGTAGTCTGTAAGTCCTTTATTAACAACAAAGAAAATTACAATCAGATAATAGAATTAAATTAAAAATAATACTAGTCTGTAAGTTAACTATTAAACTTGAATAAATAAACAAATAAATAGTAACCGATACTGATTTTTGAATGCTAATCATCTTTATTTGAGGTTTTTATAATAACTAGGTAGCCGAAAATATAAACTACAAAAGTTAACTTAAGAAAAAAAGGTCTTTCTAGTAGCTTAATATGGCTGAGCATTGACATAGAATAACATAATGAGTTTCTCTCAAAGTCTAGGCACGAATAAATTTTTATCAAACAACCGGCGCGCCATTTTTTTATTGATATCAGACTTCATTGACTGTGTTAATTTGTGTTTGATTTTATCCCACACGTGGAGTTTTCACTTATGTATTGTTTTAATGCTATTATTTTATTTCGTTAGTTTGTTTTGCAAGTTTTAATGCATTTATGAATTCCTTTTATTACGAAGCAAAATCTTTTTTCTTTGTCAAAATGGGATATAAAGATAATGCCAGACCGTTTCGTTTCATAGGTACAGACAGCGCGCGGAAATCTTTTATAAAGTTTAAGTAAATAAATAAAGCTGGACGATTCACACAGCATTATCTAGCCCCAAGCTAAGCAGAGCTTGTGTTATGGGTACTAGATAACTGATAAACATAATTGAATACATTACATAAATAGATATTTTTTACTATACATAGAATACGACCAGAACACCCTGAAAAATATTTGCAGATCGTACAAACATTTGTCCCGAGGCGGGAATCGAACCCGCAACACCCTGCATCGCAGGCAGACCTTCGCCCACCGCACCACTGAGGTCGTCAAAGTTTATTCTGATATAGAAGTTACGTCACTAGGATGATTATTCAATTGTAGAATAAAATCGCCACTAGCAATTGAATAATTGCATATTTAATGCAACTACTCGACAATAGATGACGCTAGTGTGCACCGTTTAAATTAAATTGGTTGTCAGTCGTAACCACTGTCGTACTTAGGCAGACCTTAGATTTATATCCTAGTAAAGGATGACTCAATTAGAGTGCTCTATTTAAATTTCATGTACATTTTTACGTGTATGTCAGGCACTCTGAAATTTGACAGCTGTCACCTATGAAATGGAGCTTTACACAAAAGAAGAACATGTTACAATTGAGAAAACTTTCGAACAGTGGCATTCGTTACAGGAATATGATAACGGAGTTCATATGGCCTCAACTGGATGGACGACCTCTGCACGACATGTGGTTTCAGCAGGGCGGCGCCACCTGCCACACCGCCCATGAAACAATTTAGTTAGTTTTAAGTTTAGCTTTTTATGTATTGATGGTGCATTATAAATAGTAATATTCTATTCTATTCCCGTTAGCACACATACGGTTATTGCTGACAATGCCTCCCCCAAACAACAGGGGTTTTGACAAAATCACCACGCAGGCGGATTGGTAGTGGAGGTGTTAAAAATACACAAAAGAAAGCTGCTGCCGTTTCTCTGGCAGGTTCCCTTACGATCTCCATGGCTGATTAGGGGTCGATTCTTACGTGTAGCGTAACCTAACCTCCAAGGCTAAGTCCTTACTTACTTACTACTTACTTACTAAATAAAGTAAGTGATAATGAAACCATTTGGGTGTTAGGGATTTTCCGATGCATTTTCATGAGTTTTGACAACTCTACGCTAATGAAATAAAGAGGTGTTTATAAATAGATTTTTGATCGGTAGGTAAATCACAGGCTTGATTTTTTATAAATAGCTCTACCTACATTCTCCGTGTTTTACGTTACGTTTACGTTACGTTTTACCCGCAGATTAATTCTGTTATCTGTGGTCTTATTCACAGAACCATCAAAGTGTGACCGAGTGAACAAAACTGCTGGGGCAGAATCTGGTGTTTTTTTAACGATATTCGAGAGAGTTGGTATTTTTTATTAATTTTCTATTGAACCTAAAAATGGCTATTTTAAGTAGGTTTGGTAAATGGAAAAAAAATTAGGCTAGAAAAATATTTTATATCATTTTAAATCTTTATGTCGTTTAAGTCTCACAGGTGTTATAAACGATATGTTCAGATTGTTCAGATATACGCCATCAGTCTGTTCCATTATTTGATTACTTAAGTAAATATGTAACTAAAACAGGTGTTTTTATTGCTTGTAAGTGTTACAAACTACAATATTGTGGCTTAGGTATAAGTACATTAATCTATGTAAGAAGAAACCTAAGATTCATACATATGAATAAACTAGCAGCGCGTTGCGGTTTCACCCGCGTAGTTCCCGTTCCTGTGGGAATTCCGGGATAAAAGTAGCCTATGTGCTATTCCAGACTATAATCTATTTCTGTGCCATATTTCATCTAGATCCGTTCAGCCGTTCTAGCGCGATTGAGTAACAAACATCCATCCATCCAACTTTCACATTTATAATATTAGTGGGATTCTATTACGAGTAAATCTAACGCCCGAGTACTCAAACAAGATTTTCGTTGAAAACTGTAAAAAAATCGCTACTTGAGAGTTTGGTAAATCTCACTAATATTATAAACGTGAAAGTTTAGATGGATGGATAGATGGATGGATGTTTGTTCCTTTATCACGCCAGAACGGCAAAACGGATCTGGATGAAATTTGGCACTGAGATAGATTATAGTCTGGAATAGGACATAGGCTACTTTTTATCCCGAAATTCCAACGGGAACGGGAACTACGCGGGTGAAACCGCAAGGCGCTGCTAGTTTACCATAATTATTTAATTTTTGTAATTAGATATTGTATAATATACACTAACTGGAATTTCTTGGCCGGCGAACGAGCCTGCTTGGTGAAGGAAGAGAAAACAAGCGTCAACGACGTAACAGGTGTTTCTGAGTGGTAGAAGGAAAATCAAGTAAAGACAAGAAGAAAATTTAATTTCAAAATTTGGTGAATCTTCGTTTGCTTTCTTCGGATGTGTAGATTCAACAAGTACAAAATGTTTTATGATGGCTATTGTCGTATCTTCTCATGCCATCTTATCAACGGCTAACGTACCTATAATTTATGTATACAGCTGATTATAATGGCAGGTAGGTATCTATACAATACAAGTATAAAACTCGTGGATTTTATCTTACGAAAGGTCTGTTCAGACGGACATTTTTATTAAAAACAAGCTGCTGCCTGCAGCTTCGCCCGCGTAGTTCCCGTTCCCGTGGGAATTCCGGGATAAAGTATAGCCTATGTCCGTCTCCTGGTTCTAAGATACCTCCCTACTAATTTATAGCCAAATCGGTTCAGCCGTTCTTGAGTTATAAAAAGTGTAACTAACACGCCTTTCTTTTAGGTAATAAGTACTTAATTACCACAGTTTTTGTACTTTCCCGGAAAACATGCTAACTATGTACATACTTATAGTAATATACTTTAATGTAAAAGTAATATACATTAATTAATGTAAAAGTAGTATACATTAATTAATGTAAAAGTAGTATACCTTTCTCATTAGACCCTACTTGATTGATGCTAACCCTCTGGACCCCCTTACCTCAAAAACCCTTCGACGGATTTGTCCGCACTAAGTTACCAGCATTTCAATAATCATACGTACACCTACCAAACTTCACGCAAATCGGACTAAACTAGATGATGTCCACCCAGTCGAATCTTCATCATATGATATGATGATGCCCACCCAGTCGAATCTTCGGCCACGGCCAGTTTCCACGGAGGATAGCCTAGTGCGCAAAAACATATTATTATAGTGCCCAACCAAGTGTGTACGCTGGGGTAAACGTGTTCTTGAGTCGAGACCGCGACTCGGCAAACGTTTGTTCATAGATTCTACAGTTTCTTCAAAAATCTATTGTGCCATTATAAACGGAGCCTTAATTACCCAATATCCGCTATTTTGACATCCAATGAGACTGGCTGATATGATTAAGCAGGTGTTCGTTTTTCAGACAAAACAAATTCGCTAGATAATGAATTGCATAAAACAATATAGATAAAGAGGCGGCATATAATATTTTGAAGGAACTAAAACTGTCCTTAGTACGAGTATTTGCACTGTATTTTAAGTTTTTCGGGGCAAATACTGATTCTTCTGGATCATGGAGATCATTATCCATACAAAAGCGAAAGAATTTTACAATTCAGTCCATAATTGATGAAGCATACATAAAAAAAATACGTTTCCGGATGGTTAGGTCTGAGTGTCAAAATGTACTGATCTACATAACGTACGTACACATAGAGCCGAAGAACTCAGAAACTACCTCCTCTTTTGTTTTTCCTCGGTTAAAAATCTGAAGCATCCCAAACTCAATAGTAATATGATTTAAAAAAACAGCGCTTTTTACAAATTTTATTCATACGTACCTACTCAAATGCGAGTTACGCATCATTTTCAAGTTTGTTGAATGTGATGTGTGATTATCATTTAGAAGTGTAATAGATAGGTTTGCATTTCCCTAAGCACGGTATCTTGGCTGTAACTTCAGTTTCTTGAATAATTGACAAGAAATAGTGAATTCATTTTCACTGTTTTTTCTTGTCCAAATCTTAGGTTAAGCTAAACCTTAGTTATAGGCTTCGATAAAAGTAAAAAAGGAAGATACGATACGTTCTACCAGCAGCGCTCACTCAAAAACTGTACCGTGTTACAGATGAAATAATGTTATTAAGGTATCGGATTATCAGAAAATTTTAAGTTTGGTGTATCTACTTACGCGGGAAAATATGTGATGCCTTGGGCTTTGTTTTTAGTTTTGGAGCTATTTATACACCTGGTGAATTAACACGAGGGCATTGGCGTGGTATTTTAGTAGCAATTACACAAAATTATACGTCGTAGCAAGCACGCGCAACACAAACGCCACCGCCCGCGCCGCCCGCGCCGGTCCGACTTTGACTGAGGTAAGGGAACATAGTTGAACCTAACTTGATCCATACACTTTCGAGATGGTAATGCCTCATCTCCCTTTTTTACTTTTATCGAAGGTTACAGGCAAGATACCTCTGCTTAGGGAAATGCAAACCTACCTACATACCTCCAAATAAAGATCACATTCAAGTTTCTTGAATAATTGATAAGAAATAGTTAGTTAATTTTCACTGTACTATGTAATATTAAGTTGTTTCTTATCCAAATCTTAGGTTAAGCTGCAACTAAGTTACAGGCAAGATACCTCTGATTAGGGAAATGCAAGCCTAGGTAATACTTATAAATAAAGATCAGGATCAATAATTTATGCTCTAAGTTCTCACCTTATCACTTAAGTCAGGGGCTGAATACGAATACGAATGTATCGTGAAGACCTCTGTACTCTCTGTTGGCGATATCTTAGCAGAAACACAGTCCAATGCACCCCTCATTTTCAACTCTAAGGTCACAATTATAGATTGTAATATTGATTAACTTCTGTCAGCCATTATTCGTTTGTCACTAGATATTAAAATCACAGTAAACACAAAACTTTTAGGTCGAAACCTGAATATAAAAGTTCACTTTTTATCACCAAATTCTACGAAAATCCAAGTCTAAGATCACTGTATGAACTTAAAAATGGTTAAGTTCACTGTTTTGCACTTAACTCGGTCAAAATCAGTAGTTTCTTGCACGAATTCCAATTTATGTATCCAGTAGATTTTTTTTAAAATTAGAATAAAGACGACGGTGATATAGAGGACACGAACGAACGCTCGTGTGTCCGACCGTATGTTATTTCTCTGACTGCGTGTGCGCCGCTCTTGACGTACAATGTCATAGCAAGTTGTAAAACTGCTGGAAGCGACATATCTCGATCAATTTATATGGCTACGATAAACAAAAAATATACAATGTCAATCATTTCGAAGAGAGTAGTTACAACTAATTAAAAAAATTAGACTAAATATACAATGAAAATATAAAAATACATTGGTACACTGACATAAAAATAACAGGCAAATTATTTTAATAAGGCACACATTAATAGTAATGTCATCATACCTAACCATACCATACTGTTACACGTCTCAAGATTCAGATAGCGATATGACATGGATCTCTACGAACATGCCACATCTAGAGGATATCTCTGATACACCTATGTACCTGCCGCTGCCGGCGCCCATGTTAAACACCGAATGAGTCATATAGGTTTCACTGGGTAGGTTGTACTTGCTAGTTATTCTGTGACTATGGCCGAATTCACGATTCCAACCGGTTTTTGGTGGTAACGGGTTTTCGTAACGGATGTAAGTCTTGTGAGAGGCGCTTCTAGGTTATGTTACGTTATTATTATAATCGAAGTTGCCCTTGGTGGCCACCAAAATCTATTTTCGATTCACAGCCTAAACTAAATGGAATAAAACTATAACAGACACATTAAAAAAAAGATTATAATAGGTATCACAAACTGAGCGATGGATTTTTGAAATTTTCTTTGTTTAACGGAATAATAAGATCAAGTAGGTGGCGGCGCGGCGCTAGTTTGACTGGGGTATGCGCCTTAACTGCTTGAACCTGTTTTCTACGTCAAGTTGGTTTATGACTAAGTTATGTAAGCTTGTGGGTCATACTTTGTTCCGGCTCTTCATCATCAGCTCGTATTGATTTACGCTGCCAATGGAACGGTTATCTTTCTATTTTATGCCTTACTAGCAGCGCCTCGCGGTTTCACCCGCGTAGTTCCCGTTCCCGTAGGAATTTCGGGATAAAAAGTAGCCTATGTCCTATTCCAGACTATAATCTATCTCTGTGCCAAATTTCATCCAGATCCGTTTTACCGTTCTGGCGTGATAAAGGAACAAACATCCATCCATCTATCTATCCATCCATCTAAACTTTCACGTTTATAATATTAGTGAGATGAGATAGTGAGATTAGTGAGATTTACATTGTGATTAAAACGTTAGTTTACGTAGTCATAAGTTAAGTCAACTTTCGTCACCGGTATGTTTTGAAAACTGCTTCTGTTCAATGCGATTGGACGGGAAGACAATTTAATCAATAAAATTGCTTATTTCCAATAAGCAATTGCGTATTTCGTTTCGGTCTGTGTTGGTTCTCTAATACACCGAATTTGAGTATGACCAATTTGCACAAAAAAACGAAACATGCTAGTCCGTATCTTGGAGAATTGAAATAGGCTACCAGGACCACAGGGTAGGTAAATAATCGATACTTATATTATTAATGGGCACGCTTCCGACTGGTATTGATATGGATCAGGTAGACCATTGTTTCCAGTGTAACGAAGGATCCATTTTCGGATCCGTTCTTACAGGACCGTTATAAGGTCCTGTAAAAACGGATCCGCTGTGTAAGCCCTGAAGAACCCTTAGTTACTTTAATACCTGGGAGGTACTTAGGTATTAAAGTTACTAAGGGTTCAGAATTGTTCTTATAAACATACTACAGAAAACCTATAGTACCTAGGTAGGTACTAATAGGTCCAGGCTCTCAGAGGGTAGGTAGGTAGGTACCTACCTACCCTCTGAGAGCCTGGAATCTAGGCCTACTAGTTTTGTAGATTTTCATTGACTGCTATTCAGTCAAATATTTAATTATATTTAGTATTTTTATACAATTTTTATAGTTTATTTACAATTTTAGGCCTTTTTAGGCCGTTTTTAGAAATTTTTATTATACCTTAATTGGGCAAAAGTGAAGGCATGGACAGAAAAAAAATTTGTACTTGCATAGACAACTGCTCTGAAAAAAGTTCAAATATAGTTGCAGATAATGAGTCCACAGAGTCTTTAAGTGAAGGTCAGTAGAATAAGCATATTGTAGAACAGGGTATGGTTTGACGTGTCTCACGAACCACTCAAAAAAAACATTGCCCTAAAAATCCATTAAAAAATTACATTTTCAAGTTGCACGTGTAACTTGATAACGCTGGACGCCATATTGCTATGTGATCAGGATGTGAAATCTGAATAAATACGCTGATGTTGCTGATGACAGTTGATACTTTTTAGTTTGCCTCCACAGCCGTAATAGCAACAACATTGCGCACATGGTGTTTAAAACAGATTTAAAAAACTGGAAACTTTGAATTGAATTTTAAAATTTATTTTGTTTATATGAACTAAAACGAACATTTTCCGACTGCTTTTTGCCCGAGATATCTCGATATTATAATTTTGTTTAGTTTTTTTCACATATAGAGTAATTTTATTATTAGAATAGCATGTAAAAAAGAGAAATTAAATATTTAAAACATTGTTAGACTTTTTTGATCTTTTTTACGCCATGTTAATTGAATTGTACAGACTAGGCTAAGAACCATGTAAGAATTATTAGATTTTATCGCAAAAGTATTAAAACTTTTTTCAATAAATTAGTAGATACCTTACTCCTTGCGTAACGACATTGACCACACCATGGCTTATGTCAGGTAAACTTCAAAACAAAAAATATAAGTAATCTGACGAAGAAAGTTAGCAAAGAAAATAAAACCATTAGGTATAATAAAATAAATTAAATCCTTTACAATCATGAATATACCCGAGATAAACCCGTATGAAGAAAAAGCCATTGACATTGTTATCAATGTTATTAACAAGGCGAAATTTATGGTGGGGGAGAGGCAGAACTTATTTCAGTTGGCCAGTAAGTACAGCAGTATTTATTTATGTATACTTTAAGTTATTTATTTATTTTGTTTTTTTTGGATGTCCTTCCATTGGTCTTTGTAGTTCATGTATTTTAGATTATCTTTGGTACACCCCCTGCCTTTCTTAAATTCACAATTCTTTCCATCCAAAGGTTGCCTGGAAGAGATCGCTTCTTAGCGATAAGGCTTTGTAATGTTATTTTATGGTGTACAATAAAGCATTTTTGTATTGTATTGTATTGTATTGTACAGGTTATAGTTTAATACTAGCGGTCCACCCCGGCTTCGCACGGGTATATTCTATAGCCTATGTTACTCAGTGATAATGTAGCTTTCTAACCGCAAAAGAATTTTCGAAATCGGTCAAGTAGTTTTTAAGTCATCATAGTTATCATTTCTTATCAGAATGAATCCAGGCAGCGGATATTCGTCATCATCCTGGCCGCGGGTGGGCCTTGGTCTGGTCGAGTAAATTTCGCCATCCGATCCTATTCTTGGCTTTTTCCTGCCGGTCACTCCAATTGCCTTTAAGTCTTGCTGGATACCATCGAGCCATCTAAGTTTCGGTCTTCCAGGGGGTCTCCGGCCATCAGGTTTGCCACGAAGAAGACGTTTTGGTGCTCTGTCGTCTTGTATTCGTTCTACGTGGTGCTCTGTCGTCTTGCATTCGTTCTACGAGGCAGCGGATATTGGGTAGGCGATAAAGATGGCTCTAGAAAAGACTCAGAGATGAGAACAGCGTCAATCAGTTTATAGTTAAGCTTACCTGGAGGAGAGGATATCGCTCATAGCCTATGTTACTCTCCATCCTTTCAACTAACTCTTTACCAAAAATCAAGTTGATTGGTTGCTTAGTTAAGGCGTGAAGGAAGGACAAACAAACAAATAAAGAAACAAACACTTTCGCATTTATAATACTAGCAGCGCCTTGCGGTTTCACCCGCGTAGTTCCAGTTCCCGTGGGAATTCTGGGATAAAAAGTAGCCTATGTTCTATTCCAGACTATAATCTATCTCTGTGCCAAATTTCATCCAGATCCGTTCAGCCGTCCTGGCCTGATAAAGGAACAAACATCCATCCATCTATCCATCCATCTAAACTTTCACGTTTATAATATTAGTGAGATTAGTTAGGAAGTTAGAATACCCAGCCAGGACAGACGGAGCAGTTTTTAATTACTTACCAACTAAGCTACCCTTGTGGTTGTGGATGAGTGACCCAAAGAGCATCGTGGCTACGTCGATCGAGACACATATACATACTCCTTTAAATCCAAATTAAAGTCCCATTTGTTTAATTCAGCTGTCTAATCTTAGCTCAAACATTTCACTTAGCATTTTTGTAGCTCAAGGTGTGTTTGCAGTTTTAATTGTTATAGGTATAATTACTTTTGTGATGATGTTTCCTTTTGAACTAGGTACCTACTTATTGAATTAGTTTAGTTTGTTAAATATGTAACTTTTTTTTTTGTATTAGTTGTTCCGTTTGCACTATATACCGACTTTTCTTGTATCTTTTTTTTCCATCCCAAGGTTGCCTGGGAGAAATCGCTCTCAGCGATAAGGCCGCCTTTTGTACTGTATTATGTTTATTTTAGATAAAAGAATATTTATTCATGTTTATTTTTATTGTACAATAAAGTGTTCATTCGTTCATTCATTCATTCATTCATTCATTCATTCATACATACAACCCTCGCGTGCCGTGATGCCCGCTCGCCGACTTCTACTTTGCTAATCCTAGGTCTACGCCCGGACGGTTTTCTCTCACAAGTCTTCTTGACAGCGGGTCTGGTATAGCGCTGGTCACGTCGCGACGTGACCAGCGGAGACAAGACGATGATTATGAACGTCGGTTTTTTTCTTTTATCCACAGATAGTCGCAATGAGCTCGCTGCCGGCTACAAGGTACACCTCTCTGATATCGGAACCCCTATATCCAAGTACGCGGAGGAGTTCATCTCCAATACTATAGAGAGACGTTGGAACCTCACGCCCGTCCTCATGTACATCGTTAAGTACCAGGGAATGTCCCAGGATGAGTGTGCTCAGTATTATTACTACGAAGTAAGTATGGTTTTATTTCGCACTAAATTTAATGAATGAGTTATTTGAGTTGGCAATTCAAAATTAAAATCACAAAATTTTAACATCTGTAGTTATAGGATAGAAAGGACTGACACCGGGCAGTTAATTTTTGATTTTCAGTAAAACTCTATCTAAAACTTAGAAACCATTAGAGAGAGATAGACTAATGAATCTGTGTTTTTCTGAGTCGTCATGATGGGTTCATGACCTGTCTTCCGTTTTCGGCTTAACGTTGAGTTTCGGGACTCCCTGTACTTATAGTATAATAATGTAGACATAGTTTTGTATCGTGGCTCAGTGGTCTGAACTGAAGTGGCTCTGGCCTCCGGCACCAAATATTACGACGACCTACAGGAGGTCTTCAACTTCTGAGGCTTTTTAACCGACTTCTAAAATAGAAGTTTTTATGTTGAGCTGTATGTATGTTTTTTATGTTTGTTTGCCAACTTCTGAGTCAATTACGGAAAGATTTTAAAGTTTCTTTTACTATTGCTAAGATAAATAAAACCAGCCAAGTGCGTCGATGGGTCGTAAGACATCATTGTATCGGATTCTATTTACAGGCAGTTTTCAGCCAGCCTACTTTTAAATACCCTATACCACAAGCTACCGCCTCTGTGTTCTTCAGAATACACGACAAGCATATTGAGCCGTCCGAGTTAAAAGGGGTGCCGGATGTGAGTACCTTTCATCCTTTAAACGTCCACAGTTGAACGTGACTCCCCCAATAACCACCACGCTTGGCTGGTGGATTGGTGATTCTCAGTTGAGGTGTTAAAACACTTAAGAAGCTTCCTCTGGTAGTTCTCTAAAGCTGAACGCGCACCTGGCCGCGCGACAGACGCTGCATTCCCTGCAGTCATCGAGTTTTCTCAATCTTTATATGTATGACATAGTATGCATCATCGCGTATATATTGGCAGAAACCCGCGGCATTTCAGTAAAAAACCTGAGGAAATTCGATGACTGCAGGCAATGCCGGCAACGCCGATGGATGCGCGTACAGCTGAAGTCGGCTCTTACTACCACGGGCTGAGTTGGGGGCCGCCACCCCGCAACTGCACACTTGAGTACCTATTACAATTTGCAGATAAATGGTTCAGCTTGAATAAAAGAAATATGGCTTAGATCCTTCGATAAAAGTAAAAATGGAAGAGAGTACCGTACGTTCTACCAGCGCTCACTCAAAAACTGTACCGTGTTACAGATGAAATAATGATAGGGTATCGGATCATCAGAAAATTTAAAGTTTGGTATATCTACTTACGCGGGAAAATATGTGATGCCTTGGGCTTTGTTTTGGAGTTATTTGTACACCTGGTGAACGAACACGATTGTCGTGGTGTTTTAGTCGAAATCACACAAAATTATACGTCGTAGCAAGCACGCGCTCACAAACTCCAGCGCCCGCGCCGCCGGTCCGACTATGACTGAGATAAGGAAACATAGTTGAACCTAACTTGAGCCATACACTTTCGAGATGGATGGTAATGCCTCATCTCCCTTTTTAACTTTTATCGAAACTGAGATCCATTATGTATCAATTTATTAGGTATCAATATGTAATATATTACAAAACCGAAGGTAACAAGTGTTTCTTTTCTGTTACTTTTTTACGCATATTAAAGGTTGATGATGAGTACCTAAATCGAAAAACATGTTCCACCAGATGACCTTCCGAATCGAGGGCTGTCACGTAGACCACGACGTTCGCTACGTGCTGCTCACTGTTGACTGGATCCTGGCAGTCATCAAGATGAAGCTTGACTTCTTCAAGAGGATTGAGAGCCTGATGATATACTGAGGGCCCATATTTAGGTCCCCTCAAATTAAGGGCTACACGATATGTGTATTACCTACCATTTTAAATATTGCAATACCTATAGCTAAATACATATGAATACTTTTTTGTCATGCTGAGAATGAATAGCGTGGTCTGGAAATATAAATTATAATCTACGTAGGTACTTAATAATGGTAGGGTGACTGCTCTTCTATTTTTTTCCTTTGTCCTGTATGGGATAGTTAAAATAAATATTATATTAATGGCTGATTACGGTTATTTTCCTTATGCGAGCATGCTCGCGTGCTGCGAGCTGCGCGCGAGTTCAAGTCCTTGCCTACTATCATATTTTTTGATTAATAATATGTCTAGATGGGCTGTCAACGCCGCAGAAGCGTAGAAAAAATGAATCGTTGCCACCATGCCGATTCCCGTAGAGTCGATTCCCGCAACGTCGACTCTCGTAAAGTCGAATTCCCTTCACGTCGACCGCGCTGTTTTGATGTGTACAGTCGGCAGCGGCATAGGGAAAGTAAATAAAAACTTTAAGTAGCTGATAACTGTTATGATTCTATTACTTAAGTTGGTTATATAAAAATATTCTAAAAATTAACGCATTCACTGCCCAGCCTTGACACGAAAGTGTGAATAATTAATGTAATTGGTTTATCGCTTACAACTGATACACTCTAAGGCTGAGCGCAGACTTGAGTCACGGTAGTTTTATGTATGACAGATTTTCCTCACTTGAAGTTTGCGTGTCTTCATAATATTGGAAAGCAATACCTATAGTCTGTCTTCAGGTTATTGTGACTCAAGTCTGCGCTCAGCCTAAAGCTGAACGCGCACCGTATCGCTACCGACAGGCATCGAATTTCCTACAGCATTTTACTGAAATGCCGCACGCTCGGTGCCGCCCCGGTGCAGTAAAAAACCATGAGTAAATGCGATGACTGCCGGTAATGCCTGCCGATAGCGCCGATAGATAATCAGGGGGAGGTCTGCGTCATTATAGGGCCATTATACGCTGTCGCGGATGAGGAGGGTACAGACATATTAATAAAACAATGATCAACTATGGAAAAGTTAAAAATTGTTACCTGAAATAAAAATATTATACCTAGACCTACCGCGCCACAGAGGTCGTCGAATGATGATGATGTTGATGATATGAATATAAACGCCATAGATATTCTGAGTCAGCATCGGAGTTATTGGAAATCTGATGGTGATCCACATAAATACTTAAATGACCTCATCCTGATCAGTAAAGAATGCAATTAAAATTATCTTACTCAGTATCTTGCATTCAACATTAACACCTTTACTGCCCAGCCTTTGCGGGACACGAAGGGCCAGTGCTAAATGCTAAATACGCATGTGCTCGTGGACAATGAAAGTGTTAGTATACATATGTAGTAATATACATTATGTATAATATAGATTTTCAATAGTAATAGGTGAGTGACCACAGACGCAGATATTACGTATATTTTTATTACCTCGCCAAAATATGTATGTATGTCGACAGATATAGCACGATATATTTTGGTATACGAGTAGAAGACATGACGGCCGCAGAGCTAATGAGTGCAAAAATATATGTATATTAAAGCATAGCCACTGTCTGTGGCAGTTGCTATACCGTAATATATAGCTTACTATATTAATTATAATCATATTATAGCTTCGTCCGTTATGGGCTTTATAGAGCAAATTTTGAGAATAGGTATTAGTCAACATTCCAATGCCTGTATATTTTAAAAGATTTCAATTGTATGATAAGGAAAAATAATATATGACACACGTTTCTGTTCTTCGAAAAATTCTCGAGAAGTAGTTACTTACCTGTGTAAATGCTCTGAGGATTAAAGCAAGAATGCAGGTTGGCCTTGTGATGCGCGGGCGCCACCGCGTCACTGTTTTGTTATACCTAGCCTAGAAGCTAATGAAATAAATAAATAATGCTGGACAATTCACACAGCATTATATACCCCGAAGTTAAGCAGAGCTTGTGTTATGGGTACTAGATAACTGATTACATAATACTATACAATACACATAGTTTTTTTGTTATACATAGAAAACAACCAGAACACCCGGAACAAATATCTGCAGGTTGTACAAACATTTGTCCCAAGGCGGGAATCGAACCCACAACCTCCTGCGTCGCAGATGGACCTCCGCCCACCGCGCCACAGAGATCGTCAAATAAAGTACAAGGTGACTTAGACTGTTGTATGTGTCAAATGGAGGGTGGAATGGATAGAAATGAGTTGTTTCTTAAGGCTGTGGTATGGGTCAAACTAGCGCCGCCACCTATTTAATCTTATGATTACGTTTAACAAAGGAAATTTCAAAAATCCATCGTACAGTTTGTGATACCTATTATAAGCTTTTTTTTAATGCCTCTGTAATAGTTTGATTCTATTAGGTTTAGGCAGAATATCGAAGTTGCCTTTGGTGGCCACCAATACTCTATTTTCGATTTTCTGGCTAAACTAAATAGAGTAAAACTATTACAGAGGCATAAAAAAAAGCTTATAATAGATATCACAAACTGATACGATGGATTTTGGAAATTTCCTTTGTTCACGTAATAATAAGATAATGTAGGTGGTGGCGCTAGTTTGACCCATACCACAGCCTTAAACAAGGGTGCAGTTTTACTCCGTTCTGTAATTTTTGTAAAAGCAAAATTGTATAAAAAGACTTGTCAATAAATGGTTTACCGTAGGTTACTTTAATGGGATTTGCGCAACTACGTAAAACCCATTTGCTCTTAACTTACTACAATGTAGATATTTCCTTTATTGCTATTCTATTCCGTTTATGAATAAGCCATGGGGCTAGATAACAAATCCCATAATAAACTTTGCGGTTAAATATCATTGTTTATGTTGTTTTATTCAAAAGAGAATCATAAACAATAAATACAGAAATTAAAGAGCATGGCCATATAAAGTAGAACAATAGCCGAGGTCATGTTTATTTGTCATGATAAATTGCCATATTTTATCTTTCATTTTAAAATTTGACCAGATAAAAATTTAGTTCAAAATCGGTCTTGCCTATGAGCTTCATTTCTTAAGAAATACTTATCCATACCAAAATTATGCCACGTCTTGTATATGTAATTCGCCAATTTCATAGTCGAAGGTAATAAAATGGATGACTTGGCTCTACTATGATCTGAATACTTTTTACGGCGGAAGTATTATCTACGAGACGAGACTCCGATAGGTCCGATAGGTGTGCGATGCTGCATACTATTTCATATAAAGATTTTGGAAATCCGTAACAAGCTATGCGTTGAGTTTTGCGGCCGTACTCCGCAATGCGTCTTACAATAACTGGAGTAGGCCTCCAGTGCCGACAGATTTGAGACGTAAGCTTGGTTAGTTGTTGTAGTATGAAAAAAATAAGACGATCGCTTTTTGAAAACCTGTAAAAAAACTCTACAAAACACTTAGTATTCTGTTGGGAGACCAAAGAATATGTTTACAGATGGATTGTATGGTCCATATTTGATAGAGAAATCTACGAACATACAAAAAAATACATACAACCGAACATAGAACTTCTTTTGTTTTTCGATTCGTGATCAACAAAATAAAAAAAAACAAGCTAAAAAGCGTGATTTTTTAAACGGTTCTATGGACATTAGCTATCACTGAGTGCACTAAGCTACTTTTATCCAAAAACCAAGTAAACCAAGCCACGACTCCTAATAAACCAACACGTGGCTTCGTTTACTTGGTTTCTTGGGGCAAGTATAAAAATGTAAATGCGTCAAGTCAACGCCCTTCTTGCAAAACTTTCACTTATCATTTGAAATGCTAATCTAATGTTATGCAGTTTCTAGTAGAATGGGGTTTCTTTTCTTTACATTTTTCTTTTATTATTTGAAAAGTAAGTGAAAAGAAGATCAATATTGATAACACTTTATTTCTTGTTTGATAATATTTAACTTGTCTGAGTGCTTGTTTGTAAGCCTAAAGAAATAAAGTTTATTGATTTTTAGTTCTCTTTTTAATTAAACTCCAAGTGAGTTGCAAAAATTGTCAATAAATAAATTCAAACAAATTGTTAAACACATCCATTGTAGAAAGGCCTACTATAAAATACCAGATTATCTAGAGGATAAAAAAGCTTGGGACGAGTTTTGCTCCAACTCGAAAACTAACACTCTAACAAGGTAAAGGTTTCTGGTTCGCTTCTTTACTTTACCTTAAAAAGATTGAAGTGGACAAAAAATCAAAGTGATCACTTTATTTCCTAGTTTTACTTATGTAATCTGAGTTTTGTGACGTGTCCAAGAGTCCTGTAAGGTCTAAAGGAAATAAAGCACTTTGAATTTTGAATTTTGATTAGTTTCGTTAGCTGATTTACTATTATTTGCTTTTGTTATGCAGGGTCGTAGGGAGGGTGTGTGTGTATGAATGCGATAGGGTAAGGTATAAGGTAATTTCACGAAAAATCTCTCAATCGCCAGTGGAATACCTTTAAAATACGTAATAACAATAACAGCGTAGGGAAAACAACAACAGACGTAAAATTCAGTTGCATTTGCAATAATTCCAAGCCAAACATTTAAAATTCCTTATAAACCATTTATCTGTACGGTTCATGTCGTGAAATATATAAGTATTTATATTTATAGGAAATTTTAGGACTGGAAATTCTCGGATGTTATAGGTAGGTAATCTATTAAAAAACAAAAATCCTAGAACTCCATATGTTACCATTGTTTTTAAAGTGATATGGGAAATTTCATCTAATAGTCACATCTATCAGGATCAAAACTGGTTTAGGATTAATTAGAAACCTCCTGTTCTCTTGAGTGTTTATTTAGTATTTTGGTTTTATTATACTTTTCCAGGGAAATTGATTAAGAATATCTAAACAGCAAATATTATTCAAACTATCGTCCAGTTTACAGTCACACGAACAACCACAAACATCTTTGTATCAAATCATCAGTTCCCACGACTAGCGTAAAAAATCAACAATTGGAATCCTACGATTTTATCATTCGCATTTATGGTGATTTAGTACGGTCTGCTTTGAAGGTCACAGATTACATAAGCTGTTCTATAGACATGGCGATTATGGTCCACTGGCTTTACAATAAACCGTCTACCTGAGTGAGTCACGGCAAAAACGCTTGATACCCTGTCATTTGCGCGCTTTTGCCTTGCGCGCGCGCACGTCAAGGCATTCCGCTGTATTTCACACACATCTCGGCAATATTTTGAATGAAAAGTTGATAATTTAGCGTAGAGAAACATTGCGAGGAAAATGGTGAGGAGTTTCAAAGTGGTTGGGTGTTTTAAAGTGCCTAAACGTGTGTCTAAAGTGGTGCCTACTAATGATGGGGTTTACACGATCGACATGTCTTCGACTTCAACGCTGGATGTCACTGTAAGTCGACAACTTTATAATTGTTTTGAAGTCTTTCATAATATTTTGTAAAACTACCTACATTTGTCTTCAGCTTTCTTTCAATAAACTTTGTTATTCCACGAAGAAACGAAACTCAAAACACTGTATTCGTATTACCTTTTATCACACGGCAATTTGAGCCTTATTTGCGGTGGTATTAGGCTAGATATCAGCTGGTCGATGAGGTGTGTACAGTTGGCGTCACAAGTTTAGAACACCTACATGAGACAAGAGTAACATTGTTGGTGCAACTTGCTGCACTGTTATCGGTGTAAGGAAAACAAAAGGCTTGAGTTTATACTACGAAAGAATGGAGTGAGTCATTTTAGAAAAGATTGTAGGTATGTTTGAGAGGCTCTTACTTTACGATGATGGTATGAAGACTATATTATATTAGGTAAGGTACCTACCTAGTTACATATTATGCCGCCTTCTGTTCTATAGTCTCTATAATTATATCTATAACTGTCTCGTCTACCAACTATATTTCAAGTAGGTAAGTGAGTAATAAAAAACTCAATTCGGCTGTTTTTGGGGTTTCGAGATATGTTTCGAAACATGGTCTGGCTTTGTCCAGTGTACTTCTTTCTTATCTTGAATATTTCGGTAAATAAACAACTGTAGCTATTAACATATAAACACACATTATAAACAAGGCAAGTTTTAAAAATTTTATATAATTATATTCAGAAAATGTACCTAAGTCTGTTTTAATTTTTTGTGAAACATCAAATTATTCACATTTTCTTTTCGCCAACAAATGGTTACCTGGGAGAAAAAGCCGTCAGACCGTATAATATCCTACCTGTTCCACACCTACGACTCAACAAAAAAGAATGCGATGAATTGTTATTCATTGACGACCTCCTTCTTTTGCGTGTGTCAAAAAAATCTATTTGAGTTCTAGAAGGATCAATAACAACATCAAATAAATTGTATAGAGGCAAAGAAAATGTATGGAGGGAAGTGTTTGGAACACAATTTTTGGCTTCGTAAGTTGACGACCTCTGTGGCGCGGTGGGCGAAGGCCCGCCTGCGACGCAGGAGGTTGCGGGTTCGATTCCCGCCTCGGGACAAATGTTTGTACGATCTGCAGATATTTGTTCAGGGTGTTCTGGTCGTTGTCTATGTATAATAAAAAATATCTATCTATATATTGTATTTCAGTTATCTAGTACCTAAAATTATCAGAATTTTTCTAGATTAAAGTTATTAGAGATTCAAGGAATATATTGTTGATTGTTGTACATACATACATACTAGGTATGTGGGTACTGAGGCTAAATATAGGTATTTTATCTTAATAAGGCAGGTTCAGTGCAGTCGTTAATAATAACATTATTAACAGAAGTGAGAAATAAATTAATAATTTATTTTATCTGAGTAGCGAGCGAGGTGTCTCGTAAGTATGTATTATTATACATTATGTATGTACGCGTAAGTGTGTAGGTATGTATATTTAATTAATTATTCAATAGATTTACGCACCAACTGGTAGATAACAATCATCACAACAAATGCGATGCACCAACTGGTAGATAACAATCATCACAATAAATGCGATAGATGGATGGATGGATGTTTGTTAAAATAATTTCTTCACGTCAAACCTACTGAACGGATCGAGCTGAAATTTTGCAATCTAAACTTTCACGTTTATAATATTAGTGAGATAGTATAGGCAGGAAGGTACTTAGGTACTTACTTACTTACCTACTACGGGTTGTTTAACTTTGTAGGTATTCAATGGGCATTGTACAAAAGTAAATTTATTATTGTAAGTTGGTCACGTGATGCAATTATTTAGGTACCTACATTATAATGTGCACATTATTATATTCGATCAAATCAAGTTTCTATTCAACAAAATTTACATTATAATGTGTGCATTATTTATTATATTCGATCAATTATCTATTAAACAAACTTCTTTTTAAACCTCTATGGCGTTGTTTTATTTTGAAAAGAATAGTCGATTGTCCTCCTGGCAAGACATCTTCATGAAAAGAGCTGGTCCAAACTGGATGACAAAGGCCAGAGACAGACAAACTTGGAAGGAGCTAGGGGAGGCCTACGCCAAAAACGGCGACTACTAACTAACAATCAAATTCATTCACCTAAATAAAGAAATATAAACTTGTATATGACTAACATCAGTTTGTTCCACAGTAAATTGTTAAATAAGTTAGTAGGAAATGAGGGCTAATTTTATTTTATTTTATTTTAGTCGATTATCCTACTTCATAATATTATAGAGGTAAAAGTTTGCGGGGAGGGGGTTGTTGTCGGTTTGTCGGTTCATGAACCCACAACCCTCCGTCAGTAGGTACGGGATGCGCTGCCAATCGCGCCACGAGGTCATGTGATGTAGGAGTCGAACAACCCTGGGACTAAGGGCGACCACATACATTCGGAATTCCGTTTCGGTATTTCGATTCGAAATATTGATTCGGGATTCCGTACATATAAGAAACTGGGAGGCATGTCCAGGAGTGGACGTACGATTACGTGTGGAAACATAGTAACGTACTATAGTCACGTGAATATAAACAGGTAGGTAAACTCTGTTGTTAACAGACCGAGACGAACGTTACAAGGCAGAAAATCCGTTTGAAATTCATTTTTATAGAATCGTTGTACTATAGTGAATGGACTTGCAGGATGCTTATTGTGAGCAAACAAACGCTCTGTTGGTTTGATTTAAACCATTGAGGTTCTTTGGTAGATCTAGGTATCATAATTATTATCAGTCATAACGTCCATAGCTGGGCATAGGCCTCCCCCAAACGACGCCATGAATAGTGGTCCAGGCTTTGTCCAGGAAGCCTATTTGAATACTCCAAAATACGAAATTGCGTATTGTGGCATTTTACTGAAATGTCACAATACGCGATTTCGCTGCCGATAGGTGCGCGATGCTGCATACTAGATGATTTACTACATGATTTAGAAAATTCGATGACTGGCAGGGAATGCCGCGTCTGCCGCGCGGCTAGGTACTAGGCCTACTTTAGGTAGGTCTACATACCTGATTTCTTTGATATCTTGCTTTTAAATATAAAAAACAAACATACTAACGGGTACGTATGTAGGTCCTATAACTAATTTAATCTCTTACAGTAATGTTTATGCATTGAACTGTACCATGCGCAGGCTCGCATTGGAGGCTTTATTCACAGAATTTATAAAGATTTGTGCGACATATATCAATGTTACGTTACGCCCCGTAACCCCTTTCCGGGTATTGAAAGGGTCCGGTTTTTCATCCGATTGTCACATCGTGTGTTTGTCAACAATTTTTCATTTGCTAACAGATTGTCTACCCGACTGTAACTGAATTGTCAAATATAACAAGCGGAGGAAAAGCTGATACTGTTCTACGTGCTAAGAATACTAACATAAACTATAAACTGGCATTTCTGAAAGTACTTACCTAGGTATGTAGGTACTCTCGGTATGAAACATCAAAGGAATTCCCAGACCAGTCATTCAAGGTATTTCCTTCGAAGCCTACTTCCCCTTTGTGAAGTCTGCCAGCGGATTGTAAACTTTATGCCCGTAGCTTAAGCTGGAGTTTGGATTACGTAAGTTAAACCTTTAGTAAAGGGTTTGCGATGATAAAGGTCTAAAATATGCAGTGGCAGCGAGGCAGAAACAAAAAGGTATGCAAAACATGCGTGTTGTCGTGCAAGATGTTTTTTTAAATTAAAAATACTATTGGTTAGGTAGTCTTCCTATTAGGTATTATTTGATTTTAGGGTCTAGCTGGTTTTAATTTTTTATAACTTCCAGTTTTAATTATTCTTGATTTTAATTTACGATTAATTTGTAAAGAAATAAGAGTGTTTAAGGCGGCTCACCTATTTTATTTCATTATTACGTTATGTTGCGTTGGCCTGATTGAGAGTGATTTTATGTTGAAACACTGAGTTTTAAGTTGATAAAAAAGTTTATTTCTCCAGAGCTTAAGTGTACAATATCGAGTAGCAATCGGAAGTCCAGAATGACGGAAACGGAACTTAATTCTTTCCATAGTTATGTAAACGGAGGCATAGACCTCAAATATTCATTTTTTTAAATTTATTTAAAGGCTTTTTTTGACCCTGAACTAGTGCGTACTTGAAGTTGGCAAAAGTTTCCTTAAAACACAAAAGAGGAAAAAAATTGCCATTCATTTAAAAAAAAGGGCTTTATCGCTTAGCGATAACATCACCGAGACATCACCCAATATATTCATAGATAAAAATGGACAAGTTTGTTGGATGCCAACACGTTAAACAAAGTGATTATCAAAAAACCGTTGTGACACCTATCATAACTTCATAAGCTTTTTTAAATACGTCAATAGTTTTGTTGTAATAGTTTTATTTTGTATATTAAAGGCAGAGATGCGAAAACAGAATTTGGTGGACACCAAGAACAACTTCGCATCTCTGCCTGAGCTAGAAACAATAAAACTGTTACATAGTTTTTAAAAAAAAGCTTACGAGTATGATATGTGTTTGAAACTGCCCAATGATTTTTTTAAATTATTTTGTAATAAAAAAACATAATAACAATGCAGGACAATTCACACAGCATCATCTAGCCCCAAGCTAGGCAGAGCTTGTGTTATGGGTACTAGATAACTGATTAACTTAATACAATACATTACATGGATAGATATTTATTACTATACTAGAAATCAGAATACTTGGAACATATATTTGCATAGCGTACAAACATTTGTCCGACGGCGGGAATCGAACCCGCAACCTCCTGCGTCACAGGCAGACCTTCGCCCACCGCGCCACATCTCGGTCGTCGGCAAAAAATAGTTGAAGGCACTGCGCTGGTGGGATAGGGATTAGGGATATAATTATTTTAGAATTTAGGCACTTTCTGGAATCTGGACTTGGCGCGCGGAGCTCGGAGTGGCAACATCTCTGGTAGGACTCTGCCGTTGTTGCTTGGCGCTCTCAGTGTTAAGGTCGAGTGTTGTGGTGTCCTGATGATGTCTCGTGGAGAGACGAAACTAGTTGACGTCTTGCTTTGATAGATATTTTTTCATTTTGTAGTTGGCGTCGTTTTCTTCTACAACGCGGACTACATTTTGTTAAAACTTATCGGAGAAGGTTTTTTTCGCGGAATTGTTACTAAATATTTTCATCCTTATATTTTGCAATGGATTTCCGCAAAGTAACGCCTGAATCTATTATTTACTTTCTGAAATTTTAATAGACAATACCTACCTATAGCCTATATTGTCTGTTGAAATTCCATATAGGTAAATAGTAAAACCAAAGTGGTTTCTCATCAGCTCTTAGTAGAAACATTAGTCACCTAGACTGACTAGGTGCCTATTATGGACAAGATCACTTTCTAATGAATCTAATCTTGTTATACATACATAGATATACCAGCCTATATCAAGAAGTGAGACCACTGCTCAAGTGGTTTTTCAACAAGCTATCGTCGATGTTGTTTCTGGGAAAATCGAACGAAAGGAAACATAGATTTCTAGGTAGATAGTTAATAGATACTACTAGTGTTTTGAATTATCTACAATTGAAATAAAATAGAGCTTTTAATTTTTTTTATGATTCCTAAGGTTTCACCCAATAATAGCCTTATACCAAGGTGGCGCCACCAGCAAGATGTGAACAGCTGTATGGAGGGAACCCCTGGTATGCTTGGTTGCGTGACCAAATTTGTTGCCAGCAACCAAATCACCGACTGTTGGCGCAACTATTAATATTTTTAGCTTTTTGCTTTATAGTGCGTTACTCGCACTGGGTAAATCTTCTTCGAAAACTTTTTAATAATATCCCAAAAATTTACTTTAATATGTCCAGAGCTTACTCACTCCACGCCAGTTGGTGTAGGTTTTTGTTTTGGTGTTGCTCGCTTGGTAGCAAAGATAACACGGTAGTCGCGCCCCTCGAACCCTATTACTAAATTATGAACTAGAAACTTTACCAAAATCAAAATCAAAAACTCCTTATTTCTACTATTACAATAATTAATGTACATCAAGAAAAGGTCAAATTCTTAAAATGAAACATTGACACTGAACAAATGTCTGCAGATCGTAGGTACACACATTTTGTTCCGAGGCGTAATAACAATTTATTAAAAAAAATAATTAAGTAGGTACTAGCCAATGCCTATGCGGAGACGGGATGAGCTCGACCTTTTTAATGAAGAGTGGGCCCTTCTTGCTGAGGAATGAGGTGGTGATGGAAAATGGGGGAGAAACCTTTGCCTTGCAGTGGGACATTCCTGGCTAATAACTATAATAATAAAAGCACTGCTAATACTTCAAAATACAAAATCATATACCTGTTTTCAAGTATTATCAATAAGTCAGTTAATGAAAATGAAGTTTCTGTCTTGGCATTTTTTGTATAGGTACCTACAGTGCCAAATAATAAATTAAATATTCCATGGAGTTTATTAAGATTGAGACGCAAATCCTATACGGAAAGGACAAAAAAGAGTGTACCCACCGACGACGTGGCGAAAGGTAAAGATAAATCATAACCATTTCGCGGCCAACCAGTTCCATACCCGTTTTGATTGGAATATCGAGCAAGCCATTAACGACTGTAAACAGATAAAAGAATAATAATTGCCTGCGTGAATCTGACTCAAGGTTTTTGCTGGTTCTATTAGAAACAGGAACGGTACCGTCACTTCTTGTTCGAATAATATTTTTAAAAATCATATCAATCATACATAAATGTATTTTAATTATTAAAATCTCTATCGTTTCTGCCATTCCTTTTATTATTAATTATTATGGCAGAGAATTTACCTATCTTCTGATTATTAATAATCAAACGACCCATTCTTAGATTGTTTATGTCCCATCTTGTTTTGAAGGTCGAATACCTAGCTTACCGGCTTACGTGACTGCTTGCTAATAATTTACTCACGTAAACCCCGTCTGACCTCTGCATTACCTTAGAAAATATGTTCAGATGAATATCTTAGACGATTCGGGTAATGAAGACTAGAGTCAAAGACTTCAAGCAACAATCTATTTACCTTACTACGTTGCTTCACTCTGTCTGCAATTAGTTTTTTAGTATCCTACTACCAGCTGATACATCACTCATTTCGGATAGTGAAGGTTATGTGTGTTCTAGGAAGATAAGTTACCTAGTCTTTGTGAACAAAACAAGGTTAATAGGACAAGAACTAGTACCTAGGTTTTCTTCCTCATCGGGACACACACTTAACACGTTCCCGCTGAACATGCCTCCACAACTGGCGTAATCATGGAGAGATAAAATAATATAACATTAAAAACAACTTCTGTTATAAACTTTTATAATATTCATCTAGGACCAAAGTGCTTGAGAAGACAAATCCCACGAACTGAACGGGGTATTAAGTCATTTCGTTAAGGTGTTCTTATGGCTTCCAGACTTGATATCAGACCAGCTCGATGGTACCATGACATTGCATTGTCGCGAACTTAAATAGTAGGTACCTATGCCAAATTTCAGCTCAATCGAATGAGAATAACTGGTCAAAATTCAGTTGCAAGGTTTTTCCTACACATAATAAAACTTTAGTAGGTAACTACAATAATACTTAATTGCTAACAGGACAAGTTGAATAAAAGCTTGTAAAAAGGTCTAATCTAGCGAATTCAACTTTTTTTTAATTCAAAGACCGTCCCGCCATCTATTGTAAAGTAGCAGTAGCAGTAGTACAAATATTTTTACAGAATACAATACAGGTTAACCCACTTCGCGTGGTCGTTCACCGAATACAACGCCATCTAGTAGCGAGTGGAATCAAATGTTTCCAAAGTTAGCAAAGAAGTTGCTACGAGATTTTGCAAATCACTGCTACGATAGTGCTACGAAAAAACGTAAGCAAATTGTATTTTTTTTCGTAAGTTACGCAATGTTTGTTTTTAAAGTCTTTTAGGTTCTGTTTATGTTATTAAAATATCCAGTCGGTATTTTTCAGTCAAGTTTGATTGAAGTTTTATTTGTTATTGTAATGATGGATAGCTTTGTCCCACAGTTTGGTTCTTTGGAGCAATAAACAAACCGCATCCGTTAAAAGCCGGTGCGTGGTTCCCTCCAATTTTTTAATTCATTCCCTTGTATTGTGGCACTTCGTTGCTAGCCGATTCCAAGCGAGAACCGTCAGTCGGCAAATGCACTACGCGGTTACCGAACGTACGTTTCCCGCGCCTTTATTTTGAACGAACGCGATCGAATTCGAAATTCTAAAGTGTAACTACCAGGAACTTTTTGCTGAATTAAAAATAACAACACAGCTGTTCAAAAAGTTTTCAGTGCTAGTGTTGTGCTGGAATTTATAAAAAGTATTCGATAAAAAATGTTTTTTGAAATTGTATGCTCAGTTTGCCGGCGTTGAATTATTTCGTGTGGTGAGTATCAAGTTTCTATTGTTAATTGGCTGAATTGTTTTTATGCAGGCGCCTAATATTTTTATGACCCGTGCAATTTATGGGCTATTCAAAAGTCTGTGTTCGCTGTAAGTTGAACACGAACCCTTGATTGGTAACACTGCTAAAATAATATACATAAGTCGTTAGAAAATTATGAGCACTTTTAACTATGTACCTAGTTAGGTAGGTATTTTTTTTATGAGCCAATCGGACAACATTGCGCCATTTTAAAAAGGTAAATCTTAAAAAAATATTAAAAAAACCAACTTATCAAAATTTTACTCAGGTCATCGTTTTTTTTAAAACCTGACCTGTCATAATTTTTTTGGGTGGTGATAACTGAATCTTATCAAGGCATAAAGCATGATGTTTACTATCTAGGTGCCTTGACCTTTGCCAGCGTGAACTCGGTCATTGATAAAAGCAGTTCCTAGCGAGAGGCGCCACAAAGCAAGTGCGCTTTGGGTTCTATTTTCACTTAGAATGTTATATTTTCATCAGATTTTAATGAACGAATGCAGTTACCTTGTCAGGTAAATTAAGGTTATACTCTACGATGAGAAAACTACAAAATGACTGTTATAAAAAAGAAAATAGTTTAGATATCCTGATAAAAAAAAGGCTTCTAATGAATATAATGTAAGAAATAAAAAATGTGAGTAATTTACATGTGTTTATGTGTACAATTTTTGTTTGACTTTTTACCTAACTTTGTATTTAAAAAAATACGTATGTAAAAGGAAAAACTTATGAATTATAACAGTAACAAATACGATATTGTGAACGTTTGTTTTTTCTTTGTACGTTTTTTATTATTTATTACGTTTTTTTATACTACGCCTACCAATGACGTAAAACATGGTATTTTTCTATAAAACTATGCAACGGAAGTGGATACAAAGATTTATAGGTTTATTAGACAATAAAAAACCGTATGCATGAATGTAAAATGTATTTTGATTTCACATAAAAAGAAATTGAGTTATAAAATAGGTGGCACGTGAATTATTAAACATGTGAATTTGTATAAATATGTACTTATCTCATTAAAAATTATAACCAAACGTAGAACTTACCTATACCTAGCTAAAGCCTATCACATTATAAGTTTTATAAAAAGTCGATATATTTTTTATAATTCCCTATATTATAGGGTTTTTATTTATGTGGATCCCGCACAGCTCTAAGTTGATGATTTTTGTATAGCGTCAGGTTTCTGAGATATTTCATAGATGAAAATTCTAACGTTTTTTAGATGACAATTTTTATGTCCTTGCCACGGCGGCGCGGCGCGGCGGCGGCGGCACGAAAAATAAAATAAATAAATAATGCTGGACAACTCACAAAGTATTATCTAGTCTCAAGTTAAGCAGAGCTAGTGAAGAGTACCAAATAACTGATATAGATTATACATAATGCAATACTATACAAGGTTATAATATTTTTATGACACATAGAAAACGATCAGAACACCCGGAAAAAAATATTTGCAGTTCGTACAAAAAAAATCCCGAGGCGGCAATCAAACCCGCAACCTCCTGCGTCGCAGGCGGACCGGAAGAATTCTGCCCGAAGAATGTGCTGTTCCGGCGTTTTCGCGGACGATTACCGGTCGGTCGCACGCAGCACATTTGCGTGTCACACGTCACCGACACTACTACATGGCAGTAAATTGGTATATTTAATATGTATCTTTATTAACAAAGAAAATTACAATCATATAATAGAATTAAATTAAAACTAGTATTTACTATTGAAACAATTGAGCTAACTGCAGACTGTTGCAAACAATCTACAAGTAATTTAATATGTATGATACTAACCCTCAAATATTCAAACGCATCTCAGATTTAAGCTCATCTCAAGTCGCGATTTTTTGATAGTTTTCAATGAAAATCTTTCAAAAATTCGTCAATTGAGACGTGCTTATTATCTGAGTTGCGTTTGAGAATTCGGGCGTAAGGTATATTTAATATAGACCGTAATTTTTAAGTATTTTACATCCTGTACCAAAGTAATGTTGCCTGAAATAAATAATTTATTATTATACCGCCCACCACAGACGTCGTCGAACACAACTAAGGCCCGTATTATGAAAGCTTGCTCAGTTATCAAACGATGCTTGAGTAACGCTTTTGTATGGCATAAACGTCACTCAAGCATTATTCGATGACTGAGCAAGCTTTCATAATACGGGCCTAAGTTTTAATAATTCAAATTATGTTCTCAAACCTTCTAGTTTCAAAAAGTCAAAAGTCAGTAACTTTATTTCTTTAGACTTACAAAAAAGCACTTAGACAAGTCAAATTTTATACATAAACAGCTTTATAAATTTCTCTCTAGTTCTCATGATTAACACTCAAATGCGTTTAAAAATGAATAAGTTAGTACCTACCTTGTATGAAATTGATTTCACGGAAAACACGAAAATTTAATTAATGACCAACGATTCTAATTAAGGCATAACAGGAGTAGGAACATGATTCGTTTTTATTAGGTTGGTTATTAGTAACGCGCGTTAATTTTTGTGTGAAGTTTTGTGCTAATCACACGCATGATTTAGACGCGAAAATAAATTGTCAGTGTAATTTTGTGTAAGTGGAAATCTGTTGAGTGAAATTCAGTGTATTTCGATATGACCATGAAGGTAAAATTATTTCACTTGGATTCTTTAAAATGAACTCATTGTTTTTTTTTACTTTAGCATCGCTTCTCAAATAGGAGACAAGATATAATTTTTAACTATTTTTATAACTTTCGCTCTAGTTTAATGATTATTTTGTTTTGTTAAATAATTAAATCGGTGTTTATATGGCTATTTCTTTATTATGTATACAAAATTTCATAAAAATCGGGAACGTAGTTCCCAAATGAATCGGAAAGTACGTTTGTATGGGGGCTCAGAGGTTCGCACCATCTTAAGCTGTAAACTGGAAGGCCCTGAATCTCTAATCTCCCATACAAACGTACTTTTCGATTCATTTGGAAACTACGTCGCCGATTTTAATGAAATTTTGCATACATAATCGGATATAAACTAAAACGATACAAACATAGTAATAACTATGTTTGTATCGTTTTAGTTTTTCAAAATACTTTATCATTATAAAGTGAGAGCGAAAATTCATTATTATCCATTTTCAAGCGATTTTATTACTCTCGCTCTAATGATGATTATGTATTTTGAAAAACTGAAACGATACAAACATCGCTATTTCTTATCCGATTATGTATGCAAAAGCTCATTACAATCGGAGACGTAGTTTCCAAATGAATCGAATAGTACGTTTGTATGGGAACTTAGGCCATATCTCGCGAAGAACCGATAACCGCTGGGGTAAACGTGTCCTTGAGTGGAGTCCGCGACTCGGCAAACGTAGTGTAGGACGCCCTCCGACCAGGTGGGATGACAATTTGCGAAAGACTGCTGGCAGATGCTGGATGCGTCAAGCTGAACACAGGGCGCTATGGCGCTCATTAGGGGAGGCCTATGTCCAGCAGTGGACTAATATAGGCTGATGATGATGATGGGAACTTAGAGGTTCAGTCCCACCTTAAAGCCACAGCCTAAGAAGTATCTACGCTAAAATTAAAAAGTTGACAGTTGCTTCAACTAAAGTTGCTCTGTCTGCATAACGCCTTATACTCACTTTTTTACTGTGAAATTGTATTTATAGGTATCTAAGTGTTAAAACTACTACCGAACTCTCCAAAATTCAGACCTGTGTTACCGAGTAATAAAGTTCAAATTCACTACACATAATATTGCTCTACAAATAGTATAAAACATGAATAAAACGCAATTTTAACGCATTAGTATAATCTGTAAAATTCAACTCTAACGCCTTCTGAATAAAATTCAAAACATAAATATCCTACGCTGTCGGATGCAGGTGTTTATTGCACCGAACATTCGAAATTCGAATATCAATTCACAGTAAAGAACTTCCCGTGTATTCTACGATTGTGCTAAGTTATGCACCTTCCGGTTTTGAAAGAGGTTTTAAACTTTTTAAAGCTTTTTAAAAATTTATCTTTTTATAAAACCCTGATAACAAGCTTTTTATCCACGAGGTGAGGGTTTTGTTTTTCGAATGTTTTTATGTGGTTGGCACTCATTAACCGACTTCAAAAATAGTAGTCGGTTCTATTCTATGTTCTGCTATAAGTTTTTTTTTAATGTATGTTCGTCGATTTCTCCTTTAAAAAGGATTATCGAGGAATTCTCGCTATTGTATGGTAGGAGATAGATCATGAGGTGGTCCCATAAACAAGATAAAGTTAAAAACTACAACCCGACTACGTGAAAGTTATAAAAGTTTGAAACATTTACATTGACAAAATAGAATGACGTATCGGTCATATTTGATAGGCATAGAGTTGAAAATGAAAATAGGTCGTAGGTATTGTAATTTTTCTCTATGGGGCCTGCAGCCTGCGGCTACCTAAACTTTAATACGCGTTTTGAAGGCTTATTCGGGGTCGGAGCCCTAAATCCTATAGCCTATAACCATCGGGGTATTGAGACGAATCAATCGATACATAATTTGTTGAAATCGAACCAGTAGTTTCAGCGCTACGTGGGAACAAAGAAATCGGCCACGTACATACAAACATACAAACACAAATATACAAACATACAAACATAGGGTGCTAACCTCATAACCCTCCCCTGTTGGTAGTCGGGTAATAAAAAAAATACCGAGGGATCCCAAGTATTAAAAACAGCGTAGAATTATTTTTCCCGTCTTCCACCTGTAGACAAAAAAATTAAGTGAATAAAATCAGTAACATCTTATTCCTTATTTAATAATAATTCCTATTAAAAAAAAAAAAAAAAACCAGCCGCCGCGCTGGTTGCCCCAGTGCGAGTTACGCACTGTAAAGCAAAAACCTAAAAAATTTACATGTCCAAGTGCTTATTTTGTAAGCCTAAAGAAATATACTTAGACTTTGAATCAAGGCATTCGAAGTCAGACTCTAGATTTTTTAAAACAATCAATTTATTTACCTTTTTTCATTTATTTATGTTTCACAGTAAGTACTTATTTTATCTTAAAGCTAACTTAAACCGTAATTCGGTTTGTCCGTAAGCCTCCTCTATGATATACCTAATATAAATTTACTAATATTATGTACCCACCTACTAAGCTATTTATGTAAAATACAGTGTACTCGTACATAGTAAATGTAAAAACAACCTCCAAGCATCCAAACGGCTAAAGCGATTTTGATAACTGAACTACAGAAAATATACATTATCTGGTCCCTTCTCAGTTTCTTAGCGATTATAATTGTCTAGGGTTTCGCCCTCTCATTTGGCGAAAAAGGTGAAATGCGAGTAGTTACAGAGATGGTTTCTTTGTAGTTTTTAATAAATCACTTTTTCTCATGAAAATCAAAGAGTTCATTTGACACGAGTACCAATCTTATTTTAAAAAAGACAAGGATAGGTGCGCGTGTATCAACAGAAGAAATAAAAAAAATTGAGTCTATTATTTTATCAAAAAGTGGTCAAACATCAAAATAATGTTTTTTAAATTTGATTTTAATTAAAAGAACAATTAGTTAGCTGAGCTAGGTACCTGTAGATTATTTGCAACAGTCTACAGTTAGCTCAAGTGTTTCAATTGTTATTATACTAGTTTCAATTTAATTCTTATTTGTTTGACTGTAATATTCTTTGTTAATAAAGAAAAACAACTAAAGAAAGCTGGCACGATCCCTTTTTGTTTTTTGTATAATGTCAAAAACTTTTAAGACTGTCAAGATTTTAACATCTCTAGGTACTTACTTAAGCAACACCAAAACGCCACATTTTGTATAACAATAAAAAAACAAACAATTCTCTATGGTCCAACAAAACGCTATGTCAATGACCCACTTGCCGCGTTAACCGTTTAACCAATATTTCATAACCCCGAGAAATGTTCGATCAATAGATCACATCTCCCGGAGTCTATGGTTTACGTCCGTCATCTTGGATTCTCCCCTCGGCTAGTGCATCACAGAGACGGACTAAGGAAAGGCAGGGGTTGGGGCTTTGGTAATTCTATGTAGGAATACGTGAAGCGTCATTTGAAGCGTATATTCCGAAATCTTTGGTTTGCATCCGTCATCTCGAATTTTGGTTGGCCTGATGTTAATTCTAGGTATAAGTAAAACGTCATTTTGAGCACATATTCCGAAGACTATGGTTAATATTACATCCGTCAGCTTAAAATCTCCCCTCGGCTGGTGCATCACAGGAGGCAACTAAGGATAGTCAGGGGTGGGAGCTGTCATCTTGGTTTCTCCCGCAGCATTCAAAATATTGTATGTATGAGTAGATATTAAACATCTCTGAAGATTAAAATTTGTAACGATGCATCCGACAGAGAACCAAAGATAACGACAGCTCAAAGAGTAAGCAAGCTGAGATGGCAGTTCGCCGGCCATATCTCGCGAAGAACCGACAACCGCTGGGGTAAACGTATGTTTGAATGACTCGGCAAACGTAGAGTAGGACGCCCTCCAACCTGGTGGGATGACTACCTGCGAAAGACGGCAAGCAGATGCTGAATGCGGCAAGCTAAAGATAGAGCGCATAGGCATCCCCTTATGATTACATTGCCTATGTCCAGCGGACTATTATAGTTTGATGTTGATGATGATGATGATGAGTTATACTTATAACATGTTAGGTAGGTAAGCATTTAACTACCGATTCATAAATATAAATATTATTTTACTGCAGTGAAAGTAAAGTCCCTTTGAATTCAAGAAAATAATATTGAAGGCTTTCTGTAAATAATTACAGTTAATTTCATAATACGTGGATAAACTCACTATAAAACTTGTCTAAACAATAACATCAACGACAATTTTCTTCAAGAACTTATTGCTTTCAAATGGTTAGATAACGGCTTGCCGTATTCTTTAGTTTATGGTTTTACATTCCATTGCTACCAGAATCAAATACAATAAAGTTATACGAAGACAACGGGCACATCGCTTTTCTATAAATTTGAATAGCTAATACAAAATATTCTGCATAAATATTAAATTATAAAATAAATTAAAGTTCTCAAAGAGGTATAAGTACGTAAACTACGTAGGTACTTATTAAAAAAATGCCTGGTTATACGTTACTTTACTATGAAACTGTTAAATCAATTAATTTATTAGTAGTAGTACTTATTGCTTGCATGTATGTGTGCGTGTTTCGCATCATGAAGGTCAATTGAAAAATAAATAAATATCAACGTTGGTAATAAATTGACATCGTTATTGTTCTCCAAAATCTAAAAAAAGACGTCTGCGAATACACATAACTCTATTTTCCAAATGAAATCAGCACCTGAAAGGAGTGCTACAAGATATCAAGTTCCAATAATAACAATACGTCAATAGTCAAGTTATTCTATTAGATAATTTAACTGAATTATGATTATTGAACATCGGTGTCAAATCCTGTCATAATAAAATTTAAATTATTTTGTATTGGTACAATTGTTCTATTCGACGTAAGAGATGGAAATGAATTTTAGAATTTACATTCTTCTTGAGATTTATTTGTTTCATAAAGAAGTATTTTAATGATTATGAACCTGAAATTCCAGTATTAGTCAAAGGTCAGTGAAATAATTGTTATAATCATTAATAGAACACCTTTATATTTAATGAATTTTCCGGAGCTAATTGCATGACACTGTACTTTTAGGGAATTGAAATTCGGTAATTTCAGGCCATATTACTGTAAACTTACATAAATACATATTATATAACTATGATGACTGTAAATATATTTAAAAAAAAAGTTAATTTGACCTTGTAATAAATAAATGTTTAGCCTAATGTCGTATGCAATTTTGAGCCCCCTTACACCGACCCTGTTTTAACATCTCTATACACGCACCGTTTGTTCAGCTGTCTGTTTGTCTGTCAATCGAGCCGACTGCACATCTAATGGGGTTTCGATTATTGATTTACAAGTGTCTGCAGCATGCTTGAGAGGAGTGGGCAGTGCTATCAGAATTAATTAGCATCTCCGATCTGCCTACGGCAGTGCTTAACTGTTTTTAAATTAGGCAAGTTAAATGTGTGAAGAATTTGTTTTCGTAATTATCGTAAATTTAAGAATTTCCCTTTTAACCTAATAAGGAAGTCTAAATGTGAGTCCAGATTAAGTAACAAAATATGACGTACACATAACTATTTCATCATCATTATCATCATCGCGTTTTAAATATGGGCGAGTTACAATTTAATATTTTATTAATGTATTAATGTGGTCGTGTAAGGTATATAACACTAGTTTTATAACGTCAAAAAATGCTGCTTGAGAACGAATATAATGATTGATGCTGAATATTACTATTTATTAAGAATAAGGCCGGAAAAGAAAAAGATTTAACCAAAATCAATAAAAAATATCAAGACAAAGAAGTTTAAATACAGACCTATAAAGTAAACCACATACAAACACCATCTCTGTGACGACGAGTGCTTAATTCAGACTGCATTATAAAAACTTTGTTCTAAGGTACTTTTATCCGTACTGGTTTGAAATAAGCGATAATCGAATTATCGATTTTAATCGATGCAGATTGGTCCGTTGTTCTAAATCGGAAACTCCAATTAAACGCAGCTTGCTATAACCAGCAACTTGAATTTACAAATAGCTATTTCTAGCTTAGAAACTTAACCTGTGTTCCTTGTTTAAAGTTCTAGAGCGTGAGTGCAGTTTTGTCAATAAGAATTCTAACGGATTAACCACCGGCAAGAAAGTGCGGTGTGGGCGTTGCAAGGCGATATAAGGGGGGCAATGCCCAACTTACAATATTTTTGGAGCCATTGGCCCAAAAATGTTGTAGGGAAAATTGAGAATTTTAATAATATTGCAATCAATGTGGGAGTGATAAGGTATTGAAAATGGGGCACTGCGCCTTCGCCACAAACATTGTTGCCATACACACATGTAATTTGTATTTTGTTTTTCATACGTAATTTGTATTTTGTGACGTGTCCAAGAGTCCTGTAAGGTCTAAAGGAAATAAAGCACTTTGATATTTGATATTTGACACAAGGGCCATTTTGACCAAAGAAATGCAATTAATTGTGGTAGCAAGACCTCTGAGACCTGTACAAAAAATACAATAAGTCTTTGAGGCATCAATTTTCAAGTTCAAGAGAAGTGGACTCTTCTGGCGTTATCAGTTCATTTTATCTTACATCCACATTTGTCCTTTCATGAGAACCGTTTGACTGATAGGACAAAAAACACAAAGTAATTTGTTTGTATGAGATAAGCATTGTGCATTGTAGTCTTTATTGTGGGGATTGTGGGATAGAGATACGACTTATGTATAAGAGCATCAATTTAAAATTAAAAATAACTGTCTCTGTCAAAGAAGTGTCTTATAGATTTACATTGTAATTAGTTAGGTTTGAGTTCAACTTTTTTAATGCTACGATATGGTAAATAAGTTTTTCAACTTAAACAGTCTTAAATATGGATCCGGCTCCATATTTGAGACTGTTTAAGGGCACAACAAAATAAGTACTAGGTTTAAAATGTAACTTTGTGAGTTAACTACAAAATAATTAGGTATCTTAAAGATTCTTGAACTGAACTTTAACAGTCAATGAAATCTATGGTTCTTGAGTAAGATATTTATACCTAATTCAACCTATAAAACTATGGCGCTGTTTTTATTTCACTTTTCAAAATTAAAAAGGTTGCAGTACACACTAGTAATAAATGGCTTTATGTTAAGTTATATCATACTAGCGGTCTGCCCTGGCTTTGCAAGGGTATATTCTATCGCCTATGTTCATCAGAAATAATGTAGGATTATAATGAATAATAATTTTTCAAATCGGTCCAGTAGTTTCGGAGCCTGTCCAATTCAAACAAACAAATCTTTCCTCTTTATAAAATTAGTACCTATAGATAGCGTTTCTTTGTCCTTCCGAGCTCTGATACTTGTTTATTATTAGTATCATCAGGTTTTCCTAGGAAATATCTATTAGTAATTGACTTGTCAGTCCAGTTAATACATGAATCATTAGTTAGTGCTTTCTCAAAGAAATCAATTAAAATTCTCCTGTCGTCCCTTTACGGATGGACTAACTGTTAAGCCCAGTCTGGTTGTTGTAATTGACTGAACGTCCACATGCTGCTATAAAGTTCACAATTACAATTGTTCCAATAAAATTATCGAACAGATTTTTTTATTTGTTTTACCTATAAAAACTAGTTTTTAATACATTGTTAATAAAAAGGTTTTTACCACCGGCGCTATAGTCCGTAAGAGGTCCCAAAAATTTTCGGTTGAACCGACTAAGGGTTTCGTGGCTTAGTTGGTTAGAGCACACCCGTACTGAGGGTGGGGCGCGGGTTCGAGTCCCGAGAGAGAGGGTGAGGGGGCGCCTAGAACCGCACTCACCCTGAAGAAGTCCCTCGTTAAGGGATGAAACGTTGGTGTTCTTCCAACACAAATAAGGTTCGTAGTTAACCCGCATCCGTAATGAACTTAATTATCTTTAAACGTGTAGGAACAATAGAGTAAGTCAGTATAAAATAAGAAGAACAACTCGACAAAAATCATGGTGAACATTTCTAAACACTATTGATGCTCCAAAATGTTCCAGTTGTCTCATAGTTCAGACATGCAAAAGGACTGAAAAGTCATTTGCATCGTAGTCCATACGAACAGCAAAAGAGAAAATTTTACAGCTTGAATAAATCTATCTTGGGCTTTTAATCACCCACACCTTTCATGTTCAATTATTCAAATACTGTACAAAGCGCTTTGCAAAATGATTCAGTATATAAAACTTATGTTCAATGCTTGTCTGGTAGAAATCGCTTTCAGCGATAAGGCCGCCTATTGCACTGGTCATGTTTTAAAATTTAGATTTAAGGTATATTTTAGTTATGTTCGAAGTGCAATAAAGTGTTCATTCTACCCCACCGCCCACTGCGCCACATCGACGACCGATGTGGCGCGGTGGACGAAGATCTGCCTGCGACGCAGGAGGTTGCGGGTTCGGTTCCCGCCTCGGGACAAATGTGTGTACGATCTGCAGACTTTCTAAATTCTGCAGTACAGGGTCTTCTGGTCGTTTTCTATGTATAATAAAAATTATCAATATTCATTACGGATGTAAGCGGGTTAACTACGAACCTTATTTGTGTTGGAAGAACACCAACGTTTATTTATCTATGTATTGTATTATATTGTGTATATCAGTTATCTAGTACCCATAACACAAGCTCTGCTTAGTTTGGGGCTAGATAATGCTGTGTGAGTTGTCCAGCATTATTTATTTATTCATTCATTTAATGTTTGCGTACCTTTATTGTTCCGATGGACTCAAACGAGTTGCTAAGCTATTTCTGAATATCTACAGTCTAAGCTGGGACTTAGATTTATTATGAGCAATGAAATTTTATTGAATAGTTACCTACCAGCTAATAGGTACTTGCCGTGGTGCTTACCTACTTTCCTGACTAATTTATGAGTGGCTCCGTCCATTACATACTTGATAGATAGGTAATCAGTAACTTACTTAGGTTTAGGTACTACCTTACTCATTATAACTACTTAACGTGTCTATTTATAATTCACTACTAGTTTTTGCCCGCGGCTTCGCAGCGTTATGTCTATGGAAACGGTTAATTAAAGGTTATTTAAATCCTACGGGAACTGATTTCACGAACGGGATTCAAAATTCAATAACTTTATTTCTTTAGGCTTACAAAATAAGCACTTAGACAAGTCAAATTTTATACATAAACAGTTCTATAGATTATCAAATAAGAAACAAAATGTCATTGATTTTGTTCGCTTCAATTTTTTGTCCACTAGTGGAAGAAGCGAAAAATAAACCACTAGTAAGTTTGTATAATGCTTAAAATGTAATACAATGTTATTCGCCTATCTAAGTCTAAATATAATGTGATTTAGATACAGGTCAATATTTATATAAAACTAAGCTTAAGATTGTTCTCGTTAAATACTATTGTCGGTGCGGAACTGGGCGACATTTGGCCAAGCATTAACATCATTAATATAATCATCTATGGAGTTCTATCACTATGGTTTTCTTGATAAGATTTCGTTTTATGTACTGTTTAAATACCGGATAAAAAGCTATCAAACATAGGCCAGTCATACACCTAGCCTATGTTTGATTGATATATCTCTAGGCTTAGAGTTATATCAATGCAAAATTTCAGCCTGATCCGTTTAGTAGTTTTGACGTGAAGAAGTAACAAACATCCAAACTTTCGCATTTATAATATTACTGCGATGGTTTACTGCGCTTTAATGCCGGTCATCAACTTCGTTAACAGGTGTTTTAAATTGACATAAAATTAATCACTTAATTCAATCGATTTTTTTGATTATTCTATTTTTGTACGATAGGTTAGTAATAGTTTTTAAGGTTCCGTACCCAAAGGGTAAAACGGGACCATATTATTAAGACTTCGCTGTCCGTCTGTCACCAGGCTGTATCTCATGAACCGTGATAGTTAGACAGTTGAAATTTTCACAGATGATGTATTTCTGTTGCCGTTATAACAACAAATACTAAAAAACGGAATAAAATAAATATTTAAGGGGGCTCCCATACAACAAACGTGATTTTTTTGCCGTTTTTATAGTTAGTGGAACGGAACCCTTCGTGCGCGAGTCCGACTCGCACTTGGCCGGTTTTATTTTTTATTGAACTAGGTGGCTTTCGTTCGTTATGATAGCTCTCTTGTGACCGCCACTACCCGACCTTACAGGCAAAAAATAGAGAAAATATATAATTATTTTGCAAGACCAGTTCATTTGTTCGTTCAGAACTCTGAAAAATTTAAAAAAGTCTCTGTGGTGGAAGAATTTGATGTCCCAAAATATAAAATAGGGGAAAAACAGTTAGTACTTGCTAAATAATAATAATCTAGGCAAGCACTTGCCTAGCCCGAGCGAGCTAAGAGTCATCACCCCGAAAAAAATCCAATTTATAGGTATTCAGTACCCACCATATTTATAAATACTATTTAACGGGTTTTTATCGCGTTTAATTACCTTATATTCCCGACACTTCGACAGGTTTACACACTGTGATTGTGACACTGTTACACACTACACGTGGTCACGGGATGATTGGCGTACTCGAGTTACCGCCTCTGCGAAGCGGGGGCAGCATACTTGAAACTACCCTCACTTAGTTTTCGACATTAGGGATGTCCAACTGCACACTCGGACGACACACAACACTAACAGTGTCCGCGACGCACTGAGTAACCGGACTACGACTAGTTAATAGTTATGGTTATTAATATGTCAAAGACAGTTGATCTGTAGCTTGAACTTTTTAAGCACAACGTGATGGTATCTTCACCCACGCCAGCATAAATCATGTGGTCAGTTCTGGGTCTTAATTCCACTGCCACACCCACTTGATTACAATCTGTGCAAGATGTTAGTGTTGGATTTAACTGGTTAGACAGATACTGTAGGGACCTATCTATGATGTAACGAAAGGTCCTTCCTTAAGAAAAAAAATACAATAAAAAACCATTAAACTAGAAAAAACTTTTATGGCAAAGGCGAACTTAACCCTAAAAAGTGTTCTCTTCCAGCAAACCTTATTGGGAGAGAGAGACAAAGTTATAAAAGTGGGTACATGTGCATAAATAGAGACGACAAAATATTAAATTTTAAGAGTCATAACGATAGATAATGCTCTTTAACTAAGTAATTTAATTTAACTGTAGGTATGTTTTTACCTAAAAAAAATGTATATCAGCTTTTCCCTGTTACTGTTTTTTTTTTTCAACTAATATTATTCTCTTTTTTTCTTTGAAACTTCTTTATTCTTTAAACTTACAATACATTGATAATTTAATTTTCTATTCGAAAAGTGGCTGGGCAAGTTAACTTAGTTACACCTACAAAAATAACCACTTTTGTGAGGTGAACTCTTTTCAGCAAATTTTGAGACGAACAAATGAACATCATATTTTTGAAGCCTCGCTCCCGTAACGTCAATAAAGTACCTTCGTAACTTCACTTACTAAGGTCGGTACCTACAGGCTAGTGTTAAAGAGCGTAATGTAACGTTTTCGTTATGAATCTCTAACGAATTATGTAAATCCCAAAAATAATCGATTTCAGCGGGATTTGAACCCACGACCTTCCCTCAGTACCTAAGCTATAGAATCAAATAACCGCCTAGTCGAAAATCTTTAGGACTTCCTACGGACTCTAGCGCCGTTAGCTCCGCTTACATGGGAAACATTGAAGTTTATCCAACCTTGCTTCAAAATTCCTCAAATCAATTCAAAAATTCTGCTTCAAATTTTATCCAATCCTGCTTGCTAAAGTAGCAGACTAAAGTTATATTTAGTTCGTTGACGTTTCTGGTGTTGCCGTTGCTCAATTCTAAGGATTTTTTTGACGTTACATGCTTGCTGCGAATGGTACATTACGCCCGCCCAAGTAACACATCAAAGCAGTATAACGGCCGACTTACAGCATTTCTGTATCGTTTTCGCATTTTGAGTCAGTTCTTTAGTAGCATTACAAACGTTTATACGGCTACTGTAATGCTTATTTGGGCACAAATTATACGGCTTTAGATCCTAAATAAGTTCACAAATAGTTGTTTAATTGCATTACAAGCGCATTAAAGTAGCATTATTGTGGTCAAATATAGTATCAATCGCATTATAGAAGCATTATTATGGTCAATGAAGTTGCCAATCGCATTACAGTTGCATTATTCTAGCAATATTATTGATAATAAAGATGTTAATTGCATTACAAAAGCATTAGACTAGCATTAGAGTGTAGTAAAAGAATGATTGGAGCTATTTAAGTGATCACAGTTAGAACTAAAGTAAACCCTACACCATTGCAAAAACATCTCTAATACCACGGTACAAATGATATAATAATTTATCGTGGTAATTCAACGACTTTGTCTTGCAATGTAATAAGGACGATCACGGTCAAGATTGAGTGAGTGACAACAGTGTGGAAATTTATAATACTGGTAAGTTTTTGACTCTTTTGCTATTTATGCCATCAAATATTACTGCGCAATGTAGTTTACTGTAAATGTCTATACCAGTTTCATTGAAAATTTTCACGCGCCTTCGATATTTCAAGGTTTTGATATAAGTTGTTGGATAAAAATATGTGCGAAATAACCCAAAAAATGTGTATTCCTAGTAGATAACGAATTTTGCATAATTAACATAATAGTATTGTTTGTCGACTATTAAACTAAGTCATATTTTTGATTGCATAGGTTTATAGCTTTTGTAAATGGATCCGAATGATTATATTTTTTGGTTATAATATATTTACAAAATGGTGTCAGTCTATAGCAGCCCGGTGAGCCATTTGATAGGCTAATTAATGCCCCCTGCACTATAAATATTGTGACGTGAACAATTATTAAGCCAGAGGTCCGAGAGAAGGCTTTTGATGAACCACTGTAGTGCCATTGGCAATATAGTAGTTCTGTACGGGTTCACCGGTATACCAGTTGACTTGATGTAGATTGAAATTGTGCCATTACATGAACGCAATTTTAGGGATCCTTGAGCAAAACAAAAAACCAATTTCAGATTTTTTGTTTAATCCGTAGATTAAAATCGTAGTTTTTTCTATTTTGCTTCAAAGGTGAGCCTCTGAAACCCTCGCTAAGCTCAGGATTCAATTCAATACAAGCACTCGCACCAAAAACCAACTTTGCAGCCTTGCATAACAAATAACTATTTCTTATTTTCAGATTTCAGATGATTAATGGACTGCATTTTAAAAAGGAACAATATTCGAACTTATCGGCTTGCCGAAGCTGAATTGTCAATAATGGAAGAAAATTCAGATACAGACGTGAATGACACAGGCATGTTTGCACCTCAGACGACCGTAGTTCAAAATCAAGAAGAAATGAATTTTGAACTTATGTTTAAACAACTATTTAAATATTTTGTAAAATTTTTGGGTTTTCCGATTCTATAATAAATTCCAATGACTAAAGGTTTTATGTTTGGATTTTCTGAAATGTTACAGAGTATTGGCCGAAATTCTTTCTTCGAGCTTTTAAAAATTGGCAAACCGTCAAAATTGAAATTTAAAGATTTGCATTTTTTGTCACAATATTTTACGAATACAGAATAAAGAGAAAATAAATATGTTTAAACAGCTTTGCGCATTACAATAAGTCACGTGTATTTGATTGAAGAGCTATTAGCCGTACAACAGAATTCAGTTGGTGTTTATATATTCTAGCATTACATTGACTCACGTATAAGCTGTTTAGCAATACTAGGCTTTTACTTACCACTTAAAAGTGCTACTAAACAGCAAATGGCACTAAGAACAGCTCAAAGCTGTACATTGGATTTAAGGTGCATTATACTGGTAAAAGTTTATGCTTTTATGCAGCATTAGGCATTATTTTACAACTTTAAAATGCTATTATAGACCTTTAGGCATTAAAAACAGCTGAAAGCTGTACAACTCCGTTAAGGTTTGCTGCACTAAAACTAAAGGCTTTACCAAAGCATTTTGATATGCCATTATCCTAGCGTTATACGGTCTAAAGCATCTTAATGCTTTTGAAATGCCGGTAAAATGCGTCAAGATGCTCGGTGAACTTATATAAGAGTTTATATGGACCTTAAGTTCTACATACGTTTACAATTCGTTTGTTAAAATGCTTCCTGTGTTACTTGGGCGGGAACACCGGTCAGTAAATACTTTCTACGATAAATTTTAAATAATGGCAAAATTTATTTGCGATCCCTACAACTTCCTAAAGTATAAATTATACTTCCACTGCATAACCTTTTCTTTACAAGTGTAGTCTGATTAATATAATTTTCTCGTAATCAACCTGTCAACACTATAGTTAGAAAGTCGAACAGGGGTGGATTCGGGGCTTAAGGACGTGTTTTATTTGACTGTGCTAAAGACAAAATACCTGATTTAGGAAGACAACTTATAATCTTTGCTAGTTTCAACATGGTATTACGCAATGAACTATTATTAGGCTTATTTTTAATTCAGACGTTAAAATTACTAATTCATTACGGATGTAAGCGGGTTAACTACGAACCACTACTTGGTTCGTAGTTAACCCGCTTACATCCGTAATGAATTCAATGAATAATCAAACTACGATAGTTTTTTTAGTAAAATTACGAATTGTTCCCAGTGAAACACTACAAGCTGTAAAACACTACAAGTCTCAATATATTATCGTAACTCCCCCCAGACTGTTCATCCTGAATCCATCCCCGTGCAGGAATTTGAAAGCGCAACCAATGCATTTAAAAGATAGGTGTACGAGCGCGAGTCGAGGTTGTTCGGTTCAATGTAGATACCATGCGATTTATTACGAAGGAAATGTAGTTTGTAATCATCTTATATATGAAGAGGCACACACTTTAATGGTGAAGTGACGGGATAGTTTTCTATCAGATTTATACAATACAATACAATACACTTTATTGCACACCAAAAAAATACAAAAGAAAAGAAAGAATACAGGAAAAAATAAATAACAGAGTTGCACAATGGGCGGCCTTATCGCTAAGAGCGATCTCTTCCAGACAACCATATACACATGAATACGTATTTACAAAATATTTACACGTTTTACAAAATCAAAGAGAATGAGATCTGTAACTTAAAAGGCCTGAGGATGATGATTTGCCCATACAAACGTACTACCAAAATGATTTGTAATTCGAGCATATTTCCACTATATCTTATTGTTTTTTGTATTCGAATAGTATATATCTAGGTCCCTGTTTGGTTGTTTTCTTAATAATACACACCTATAATTAAATGTAGGCAAAAATATGCAAAATCGAATTTAACATATTTTTACGTCTAAAATGACATATTCTCGTCCAAATTGTTTTTAATACAAAACAAATAGTTTTGTATTAAAAACAACAATATCGTACGTTTTGTTTAGGAACATAGCTTATATTGTCTAGTTACAGAATAACAACACAATGTCAAAGATTCAACCACTTTTCAGTCATCGTTTTTGGTATTACGGAACATAATAATTCACGAATTGAAGTTGCGAGCAGCTGTCGCCGGATTCTTAAAAATTAGATTTTAAAAAGGTCAGAATAACATATATTTGAACAACTCCATGAGGAAATTTGTTTACTTGAAACTTCTGAATTTCAGATGTTTCAAGTTGTAGTAGGCTGAAATATCAACTTCACATATTTTTATTTTCGTGATTATGTTATTCTTTTTTCAAAATTAAAGAGTATCTATTACTTTATAATTCTATTTTGAAAAGGATAAAATAACTTTTTTTTCGTACTAGACACTAGCGAAATTTGACTACTATAACTTGAAACGAGTTTCACATGTTTCACGTTATAGTAGGCAGCTGTATTAAAAACCTCATCTTAAAATGAATAACCCTAAAAAAGTATGAAAACAAATAAATAGAACAATCTCGCAGTTTGCTGAAATCTTTTCATCGTACCGCCTATATCCGTTAACCGAAGATAACCTTATAACGATATTTTACCAAACAAAACAAACCCATAAATAATCACAACCACTTATCTACAATTGCATTGCATTGTATTTTTATTCAGTGAGTAAGAAAAGGAACAAAATATATGTACATAGAACTATTCGCCCTAATAACGGGGGGAAAAAGAAAAACATGGATAAGAAAAACAGGCATAAAAGCAGAAAAATAAACAAAAAGTAAAGAAAATTGCCACTAGAATGGAGTGAACCTTGTTTTTCTGTGAAAAAAATAAATAATTTATTACCTACACACTTTTTACGGAGCCCTATCGTAATCGTAAGGAAGGTTAGAGCGTATATTTTGACACAAACCGACTGCCCGTTGGTTTAGCGGTCGCGTGTTCAATCGCTATCATGAGGTCCCGAGTTCAAATCCTGGGTTGACCTAATATTGTTATTGGGAATTTTCTAGCATGAAAAAATCACAGCAGCCCTGAGATAGGAAGCTGGCGGTGTTAACACTTTCATGACCCTTGGATGCACATGTTCATCCGGTCCTCATCCGGAGCTCCCGAGTTGCGGCGGAGACCGGGCAGTGAATGCGTTAAAAAGAAAAGTCAAAAAACTCGCTGAGCCGTTGGTCCTACGCATGATCTCTCCCCGGTCTTGTTAGTCTATAGTTAGATTGATAGATAGAGAGAGCACCTGTGTTTACGTACACACTTGTGCACAGGTAATATGCCCTGCGCACATGGCTAGAATAGAATCGAATTTATTTTAAACTTCATTATGTGTATTTATGATTGAAAATATCTACAATTTTCATTTATAAAAATAGTAGTATTATATTATCCAGTAATTTATACAGTAATTTTTACACATAATACAGTACATTACATAATTTTTTACTATACATAGAAAATACCACGTAACCAATATTTGCAGTTAGTACAAACATTTGTAGCAAGGCAGAAATCGAACCTGCAACCTCCTTCGTCGCATGCGGACTTTCGACCGCCGCGCCCCTGAGGTCATCGATCTGTGTAGTTAAAAATAAATTATTTGTTAGTACTTTTTAGTAGGTAAAGTACTTAAGTACATTAAGTAAAGTACTTATCAGAATTAGCCGTTAACATTAATCCGCTCAACAATTTGCTTTCATCACGAATTATACCATAGACAACCCGTTAATCGACATCGAATGCTTACTCTACTATCTCTGGCTCCCGGTTACTGACAGACGGACAGACACGTTGAGGTATTCATATTTATAGTTTCGGATGCGGCGCCTATAACTAGTTTATGTTATGCATAAAATATAAGCTAATGCTCTTGTCTATTTATAGGTAAGCATATGCATAATTATCAGTTGATTCGGCTCAAAGTCGGACGAGTCAGGAATAACTCAGATAGAGAATGCTATCTAGCAATATGCTCGCCTTAGTACAACTTTTGTGTGATGAAGTCTTAGATACAAGTAAAATAAAACCGGACACGTGCGAGTCGGACTCGCGCACGAAGGGTTCCATACCATTATCTATAAAAACGGTAAAAAAATCACGTTTGTTGTATGGGAGCCCCCCTAAAATATTTATTTTATTCTGTTTTTTAGTATTGGTTGTTATAGCGCCAACAGAACTACATCATCTGTCAAAATTTCAACTGTCTAACTATCACGGTTCATGAGATACAGCCTGGTGATAGACGGACAGCGAAGTCTTAGTAATAGGGTCCCGTTTTTATCCTTTGGGTACGGAACCCTAAAAAAGGAGATACGATACGTTATCCCAGCGCTCACTCAAAAACTGTACCGTGTCACAGATGCAATAATGAGGTATCATTCTAATAAGATATTGCGGAGTTTCCTTTGTTATTTCGTTGCTTATTGTAAACTCCCTATAGAAGGGCAAAACAGAAACAAAATATTGAATATCCCCTAATATTTTTCTTTCATTACGCCCACTCACAAAAATACCAACGATAAGTGTACAATGCACAACCCATGTTATTGTACGTCCAAAACTGTTTGTACAACAAGAATGGGCACCTTACCTACCACCGTTGGGCGAACCTTTGTTGATTCTGGTCTTCAGTTGACAATAGCAATTGAATCTTTGATATCTTTTTGTGTTGCTAACGGGATGACCTATTGAGGTGGTTTCAAAGTGGGTCCGAAGGTTCAGTCAGATGAAGATAACTCGATTGACAGTTGTGATTTGACAAAAATATCTATCTATTTATCTAGTGTATTGTATTATTATCAGTTATCTAGTACCCATAACACAAGCTCTACTTAGGTTTTTTGTTATAGTGCTTCCCCGCACTTTGGGTATCTCTAAGAAATGACATAAGTTCCCAAAAATTATCGGTTTCGGTGAGACATTAAAATTTTTAATTTCATTTCTTAAAGCTCTGCTCAACTTGGGGCTAGATAATGCGGTGTGAATTGTTCAGCTTTGTAGGTTTAAATATCAACACAAATTTGAAGTGAATAAGTTTTTAAAAAGACATGTTGCTATACAGAAAGTTGCGGGATCCAATAAAGTGCCAGGGCTATACCTACAATTGGAAGTGCTTGCAGCCAATGTCCTGACTCCCATTTAAAAACGGCCAGGAGACGGGCACGATCTGCAGAGCTGGAGCACGTTTGTAACAAACTATTCCGTGTCAACTCTCACAGAGGCCCGTCCCATTGCCGTTGGGACAAAAAAGATCTTGGGGGAGCAGCATCGGGGTAAGCACTATACCAAGCCGTTCGATTTTTGTTTAACAAACAAAATTTGAATGAAATACCAGCCTCCTAGCACGGGGATTGTTGTCTAGGGTAGAATAGACAATAATGACATTGCATCGCAATACATTGCGTACATTATTGAAGTTGATGGAATGCATTTCAAATAATTACGCATTGGATGACGAAGTGACGTAATTTTTCTCTATTCTACCCTAGACAACAATCCCCGTACTAGGGGGGCAGGTCCAAATGAGATGGCATTAAAAATTATCAACTCGTATGGTATCTGACCACGTTTATATTTTCTACTCTCATTCTTCGGTTACGTACAAAATTTGAATCTAGCTAGATGCAAGCCTCGACCGTTATGTACTTAATTTTTTACAGTTTCCACTAATTTGCTAACTCACCTACTTAACAAATTGGTCATTATAGTTTATTCAGTTAGTTTGTTAAATATCGCTGCAACAAAGGAAACGTTAGGAAATAATTACCCAATATTATCTTTACGATATTATATTTAGTCACTGGAGGACAGTTTTCACTACCAGTCTGTCTGTAATTCTGTATAGACAGATAGTAAAGCTGCTGCCCCATCACAGCACACGCTGTGCACGGTCACGCATACGTATTTTAGCTGCGTGAGTTTGTCTATTGACAACGTGAGTCTACGTTTCCACTACAGCCCTCACGATACCTACATGAAAATTAACCTACGACTAATATACAACTGTTGTGCAGCACAGTTTTGACGTCCCACTTCCTCTCCGTAGTGAAGTTTACACTCGAGTACACTCGAGTGTGCGTGCATATCGTTGACAGCATTAAGCTGCGTGGGAGCTATTTTCGAGCATGCCACGCGTGGTGGCAATTTCATTTATCTCGTTTTCGTGCGTAGCGTGTTCGGTGGTTTCAGTGGACATTATAACGAGCATTTTCTTGCAAAACGAAGCTAGACACGCGTAGCCTCTCCGTGCGCAGCGGTGAACCCGCGGCTTAAAGAAACTATCATACTATCATACACTTGCGAATTGTGCCAATGGCTCGCGTCGTCAATTGTTGACAAGCTTAATAACGAACGTTGATGTGGCAATGCGGTAGAGTGCCACTAACATTTTATGAACGCAAGAGCATTATTGCTCGTATCAAACGGGTCATACAATGGTCACTTTCTTACATTATACCCTTTTCTACATAATTAGCTTTGGGATGGCACTTTAGGAGGTTTAGGTTACGTTGCCGTTGAAACAGCCCAGGAGATGCAGTCTCGACATAACGATCGCTAGATATTTATCGAGCTGTTATAATTTGCTCGCAATCACATTTGCCGAAATCGTAAAGGCAGTTATTTACGGTACAATATCGATAAAACTCGATAACTCCGATGTTAGATTTATTTTATTTTAAGAATTTGACCGATCTGTTGTATTTAGGGAAATAAATCGTTTTCGATTCTTTTGAATCTCGATTCTTGTGGAAACAATCAAAAATCCTTAAAATATGACCGGTTAGACTTTGCGACCGATGTCGGTCGCCATGCGATCGCTATCTATGTCGAGACTGCTCGCCCTGTGATCTGAATCTTAGCGATTCGAGGTCCAACGCAGAGCCAAGCGAAGTTGATCTAAGTTCCACCAAAGTATCTATGTATGTAATGGCCAAACATTTCTCATATATCTTGGTATGAGACGTTGATAGGTGCACTTGTTAACAACTTTCAAGAGATTTTGTTAAGCATATAACTTTCGCTTCTTTGCGCGCTGAGCCAGCATTGGCATACAATTTTACTAGAGATGTTCCGGCTACGACTTGGCCGACTAGCCGATTAGTCGGATGTACGACTATTTGGCCACAATCATTATATTTCCTACTCTTTTATTTAATTAAGGAGAAATAATGTACAAATGTTCATTGAATATTAGCAAATACGTACCTAGGTATTTTTTTTTGTTTGTTAAGGCGCATACCCAACCCACACAAGCGCTGCCACCTACTTTATCTTATTATTCCGTTTAACAATGGAAATTACAAAAATCCACTAAAATCTATTTTCGATTCACTGCCTAAATTAAATAGAATAAAACTATTACAGAGGCATTAAACAAAAGCTTATAATTATAGGTATCACAAACTGTGCGATGGATTTTTGAGATTTCCTTTGTTAAATGGAATAATAAGAAAGATACAATAGGTGGAGGCGCTAGTTTGGGTCGGGTATGCGCCTTAATTTAGAATTTTAGATGGGTACCGACTTATTTTGTTTGATGAATGCGTAAATGGATATTTAAGAATTATTAGATTACTAAAAAAGGTGCTTTACATTTTAACACTTGAACACTAAATAAATGAAAAGTTTTGATTTAATGTAATTCCTCCTATGTATTTGAAAAATATAAACAAAGTAAGAAGCCCGATAGTCGGCGGTCTTTGCCGAGTAGTCGCGGACTGCGAAAGTGGCCGGATAGTTGACTTTATCGACTAGTCAGAACATCTCTAAATTGCATCTCAAAAGGTTTAAGTTTAAGCGCTTGAAGCTGATAAGGTGCCTCTAAGTATACACGTCCAATTTGTCTGATTGTCGGTTGAGATTGTCTATGGATAGTTGTATTCGTAAATATACAAATCGTCTTTGGATAGACGAATTCGCCTATACCTACTTAATATACCTCTTTTTTCATTGGACCTTGCCATGGAATATGAAGTTTTCATACTAACTACACGTTAGGGCCCTTCCTTATACCGAAGGGACCTTTCTTTTTCCATTGTATACATCAGACAAAAAATTGGACGTCTACGGCCGTCCTAAGTTGGACTTTGAAAGCGATGTACCGCGAATACCGAAAGGTCAGGGTTTTTATTATTCGTGGTGAAAAGCAAGCGGCGCCATAAAGAAGTTGAAGTTGAGGTTACTGAAAACTAGGTAGAAAAAAAAAACAAAATTCAATAACTTTATTTCTTTAGGCTTACAAAATAAGCACTTAGACAAGTCAAATTTTATAGATAAACAGCTTAATAATAGTAATTATTATCAAATAAGAAACAAAATGTTATTGATTTTGTTCGCTTCAATTTTTTGTCCACTAGTAGTTAGGTATTATCTAAGAACAGAAAAATAACGTTGCGAAGCCACGGACAGAAACTAGAGATAAATATATAAATACATGACGAAGTCTAATAATAATAACTCATAAGTCTAAGCACTAATGACCGCCTATTAATAAAGGAATTTAAACGCCATGTGAAATTGTTTTAACAAAATGATTCATTGCCATTGCGCTTGCCTACTTATCGACTTAACTTACAGTTCAGTCATGTAGGGGAAAATAGCCCATGTGCGGCTAATTTTAGAAGCTCTGCGTCAGAGCGGTGACAGCTGATGTCTACGTTGAACTTTATAACAGACGTGCTGATAAGAAGGCGTAGATTCTAGGAAAAGTCGTCGAGATGAGGATGTGTATTACGCGACAGACAGATGGAAGAGGATTCCACTACCTACTACTCTTCATCTGCATTATAATCACAGGCTGCATCAGCTGTCTAGCCCACCATCTGGCTCACTCATAATTTTGTTATTGCATTTTTGGTGGAAGCGGAAACGAGTAGCATTATTTGACTGTTTTAAATTTTCAGATGAAAAACGCACACAGTTAGCCTAAAGAAATAAAGTTATAGTTTAATTTCTTTTTAAAATATGTTCTTGTTTTCGTAAGATTGTTTTGTTGATAGTTTGATGTTTTACAAGAACTAAAAGCTATCAAATCCTCTACGTAAAAATAATGTCCCGAAAAAATTCGATATCGGCAGGATTCGAATCCGCGCCTACAAACTTACTAGTGGTTTATTTTTCGCTTCTTCCACTAGTGGACAAAAAATTGAAGCGAACAAAATCAATAACATTTTGTTTCTTGATTTATAATTACTATTTATAAACTTGTTATTTATGTATAAAATTTGACTTGTCTAAGTGCTTTTTTGTAAGCCTAAAGAAATAAAGTTATTGACTTTTGACTTTTGACCTCACCTTCAGTATCTACAGGTGTGCTCTAACCAACTAAGCAACGACATCGACACGTGCTTCGTCGAAAATATCTGGGACCTCTTACGACTTAAGCGTCGTTTAGCTTCACCTACAGGGGAAACCTTGAAAGATTATCCAAAACTGCAACGCGGGACAAATAGTAACGCTTCAGGAATAAAAAATGTATGGAACCACCTAGGGATCATTCTCTATATAAAACCAGAAGAATTAAAACCAAAACCAGCCACGATAGACGGAGAAATCAGTGAAAATACCAAAATCATATAAATACAACCGAACTGAAACCTCCTCCGATTCTGTTCGAAATTCCTCTGACCTTTTAAAACAAACCCTGGGGACGTCACTTGTGCACTTACAAGTACCTTTCAACCACAAATCACGCTACATATCAGTCATTTTGTGTCAACTGATCTGTGTACTATCCAACCACAAATACATGCCAGTCATAAAAAAATACCGTGTGTCATCAAGAAAAACCGCAGTTGTGTATAAATTCTTAGGGCCATATACCATTTATTAGTCAAGGCGCATGTATGTTTAAAGTTCCTTTAAGATTTCGACGACCGATGTGGCGCGGTGGGCGAAGGTCTGCCTGCGACGCTAATTAAGTATTTTATGCGACGATAAATAAGTATTTTAATTTGAATCTATTATTTGATAGTAATTTACTTTTACTTTATTTATTTATATTTTATCTCTATAATGTATTTACGTAATCAAATCCAAGGCTTTCAAAATCTAAGGACTAAATAAATGTCAGTATTTTTTTCTTCACCAATTCTTTAAAAAAACACATTGTATCAATGTCTCTGATTCTTAACTGAAAATTGGTACCAGCATCTTTTACTGCATCTAACAAAGTTGCAACATCTAAATGTACATATAGGTACCTAGTTACATTTTTAATTAACTGTATACTAAACGGGCGGCATTGCAGCGACCATAAAACTTCTTTACGACCTTTCTCTAGAACGCATGTTTACTTCTGAATAACGTACAAATGCGCTGTTTCGCTGTTTGTGTATGCGCTTGCGCACCCTGGGCCAATGCTGAAAATTGAAGATGGTGAATCTGCATTCGCATGGAAGATAGATGATTCAGTATTGTGTAGAAAAAATTATGTCTTATTAGTGAGATTATTTATTATTTTATTTATTGCGTACCTTTTGTATTTGTTATTGATATATATCCGATAAATCTTTAATATGTTGAATGTTTAAAAAGTAATTATATTTTTTTTTAATATAATGTTCCTAGTCAGCTATATTTTTACCGAGATCTTAAAAAATCATAGATACCTACTTAGTCATATTTCAGCCAATTTACACCCAACCTTCATTACGATTATTGGCGATGAAGATAACCGTATGAAAATCCGTTCGGTAGGTATAAGGTGATTCGACGCGAGTTGGCGCGAGTTTTTTTTATTGTGGTTATAATTTTTTTTCACAAGCAATTAAACTAGCGGAAAAGTAATTTGCCGCAAATTCTAAACTAAAATAGTTTAGAATTTACGTTAAATTACTATTAACTCAAAGCGACATCATTCGAGCGGGTGACGCGCCTTAGATGCGGTACGCTACCCCGCGCCGCCGCCGTTACCCGTGGCGCGCCAAGTCACTCTCCATCTTGCGATGCTGCGACCGCGTAGCGTCGCTGTCGGCCACTTTGCCGTCCTGGTGTAAATTGAGCCTTAAGGACATTATATACATAAACATCCAGCCCTCCTACCGCACGGCATCATAAGCATAAAAAATGGGCTTAAAGCTCTTAATTTTTTGATACATTTTACAATGATAAAATGGCTTACCGCAAGCTTCAAGCGTCCGAGGACTGCCTGATATTTGATTTAATCTGATGCCATCAATTTAACATGCATCTAAACGTTACAAGTTAGTCATATTCAAATGCTTAACTTTATACTCTGCGTCAGTGTCAGTGTGTCAGTCAACCTTTAGGCGCACTAAAGCTTCATGCAACACTACACCTGCTATCGGAACCGTGTCACCGAACCCAGGAAGCACTAATTCAATTGACTGGCATGTCGCCGAATGCCTGCAAGTGCTGCTAATCCTTGCCTGGTTAACATTACAAAGGAGTGTGTCAGTTTGTTGCTAAGGGCGGTTTAGACTTGCGACATAGCCAGCAATATGGCTAAATGTTGTTGTAACGTTGGGTCATAATGCCTGTTTGAGAGAAATATTATTCGAAGCTTTTGTATGTCTTCGAGAGCTTGTATTAATTTCTCCTTTTATTTTTCGGTCACTACCAAAACTGCCGTCGTCGTAGAGTTTTCGTAGAGGTTTTGAACCGAGTGAAAAACTCTACTTTTCACTTTGATTGCGAGAAAATAAAACAATTAAAACTTACCTTTTGTAATATATTACACATTAAGAAAAGAAAAAAGTAAATAAGTTCCCAAAAATTTTCGATTTCGACCTTTTTTCATTTCTTAGAGATATCCAAAGCACTTTAAGAAAAAATATTACACACTGTTTCCAGTTCTCTACTTCACGAACATGTCGGTTTAAATATATTTCACGTTTTTTCGACCGCAACAGATCCGCTTTATTTAAACTATTTGTTTGACCTCCTGTTCCATTTGCATTATTATTAAATAAATTTTAGCTTGATGACATTTTATTACGCTCGGGAGTTTAACAACTTCGTAGGTATATAACGAGGTGGTTTAGTCCCTTAAAAAAATATACTATATTAGATTTTGTTGGACTTTTGTGGGTTCAATGTATCCAATTGATCTTCAAGTAATATCAGACTACATCGACTAAACCCTGAGTTTCATCTCGTCTAACCAAAGCCTACGCTTCAAATGATATATGACTAGCACAGGTTGTCTTGTTGTGAATACGTGTAATAAGCCCGCATTCATGTCAAATGTAAGTAGATGCCGTGGAAATTGCGAAAGGTAATGTAATGATGGCTTAGAAACTTTTGCTTGTGGTTTGGTTTCACTCAATGCTATCGGTTAAATTTCTTTGGTTGGTAGTCTGTTACTCTGTTATTTTTGACTTCTTATGTTATCTTATTATGAGACAATTAAGACTATTGAAGATGCTTAAAAAGGTGGGTACAGTAATTAGTAGTTTAAAAAAAAACTGACTAAGAAAATTACAATCAAATAATAGGATTTCATTAAAACTAGTATTTACAATTGAAACAATTGAGCTAACTGCAGACTGTTGCAAAAAATCTACAGGTAGCTCAACTGATCCATATCAATACCAGTCGGAAGCGTGCCCAAGACTAGACGCTAGCTGCATTGCCCCGCTGTATCCACCAGCTCTCGGGTCACGCGTCGCTTCGACCAGACGCTCAGATAATTTTTTAAAACTGACTTCGTATTTTTTTAAAGTTTCGAGGTTCAAATAGTAATTCTTCTGGAATAAATGTTTTATGGGACCATTTCGGGATTATTCTATATACAATAGTAAAATAATCAGGTACATAAGGTAAAAAATTTGAATTTATCCGTCGATGAATAGTTGCACAATTAACGCGAATTTTCGTAGAAATATACGGACATGTACTACTCCTGGGAGAAATACTTTAGGAGTAATAGATGGAGTAACCGATTCAGCTTTCTACAAATACAATACAATACAAAATTCTTTACACCACAAAATAAAGCTAAAAGAAACAGATATAAACATTAAACATAATAGTACAATGGGGCGGCCTTAACGCTTAGCAGCGATTTCTTAATTACTAGCCACGGAACCCAGTCTCAATAATTTACGTCACGCTCTTGTCTAATTGTTTGAATGTCAGGTGTTTTTCCCAATTAGTAAACCCATCATCATTTACTTTGTTATCTAAAGTGCAAAGGCGTTTTAAAACGTTCAGTTTATTTTGGGGTCATTGTTTTCTTATCGGAAGCTATAGTAGGTTAAAACGCTTTTGATTTGCCTTTGTATAAACAAATCTTAAATCATTTAGCTTATCAATGTAAACCTAACCTTTTATTGGCCGTCGGTAGTTGATTCAACCAACAGGAAGGTAAAACTTAGTTTTGTGTCTCTTCAACTGTGACGGTTGTCAGGCCCGAGCGCCGCCTTAACGCCTTCTCTGCCCAGCATCGGCGGCGCTGGTGCGATCCGGAGTGGGCGCCCGCTGCCGCCGTGACGACGACGAGTCGCTGCAGATGGGGATGTGCGTCTTGGGTCCTGAAAGTGTTAAAATCAAAAGTAACGTTTTTAGGTTTCCATACCTAAAGGGTAAAAATACTGATGTTGATGATGATGATAGATTATAGAAAAACACTTTCAGTTGGTACATATTTGCATTTCATTGCAAAAGCACTAGGTACAATCTAAATCTAGTGACAATTGTATTTTTTATGATTTATTGAGTTCTTTAAACAAAAAAAAAAGAAAATGAAAATATTTTGTAACAATTCCGCGAAAAAAACCTTCTCCGATAAGTTCTAACAAAATGTAGTCCGCATTGTAGAAGAAAACGAAAAAATTAAAAAATACCTATCAAAACAAGACGTCTTGCTTTGATAGGTAGTTTTTCATTTTGTAGTTGGCGTCGTGGCGTCGTCGCGACTCAATCTATTATTTATTCTTTAAGCAATCAAAATAATTTTGAAATTATAGTCAAATGAATACTTATCATCCTCAAATTAAAATACAATATAAACTCTCCATATCAATAAACAATTAATTAATTACGCACCAAGCGCATGAGCTACGAGTCAATGACAGTTTGACAGATGTCATAAAAGGTATGACAGCAACCGTCCCCCATAGCCGTTGGATCCACCTGTCGGATGACCGCATAACGCATGGGTGGAATAAAATATCTAACTTTGCTACTAGTTTTATTTATAACAATGGTTGGGGAGTTAATAACCTGAGCAGATTATGGTATCAGTTATCTTATGGAATGGGAACCAGGTTCCAAATGTGTTCTAAACCATTAGTAAATATTATACTTCTTTGATGCTAAATGTTTATACAGGGCGTTCCACGGCTATGCCAAATGGAGGGAAAGTTTCTTAAATATTGTAGACTAACGGTCCGCCCCGGCTTTGTACGGGTATATTCTATCGCCTATGTTCATCAGGGATAATGTAGGATTCTAATGGTGAAAGAATTTTGCAAATCGGTCCAGTAGTTTCGGAACCTATTCAATTCAAACAATACAACAAATAAATCTTTTCTCTGTATATTTTTATTTTTTTCCTTTAGTATAGTCCAGTAGCGAGGCTATAATTATTATAAACAGGTCTAGTTATTTTTTGTTTTCTCGTATCTTTTGTTTCTATTTCTCTCTACAGTACTAATGATAGTTATTGTAATAATGAAAATAACACAAATCAAACAAAAACAACAAACACGACGACCTCTATGGCGCGTTGGGCGAAGGTCCGCCTGCGACGCAGAAGGTTGCGGGTTCGATTCCGCCTCGGGACATAAGTTTGTACGATCTGGGAGATTTAGATGTTTTTTATGTATTATAAAGAATATCTATCTATGTAGTGTTTGTGTTAAGTATCTAGTACCCATTTCACAAGTTATGCTTGGCTTGGGGCTAAATAATGCTGTGTGAAATTTTTTGGTCATCATCTCTGATAAAAGTAAAGTCGAAGGTCATCATACATTTTTTACTTGAATAAAAAATCACAAATCAAACGAAACCAACTAACAATACTTGTGTAAAGTTAAGGATTTTTTAAGCTGTTAATCCTTTGTTATCCTGGGAGAAAATTTAGGGACCTAAAACGTAGAGTCACTTCTTTTAGGTGCGTACGAAAGGGCGCTATGGCGGTCATTAGGGGAGGCCTATGTCCAGCAGTGGACTACCACAAGCTGATGATGATGACGCCGATGATGTATGGTTTATTTGGATTATTTTCGTCACAAAATCTACACTTAAAATATACATAGGTATCTTAGTATTATTGCTGCAAATGGTAGACAAAACAATAAGATGGTGTCTTATTGTTTTGTCTACCATTCGGTTTTGTAATCCTAAAACGGATAACTGCTTTATTATGAAAGCACGTTTTGAGATATCCTAGAATTTTAGAATTAGTTTTGTTGAGAATATATTGTAATAACATTAAGATTGAAAGTTAAACATTGAAAGCATTTAGTAATTTTAGCTTTGTTTTACTCTTATGGCGAGCTAGTATACTACAATAACATGTAAAACATACCTACTTATAAAATGTTAATTGAGTTCTTGGACACTAAGCTAAAAATGGCAATTTTTTTTTTTTTAGTTAACAATGTAACTCATTTGTAGTTAACTATAGTTTCAAAGAAAGCTGATAAAATTTGCTATAAAAAGTTTTTTATTTTAAATCTCTAACTTCTATAGTTTAGAAAAAAAAACGTGTGATAGGTACTTAGTTTTGCAGGCCAGGTAGTTGGTGAAAATGTACCTAAGGTATCTTTATTAGTGGATAGATTTAATATTTGTTGTAAAGGGCAATAGTGATCTACACCTTGTAAAAATTTCAACTGTCTACTACCTATAACGGTTCGAAAAATATAGCCTCGACACAAGTAGAGCAAAGACTGCCAAAAAATTACGTTTTTTGTATGGGAGCGACTTCTAATTTTAAAGTTTATTTTATTTTTATTACTTCAACTGTCTACCTTACAGTTCATGAGACCTACAGACAGATTTACAGACAGACGGACAGACAGCAGAGGCTTAATAATAGGGTCCCGTTTACACCCTTTGGGTACGGAGCAATATTAGTGATAATATTTGTGAATAAATTGAATTTACTGAACCCTGAAAACTATAAATACTAAGGCATTTGAATTCAGTTTTTTTTCCAAACGAATTCATTATTATTAACACGCCTACATTACTCACCAATCTGTCTGACAAGTGTGGTGTATGACAACAGCGTGCTTAGTGGGGCAAGTCCAGTTGTGGTCATATGGTATGTGCAGTGCACTGATGAGTGTACTAAAACAAATAATAATAATGCATTTCCTACAAAAATTTAAGGGTACCTATTGAAGACCTGAGTAGCAAAATGACCGTTTAGTTGACTAAAATGTTTAAATAATATCCCTAAATTTATTTTTACTCTACCTAGTGGCAACCTTTTTATTAAGAAATTAAATTTAATAGTGCGGGTAAGCACTTTAACATAAAATAACCTTTTACTTCTGTGGAACAACAAGCAAACCTGCGGACCAGCGTAAAACAAACAAGACTGGAGTCCAGAAGTCAATCAGGCACACTCGTGCCCTGTCGACCCCCGTTATTTATAAGCGTGGAGATAGCCCGATAGCGCTTTGAAGTGCCAGCACATTTGTTCTAAATAATGACGGTTATTATGATTATTATTGATCAAGTGCCTTTTGGGCGTGGTGATTTAGTATTACCATTGGACCAAAGCTTTGATTCTTGTCGAGATATATTAGAAAGGATAAGATTCGACAACCTTGACCGGCGCGGGATAATTGTCTATGATATCAGATCACAGGTTTATTCTAAAACCTATCACAGGCACCAGTTCTCTCACAAAACAGGTCAGAGTCGATGGCATAAGTATCACACGAAGCTTATACTATAACCTATATAGTTCCTACTTATGTTCTTATACCAAATTAGTGTTCCTTTTAGTAATACAGGGTGTAACAAAATGAAGGACCAAACTTTCAGGGAGGGTTCAGCTTCGATCACAGAACACGGGAAAAATAGGTATTAAAAATAAAATCGTCTTTTTTTCGGTTTAAATAAATAATAACTGTGATGATTAGTATTGAATCTGATACTAACCCCCATAACGCAAACTCTGTTTATTTTTGGGCTAGGTGACAAAATACTACAATAACAGGATACGGGTACGCGCATGGCATAATGGGCGAAGGTCCACCTAAGTGAGACATACAGATTGCGGGTTTGATTCCGTCCCTAAAAGTTCTTCGCGTGTACCTAAATTAGTACACTATCTTAACGGTTAACTAGACACCGCAAAAGCCTCCTACACCACTATTTGATGCACCCAATAAAAGTAAGTTTTTATGCCTTTATCAATAAAGTATTTTTCAAAAAAGGTTTTACGAAACATAAAACAAATTGCTACAAGGCTGCTAAGTTGTAAACGACAGATGTTTTATAGGTGCAATATATTAAAAACTAAACAATCTACCCACAGGGAAATGTAAAACTATCAATCTATAAGGGCCTATTACGTCCTTACTTGTCACGTGCATTTCAAAAATGCGAAATTGCCCAGAATAAGAGTACCGGTATATACCAAAAAACACTTCTCTTCATATAGACAGTCTCCTCGTAAGTAGGAGATTTATCTAAACGCGCCAAAAGCAGGTATATATTATTGGAAATCATTGTAAAAATCCTAAGAAACCTCGCACACACACTTTGCTATGTCGAATCAAATCAAACGAAAAACGCTTTATTTCTATCAATGCAATAAATATCATCTCATCTCACTAATCTCACTAAACGTGAAAGTTTAGATGGATGGATAGATGGATGGATGTTTGTTCCTTTATCACGCCAGAACGGCTGAACGGATCTGGATGAAATTTGGCACAGAGATAGATTATAGTCTGGAATAGAACATAGGCTACTTTTTATCCCGGAATTCCCACGGGAACGGGAACTACGCGGGTGAAACCGCAACGCGCTGCTAGTTTACTATAAGACAAGCTCAAGTTCTTAAAACAAAACACTAAAACGGAAATAACGTGTTATTTTTTATTTCTGTTGGTACCTATGTAAAGTAAAAAACCGACGAAGGAACTTTTCAGCCTGTTAGTAGTAATTTTTCGAGTTGGAGCAAAATCCGTCCCAAGCTTAAGCTTTAAGCTCTAGCTAGATACACCGATATTTTAATTAAGTTTAGTAAGCCTTTTTGAAGCTGAAGACAGGGTGCTATGGCGCTCATTAAGGGAGGCCTATGTCCAGCAGTGGACAGATATAGGCTGATGATGATGATGATGATGATGAAGCCTTTTTGCACATGAAGATTTCGACTTTGTGTTTGAGTTAGAACAATCTTCAGAATAAATTTAAAAAAAAATAGAGTCTACAGCTGATCGGAATACTGGCTTTTAGTTCGGTTAACCAATTTTTTCCCATTCAACGTGACAATGCTGTCAAGACTCTGTGCCCTCTGCCTTCTGGTGACGATGGCTTAGATTTTTAGGAAGTAGATACTCGTATCTAAGTGTAAATATTTATTTTAATTGTTTTATTCTGTAATTGTAATTTTCTTAATAAATAATGCCTTCCTATCGTCAGAATTAATTTATATCAATTATTTTCTGCCTCCTTGTTGTTTTGCGTTCATTTTAAAACAGTTCAATCAATCTAAAGGTAGGAGTACATTTTATTTCGTAACCAGAAAGTAATTTAAGACCGTTCTAGTTCACCCACACTGATTTACAGTTTAACTGTGGTCTGAATGTAGTTTGTTATTGTTAACGTTTAAGTTAACGATTCGTTACTGGGTTTACGATGGACGACTAATCGTGTTTGCTCACTGCAATCTCACTGGACCATACCTGCCTATTACTAAGAATATATACGTATAAAATAATAATATATTTTATTTATCCTAGTAACAAAGATGCACTAATTGATTGAAGCATGATATTGTATCTATTTTATTTACCACGTATTGTGTATCGCATCGCATACCATTTTATGAAACTTTTTGGCAAATGTAACCAGAAATCTGCCGAACCCAGTGCCTCTAGCTAGAGCAAACAGTTTGCTGAGCGCAGCGTGTCTGATAATTACAACGTTTTTGTTTGGCTTTATTTGTCATCGACAAGCGGTATTAGAAAGAAGTTCATCAATTTCTTCCGAACTTTCTTTTAAAAACAATAAACAGACCTTCATTATGAATTATTCAAACATCATCCATCCTTGGAGTCGGGACCCTAGGCAGTGGCGGCGTAGCGTGGGCTGGCACCCGGGGCGTTTTTCTACCAAGCACCCCCCCCCCCCCCCCCCCCCCCACGGGAAACCAAAATTATGGAATCTCCTTGGGGGTTTGTTGACTATCCGCACCTTCAATTTCCAACAACAGGAATTATAAGTAACGGCGAGCGGAGCGAGCCGCGATATTTTTTGGATTTTCGGATGTTTGGTGAAAAGTAACTAAGTTTGTCATAGGTAACCTATAAATTTAAAGGTTACCTATAATTTAAAAAATAAATTTATCAATATCGGCTAGCGGAGCGAGCAACAATAGGTAATTTCGGAGTTCGGTGAGGTTAGCAAAAATACAAGTATTCTAGGAGCACGACGAAATTTTATTTTGGCTACCTACAACAAAGCTAAAATCGAACCGGCGAGCGTAGCGAGCCACCGAAATTTTTGTTACTTTTTCGGTTGGTCACAAACAAGTTAAGGAGAGTATAAAAAAATAATAACAGCGAGCCCTGAAACGTTTGGAGAAATTGCGGCGGCTGCGAAGATTGTTATGAAACAACAATAAAAGTCACCGAGTGGAGTGAGCCACAACCTGTTTCGAAATTGGTGAGGCATACTTAGCAAAAAAAGTAAGCTATGACAATGAATGAGTTTTTTTTTACGATTTACAACAAAATAAAGCACAGTACAATGCAATTACTCATTATTGCACAATGCACTACAAATAAAATAGTTACACAGGGCAGGGAAAGACTACAGATAAAGTTGTATGTAACAATGCCTTATCGGTTTGAGCGATCTCTGCTAGGCAACCTTTCTACACCCGATTTTAAAGTATTTAAGTTGTTATTTTGCAATGATAATTAAAAACGACGGCGAGCGAAGCGAGCCGCAATTTTTTTATATATGTCTGTGCGTGTGAGTTTTCTGTATCAGCCCTTCTGATTCCGATTTGAAGTGCCATCTGCGCGCCCCGAGGGGTGCTGAGATGGCACCCCTTGGAGCTCGGTACCCGGGGCGGACCGCCCCTCCGCCCCCCCCCTTACGCCGCTAGTGACCCTAGGTCCGTAAGGCATCGAGGCCCTCCGGGTCTTTAAAAAAATATCTGAGCGTCTGGTCGAAGGGACGCGTGACCCGAGAGCTGTTGAAGCATCTGGCACAGCGCATCAGTAGCGGGGCAATACAGCCGCGTCTTGGGGACGCTTCCGACTGGTATTGATATGGATCAGTTGGGCTACCTTAAGACACGAAGTTGCGGGCAGACTTAAAACACATGTATATTATTGTTACAGAGAGTATCCGAGCGGCCGCCCGCCCCCGTCACGATGCAGGCTCGGCACAGCTTCTGGTGGCACCTGCTGATCGACCTGCCCATCCTATTACTGGGTGAGTACTAACCCAGACTAAAGAGACTAAACTTGAGAGTTTGCACGAGTTTTCATCGTGAAATATTCAAAAACATTGTTATGCCCAACACGGGCTCATGTTAAAGTTCATCATTAAACTTCAGTACCCTTATATTAAGACATCCTTATAATGAACACAATGTTCAAAATGATCGTAATAAATAATCTAGAATTTAGATTTCCTATGATTTCTTCTACTAAACAGGTGAATACTTATACACCAACTCGTAGACTATCTTTGTTTGGGACTTATTCCAATGGCAAAGTTTAATTGGCAATGTGTATCTTCGTTACTGCCGGGCTATGGCTGTTTGCCTTTAGAATAGCGAGCACGCGGTAAAATAAAAATATAACCCAAGCTTTACCTTTTCATCCTACACCGACGTAAATCAAACTATTATCACACATTTCGAAATGTTACTTCTATTACGTTTAGACTCTTATCATTATCATATCACAGTTATCACGCTGCCGATTTACAAGCAATTTTGAAAGCGATGCAGTTGCTGCGTCGTTTCGGCGTCGCGTCGCTTTGAAATCGCTCGCAAATCACCAGTGTGTTAGGACTTTAATACCAGCCTTAAACGCTTGATTATTCAAGCAGGTAATTATAAAGGACGAGTCAACCACGTGTTAAATCTTTAAATCTATACTATTTGTCTTATTTAGACTAGGTCAAGGATTTTCTTTAAAATAAGTGACCCCTAATTCGTTTGTAAAGACATACAGAACCCTGACCTAAAGAGCTTGCGTAACGTGTGTTGAAGATTTGTACTTAGAGCCCTTTTCCTTTAAACTGTAACAATAAGGACATTTGTATGCTCATTAGCCAAGAACGGACGACCTCTGTGGTGCGGTGGGCGAAGGTCTGCCTGCGACGCAGGAGGTTGTGGGTTCGATTCCCGCCTCGGGACAAATGTGTGTACGATCTGCAGACATTTGTTCAGGGTGTTCTGGTCGTTTTCTATGTATAATAAAAAATATCTATCTATGTATTGTATTATATTATGTTTATCAGTTATCTAGTACCCATAACACAAGCTCTGCTTAGCTTGGGGCTAGATAATGCTGTGTGAATTGTCCAGCATTACTTTTACTTTTTTTACTTTTTTTTAAGAAACGGAAAGTAAGTAAGCACAAACCTACTAGGAGGTCTTTTGTAATACATTCAAAACCAAATCAACTAGAATTTTATGTAACAAAATGACAAAGCGGTGTTCATTTTTTTAAATATTATTTTTTGCTAAATGATTATTTGTTATACAGACAGCTGTTAGAAGATTTTTGTAAATAGTTCTCAATGTACCAGGAAAGCAGAAATAAAAAAACATAATTTTGCTAGAAAAGCAGTATGATGACACAATGTACTTTATCGATCCACTGTATCTATTTTTATAGCTATGTTTTATTCCAATATATGATTTCAAGTTTTAATAAAACCCTCTCAGGTTTTGCTGTGGGTTTTTTTTTCGACTGGACCGGGGAAAGGTCAGACGCAGGACCAACGGCTTTACGTGTTTGGGGACTAATAGGTAGATAATTAGGTACAAATATTTGTATAGGATACAAAAACCACTAGGTATTTGGCACCAGTGCATTATAATTTATGTAAAGTTCTTATAATTACCTGGCATTGTTTTAAAAATAAAATATACCGCAAAGTGTTGGTAAACGAATAATTAAAATGCATGCGTCATTAACTGCAATTTAAGTATTATTATTTCGGTCCATTGAATCGTCTAATTATAGAACGTACTATCGATGGCAAAAGTGAGAATAATTTTTTTTGTGACGTAAATAGAGTCAAGGTAGTTAAAATAAACAACCTTATTGAAACCACCTTCTTTCTTTTGTGAAGTTTGATCAAAATGTAGTGCATAAAATGGAATAGGTGTTTTAAATAAATATTTATGATAATATTTTTTCCCATATCAGAGTACAGTAAGTTTTATGATTGTAGTGTACTTTAGAATTGCAGCTGGCATAGATAATAACTTACCTACTTACATCAATCAATAACGCATCATAATTTAATATAATCAAAGCGGAAAATGCCATTAAGATTACTCTGTCATTGGTAGCATATTAATTAATGGATAAGTGAAGAGTATATAACGAAGGGAAAATAACTTATTTTTTTCATCGGCATTACTTAAAGTAATGAAAAAAAAAAATGCAAACATTTCAAACCATGGCCATCCTTGCACAAAATACAGTGCGAGTTGTACCTACTGAAGTAGCAAGGCAATTTTTTAAAACTTAAATTGAGTTATTTAAACCAAAACCACAAAAAAATATACTTTCAATGAAAGTTCTTAAGTTTGACTCAATGTTCAACTTTTTTATCTTATTTCTTAGTTTACAATGCCTGATAATATCAACTGTAAATCAGTACCGAGAACCTCTAACCAATTTGTGACTTAAATTACAATCTTTGAGGTTTTGGTATGTGGAGCCGGTGAAATGAGTATAAAAAGTATTTAAATTGCTCCGAATATTTAAATGGGAAAATGATGAAAAGGAATTTAAGCGACCTTTTGTCTATGACTGTACAACGTAGGTGTTCCTCTATGTTTAAGCAGCGGCATGTAATTACTGGGCGGCTGCAATTGAACATTCCTTGCGTTTCTTATTGTATGCGATTTGTCATGCATTTGTGCATACAATAATGGCACCTTTGTGATTACTAGTGTTAGAATTCTTCGAGATCAATGCAATGGATGATACATCGTAGGGTAACCAGCTGGAATTTTAGTCAGCTGATTTCGTTATGCAATATTCGATATAAAAATAAACGAACTCTTTTTCATCCAGAAAAAATAATAGTAAGGACGACGCGCAGTCTCAGTTCCGGTAACGTGTCCGCTCAGTTCAGTATCAGTGCGATATGATATTCTTTCATACATTCTCTATGAACGCATCCTCACATAACAGTGTCAGTGACGACATAGTGCTCGGATGCGTTCATAGATAATGTATGTGTAGCGACCTCTAGAGAAATATTGGCTGAACTACAAAGCTAACATCAATAGAGGTGGTCACTGAAGTTACATCAGAAAAACAGAAGCTAGCTACCTACTTAAGGCTGTGGTATGGGTCAAACTAGCGCCACCACCTATTTTATCTTATTATTGCGTTAAACAAAGGAAATTTCAAAAATCCATCGCACAGTTTGTGATACCTATTATAAGCTTTTGTTTTAATGCCTCTATCACGCGGTCACGTTGCCGGAACTGAGACTTCCCTGATATCTGTGAATCGACCTTTATTAGTATTTCAGTTTACATAGGTTACTTCGTACTCGTACTTCTTTAAAAGTTTCCACTAACAAATTCAGCAAAATAATCAGCCCAAGAAATAAACAACACCAATTGTTTTCGTAAACAAACCGATGTTTTGCCACTTGACTCTGAGACAGTGCATATTTCTTGAAATACATGTAGATTGTAGACGCTTATTTATAAACGGGGAAAGCAACAATAGCTTCCGGTAACACACTGACAGAAATAATATCGAATTAGCAACTGAGTTAAGCCACGGAACGGCCACGATATAAGTGATAAAACCGACCAAGTGCGAGTCAGACTCGCGCACGAAGGGTTCCGTACCATAGAAACAACATCTATAGAAACGGCAAAAAAATCATTCTTGATCTGTTCAGTCGTTTCAGAGGTCTTAGGTAACAAAATAAAATTCACATTTCACAAACTTTTGGCCTTATAAGTAGGATAGGTACAGGGTTAGTGGAAAAATACTACCTTCTAAATTTAAAGGTACTGCATCTGTCCATCTCAGTTAACACCTTTATAAAGTAGGTGTACGTACGACTAATGAGGTCATTGTTACGATTATAAATAAGGTACCAGTAAGTTCTCACTATCCCAAACATTTGATATGTTTGTTTTGAAGAAAACTGATACCAAACAGTTATGATACAGAATGGGTCACTGGCCATAAAATATGCAGGTACCTACTAACATCGGCATCATTTTACAACTAGTGGGAGCTTATGGCTTTGACTGTAAAAGATTATTCAATAGAAAGCTTAGCAATATTCATAATTTTTTAAAATTTGTAAGCAAGGTATTTTTTTATAGTGCGTAAGCCCTCGCAGAGTAATCAATCTCTAAGAAATTAAATAGGCAATGGTTGCCTGGAAGAAATCGCTGCTAAGCAATAAGGCCGCCCATTGTACTTTTATGTTTAATTTTTATATCTGTTTTTTTTGCTTCATTTTTGGTTTACAATAAAGAATGTTGTATTGTATTTTATTGTAGATAGTAACAATATTTTTTGATTGCGGCGGGACTTGAACCCGCTTCTTTTATACTCAGTACAGGTATGCGTAGCTAACTGCAGTCGATATCGAAAATATTTAGAATATTTTTTATTTCATTTGTAAGTATCCGAAGTTTATTAAAAATGTTTATGTAGAAGAATTTATAAGAAGGAATCCTTTTCTTTGGCTTAAAGTCTGGCATTTCTGAGTTCGACCCGGCGCGGCGGCGGCCGGGCCTTCGCCTATAATTATCAACTTACAACTTGCCTTTTGTTATCCTATAAAACGCTTTTGTTTGCCATAAAGTTACAGTTAATCGGATAATAATGCGTTTATAATAATTTTTAGATTACGTCCAAGATTTAGTGTGATTCAGTCGTATGTACTGACAAAGTTATTTATTCAACTTTTTATATTCGGGCAAACTGAGGTCAACGGTTTTGGATAAACTCAACTGCTCGCTTCATATATTAGTTTATCTTTTTGCCATTCAGCGTGTATAAAATACGAATAAATTCCCATAAAATTTACATGTAAATGTTGGAAGTGAATTGAATATCCATTGCACTCCGGAATGTATAAAAAGATTGATAACGAATATGTTTTTATACAAAGTAGCCAAACATTGATTTGGTCATGCGTTTACATAATGTGTCAAGTTCAACCCAAGTTTATCGTAATACTTATTTACCTATTTAGGTATGTATATGCGAAGTTATGTAACGTTGGTCAATACAGATGATTATTCATTATTCGTTTTGTAAAATATTGAAGTTTATTTTTTTGAGTCGATAAATAATTTGAAAACAAGTCAATACCTATGTACTTTGTTAGTGTGTGAGATAGGTATTACTTCATTCGTAATAGGCAATGGTTTTGATGAAGTCCAAAGATGATTATGGCTTTAAGAGGTATTCCATTACTAGACCATCTTCTTTTTCTATCACAGAGTAGCTAAAAATTCTTCCAAGTTGGTAACTAAAGGATGATAATCAAGAGTTCTCGTAGAGTAATTTTGGAAAATGGAAAAATCTACAATTTTGTTTGACGTTTCTTGCGATATCTACCTACCTATACATATACAGGGTTATTGTATAATGAATGAGTATTGATTGACTGAGATCCCTGTCTGATCAAGTGATCACTGTATCCCTCAATGATCTGTGGCAATATCCCATTGAGATTATATAGTAGTACTTTAGTACTTTGACCACCGATGTGGAGCGGTGGGCGAAGGTCTGCCTGCGACGCAGGAGGTTGTGGGTTCGATTCCCGCCTCGGGACAAATGTGTGTACGATCTGCAGACATTTGTTCAGGGTGTTCTGGTCGTTTTCTATGTATAATAATAAATATCTATCTATGTATTGTATTATATTATGTATATCAGTTGTCTAGTACCCATAAAACAAGCTCTGCTTAGCTTGGGGCTAGATAATGCTGTGTGAGTTGTCCAGCATTATTATTATTATTATTATAGTAAAGTAAGTAGATATCCTAAGTTTTTAATATACCTACTAAGCTAATCATATGAAAATATAATTTTTGGTTGGAAAATCTTATTGGGTCACAGACCTGACTTACCATGGCCGTAATAGCTTCTTATGTCTGCTATAAATTGAGTGTCCATGACACCTTTTACCCCCACAAGCCCTCACGTTACGGTGTCAGTTACCTACCTGGGTGGTCATCGTGACATCTGATACCTGTCAGTGAACTGTTGACATAGACGACACTGGGTTGACAGTTGACACATCATCACGATGTTAGGTACAGTTCAGTGCAAAAGATTATTAATAAGGTTCGTTGGATACGGGGTGAAGAATGTATGAAATTTAATTTTATCGAAATAAGCCATATTTTATAATGCTAGATTTTTTTGCAGCGCACTATTTCTTTTATTTCTAGTCAAGTTCTGTCAGTATTAGTCAGGGTACTAAGTCTATTAATTATTCTAATATGACCTTCGAATTGGCTTCCAAAAACACTGACTTGGACATATTTATAAAATACTAGCAGCGCCTCGCGGTTTCACCCGCGTAGTTCCCGTTCCCGTGGGAATTCCGGGATAAAAAGTAGCCTATGTCCTATTCCAGATTATAATCTATCTCTGTGCCAAATTTCATTCAGATCCGTTCAGCCGTTCTGGCGTGATAAAGGAACAAACATCCATCCATCTATCTATCCATCCATCTAAACTTTCACGTTTATAATATTAATGAGATAGTGAGATTGCAATTGAAAATGTCCAGGTCCAGTGTTAGTAGTTAGTAAAATTTCTGTAGTAATCTGTGGATAATGCGATTGGTTGTACATTTAGGATCACATTAAAATAAGACACAAGAACATTATGTAATAAGTCTACATTGTACAACTGTTTAATCCTGAATAAAGAAAATAAAAAATGTTTTTTTAGTAAATTGTGTTAATTTTTCTTAGTAACGAATTTTAACTTTTTTTCATCGCTTGGTATGTTTGTAAAAAAAATTACAAATACCTCATCATATAACATTTTTCGTCCTTCAAAAAGAAGGAGAATTGAACTCGTAGTCTCGTACTCGACGGATTTCTAATCCAACTTCCTACCACTAAGCATAAGCAACACAAGAACTTACTTATGCCACCTGTAAACACCAGGTGGTTATCCATTTAAGGACTTATTACGTTTGACTAGAGTCCAAAGAACCTTAATCATCATTAGATTATTTGTTCATTACTCAGATATTTATTGTTTATCCCATTATCTTAATGTTGTTATAACAGATTGAACTGAGTGCATTGTGTTTTGTACACATGGCAAATATTTATTGAACTCGTATCAATTATTGTTTTTTTCATTGTTCTGAATGATACCACAAGTGAATGCTACCATATTTAAACGAAAAACGTTTTGTCACTAAAAAAAACGAAACTTTATTTGTCCGTAGTAAATTTGATTGTACGGTTTGATAGTTTTTTACTTACTAAGTAACCCATAACACAAGCTATGTTTATTTTGTGAATTAAACAGCATTAAAAAAAAAGTTATAAATACTTATTTTCCCTCGGATAAATATCTATGGTAATCATTATTATGAAATGAACCAATTATTTATGCGTTTTGCTCCCGACTGTACGTAACAAGTTATGTGTGCTTACAGTACAATGTTATCTCAAGTTTGTTTGACGTAACACCTCAATAGCAGTTACAGTTTACAATGTCAAAGTTTTTTTACAAAGTCACGGTTAAGTTATAACCGTGAGGTACCGACAAAAACTTGATAATATATTATTACGCGAGATAGGAATGAAATTTAACACAAGTTAACATCTGGGACTTAAGTGCCATGAGAAGATTATAAAAGGACAGAGCGTAGATATTATAAATATTTAGTGCTATCTGTGCCGCAGCCTTGTTTGCGTTGAACGGCACCATTCAATTTTTTTTTGCGCTGAACTATTTTTTTTTCTAAATTAACAGTAGGTAGCCATGGTTACCCGCTATGACATCAGTATCTGTGAAAAATTGAAAAACCCGTCAAAATCGGTCCAGTTTATTCGGAAATTTGCCGGAACAAACAGACCGACAGACCAAAAATGTGTACAACTTTTATTGTTTAGGTACAGTTTAAGTACCTTTGTGGAATGTGTTTTTATATGCATTTATTTAAACTGAATTAAACTAAATTCGGTTAAAACAGTGTTTTATTATGAGTTCTCGCGAAAATATAAAATATACGCGATGAATCCGGCTAAAACAGTGTTTTATTAAACTCAATAACTTAAATTTTATGTCTTACTAATAATAACACAGCTAGAGATGATAATGTATGAATTGTGTAGCATTATTTATTTATTTATTTATTTGTATAGGTTACTTTTTGATATTAGGAATGTACTAACATCTAAACGCCCGCGCCATTTGCACGATTTATTTTTGCTAGACAAAAAATCAATCAAATCAATTGATTTTTTTTAAAGCTGTACGGCAAACATTTTCATACCTAATTATTTTGTCATCAAATTGTAAAATGTGAAAAATTACAGTGAAACGAAAGTGCAACAGGAAGTTATTATCTAGTGCTAAACGTTCGGTCGGTATAGGAAAACTCATAACTCATAGGTATTTTAAGTTCTTTCCTGTCTTATGTATCTTTTTAATTTGGTGTGCAATAAAGTGTTATTGTATTGTAACTCTATGGTAGAATGTTAAATAACCAAGCATAAAAATAGTTACATCTGAATAGGTAGTAAAATATCAATGTTAAATCTGAAAAAAGCATGTATCGATACTCTTAATTAAGTCTAACAATTACTAAGGAGTCTTGATGACACAGCTACACAGTGTAGCAGAGTCGTAGCAAAAAATACATAAAACAGGAAGTAGAAGTTGCAGACCCCCTTACACCCTGTAAGGGGGTCTGCAACATCTGGTCTCCCAAGCCAACCTAACCTGCACGTGGTACACCCTGCTAGATAACGAACTAGGCTCTGGTGAATATATCAAACAATCTTCATAATTTGATAACTCATATAAAATAGATATTTGACGACCGATGTGGCGGGGTGGGCGAAGGTCTGCCTGCGACGCAGGAGGTTGCGGGTTCGATTCCCGCCTCGGGACAAATGTTTGTACGATCTGCAGACATTTGTCCAGGGTGTTCTGGTCGTTTTCTATGTATAATAAAAAATATTTATCTATGTAGTGTATTATATTACGTATATCCGTTATCTAGTACCCATAACACAAGCTCTGCTTAGCTTGGGGCTAGATAATGGTGTGTGAATTGTTCAGCATAAAAAAAAGCCTTTATTTGACACTGGCAAAATTATGTCTAACCTGACCATATTGCCATCAACAAAGAATCATCATCAGGAAACAGAAGCAGTGAATTTTTTCTAATAACCCTGTATAATTAACTGAGCTAAAACAGTGGTTTTCTAACAAGAAAGATAGGAAATGATTAGGCAAACTAAACCATCCCAGTTTCCTTACGATTTCCTCCCATAAAGCGACGCTTTCATTGCCTCGGGTTATGACGATGACGTATCTTCCATATTTATATTTAACTTCTTCCTAATTTAGCTATAGCCTATATACAGGGTGGAGCAATGTTTCTTCAATTCACGGGAACTACTTTTCTTATACTACTTTACTAAGAAGGTTTGTCCTAATGAAACTATAGGTTTACTAGATTTGTCCCACGGATTCGTACGTGTTTTTTTCGAAAAAATAGTTTATGTCCTTCTCTGGGATACCTACACGTCACGTCAAATATATATTTGGAAAAGAGGTAAGTAGTTCTCCCTCACCTAAGACGTGGGGGATAAAGATAACTCAAAAGTTTTGTCACACCCTGTATAACTTCAAGTCGGATGTCACTCCCGCGATGTCGGGATGTTGTTATCGATAAAATCTGTTACATCACTGGTTGCGTAATTTAAACGTGCGCGTGTCACATCCCTATTTAGGAGTTAGAAGGGGACTGGTTGAGTTGTAAGTGATGTATGAATGAACTTTGGCAATGAAGAATCGTACGTAGATTCTGTGCTGAGTAAATTAAATTAAATTATAGTAGTGTTCTTGAGTGGAGACCGCAACTCGGCAAACGTAGTGTAGGACGCCTTCCGACCAGGTGGGATGACGATTTGGGAAAGACTGCTAGCAGATGCTGGATGCATTAGGGGAGGCATATGTCCACCTGCGGACTACTATAGGCTGATGATGATGATGATTAGTAAAGAAAATACAGGGTGTTTCTTATTGGGACCATTATACGTATGTTATTTTCTCGCATGATGTTGATGATTTAATGGCGAGATATTGGGTGATTATGATCAGTGATTAAAAACGTGACCGAGCCGTTAAAATATTGAGTCTACCGGAGAAATGTAGCCCATAACCTGTTTTTTTTTGTAGTTTTTTGACCTCCGTTTGATCACAATCTCACCTGATGGAAAGTGAAGATGTGGCTGACAATGTATCACAAAGGCCTAGAAGATACCTATTCACTCTAGTCTTGAAGAGATCCAGGTTGTAATTGACCGGAAAAACAGCAGCGAGCGTGTTCCAAACCACAGCAGTACGAATGATGAAGGTGGAGGAAAACCGCTAAGTACGAGTGGACGGAATTTCCGCCAAGTACGGGAGGTAATGCGCTGTGCGTCTGCTTGTCCTAGAGTGGAAGGGGGTTGATGATGATGTTGGGAGGAGGGAGGGCATTCCCTACAAAATGATGTCGGTCGCAATATCAAACACCCTGTAGTATTTTTAGTATTTTGTGATGACTCATTGATTAATAACAAAACATTTGAAAATGTATAACATACAGCAATTTAACATAACGACACAAAATTGCGACAAGGTCACCGTTCCAAAAGTATTGTCCTTGTATGTACTCGTAATTAAAAAGTTTTTAAAAAACCAAGCTTCTACGAGATTTGATATAGGTTACAGCGACCAACGCTTTTGTCGTTGGCTGTACAATCACCTTTATAAATTAGCGTGACGTCAACAGTAAGGGTCAGCTCACACCGAGACGCGACGAGACGCGACGCTGCGCGCATTTTGATTCAAAATATAACTTTATTTACTTCGAAATGGTCTTACTACGAAAAGGACTCTATTGAAGGAACTGTTAGTATAGTTCTGGTATTGTGTTGCATATGTATATGCATGTATATGCATAAACTTAGTGAAAGGAAGTTTGATTAGAAATCCGTAGAGTACGAATTGAATTCTCCTTCTTATACAGGACCAAAAATAAATACTATTCGAATAAAACATTAAATCAACAGGCATGTGTTAGATTAGATAATGTTTATAGTACTTATCCTGAAAATTTGACTAGAAATAAAAATTAAAGTACGTTGCTACAACTACAAAATATTATACTTGTTTGTTCTATCACTCCCTGTCCATCCCAAGGTTGGCTGACAGAGATCGCTCAAAGTGATAAGGCACCCATTGTACAACATAATCTGTATCAGTTCTATCCTGCTCTGTAACCGTTCTAATTGATGTGCAATAAAGAGTAAGTGTTTTGTATTGTGATACAAATTTACTATGAAAAAAAAAAGAAATGTATTGGCCCAAGCGTGGCGCAGCACAGCGTGTAAGCATGTGTCTGTATAGTAAACCAAATTTTAACTTGAATCAAAGTGCGCGCAGCATCGCGTCGCGTCTCGTCTCGTATAATCGCGTCTCATCACGTCTCGGTGTGAGCTGACCCTTTCAGCTAGGCATTATATTGTGGTATTCAGTCTATCTGATATTCCTTTGTAAAGCCGCAAACACACTATGTTCAATGACCCCAAGTACCTACTAATGTTAATTACTACCATGCGCCCCACATGCACTCTAATTTTACAAACAATTTCACGTATTTTCAACCTTATAGCTCTCAGAATAACGTTTATAGACCGTAAGTTGGCGAAATAGGTCACATGCAGTATGCTAATTCGATAAAAAGCATTCGTTCTTGTAATCTGGCATGCATGCAGTGACTGTTGCTGGTTGATTTTGAACTTTATGTTTCGGGAATAAGGTTGGTGGTTTTAAAGTTTAATGGCTAGTTCTCGTGTTGAGTTTCATTCTAAATGCATTGTGATTTTTTTTTACGATATTGAAGTAACCGCTAAAGGTTTTAAGGCATAATGGTTTAAAAGTATAAAAACGAAGTAGGTACCTACATTATCATATCAATATTATAAGTACCTAGTAGCTTAACGGGATAAGTTTTTATCCCGTGAAGCTTATTATAAAACAATTTATAATACTTTTGAAAAATCACGACTATCTACAATAAATTTTGGTGATATCTTCGCCAATTCTTAATAGATTTTTATTCTTTCATTGTTGTTTAAAGATTGTTTTTGACAGAAAAGTTTGATCCCCGAGGAATAATGAAAGAAAAAATGTAGAATTTTATGTAATTCGAGTTTTTAACAACGGGAATCCCGTAAGTACTGAGATCTATTCCTAGTTTGACAACCAAACACGCTAGGTTCGCCTCTTAAAAAAACAATGAAATAAAGTTGAGATACTTGAAAGAGGTTTTATACAGTCTCACATGCAACCTCTTCATTAGGCAAGTTACCAAGTGACTGCGATGTGGGCAAACGGGAGGTTTGTCATCAAAGGCGGCATATGCACGATAACTGCCAATTTCCTACATCGTAAACACACGGATAAGGAATTTCGCATTCATTAAATGCTTGGAATGCAAATAAAACATACTAAATACTTAAACCAATAAGTTTTCTAATCTCTAATTACGATAAGACATTATAAAACAGTTTTCTTGACGCGGAGTTGCCTCATTCTTTTTGTCTTCTCATTTTGATGATCATGCATGCATGATCAATTGATCATGCTAAGCCGAATCTTCGGCCACGTGTCGGCCAGTCAATAGAAGCTAGCCAGGAGCGCAGGACATATAGTGTACAAGTGTGTGCGCTAGATTATTATAAACATAACATTTATGTAAACCAAGATTTTAATTAGGTACTACTAGCAGTCTCGCAGTTTCACCCGCGTAGTTCCCGTTTCTGTGAGAATTCCGGAATAAAAAATAGCCTATGTGTTATTCCAGACTATAATCTATCTTTGTGCCAAATTCCATCCAGATTCGTTCAGCCGTTCTGGCGTGATTGAGCAACAAACATCCATCCATCCACCCATCCAAACTTTCACATTTATAATATTAGTGGGATAATTGTGATACCTACTCAATTAAGTGATTACTGATTATAGCTACCTTTCAAGTTGCATGGGCTACCTAGCATAAAGTGTTTTTTTTAAGATCTCGCTCGTTGTATTAGAATTGTTCAAAAAAATACTCGAATACTTCAAAAACGTTCAGCAGTCGACTTTTATGTGCTGCGGAGGGAAGGCTTTAGATAATTTTAACCAGCGTAAAACAACAAAACATCACCCGTATGTTTCCTAAGACGCCCCATATCATATCACATGAATGTAATTTCGACTGCATTCGTACCGCAGTACCAGTGGCCTAGTTTTAGAACGGAGATATAAACTGACTTTATGTGCATAACAATCAATGTTTCAAAGAAAAGGGGGTGAACACATTAAAGTGGCGATCACAAATAAGGCCTATCATGGCCGTAGTGATGAAAATGCCACCAAAAGCAAATGAAAAAAAAAATACTATTACTTGTATTACAACTAATTTTATAATGGATAATGATAATGAACTTTCGCGATGGATGCCATATATATATACTCATAACCACTTGAACGCCCGGCCGAACCGACGACGTTCAAGCGTGAAACGCCCGAGCCTGGCACACAAAAATAGAGGCGCCGCGAGCGCGTCCCGTTTTTGATTAAAAAAGGTTATATCTCGCTAACTAACTATAGCTTCACATAAAGAAAATATGCCATAAAAAAGCGAAAACTCTCAGAAATAATTGTTTTTACCCCAGCTATCAGATAACATAATTAAAGAGCTGTATTTATTTAAAGAAAATTACAATGAATACAATAAACAACTAATATTTACACTTAGATCTATTTTCTAAAACTGAAAGCCGTCACCAGAAGGCAAAGTGCCCATAATTATTTACTACGTTTTCTCGGATATAAAAGTAAGTAATTTGTCGTGTCGTTGTAGAATACAACAAATAAAAACTTTCCCACGAAGTTGCACAATATATTTATAACTTACAGAACTGAGGTAGAATTCTCCCACGGTTTCTCATAGATAAATTTAAAAGATATTTTGCAATGCCTCAACTAATTTTATACTTTGCTATTGACAATAGGTACTTACTGCGCCCTCAAAAGTAGAAAAAGTGCTATTTTTAACCGACTTCGAAGAAAAGTGGAGGTTCTATGTTCGGCTGTGTGTATGGTTTTTATGTATGTTCGTGGATTTTTCCAGCATTAGTGATTTATTTGCAGTTTTGTAATGGATGATCCCAAAGTGTTCCCTAAATTTTATCGTATATTTTTTTTGTTAGACGCATATTTTTTTACAGAGGCTCTATTTCTAGATATTTTCCGGCGAAGGAGCGTGTCGCGCCGCGCCGCGCCGCCATGCCAGCTTTACGTAATTAATTAATTTGCTTGTTTAGCTCCGACTCAAAACTACTTAGGTATACTTACATTTGTTTAAGAACTTAGTTAAAGGTTTATTATTTTTTGCTTTTCAGTTATTTCGGCTGTTTAATTTAAAGTTTTAATTTTATTTTCAGTCAGCTGCGAAAATATGTACCTATACACTGCCATGTTTTCAATTTGACTGAATAGTAAGTGTACGGTAAATTTGATAATTTATTATACCGCATTTTGACAAGCACGATGACTACTTTGTACGTAAAATGTGTGTATCGACTTTTATTTATAAAGCTCCGAGTAAAATAAAAGTGAAAACTTGGGACTGTATACATATCTGAGCAGCTGACTGTACTTAGTCTACTCGTAGCATTTATTTGTGTTCTGTTTTCTATGTTTATGTGGTACCATAACACATTATCTATCTATCTATCGTACTGTACTGGTACGGTACTGGTTGTTTTCTTTAACTTAGCGTTAACTATCAGTTAAAGGTTAATGGTGTTAACATTGTTAACATCTTTGGTTCATAACGTCATGTAGTTCAGTATTTAACTCACTTATTTGACTTTCTTTTTTATTTTTAGGATTAAATACAAAAAATAATTGGAAACTTATTACATTTTTAAAAAAGTACTTATTATAAGAAAAGTATTTTTTATTATTAAAAGATCACCACCCCCCTTCCACTTGAGGATAAGCAGACGCATACCGTATTACCCCTTACTTGGCGGATATACCGTCCACTCGCACTAAGCGGGTTTCCTACACCTTCATCATTCGCACCACTACTGTAGTTTTGAACAGGCTCCCTGCTGCTGTTTTTCCTGTCAATTTCAACCTGGGTCTCTTCAAGACAAGAGTAGATATGTTCTAGACCTTCGTAATACACCGTCGGCCACATCTTTACTTTCCATCAGATGAGATTGTGGTCAAACAACGGTCTATAGACTATAAAAAGAAAATAAACTGCTCTGAATAAACTTCTGAGAAAAGCATATAAAGTAACCTAAGAAATGAAATAAGTTCCCAAAAATTTTCGATTTCGGAGGGACAAAAAAAAATTTTATTTTTATTTTTGGGAACTTTATTTCATTTCTTAGAGATATCCAAAGTGCGGGTAAGCACTATAACAAAAAACCTTAAAGTAACCTAACTTCCCCAGTACCATCTATCTTGTTACCAAATTTTACTATGATCCGTTCAGCGTTTAAAAACTAACAGACAGACAAGTATAGATGCATAAATAACATAAAACGTAGGTACATATTTATTAAAAGTATGCAATTTACGTATAGCACGACTCGTCGCTCACAATATCTCCACGAATCTCACCATAAGTATACATTCTTATCTCAATTTCGTCTTAATACAACACTTAAACATTTAAATTGCAAATGCATATTCTATGCAGTTTCTACTTGAGAAAGTTTCTATATTTTCCGACGCCATTACGTCGATAAATATGGAGAGAACTATATTTAAGGCATTTAGAGCACATAGTTATAACAAATCATGGGTGGTTCTCACGGCATCGTAATAAAATATAGAGCACGAAAGTATGAACATTATTCTTGAGTGTGAACTTAAATAACTCGATATAGTTTCCAAAAAAAATATTAGTCCGTCAGTTCAGTTAGAGTATAAAAAAATATTGGACACGTGTTTTTTCTTTTGTCAATCAAACCAAAACTAACAAAGATACAACGCGTCAAAGTTTGGGGCTCGTGACGTTATAAAGTCGCTAAAAAGTGTTACCCGGCGTGTCGTCACGGGAAACATTAACTGGCTATATCTTCATATTTTTTAGTTTAATTGACAAAAGAAAAAATACGTGTACCTTCTGATAATCTAGCCGACGGACTAATAAGATTTTTCTAAGAATCTAGCCCATTGTCTGAATCTACTTGCCCAATGTCAACTATACAGCCTGCGCCGGGTTGGTGCAACATTTCAGTGTATTAATATCGTAGGTAGCCGACAATGTTTTGTCAACTGGTCGATACTCTACCGACTTTGGTGTGTAGACTCTATCAAATTCATGTGCTTTCGTTTTCTGGAAGCAGCGTCCCGGTTTAAAAGACTTTGTACACGGGGAGTAACTCATAGACGAAAGAGCGTAGAAATTGTAATTTTTGCTCGCGCTTACCGGACAGCCGATCATTGTATCCCGCTTTGCTTGAACTTGCAGGGTGTGGCCTGCTTGACTCCCAGATGCTACCTAGCCTACGTTCTTACATGTACCATGTACGAGGCGACTGTATTTACCTTCTTAATTTGGTAGGTAGTACTATTTATACCATAGAGACTAAGAGGCTAAGGACAAATCGAATTACGGTTTAAGTTAGCTTTTAGATAAAATAAGTACCTACATACTGTGAAACATAATTAAATTAAAAAAAACTGAATCTTGTACGATACTGTATAAATGAAAGACACGCACATAAATTACAATTTTAATGAATAACATTCATTAGTGGGCCTGAGGGGTGAAATTAAATTATAAAATAAACTAACGAATGTTCAAGAAATTAAATAAGTTCACAAAATTTTCGATTTTCGATTTCGAGTTACTCGAACCCTAGGCGGGTTCGAGTAACTAACGAATAACTAACGAGTGTTCTTTGGGAGGGTCGCAATCTGATGCAACCCTCTCAAAAAACGTGATATCACAAATGATGCGTGAAGATCACTTTAGCTCTACCTAATAGCTCTCTGTGTTCACGCCTCCAAGAAACATGCTCCGACACGGCTATTATTTATTAGCCATTATGGTAATTTTTACTCTCAACTGAACCCAGCATTTTCAAACTAATTTTCTTGAATCACCTATGCACGGTTATTCGTTTCATCTCGACAGTTTTATTCACCGTTTATTACCGTAAATGGTTTTTATGATTTAGTGCGTTTTTTAGTTTATTATTTTTACGTTTTGTGTCGAAAAATTATTTATGTTCCAATTGCAGTTTACGTAGATGATAGGTAAAGTAGACGCATGTACCTTGTACAAGAAATTAAATAAGTTCCCGAAATTTTTCGATTTCGGCTGGACTAGAACGCGTCGGGATGCGCCCACCAGTTCGAGTCCTGCCGAAATCGAATTTTTTTTGGGAACTTATTTTATTTCTTAGATTACATAGAGTGCGAGTAAAGGCTTATGCACTATAATACAAAACCTAACCTTGTACAACTTTACAATTTTACCTAACATGGTGTTCCTGAGTGCATAATTAAAAACCTAATTACTAAATTTAATATACCTACATTATAACTCGAGTTGGTTTATATCAAAGCACAGCGTAAATAATATTATCTCAGCTAAATCCGTTTATGCATACAAAAATTAGTTTAACTCTTAAACCTTACAGTCACCAAACAAATGGTAATAAGGTCTTTGTGAAATCAACCATCTTTGCTAAAAATAGCCGGAGCGCCTACTCCGTAAAACGATAACGATGTATTGTCGTCGAATTCGAAAAGAAGTCGAAAAGAAAAAACCGAATTAACATTCACAGTAAAAATAATAATAATAATAATCATCATTTATTTCAGACTATAGAACAGTTACAGATCTTATTTTAACTTATTCTACGGTCCATAGTAATATATACCTTAAAACGAACATACATACAATATTAAAAACTAAAATTAAAGACGCGTTATTTGACGGCGAGACGCAAAAAAAGTAAAGCATAGGTCGGCAAAAACACTAAAGTCTACGAACAAAAACGACAGTTTTTTAAAAATCTTTATTTAAGAGCTTAATCACACTACGATTATTCCGCTCGCATTCGCATCAATATCATTCCTAATTTTTTTATTGTACACACAAGAAACATAATACATAAAGTTATCAATTAATGGCTATGTACAAAGGCGAGCTTAACCCTTATAGAGTTTTCTTACAGCAAAACCTGAGGGTAATGAGATCAATGCGATAGAATTAAATAAATTCGGAAATCACCTACTACTCCAAAAAATACACGTACAAAAGAAATCTGATTGCTTTTACAGCCTACAAAAATTACTGCACACTCAAAGAAACTCATTTTGTTTTCCGTAATCTGGCTGGGTAGTAAATCTAGGTATCCCCCCTCTCTCGTTCCGCTGGAACACGATGACAGAGTTTTCCAACACTCACGAAAGGAAATTCGATAGAACGTAACTATAACGTCATGGCTTTGCACAGTAGACGAGAAACACAGGATGCGATATTATCTGCAAAAGTGATTACTTGAAGATAACAAGTCTCTCTGCTACAAATCACTGTTGGTACTGGATAAGAAGCAGACGTTCAAACATTACCATACACAGGCTAAATAAATAGATACTCCGTGTGTAGGTGAACCAACCTAACGATGTAAGACAAGCTCTTGGTAGAGTCTGACGCATAAGGTAGAGCAAAAACGAATGCTGCATTCAAACTTACTTAATGTAACACGCAATGTAATGCAAATGGAACATTAAAATTTCACGATTGTGGACGAACTTCGTGCACAAACCGAACTTATACCAACCTACACGCTTCGTTTTCCAGCATGCTCGCGAACGTAGCGTCAGTTCCTAGTAGGTTGTGTTCGCGCTCGTTTCAATAAAACCTTTTCACACTGGCGAAGCGAGCACACTGCGAGCCCTTTTGTGTTCGTTCGAATAACCAACAAATTGCGCCGAACTGACCTTGAAAAGCACGTAGATTGCTTGGAAAAGGCGCAGTTCGCGCTCGCAAGGCATCCACACTGATAATGTAGAATTGGTTTTCATTATACGTTACATTACACAAGTTTGGACTGCAAGTTCTTTCATTTCATGGTACTTTTCATGTTCATTGCGTAAGCATGTACGCGGCAAAGAGCCTTCCTTAATTATTTTTCGAAGTGTTCAGGTATTTATTGTCTACTAGCAGCGCCTTGCGGTTTCACCCGCGTAGTTCCCGTTCCCGTGGGAATTCCGAGATAAAAAGTAGCCTATGTTCTATTCCAGACTATAATCTATCTCTGTGCCAAATTTCATCCAGATCCGTTCAGCCGTTCTGGCGTGATAAAGGAACAAACATCCATCCATCTATCCATCCATCTAAACTTTCACGTTTATAATATTAGTAAGACTAGCAGCGTCTCGCAGTTTCACCAGCGTAGTTCCTGTTCCCGTAGGACTTCCGGGATAAAACGTAGCCTATGTGCTATTCCAGATCCGTTCAGCCGTTCTGGCATGATTGAGTAACAAACATCCATCCATTCATCCATCCATCCATCCAATCTTTCACATTTATTATATTAGTGCGATAAGTTTTCGAAAATGACAATTGATTTTAGACAATTCCGTCAGAAATGAAGATAATAAACGAAAGTCGATTCAGCGACTCACTCAAACAAAATGGCGTTATAAGAAAGGAGCTAAAAACAATTCGTTTTTAAGCAGTGGGTGAAGATGAATTATTTATGCAGTTTTGAATACCATCTTTAATTATTAATCGGTCACTATTCTGCTGGTCTTCTTTTCAGAATAGAATAATGCCACCCACTCAAGATTTTTAACCCATTCAATGCTTTCTCTTCGAATTAGGTTTTGCGACCGAAGCCGGTGTTACCACTAAGCATAACCGTTGTTTTGACGGTCTGTCATCATACAACTGTCATATTGTATTGAATATTTTGTGTCTGTGTGTGTCAATTGTCTTATGATTCTACAGACAGGGTGTCGCGTGTAAATGGTACAGCAGCGTTTATCGATAGCTAGTAGGTTCCAAATCTGATAAATTACATCAGTTTTGGTATTTTATCATAAATAACATAGCTCTGTTACATAAAATAAATAAATACCTAATACTGGATTATCCACACAGTAACATTTAACCCCAAGCTAAACAGAGCTTGTGTTATAGGTACTAAATGACAGGTAAACTAAGATTTAGGCAACAAGTGTTTTTGTCCAACTTGATTGAATCACCCTGTACCGTAATAAGTGCGGGGGCCCAATCAATAGGTCAGTGGTACAATATTTTATAGCTTCGGTTATTTACTATTAAGATAACGAAATTAATCGTCTGCTCTTTAGAACCTATTAATCTACAGACTGATCTACAAAATAAGACCCAAATAAACTGTATAGATTTCCATAAAATTTATTTATTTATTCATAAAGGAAAAGACCTTAGATCAGATCCGAGCGCAGAGTAGATATTTGTATGGAATTCGCCTAGAAAAGAGGGACGAATCCGGAACGACTCATAAAATTTGATTTTCCGTGTACGGCCCATCTTGAACCTAAACGAGTGGGACGAACTTGGAACATTTCAGTTCCATGTGGACAGTGGTGGCAGTGGACTAATATAGGCTGATAATGATGATGATGATGTCCGCACGAAAGAGCCGCTGTACCAAATCCCATAGAAAAATTAGACGTCTCGATATATTGCCAAACCGAATTCAGGCTCTGCTTTGTATAGGTCCTTGTCCTACTGGATTTATTTTCGGAATCTTTTAGAATTTTTCTCAACTAAAAGGTTAAATGCTGTTATAAACTTGTGGTTTCACACCAAAGAGTTTTCATCTTCCAAATTTCCGATTTCCACCATCTAAAGTTCACTGCCCTTCCGGGGACAAAATTAATGGGACTTTTTATAACCTAACAGACTATAAATCTTTGTGATTACGCTTTGTAGGATTCACCAAGTTATCCGATTTGGATATTGATTTAAAAGGGGATGTCTTTTTTTAGGGTTCCGTACCCAAAGGGTAAATGTCCTGTAGTACGGTAAGTGTTCCGTACCCTTTGGGTACGGAACCCTAATATTACTAAGACTCCGCTGTCCGTCTGTCCGGCTGTCACCAGGCTGTATCTCATGAACCGTGATAGTTAGAGAGAATAAAATAAAAAAGAGAATAAAATACCTAAATATTTACGGGGGCTCCCATACAACAAACGTGATTTTTTCCCGTTTTTATTGATAATGGTACGCGAGTCTGACTCGCACTTGGCCGGTTTTATCATTGGATTTGGTGGACAAAACTGGATCTATAATAAAACCATCACTTCAAAAAAAAAATTATTTACCTGTACTAATAATAAAATTTTGAGTCTGTTTGTAATGTCAAAATAACATCTTTAAGCAGGCATATTAAATTCATGATTCATGAAACAGTTTTTTAATTTGGTACCATACCTTTGGACCATGCCTGAATATTATGTAGTGTATGTCTACATAATATTCAGGTATGGTACAAAGTACCAAGTTAAAAACTGTTTATCTGTCTGTTTTGGTTCTGAGAAAAGGGTAAAATCACGGTAATGTTATCTAGTGTCTAAATAGACACTAGATAACATTACCGTGGTAGAGTCATTGACTTGACAGGACATTCACAGGAATTATGCCAATTTCATAGCAGGTAAAGTCGGAGATTGACCGGCGTTACGAGGCGTAACGTAAAGTGTTACATAACGGCAATTTTTAACGAAAATTTTATAATGTCCCAAAATCGCGGGTTCGAATCCTGCCGAAAACGAAAATGTGCGATGTATATTCTTTTACACCATCAGAAAGTAGAGATTTCAACGAACAAGAAGCCTACCGACTTTTTAAAAACTTGATATTTTGACGTGAGAATTTCCGATTGAAAATTAGGCTGCGATATTATCGATCTAGGTCAAAAAAGGGTGAAAAAAGTATTTTAAATTATAAAAATTACGGTTTGTTTTGGTATAAAAAGGTAAGTTTCCACCTGCTGCACTTACCGACTTCAATTTTTGTTATATTCTCTTCCTTTTTCAATGGGTTTCATCCAACTATTTTTTTTTGTTTCAAAAAGTCCAGGGTCGATGACCCTGGTCTAAAGAGGAAACACCGTGTACTTAATTCATAAACCACTGAGACAACTGACTACCTACTAGCGCCACTGAACTGATCTAAGAAGTTTGTAATACTTACGTACTGGTAGATATTCTGTGGCTTCCTCGGGCATAGACTATAAATAATTAATGGTGTGACAAATTATGAAGGAAGCCATGGACACTAACCAACTTTCGGCGTTATTTGCTACTGTGTGGCACAGTGTGGGTTGAACCAGTAAATCCACTTTTACTATGTGTTAATAGCATGAAACACATTAAACATTGCTTGCTGCGTATAATGGAGTTTTTTGTTGACATAATTTGCAGCTAGCTCTACTAGCTGCAAATTATGTCAACAAAAAAGAACAAACAAAACCTTAACTTCGCATACTTGAAGTTAGAATTTAGATATACCTAATTGTTACAATGTAAAAAATCGACAAGTACATTAAATTGTTTTACAATCAACAGCAGGAAAGTTAATTTTAAGTTGAGTAACTACTTACCTCAAAAAATTTAACGTGAAAGTAAGGTGTTGTTGCACAAGTAAAGGGAAAAATCCGAAAACCGTAAATTTGTTGTAAATTCACAAAAAAAAAGCTTCTACAAGTTGATAGTTATATTACAGGGGGTTCGAGTCCTGCCGAAATCGAAAATTTTTGGGAACTTATTTAATTTCTTAGAGACCAGAGTGCGAGGACTTTCGCATTATAATACAAAACCTTATGATGCTGGTGATGTAGATTTGCAGCTAAGTATTGTGTTACCTGCTTAGCAAAGTTTCATAACAATGTGATTAGTGGCAGAAATCTTTCTGCACTTTCTCCTATAAAATCTTAGTGTTTAAATAATGATAAACTGTGAAAGCCGGACTGTTACGGTTATATCATGCGTCATTTACACGTCGTCGCAATAATAATTTAAGTGTTATTACTTAAGAGGCCTGCGGATGATGATTTGCCCATACAAACGTACTATCAAAAATGATTTGTAATTCGAGCATATTTCCACTATATCATGTTGGTTTTTTCTTAATAATACACACCTATAATGAAATGTAAGCAAAAATATGCAAAACCGAATTTATCATATTTTTACGTCTAAAATGACATGTTTTCGTCCTAGTTTGACAAGCAAACACGCTAGGTTCGTCTCTTAACGTCGTATATTAAAAACAACAATATCGTACATTTTGTTTGTTTAGGAACATAGCTTATATTGTCTAGTTACAGAATAACAACACATTTTTGGTATTACGGAACATAATAATTCACGAATTGAAGTTGCGAGCAGCTGTCGCCGGATTCTTAAGAGGGCTCAATGCGTGCCACTTTGTGAAAATGATAGGCATAGGATTTCGCGTTCGTAGGAGCGGGCGGGACAGAGCATGCGTTTTTGGAACGGTGCAAGTGCAAAAGTTGAGTTTTTGCTTCTTAACAAGGCATCTACACAACTTATGAAAAAACTATCTGAAGGAACCAAGTAATTAGTAATAACCTACGAAACAAAACATGAGTGATTTCTATAGACCGCAGGGTTCCTAAAATCTGGATCAAATTATGTGCAAAACAGCGCAATTTCATGTTTTTTTCTATCGTATATTTTGTTCATAATCGTGTTTTCACGTTGAAGGAATCAAAGAAAAAATGTAGAATTTTATGTAATTCGAGTTTTTTACCACGGGAATCTTGTGAGTATGAGTACTGAGATCTAGTCCTAGTTTGACAAGCAAACACGCTAGGTTCGTCTCTTAAGTTTTTATATTTTACGAGTACCTATGTATGCTAGTTTTGAGGTATACATATACATACATACTATGGACTGTAGCATAAGTTAATTAAGATTTGTAACTGTTCTTAAGTGTCTGAAATAAAATTATTATTTGTATTGGAAGGCCTTGATTATGATGTCAATTATTACAGACATAAATCTTGAAGGAATTGGCTAGAAAACCGAAGCTTAAGTGCGTGTCAGATAACTTTGCGCATCAGTGGTAGCACTTTTTACCCGGCGATGTTCATATTTTTCGAGTCTTTTGATGACATCATCAGCCTGTAATAGTCCACTGCTTGACAAATGCCTCGTCTTTAAGCGCTTCAGCGCCCTGTCTTCAGCTTGCCGCACCCAACGTATTTCTATGTCGTTATCTTATGGATGTTTTACCTCGAAGCATGCAAATGGCTGTAGTGATATTGTTAAATGCGGTAGGTATTTATGAAAATACTTGTCTGGGCTCCCATAAGGTTCTAGCTACATTTTGTAGGAGTAATTTGCCGCCACGTTTTGCGAAAAACGCTAAAAAGCGGGGACCGAGTCAGACGTTTTAAATAAGTTTGACTATCGTCAACGAAACTTTATTTTAATTAAACTCAATTCAACTCTGGGCTCCATTAAAATTCTAACCTCACCCAATGCTTCTGTTTTCACTTTACTGTCTTTATAATTAGTTTAAATAGGCGCCACTGTCATCTATGTTATCTCAGATGATTTCCGTATGTCAATTAGCATAGAAATCTGTTGGATCGCATTTCACAACGTCATCAAAGTTAAGAGGACAAGCTCTAATAGGGCTATTGCGTCATAGTTGGCCTACTGCAAGTGATACTGTGGTGAGATGGGATGTTGACAAGAATAGTAGGGATAGCCGAAGCGGCATTAAAAAAGAAGTTGAAGTTGAAATATAGATGCCAGTAAAACGGAATAGTAGGGCATAACAGTTAACGGCATGTCATTCTAGCTGGCACAAAGTAAATACATGAAAGTGAAACTGGCATGCAATTTGCGTTCTTGCATCAAATTTCGGCAGACTGCAAACCGATACGACCGAGGAGAGGTCAGGCGTAGGACCAACGGCTTTCCGGGGCACGAGGGTAAAATACTTCCTGACTCCGGGCATCTTGAATTGTTTGCTAGAAAAATCTTAATATCAAGACATGGCCTGACCCGGGATTATTATGAACCCGGGACCTCTATAACATTATCGGTTGACACGAGAGATATCTAATGTATAAAATATAATAATTGAATAGGCTATTATGAAAGTTAGCCACGATTCCTTTGAGACAATCTTGTTCGGATATTTTCATGTTACGAACTTTTCGCGTTTCAGGGCCTGTCTTAGAGTATAGGTATATAGAGACGGCGTATTGTTCTATAGGAACTTTCGGTTATACAAATATGATCTAAATCGATATTGTACTCATAAACTTATAGCTATCTCGTTTTATCTTACCTACAATAACCAATGTAAAAAGAGACATCAATATAATGTGCGAAACCTATTTTTGGCAACATTGAAACGTGACGTCATAGCAAAGCATGATTGAGGCCGGTTCGCCATTTTACTTTCAGGTATGTAAACTGTCAACGAGAGTTGCATTTACAGTAAAAATGCTAAAATTATTTGAGTTCGGGACTTTTTCATGTGAATACTTATATAGTAAGCGAAAGAAAGCTAATAGGAAGATGCCAAACAGCAGCTTGGTAGGTTGCGGCTTAAAAACAAGTGAAAATCGTCCAAACATAACATTACACCGGTACGTATTCTTATTTTGCTAAATTACCAAATAATAAAATAAATACCTTATGTGTTGGCTTTCATAGGAATAGTTTACATAAAATTCATACCGAATGTAGCTTATTTTTGTAAGTTTTAAGTGTAATTAAAGAAAACATGAAACTGTTTGTTTGGCGATAGTGTTGTCCTTCAAGGCATTTTTCATAGGTATCGATGTTTTCAAGTGTAAATTGTAGTGTATTAATTTTCAACTGGTTTATTACGTTCTAGGTTACCCGAAAATTACGGTAAAAGAAAAAGTGGCTGGACTCAATTGGAGTAGAAAATTTGAAGTTTGGTACGAAAGATATTTTCGTTCGTTCTCTTCATTTTGAAGAAACTTGCTTCAATCGAACTTTAAATAACAAGACTGCGAGAGGATGCCGTACCGTCACGAATCTTTTTAGTAAGTATTTTACTTGACCTTACTCCCACAAACTTCTATTGCAAAGTAATGCATATATGCATTAACAAAATTGACTACCTTTATTTTTCTAAAGGGCTTAAATTTTGATATTAATTAATATTAAGTTTTAAGTAAATAAATCTGACCCAAAGTAATATTAAAGCCTACCATACTTCAAATCCCCTCTAAAATGTACATTTCCATAAATCCTCCCTTAGCAAATTATTTCCATGCAAAATAAAGTTATTTCGCAAACGATGTGGCACGGTGGGCGAAGCTTCGCCCACCTTTTTTTTAGAATTTCTTTAAAATTTTAGATTTTTTTTCAAAGTTGAACTACTCAGTACCTTTCTAGAGTCTATAATTGTAGGCTGACAAATAATGTTGCATTATAAATTTATTCTTCATGTTTGTTTCAGCCACTAGTGCCAGCGCGATCCAGTACTTTAATAGAAATAATGTAAATTTGAGATTTATACTGTAAATGAATGAGACTGATTACATTAGGTACTTGTAAAATTGAAAATTTAGGTGTAGTATTAGTTGAATTTTTGAATTAGGTAGGTATATTGCAAATGTGTAAATGAATGAGACTGTTGCATTGCTTCTACAATCGAAAATACAGGTGGCGTCTGTGTTAAATTTTTGATTTATACTGTAAATGAATAAGACGGATTACATTGCTTGTTTAATTAAAAATGTAGGAGTCTGTGTTAAATTTGTGATATAATATAATAAATGAATGAGACTTGTTGAATTGCTTATAAAATGTGGTGTCTATCTTTTTGTGATTTATATTATAATAATAAATAATACTAGCTGTTCCCCGCGGTTTCATCCCCGTTAAATTCGAATTTCATATAATATCTAGGGGGATATTCCTGTAACTCTACCATGGGAGTTTGTTATTTTACTAAGACAAAAAGTAGCCTATGTTACTCTCCATCCTTTCTTAGTTAGGTTCCGGTTTCTTAGTTAAGCCGTGACTGAATGACAAACAAATACACTTTCGCATTTATAATATAAGCATAGATAGCGTCTACGCTAAAGATACAGATTACACATTGTTATACCCATATTGTTATACAAATATAAATATACTATCTCACAAATCACTGTTGCATACAAACAATATATTTTGCAATTAAGTAGCTTGTTGTTTCATTTCAGTAGGTACCTTTTTTTCTTAAATGAACACAACGTTTATTAACAAAGAAAATTTGAATCAAATAGTATAAACAAATTAGAACTAGTATTTACCTACAATTGAAACAAATGAGCTAACTGCAGACTGTTCAATAAACTGGTTTGGTGAACTTTGATCTTTAATTCTAAGGAGGTCTGGCACGTGTCTAAACGCATGAGTCTTGACTCGGAAAATACATGAAAAAATTACCATTGTTATAATAGCTCATTTTCTTAACTTCTCAGTGGTTGCGTCTCATGAGCGCGGTCGAGCCATAGTTGGGTACGTGCATTCACATACTTTGTATCTCTAATTAAAGCATTCTATGACTATATGATTATAGAATTCTGTTTCATAATCGTGGTGAAAACAATAAAATCACTACGAAACTGCTAAAATATCGTCACAAAAATACTTGTTTCGATAAAAATATCGAGGTACAAAAGGGCAGCACTACGGAAAGGAGCCATTTTAGTTTCTAGGTAAGTTTAGGTATACACGTTTTTTTCGTAGGTATGCCGTCTCTAGGTATACTCTAAGGGGCCTGTACTCGTAAAAACAAAATCGAAGTTTCGGATTCGTTTTCGTGGCATCGCTTAACTTATGCCAGCTACAAGAGTTTGTTTTGCACTATAACGAACCCGAAACTTCGTTTTTCCTTTTCCGAGTAGGCCCCCAGGGTCCCAACTACGTAAACTTAGATAGGTGCCTACCACATCATGCGTTTCTTTGTTTTGAAGTTAAACTTTACTTTATCATATTACGTAAGTGTCTCAAGTATCTTATTTCAAAATCAAATCACACTAGGTATATTATAAATACGAATATTTGGATGTTTGTACTCTATAATTGTAAGAAATGAAAAAAGTTCCCAAAAATTTCCGGTTTCGGCGGGACTCGAACCCGCGCCCCACCCTCAGTACGGGTGTGCTCTAACCAACTAAGCCACGAAACCCTTAGTCGGTTCAACCGAAAATCTTTGGGACCTCTTACGGACGATAGCGCCGGTGGCTCTATAAATTGTATGTCTATTATAGAGCTGTTGAAACTGTACACTTAATACATAAGATCTTTTTTGTACCACAGTTAACAATAAACATATTTCTGATTTTGATTCTTGTTTCCTCTTGACGCCAACACTACAGACCCGATCGGGCTGAAATTTCGCTTAGAGGTAGTTCTAAGACCTGGAATAAAACAGGCTACTTTCCATCCCATAAACAAGTTTCCATGGGATATATATAACCATAAACAACGCGAGTGAGACCACGGGCAGAACTAGTCTCAAATAATTAAATTACCGGCGTAGGAGTCGTATCTCCGGCTGCAACAAGGAGTGGCCCGCTCGGCTCAGGTGTAAGGTCTTTAGTACTAAACATTCATTCATAAGTAAGTACGACTAACAGACGGGCTGTTAGTCGTACGCGTACAAAACTAGTCAATACGGATATTCGTATCATCATCATCACCTTCAGTGTAGTTTTAAATTTCTTTAATAACAGAAACAAATTAGAACTAAGTATTTACATTTGCCGGACATAGGCCTCCCCTAATGAGCGCCATAGCGCCCTGTCTTCAGCTTGCCGCATCCAGCATCTGCCAGCAGTCTTTCGCAAATCGTCATCCCACCTGGTCATTAGGGGAGGCCTATGTCCAGCAGTGGACTGATATAGGCTGATGATGATGATGATTTACATTTAGTTGGATAGAGCGCACCTGTACTGAAGGTGAGGCGCGGGTTCGAATCCTGCCGAAATCGAAAATTTTTGGGATATTATTAAAAAGTTTTCGTATAAGTATTGACAATTGAAAGACAAATTACGGCATACAGAAATCAGATCTAAAACTAAATTTATAGACGCTCTACAACACGCTCTTAAAATGAAGTGGGGTTGGGCTGGACACGTAGCCAGAATGCCAAAAGAAAGAGGTGACTAAGGTGGACCACCTTAGTCACCTCATGGAAAGGCCCTAAGGGCAAAAGGAGAATTGGTAGACCCTAGCAAGACGGTCAGACGAAATCAGAAAATATCTGAAAACACAAAATTGGACAAGCGTTGCAGAAGACCGCAAATACTGGACAGAGCTGGAGGAGGCCTTTACCCGAGAGGGGTCCTAACTAGTTATAAGATATTAATATTTAATTGAATCCAACGAAAATCTATTCAAATTTAATATTATGCAGCTACTTTAATCTTTGAACCTATTTACTGACATAAATTTCCACTATATTTGACATAAAATTTTAATTATAATATTGTTTTTTTAAAGAATGATTGATCAATGTTACTTAAATTATGGTTATGGAATAAAAGGCTTTTTTATTTATTTTATTTATTTACAATTGAAGCATCTGCAGACTGTTGAAAATAATCTACAGGTATCTCAACTGATCCATATCAACACCAGACGGAAGCGTCCTCAAAACGCTCGCTGCATTAGGTTGCAATGCACCCAGCATTGGGGAATTCCATTGCATTATTTTTCAATGGATTTCTGTTCCAAATAACGCTTGAAGCTATTATTTTTCTTACTTCTCTGTTTCTCTGTTCGCAGAGGCGTATGATTCCAGAGCAAGATTTTTCATTTCCCAGTCCATTATCTTCCCACTTCGCGATGTTATCACCGCCTACGTTCTAGAACGTTCCTACTGCATCACGTTATCTTGTGCAGAAGTTGTATCACGTCTGGGATTATCTTCTATTTGTTACGGAATGTTACAATGTGACTTAGGGTTGTCGTAGATCAGAGCCCCGAGTCCATTTGACGAAAGGATCGAAACGTGATCGTCACGTCTAATTTTTCTATAGGTTTTGGTACAGCGCCTCTATCTAAGTAAATCTAAGTGCTTATTTTGTAAGCCTAAAGAAATAAAGTTATTGACTTTTTTATCGTGCGGACAGGGAACTATGCAAATCATCATCATCATCGCATCAGCCTTTACACGTCCACTGCTGGACATAGGCCTTCCCCATGCGACACCACAAAGAGAGATACTGAGCCGCCTGCATCCATCGACTCCTGCGACCGCTACGATGTCGTCGGTCCATCGAGTTGAAGGTCTCCCAACACGTTTCGCGTTGCATCGCGGTCGTCACTCGAGAACCTTTACTCCCCAGCGGTCATCAGTTCTACGAGCTATATTCAACTTACAACGCAAATAACATACAAATATGAGACGTCACGATCACGTCTCGAGACTATCGTCAAAAGGAATCGGGGGCTGCACCGCTGCCGCACATAACAAAAATGTGCACTCAAATTGTGACCAGTTTTGTGCCAGTGTCTTGGGCACGCTTCCGACTAGTATTGATTTGGATCAGTTGAGCTTTCTGTAGATTGTTTGCAACAGTCTGCAGTTAGCTAAACTGTTTTAATTGTTAATACTAAGGTTTTTATTTATTATACTCTGGGTAATTTCTAAGAAATTAATAAATCCCAAAAATTTACGATCCCGACGGGATTCGAACCCGCACCTTCCCCTTCAGCGCAGGGGTGCTCTTTTTCCAACTAAGCTACGTGATCTTATCTAGTCGGCCCGAAAATCTTTGGGAGTTCTTTCGGCACTTACGCCGTCAGCGCCACCTACAGAGGAAACAATGAAGTTATCCAATTCTGCTCAAAGACCAAATTTACATTTAGTTCTTTGACGAGAGGTTTTGCCGTTGCTTGATTCTAAGGTTTTTATTTATTATACTCTGGGTAATTTCTAAGAAATTAATAAAAAATTAAGTCCAAAGATTTTCGGGCCGACTAGATAAGATCACGTAGCTTAGTTGGAAAAAGAGCACCCCTGCGCTGAAGGGGAAGGTGCGGGTTCGAATCCCGTCGGGATCGTAAATTTTTGGGATTTATTAATTTCTTGTTAATACTAGTTTTAATTTAAGTATATTATTTGATTGCAATTTTCAATGATAATTAGGATTTCTTTTTTAGGGTTCCGCACCCAAAGGGTAAAATCGGGACCCTATTACTAAGACTTCGCTGTCCGTCTATCCGTCTGTCACCAGGCCATGAACCGTGATAGTTAGACAGTTGAAATTTTCACAGATGATGTATTTCTCTTGCCGCTATAACACCAAATACTAAAAAACAGAATAAAATAAATATTTAAGGGGGCTCCCATAGAACAAACGTGATTTTTTTGCTGTTTTTATAGATAATAGTACGGAGCCCGGCGCCGGAGTGGCGGGAAAAATGTGGCCACGAAAAGCCAAAGACCGAAATTACTGGAGATCCTTGGAGGAGGCATATACCGCCGAAGGCGGTCCATATCACGACATCTCATGACGCAATACACCAGACATAATTAACTTTCAATGCTATATTTTTATTATTATTAAAATGAGAATGACTATTTAATTATTACTATTACTATTTTTTTTGTTTAAAACTGTACTTATGATATGACTATGTGTGAGATATGGAATAAAGCTCTTTTTATTTTATTTTATTTTTATTTATTTATTTAGTACGGAGCCCTTCGTGCGCGAGTCCGATTCGCACTTAGCCAGTTTTATTTAAAGGTTGGTTCTTGGCTTGGATTGGTTACGTACAAAGGGCTATATTTTGTACGTTTTATTAACTTTCCTACTCAAACGAACTGCCAATGACTGTACTCCATTACGCTTTCCAAAGCAATTTTAGTCAACATTTATGCTCCAGGATCTTGAAATAGACGTAAACGTCGAGAACTCAATATGATGGAACTTTCACAACTAGATGTGTAGGTGGGATTGCACAGATTGTATAATTTAACTGTGGTTCGTTGGGAATTGTTGAAATAACTAACCTATTTATACATACATAAACTAGAGTATAATTACAATCTTGCCACAGAATTGGCTAATTGGTCCCGAGGCTCTCCGGGTTTTCAAAAAATTATCTGAACGTCTGGTCGAAGCGACGCGTGACCCGAGAGCTGGTGAGTATCTGGCGCAGCGCAACAGCATTGCTATACAGCGGGGCAATGCAGCTAGCGTCTTGGGCACGCTTCCGACTGGTATTCATATGGATCAGTTGAGCTACTTGTAGATTGTTTGCAACAGTCTGCAGTTAGCTCAACTGTTTCAATTGTAAATACTAGTTTTAATTTAATTCTATTCATCATCATCATCATCAGCTACCTGTAGACTGTTTGCAACAGTCTGCAGTTAGCTCTACTGTTTAAAATGTAGGTAAATACTACATACCTTATTCTGATTTATTACTTATGGACTAGTTGAGCTACGTCTAGACTGTTTGCAACAGTCTGCAGTTAGCTAAACTATTTAAATTGTAAAAGTACCTTATTCTGTTATTACTTATGGATAAGTCGAGCTATCTCTAGACTGTTGACAACAATCTGCAGTTAGGTCAAGTGCTTAAATTGTAAAAAGTTAACAATTTATTGATAATCAAGTTTAAACCATAGACAAAAACTCGCTGCTGTCCTATCTAAGTAGATAGGAAACTATATTATTTTACCTACCTATTTACTTAGGTAGTTTACCTACTTTTATCTAAGCAGGTCGAATTATCCCGCGAAGCTATTGGTGAGAAAAAGTAAATTAAATAAAAACCACCGCCAATTAAAAAAAACTGAGAATATCTATGAAACAAAGCCGGCCAAGTGCGGGTCGACTCGCACATGGAGGGTTCCGTATCATCGTACATAACTACATTATTAGAGAAACTCTACATCAAAAAGTAACGGCTTCAAAATCAACATTTAAAATAAATGGTACGCTACTCTTATGTACTCGTAAAGAGAGAGATGTAATAAGCATAGAACATTCTACACATTTCAAATAGCTTTCCTAATTAATTCAAATATCGAATGTTCGTTAACTGTGCAAATTAGTGATGTGACGCATAAGCGTAACGAATTTTCGGCAAACACAAATTCATTCACCATGCCGAATTTCTTATCTAAAATGCTTGGTTTTTACGCAAAAATCCTTTGTCAATATTCACTTAGGATTTAATTCTTAAACATAATGTGAATAGAGTTAAGATTTGTATTTTATGCAAATCATACGAGGCGTCACAATAATTCTACCGTTTGGCAAAGACAATAGAGGATGGTATAGAATTTTAATATTTGCCAATAATTGACTGTAGGCACGGAACAGATTTGAGCTTACGATCAGCATACCAAAACGACTTAATGTTTTAAACATTAACTGGTGATTTATTTAGACCTAGGTGATACAGGTATTTGAGGGTATGCAAATGCTTACAAAATAACTGAATATTACATGCGCAATTGTCTAGTTGTTGTAGCTACCTACCTAATTTATGTAGATCTTTTTTTTAAAGGTTAAAAAATGATGACGTATTTTTTTACAATTTATGATGAAGTTTGCTCGCAGTCCTTGCTGTTAATATTATTTTGTGATTAGAGGAACACTGCATAAACCTTTTTAGGGTTCCGTACGTAAAACGGGACCCTATTACTAAGACTCCACTGTCCGTCTGTCGGTCTGTCGGTCTGTCCGTCTGTCCGTTTGTCCGTCTGTCACTAGGCTGTATCTCATGAACAGTTATAGTAAGACAGTTTTTTTTCTACTATGTAGTCTTGCCAGGATAACCATTTTGCATCAAATCGTTTTAAGTTCTCTCTATAATTGCAATATTTCAACGTTATTCTGTTTTTTTTTTTTTTTGCTAATACTTTGTAAACTACACAACATTACAAAGGTAGGTAGATAACGTAGGTATGTGGCAACCAGGACACTCATTAGGTTACAAATGAATACAATGTTCATTTGTAGCTACATTATGCCTATTGCAGGTGCGAAACCGCAGTGAAATATTATACTGAAATTAATGTATTCGATTACTTTTGTAATTAGGTTGGAGGTTTCAACATAGACGAGGTATTTTATAGGTAGATGTTGTTGAAACAATGACAAGAACAAATTAAAATTGAACAAAAAACAAATTAAAATTAAAGCGAACAAAATAAATAACATTTTGTTTCTTATTCGATAATAATTACTATTTATTAAACTTTTTATGTAAGTATGAAATTTGACTTGTCTAAGTGCTTATTTTGTAAACCTAAAGAAATGAAGTTATTGAATTTTAAAGTTTTTAATGGAAAAATAAGTAAGATTCTCATTGGCACACATTAGGACAACGTTCACTGGTCAAAATGTCTACTCCAAAAGAGGGCAATTTTTTCTTGGAAGGTAAATCGCAGTGCTGCAGTGGGCTACCCTTTCTCAGGTAAAAAGTTAGTCTTTCGGTACGTATTTCATATGACATTAAAAGTCCAATACTAGTGGCAGCAATCATTGAATTTCAACTGTTTTTAAGGTTCCAGGTTCAAGTTAGTTTCTTTAAATTCGATGCCCAAAAGAAACAGAAGACATTTAACACTGGTCAGTTGCCGCATGACGATAGAAGTCGGAAAATGCGCCTCTTATCACAGTTTATCACCACTTAACAGCCATCAAACGGTGCTCATGATTCATTCATGGTGGTTAAAGGTACCTGTGCCTACTTACTCTGTAACTTATGACTGCGGTCGGCACAAACGAGAGACGAAGCTCTGTGATGACAGCCACTTTTCAAATTGTATGAGAAAATAAGGAATTATTACAGATGTGCGACACCGAATGTGCGATGTACGCTAGTGCGACATTTCTATTGATCGACAAAGCAATTTTGCGAATGTTGAATTGTGCGATAATAAGGCAAGTAATTTTCCAAACAAAGGTAATAGTAGATTTACTTATTTCAAAAAAGTTCTGGTATTTTTCGTTTCAGTAAATCTTCCTATCTTAACTATTTCTGGTACTTGCCCTCCATGTCCCATGGCACTGTAAAGCTCTTGTGCCTTGTCCTTTTTTTAGCCAAATCCAACCCTACTTAACCTGACTAAAACAAAACATAAAACAAACCATTTTAACGTTTATTTGGAACGTTGTTTTTATTTGATAACCGTAAGGTTCCTTACGCGTAACTAATCTTCGTAACGAAGAAAACTGTTGAATAGCCTCGATGTCTTTTTAACGAGTGGTTTTTACCTGTGATCACGTCCGATCGCTCGTTTACGGTTATTCTTAAAGAGGAGCTTATCAAAGCATTTGGCATTAAGGACTAACGGTCCGAAGCCCTAAGCAAAGGCCCTGTCCATTCTAAGGCTAGATGGCATGAAAGGAATGGTAAGTGGAGAAAGTCAGGGCCTCGATCAGGGGTGATGAACTTCACAATGCTGATGCCGTGATGCAGATAAGCTAAGATTTAAATGTCTAGGGTTCTGGACCTTTTGACTTGAATGGGCTTTCGAGCTATCGAATTATAGTTCTTATGTGAGAGCTATAAGTTGCTTATGATGTGCATGGTGTCATTTCAACTAACCTAAAAGAACTACACGCACTACGTCACTAACCTAAAACAAAAATTACACCATGCACATCATAAGCAACTTATAGCTCTCACATAGGAACTATAATTCGATAACTCGAAAGCCCATTCAAGTCAAAAGGTCCAGAACCCTAGTAACTTTGCCTTTTTAGTGCAGTTATTTCTGCCATTATAAAATAAAACGTTTCTTTATCTTTGATTTTAGTAGATAAACTAACATAAATCCAACATTTTTTTGTAAAAATGTATATTTCTTCTAAGAAAATAACTGAGACATATATTTTTAAATTAAGATCTCAATACTTAGAAAAGAATATTGACATATTTATATCCAGATCCATAAATAATGAGTTTATGTTATATCCCCCAGTTATATTTTTAACGATTTAGTAATTTATCGACCGAAAAGTTCAAATTAAAAGGATTTTAATGGTATACCTTAACATAAAATACTTTTTATTGCTACGAGTTATGGGGTTCGGTTATGAAAGAAATAACAAATTCGGAACGCATGCTTTCTTTGCAGGCAACAGTGCTTAGCTTTGATTCATTTGAGATAATGTTTTCGGCAAAAGTACCTACTATTGAACTTTATGTAGAAAATCAACTGCAAGATATCGGAAATCCCTCTATCCAAATTTAAAGGGGACCACGCGATTTAAACAAAAGAAATCATTTAATTTGGGCAACAAAACGTGCTATCCATGAATATAAATACTATGTACTTCAACTTCACTTTTTTTATTCAAAAGTAGGCACTAACCTGCATACTATAATACCCTACCTAACACATTCTTAAAATTACTTTTCTTTTAGTTAAAAATACTCATCACTTAAAACAACATAATACTTATCTTATCGCAGATAATGCTACAATCGTTTAGTGTTAGTTACTCCATAATATTTGTAAATTGTCTGATAACATAAAACATTTAGGTCATTAGTCTTTGTCTACTACTTTAAATCATTATTCAGGCTTATTTCATATTGTTTAGTTGTTGTAAAGCTAAATGTAGCTTTCTATCTATGAATGTCCCAAAAATACATGGCACACCAAATTTGCTGTCTAGGTTACTTTAACTGAGTTTAACTTGACCCATTATTATTTATTTAGTTAATTCTTTATCATCAAAGAAAATTACAATAAAAAAAATGAAACTAATAATTAGAATGTATTTAGAATTGAAACTAGTGACCTAACTGTAGACTGTTGATAATTCTAATTTTGAATTTCATTGTGCCTTGCTCGTTTCAATAACCGAAATTTTGATTAATATGTTCACGATATTCGGCTAAATTTGTATTTTGGCCGAAATACTACTTTATAACGAGGACATCACTTCGTGAACGAACATTGTAAACCATGGCAAAGGCGGTCGTGACTGCGTCGTAAGAATCGACCCCTAACTCAGCCGGTGGATGTCGTAAGAGTCGACTAAAGGAACCTAACAGGAGAAGGTAGCTGCTTCCTTCTGTGTTTTAATGACTGCAAACTCCAATCTGCCTGCTAAATGTGATTATGGTTAAAACCAGAGAGTTGTTGGAATTAGTATGAATAATCATACAAAAACGCGTCAAATAACGCGTCTTTAATTTTAGTTTTTAATATTGTATGTATGTTAGTTTTAAGGTATATATTACTATGGACCGTAGAATAAGTTAAAATAAGATCTATAACTGTTCTATAGTCTGAAATAAATGATTATTATTATTATTAAAAACAAATTGTTTATTTAAACAAGATCTTAAATTCATAACAGATATCTCCTAATCGTTAAATTATACAATCTTAAAAACTACAACTTAAAAAATTTGTAACACAAGAAAAAAGAACAAAAAAATCGCAACAATAAAATAATTATGTCGATGCATAAAATGATGAAACTTTATCAACAATAATATGAATAAAAATAAATCTTTAAAAACCTAAAAAGCTAGAACTTCCAAAACATACAAGCTAAAAATTTACAAAAATACAAACAAGGAGGTGTGTATTGTGCTGAAGCGAGAACATCACTAACCGTATTTTTCTCTTGTTCACAGTGGCAGCAGTATGCATACTTCTAGAAGTGGGGGCGCTGCCAAGCCGACAAAGTGGGTTCACCTGCAACGATCCAGCTCTCTCTTTCCCTCACACGGGCGACACGTTCTCCATCTCAATCGTCGCTACTATTACTGTCATCGTGCCTTTTATTATCGTAAGTACCTGTACTTGCTTCTAGAATACAAGATATTTTTTGTAAACAAAGGCGTTACAAAACGAACAAAAAAATTATTAGTATAAAATATTTTACGACATTTTTATCGAAGCAAATCGCTGAACTCGAAACAATTTTCTTTATCACATCTTCACTTTCCATCAGGTGAGATTGTGATCAACCGAAGGCACGAAGGCGAAGAAAAAAAAAATCTAGTCAATAGACTAGATTTTTTTTTTTAAACATCTCGATACTTTAAACTTGAACTTACTTGTCAAATAAAACGAAGGGGTGATCGAATTTGTTCACTTGCGTGAATTCGAGTTTCGAATTCGAGTTTCGAATTCGAGTTTCGAATTCACGCAAGAATTCGAATCGGTACTGAGATAAACTGGTAGGTTGTACAGTCAACAACAAGGATACCTGAACACTTTTGTCTCTGTTAAGAAACGCCTTTAACGATATTGAATGAAAGATTAAAACATCATTCAAATGCCCAAGCCACAAGATCAGCTCAAATAAAAATATTTTGAATTTTTTATGGCTATTTAGTAATTTGACGTTTAAAACAAGTTCCTAACAGTAATGTTCAAAGATATCATTAAAAACTATTCGAAAAACTCGAAATCGAAAAAACGTAGTCGAGAAGCACTTCGGACCATTGGCGAATTCGTCATATTTAGTTTAGTTCAAGCCACAACGCCGCCGCGCCATCGCCGCAGCCGCCCCGCGCCGCCGCGCCGTCGAACACGAACGAGGGGAATTGATTTTTGTCGTTGATTGTACTTGAATTTAATGAACGCCTTAAATCAGCTTTATCGCCCTGACGATAAAGGCGAAATTCACGACAAGATATTTTTATATGTGGTCACATCACGACACAATGCTTCTCATGGGACGTAGGATCTCGTTAAATTTCTTTGTTCTTTTAAAGAAGTTTGGCCTTTTTTTTAAATTACTAACACAGTGTTAACTAAAGTGTGTCCTTACTAGCATAAGTATAAAATTAGTGTAGATATTACACAGAAAAAAATAGGTCGTCAGGGAAAATGTAATTTGGTGTTGTGGTCAGGATTGTTTCCAAGTAGTATTGTTAAAATAAATGTACCTATCGCTTTCACACGTTGAACACTGTGAAGGTTCAACGTGTTACATCTTGGCAAAATGCCTTATTATTTAAAACAATCGACTATTTACTGTATCTATAAACACAAAAATTTAATTTAATAAAAAACGCTCTTTGGCATCATGGTTAATAGTGGTTAATAGTGGAGTCTTTGATTAATGGTTAATTAAAAACTTACTACGGTAAACTGCCGTAAGAACCATATTGCATCGAGATATATGTACATACATTTACGTGTATGACTACCAGAAGGCTAGGCGGATCACCTTTCATACAAATTTGTACGCTGGTAATTTCCGTCAGCCTGTAAGGACAAAACTCCTCTGATGCGCCACTGTGGGTGTCACGGCTCGAATGGAAAGGTAAGTTCAATGTGGTCACTGTGTTAGCCAAGGCTCGAAAGGAAAAACTACGTAGTTCTTTTGGGATAGAACGTGTTAATTATAATTAAACGGCTGATGATGATAATGATTCTATCATCATCATCATAGAGACCTATGTACCTACGCCTCAGTTAGATCAATTTCGCATTTAAAGTAGTACCAGGCAAGCATAACCCACAAAAAGTTCAACACCATTTTTCTTCCAGATTTGGGCAGTGGAAGCGACCCTCTACCGTGATGATGAATACAGCATAAAACAGAACAGATTAGTATCCAGCGCTAAGACCACCAGTCTGCTGTACCGGGACTATATCTACGGGGCTGTCTTCAACCTGACCGTGCTTGAAGTGCTAAAGTGTGTGGTGGGCTCGCCTAGGCCAACCTTCTTTGATTTGTGCAGGCCGATGGAGGCGACAACATGTGTTGAGTGAGTAGCAACCTTTTTTCTAAAGCTTCTATTTTTAAATTATTTTAACCTCCTTGGTCTATTAAAACAAGTATTCCTCTTTTTAGTGGAACCTTCTTCTAACTTCAGGCACTTGTCGATCTTCATATATTTTTGTTTAGATTTCGTAATTTATTTTTCGTGGATTCCATGGAATTAATTTTCCGTATTTTAATCCGAAGCAAAACAAAGGCTAAGTAAATACAAACAAACTTTAATTTAAATGGATACCCATACCCACCATAAAAACTAATTACCTACCACCCTATTTTCGCTCTATAAAAATAGGAACAAAAATAAACGTGGTAGGTACCTTTATGTTAAACCTAGTGTGTTTGCTTGTCAAACTAGGATTAGATATCACGGTATTCCCGTGGATAAAAACTCGAATAACATTAAAAAATTGTATTTTTTTTTCTTTGGTTCCTTCAACGTGAAAACACGATTAAGAAAAAAATATACGATAGAAAAATATCATGAAATTGCACTGTTTTGCACATAATTTGGTCGAGATCTTAGGAACCCTGCGGTCTATTGAAATGATTTATGTTATGATTTAGGTTATTACTAATTACTTGGATCTTTCAGATAGTTTTTTCATAAGTTGTGTAGTTTTCTTGTAAATAAGAAAAAACTCTATTTTTGCACGTGCGCCGTTCCAAAAACGCATGCTCTGTCCCGCTCCTATGAACGCTAAATCCTACGCCTATCCTTTTTACAAAATGGCGCGCAATGCTCCCTCTTAAGTACCTACTTATCGACTCATAATCATACCTGAATGCAGCAAGTACTGTTAGCAAATCAATCATGATTTACGATTGACGTCTCGTTAGACCATGATGAATCCAAGGACGGAACGAACATGGTAAACTGCCAATCCGATTATTCTAAGGACATCAATAAAACTGACAGCTACTCACCTGGCAATCACGTTTAGTTTTGCAACGCAATAGTTTATGTCAATTGTAAATGCAAATGGAAAACACGATTACTTTTGAAATCTAGAACAACCGTTTAGGTACTGCGTCGGACTCGCGCACAAAGGTTTCCGTACCATTATCTAGAAAAACGAGCAAAAAAATCGTTTGGTGTATGGGAGCCCCCTTAAATATGTATTTAATTCTGTGTTTTTATGTGTGTGTAGTTGTGTTATAGCGGCAACAGAAATACATCATCTGTGAAAATTTCAACAGTCTAACTATCACGATTCATGAGATACAGCCTGGTGACAGACGGACAGTCGGGCAGACGGACAGACGGACAGCGGAGCCTTAGTCCCGTTTTACCCTTTGGGTACGAAACCCTAAAAAGGGAGATGAGGCATAACCATCTCTAAAGTTGATGGCTCAAGTTAGGTTCAACTAGGTACCTACCCTTACCTCAGTCATAGTCGGACCGGTGGCGGCGCGGGCGGTGGCATTTGTGTTTCGAGTGCTTGCTACAACGTATAATTTTGTGTGATTTCGACTAAATCACCACGACAATGCTCGCGTGTTCGTTCACCAGGTGTACAAATAGCTCCAAAACAAAAAACAAAGTCCAAGGCATCACATATTTTCCCGCGTAAGTAGATACACCAAACTTTAAATTTTCTGATAATCCGATACCTTATCATTATTTCATCTGTGAAACGGTACAGTTTTTGAGTGAGCGCTGGTAGAAAGTACAGTGTCTTCCTTTTTTTACTTATATCGAAGTGCGTAACTAAACAAACATTTTTCATACAAAAGATTTCAACGCGCTTTCATCTACTCTTTACGTTTGAGAGAACTTGATGAAAAGACGAACACATAAAGTACCTACATTCATATTTATACCTAGTTATTGACAATTATTATATGCTATGACAGGTTTTTCTTTTCTATGTCTAAAAATAGGATTCTTTGTCTTATTTTAAATCTTTAAGTCTAGTTGGTGCTCCACTCCAGTACTTCCACGCTTAAAATATCACACTATCATTATAAATGCGAAAGTTTGGATGATTGTTACCTCTGCACCCCAAAACTACTGAACAGATCGGGCTGAAATTTTGCATACAGTAGGTAGTTGTAGTTCTAGGTCTGGAATAAAACATAGGCTACTTTTTTTCCCATAAATCAGTTCCTATGGGATAGAAATACCCTTGAAAAACGCGTGCGAAGCTACAGGCAGAAAATTGTACAGTTAACTACTCAAATATGTATACACTCCAAAGTTTTCACTTTTATGTTACTGGGAACTTTTCAAATAAAAGCGTACGCACAATGTTTTCGTACAAAGTAGTCATCGTACTTGTCAAAATGTGGTATGTTAATTGTCACAATTAGGTACTCTATCTATGTATCTACACTTATTGTTCAGTCAAATTGAACCTTGGCAGTGTATACATATTTTTACAGCTGATTGTACAAATAAATGCTCCCAAATTCTCATGATTCCTTCAGTGTTTGTACTCGAAATAACAGCAAATTCTTGCGCGTGTTCACTATTTTAGGAAGGACACGGAAGATTCTAGAATTTAGGTATCAAACAAATAAACCTATACTAAAATATTTCCAACAGATCGGAATACGTGAGCTCCTACACCTGCACATCTACGAAATACACGAGGTACCTGCAGATCGACTCTGGACGTAGTTTCCCTTCTGCGCATTCCTCGCTTTCTGTCTACTGTGGACTGTTTCTTGCTGTAAGTACCTTTATTTTGTTAGCTGTGGTGACTTCAGCTTTTTCATTGAACCCTTATAATGCTCCCGTTGGGGAGTAAAGGTTCTTGAGTGGCGACCGCAATGCAATGCGAAACGGAGTGTTGGGAGACCATCAACTCGATGGACCGACGACATTGTAGCGGTCGGGGGGTGTCGATGGATAGAGACGGCTCAGGACCACTATTTGTGGTGTCTTTTGGGGGAGTCCTATGTTCAGTAGTGGACGTATACGGGCTGATGATGATGATGAAAGCTTTGTTCTTCCTAATGACGCTGATTTCTCAAAAATTACATACATTTTAAGATTTTTTCACCAATTTGACTAACCGCCGCTGCTGTTCACGCTGATAAAATTTATAATGTTTTATTTCCTTTAGACCTTACAAGACTCTTGAACGCGACACAAAACTCAGATTACGTAAAACTGGGAAATAAGGTGATCAATTAGATTTTTTGCCCACTTAAATCTTTTTAAGGTAAAGTAAAGAAGTGAACAAGAAACCTTTACCTTGTTAGAAAGTTAGTTTTCGAGTTGGAGCAAAACTCGTCAACAATCAATAAATAAATATCTTGTTCTTTCTCTTTACGAATTAAGGTTGACAAGAAATTAGACCATAAATTATAGAGAGTGGTAGTACCTGAGCTAAATTTTATGAAACTCTCAGCCCATGGATTTTGTAGCGACTTGTAGCGACCGGGCATGTCACAATGAAAAATGCTGATTGAATACCTATTGAGGTATACAACCAGCATTTTTCGTAGTAGAATACATTCAACTAACTAACAACGCTCACACTAAATAGTATGCCAATAATCAAGTAAATATTTTTCAGCTTACGCGATCTGAACACATAATTATTAATACTATTTAACGGGTATTTATCGCGTTTATTTACCTATTTTTCCCAACGTTTCGACAGGTTTACACACTGCCGTGGTCACGGGATGACTCCATAATAATCAAGTAACCCTTAGGACGAAACAGAACGAGTTATTCTCGACTCGTCCCACTGGATGCAGCCAAAGTTGGACGAGTCAGGAAACTCACATTTTATGCTGAAAACGTTCTTGATTCGTTCCAATTTTTAAACGCAGGCAAAAGTACTGTCGACCGCACACTTTTCATGTTGAAGCTTATTTGCTTGAATCGTTCATGGCCGCCTGGGGAATACTGCAGTTGAAGGCATGCATTTTTTTCTCCACGGGTGAGGGCATTTAGATTTCGTTGGTATTTTTGCCTTACTTTTATCTCAAACGAGCCTTATGTTACCCAGATAGCAAAGTCCACACTATCAGACCAAAACATTAAGATAAAATGACGTTTTAACTGCAAATATAATTATCTCTGCATGATACTAATTAGGTCTAAACTGGTCTAGCCTACAAACCTAAATGCTGTGTGTCCATCTTAGGATACCAGATGTCAAATTAGGAACATGTGTGCGCGAAATTGAAGCATTTACATTTTAGTATGATTGTTAATAATGAGAACGGATCTATTAATATGTGACTGACATAATAGGAATTTTGGAGTAAACTTCGCGTTTGGAATATTTATAACAGTGATATAAAGCTTATTGAAATCTTTGTTACCAAACGGTAACAAAGATTACAAGTCATGTTTTTTTACATTAAATACTTAGGCTTTGTAATAACAATGTTAGGTACCACAATTCCTTAAATGCTCATTTATTAACAAAGAAACTTACAATCAAATAATAGAATTAAATTAAAACTAGTATTTACAATTGAAACGATTCAGCTAACTGCAGACTGTTACAAACAATCTACAAGTAGCTCAACTGATCCATATCAATACCAGTCGGAAGCGTGCCCAAGACGCTAGGCTGCATATTCCTTAGATAATAATTAGCTTTATCACTGGTATATACATCAAAGTGCTTTATTTCCTTTATTTAGGTATACCTTACAGGACTCTTGGATACGTCACAAAAAAAATAATTAATTGAGTAAAACTAGGAAACAAAGTAATCACTTTGATTTTTTGTTCACTTCAATCTTTTTAAGATAAAGTAAACAAATGAATAAAAAACCTTTACCTTGTTAGAATGTTAGTTTTCGAGTTGAAGCGAAACTCATCCTAAGTAGTAACCGAAACAGGTAGTGTACCAAACATTGATTTAAAGATTTTGTAATGAAAATCTGGATGCCCCCATAAGTATCTAACTCAGTTTTAATCATGATTGTAGGTATGTATTGAAACAGACCACCAATGCCTCTACTCCGTTATTATATTACATTATTATGTATACGAAGTGATTTACTTAAAATTATATGAATCCTGTCGATTCGACAACAGTATAGACGTCCACCTCGTCAAATGAGAGATACTATAGATGAGAGGAACGAATGTCCTGACAGAAGTACTTTTTACCTAGTTTTCCCGACATTTCAACAGGCTTACACACTGTCGTGTCAAAGGGCGACAACCAAATTCTGACGTTTGTTCCAAATAATTGCAAATATTTTGGGAAGATTCTGGCTTAATTCATCCTTCTTTCTAAGTAATAACAAATAAATAATAAAATAAAAAACAGATTTTTTTCGACCTCTTCATTCCAGTGGTACCTCCAAAGACGAGCGTTCAGTTGGCACAACCGCTCCGTGCTACTGATCCCAATGGTACAGGTCCTCTGCATCATCTACTCCTGCGTCTGCTCTGTCACGAGGATCACCGACCACCGCCACCATTGGTGGGACGTTCTGATTGGTGGAAGCATGGGTGCACTTACTACTGTGTATACGGTAAGACAAAATTTACTTACAAGTTACTTTTGTAATAATTTGATGTATTTTTTACCAAAACTCACACAACATTCCTGCGTATTCTATTTTGTGGGACCATTTCTGGATTATTCTTTAGACGTTAATGAAATAATCACCAAAATCGGCTAACTTTCGAGTAGCAAACACAGATTCAGCCTGATTGAGAAACTCGTTCTTATGATTTTCATTGGTTGAAAAATCTAAAACCCCGACTAAAATAAGTCTATACCATGAAAACTGCTTAGCTGATCTTTTCTTGATTTGGTTCTTCTTTGAACATAGCCATAGAATAGATAATGTGATCCTTAACAAAACGCCTTCTTCAGTTTTTACCATGTCGCCAATTTCGACCAGGTTCCGCGCCTTTTACTTCGTCCATCTTTTGAACTGCCTCCTATATTTTCGTTTCGTATCCCGATACCGAGGAAACCTATCTCAAATGGATTTTCATCCCTTTTCTGGTATGAGGTTTGTATTCTACAGCCTGTCAAATTTGTCTGATTTGGTCTCTAACTCTACTATTTTCTGGAGAAATTGAATATTTTATCGTATAATACAATTTTTTTACTCAATTAACCATTTTACAGGTGCTTGTTCTCTGCAAGAACTTCTCCCAGCCAGCAGTGGTCAGCAGCAGCGATATCTCCAGCAGCGACGGCAACAACCACCAATCAGTACGGCGGCTGCTGTCAAGCGAAACGCACGTTGTAGTGCCCTAGCCATCAGCTGTGTAAGCGCCGCTTACTTGGACTTGTGATGTGAATAGTGACCAGTTATGGACACTTATGAGAGGGCATAGCTTCCTTGGATTAGTGAGGTTATTGTGGCCGTAAGATGGCGTTACTAGTAAACGTGGGAAGATGTCGCGGGTTTTGGCAATGACGCGTTTTCTGTAAAAAGATACTGAATAATAGTTTTAACTGTTCAAACAATTTTTTTTACTAAAAAAGAGCGTTTTGGCTTAGGTCTGACGGATTAAAATGGCATAGATCCTGCATGAAAGTTGTAAAGAAAGTAGAGATTTTTTTTGAAAACGCGTCATTGTCTACCATTGATGCTGGTTTTATGTTGTCTATGGTTTTTCCGGAGTAGAGTACGATCAAAAGATGGCCAATTAAGTTTCAGGAGACAAGAACTTTGTAAATACTAACTAGATGGAGCCACTGCCTTTATTCAGGTGTGACGTGTTTTCAAGTAGCTACGCCAACGCTCTAGCTAGATTCTTTATTGAAATGTAAATACCTAAGTGCTTTATCAAAGAATACCTGAAAAATGGAGGGAAAAAAGGACGTATGTCTCTTTATTTAATTCGTATCGAGAGCTTGTACACGCTCTCGAACATAAAATTATGCAAATAGTGGCTAGAGCATGTAGATGGCGCCACTGATTTTAAGCTTTTGCAAATACCATAGCAACGTATTACCATATGTAAAATATTTGAGCTACTTACGTAGATTAGATTGTTAAGTATGGCAGCTATATCCATTGAGATTAATTAACGGAGTCAATTATGAAAAGAAGCAATGGTAGAGTTTGGGACTCTGGACAGTTCTGAAACCAGTGAGTTATAAGTAATAGTGAATCTTAATATTTTGGAAATAGACTGCAATTTTGTAACTCTTTGAATTAATTTATTTTAATTTGACCATTGTTAAGTTGATTGATCGTTTTTTTATAATTATCGGAAAGAAAGAAAATATCAATTATAAATTGTCAGTGAGGAAGGTCTGTGAGTAAGGCCGTTTGTCCGCCCTCGCCGTCACCCGGACGTCACTGAGAACGAGATAACGGCGCCGCCAAAGTAACGCTTCAACTTCGTCCGTATAGAATGGAATTTAGCATGTTGTAATCTCTCATGCTGTCCTGCTCAGTTCGAATCCGATATGAGCGGGACAGCTTGAGAAACAATGTGAATCTCAATACTACCTTTCTTTAATTACTTACAAGGGTTACACACACTACTACTTTGGCCGGCTGGCTGTCTACTGCACGCCCGTCCACCCGCGCCGTTTTCCCGACCGTCGAAGATAAATAATATCGAAATAATCTCGTTCTCGGTGACATGACGTCAGCCAGTTACGTCGGCGGTGGACAAAAGGTCTAAATTTTGTCGCAGATCTGGACCACATCTCTGCTGTACAGCACAAAAATATGGCCTAAACCCGTAATATTTAGATGCATTTCACATTGACGGCATCAGATAACAGACAGCTTGCTTGAAGCTTGCGGTAAACTATTTTATCACTGTAAAATGAATAAAAATGTTACAGTTTGAGCCCATTTTTCAAAGCTTAATACTTAACCATGCGGAAGCGGTACTGGACTTAGCAGATACCTATGAGCTAAGTCCTTAGGGGTAAAACAAATGCCAGAAAAGTTTTTTACAAAAATAGCAACACGCACTGTTTACTTCATGGCTAATCTATACTTATTTATTTTAAACCCTAAATCTAATTAATGTAGAAGCAGTATTCGATGTACAGTACCTGTCTAGTCGTAAGTTAATTAAAAGAAATTATATTTTTATTTCATAATATCTCCCACCTTTGTAATAATAAAAATAAAAATGTAAACGCCGATTTTCTCGACCCATAGCTGAATTCGGTTTGATGATAAAATCGTGACGTGATAGTGACGTTTCATTTTTTAATGGGATTTGGTACAGCGCTTCTATCGTGCGGGCATGGAACTTCGCCAATGACATACAAATATGACGTCACAATGACGTCTCATATTTGTATGTGATTGGATACTACCTATAAGTACATAGTTAGTATTGTCAGGAAGATGGTGATGTTATAGCCCCGAGCCTCGAAAAGCACGTTAAGCCTTGGTCCTGCGCTTGACTTCTCCCCGGCCGTGACGGTCTGCCGTCCGGTCCCATCGGATTATGAGAGTGAGGGAATAGAGTGCACCTGTGTTTGCGCACACAATTTGTACTATAATATGTCCTGCGCTCCTAGCTAATCTCTGTTGAGACTGGCCGACTAAGTACCTATTGTCAAACCGAATTCATAATTTGTTATAAATGTTTATATTTAATATTCTATTTTTTTTATATGAATGCTATATCTTCGTAATTTCTTTTATAAATGGACATTCCTATGCATTTAACATTAGTTTTATTTTCTTACGTTGAAATCTGTAAATAAGTATCTGATTGTGTTTTAGGCATCTAAGTATGTTTGAATGTACATGTGATTTAGTGAATTATTAAATGCTAACTAAAACACCATATGGAGGACTTTTTTAATCCAATTACACATCTCCCAGTGTCTAAAAGAATAATAATTAATAATGCTGTGTGAATTACACAGCATTATCTAGCAAGCTAAACAGAGCTTGTATTGTGGGTACTAGATAACTGATACACATAGCACAATACATTACAAAGATAGATAGTTTTTTTGTATTATGCATAGAAAATACCCGGAATAAATAATTGCAGATCTTACAAACATTTGTCATAAGGTCTATGTTTTGAAAAAACTCGAAACTGACTTCGAATCCCTTACCTAATTTTACACTGATTTCAAAGAAATAAACATAATGACAGTCCCCTGTCAATATATTTATGAAAACTTATTGTACACTCATAAAAATATCAAAAGCTTCACTAATAATAGCGATATACATAATATAAATACTAGAAATAAACATAAACTCGCTGTGCCCACAACCAGGCTGTATCTTTTAAAGGGCATTGTATAAGCTTCTACAACAAAACTCCTAGTGAGTTGCAAAATCTATCAATAAATAAATTCAAACAAATTGTCAAAACCTTTCTGTGCAAAAAGGCTTACTACAAAATATCAGATTATTTAGAAGATAAAAAGGCTTGGGACGGGTTTTGCTCCAACTCGAAAAATAACAACTAACAGGCTAAAGGTTTCTTAGTCGCTTCTTTACTTTAGTCTACATACCGAAGCGACAGAAATCAAAAGTACCTACCACTTTATTTCCGTGTCAGTGTTTTATTTTAAGAATTTGACCTTTTCTAAGTGTACATTTTTGTATTTATGGAAATAAAGAATTTTTGATTTTGATTTCAAGTTTTGTGGGTTATATACTAATCCTCTTTTTTATGGGACCACGTTTAAACAATGATACCGCATTTTTTATACAATAGCGAAAGAATTATCAAAATATATCAAAATTGATAGAACTAAGGAATTAATAATGACCATAACATTTTCAAAAGGATATTCTATCTTCGATACCTTCTCTAAATCTCGAAGGGCATACCTAAGGGCGCGTGTTCACTGTGTGTGACGACAGAAAGTCCTGTAGTTTAAAAAAAATCTGGAGGTTTTCACATAACAGACGACACGAATAATAACTGTTCCCCACGACTTGTTTTTGTTTTAACAATAGATTGTCGTTATAATGGTAACAGCTAGCACGACAGCCGTAAAGCGATAAAAAAAATGTGACTGAATCTACGACGGCGTGAACCGTAAAATAACGTCACGATTCGATTGGAATAACTAGATTACTAAAACAGTGTTTGTGATAGGTCCAGATTTGCATGGAGTTACTGCGTTCGAAATCCCGAATCGATATTTCGATCAAATGTATGTGGCTGCTCTAAATCGATAAATTGAGACTTCATAGCGACGTTCCATTACTAACCTGATGAAGGTATCTTTTGTGTTAGTATGTATTATATTATTCTCTGCTATTGTATTTTTTAGCAAACAGCTGTACGCCAAAGCGGTTTGCGCTAGGTTGGTATTTTTCAAAATTTTTTCTTCATTCCAAGGATTTATTATCAAGAGATCGATAACCTGTTCTTAATCAACTTTTAATTGTATTTCCATACATTTGCGTACTTTATAGGCCAATAAATCACGGTATTTTAATTAAATTAGCACTTTTAGGTGCTTTTAGTGTGAAAGTTCGAATCGGGCCCTTTTAGAAACACGTCATAGGTTAGAAAGTTGGTAAGAAAGCTCATTTGTGCTTTTTTAGGCTGAGTTCTTGTGTGGATTAGTTTTATTTTATTTGTAAATCCGAGAAAATAAATAACCGCTACAGTTAAGAAAATTACAACAACAGAATAAAATAATTGCAAGTAACTTTTACACTTTAATTGAATAGCTTAGCAGCTTAGCTTAGCTTATTTAAGCTTAATAGCTTATTCGTTAATCGAAATAAAAGCCAGCATTCCGATCACCCGTGGACTCTCTATCATCTCGACTCTCATTTAAGAGTCTGGTCGAACTGACGCGTGACCCGAGAGCTGGTAAGTATCTGGCACAGTGCATCAGCATTAGCTGATGCACTGTGCCAGATACTTACCAGCTCTTCAGCTCCCGCTGCATGGTAATCCATACAGCGGGGCAATGCAGCCACCGTCTTGAGGACGCTTCCGACTGGTATTGATATGGATCAGTTGAGCTACCTGTAGATTATTTGCAACAGTCTGCAGTTAGCTCAATTGTTTCAATGGTAAATAATAGTTCTAATTTCTTTCTTTTATTTGATTGTAATTCTCTTTGTCAATAAAGTTTTTATACTTTTATTCATTTTTAGGAAACATTACAGCTATTCATCTATTGAAACTTCTTCCACAAGTGGACAAAAAATTGAAGCGAACAAAATCAATAAACTTTGTTTCTTATTTGATAATAATTACTATTATTAAGTTGTTTATGTATAACATTTGACTTGTCTAAGTGCTTATTTTGTAAGCCTAAAGAAATAAAGATACTGAATTTTGAATTTTGAAAGCTTTATTCACCTTTCTACCTACCGATATTCCGATAGTAGGTAGTTTAAACAAACAGCGCGTGTGTAGCGACAATAACAATTACTCAACCGTATCTGATGAGCTTCGTACAGACCCTTAACGAATGCATTTTATTTCAATAAATTATGGGACTTATCTAATCAAACAATAAAGATTTTGTCAATAGATAAATTGACGATGTTTATGGCGTTGCACGTTGTAGATGTAGCGTCGGCTGATACAAGTGAGATGCGGGTTCGATTGCAACTTCACGACAAATAGCAAAAAGATGTCCGTCGCCACGGAAGAACAGCGATGGTGTGGTGTGATCTGCTCTACCTTATTAGCACATGCTGAGTGGAAACCGATTTGGTCAGTTTTCCTGTTATTTTAGATACATAGATAGAAAATACTTTTATATACATAAATAAAATTAAGAAACAATTAAAAAATTAAACAATTATAACATAAGTGACAATTAGCGGTCTTATCGCTCAAGAGCGATCTCTGCCAGACAACCTGGGATAGGATCATCGGATATACACGGGGTAAGATCTGTGTGCATCTAATGGTACTATTAATCTATGGTCTCAATGTAATATTGAGACCATAGATTAATATAGACGACCTCTGTGGCGCGGTGGGCGAAGGCCTGCATGCAACGCAGTAGGTTGCGGGTTCGATTCCCGCCTCGGGACAAATGTGGACGATCTGCAGACATTTGTTCCGGGTGCCCTGGTCGTTTTCTATGTAAGGTAAAAAATATCTATCTATGTGTTGTATTATATTATGTATATCAGTTATCTAGTACCCATAACACAAGCTCTGCTTAGCTTGGGCCTAGATAATGCTGTGTGAATGGTTCAGCATTATTTATTATTATTATTTAATGTTTCTCTCAATGTAATATTAATTTTAAGGTTTCCTAAGCTAGGTACTGTCGCTGCCCTCTTTACTCTCTTTTATTCTCCAGTGTTTGACGTTATCTATCCTTTTCCAGCAACTCAGCTAAGTAACTAGCCTCGACCAATCACCCTTTGTTTTACTAAAATGACAGGATATCCGATATAATCGGATGTAATTATAAGTTGTATAGCGGGTACCTACAGGATATTTATAAATGACGCACGCTATGGGAAAGGAGTTGCTGTTACAATTGACAGTTATGGGAAAGACACTTTTTCGGTCTGTGCTTGGATTAAGGGCATACAATACAATACAATACAAAAATGCTTTATTGTACACCATAAAATAACATTACAAAGAGACATCACATAAGATAAGTACAATGGGCGGCCTTATCGCTAAGAAACGATCTCTTCCGGGCAACCTTTGGATGGAAAGAATTGTGAATTTAAGAAATCATTTTAGGCATCTACATAAACAAGCTACCTACATTTATCATTGTTGTATATTCATGTTTTAAAAAAAAAACAATGAAATATTAGACGCAGTGCTATTACGTCATACGGTTCTGTTTCTACGTAAATAAAAAAGTATCAACTGTCATCAGCAACAACAGCATGTTTGGCGCATACCTACATTTATATACTCGCCAAATCCTTTGGACCTTTCCGTATATTTTCGGAGCGAAGAAAAGTGTTACACAAAAGTTTGTAATCAAAAAACGAATAGAGTTATCATGACTTTATTTCATAATTTCCATAGAAACGGCTCTTCTATCTTTTCTTAGAACACAGTCTTAACACAAAGATTAGTTAAGCACATCATCTTCACCCATAAATGTCAAAAACTATCGGGCTCCAGCTAAGATAACTGTGCAAACACTTTACATGTTAAATTTAAGCAATCGAGAGGTTTATTTAAGTGAAAAGATATAAAAATGACTATGAGAATGGTTAGACAGGTTGGATTAATAAAGGACAGTTGCGTAGAAAAGTGTTGTAGTATAAAAAGGCTGATTGTAGAGTATGAGTGACGTTCATCGGATGGGTAACAAAACAAGTTGACAACAAATATAAAACGTGAGATCACAACGAAGAAGTTCACAAATAATTTCATCCAACAAGTTTCATACAAATTTTGTACTTAAACAACAAGTTAGTTCTTAAATAACAAGTTTTATACATGTACACGTGAGTGAATGTTAAACAAAAACATTGCACAAAATTTGTAAAATACGTGAATTCTCCTTTTTACCTTTGTAAAAACGAGGAGTTTATAACACAGTTATAGGTAGGTACCTAATTTAAAACATTCGTTCTAAGGTTTTTATTTATTATACTCTGGGTAATTTCTAAGAAATTAATAAATCCCAAAAATTTACGATCCCGACGGGATTCGAACCCGAAATTTTTGGGATTTATTAATTTCTTAGAAATTACCCAGAGTATAATAAATAAAAACCTTAGAATCAAGCAACGGCAAAACCTCTCGTCAAAGAACTAAATGTAAATTTGGTCTTTGAGCAGAATTGGATAACTTCATTGTTTCCTCTGTAGGTGGCGCTGACGGCGTAAGTGCCGAAAGAACTCCCAAAGATTTTCGGGCCGACTAGATAAGATCACGTAGCTTAGTTGGAAAAAGAGCACCCCTGCGCTGAAGGGGAAGGTGCGGGTTCGAATCCCGTCGGGATCGTAAATTTTTGGGATTTATTAATTTCTTAAAACATTCGGTTAAATAAATATAGCCATCTCTTCTGTAAGTGAAAGTAATAAAAGCATCAAAATTAAAACATGAAAACTAGGTACCTAAATGTTTAAAACAACAACAAACAGTATTTATTTAAAAATAATAGTATCAGTACATACTTTATTAGATATACAAATAAATAGACTTTTGGAAACTGCCAGGATGGTTTCAAGGAACCTGTCAAGTAGGTCGCTCGCTATACCGAAAAACTAACAATAAACACAACCGCTGCGAGCTGCTTGCAGCTCACGCACCTTTACAACTAGGGGGGCTGAGCAAAGTCAGCCGTGGACGTATGAGTGATAATGAGATTTTCTTAGTGACTGTACGTGGTCATCTTAAATCCCATCGCAACATTTCGTGAATTGGCCAGACGGGTACACGATAAGTGCTTGGTATTCTTAAAATGGATAACGAAATTATCAAGGTCCGTTTGGGAGAGAAGCCATGTATTTTTCATTATCTCCATAGCATTGTAGGTGAAGAGCCTATGTAGAAGCGGGTTCGATTCGCGTGAATTTTTTTCAGTGTTTGTAAATTTGTTCAACGAATATTACTCGTTGGTGGTTCGAAATTATGGGTAAACCATTTTTTCTGTTATACTGAGGACGAATGTATGAATGAATTAAATGTATGATTATGGTGTTCGATTCCCGACATGTCAAATATCGTTATCTTTCATTCACTCGGTATTTTTCGGACTACTTTAGTAACTTTAATACTTTTGTGACTAGGTTGCCCACGCACGACGCATATGAGCATATTTTTGCAGACCTACCTACTAGCTACAGCCGCCGCCGCCGCCGGCCCCTCTGGGTCACGCCGCAGAGGGTGGGCAGTGAAAGCGTTAAAGTAAAAGTACTGGTATTTTTGGAGTATTTGGGAAAATACGAAATCTTTTGCTAAAAATCTACATTTTCCCAAATACTCCCAAAATACAAATTAATCAAAGTTGATTTTATCATAAGTTTATAGAAAATAGTTTACGATTAGCGGCAAATTATTTTTCGCTAGATTAATTGCTTGTGGAACGCAGAAAAAATAAAAACTGCTATAAAAATTGGCTGACGCTTCACTTTCAAATGTTAAAGAAGCCTACTTAACTAGAAAATTGAGAAACTTAATGAGACCAAGCTGAGTGGATTATGGAAATAAATTCCGTAGCCTTAATAGTTCACTAATCTGGAGATTAATCGCGCCTACACTAAGCCCCTAATATTTTCATAATAGCAACCAGCAACATATTCTGCTAAGATAAGCAAATCCCTTGATGAAACCACCATAAAATTTTAATGGATGGTAGGTAGGTACCAGTATCACTCGCAACGCCCACAGTATTCTTTCATTAGGTAGGTACTAATCCAAAATTAAACTAATTTATCTATTCTTGGTTGTAAACGATGATTATCAAGTAGCGGGCGGCCCCGACCTACCTAATTAAGTTGAAAAAAGAAGAGGCACAGGAAAAGGTGTTCGTGGCCACACACGAAGAAATAGGTAGGGTAGGTAACCTCAGAGCATAGAGGATCAGATTCATTGCCTTATCGGTATAGGAACAGTAACACATTTTGAACCAGTTTTGAACGAAAGTTCAAAGTTTCAAGTCATAATCAAAGTCAACTCAGTCTAATACTTCAAAATCAAAATGACGCTTTTTAACGTGACATTTTCTATTATGTCAATGTCATTTTAAGATAAGTGATACCAACTCATAAATCTTGTTGGCAGCAAAATCTGCTATTATAATGTTTGTAATCTAACATGCAATATTTTCGTGAGTTTCAGAAAAATGTAACTGTCTGTAACTGTACCTACTCATTAATTTTATTATAGAGGTGGCTGTCTAATATCGCTCGCTACCACCTTTACTATTTGCTGCTGTTAAGCTGCGTACTACAACGAACACAACGCAACGAACATGAAATGAAAGAATTTCGCCATCCACACTTACGCTACGATCTTGAAATGTATGTATCATGCAATGAAGGGCAATTCGTAAGTGTGTATGTCTTGCAAGCGCGAGATGAGCCATTCATGAGCCCGCTACGAGCAATGCAAGGTGAGCTCGGTGCGATCCACCATAAAAACAAACCAGGAATGAGAAAATCTACCCATTAGCGGACAGGAATGCCATGCCGCCCCCCGCCACCATCCCCGACCCCAAACTGACGGCTGAGAAAACGCTGGAAGAAAGGTGGGCTGAGCACAACAGCGACCTCTTCCAGGTTTTCCAAGTTATTCAAAACATGGCCCTGGATAACGTATACGTCCAGGAGATGCGGAAGTTCCTAAAAGCACACATTTCACATTTCATGTTCGGTGCGAGTTGTTCTGTATGTAGGTACGCAGCATTTTAAAGCCCAAATTACGCCGCCGCTGCCGCAGCCGCCGCCCGCCGCCGCCGCGCCGCGCCGCGCCGCCGCCGCCGCCGCCGCCGCCCCGTGTCGTCGCCGCCGAGCCTGTATGTAGCTAGTAGTAGGTGGCGAATCCAATCAATCCCATAAAACTTAGTTGGCAACTCTATATTTTTATGTTTGTGTTTGTTTTGTCTTGTGAAAGTCTAGTTTTTCTAGTAAAAGTATTATGTGTGCTGGCAAAAATAGGCTGAAACGAACTGTGAGGAAACAAAACAAGTTTTGTTATGACTTAGAACTATGGGAATGCGCCTTTGTTTTACAATTAAATGATGAAACCGCAAGTGATGTAGGTACTCCTCCATGTTTACCTCTGGATTTCTCTCGTCCCTGTTTACCTCATTATTTTATTAGCAACCGAGTGTGAGTCACGGTCCTCACACTTTTGCTACTCAAGCGACTAATTTTGAAGACATTTGAGGTACAATTCATGCGAAATTCGGCCGCTATGGACAAGGTGAAACTTGCGTGGAGTAAAACCAACCGTTGGCATAGAGGTTCGTAAGATGTTTAATTTTTACCCGACTACCAACAGGGGAGGGTTATGTAGCTTTAATTTAATTAAACCCACTTGGTTCTTATCTTCAGAACCCAAATAACTACACCTACAACAACTTGTAGGTAAGCAGCCTCTAAATAATTAGCAAAAAATAAACAACATAAAAACCAACGACTTTAGTGTGGAATAATATATATATTATTTATAAATATATGCTGTACTATGAAAAATTATTAATGCTACCAGAGCATGACTCATTTATGTTTATACTACTAACTAGATAAAGTAAAGTAAAAGTTAAGTATGTTGGCAAGGCAATGGTGCTCAGTCAATCTGTTAATTAATGCCATTGTAAATAAATTGGGCAGGTACCTACCTACCACACAAAGTAGTGGGTAACAGCTACTATAAATGTCATTCATGCTGCCTGTTTTAATTGTAATTTTTTTCAGGTGTATTATTATTAGTGGCTATAGAAACACACTGGATCCCTGGAGGCAAAGTCGGCTTCACTTGCAAAGATCCAGCGCTATCCCATGAGTTTACCGGAGACACTATTACAGCAAAACATCTCTTTGCAACTATTTTCCTGTTGCCGCTGGCTGTGGTATGTATGCTTTTATTTATATCTTCTCAGTTTCATATTCACCAGCATGCATCTGTAGCATATCCATCCCTATGCAATACATAAACCATATGTACAAATCCGAAGTAGGTACTTCTGTTTGTCTGTTAACTTTTCACACTAAAAACGGCTTTACAGAATGTACAATGGTCACCATATTGTATGCTACCGCAACGGAAGCTAGATTACCTGATGCAAATAACTGTCCTTAGATAACTTACTCTTTATCATTTTGGCTGTCATTTCATTGAAGTTATGTAAGTATATTTCAGATAAGGAATACTTCCTTTAAGTGGTAGATACTTAAGGGTCAGCTTACCGGGACACTGCAGAAAATAATCAAACTTAAAGTTCATCTTGGAAGATGTCTCTCAAATTACTGGCTGTAGTTATCAAAACATTAGAAAGCATTTTTATGAGCACAACTATACTCGTAGAAGTACATTTCATAACAAAAAAACTGACGCTAATGCTTAAATGGTTGGCATATTGGCCAAAAAACAGGGCAGTGAACAGGGATAGGTATTAAATTTTCCAAATTTACAAAAAATTGCAAAACCATAATCCTTTCATTTTTTTGTTGTTGTGTCTGATTGGCCTTGCCATCGCGCACACGCACCTTCAAGGTTGACCAATCATTATGGGGCGCTCTGTATATAAAACAAAGTCGTGTGAGTTACACCATTTATATCTTAAGAACGGCTGGACCGATTTTATTGATCTTATATTTGTTGGATTTGTCTCTACATCCTGAATAGCAAAATAACTATTATAGGTTATACAGGGTTATTGGTAAATTAGTGACAACACGTGAACTGCAGGTTCAGCCCATCATCACAAACACGTTTGTGAAGACGCCAGGTCTTAATTCTTAATTTTGGTATTGGTAATGGGTACCCCTCACAATTCAAATAATAGTTCTTTAGAAGTTTTATTTGAAATAATAGTTCTTTAGAAGTTTTATTTGAAACTCAACTTAAAAACAGCTCTGCCCTGAATTAACAGAAGATATGAGAGTGAAAGATCGGTCTTAAGTAACTCGTTGGGTTCCAGACAAAGATGTTTTTTCATATAGTATCAGAGGTGACTTATTTTTTTTTTTAAATTTACACTTGGCGCCTTCACGAACGTGTTTGTGATGTTGGGCTGGACCTGCAGTTCACGTATTGTCACTAATTTACCAATAACCCTGTATACCTATATAAGTTATTTTGTTATTTTAATTAGAAATATGAAACATCACAAGGGAAAATATAGTGAAATTTGCCAGATCAGTTTGAATTAAGCCATACTTCACTTCCTCTAACTAAGTGGTAGTACTTTAATCATAATTCTGCCAGTCATGCCTACTTGTGAGAATTTGAGTCCTAAGTTCATCACAGAAAACAAAACACTGACATTAGTTTGTGAGACTGTGTTTAACTTTTTAACCTAGGTACTAAGTATTCATATTTTGCAATTCACATCCAAGGTTACATGCATTTGAAAACAAGCTCAGAACAATCTGATAACGTACTTCCATAATAAGGTATTGTTCGGAATGTACAGATTTTTCCTTTTATATTTTGTGTAGTTTGAAAAATGCATAAGTACTATGTATGTAGATTTAAAATTGTTTAATGCATTTGTATTAATACTTGAATATAAAAGCAAAAGAGACTTTTATATTATGATAAATAGTGAATCTTTGGATGGATGTTTGCCACCACTTCTCAGTAAACTAACTGGTAGTAACTGATAGATCGTCATCGAATGCTTAAAATATTTGAAATTTATTCCTTCGACTTAATAATTTACGCGTGTTTGACGAAGCAGTGTCATTTTTAACCGAAGAAAAAGTGGAGGAGTTTTACGTTTTTTTGTATATTTTATTATTTTTTATGTAAGACCACGTAGACCTTTTTTACAGAGTAGTCCTATTTTGATAATTCTTTCACTATTGTATAGAGAATAATCCCGAGGTGGTCCCACATACATTTTATCCCCGAGGGATTAGTATTTAACCCGTAATACTTAAAAACCACCCTAACAACCACCTAATGTGACAGTTCGAGACATAGATGAATAGGTAACTATTCACCGAAATTTTTATTCGGTTTATAGTTTTTTAAAACAGGCCAAATTATGGCTAATTCTACCCTAGACAACAATCCTTGTAGGTACTTGGCCTTCTAAACATCCAAACCATCGCTTTTTAATATAAGTGTGAAATTCATAATAAATGTTTGAACTCATGAACGTTTTCTCGCGTCTTTTCTCAGATAAATTTTATTAAGAAATGAAATAAGTTCCCAAAAAAATTCAATTTCGGCGGGACTCGAACCCGCGCCCCACCCTCAGTACGGGTGTGCTCTAACCAACTAAGCCACGAAACCTTAGTCGGTTCAACCGAAAATCTTTGGGACCTCTTACGGACTATAGCGCCAGTGGCTCCACCTACAGGGGTAACATTATAGTTTAACCAAACCTGGACTAAAGTTAAAATTTCTGACATGAAATAAGTTCCCATGTGAAAACTATACGTAATATAAATATGTTTTTACCTTTTTTCAGCTACTGTTAGTTGAACGTGTCTACCATTCCGACGCGCCTTCCACAGCGAGGCAAGCCTTGAATTGGTACAAGGAGTACGTGTTCGGAGTTCTCGTCAACGTGGTTACTGTGCAGGCCTTGAAGTTAACCGTGGGGTCTCCTAGACCTCACTTCTTTGACACTTGCGGACCTAAAGAGGCGTCTACTTGTCAAGAGTAAGTTATTAATCCCACTAATATTATAAACTAGCGGCTTCGCACGGTTAGATATAGGTATTTAACAAAAGAATAAAAATCAAAAATTTGAACACGCTCTTGGCAGACTTTCTATGCTTATAACACTCGATCAAGTCTGCTTTTGACAAAACAAACAATCAAAATCATCCGTTTGGGAGCTATGATGCCGCAACGACCCACAGATAGATGCACACACAGACACATAGATTCACACGTCAAACTTATAACAACTCTCTTTTCATTTGTTTTACAAATGATAATTAAAAGATACCTACTAAGATATTTATATTACTTTATTTTTATTTTTTCGTTTTTATTTTAAAATTTTCTAGGATTCTAATCTTCGATCAAAAATAAGGAGTTCGCGGCCTCCCTCGTAGATACCTAGAGCCTTACAAAAATGTCACTCAAAATTGGGTTCGTTTTGTTTTGACGCAGACAGTTTGCGCAGAGCCTGACAAGTTTTTTCCATACGGAACAAGAGATTGGTGGAGTCGAATTCATTTTATTTTATTTTGTAAGTAGGTAGGTACCTTCCTGAGAATTATATACCTACCTACTCAGTTTATTTTCTATAAGGATTAATTAACAGAATTCAGGTAAAGATAACGAATCATTTATTGATGAAACTATAAATTGGTGTCTCAACAGTAGGTATTTATACAAAAGGGTCATTTCAGACATACAACAATTTAAACTTAAAATACAATTTCAGGCAGGCACTCTAGATTAAAAAGATCTGGTTCCTGTCTGCGGCTTTGCACGAGTTTTTTTTTACGGGACAAAAAATAAACGTTTTATAAATTCATACTTCTGGTAGAAAGACTAGGTTCTTACCTACCTAGGTAAGAACCTACTCTTTCTTTTATTAGAGAGTCTACGCAAATGAAATTTTAGGGCGGGCCAACTAGTTATTTTAAAAATCATCAACTAGTAATATTAAACTTATTTTTATGAAAGATATATTAATACATACTAAAAATGAAAAAAAAATTTTAGAAGAAATAGCCTCTCCAATATATATCAATTTAGAACAAAATTAATATTTTAACATAGGCAAACCAAACAACAATATTTTATGCTGATTTCACAAGTATATGACTCACATCTCAATATACAGGTAAGAAATATATATAAACTTACTGAAAATAAGAAATTCCATCCTTTTTCAGCACTTTGGACGAGTGATTCTTGCATTTTTTGTACGAGCACTTACCCATGCTTTTTGTCTGAACGCTAAAATGACACTAGTTGAAAAGCTTTCCTAACATGTCAAAATGTTTCTCTTTTGCTACTGAAGGTTGTGGCGTGCGCATTGTGAATCTAAGGGGGGCCGGCAAAGCCGGACATTTTTGATCGATGATTCTAATGATGAAAGAATTTTTCAAATCGTTCCAGTAGTTTCGGAGCCTATTCAATTCAAACCACAGATATTCAAACAAACAAACAAATCTTTCCTCGTTATAATTTTATAGTATAGATGTGAAAGTCTACGCGGGTGAAACCGCGAGGCGCTGCTAGTTGGATATAATTCTTTCCCTCGCTCGGCCCATCCGTAGTTCAATAATTATAAAAACGAAAGTAATTCAGTCCGTCTTTCTGTTCCCATTTCACGCCTGGCTGAAAGGATTTTAAAGAAATTTCGCTGGGAGGTAAACAATATCCCGGAGACGGACATAGCTACTTGAAAAAATAGCGCGTGCAAAACCGCAGGCAGATGCTAGTAAATTAGTAACACCAAGTGTTGCCTCTATAATGTTTGTCAAAGATTTTTTTGACGACCTCTGTGGCGCGGTAGGCGAAGGTCCGCCTGCGACGCAGAAGGTTGCGGGTTCGATTCCCGCCTTAGGACAAATATTTGTACGATCTGCAGGTATTTATTCCGGTGTTCTGGTTGTTTTCTATGTATAATAAAAAATGTCTATCTATGTAATGTATTGTACTATGTATATCAGTTATCTAGTTAAAATTGGGCAACAGCTTCCATCTGAGTATTTTTAGTTACTTATTTATTTCATTTATTTTTATGGCAGAACCTAGTTTAAGGGAAGGTCTGTCAGTAGATGTTTGTGTCGTGTGTACTGACGAGGAAGTACTCTACACTTCCATGGTAGAGTCATATTTAAACACAAGCTGAGATAAGCTCTGCTTAGTTTGGGACTAGATAATGCTGTGTGAATTGTCCAGCATTATTTATTTAAGTTTATATTATTATATTGTATTTCTGTGCAGGTCTGAATATGTGGCGGAGTATACTTGTATGAAGGTGCAACAACTAATTGCGCAGTCGAGTACAAGCTTTCCGTCAGGACACACGTCTTTGGCGATTTACGCTGGATTGTTCCTAATTGTAAGTATCTTCTTAATAGGGCGCAATGCGCGCCATTTTGTAAAAAAGATAGGCATAGGATTTCGCGTTCACAGAAACGGGACAGAGCAAACGTTTTTGGAATGGCGTAATCACAAAAATCTAGTTTTTGCTTATTTACAAGAAAACTACACAACTTATGAAGAAACTGGTTCAAAGAACCAAATAATAAGTAATAACCTACGAATCAAAACGTATGTCATTGAATAGAGTGCAAAGTTCCTGAGATCTCGACCAAATTATGTGCGAAACAGTGTAGTTGTTATTTGCAAGAAACCAAAGAAAAATTATTGTATTTTACGTAAACCTAGTTTTTTACCACGGGGATCCCGTGAGTACTGAAATCTAGGCCGTTTGATAACCAATCCCGTTAGGTTCGCTCAGTTTTCTCTTAGTATCATAGCGACTGAGACCAAGTGTGTGAAAACTTTTCACACACTTGGCTACGGGGGGGTCTGTCTGAAAAGACAGGTATTCCCGGAGAAGATACCTTTGTGTCGGGCCTCTCTCTCTCTCTCTCCCCACTTTGGTCGCGTACCGCAGGTGACTAGCACGCGAGCACTATACCACCTACCTAATATCTACTCTGGTTTCTTTCCAGTACTACCTCCACCAACGAGCGAAACCTTCGAATGCAGTCCTCAGCGCACAAATATTATTATTACTAGTAGCTGTCTACTGCGGGGTATCCCGCATGTTGGACCACAGACATCACTGGTGGGACGTGCTGGCAGGCGGCGTACTGGCCTTGCCTCTGTTTGTTTACACTGTGAGTTGATACTGACTATACAGGATGTTTGGTGGAGGTTTAGACAAACTCGGTGGGTGCGTAGGTGGACCTATTTGTAAAATACAAATTGAAGTAGAAGAGCCTAACTCTTAACATTTTTTTTAATCCTGTTTTTTGTATTTTTTTAAGATTTTCTGAAATTTTACCTCTCAAGCTACTGCTTAGTTTGATGATACTTTTTTTACTATATTGTCTATTTACGAGTTTTTTCGAATATATTTTCACTAATGGTAATTAATTATAGTGACTACTAATAATGATAATTAAAGTTACTACTTACGACGCTGCGCTGGGAGTATGTTACGTACGAGTCTTTCCCAATGTCATCTTATTTCACGTCAGACGTCGGGTCACGAAAGACTTGGTTACTTCTACTGGTGGTAGTAATTACTACTCATTATACAGACAAAATTATCAGCATGACTCATTATATTAATAAATCGTATACAGATACGATAAATGTATTAAAAATCATGGTTGGTTATCATTTTCTTGCACTATCATCTCAATAAATGAATTTGCAATGATCATGCGGTTTATGGATGATAAGGATATTATTTTGATGTACGTTTCGATTACGACGTATTATACAACATGTCACTAACGGTGCATTCCGAATTACGATTACAGCGCTGATAGCGATCACAGCGATATTTTGCGTTCCGAATTAGATATCACGATATTGACAGTAGAGTGCTATCATTAATTCGGAACACTAATGAGCGCGCTCACCTGTCGCGGTGTCAATATTATTACAATAAGTACGCTATAACCGATATTATCACATTCATCACGCTCATGAGTGTTCCGAATTACCGTAAGCGCGACAACGAACGTCCTGTTTAACGTCATAACAGTCATCAATAAAGTCGAATGTCACTTTTGACAGAGGCGCTCACAGTGATTACGATTTTTAGCATGGTCGCTGATATCGCCAAATTGCACATGTAATAACGTCACACAGGACTGCACAGGATATAGTTTTCGCGCTCTCAGTAATACGGAACGCTTGTTAGCGCGATAATATCGATTTCAGCGTAACTCGGAATGCACCTTAAGTTGAAATATTAAATTAATTTTTTTGTTAGTTATCGGCCCGTGTGAATTCATTATTTTATAAGCATTTATTTATATTTACTTTAACAACTACTAAAAAACAAGTTCTGCTGAGATTGGGTATAATGCTGTGTGAATTGTCCAGCATCACCTATTTTTTTTCTCCTTTCAGGTCGTCGTCTGCAATAACTTCGCACCGCCTAGTGAAGACAAAGAACTAACCAACATTGAAACTGACAGCAACGGCACCACTGCACCGTTAGTCGACGCCAAAGAAACGTAGCTAAGTGATATTACTATACGTGATATTTTTAAGCCATCGCGCTTTGTTGACACATAGCTAAAGATCATTATCGGGTATTTATCGCGTACCGATATGTATATCTCAACTGTCATCTCGCGACCACAATAGCTGCAACGCAAAGTAAAAACATATGATACGATATATATCTAAATAATTTAACTACATATTTCTGTACAATAGTAAAGAATACGAGTAGTTAGCCGATATAGTACACAGTCACTCAATATACGACGCGCGACGCGATTGGATTACGCCAATATTTGAAAAAATTTAAAGTACCTACTTTAAAAAAAAGTAACTTGTAAGTAATTTCAGTTTGCTAATGAAGTACACTGTAGATTAATCGGCTCCAATAAGATGTGGGACATCTTAAATAACAGATATATTTTCCTAAAAAATATATACTTAAAATCGTTCTAAGTAAACGATTAAGTACTATTTATCCTTAGTAATTTACTAAAAACACAATTTACAATTGTATTTTCTCTGAAGCTAAAAGAGACGTTCACACGGGTTGTTTTGCGGGTAAATATAAGTTTAATTTATTTGACAGATCTTTAGATGCTATGATTAAGTCACTTTGTGTAGAGTTTTCTTAGGGAACACCTCCACGGGCTTTGTTCTCAAGGCAATAGAAATTATAGCAATTACATTATCATTCACTGTGGGATTCAAAGAGTTATGTCATCAGATCCTGTCGCTGTTAACCACACTGAAACGTATCTTCCTTGCCGTTAAAGCATAGGAGAAGTAGCCGCGCTGAATTTTATTTTGTTACCTACTATCTCCAAAACCACTAAACTGATCAATATGATATTTGGAGTACATTTAGAGCATAGCCTAACTTATATAGCTAAGCTGGCTAGTTCTTGTACCGAAGTCACGGGCAGAAGCTAGTAGCGATATGTATATTTTCGGGTTAAATGTTCTAATGCAATAATTACTATAAAAAGTCCGATAATTTAAGTCACACAAAGGTTCTGGCTAGACGCTTAATAATTCAGACTGAAGTAATAGCACTACACAATAAACTGAAGCATAACATACTTCATTTATTTGGAAATATACACATATAATCCGATATATTTTTATATAAACATACACTATAATAAGATATGCACATGTGCTTTCGGAAGTTAAGTGATAAGATTTTGACGGTGGTTATATTTTATGCATGCATAGTTTTGATTATATTCTAATAATTATTTATGTAAGTAAATTATCCTGATATTATATTTATGATATCTTAATGATCATTTATATCTTCGTGAAAATTCTTGTCTTCGCTAGTCATTAACTTCATATTTATTTGACATTAAGTGATTTTACAAACATTCCTGTAATATTAATCTAGCTATTACCTAAACCACGTTATTATTTATTATATTTTATTATAAATACACCACATCCATAAAATGTTTTATTTATTTTAAATTAAGCAATCATCATATACAATTATATTATAAATTCGTAGTAACTCTGTCTACCTTTTTACGCCTACACGGCGCAACGGATCTTGATAAAATTTGGCTGGGAAGTTAATTTTATCCCGGTGACTGACATAAATACTACTTTCATCCTGGAAAAGTGGGTGCGGATCCACGGGCAGCAGCTTGTTATCACCCTTATTATTGTAAATGCGAAAGTTTGGATGTTTAAATGGATGGATGTTTGTTACTTCTTCATACCCAAACTACTGAATGGATCAGGATTAAATTTTGCATCCGGACACTTCCAGACACTACATTTTATGCCATAAATCAATTTCCATGGTATAGAAATAACCTTTAAATGTTTCAATAGAAAGGCCTAAAGTTGTATTATAAATGCGAAAGTTTGGATGTTTAAATGGATGGATGGATGGATGTTTGTTACTTCTTCACGCAAAAACTACTAAACCGATCAGGCTGAAATTTTACATTGATGTAGCTTTTAGCCTGGAACCAAATATATACTACTTTTTATCCCATAAAACAGTTCCCATGGGATAACGTCTCCATAGGCACAACGCGTGCGAACACGCGGGCACAAACTAGTAATATATAAAAATATGAAAGTCATGAAGGAAAAACAAATAACTTACGTAGAGATAATGAACAAATTACATGCAGGTAAAAACAGGGAACCTACCTATTCAGTAAAAGCTCACTCTACTTTTTACCCGACTACCAACAGGGGAGGGTTATGAGGTTAGCACCCTATGTTTGTATGTTTGTATGTATGTGGCCGATTTCTTTGTTCCCACGTAGCGCTGAAACTACTGGTTCGATTTCAACAAATTATGTACCTATCGATTGATTCGTCTCAATACCCCGATGGTTATAGGCTATAGGATTTAGGGCTCCGACCCCGAATAAGCCTTCAAAACGCGTATTAAAGTTTAGGTAGCCGCAGGCTGCAGGCCCCATAGAGAAAAATTACAATACCTGCGACCTATTTTCATTTTCAACTCTATGCCTATCAAATATGACCGATACGTCATTCTATTTTGTCAATGTAAATGTTTCAAACCTTTATAACTTTCACGTAGTCGGGTTGTAGTTTTTAACTTTATCTTGTTGAGCTTTAAAGTCTTTGGGTTGTAAAATATTAATACCTAATAGGGTTTGTGCAGACACGACCGACAAGTTTAACACAGTGAACCACTGTTGTAAATCAGTGGTCGAAGACAAAGTATTAAGTAGAAAGGATTGGGACAGTCAACGCTGAAAAAGAGATGACCAGATAAATACCCTAAAAATCCGTGTACCTACCTACATACAAAACCAAAGAAACCGTTAAACCACACCACTTCGAAAACTAAACCCGCTCGACTCAAGAAATCTTTGAACTTCGACGAATAGGAAGGAATACCTATTTTTATTAACATAAAAAACTTAAAATAAAATAATATTACGTTTCGTTCTTCGATCAAAAATAAGTAGTTCGCGGCCTCCCCGGCAAAGCCGGACATTTTTGATCGATGGTTTCGTTAAAATAAAATACTTATTTATTTAATTTTAATTTTATTTTTGTGACAGTAAGATTAATTTAATTTTTTTTACATTCGAGTTAGTTATTCTTCATTAAATTAAAATGATTCAAAATTAACTTTTGAAATTTATATACTGTATTTTTTTCTATTCTTTCACTTTTGAGCACTTACGATAATAATAAATAGATAGATCAACGCTGAAGTTTACTTAAGATGCAAAGCAATAGTAATAGTAGGTAAAACAAGTTAAGAAGCACCACCACGCGTTGGTATTAGCGCCATCGGATGGCGGTAGTACTTCTCGTAGATAGCATCCCAGAAGGTCGCCCTGTCCTCTAGAGTAAGCGTCTCACTCATAGAGAAGTTGTTCCGGATTGCCATGTGTGGTGTTCTGATTCCGCTAACGGGTTGCCATTGTGGCAGGGAAGAGTCCTCAGGAACTGGTCTCCTAAAAGATGAATCAGTGGTTAGTTTAAGAAATAATAAAGCACACAACGACTTCATTGCGAACATTAAAAAATCCACTACAGCTGCCTGTTGAAAAATCGCACTCGCTGTTACCAAACCAAACGATAAAAAAAACTAGGTTATGCCTTACCCAGTGACTACAAAGTTGATCCACATTTCACGTAATGTCTCCTGCATTTGCAGATATTCTGTCGTGAAGTTTAATGGTGCTGTTGCATCTTCTAGAACTAAGGTATGCGCACAGTGCGTTACACCTCTAATATTTGTGTTAGGAATAAAAGGCGTATTCTCATCTGCAAATCCGTACTCAAATAAGTAAACCGTATCTTTATTTGCACCTCTGCGAAGACCCAATCCCGCTAGCATAGGATACGCGAAAATAATATCTGTGTAGTAATTTATATATTCCATAATAGATCCTCCATCCATAGTATCCCCAAAATAAAACTCTCGGATAGCATCGGCAATCTCTTCTCTCTGCTCTTTAGTTTCGAATTGGAGATCGAATGGTAAGTGATGCGAGAAGTTCTGAGACATTTCTATTATGAAATTATCAAAATCGTATCCGTTAAAACTAAGATGAAATAGACCTTCATGCTCTGAGTATCCATATAACAATGGGATTTCAGTAAACTGTCCCTTGCGTAGTAAACTCCACGGACTCTCTGGTAGGAATATTTCTTCTCCCTTATCTGTAACACGCTCCACACACGGTGAAAAAAGAGCCATCGTAGTGTCCGTAAACATGGCTTTATTATCATATCTAAAAACTTCATTTGGGGTAATTTTATAAAATTCTTCCAAAGCTACAATATCATCAACGTTTGTAAAATTTAATAGCTTAGCGTATTCTTTAGCATTCTTTAACGGGTCCATAAGTGCTCCTAAGTAACCTATGGCTGAGCCACTTTCAGTTATAGCTTTTTTGAAGAGTCCTGTTGCCATTGGCGAAAGCGTTAATAAGTCGACGGAGCCTCCTCCAGCACTGCAACCTTGAATCGTCACATCGTTAGGGTTTCCACCGAATTCACCAATATTTTTCTTCACCCAGCGCAGTAGTGCCACCTGATCTTTCAACCCTGCGTTGCCAGGGACATCCTCCGTTCCGAGGCATAGAAACCCTTTTATCCCAAGTCTATAATTGAATGTTACGACTATAAGCCTTTTCGACTTTACCAAACTGGTGTATTGGTCGCAGGAACCGCAACCTCTAAAGTATGCTCCACCATGTACGGAAACCATGACCGGTAGACCCTCTGGCGAATCGGTGTTAGTGTCAGGAACTATAATATTTGCTACGAGGCAGTCATCTTGTTGTTTTTTCTCTGGGATAACGGCTTGCGCGCACACAATACCTCGGTAGGTGGCATCGAAAGTGTCGTTCCATACTGGAGGTGGCAGAGGGCCCTGTATAGTACAAAGTTATAAATTTAACCTTAAAGCTGCTTATTCGAGTAAGGTATTTACAGATGCGTTAGCATTTTTTCTTACAAAAGCGTTGGTACTTTCCTAAACAAACTACCAACAACGTATAGATAGTAATGGTTAAAAAAATCGCTTCTGTGATACAGTTACAAATATTGAGTCGCTATGTCCTATATTATCCATTTAAAATGTGAGGAATGAACGGTATTTTAATGAAACACACAGAAAACATCAATCTATACTGACTGATATCAACGCAGTGTTATTTCCAGTTAAATAGATAAAACAGCTATCAGCGACTTTACCTTAAATTTGTTGGTTCCATTGGGTACTGTCGCGTATGGTACATCGAGAAAACTGTAGAACTCCCCACTAACATCTCTGTGTCCTTTTACAGTGCCCTGGTCGGCTAGAACCACCTCCCAGGTTGTCTGACCCCAAGCACCCGCTATCTCAGAGCCCGCTATACAAAACAGAAACACACCCGCACCGAACATTATAAGGTTCTAAGGAGTTATGCATCAAATTGTTGCAATGAAAATTTACTTGTCTATCAAAAAAGGTGATTTATCAATGATAAGATTATTGCATGATAACTTCTCTCGACAATTTCAATGGACACCATCATAAGTGCATGTAGAGATATTGTCAGATGTTTGCCTATTCTGATAAGGGCCTGTTACCTTCCGCCAGAACGGAGATATGTTAAAATAATCAACATGTAGCTGTTCTCAAAATAGAGTTACATCACCATCACGACAAGTAAAGCTATATCGAATGGTTGTTGTTCTCTCATCTCCGATTCTGTAGAAACTGGGCGTAGGTAGGGTTAAGTGCAGGCTAAGTACGCTTAGATAGATGGAGCAGTTGTAAAATAACCGTGCTATCTGAATCATAAACTGTTTATTTAAAATACATTGTGCTGAAAGATCATCTATTCATTAGATCACAAGTAACATGGTTGTTAAACAAGATAAAGTTAAAAACTACAACCCGACTACGTGAAAGTTATAAAATTTTGAAACATTTACATTGACAAAATAGAATGACATATCGGTCATATTTGATAGGCAAAGAGTTGAAAATGAAAATAGGTCGTAGGTATTGTAATTTTTCTCTATGGGGCCTGCAGCCTGCGGCTACCTAAACTTTAATACGCGTTCTGAAGGCTTATTCGGGGTCGGAGCCCTAAATCCTATAGCCTATAACCATCGGGGTATTGAGACGAATCAATCGATACATAATTTGTTGAAATCGAACCAGTAGTTTCAGCGCTACGTGGGAACAAAGAAATCGGCCACATACATACAAACATATAAACATACAAATATACAAACATACAAACATAGGGTGCTAACCTCATAACCCTCCCCTGTTGGTAGTCGGGTAAAAATAGGTCGAGAAAGCACTCAATATACATATCACAATATAAACTAACTAATAAGAAAACTAGATAAATAATGAAGACAATACATTAAGTTAAGAAGCACCACAATGCACTGGCATTGGTGCCATTGGATTGCGGTAGTACTTCTCGTAGATAGCATCCCAGAAGGCCGCCCTGTCCTCTAGAATAAGCGTCTCACTCATAGAGAAGTTGTTCCGGATTGCCATGTGTGGTGCTCTGATTCCGCTAACGGGTTGCCATTGTGGCAGGGAAGAGTCCTCAGGAACTGGTCTCCTAAAATTTGTATAAGTGGTTAGTAAGTTTAGAAAATATGCACGCAAGTGTTATTGAGAACATCATTGTCGCTGGACGCTGAAATTGCACACAGTGCGACCGAAACGAGAAAAAATCTAAGTTATGCCTTACCCAGTGACTACAAAGTTGATCCACATTTCACGGAATGTCTCCTGCATTTGCAGATATTCTGTCGTGAAATTTGATGCTATTGGATCTGCTAGAACAAAAGTTTGAGCACAGTGCTCTACACCTCTGACATTTGTGTTAGGAATAAAAGGCGTGTTCTCATCTACAAATCCGTACTCATATAAGTAAACTGTATCATAATTTGCACATCTGCGTAGGCCCAATCCATCTAGCATAGGGTATGCAAACAAAATGTCTGTAAAATAATCAATGTATTCCAAAATAGATCCCCCGTCCATAGTATCCCCAAAATAAAACTTCCGGGCAGCATTTGCAATCTCTTCTCTCTGCTCTACAGTTTTGAACTGAAGATCGAATGGTAAATGGTGCGAGAAGTTCTGAGACATTTCTTTTATGAAATTTTCAAAAATGATTTCTTTAAAACCAAGGTGAAATAAGCCTTCGTGCTCTGAGTATCCATATAACAAGGGAATTTTAGTATTCTGTCCCTTGCTTAGTAAACTCCAGGGACTCTCTGGTAAAAATATTTCATCGCCCGTGCCTGTATCACGCTCCACACATGGTGCAAAATAAGCTACCGTGGTATCCGTAAACATGACTTTAAAATCGAAGTTCAAAACTTCATTCGGGGTAGTCTTATAAAATTCTTCTAAAGCTTCAATATCATCAGTGTCTGTGAAATTTAATAATTTGGCGTAGGTTTTCGCACTCTCTATTGGATCCAGGAGTGCTCCCAAGAAGCCAACGACTGAGCCACTTTCGGTTATAGCTTTGTTAAAAAGTCCCGTTGCCATTGGCGAAATCGTTAGAAAGTCGACGGAATTTCCCCCAGCGCTGCAGCCTTGTATCGTCACATTATTGGGGTCTCCACCGAATTTAGAAATATTCTTTTTTACCCAGCGCAGTAATGCCACTTGATCTTTGAACCCTGCGTTACCAGGGACATCTGCTGTCCCGAGACATAAAAAACCTGGAACTCCAAGTCGATAGTTGAACGTCACAACTATAAGCCTCTTCGACTTTACCAGATTAGTGTATTGGAACCAGGAACCTGCACCTATACAGTATGCTCCACCATGGATGTTAACCATGACCGGTAGACCCTCTGGTGGATTGGTGTCAAAATGGGGAACTATTATATTTGCTACGAGGCAGTCATCCTGTGTTTTTACGCCTGGCAGTACGGTTTGTGTGCAGGCAATACCACGGTATGTGGCATTGAACGTATCGCTCCATGCTGGAGGTGGGAGCGGGCCCTGTAACAAGATCTTTAAAAGAAAATATGGCCAAACGGGTAAAACGGGACCCTATTACTAAGACTCCGCTGTCCGTCTGTCCGTCTGTCACCAGGCTGTATCTCATGAACCGTGATAGGTAGACAGTTGAAATTTTCACAGATGTATTTCTGTTGCTGCTATAACAACAAATATTAAAAAACAGAAAAAAAAATTAAGCGGGCTCCCATACAACAAACGTGATTTTTTTTGCTCGCTTTTGCTCGGTATTGATAACGGCAACAGGTGGAAAATTGAAATATTCACGGAATATATTAAGTTAAATATTCACTTTAAAAATAAATAATTAAATTAAAGTAAAACGAATATTTAAGGGGGGCTCCCATACAACAGACATGATTTTTTTGATGTTTTCATAGATAATGGTACGGAACCCTTCGTGCACGAGTCCGACTCGCACTTGGCCGGTTTTATTTATTAATAACTGCGAACAATGCCTTACAGTTTTTTAGGGCACTGATCGTGCACAGTGTTTTGAATACCTTAAATAGATTTTCTATTCGATTAAACAAAGTAGCTACAAATGTACTACAATACTTAAGTGCAGTGGTACCTCCTGCTGTCAAAATGTTAGGTAGATACCGACCTGCCTATTATTTTTATATTTTTTATTGGCAATGGCACAGCGTTTGGCGTTTGACCACCATCAACCATCACAAATTATGAATGTAAAGATGGACCTATTTTATGAGTTAAGTCATTCTGCCAGAAAGGTCCTAGGACTTAAATAGCGTTAAAAGAGTCTAAGCCAGTCTTTGAAGTATGCTCAACTGTTTTTGTTAGCACGACGACGTAAGAACCTGTTTATTTATACAAGTGTAGGTAAGTACCATAAAATAAATAAAAAATGATTCACAGTATCCATCCATACCTACTAATATTTTAAATTCTTAAGTAAGTCCGCTTACCTTTTCACGCCTTAACGGCTGTAAACTTAGCAGGTAAATGGTATCGGGGACGAACAAAGCATAGGGATTTTTCAAAAATCATTTAATCAAAAATATTTTTTAAAATATTCTAGGTACCTAAATATTTTCAAACTTAAGCGATCTGAACACATAATTATAAATACTATTTGACATCCTGTGACCACGACAGTGTGTGAACCTGTCGAAACGTCGGGAAAATAAGGTAAATATACTCGATAAATATTATTTATAATTATAGCATAGGCTATTTTAAAACGCGTGCAAAACCGCGGGTAACAGGGCGCAGGCAACATAACTTATGAGAAGTAAACATTTCTTTATGTTATGTTTTTGGCGTTCACATTTATCACATCAATGCTTGGATGGATAAATGGATGGATGTTTGTTACCTCTTCACGCTCAAACTACTGATCTGGTTAAAATTTTAAAAACAATGTAGGTACCTAGTTGTTTGCCTGGAATAATAATTTTTATTAGCTACTTTTTATTATACAGGGTTACAGGTTAAGTCGACCTATTCCCGTTAAGCGCGTATAGTTTACATCGGTTCTGACTGATTTGACTATGAAACACCCTATCCCTAAATCTAATCGTTTTCGAAATATTTGAAATAATTGTCTTTTATAAAAAGTACCCGATTTTCGGCTTTTATGCACATGCACATTTAGGATAGGGTGTTTCATAGTCAAATCAGTCAGAAACGATGTAAACTACACGCCCACGGGAATAGGTCGATTTAACCTGTAACTGTATACGAACTGCCAGACATTAGTCAAGACGAGATCGTGTTAGCTCTGTGGCAGCTTAAAAATGAAAAACTGTCCCGTGAAGACGGAATAACATCAGAAGTTTTTTAAGCGAAGGAGCCCCTGTTATACAGGAATTACCTTAGATAAAAGTAAATAAAACGTAAAGTGCGAGTCGGACTCGCGCAACGAGGGTTCCGTAACTAAACATTATATTAATTATATAATTACAAGACCTTGTTTCTTGCCAAATATCATGATTTTGAAGAGGGAAGAAACCTATAACCTGGGAAGCAGGTTATAGGTTTTGGTCCATGAAGAGAATTAAAATAAAATGATACACTTACAATATTGCAGTTTTCGGCTATTTCTCTTTATTTGTTCTATAAGAGCTTGCTACTTGCCAAATTTCATGGTTCTAGGTCAACGGAAACTACCCTATATGTTTTTGGCCCATAGCGAGAATATTTGTCTGCACAGAAGAAAAATATTTTATATTCTAAAAATATTTTTTCTGTGACGATACTACTAATTTACGAAGATTTCTTTTTTCGAAGAAGTTTCTGAGAAAAGCGGGTTGAAAGTGATCCTATAAGGGTTCCTTTTTTCCTTTTAAAGTACGGAACCCCAAAAACATGCAGAAAATACTTCCTCGCGATTTTATGTATATTATTAGATAAAACAGTAATTATTGTGATAACTAGTTGCATTTAGATTACATTATTACCTATATTACTATCAGTGAATTCCTGTCAATAGCCCTTCAAATTGTAACACCTAATTAAAAATTGTGTGCTGATGGTTTCCCTAAAGAAATTAGCATCTTACCTTGAATTTGTTGGTTCCATTGGGTGCTGTCGCGTAAGGTACATCTCGGAAACTGTAGAACTCCCCACTAACATCTCTGTACCCCCTGACAGTGCCCTGGTCGGCGAGTTCAACCTCCCAGGTCGCCTGGCCGCACACGGCCGCTATACAAAACACAAACACACCTGCTCCAAGCATGGTAAAATGCAGAATAAGTTAAATTGTTTATTTAATTGTTTCCATAATACATTTAAGTCAATATTTATTGACTATTGATAATAATATTAATGATAAGAGAACGGTCTCGTCACTTTAATAAATAAAGCTGTATACTATCCACAAAGCATCACCTAGTCCCAAACTCCTTTTTTTTCTGTAGATGTAACTTACGCCGAATTGCCTCACAAGTGGCCATCAAGCGGAATAAAACCACATATAACAAAGTCGAATCAAATAATATGAGTGCCAATTATTCGTTTTTTTTCTTGATTCTGACCATGCCTTCATTTTCATGGCCATGTCTATAAATTAATACAAAAGCTATGTGTATTTTTCTGTAATTTCAAACATAAAACTACTCTCCTGTACAATTTGTTTCTTTTCTTATGCCCGTCGATTTGCGCCATGCTCCACTGGTGCTGAAGGAATCATGGCAATTATAATAATAACGGGCTATTATGTTAAAGCTCATTCTACTGCTTGAGGGTTTAAGTCTCTAGAGTAGTCAAATATTAATAAATAGGTTTGTGCAAACACTACCTACCATGTTTGACACAGTCAACGTGAAACAGTAGGATTATAGGTAATACATAGATAGATATTTTTTTATCATACAAATTATTTTTTATTAAGATTTAAGATTAAGATAATAGATTATCCTAAATCTTCATTTCAAATCAAGCGTTACAATTTATTTTGATCTATTCCGTCCTAATACCAAAAAACTAATACCAATGGTATTTGTTTATTGTCGTAGTTAATATTCTATTCCTAACGAATACCAAATTTTAAATGTTTAAAGGAAGTACCAAATCTATTCCCAACGAATACCAATACTTAAATATCTATAGGTTACTAATTCTAAGTTATTTTCAGTAAGTAATTAATTTATTGTTTCTGATGATCACTGATCAGTTACATAGGTACCTACATAACACAGTCAGTTATATGATAAAATATGTTTCTTTTTAAAATAATAAAGTTTATTAGTTAATAAACTCAATTGCACACTATTAATAAATGTACTTATACAAAAAGTGTGCAGAATACCGATTCCAAATAAAAATAATCTGCTCAAGATATTATGCAACAGATAATTACGCTTAAGATGGAAAATGACGAATATACAAGTGACGATGCACTGCCATGCATTGGTGCCATAGGATGGCGGTAGTACTTCTCGTAGATAGCATCCCAGAAGGCCGCCCTGTCCTCTAGAATAAGCGTCTCACTCATAGAGAAGTTGTTGCGGATTGCCATGTGTGGTGCTCTGATTCCGCTAACGGGTTGCCATTGTGGCAGGGAAGAGTCCTCAGGAACTGGTCTCCTAAAAGAATCAGTGGATTATTGTACGAAAATTTAGCTTGCCACACGCAAATGTTTCATTGAATACATACAAAATTCCATGAAATAACACCGATAGCGGATTAAAACTAGAAAAACAAAACAAAGTTATGCCTTACCCAGAGACAACAAAATTTATCCACATTTCACGTAATGTTTCCTGCATTTGTAGATATTCTGTCGTAAAGTTTAACGGTACTGTTGCATCTTCTAGAACAGAGGTTTGGGCACAGTGTTCTACACCTCTAATATTTGTGTTAGGAATTAAAGGTGTATTTTCATCCGCAAATCCGTACTCGTATAAGTAAACCGTATCATTATTTGCACCTCTGCGTAGGCCTAATCCAGCCAGTATAGGGTACGCGAATAAAATATCTGTGTAGTAATTGATGTATTCCATAACAGATCCTCCGTCCATAGTATCCCCAAAATAAAACTCTCGGACAGCATCTGCAATCTCTTCTCTTTGCTCTTCAGTTTCGAATTGAAGATCGAATGGTAAATGATGCGAAAAGTTCTTAGACATTTCGATAATGAAGTTTTCAATATCGTGCTCGTGAAAATCAACGTGGAATAAGCCCTCGTGCTCTGAGTATCCATATAACAAGGGAATTTTAGTGTACCTACTGTCCCTTGCTTAGTAAATTCCAGGCACTTTCTGGTAGGAATATTTCTTCGCCCGTGCCTGTATCACGCTCCACACATGGTGCAAAATAAGCTACCGTAGTATCCGTAAACATGCCTTTAAAATTTAAGTATAAAACATCATTCGGGGTAGTCTTATAAAATTCCTCTAAAGCTTCAATATCATCAACGTTTTTAAAGTTCAATAATTTAGCGTAGGTTTTCGCACTCTCTATGGGATCTATGACAGCTACTACGTAACCTATGACTGAGCCACTGTCGGTTATAGCTTTGTTAAAAAGTCCAGTTGCCATTGGCGAAATCGTTAAAAAGTCGACGGAACCTCCACCAGCGCTGCAGCCATGAATAGTCACATCGTTAGGGTTTCCACCGAATTTAGCAATATTTTTCTTCACCCATCGCAGAAGTGCTACTTGATCTTTCAACCCTGCGTTACCAGGGACATCTGCTGTACCGAGGCATAGAAACCCTTGAACTCCAAGTCGATAGTTGAACGTCACAACTACAAGTCTCTTCGACTTTACCAAACTAGTATATTGGAACGAGGAACCAGAACCTATACTGTATCCTCCACCATGTATGGAAACCATGACCGGTAGACCCTCTGGTGCATTGTTATCAATATCGGGAACTATAATATTTGCTACGAGGCAGTCATCCTGCGTTTCTATGCCTGAGACAGCTTGTGTGCAGGAAATACCTCGGTGTATAGCATCAAGAGTTTCGCTCCACACTGGAGGTGGAAGTGGACCCTGTAAAGTATTTTTAATTAATAAAATATTTCATTTGATTTAAACATTAATACCGACTATGACTCTCATTAGAGGAGGCTAGAATTGACTGCAGGACTATATTATGGTCTGATGATGATTAATTGTTCTCCTGTAGGTGGGTATCATTTTTTTAAATATATTACATAGTCAAAAAATAGACCAATAGCATTTTTATTCCTCCGAGTAGATTTATAAGATAAAAACATAGGCTCAACCTTAGGAATTGCCATCTACCTACCTATTTGAATTTATTGACAGCAAACAGCGTCAATGAGTTTTTACTTAATAGGTACTGTATGACGCAAAGTTTTGTGAATTCGGACTTATAATTACTAAGAACGAACATAATAACATACTTACAAAAAAAATTACAACTAAAGAACACTGAGAAATGGGAGCGCATGTGGATCCTTACAAGGATCCAAGATCAAGTGTTTAGTACATTCCAGGAGATACCTACTAAAGATTTTCCTAATTAATTTATTATAAGTATATCACCTTAAACTTATCGGTTCCATTGGGTGCTGTCGCGTAAGGTACATCAAGGAAACTGTAGAACTCGCCACTAACATCTCTGTGCCCCCTTACATTGCCCTGGTCGGCGAGTTCCACCTCCCAGGTCGTCTGACCCCACACACCCGCTATACAAAACAGAAACACACCCGCACTGATCATAACAAAGTTGTGAAAACGTGTCATAATAAATCAATGCAGATTTACTTTTATATTATATATAGGTACCTACATACTTCTATGATAAGATTATTTCATGATAACGTCTCTGGACTACCTATTAATGTAGGTAAGTGGGGAGAATCGGGTACTGATGAGTTCATAAGAGAAAATTTCACTTAGCTTAGGCTGGAGTCCGGATAATATATTTCGAGTAAATGAAATGTACCTAACCTAATGAGCTATTTTGGAAGGAATTAATTTAGCTAATAGGCCTCGCGTTTTTGCTATTGGTTTTAGAAAAATTGTATCTACACTACAGGCAGAGGCGTCAAATTGTCTGGTGTGCGGTAATAGCAGACTCTCCCCTACACAGCTTGATTAATGATGATGATGTATACCATCTTTATTTATCTATCATTTAAAAACAGTCAGCTGCTCAGATATTGTATACATTGTCAAAATGCGGTATAATAAATTATCAAAATTACCATGCACTTACTATTCAGTGAAATTTAAAACATGGCAGTGTACACATATTTTCGCAGCTGACTGTACCTAAAATTATATCGTTTGAATTTAACTCAAAAATTTAGCAAGGTTCTACGGTCTTTGTGTAGTAGATTGGTGCGTTGGATGTCGATGATGTTCTGATGTTTCTTTTCTGTGGCGCGTTAATAGAAGCTATAATTAAATGAAGCATACCATAATGCGGCTTTCTCGAAGTTAAGTCTATATTTGCTGAGCATTTCTGAAATCGTTACCTACCATTCGATAATTCCACTGAACCGCAACACACTGATTTAGAAGTCTGGCCAGGTGACTGACACATAATGAAATTTCAAACATTTGGAATCGTTCTATCAGGGATTTTAAATTGGTGTTCCGCAAGGGACGATGTTGGGACTCAGTTTGTTTCTAATTACATTTTGAATGAACAAAAGCCTACAAGTGTGATTTTGAGCACTTTGTGCTGGAGTAAAAGTAAGTATCCTTCCTACACAAATAATAGTAATAATGCTGGACAATTTACACAGCTCTATCTAGCCCCAAGCTAAGCAGAGGTTGTGTTATGGGTACTAGATAACTGATATGCATAATATAATACACAATACGTAGATATATATCTTTACTATACATAAAAAACGACCACAACACTCTGAACAAATCGTATCTGCAGATCGTAACATTTGTCCCGAGACGGGAATGGAACCTGTAACCTGACCTTCGCCCACCGCGTCCCAAATCCAAATCTGTGTTCACGTTGTTAGGGTTTAGGTACTTAATTTTAATGGATTTTAAACTGTATTTATACGAGGATCAAATGAGGTAGGTATCTAACTACCTACGTGTATTTAGGAGTCTTCAACTCCAAACTGCATTGAATGTACCGCTCCCTTTGTATAGCTAGCCCCAAAGTTCCCCTTTGGGCTAGATTATGGTGCGATAAATATCCAATATTATTTTTTGGTATTTTTTATTGCAGATGAACAAATAAAACTAGTCAACGGAATCATGAATGCTGGAATCAGAGTTTCAGGAGTTTCCTTCGAAAACAAATATCAAGATCATCACGTCCTATTCATCATAGATCTAGATTGTCCTGAAGCTGATCAAATAATACGAAATGTAAGTTATATGTATCTAGATACTTAGTTTTATACAGATACTTTGGTTATAAGTACCTACAAAATGAAACTAAGCAAACTTTATGTAAGTACCTAGGTACCTATTAGTTATTAATATTGTACCTAGGTCGAATTTAAAAAGAAACTGAAACACCTACCTAAGAAGTTTCTGCTCGGGAATTCCCGACTCGGGAAGCGTAACATGGCGGCGGGGTGGCAGCGGGGCGGCCGACTAAGGACATAAAACCGCAACCGAACAGCACAGAAATGAGCGTCATTCAAGCGAGTTCAAGCCAAAACGATGACAAAATGACTTACCGCAAGCTTATAGAGAGCCCGCGAGCAGTCTGTTGACAGCTCGTGTGCCACTCGCTTTAAGCTTAGTTATCCGATTTCGTCAATATAAAATGTTCTATCTAAATTTGAATATACATGTTAATACCGTAAAGCAGTGTGCGGACAGGTCTGCGACCACCTTTAGTTTTATAAATGTAGTGACTTTGACTCCAGGCATCATCAAAGAACCTCTTTGGGGCCCCCTACCGCTGGCTAGCCCTCACCAACTCTTCAGAAAACTCTGGTGCAAACTTATTGAACAGTACCTTGTTGGCGGATAGCGATGTGGTGCTCGCTGAGCGAAGGGGAGATCAGCTCCTTTTGGTTGAGGGTAAGGTTGATTTTGACTTAGCTCTCTGCTCCCTGGTGGGCTTAGCCGGCTTTTGTCGCTTCCAAGGTGACTTTTTTCAAAGTCTGCGATGGACATGTTTCTTAAAAATGTTGCTTATTATGTTAAAATCTGTATTGGATTCGCTAAGAAAATCGAAAACCCCCAACCATGATTTAACCCACTAGTCATGGTTAGAACATTTGAACAGCTGAACTGATTTTCATGAAACTTTAAACACTGTCCATCAAATCTCTGTTAAACAATTTATTCAAAATCTGTTCACCCGTTTGGTAACTCGACGACACCGGCGTTAAATTTGTTAAACCCATTTATTTCGATCAAAAATAATCTACTTTAGTACTTTCCATCCAAACCTCCAACCCCGGTATACTTCCAGTCCACAGGCCATCTTTAAACCACACAGCAGTATTAACCCCTCGAGGGGTCTTCAACGGGTCCTATCACGACATTAGAGCCCGCAGAGAGCTCTACCGCCGTCGACTAGACCTCCTGGGCCATCCGCTCATCATGGGCAATGTTATACAGGACAGCAATAAGACTCAGTACCATCTGCCGAGAGAAGATGGGTTGTAAGTACATAGTGAGAGGTCAAACCGTAAGTATTGTAAGTACCTAGTACTTACAATAGGTACTTACGGTTTGACCTCTCAAAGGGATTCACCAGTTACACCATAGTTACTAAAAAAATACTGCTCCCACAACGCAACCAACAGGGAGCGATGGCGGTGCATTGCAAGAGCAACCGTTCATCAGGGCCTCAAAATAATCACAACCGCTCAGCCAAGAGTGACCGACTAAGAAGAGTTTCTTAAATTGTTTCTCTAATTGTTGTTTTGGGGAAAATTTGGGGAATACCCGGGAAATTCCCGTATTTGTTCCTGATATCAGAACTGGGAACCACAATTGCGTGAAATGCACTGACAAATTATTATTAATTAAATACTATTATTCTCAAATCAGTCAAAAATGGCGGAATCTCCCGGGAAATTCCGAGAACCGAAAATTCCCGGTACAAAACCCTACTGTAACATCTGCGTACGATTCCGATGCCGATCCGGTGGACGCACAGCTGGGTGGTTCGACGCGGGTTGGCGCAAGATTCAACTTTTTTGTGTTTTAAATTTTTCCTGCGTTCCTCAAACAACAAAACTAGCGAAAAAGTAATTTGCCGCAAATCGTAAACCATTTTCTATGAACTCATGATATAAGCAACTTAGATTCATTTGTAGGTATATTGGGAGCATTAGGAAAAATGTTGACGACATAATAGGATTTAAATTCACACAAACACAAAATCTCTTATAATCCCAAATGGTCCAAAAATACCAGTGACTCGAAATTGGTTTTCAGTTCATAGAAAATGGTTTACGATTTGCGGCAAATTACTTTTCCGTAAAAAAAAACAGAGAAAAATTATATCCACAAAAAAAATATCTCGCACCAACCCGCGCCGAACCATCTTAAAGGGTATCACAGACTGACGCGGCCTACGGTAGCGGTCAGTACAATTCGACAACACCTACTCGTCAAATCGTACTGACCGCCACCGCAGGCCGCGTCAGTCTATGAGACTCTTCGACGTCTTTTGTTCGGTCACATATTGGTTCGGTTCGGTACCATTAGATTTGACGTGATTTGACGACCCGATGTTTACTAAGCATAGAGTAGCTTTGCCTATACTTTTGATGACAAGAATAGAATAGAATAGAATAATCTTTATTATCAAAGGTGAAACACGTGAAAAATCATGGTTTACAAAATTTCAGTGTACAGGCTAAGACTTGTCAAATTAACACAAAAACATGAAAAAAGAAAATACAATAGGTATTCGCTGTATACGGGCGATAGTCAATTAAATAATCTAGTAACATTGTGTAGGTAGGTACGTACTAGAAACTTTGTTCAACTCTTTTTGTACATTAAAATACTGAGTATAGTCATTCTCAAGAAATAAGTGGGAGTGGGGGTTCCAAATTGACCAAAATTGTAAGAAAATACTTGAACGTCCACACAAAAAGCGTCAACAAAATCAAAATGAAAGTTTCGAATATTTTCAGGGATTTCCAAAACGACGCCACCGCTAAGATCTCATGGATCTTAGGCAAAGAGGCGTTTCTCATGCTGAACGCGACGCCGCGGTACATTTACAGTTACCGGTATGGCTACAAGGTGAACGGACAGTGGTCGGGGCTGATTAATGATTTGCATTCCGGGAAAGCAGATTTGGGTAAGTAAATTTACGTATTATTAACGTTATTAATATCTAGCTAGCCTCGGTTAAATCCAAGATATTTTATGTCAACCAAACCACTTCAAGGTAGGTACAAACTTAAATAATAACAGAAAACAACAAGGAAACAGTAGCGTAGTTTTAAGTAATGGGGTACCTGCTGGATGGTGTGAGTTATCGAATGACTCCATAGATTTTTGAAATCGATTATTAGAGCGCTCTCATACTACCGCGCGGTACCGTAGGCGCTGTGCCGCGCCGCCGCAAGAGTTTCGCAATGACGTTGTCCGTTGTAGGAGATGCGAAACTGCTGCGCAGCGCGCAACGGACCTCTAGTTGCGGCTCTGCAAATTCGATTCCGCGCGGTAATGTGAGACATTACCAAAATCATTATTATTAAATTTACATTATACGGGGAGAGGCTAATGCCCATTCCCACGCTGGGCATGCAAGTTGAGGATCGCAATTCGTTGGTTTCGTTGTTCTTCAGCGGGCGCCGCTGCCTCCCCGTTTTGAGGGTTTGAGCCCCTTAGTCGCCTCTTACGACACCCACGGCGGTGGTGGTGCAATTCTAGGTTGGCACCACACTGCGTATGCGCATGGACGTGTTCAAAAATTGACATAGAAGATAGCTGCTGCCCTAAACTTTATGTTATCTTCCTCAGGAACAAACGTGGTTGTATCAAATCCGGAACGCCTCGACGTAGTAACATACACAGACACACTTGCCCCGTTCAAAGTGCGCTACATTTTCCGCCAGCCCCCTCTCTCCTTCGCCGCTAATATCTACTCTCTCCCTTTCTCTTCGCGAGTTTGGGTGGCAATAGGAGTTTGTTCTGTGGTTTCTGCTGCAGTACTGTGTGTGGCTTCTAGGTGGGAAGCTTCGGCTGGGAAGGTAATATAGTTCTTATGTTTTCTGTAATAAGATGGTGAATTCGTCAGCTGTCTTTTTGCTGGGTAGGCTGCTCAATATCTCTCTTTTGTGCGCAAGTGTCTATTCCTGTAGCTATCCTGGTACTACTGCTTCTTGTCTTCATCCGGTCCTTATCGCTAGGTGGGGTCGGCACTCCATGTATATTTCTTTTCCACTCTATGCTGCTTCTATCTGTATCTTCTATCTATTTCTACGGCCGTTGGGCACACTGCATAAATACTTATTTGTTTGTTTTCAGAGTGCAACACAGTTAGACGGTGGAATCGGCGATGCGATGTTTTTGACGATGAGCGCTCTTAGCCAACAAGGATGCGTCATGGAACCGAGGCGGAATCCAGGTAGATAGATGTCTCTTCTAGAAGTTCCGTATGGTAAGAAAGCTCTATTTATTACAATAATCGAACCGCCGCCATTTCCTTATGAAATTTTCCGCGCCCCTGACATAGCACAGGCAGCGAGGTAGGTGGTAGTTTGTTAAATCTTTCACGCCAAAAGACAGACAGACGGATAATTCTAGGCCTGGAATATCAAAGGTCACTTTTTATCCCAAAAATTGTATCATATAACAATGTGGTGTGTGTTCGCAGATAGTATAACAGTGTGGTGTGTGTTCGCAGATAGTATTACAGTGTGGTGTGTGTTCGCAGGTCGTATAACAGTGTGGTGGGTGTTCGCGACTCTGATGGCGCTGCACGCGGCCTACTCCGCCAACATCGTCACGTTGCTGCAAGCTCCCTCTCACTCTGTCACCACGCTGCATCAGCTCGTCTCTTCTAAGATCACTCTGGCGGCGTATGATGTTGATTATAACCATTTTATTTTTAAGGTGAGTGAGCAATTCATTTAGCCCCAAGCCAATTACCTACCTACTTCATTGCCTACTTACGTATCTTGCAAATATTTCAGCTTTACGACGACCCAGTCCGCGTGGCAGTGTACAAGAAAATCGAACCGGCAAAAGGAAAACCACTATTTTACAACTTGAGTGAGGGCGTCGAAAGGATTCGTCGTGTAAAGTTAATTTAATATTTATTTACAACTTAGTTGTAAATTACAAGATAGTTCCGAATTTTCAGTGTAGTTAGGTAAAATGTAGATGGAAATCTAAAGTCATAAGGTGAAACCATAAGAATAAATAACTGTTTATATCTATTCCTTGGTGAAACCTTGCTTTTACATTATGTTAGAAAGCTCAAAATGTTACTTGTTTACCAATCTACAATTATGATCTTTGATCGCGGCAATTCGACGGAATTCTGGCGAGTTTTTCATTTTAATTTACAGTGGTTTTAAGAAAGGCCGGTGAGGGCCTAAACCACGAGAGTTAGAGAAAAGCCTTGGAAGTAGTCACCCTCGATTTTTAAGAAAACAACTGCATATTGAGTTTTTTTTCATATTTGAGTTTTGACGGATATCGAACCGAATGATTTTTCAATAAAAACAACACGTATTTTTGATAAGTATCAATCTTTGCAAAGAAAAAAAAATCAGTTCCTAAAATCAAAGAGAATAGCAGGCAGGTACTTTTTCGTTTTATGAAAATAATGTGAGTTAATTGTCAATTATCAGACTTTTTGTTTTTCGGTAGATTTTTTTATATATTCCTGATAACTCCACAGAATAAATACCTATTAGTTTAAACATAGTCACAAATATATCACATTATAAAATATTTTATAATGTGATATATTCCAAGAGTGCGTATGAAAGAACACAAATAGAACAAAAAATTATTTAATAAATATGGATTCGATATTCAAAAAAAGGTATTTTATTTAATACAAAGAAAATTACACTGAAATAATAGTTTTTTTTTATTTATAACAAAAATTTATGTAAGTACCCAAACCTTTTCAAATTTTAAAACAAAAAATGTATAAAAAATGTACACGTTAAAAATTCGATTATGTATGAGTTTTTAACGTGTACATTAAACTTTAATTTTTTTAACAAAAAGTTAAAATTGTTCGTACCTAATAAAAAAAACGTAGAACACAAGTTGATCCCCTCGGGGTCCAGAATCACCCCATTTCGGCTTAGTTCACATGTTACGAGGCGGGTGCCTCGTAACCTCGTGTATAACGGGTGCCTCGTAACCTCGTTTAAGTATAACACGTCATAATTAAATTAAATTTGTATCCCAACAAACCGACCAACTACTTCAGGAACTAAAAAGTTGCTACAATTTTGAACCTTACCTCCATAATTCCAGGGTCTATTCGCTTTTCACTGCATGGCCGAACAAGTCTACCGTAGAATCGAACTAACCTTCATGGAGAATGAAAAATGTGATCTCATGGAAATAGACTTCATGAACACGTTCTATCCTTACGCGCCTATGAAGAAAGGTTCGCCTTATCTGGAGCTGATGCGTGTAGCGTAAGTGACAAGTTTAGCCACCTTTGCTTAGTCAGAGCCAACTTAGGTCAAACAGTTAAACCATTGAGCTTAGTTAGTCAAACCAGCTTAGCTCAGTCAGTAAAACCAATTTTGCCCAACTGACAGACTGTGCAAATTTAAAGTTAAAAAAAAAAGTAAAAGTAAAAAATATTTATTGCAGCAAATAATACAAAATAATTAACAAATAAGCTATAAACTAAAACATATGAATAGGGTATGTACAGTGCGCGTCACAATTAAGTATCCCCCGATCTCAATGTATGTGGGTTCAAATCCTGTCAGCGATCGTTGGAGATTGGGTGATCAAAACTACATGTTTTTTTATAATTTTCCATTTTCTTTTCATATTTTTGACGTTTCCAACAAAAATTGTATGTTCTGTATCATTAAAATGTAATTTTTGTATAAATTGCTTCAATTTAAATTCATTTTCATTTGGTAACCTTACGTAAAATTTGATGAATTCTCTAAGTATTAACTTGGCCTTGCGGTAGTAACTGGCAAATTAATGCAAGACAAGATAAGAGTGACGGGGTTCGAATCTCGTGAGCGGTGCTTCGTTTTTTTTAATCAATTGTTATCTATTTTCTTTGCAATATGTAAGATTTTTAATTGATATTATTCGTTATGGGCTTAATTGCAAGTTAATGAAAAAAAAATTACAAAAAAGAATATTCTATAAATGTCTGCAATATTATACAAAAACTACTACGTATAAATCTATGATGTTATAACGAAATACCTAGTTGTTTTGATAAACCATAATAACAAATAATATCTGTAAACAGTGAAAGGTTTTTTATAATATCTAGATTGTGATAATCATTTAAAAATAATTTGTTGACAACGAAAGAACATTGGTAACAATATTTCGATCTCTCGCAAAATATGCACAAAGCAAACCATACGAAATAAGACGAGTGACAATTACTTTGTTTGCTACAAACGACAAAGACAAACCCTACCCGCATCCATAAAAAAAAGTAAGACTTGGCATTAAAAATAGGGACTAATTAGTTAGACCGATGGACAAAATTGGACGCATTGTTCTATCAGCTAAATAGCTCAGTTGATCTAATGCCGAGAATTCGAATCTCCATATAAAGGGAGGGTGGTTCGATCCTTAGCGGCTTGATAAGTTTTTGCATTGAAAATTAGTCACAAGCGAATAGGAGTTAGAAAATATTTTGTAGACAAGGGGGATACTTAATTCTGACGCGCACTGTACAAATTGCTGAGCTTATTTTAACAGTGATTTTCGTCGGCTTCCTCACTAGGCCAGGCCTGTATCGAGAAAGTCAGACTACCTACAATGTTTGTAACTTATTAAGATTTTTTGCGCTCGGCTTATATTATTATTTATTACACAGGTAGTAGAGTAAGTAGAAAATTAATTCATTTAACTCATTCAGTTGAGCCAACTTAGCTCAAAAAAAACAATAAAACAGCCTAGTTAGTTCAAACAACTTACCTACCAGTACTGCAGCCTAGTCCATAACAAAGTCCGGATACCGATCTTAGCACGGTCGGTCCATCCACTTTACTGTCTTAATGTCGGTTAGCTGAGTCAACTTAAATCAATCAGTGTATACAGGGTTATTGGTAAATTAGTGACAATATGTGAACTGCAGGTTCAGCCCACCATCACAAACACGTTTGTGAAGACGCCAGGTCATAATTCTTAATTTTGGTATTGGTAATGGGTAGGTACCCCCCGCAATTCAATAATCGTTCGTTTTATTTGAAACTCAACTTAACTCGTTGGGTTCCAGTTTTTTTTATTTAGACTTGGCGCCTTCACGAACGTGTTTGCGATGATGGGCAGGACCTGCAGTTCACGGATTGTCACTAATTTACCAATAACCCTGTATAATATAGCTTGTTTTTTACCAAGCAATATTCAAGCTAGTAGGTACAATAAGCTATAATTATAAAAAAATGATTTTCTCTAATATTTCCTAGATTCAAACGCATCAGAGAGACGGGTGTTTGGTCCGCTATAAACCGGCGCCATCAAACCCCGCAGCCGCGGTGCGTCGGCCATGTTGCTTCGTTCTCGAGCGTTGGCGCGAACGAACTCAAGCCGGTGCTCACGCTGATGGCTTTAGGAATGGCTATATCTGTGGCCATGTTAGGTGTCGAGATCTTGACGCATTCTTTGTAAGTACTATATTCAAAAGAATTAAAACATTGGAGTCTATTCTGTTCTGAGCTTCACTAAGACAATAGTATCGTTGCAGAATAGCCAAGTAAAATACTAAAATAAATATTATCCTAAACCGTTATATTCTAGACTAGAAAATTGAACAACAAAAATAGCATCATCATCATCATGCCTATGTTAGTCCACTCCTGGAAATATGCCTCTACTAATGAGCGCCATAGCGCCTTGTCTTCAGCTTGACGCATCCAGCACCTGCTTGCAGTCTTTCGCAGGTCGTTATCTCACCTGGCTGGAGGGCGTCCTACTTTTTAAATATTATTCTCCATTTAATTTTAAAGCCTTCGCTGTCTGTCTGTATGTCCGTCTGCCCTACGTCTATACTACGTTTACAGAGTCGTAGTCTCCACTCAAGAACAAGTTTACAACCGCTGGGGTTCAGCGGTTGTAAATTCTTCGCGAGATATGGCCGGCCCACTGCCACTTTAGTTTGCTAATTATAAGAGCTATGTGATGACTTTGGTTCTCTGTGGGATGTATTCGTTACGAATCCTATCCTTCAGAGAAACTCCGAGCATAGCTCTCTCCATAGCTCACCGAGTGACTTTAAACACAGACTTTGAAAGCTGGAGAAGCCCCCTGTTACTCAGGAATTACTTCTGTAATTCCTGTATAACCGGGGGCTTCTCCAGCTTATATGGCTGGAATTTGTTAAGGAGTGAGCGCTTGACCAGAGGTGGAGGTGTATTAATCGCTTCAAAACCTGAGCTAGTAGAACCTCTCCTCAAAAAATTCCAGCCTTAGGGTAACATTTTAGCGACGGTGGCGTCGAGTCTAGGTTACTCTCCGTAACTGCGATTAAGGTCTGCTTCGTGTGACATCGTTTGTTGTCTCCAGATTGTAGTTTTGTTCTAAGCCCAAAAACGTTCTGGTATATTATTTGAAGGTGGTGTTATGATAAATGAGTCTTCCTAATTGAACAAACTGCGGCCGGAATCGTTGGGGCGACAAAATTCAGCTGCACTTCCAGCTCCATGACGAAACCACTCTCGCAGTGTGTTGTGCCTATTGGCCACGATTCCGGCGTCATCAACAGGTGGAAATCCGGTAGGTACTATCAATAAGACAAGCGAGGCGTAGTGGTCGTGTCTTAGTTCCTTTCAACTTTGATATCCTGCCTATTGACAAAAGTTTACGACGTGCTGTGCGATACTTTCTACTAAGGTTGATCAGCTATTTGGTGACTTCCTCTCGAAAAAGCAAAATTTCTGTGGGTTTGCTGAATTTGTCACTGCTTCATATTTTTTGTGTCTTTCGAGATGAAAGCGTACAGAGTTACGATACTGTTGTCTTAGTGAAGCGGTTGGTTTAGCAAGATTGGACCCTTGTAGTACTTGTACTACTACTTGTTTATAAATAATTTTGGGAATCTGCTAACTGAATTAAATTTTATTATAAAATACACATTTATGTTTCTTCTGGTATCGATTTCTAAGTTGCTGTTCGTGAAACGCCTGAAGAAATATAGCAGTAATAAATTAAGTAAATTTGGAATAGATTTTTATGAAAAATCACCTCCTTACGCTATTAATAAATAAATACCGAAGATAACATTTAAATTTTACATTCTCAGGAAAGCGAAGATAGAAAAGCGTCGCAAAATATCATTTCACCAATGAAGCTGTAGCGTAATAATAAAACTAACCTAACAAATAAACATTTAAGCTGACACTGAAGTTTCATTTTACAAAATCCTGCAAATTTGCGTAACGATAGAAATAAGATAATAATTTAAGAAGATAATTGCCCTTTGTGCTCTTTCTAGTGGTAGGTGAGACTTTGCGGCCCCACCCCATGACATGCGCAAGAAACATGTGTGGTTCCTATTGGCTACGCGCATGACGTCCGCGCGATCTCGACATTCGCGAGTCGTATTTTGAGTGGGATACATATGGAAATTCGTTGGCCCTTTTTGTCATCCCGTGTACATATCATATGAGCGAGATAGCTTGAGCTCTGTTTTTGTGAGCCAGATGGGCTCATGCTAGCCTCGTGTTTTTGTTGACTTTAAAGCTTAACGTATTAAAGTCTGTTATTTCAAATGCGTTGGCATTCGTATTCAATCGGGTTGAAAATGTTGAAATGTAGTCTTCTGTGCAGACAAATTTTACCGATGCGACTTATTAAAATGGTCGTAGGTACCTACTGTAAAAGAGTAGGTACTTGACTCATCAAATTTGGGGCCATGATGTGACATCATAAGACTCAAAGCAAATTTTCATGTTAGATAAAATATAAGATATGATAAGATTCGATTATAGTAGATTATACACTAAGGGGATAAAGCACTGTTTTATGTCACGGGAGCGAATTGAATCCCGAACGTAACGAAGGACTCATAATTTAACTCCTGAGCGTAGCGAGGGAGTTATAAGTTAATTCCTGAGCGAAGCGAGGGAATTAAGACTGAGTCCTGAGTGCAGTGAGGGGTTCAACCGCCCAAGACTAAAACAGTCTTATCCCCGAGGTGTATACTCTACTTTTCACACCTTATGCGAGACAAAAAAACAGGCTCAGTAGATAAATAATGTTTTCCTTTGACTTCTCTGGCAGCAGATTGTTGACAATGCCTATGGCATCTAATTTGATAAACTCAGGAGTCAAAACACTTTCATCACTCGACATTTTCAATATTATTTTTGAAATTAAATCTTCTATAGGCACCTACAAGAACTCGATTTGTTCGTCACGCGTGAACAAATGAAGGCGCGCGACGTTCCAAATTCGAAAGCACAAGCCGTGGTCCTAGATTCGAAATTCGAATTTCGAACACCGCGCTCCTCCGGACCGGGGTTCACACGGAGGCAAACTTCATTTATTTTGTCAAATCAAGTAGGCCATGGCCTAGGACAAATTGTGTTTAGCAAAATTAAACTTTATGCATATAGTAATAAGAATTATGAAAAGTGAAATCATATTATTAACCAGCGGGTTATAATGAAATTCAGTACAACATTATAACCCGGCTAATACCAAGGGATTTAATGTCTTGCTTTCGGTAGGGTTTACATGACCTATAATTCGGCATTGTCGAGCATGTGGTTTGAAAAATACATTATCCAGTCTATGGTGCAACATTGCCTCATGATGAACTTGCTAAATGTCAATTGATTGTTTTCGACCCGTATGTCGTCACAGCACAAATTTTATAGACTAATAATGGCCGACAGCGCTTTCGCCTGCTAACGAAAAGTAGGTAGGTACACTTTTAAAATAAAGTTTTGCGTTTTTCTAGGTCCTAAAAAGGGGCCTAGGTATAATCAGACAATAATTAATAATTTAAGACCTACTTTAAAAGAGTCAACTAGCCTATTGGTAGATATCAGGTACCTACTCTTTCCGAATTTCAACTTTGTCACCTCGTATCTTTGCCTTTGTCGTCTTGCCGAATAAAATAGTTACACATTAGGTACCTTGGTCTTTCTCATATTCATCTTAAGGCTTACTGCTATGGAGGCATCATAAAGCTCGTTCAACATGGACTCCAGACTATCTGGCGTTTCCAAAAACAATATCAGGTCATCAGCAAAACGGAGGTGAGACAGGTAGACACCATTGATCTTAATTCCAGAATGGTCCCAGGGAAGCATTTTTACGATGTCTTCCAAGATAGTAGTAAAAGCTTGGGTGAAATTGTCTCACCCTGTCTCACTCCTCCTGATAGAAATATGGTCTGATAGGCTGTGTAGTAGCACCTTTATTTTTGTCGAACTATAGGTGTATCTCCCGAGACCGGTTCATGTACCGGCGTCAATGTGGCAGCGATGGAGGTTCAAACAAGGCCCAATGCTCGACTCTATACTCTATCGAAAGCCTTCTCGTAGTCGACGAAGGCCATACAAAGTGGGCGGTTGAACGTGACTCTTCTACACTAACAGCTACCTGTGTCTGATAGCGGAGACTGGACACAGATTGTCATTTTATGGAATGTTGGACCAGAGAGCATGTAAGGTTCTCTTGATTTTTTAATATGTGTTTTAGGTAAGTAAGTTCTAGATGTTAGTTTAGTGAATGCTTATAAATGTAAATTTTTCACAATATGGACTATTTATTTCATGTATTCAATAATTGCGTTTAGTCTGAAATAAAAGATTTTTATTATTATATCTTCTCCATCGGCTGCTTGACCGAATGTCGATAGAGAACCCACTTCGAAAGCCAGTCTGTTCAAATGATTGGTATCTATCTTACTTTCGGGTAAGACGGTTGCAGAGAATTTTGGCGAACAGCTTATAAATTTGAGATAGTAAGCTTATTCGTATTATATCATAGATAAAAATCGAATCTTTTGTAAATCCTCTTATCGAGTCGATAGATTCGCAATATTCGCATCCCTCCTCTTATCTGTGAAAAGTAACTGTGTCTATGAAGTACCTACTTCATTCTGTCATTCAGTCTTCATTCACTGACCTTTAACAATTAGAGAACTTCATAGTCGTGCAAATACCAAACAGAAAAGAAATGCGTGGACGGGGTATACAATTTATTTAACTGTATGAGCTAAGTTGTCCAATCCAAAAGTACTAACCTACCATATGAATACAGTTTACTTACCTACGCTGAAGGAATAATAGCAATTCATTTAATAACGGGTTATTATGTCAAAGCTCATTCTACTGTTTGAGCGCTTTTGATTTGTGAAATATTAATTGATTTGTGCAAGCACTGCCAAGTTTGACACAGTCAACGTAAAACAGTACCCAATGACATAATACTAGCTGCGCCGTGTACTTAATACTACATCGATCAAGGTTTCTCCGCCCCGCGGAGGAGGCGGTGGATACCTGATCGAAGACCTAATATTGTAGTAGGTGACTAATGTTGCAGTATGCTCGACGCATCATCATTGGTAGGTAGGTACTTATTAAATCACTTATCCCGATAAGCCCTTATCTTATCATAATGTTTATGATAAGGGCTTATCGGGATTAGATAGTTTTAGTTTAGGTTGGTAGGTACCTAGTTATATGATATATCATAGCCTATGATATCTATCTGAGTCGGAAATTAATTTACATGATCAGTGTATTCAAAAAATTATCCATCTAGTACCATCGAAGATTATGATGTGGTTAATTTCGATGGTATTCTGTTGTTACTTTACTGTGGCGCCTTATGAGAAGCAATTAGTCCATATTTACTGTGAATTTCAGAAACTGTTACTTACCTACCCCATTCGATAATTCCATTAAACTACATAACATTTAGAAGACAGACCACTTGACCAAAATGAAATTTCAAATATTTGCATTCATTTTATCTGGGATTTTAAGTTGGTGTTCCGCAAGTGACGATGTTCGGATCCGGTTTGTTTCTAATTACATTCTGAATGAACAAAAGCCTACAAGTGTAGTTATGAGCAATTTGTGCTGGAGTAAAAGTAAGTACCTACTGTCAACACAAATCTATTTTCACTTACCTAACCGATTCAGCGCAGGAAGTACCGGAGGGGTGCCATAAAAATATTTTCCGTTAGGCGAATGGCATAGCAGTGGTGCCAAAATTTGTATCTACCTTAACGGTACCTCAAATAATATGGCATTTTTGTAAGGTGTTTTTAATTCGCAGATGAAAAAATAAATCTAATCAAAGGAATCAGGAATGCTGGAATCAGAGTTTCCTTCGAAAACAAATATCAAGATCATCACGTCCTGTTCATCATAGATTTAGATTGTCCTGAAGCTGATCAAATAATACGAAACGTAATTAATGCACTAATTAAGGTTTTCTTTTTAAATCTAAATTCTGTTTTGGTTACTTACAGAACAAAGAACAAGGCGATGTCCACCATAGAGACTGAAAGTGTTACAATAATAATGTTAAATACAATATATTTTAACTTGGTAGACCTACCAAGTTTCAAAAAAAAACTGTCAACATGTTGTCCACAACTTGGTAGGTTCGTACCTGTACGAACCTACCAAGTTGTGGACAACATGTTGACAGTGTATTTTTTTAGCAACTAATTGAGCTGTTAAGGTAATTTATATATCGTTCGAATCGTTATGAATCTCCAGGCCAATAACTTCTTTGGGGCCCCCTACCGCTGGCTAGCCCTCACCAACTCTTCAGAAAACTCTAGTGCACACTTGCTGAACAGTACCTTGCTCCCTGATAGCGATGTGGTGCTCGCCGAGCGAAGGGGAGATCACTTCTATTTGGTTGAAGGTACGTTTCATTTTGGTTTAGCTTTCATCGGTCGGGGGTCAAAAATAAAGGAATAAAGTTCCTTTATTTTTGACCCCCGACCGATCAAAAGTCTTCCAGTCCACAGGCCATCTTTAAACCACACAGCAGTATTAACTCCTCGAGGGGTCTTCAACGGGTCCTATCACGACATTAGAGCCCGCAGAGAGCTCTACCGCCGTCGACTAGACCTCCTGGGCCATCCGCTCATCATGGACAATGTTATACAGGACAGCAATAAGACTCAGTACCATCTGCCGAGAGAAGACGGATTGTAAGTAGCGGTTTGACCCCCAAAACTAACACTTTCACGGCCCACGTACGACGCACATGTCCAATGTCCATCTGCAGGTTCTATAGGCGAGGCGGGGTCAACAGATTATCTATTATAAACTTCTCCCCTGCCTACTGAAAACGCACTACGTGTTAGCTAATTAACAATTTTTAAGAACTTTTAAAACTTTCACTTCACTGTTACCCTATAATTTACCTTTTAATATTTTTCAGACAGCAAACTATTCGCAGATAGTTTCAGAGAAATGATGTCAGAATGTTAGCGGTTTTGTGCGCGATGTATGAATGTGTCTGTAGGTAAAAAATTCAATTAATAATTATTTTAAAATTGTTATTACATTTTTAATAATATAGGAGTAGGTATAATAATCTATCATAATTTTGCGTCTGTCCTTTACTTAATGAAATTGGTTTTACTGTATTGATTAACTTAAATAAATTAATTGAAATAGCCATCAAAAGGAATTTTTTTATAGATTTTTGTGCTCCTAAAAACGCGAAGTCCTATCTACTTAGGTATCCTTTCACAAAATAACGTCATAGGTCGCCCTCGTATTATAAATTAAAATTCGTTCATATATCAGAAATATATTTGCAGGTATTTCCAAAATGACGCGACCGCAAAGATCTCATGGATCTTAGGCAAAGTTGCTTTTCTGATGTTGAACGCGACGCCGCAGTACATTTTCAGTTATCGCTTTGGCTACAAGGTCAATGGACAGTGGTCGGGGGGGTTGATTAATGATTTACATACCGGGAAAGCAGATTTAGGTAAGTAAAGGTTAAAAATATTATAGACTAAGCTCTAAAATCCAAGATATTTTATGTCAGTGTAGTGTAGCTGTACCTATGTGAGAACTTCACGAAACATAACTTCATTTTGAAACCGGACCTTACAATACCCTGAGCCGTAGGTATATGGCTCAGGTACATTATTCCCGACGGCAAGACCATACAAAAAAGTTCAATAGTTAGGTTAGACTAGGTACTTACGCCTAGCCTACATGTCTGAATTTTATCACAATCTAATAACTGATGACTGAGACCATCTCACTAGATGGTGGTCAAACGCTTTTAAGTTATGGACAGCGGCTTCTTATGTCTAACCATACCTTAAGGTAAGTTTGTTTACTTCCTCAGGAACAAACGTGTTACCCACCCCAGAACGCCTCGACGTAGTAACATACACAGACACACTGGTCCCGTTAAAATTGCGCTTCATTTTCCGCCAGCCCCCTCTCTCCTACGCCGCTAATATCTACTCTCTCCCTTTTTCTTCTCAAGTTTGGGTTGCAATAGCAGTTTGTTCTGGATTTTCTGCTGCGTTACTGTGTGCGGCTTCTAAGTGGGAAGCTTCAGCTGGCAAGGAAAGATTCCTAGTGCGGGTAAGTTCTAAATAAAAAGCATAATTTGTCATATTTCATTATCCTGGATGGGCTGCTTAGTATTTCTTTTTAATGCGCTAGTGTCTGACTAAGTAGGTAGGTATTCCTGTGGGTACCTTCTGCTGCTTCTCGTCTTCTTTCGGTCCTCATCTATCCCACGCTAGGTGGGGTCGGCACGGAGTGTAAAACGCTTGGAAAATGGATGTTGAAGCGACACGAGAGTTTAGGGATTTACGATACCCACGACTTGTGATGGTAGACACGTAAGCAGTGAATAAAGGCGAGTCGCGGAAGGTGATCATTGAAACATTTCAAATCGGTACTTAACACCTTACGTCGTAGATTTTTATTTTCCAAAGAAATAAAGAATAGTGTAAAATCAACCAAAAGGATCTCGAATGCAGGACGTGATAAGACGCTATTCTAACACCATGCCATTTGTTATTTTGCTGAGTGAATTGTCCAGCATTAATTATTTGTTATTTTTACAGACTTCAAGAGAAGGTTCTATGTCTGGCTGTATTTTTTTAAACTATGTTCGTCGGTTTCTCCGTCAATTATGGACGAATTTTAAATGTTATTTCACGAATGTTTATTAAATAATCCCGAATTGGTCCCGTAATCAATTTATTCCCGAAGGATTAGTATTTATATGCCGTCAAGCTTAAAAAACATAATACTTGGAAAATCACGACTTGCTACAACAATTTTAGTGATATCTTCGCCAATTCTTAATAGATTTAGATGATTCTTTCGTTGTTGTATAAAGCTCGAATTTAAGGTGTCCCATATAAGTTTGCTCCTCAAAGAATTTATATGTGCCCCGTAAAACGTGTCTAAAATATCATCACAGTCATGATAATTTTCACAATCGACAATAAATGGTTTCCATGGCAACGGGCGTAAACAAGAGGTCTTTTCATTTCTTATTTCATTCATGTGTCAACCATCACTCAGTATGTAGATACATCAAACTAAATTAGACTCGAACTTTAACAAGATGTCTGTCACCACTAGAAAAAAAACATCGTGCCATCAGTGTTCTTCCAAACCCATTTTCACTATATTTTAGAATTTGAAATCGTTTTATAGTTTTTTAAAACATGCCAAATTACCTATACACATCTCAGCCCCCATAGCACGGGGATTGTTGTCTAGGGTAGAATAGAGAAAAATTACGTCACTTCGTCATCCAATGCGTAAACTATTTTAAATGCATTCCATAAACTTCAACAATGTACGCAATGTATGGCGATGCAATGTCATTATTGTCTATTCTACCTTAGACAACAATCCCCGTGCTAAGGGGGCTGATCCACTCCGCTTTGTAGGGTGTGTGTACCTATGGGTAGGTAGGGTAAGCGCCTAGAGTGTGCCTACCTTAGTACGGGTAGGTATCAATTATTATACCTTCCGACTCAATTTGTTTTCAGAGTGCAACACAGTTGGACGGTGGAATTGGCGATGTTATGTTTTTGACGATGAGCGCTCTTAGCCAACAAGGATGCGTCATGGAACCCAGGCGGAATCCAGGTAGGCATCTCTTCTAGAAGTTCCATAGGGTTATAGGTACGATGCTCCATTTATAAGGATAATCGGTCCGCTATTTTCTTTCAAATTCTCCGCGTGCATCTGACAGCACAGGCAGCGAAGTAGGCGGTCAATGAGTAGGTATACAATAACTTGTATTGTAGGCGGTGGTCGGCTTTTACTCACGGTAGGTAGTATGGTATCTAAGAATTCTTTACACACAAATAAAATAGGTAGGTATAGCATAAAAGTTAACAAATAAAGGACAAAAGGCGGGCATAACCCTAAAAGAGCTTTCTTACAGCAAACCTTTTGTTAGGTGACAAACTTAACATAGTGTAGGACGCCCTGTGCAATGTGCATGGTCGGGTAGGATGACAGATTGTTGCAAATGCTGGATGCGGCATGCTGCAGATATGGCGCTGTGGCGCTCACTTCAGCTGTTGGCAAAGGGTGTTGGAGTTCATGCCGCCAAAACACTACTCAAGCCAGATCAGGCGGATGGTGGCACTCTTGCTTAGTAACTATCTACCTAAAACTAGAAGAAAAACTCATTCACTGCCGCCACTATCTTATTTTAATTCTAAGTAGGGTACACTGGGGTCAATTGAAACGTTTTTGAGAAAATTGGTCGTGTGACTTCACACCATACCCCTATTTGTTTATTAATGGGTTTTAATTATAGCCAGACTATCTGGCTATATAATTAACTTAGTAATTTGGCATAATATACGCCTTTAAATTAGATAGAAGCTATTTAGAAAACCTTGGAAAATGTTTCAACTGCCCCCGTGTCAGGGTCAATTGAAACGGTGCCTGGGGTTAGTTGAAACAAATGTTTCTACAAATGATTTAATTAGCCTTATGTACAGTTGATGTTGTGTGTGAAAAGGTAAAGTAGGTTTGTTGTGAGAAAAAGATGTTTAACTAAAAAATAATCAGTTTTATTGTTTTTGTGGTTTAAATTTTATACTTATTCAAGTTTTATCACCACTAAGTATCAGGCACATTAAGTTTCTTATATTATTTCTTACCTAAGAGCTACAAAGTAATGACCTACTCAACGAGATCGACATATAACATTGTTTAAACACTTTTTCTATTTTAAATAAAATTCTTACATAAATAATGTAAAGTTTAGTGGCTTTATCCTATATCCAAGTTAAATTATCACTATACGGGACATTATGTTTCTTAAACATTTTAAAATTCGCAACTAACTAAAGCGTAGTAATAAAACTAGCAATTCACACAATTAATCGATCACAATGAAAATGTATCTAAACAAGGATGTGACGTAGCATATTTTTCGGACGCCTGTCTCAATAGAGTGCCCTTCGTAACGAATTCATCGTATGCTTTTTTATACTTACCAATCTCTCCATGGTTGGTTGTTTTTTTGGACGTTTTCTTGGCATCTAAAATAAAAATTTATAAATATGGCTTTACAAATATTTGTCCCTTCGCCTACCGCGCCCCTAGGTCTAGATCGACAAAAGTAGGACATAATATGCGTAATATGCTAGAAAAAGTATTATAAAAAACGGTTTGTTGTCAGTAAAAATACGTTTCAATTGACCCCGAACCGTTTGTTTCAACTGACCCCATCCCTTCACTCTAAATATTTTATCAAACAGAAAAAAAACCAGATGTGATAGGTGGGCATACACCACGAATCATTCAACTAGAATATTCATAGGAATAATGATAGTAAACAACACTGCAGAACAATAAATAGTTTCAGTGCAATACACAAAACAATAATAGAAAAAAAACTTACTTTTCGAGTCGAAAAAGCGATGCACCCACGTAAAAATTTCCAGCGCGCTCGGAATGGCCACGCGTTCTGGGCGACACATTCCGACCCACAGCGCGCTTCTTTCCCCCCTCAAGACCACGTCCCTATTACTAACCGTTTTAGAGTTATGTAACTTGTTTCAATTGACCCGTGTTTCAATTGACCCCAGTCTCCCCTACGCTACATAAAGTGGCCAGCTGTTCGTAGGTCGTCTAACAGTGTGGTGTGTGTTCGCAGGTCGTATAACAGTGTGGTGTGTATTTGCAGGTCATATAAAAGTGTGGTGTGTTTTCGCAGATCGTCTAACAGAGTGGTGTGTATTCGCAGATCATAACAGTGTGGTGTGTATTCGCAGGTCGTATAACAGTGTGGTGGGTGTTCGCAGGTCGTATAACAGTGTGGTGGGTGTTCGCGGCTCTGATGGCGCTGCACGCGGCCTACTCCGCCAACATCGTCACGTTGCTGCAAGCTCCCTCGCACTCCGTCAACACGCTGCAACAGCTCGTCTATTCTAAGATCACTCTGGCGGCGCACGATGTCGATTATAATCATTTTATGTTTAAGGTGAGTAAACACCTATTCAATGGAATAAGATCCTCGAAGGTTTTATGTTACTATAGTGCTTACCCCGCACTCTGAGTAGGAAATGAAATGTTTCCAAAAATGTTGGTTTTCGATTTTGTTTGAGTATAGTAACAAAAAACTTTAGAATTAAGCAACGGCAACACCTTTCGTCAAACGAACTAAATGTAGGTAACCTCAGTTTTTGAACGGGTTTTGATAATCTTCAATATTTCCCCTGTAGGTGGAGCTAACGGCGCTACAGTCCGTAAGAAGTCCCAGAGATTTTCGAGTCGACGAGTACTGATTTCGTGGCTTAGTTGATTAGTAGCCCCACCTTCAGTGCGGGTCACACCCGTACTGAGGGTGCGGGTTCATATCCCGCTGAAATAGATTTTTTTGTGGAACTTATTTCATTTCTTAAAGATGTCCTAAGATCGAAAACATGGGGCAAGTCGCTTTTTACACGGTCTTATTAGCTTATTAGCCCAGACGACCGCTGCATAAAGGACTAACGTGTTATTTTCACCAACTTACATTGAATTTCATCGACGTGAACTAAATGGTCACAAAAGAATGTTTGAATATTCTTTTGTTTAATGTGATGAACAGCCTTAATTCGAGACAAACATTTTGTAAGGTTTTTGTTATTTGGTAAGTCTAGTGCGTAATTTGTAGGTTCAAAAGTCAAAAAGTCAAAAACAGTCAATAACTTTATTTCTTTAGGCTTACAAAATAAGCACATAAACAAGTCAAATTTTATACATGAACAGCTTAATAAATAGTAATTATTATCAAAATCTTAATACCTTGGAAATATTTCAGCTTTACAACGACCCAGTCCGCGTGGCAGTTAACAAGAAAATCGAACCGGAGGAGAAAGGAAAACCATCATTTTACAACTTGAGTGAGGGCGTCGAAGGGATTCGTCGGGTAAAGTAAATTGAATCTTTATTTTCAAGATCATAGATCAGAATATTGTAAAGTAAATTTAGATTTAGACTCTAAACCTTGCATACAATAGTAAGCTCGAAACTGTGTCTAATACATTGATCCCTAATAGGGTCAAGCCAATTCAACTAAATGCTCAACTAATTGTACCCACAATTAATTATACGCCTCCCGAAGTTTGTGCCATCCACCACGGTCCTAGCTAACCGCTTTTTATTTCTTACATAAAAGAAATGTGTGTCTTACTTTGTTGTCATCATCAGCCTATATTAGTCCACGGCTGGACATAGGCCTCCCCTAATGAGCGCCATAGCGCCCTGTCTTCAGCTTGCCGCATCTAGCATCTGCCTGCAGTCTCTCGCAAATCGTCATCCCACCTGGTCGGAGGGCGTCCTACACTACGTTTACCGAGTCGCGGTCTCCACTCAAGAACACGTTTACCCCAGCGGTTGTCGGTTCTTCTCGAAATATGGCCAGCCCACTGCCACTTCAGCTTGCTAATCCTTTGGGCTATGTCGATAACGATCAATACTTTGTTGTGATATGATCATTATCATGTTATCGAAACCATCAAAATTCCCTAAGGTTCAATGTTCTTTGACCCTTGACTAAGTATTTCCCATATTTATCTCTACATTAATGAATATAAATCAAGATATAAACGTGAGCGTATTTAATTTCAATCCACCTAGCATAACACGCAACCTGCAAACTAGGCGACTCTGCTTACAATCCCAATAATTATGTATACCTACCCTCTTATTTCAGAACCAAGAATTGCAAAGCCCAGTTGTTAATATTTTGAACCTTACCTTCATGATTTCAGGGTCTATTCGCCTTTTATGGTACGGCCGAACAAGTCTACCGTAGAATTGACCTAACCTTCATGGAGAATGAAAAATGTGATCTCATGGAGATAGACTTCATGAACACGTTCTATCCTTACGCGCCTATGAAGAAAGGATCGCCTTATCTGGAGCTGATTCGTGTAGCGTAAGTTACTTATATAGTGTAAATTAAGCCTCAGTTTGTTAAGGCGTGGATATTTGTGAATTGACGTGAATCGGGTTACGTTAAAACCTTTTTTAGGTTCCGTACCCGAAGGGTAAAACGGGACCCTATTACTAAGACTCCGCTGTCCGTCTGTCCGTCTATCACCAGGCTGTATCTCATGATCCGTGATAGCTAGACAGTTGAAATTTTCACAGACGATGTATTTCTGTGGCCGAAACAACAAATACTAAAAAATAAAAAATAAAATTTTAAGGGGGCTCCCATACAACAAACGTGATTTTTTTGCCGTTTTTATAGGTAATGGTACGAAACCCTTCGTGCGTGAGTCCGATTCGCACTTGGCCGGTTTTATTTTTTTTCAGTTATCTTTAGCGAATAAAACCGACGTGCGAAAGACTGCTGGCAGATGTTTAGTGTGTTTGTATCGACATCGTCTGATGTCATAATCGTATAGGATTGAAAAACGAAAACGGTACGAACATAGCGATTTCTTATCCGTTACATACCTACTTATATGCAAAATTTCATTGCACTATAATACTATAATATAAGTTTCCAAATGAACCGGAAAGTAGGTACGTTTGTATGGGAGCTTAGAGGTTCGCGCCCACCATAAGCGGATTGAGACCTTAGGACGACTTTTGTAAGTTTACGAAAACTTAAATTGACACCTTCGATAAAAGTAAAAAAAGGAAGATTCGGTAGGTACGTTCTACCAGTGCTCACTCAAAAACTGTACCGTGTCACAGATGAAATAATTATAAGGTATCGGATTATCAGAAAATGTAAAGTTTGGTGTATCTACTTACGCGGGAAAATATGTGATGCCTTGGGCTTTGTTTTTTGTTTTGGAGCTATTTGTACACCTGGTGAACGAACACGAGAGCATTGTCGTGGTGATGATTTAGTCGATATCACACAAAAGTATACGTCGTAGCAAGCACGCGAAACACAAACGCCACCGTCCGCGCCGCCGCGGTCCGACTATGACTGAGGTAAGCGAACATAGTTGAACCTAACTTGAGCCATCCACTTTCGAGATGGTAATGCCCCATCTCCCTTTTTTTACTTAGGTACATCGAAGATTGACACGTAGATAAAAGATTCAAAAACATTAGAGAAACCGGTGTTAGCTTTTAGTCTGATACGCCTGAGTACCTACTCTATGTACCTAGGTACTTAGTAATCTTACCTCCGTTAAGTCAGCCAAAATCAGAGCATCTAAAAGCTACATTCTCTTAACATTTTCTAAGTTCAATTCAAACGCACAAGGGAGACAGGGTCTTGTTAAACCCCTTCATGCGGTGCGTCATCGGTCGTCGGCCATATTGCTTCGTTCTCTCAAGAGTTGACGCGAACGAACTCATGGCTCATGGCTAAGAGAAACGAAGTGCCCAAGACGCAGAAGTCGATCTCCGGGTCAGAGTCGCGGCGGAGGCTGGGTAGTGAATGCGATATACTAATCAATTGAGACAACTTAGATCAGTCAGTTACGCATATTTATTCTGTTTAACCAACTAAGCTTAGACTCTTAGTAATCTTAGCCAAGGTCGAAGTAGGAGCATCTACTAAATGCCATTCTCTCCTTAAATTTCCTAGGTTCAAACGCATCAGAGAGACGGGTGTTTGGTCCGCTATAAACCGGCGCCATCAAACCCCGCAGCCGCGGTGCGTCGGCCATGTTGCTTCGTTCTCAAGCGTTGGCGCGAACGAACTCAAGCCGGTGCTCACGCTGATGGCGTTTGGAATGGCTATATCTGTGGCCATGTTAGGTGTCGAGATCTTGACGCATTCTTTGTAAGTATTGTTCGACAATCGAACTAGTGAGAACAAACGTTCAAAGGAACTAAGCGTTTAATTTGGGGCCTCAGTCCCGTATTATGAAAGCTTGCTCAGTCATCGATCTATGATTGAGTTGTAAAGCCTATAAAAAAGAAGAAGACGGACATGACACAAAAAAGCTGAACTAAAAGCTGATTATTGCACAGCTTGATGTTTTTTTTATCGTGAAATAACCTCGTTGAATTACGCGAGGTATCGATTTGGTGTACGTTTCTTGCTTACTTCTTAAACTTATTCTTCCGTCGGCTGCGGCATGTAATGTTCGTTATTAACAGGCCAGTTTATACAACAACACTTTTATTAGAATATATTACAAATTAAAATCGAATCCGCCCGCCATGTCCGACTTCTTCTTCTTTTCTTATAGGCTACATTACATAAGTAACGCTTTTCTATGGCATAAACGTCACTCAAGCATAGATCTACGGCAGAGCAAGCTTTCATAATACGGGCCTACGGCCCGTATTATGAAAGCTCGCTCAGTCACCCATCTATGCTTGAGTGACGTTTATGCCATAGAAAAGCGTTACTCAAGCATCGATTGATAACTGAGGAAGCTTTTATAATACGGGCCTTAGTCTGCCAAACCCAAACGCTTCACTATGGCATTGGTATCGTCGATAAGTACTATCTATCTATACTAATATTATTAAGAGGAAAGATTTGTTTGTTTGTTTGAATTGAATTGAATAGGCTCCGAAACTACTGGACCGATTTGAAAAATTCTTTCACCATTAGAATCCTACATTATCCCTGATAATCATAGGCGATATAATATCTCTGCAGTATCTCAGAATTAGTAGGCTGAAGTGGCGTTGGGCCGACTATGGCTGCGTTCCGTTTATCGTTCACAAGACTATCAGCGCTAAAAGCGCTCAAAGTCGTTCAGAATTCTTTTAGCGCGCTAACGACTGATAGCGGGCTATGATAAACGGACCGGCTGTAGACGCGCTTACATCGCTCACGTAAACATAACTTCAATTGTTTTATGGTTACTTTGAAAATTTTCGTTTTGTAGTCGAATTTTTGGAAAATAAATAGATCAGCAACTTCTTCAAACACTTTTATATACGTTAGACTCAGATTTAAAATCTTTCTGCTTAGTAAAGATTATCTCGATCGAATGACAAGTGTTACACCTGTCAATTTGACAGATCGTTCACAGCGACCATGCTCGGTAGCATGGGAGAAGCATGGGCGTTGTGAGCGAAAAATGGCGCCGGCTATGACGTCATCTATGACGTTTCGCTATCGATGGTAGACGTGCTAACGGATAAACGGACCACTGTTGTGAGCGCTCAAATCGATTTTATTGATAAACGGAACGCAGTCTATATAGCTCGCAGAACAGATTATCGTAGGAAAGTAAAGGTTCTCGAGTGGTGACCACAATGCGACGCAAAACGGAGTGTGGGAAGACCTCCCACTCGATGGACCGACGGCACTGCAGCGGTCGCTGGGAGACGATGGATGGAGGCTACTTTTCGTGGCGTCGGTCGTTTGGGCAGGCCTATTTTCAGCAGAGGGCGTATACGGGTTTATGATAATGATATCTGTAGTTATGTTGGGCGAGATCTCAGGCGCAGCGATTTGCGACACTGAACATTGTCTCGCAACGTACTATTTTTATGTTTTACAACAAAGATAACCTAAGTTTAGAACGAAAGGCGTGTTACATTAAAAGATTTAGCAAGTTTTGGAAAGATTTTAATGGATAATCACCTCCTTACGCTAGTAATAAATAAATGCCGAAATTAACATTAAAATTTTACATCCTCAGGAAGGCGAAGATAGAAAAGCGTCGCAAAATAACATTTCACCAATGAAGCTATAGCAAGGTAATAAAAATAACCTAACAAATAAAAATTTAAGCTAACACTGAAGTTTTATTTTACAAAATCCTGCAATTTCCTTTATGATTAAGTAAAATTAAGAAGATAATTAATATTATCCAGGTACAACGCGAGCATGTTCGCAAGGAAATATCTCAATCAAAGAAACAAAGAAAACTGGTTTAGTTAATATCCAATTAATCTTAGGCTCTGCCTAAAATCTAGACAAATAAGTACTCAGGTATATAAATAAATTATGCTGGAAAATCCACACAGCATCATCATATCTGTAGGTATATAATAAAATATTTATAGTTTCTCTTTCGAATTTTAATCCAGTTTGAAGTTATTTAAAATATCAAGCTTATTAATAGACAAGAATGGAGTAGAAAAGTGGGATTTCTCTTCACTGGTGTCCCACTGAAATAGGTGCTGAATTCATATTTACGCTGACGATCAGCGCTGATTGTGTCCTACGCTGACGATCAGCGCTAACTGTGTTGCGACCAAACGTGCTGATTTTAAGCTCATGAATTCAGCCTCAGGGCCAGACTCCACCAAAGCTGAGCTGAGCGAAAAAATACCGCAGACTACACTACACTTGACCACAGAATAATGACACAGAATAAATAAACTAAAACTCCAGAAACAGTGTGTTGCAAGTTGTGTGGAGCGCGGTGTTGCCACTAGCAAAAAAAACAGGGTGGAGGTTCATGGAGGAGCTATTTAGGATATTTTTTTGTGTATTCACGACAGCTAGATTTTTTTGGTAGTTTTTATACAACTCCGCTCCGCTTCGACAAATTTGGCCTTAACAATAATATCAAATCATATCTTCCAGTGAACTAACTACACTTGAAACTAACCCGGCTACTTGAGTAGGCCACTGTCTTCGGCTAGCGTTTTCTCCTTGACCAGTGTGTTGAGATGCTCAATGAGTCCTTCTACAGACATCTCTCCATGCACCTGGTTGTCACGTGTGCGTACGTTGACTGTGCCCGCGTTCTTCTCGCGGTCACCTACCACTGAAATGAATATTAAAAACAAATTACTTATTAAATTTCGAATATGATGACTTAATTAGAACATTTAAGAATTTTAAGGTAGCAGTAGAAAGCTTATTACAGAATTAAACGTATATTTCTACTAGCTGCTGCTGTGGCTTCACTCGCGCTTTTCAAGCAGCCTATGTCAGTCCCCGGGATATCATTTACCTCCCAGCCAAATTTCATTAACATCCGTTCAGCCGTTTAGGCGTCAAAAGGTGAAACAGAGGTACTTTGAATTTATAATATTACTGAAGCCCGATTTGAACGTTTAATTGTTCTCAATAGTAGTAACCACAATGGTTCACATACCTAGAATATAGTTGAACTGCGCGAGCTGTGCGTTCCTCACTTTCTTGTTGAGAGTGTCTCCCGCATCCGTGTCCACTTCAGACATGAAGCCAGCTTTGAACAGCTGATCGTTTACCTGAAACAAGAAGTTATGATTGAAAAATATAAAAAGGTAGCTCAAGACTACAAATCCTACTCCTACGCACTTTGTCTCTCCCTCTTCTGGGGCATACCACATCACATCATCGCAAAGCCTTTGTCTTGCCAAATTTTGCTTACTAGGGCATCAATTAGCAAAAAAATGATTACCTTGACAGCGTAGTCGTCGAAGGTAGGTCCGACAGGCACCACACACACTTGCCTAGGACTGAGCCAGAACGGCCACTTGCCCGCGTACGATTCGCTCAGGATCGCGATCATACGTTCGACCGAGCCGAGGATCGCTCTGTGGATGATCACTGGACGTTTCTTCTCGCCGGTTTCACTGGAATAGAGAAGAGGTGTTTCCATTGAAATGTAAAATTTCCGTGTGATTCTGCTTGGACAGGCGATATTCTAACTGGTATCACGACTACGTCACAAAAAGTATTATATGTATAAGTTATTTCTTATTTTTATATAGCGGTTTTACAGTATACAATTTTACATGTCTATGTGCTTATTTTGTAAGCCTTAAAAAATAAAGTTATTGACTTTGATTTGGGTTGGGAACAACTGCTGGCAGACAAATGGCTTAGTCTACTTTTTAGTTACATGCTCCTTTCTGAGGTTGAGGCGTGAGTTGCCTCAGGGGTGCCAACATGGCCATATTTCAGAATCTCCGCTATCTTTGCAGACCACATCTTTGTAAAAGAACCTTTATAATGTAGTGTAGCGAGAAGGATTTTTTACAGAATACATCACAGACCACATCTTTGTAAAAGAACCTTTATAATGTAGTGTAGCGAGAAGGATTTTTTACAGAATACGTTCAATTCGATTGAATTTACCGCTAATGGTCATAATAAAACACTGTTTTAACCGGATTGATCGCGAATATTTTAAATTTTGTTTATAACCTGACGTTTCGGAGGCTTTTCAGCTTCCATGGTCACAGGCAGACTGCTAATGGTCAGTTTTTTTTATATTCGTTTTCATTATTAGCCTATGCTAATCCACTGTTGGACATAGTCCTAATCCAATAAGCGTCATGTCTATAGCTTGCCTCATCCAGCATCTGCCTGCAGCCTTTCGCAGACCATCATGCCAACATCCCTTTCAGTTACCTGACATAGTTGAGGTTGAATCTCTCCGGCAGCTGGAAGTCCAGCTGTATGGTGGCGCATTGGTGCGAGCGGCGCAGCGCGTCTTGTATAGTGATATCTATCTTAGGCCCGTAGAAAGCTCCGTCGCCAGGGTTCAACTGCCAAGGTTTGCCGAACTTATCGAGCGAGTCTTGTAACGCCTGTGGACAATAAAAAAAACGAAAATACTTAAGTATGTAGATAAAACAGACGAATTTGTTTTCGAATCGCCTTATGCACTAGTCTTATCAATTAATTATTAATTTGTATTGATATAATATGCTTCGGGCAAGTATCACTATCCGGACACCCATGTAATGCATTCACTGCCCAGCAGTGGGCTAATTAAGTGCCCAATGGGCAGTTATTTAAATAGTTAAATTAGCCTCCTTGTCTCCCGAAGTTTTGGCAATCTAAAACGAAAAGCAAGTGTTTATTGTTTTCGACGAAAACGATGATGAATTCTGAAAATAGGCCTCCGCATTACAGTAACTCTCCATCACAACATTTTATTTATTTTAACCGTTACTGACCCACTGCTGCGTAAAGACTTGCCTTTTCATCATAACATTATCGTCATACAATAGTATTATCATTTTACGGACCTTCTCTGCTTGGTCCCAAGTAGCCAGGTCTCCCAAATACTTCTCAGGCCTCGTGGACAGCTTCAGTTGGAACGTGAAGCCGAAGGTTGTGTATACTGCTTCCAGGAATTGAAGACAACCGACCTGTTGATTGAAGAAATTAATTAGTATCAAAAAACAAAGATGGCGCTGGGTTGCAAAGCGTAATTCTGAATCCAATGAGGCATTTGTTAAACGCCAATTTTCAACACTTCAACTCTTATTACTTCAACTTTTTCAAATTACCGTTATCGAACTTAACCGTTATAAAATTAGTTTGATGCGGATGTGATAAGTTTATTGATGCTGACGCGATTGCGGATAATACCGGTTTGATTGATTTATTCTGCGTCCGTAAATGTGTCCTGGTTAAAATAGCAAGTACCATAACATCTTCTGCTCTGTATGCTGTGGCGTACAGATTAAATGCGCTTCGTCCTGTTAGAAGCGACGCACGCGCGAGGCGCCGGTCTGAGTGCCGCTTAGCTCGTTGCTATGGACCGAAGTCTGCCAGACGCAGTTTCATGCTGATGCGATTGACCTATCCCGCATCAGTAAAAATCTCTTAAAATAGCAAGTCCCTTACTATCTCCTGCTCGATATGCTGCGGAGCGCAGAATATATGCGCGTCGTCCTGTTGGAAGCGACGTACGCGCGTGAGGCCGGTCAGAGCGCCGCTCAGCTCGTTACGATGGAGGACGCCGAAGTCTGCGAGGCGGAGAGGGAGCTCTCGCCAGGAGCGGTTGCGATTGTCAAACATCAGGCTGGAAGGAAGGTAAACAACATCAGTCTCTTGCTCTGTTCCCATTCACGAGCACTTTGTAACCTATTGTTACAAAGTTAGACCACTTATCTTTATGTTCATGTAAGTTTATCATAATTCTGTAGGTTAAGTAGGTATCTAGTAAAGTAGGTATTATTATTATTTTTTCAAGTGCCACCATCTTTGTTGTTACATGTCTAGTTCATCCCAAGGTTGCATGGAAGAGATTATCATAGCGATAAGGCCGCCTTTGTACTTCTTCTCGATTTATTTCTGTACTATTTTCTGTGTTTGTGTGGTACAGTAAAGTAGGTATTATCTATCTATCAACACAAGACGCGTCGAAGTTTTTTTAATTGACTTCGTTTGACCCGGCCATTTCTTCCTGGATGTCACAGACAGATAAACACTAAGGGTGTGTCTGTCTGTCTTTTCTTGTCACCACTCACCAATGTCCTGGACAGTTCATAGGCTTGAGCGCGAACGTTTCCTTCTCGACGTCGAATGAGAACATGTTTTCTGAGTAATGCGCCCAGTGGCCGGACGTTTGCCACAGCTTCGCGTTGTACATGTTAGGGGTGACTACTTCTTGGAAGCCGCGCTGTCTGTGGAATATTATCAAGAATTTATATTTAAATCGAGGAGTGTCAGAAATAGAGATAGCCCCGGGGCTACCTCTTTTTCACATAGGCGTTTTTTCATATATCAAAAAATGTGTAGGTAATTTTAATCCCGTTTTTTTACCTAAAAAAGGCATATTTTGAATAAAGATCACCTGATTACGCTTTGTTACGTTGTCACTGACTAGGATGAACACAATTTGGAACTTATTTTTAATGTAGTCAAATGGCCTAATATGCGTTATTGATGTTTGTGTCTTTGTTTTTTGTGATCCATAAAAAAATAAAATAGATAATGCTGGACAATCTACACAGTGAACAAATTCAACAATCTAAACCACATTTTTTTAGACAGATCTTGTTATATGAAAATTGTCTCACCTGTACTGTTCCTTGATAAAATTCACAAGAGTATTGTAAATACGCGTCCCTCGGGGCTGGAAGAAGCATGATCCAGGAGATAGCTCGTGGAAGAAGAATAGCTCTTGCTCCTGGAATTATATGGTTCATTTACTTCTGTTTTTTGAATGTTGTATACATTCATCATCTTATACAAAATCATCATCATCAGCCTATATTAGTCCACTGCTGGACATAGGCCATAGCTCCCTGTCTTCAGCTTGACGCATCCAGCACCTGCCAGCAGTCTTTCGCAAATCGTCATCCCTCCTGGTCAGAGGGCGTCCTACACTACGTTGCTTTATCCCGATAATATAAATCTGGACAATGAATGCAGAAGCTTGTACATGTAAACTCACCTAGCCAATTTTCCTATGGTTTCTAGGTTTCTCATAGCTAGTAAATGTACGAAACTCACCTTGCCAATTTTCCTATGGTCTCTCTTAGCCGCCTCCTCCTGTATTATCTCCCATTCCTTCAGTTGTTTCGGCTCAGGGAAAGAGACTCCGTACACTCGCTGTAGGCTTTCTGCCTCCGCTTTACCCTCCCAGTAAGTAGCTGAATTCTGAAAAACAGGAAATGTTAAAAAAAATTGACAATTTGTTGACATCAATAGTAGATACCTACTTGCGTAATTAACGAATGGAACTAAGAGTGACGTAATTTCTCATGCAGTTCCGCTCTGCTATATTTTGTGACCAGGTATTATATTATGTCCGCTACATAACTTCATCTCGTATGTCGAGGTGTTGCTATCCAAGCTGACACTGTCACACTGACAGCCGAAATAGCAGGATTCGGTGCTGACAGTTGAACGGATGCCGACTGGTGGGTAAGGTGAAGCTGGAAGAATACCTAGGCACTGGCCGATGCCATCATCTGAACTCCTACACCACCCATCGTATAGTAGTCTTCATGGACTTCGCGAGTCCCATCTATACAATTTCAAATGACGAAGGCCATGAAATGGGTTTCAAATCTAGTTATAGATTGATTAATTAGGATATAGCGTAATCTCACATCAGATCGGATTCGAACGGAGCAGGACAGAATGAATAAAACCGGCCAAGTGCGAGTCGGACTCACGCACGAAGGGTTCCGTACTATTATTAATAAAAACCTCAAAAATATCATGTCTGTTGTATGGGAACCCCCCTTCAATATTAATTTTATTTTAATTATTTATTTTTAAAGTGAATATATAAAGCTAAATATACTGTGAATATTTCAAGCGTCTACCGGTTGCCGTTATCAATATCGAGCACAAACGAGCAGAAAAATAACGTTCCTTGTATGGGAGCCCCCTTAAATATTTATGTTATTCTAAATTTTAGTATTTGCTCTTATAGCGGCAACAGAAATACATCATCTGTGAAAATTTCAACTTTGTAACTATCACGGTTCATGAGACACAGCCGGACAGACGGACAGCGGAGTCTTAGTAATAGGGTCCCGTTTTTACCCTTTGGGTATGGAACACTAAAAATAAGTCATTCGCAATATCAGTCTTCATATACGCAGGTTCAGATTATCGGGTATTTATCGCATATCTATTGTTTTATTTACATTTGTTACAGGAAATGAAAACAGTTACGCGATAAAAAGTTAGGAAGCTAGATAAATATGCGATATAAACGTGATTAATTCCTATTACGGTCTTTATTCGGCAAGGGGGTTAGATAGTTGATAATATTAAAAATAAAAACTCTATCTCTACATATATAAAAATCAATTGGTGTTCGTTTGTCTCGTTAAAAATCAAGAACGGCTGGGCCGATTTAAATCAAACAAAAAAACCCGCACACGCGAAACCGTGCACCGCGGTGGGGCAGCGGCTTTATTATGTACAAAAATCAGTAAACTCACCTTAGTAACTTTAAGCGCCTTGACCTTCCCCGTATGTCTAACATGAGGTCCCCTACACAAATCAATAAGCGGTCCGCATCTATACACGGTAGTGGTAGGCGTGTTCACTTTCTCGTTCAAAATGCGCACTTTGAATTTATTGTAGTCGAACATTTCAAGTAACTGTTCTTTGGTTAGTTCTAGGCGTTCGAATGGCTGCTTTTCTTTTGCTATTTTCTTAATAAGTCCTTCTAGTACATGGAAATCAGTGGATGATATCTGTAGGACAGAAAAATGGGTTTGTTGTGAAAATTCTAAGAAAGTAAAGGCGCTATCACATTATTGAAACGCGACGCAACGTGTCGACACCCAAATTTGTATTTCAAGCGTTTCGTCGCGTAGATTGTTTATGCGATTCTGGTCATAGACAATTGATACGATTTGAATATACTCAAAAGCATTGCATTTTATCGGGTCGCGTGGCGTTTTAATAGTGTGATTCCACCAAAAATTTTGGATATCAAAAAAGTGTTCTCATGAGCCAGCCTTTCTTTTGTTAACACATAATATTACTTCAAATGAAAATGACTGAAATAGAGTCCAAAATGTCCAAATGAACTTACCCCATTTTCAGGATAGAACATGTCATAGTAGAAACCTTCTTCAATAGGTGGACCATAACACAGACAGCCTCCATAGACCTGGCAAAGAGAAGAAATCTTTAAACTTCGTTGAACCCAGAGTTACGTTTTTCGTTTTTTTTTTACCTAAACTGTTTAACTGAACAACTTTGATAAAGCATTAAGTTAAGTTAAACTGGTGTAAGTACAGAACTAAACCATTAATTAATTATTTAACGGGTATTTTTCGCATTTATTTACATATTTTTTCCGACGTTTCAGCATGTTTACACACCGTCATGATCAATAGTGTCAATACCTGTTAAATAGTTAAATTATTATTGGTTTTGATCGCTTTACTTTAAAAAACTTACCCTCTCCATAGCTTCACCCAGCATATGCGCTGAGGAATGCCAGAACACAGCCTGAGCATCCGTATTGTCCCATCTCAACAGCTCCAGCTTACAATCTCCCTCCAAAGGTCGGTCCAGGTCCCACAGTTCATTGTTCACCCGGGCGATGATGGTGGAGTCGGCTAGACCCTGGCTGTGGAGAGAGGGAGGTCAGATCAGGCTTAGGAGTGGAAGGTGGGCAGTTTTGTGATGTGATTGGTTGAATAGATATTGCCAAAGTACTAATTTGTAATTAGTATAGCTTAGCATAGAAACAAAGCAGAAAAGCTCTATATACTGAAGCATTACTTTGAGATTAATATACAGGGTTATTAGTAAATTAGTGACAATACGTGAACTGCAGGTTCAGCCCATCATCACAAACACGTTTGTGAAGACGCCAGGTCTTACCCCACCCCTCAAACTTATAACAACCCTTATTGTGTCGGGACTTAATAAAAAAAATGTATACCTACTAAAAAGACACTAGATATTATTATTACTTTATTGTTTTCATTCTTTTTTATTTACTTTTTTATCTAAAATAATAAAAAAGAACGAAAAAAAATCAAGTAAAGATTCTAATGGTGAAAGAATTTTTCAAACCGATCCAGTAGTTTCGGAGCCTATTCAATTCAAACAAACAAATCTTACCTCTTTTTAATTTATTATTAATGTAATAATTAGTTGACCGTGCTACGGCCGATACTCAGCTCTGACCCGGCACGGTCTAACATGAGTCATCCTTAAGTAGTTTAAAAAGAACCAGCAGGGGAAAAACATTTACTTAGAGAGTATTCCATTAGACATTCCTAGATTTAATGACACTATTGGGATGACCTATTGGGATACCTGTCATATTAGTCGCGTACAAAACTGTTAAGGCGAAATAGGTTCGAATTTTCAAGACAAGGACAAGCGAACGCAGCGCGGTGAAGGCGAGAAAGGAAGGCAAGAGCCGGCCGGTGCGCAATTTCACTGGTTATTATTTATAAATTGTTATTGCTCTAAAATACTCTTTCGCAAAAATATAAAACCACAATCGTCTATGTTGAAAAACTAGCAAATGAAACTGTTTTTTCGTAGTAAAAATGAAAATTTAGAGGAAACTGCGTTTTTTTTATCGAGTCAAGTTGAGTCAATCGTGTTCCGACTCCCATGACTTAATAAAAAAAAATCCTTAACTGTCGATGCTCATCAAAAAATATTTTAAAAAAATAGTGTTTTATTGCCTTATAATTGATTTTCCCTACAGTCAAAACGTGATTTTAGAACTCATTTCACCTTAAGCATAGGAGACATTAATCTGGGTAGGCATACAACAACCATTCAACATCACATAGCACTGCCCTGTAGAAAGTACTTACTATTCACTCCAAAACCCGCTTGTGTGCAAATAAATAATGAGTAAGTAATTAAAATAAATAGATTTCTTCAGATTTATGCAAGGAAAAGGAGCTCAAAATATAATTGAAGAGTTTTAATGATGATAATGTAAAATTAACAGTTTTTCAAGCACTAGGCACAGGCAGTCAAAGTAATTGTTTTTCTTATAGGCGTAATAAAAGAATAATTGTTTTTGAAAAAAAAATCCATTTAAGGTCTTCAATACAAATAATAATCATCTGGCTGTTAGCCCACAAACATCCACTGCTGGACATCCCAAAATGATGCCACAAAATAAATAGTGGGATTGAGCTTGACCATCCATCATTTCAATAGAAATTTACATAAATAATACATCAAAAAGATTGTCAAAACGATGATGGTTTCTGTTACTTGGTTTCATAAATACAAAATTAGGTTAACCAAGACAAATAACAAGAATGTTTTCAACAAATAGCAAAAGGTGTTTTTATCTTCGTTCGTAGTTCTGTATGTGGAATTAGACCACTGCACAACAGGATTACAACTAATTCAAGCCTTACTGACTCTAGAAGAAAAAATTCTGCATATTCCACCTACCTAATGCCCTTAGCCACATCATAAGGAGAGGTTTTCCAAGCCTTGGCTTCAACAGTCTTCCCGTCCGGCAGAGTGACAACAATGCTCAGATCTGGTTTAGCGGCCAGTTGCTCCTGGTATTCCAATTTGTATTTATCCCAAAGGTCTATTCGCTTCTGAATAAACTCCGGCCAAGGTTTGAGCTCAGAGACCCCGGAAGAATCTTCTGCCTTCTTTTTCTTCTCTTTCATTGCTTTGGTTTTTGACTGAAAGGTGATTTACATTGTTAAAGCATGACGTTCAGTCATAAATTTAGTGTCCGTTAAAAATTTATTTGAACAATCAAGGTAAATAAGTACGATTAACTCCTAGACTTATTTGGACCCAATTTGGGGGTCATTTTTATAACTATGGTAGACCCTGCCCAGCGCTTATGAGAGTCTACCAAGCCCTGATCAGGCTCCAAACAAGTGTAGGAGTCAGGTATATCAAGTGTTTTCTATTTAGGTAAATGAGTTTACTTTATGTAGTGATATTATGTTGGTATGTGTGTGATCATCACATTTACACATCTTACAACAACCAAACTTGTAAATATAAACAAGTGGGGGCTCAGGTTAGGACAGCTTACAAGGTTATGTTAGTGCCTCGTCATAAAGAATTAACGAGTTAAAGGTTTTATAGCTTGCGACGATATAATTATAATTGCGTCGTTCCAAGAAAAATGTAGACGTAAGCTGAATGGATAGGTACTTCAGATACCTCGTGAAAGTATCTTCCGTTTCGGCCCAGCACAAAACTGTAAACTGTTAACTGTACAGGGTACAATTGTACGCGTGCGATATTTGAAATCACGAAAACACGACGATATGTGTTGTCGGATACATATTTCATTCAAAATGCTGACGAAATATTCCTGCAAAGCCTACAAACCCATGTGGCATACGCGTAGGCCTCTTGGCAGCGGACCACGCAGCCGCCACGGAAGCTGAATAACTTTATCATCACTCGCACACGGCACAGAATTGATGATGGAAATGTAATAAATAACTCAGAACCGTGCCTTTTCGTCAATATTTAGTTTTTGGACTCCTTCGGCAGCCGTATCACCCATCGCGCTCGAGTACACGTATTTTTTTGACAGCTGTGACAGACAACGACAAATAGAATTTGATTTTGAATGATTGGCGTGCATGACAGAAATAGTACTACATTGACAGTTTGGATGTATGATATGATAACGATCAGGGAGGGAGGGCGATTTCGTTCGTCCAAGAGGTTTCTGTCCGTATCTGCATGGTATGGACCTTCCTTCATTCAACTCGCATTCGCATGGAAGAAAACTCACTATCTTCCTACCTATATGTCCTGTGCCCTTTACTTACACTGCCCTATATAATATTACTCTATGCTCGTATGACAAATCCTATGAAATATTGCTTCCAAGCACACTGAATGAATGAAACGATTACTACGAAAATGCGCAATATCCCAAATCAAATCAAATATTCTTTATTTCCATACCTACCTAAATACAAAAATGTACACTAAGAAAAGGTCAAATTCTTAAAATAAAACACTGACACGGAAATAAAGTGGTACTTTTGATTTCTGTCGCTTCGGTATGTAGACTAAAGTAAAGAAGCGACTAAGAAACCTTTAGCCTGTTAGTTGTTATTTTTCGAGCAAATCCCGTCCCAAGCTTTTTTATTCCCATGAGCAGCTAGTAGGTAGGTATAAGGTCTGTGGCATTACCCATACCTACGCATAACTAAACATAACTACCTAACTGAGGTACCTTACCTAGGTACCTTACTTACCCAACTCATGTGTCCCTTGCTCTGCGGGTTAGGGGTCTAAATGCTATCAAAATACGCTACGCAAATTAAGCCCATATTGCGTATCCATTATACTCCTTGATCGTTGGTAAACCTAGATACACAGTAGGTACCTACTCATAGAGTTATTTTATGTACTATAATAACTCTATGCTAGGTACCTCCTTAAATACGTAGACATCTTTTATTTAGTCTACAAATCTAGAGGCCCAATTTAAACCTGCCCTAGCCAACAAGATGACATTAAATAAAATAGCATAGAGTTTCTTTACAGGGTGTCCCACGGTCATGGGACATGGAGGGCAAGTACCTACCAGAATATTGAAGATAGGTAGACCATGATAAACCTATATTCATGGTCATGAACAGAAGATTCATTCATGAGGAAGACAGTCAAACCCTAAGATTGATCGTTTATCTCGTGTTGACACGAGATTCAAATTTATTTTATTTTGTGTATTTTTTATGAATACAAATAACGAAATAGTACCTAGTTAATTTGCCGCTTATCGTAAACTATTTTCCATGAACCCATTATAAAACCAACTTCGATTCAATTGTATTCTAGGAGCATTTGGGAAAATATTGATTTACAAAATCTCTTCTTTTTCCAAATGCTCCAAAGATACCAATGAACCGAAATTAGTTTTTCATAAGTAAATAGAAAATGGTTTACGATCGCAGTTAAACTTTCTATCTTCAATATTTGTGGTAGGTAGGTAGGTACCTAGGTACATACTTGACCTCCATGTCCCATGGCCGAGGGACACACTGTACTTGTGCGTAAGATAGCTTTGATATATAGGTTTTTCTCTTTGGTAGTTACCATAACCTTTTAACGTCAAATAAAATGTAATAAGTAAAATTGAGCTTTAAAAAAAATAGAAACCAAAATTTTCGTACGAATTACTTTATTTCAGGACAATGGCGTTGATAAAAAAACAGCCTTCTACAGACGCGTTGCAACGCGTGATGACCACATTCAAGCAATTCGAAAAGAAATTAGACAGCCTGCAAAATTCTGTAAGCTACCACGGGCAAACTTTGAATGACCTACGGTTTTTAATGACCAACTTATCCGGTGGCTTATCAGGAGGAACCGGTGTCAACTCGGATGAGCTGTCCAAGAAACGACCCGTTAGGATGACTGCAGCCATTCAATACGAACCTCAGAATGTACCTATCGTGAAAAAGAGGACGAGACACGTGAAATATTCACGAAACACTCCAGTGAGAGCAAAGATCTTCCAACCTGAAGGTGAAAAACTGTTAAAACATTTGTTGCCTTTTCAAACAGCTCCGAACGATTCTTCTAAAGTAGTAAATATGAAGAACCGTCTACAAAAAGCAATGAGGCAGGAAGGTGAAATTCCATGTAAAACCTTTAGGAGAGGAAAGAATGAATTGGTTAGAAAACGGAATAGTCTCCCAAAAAATCCTCTTAGCAAATGAATGTTGGTTCGATGGTGGAAGTAGCACTTGCCCCGGGGTAAGAAGATAGGCCTAGTTTGTCAATTTGTGTCTTGCTTGGGGTAACAAGTAGGTAGGTATAGGTACCTACCTTATTCATGCAATCCAATCCAATGAAGTAATTCTATGAAATTAACATAAGAAATAGTAATCATCATCATCAACCTGGACATCGAAGAAAGGAGTACGTACCCACATAAAATTTAAAATTATTCACAATAAATATCAAGATTCTTAATTGTTCTTTCATTTTAAAATCAGTACCTAGTTACCTAACTAAGTATGCTTGTTATTGTTACTATTACGAATTACGACGACATCACACAGAAAATAAAAATGGAACTTTCGGATTAGTTTTCCGTTTGTTACCCTTGGTTCTATCGCGAAGTCCTAATGATAGGTAGGGTAGGTAGGACTAATCGTGCATTACCTTACTCCTAAGTCACGTACCTACTTACATATGATAGCATTTGCACGGAAATGAAACATAAACTTCGATTTCAGTTCTTTATTACGAGTACCTACGGCTTCAGGTGCACATACCTACTAGTGATCGCTGAGATTACTTCGCGCCTTGCGGACATGGTGCAGTTATGGTATTGGTGCTTGCTAAATCAAAAATGCCAGGCGTCTTACTAAATGCAAAGGACTTTAATCCTTTAGATTAGACGATGTATTCAAATGGTTTGATCATGCCGGATCAGCCTCTTTTGCCGCTCCTTCATCCTGTAAACAAATAATAAGAACACATAAGGAAAGTATTCGCTCTGCTTAGGTAGGTAAATTGAGTCTAAAGAATGCTGTGTCGATTTTCCAGCATTTTTAGGGTGCTGTACCCAAAGGGTAAAAATGGACAGCGAAGTCTTATTAATAGGGTCCCAACCCTAATAATAAGACTTCGCCGTCCATCTGTCCATCCGTCATCAGGCGGTATCTCATGAACCGTGATAACAAGACAGTTGAAATTTTCACAAATGATGTATTTCAGTTGCCGCTATAACAACAAATACTAAAAAACAGAATAAAATTTATATTTAAGGGGGCTCCCATACTTCTAACGTGATTGTTTTGCCGTTTTTTTAGATAATGGTACGGAACCCTTCGTGCGCGAGTCCGACTCGCGCTTGGCCGAGCCAAGCGCCAATACGAGCGCAATTTCGGATATTAACTTTGCTATTGGTCCAATAATGGTCCTTTAAAAAGTGTGCGTAACTAGAGTTCAATAAAAATGTTGGAAGTGCGTTTTCGGAGCAGTGGCCCATATTAGACGCCGGCCCTTAATATCCGCAAGTACCTTATTTGTTTTAAAGAGAGGTGGGACTAAATAGATAAGTAGGAATAAACTTAAATCTACAAAAAAAAACAATATTTTTTTTCGAATAAGGGACTTAATGAATAAGTTACAATTGAACCTTCGATATAATATTAAGTAAAAACTTTTTTACTTTTATCGAAGAATTGAACGATGAGACAGCAAAAGTTGAAACTGTGGAGATGCCTCACACTTACATCTACATAAGTGTTCAGTAAGCTGTAGAAAGATAACTAAGGTAAGGTAAGTGAAATAGGATTAAGTATTCAGCAACGAAGCAGACAAAAAAAAACAAATATGAATGTAATAAATGTACTGAGTGTGGGGCCTTACGCACACTACTATCAAAAAATGTCTAAAGCTCTATTTCACCAAACTCTTATGAACTCAGTAAGATAAGCTATTAGATAAGCACACCGGCTGAGAGCTCTCCCACGACGACTAGCCAAGACGTCCAAGTTGCAGCACGTAATGGGGACGGCTGGTTACAACCGTATCCCAAAATCTATCACCAGCGCGCAATCCACACCGTCCTTTAAAATTAAGTTAAAAAGTGGCTGATAGCCCAATCAATTTATGATATTAATGAATTTATGATTTTAAAATGTAATTGATGATACCTACCTATTATGATGTTAATTTAATTTATTTATAATGATTACCATTTTAATTTTGTGTAATTTTTTTAATAATTTATGTAGTTTTTACATAATTTTATAAATTTTGATTATGTGACAGTTATGAATAACTGAACTATGAACGTTATGAATAAATGAACCTGTGAAAGTTATGAATAAATGAACTATGAACTAAGTCGTCGTCAGTCCTGATCATCTTGACACTTACTGAAATCAAATCACACTCACAGTCTATGATAAGCAATCTCCAGCACAAGCACTGCAGGCGATAACAAGAATCCGTAGAGCGTAGCGAGCATTGCCGGATACATGTCGGTTATTCCCACGCTGCTGAACGTGGAAACTGGCCCGGAGCATTTGGGTTTGGGCACGTAGAGACGGCGGTGGAGGCAGGATTGGATGCCAGTCTCGCGGATTTTTATAAAGCTGGAAAGAGTGGAGAGAGTTATGAGAGCGAAGCGAGCCAATAATTAATAGCTTTATTTATTTTATCAGATCCAGGTTATGGGGGCGTACTACTACGCCATTTTGTGAAAGGGATAGGCATAGGATTTCGCGTTCATAGGAGCGAGACAGGGAAGAGCAACGCAAGACTGAAAATCAAGTTTTTGAGTAGTATTGCCTATTAACTAAAAATACTCTAGAGTAGGGTAGAACATTTTATTTCTCATTTCGCATTTTATTTCTTGGCTTGGGACTGAAAGCCGAATATATTTGCCGATGATCATACGCCGATTTTTTAGTCCTTATTCTATCAGGTCTAGGTGTAGTTAAGGTACCATCAATAACTCCATCAATACTTACCACCCGCAAACAAACCAAGCAATGCCGTCAAGTCACATCGTCTTGACCATGACGAATGTTGCAACAAGATATTTTCGACTAGGCGAGTACTGATTCACCTTATTCTTAGAGTCACCTTATTCTTACTACCACCATTTTGTGTCACTTACCTTACCTCCATGTTAAATTGTTCTTGATTTCCGCTTTATTTTATATTTGTGTGAACCTGTGTCCAAATAAATGTTTTGCTATTCTATTCTATTCTATTCTATATTTCGTGGCTTAGTTGGTTAGAGCACACCCGTACGAGAGTGGGGCGCGGGTTCAAGTCTCGCCGAACTAGAAAATGTTGCTTTTGGTTGTCTGTTACTAGGTACACATCTCACCATCACCCCTTTAGATATTTTTAGTGGTCAGATCACAGATCATCACTTGAACAGGTCATCATAATTGGACCTTGCTGTCTCACTGCTGAGCCCCGAGTCCATTTGACGATAGTACCGAAACGTGATCGTGACGTCTCGTTTGTATAGTATAGGACTAGCGTGGTTGTGGACCTGTCCGCACGTTAGAGGCGCTGTACCATAAAAATGAGACGTCACGATCACGTCTCGATACTATCCTAAAATGGAGTCAGGTTTCATAGACTGTTTTTTATCCTTTCGTAATGGATAATATTTCTTTAGGTCTACCTAGAAAGATCTATAGAAATATCTCGCTTTATCTGTTGAAATACCTAAGTATATTGAACGTTGTGTCCACCTTTTATAAGTACCTATATATATAAGAACCTGTCTGATGTCAACATTTATTGTGATAAGCACAATATGTATGCTATTGGTGTACCTTTGACAAATAAATTAAATTAAACTTTCCACCCACTTTATCTTAAACAGATCCTTATGAGCAGCCCGCTTCTGTCCCGGCACCCAGGGGTCGATCTCGTTGATGTAGTCAATCTCCACCAGGTCGCATTTTTCATCCTCCTGGAACGTCTCCTGGATCAGGCGGTAGCCCGGGTTCAGCTCCATGTGGAACGCGAAAAGACCCTGGGTGGATATATTAAATGGCGGTTACATTGTAGTCAAACGAAGGTCTATCACATCACACTAAAATTATAAATTCGAAAGTTTGGATGTATTGAATTTTAGATGTTTGGTTGTTTGTTACCTTCACGCCAACATAACATACACCACCTATGTACCTTATTTACATGTATTTGATGCAATAAATTTTACTTTACTTTGCCAAACTAGTTGGTAACGAACGGATCGGGCTAAAATTTGCGTGTCGCTACTTTGTTCAGTTCAAACCTGGAATCCCGGGAAATTGCGCGCAAAGCCACGAGCAGAAACTTTTTTTTAAAAAAAAGCTCGGGTCATAAACTTCATAAAATGGTCTCTATATTATTTTCGATGTGGAACTTCGACCTACAAACAATGAAAAAAGAGATCCCCTTTGGTCCTTATTTTGGAAGGGCCCTAACGTATAGTTAGTATGAAAACTTCATATTCCATGGCCATGTCAGTCGGCCATGTTACGTAGTTAAAATTCTCTATGGTTGTATTCTGTTTTGTTTCGAGATTTGTGGTAGATCTGCTGTCAGTTGGTGTTATCAATTGAAATATTTTGATGATTTTCTGAAATTTACCCATGATTTTTTTAGCTTCAATCAGAGCCAAAATCGAAATAGACTTTATATCAATGCCTTCTAGATTTCATTACAGGAGGTATTTGTTTGTAGAGTTTTTTATATGCCAGAGAATCACACTTCAAAATTCAAAATTCAAAGTGCTTTATTTCCTTTAGACCTTACAGGACTCTTGGACACGTCACAAAACACTAATATTACATTATAGTACCTATGCGAATAGTTGGATGTTGGGATGTTTGGATGTTTCGATGTTTAAATGTTTGGATGTTTGTTACCTCTTCACGCCAAAACTACTAAACGGATCGGGCTGAAAGTTTGCATACAGGTAGAAATAAAACATAGACAATTTTTTCTCGTAAACCAGTTTCCATGGGATAGAAATAACCTTAAACAACGCGTGCGAAGTCGCGGACAAAAACTAGTATTCAATATTACTAATAATGCGTAGATTAGAAGACACTGGTTCGACTCTACAAAATTCTTTCAAATAGTGGTAATTTGATAATTAGTCTTAGAGCCGCTAAAGTTATAATTATTATTTGTTTAAAATAATAGACACCTTAAAAAGTTAATGTGAATCAATGAATTAATTGAGTGTTAATTGTAAACACTTAACTGTACCAAATCGCACATAAAAACCTTACGATTAAATTAAGGATAACTAACTAACTAATAATTAAGAATATCTTAAAACTGAGAGCAATTTCTCCCAGGCACCCATCACCAGGGCGCTATGGCGCTCATTAGGGGAGGCCTATGTCCAGCAGTGGACTGATATAGGCTGATGATGATGATGATGACCCATCACCATGTGTATTGCCAGCTCTCAGCAAATTCTAGTCAGCTGACGCGTTCACTAGGATCCCCCAACAGGTAATTATTCATTTGTGCTAGTGTATGCCAAAGCGATGGTAATAAATTCTTTTCTCGTATTTTAAATGAAGATCTAATAAACAACAAAATGTATAATTATCTCGACGAGGATGGGATTCGAACCCACGCGTGCAGAGCACATTGGATTAGCAGTCCAACGCCTTAACCTCTCGGCCACCTCGTCACATACCACTATGCCTATAATTAACTGATAACAATTTAATAATTATTGTTATCAAAACAATGTTTATGGTTAGTATTTCTGGTTTATGACAAAACAACAAGGAACAAAATGTAGTTCGCGTGCAACTGCATTGTTGTGCGTTGCCTCAGGGTGTAGCGTAGAAGGAAATGATACTAAATAATGTCAACCTTATACAGGGTAGACACCCTGTATAACTACCACCGAAAATTCAAGGGGGGGGGGAGGGCAGCACCTCAACAAACCCAGTAAAAAAATAGTGTCCGAAAAAACTATTGCAGCCGGAGATATTATTTTTTTAAGATTTTTATTTGTTTTGGTAGCCAGCAATGTACACGTAAGTTTCTCTATTATTAATTATCTATTATTTAACAAAGACGAACTTCACCATCTGAAAAAAATCCCTGAAAATGTGTTACAAATAAAATAAATAAATATTAAGTCTCTCGTCGACATACTTAGGACTGACGTTTAAGTTATAATATGTATAATTTTATACTGTAAACAGCTTTGTAAATAGTCATTAACATAATAGAAATAAGGTATTATTCATTTTTTGTCCACTACTGGAAGAAGTGTAAAATAAACCCCTAGTAAGTTTATACTTATATCATTTAAACATGTACTTATACACTAATAGACGTTTATTTTGCTAAGTCTAAATATAATGGGATTTAGTTACATGACAATCAACACTAAATATTATACAGCGGAAAGATTTGTATGAATTGAATAGGCTCTGAAACTACTGAACCGATTTGAAAAATTCTTTGACCCTAAGGTTTTTATTTATTATAGTACTCTGGGTAACTTCATTGTTTCCTCTGTAGGTGGCGCTGACGGCGTAAGTGCCGAAAGAACTCCCAAAGATTTTCGGGTCGACTAGATGAGATCACGTAGCTTAGTTGGAAAAAGAGCAACCCTGCGCTGAAGGGGAAGGTGCGGGTTCGAATCCCGTCGAGATCGTAAATTTTTGGGATTTATTAATTCTTTGACCATTAGAATCCTTCATTATCCCTGATGAACAAAGGCGATAGAATTTACCCGTGCGAAGCCAGGGCGGACCGCTAGTATTAATATAAATCTAATAGAGAGTAAGGGCAGGAACCTGAGGTCCTTCTGTGTATTTTTAACACCTCTACTGCGGTCACCAGCCGCCAGCCAAGCGTGGTGGTTATGCCACCCCCCCTTGATTACGGGAGGCTCGTTCAGCAGTGGACATAAGAATGCTGATCAGTAAGTAGTTGACAATTAATACTAACCTGTCTAATTTTTTCCACCCCCTCTTCCATATTCAAGAAATTCGGTTTCTTCCCCTTCGGAGCAATTTTCTTGTCGTAGATCGACTTGCGGAGAGGTTCTGTCAGGTGCTGAAAAAAATAAAACCAGCCAAGTGCGAGTCGGACTCGCGCACGTACCCATTATCTATAAAAACGGCAAAAAAATAACGTTTCTTGTATGGGAGCCCCCCAAAAATAAGTTTACCTTGATAAAATACCGGTTATACTCAAAGTCACTGGCACCCAGTTTCAAGGGAGAGTTCAGGAGGTCAGAGAGACTCCGCACCGAGGAGCTAGGAGCCCGCAGTAACACCACTATGTTGGCTGAGTACGCGGCGTAGAGGATGGTCATGGCTATGAAGAGGATAAGCATTACCACTCTACCTGAAATATGGAATTATGAATTCTAAGTTTTACGTCCGATGTGGCATGGCAGGCGAAGGCCGCCCTGCGACGCAGGAGGTTGACGGTTAGGCCCATATTAAATTGCAAGCAATTGCAAGCATAGATCTATGGATCTACTTCGGATCGGGCTGAAATTTTACATAGATGTAGCTCCAGACCCTTGAAATAGGTTCTTCGAACCTACTCCAGGCACCAGTCTTCACAAAACAGGTTTTGCCAACACCTACCTATTATAGTACCTAACTAATCCTGTAACCTTACTAGTGGACAAACCTTTTGTGAAGATAAATAAATAAAAAAAAAATTTATATGACTGCGCAAGCTTTCATAATACGGGCCTTAGATTCCCGCTTTGGGACTAATGTTAGTACGGTCTGCAAATATTTGTACTGGGTGTTCAGGTTATTTTATATATATGATAAAATAATATTTATTTATTTATTTATTCATAAAAAGTACAACTATTACTACAGGGGCACCCAATTCAATAGTGTACATACTTAATTAATTAATATATCTATGTAAATCCCAAAGTTACCCATTTTTGTAATTTTTTTCAATATTATAATAAACTAGCGGTTCACCCCGGCTTCGCACGGGTATATTCTATCGAATATGTTTACCAGGAATAATGTAGGATTCTGGCGGGGATCAAACCCGCAACCTCCTGCGTCGCAGCCGGACATTCGCCCACGCGCCAGAGAGGTCGTCAAATTATGACTAAACTACTAAAATTTTTAATTTTTTTTGTACTTGAGGCAGATACCCCACCCAAACTAGCGCCGTCACTTACTTTATCTTATTAGGAAATTTCAAAAATCCATCGCACACAGTTTGTGATATCTAATATAATTTTTTTGGGTACCTATCAGAACCTCTAAGTAGGAAAACGACCGTTCAGTACAATTGACTAACATGCGAAAATTACCTTGTAGCAAAACGTCTGGAAATGAAAATAGTCTGCGTGTCTCAAACGACAAGTACAGTCAGTCTAGAATTACAAAAAATATTGTTTTTCAAGCTTTATTTTAAAATAAAATCAACTTAAAACAATCTCCACAGAAATAAAAAAAATCGTCACAACGAAAAACATGTTTTGCTAAAATTGACAGACAAAAAAAAAATCGTAACAATATTTTTCAAGTGGCCAGTAAGCAAAAGAAAGCTTCATATGTCAAGGCATGTCAAGGTTCTAGTTTCCAATAGGAAGTTAAAGTAAAGAGGTTATTCACTTCAACTCTAAGAGCAAGTATCCTACGGAACATAGGCTTTTTGCTTCAACTGTACTGACATAAAGCAATCCCGTCGTTTTGCTACCAGGGCATTTTACTTTAACAACAACTTGAATACTAGGGCATTTCACGTTCTTGGCGTTTTGTCGATATCGTCTTTTTGCTACATGGGTATTCTGATAGGTACCCATTTTTTAATGCCCCCATAATAGTTTTTTTCTATTTAGTTTAGGCAGTGAATAGAAAATAGATTTTGGTGGCCACCAAGGGCAACTTCGATTCACTGCCTAAACTAAATAGAATAAAACTTATAATAGATACCACAAACTGCCCATTGACAATTTGAAATAACCTGTGTTCAACGAAATAATAAGCTATATAGGTGGCATGGCGGCACTAGTTTTCTCGGGGTATCGTCTTAAGAGGCCTGCGGATGATGATTTGCCCATACAAACGTACTACCAAAATGATTTGTAATTCGAGCATATTTCCACCATATCATGTTGTTTTTTGTATTCGAATAGTATATATCGAGGTCCCTGGTTGGTTTTTTTCTTAATAATACACACCTATAATGAAATGTAAGCAAAAATATGCAAAATCGAATTTAACATATTTGTACGTCTAAAATGACATGTTTTCGTCCTATTTGTTTTGTATTAAAAAAAACAATATCGTACGTTTTGTTTGTTTAGGAACATAGCTTATATTGTCTTGTTACAGAATAACAACACAATGTCGAAGATTCAACAACTTTTCAGTCATCATTTTTGGTATTACGGAACATAATAATTCACGAATTGTAGTTGCGAGCAGCTGTCGCCGGATTCTTAAGACGTATGAATAGCTCAAATAGGTATCATTGCTCTCGGTTTTATTTGGCTGTAACAAGTACTATGGTATTTTGGAAAAAGTGGGAAACGAAGTGAGAGACGGTTCTTACAGAGTAAATATTGTTTTCAGAGTATATATTGCGCATGGAAAGTAAACGAGAGGTTTTCGTTTTGCATTTTTAAAAAGAAAAAAATTAGTTCCATGTATCTCGATAGATGGCAGGGCTTCAACTGGTTCCTACTTACAGGAACCAGGCATTATGGTATGTTAATGTTACATGAAAGAAAACGTCAAAATGATAATCGGTCGATCGCTTAAAGGAACAAGCCACTAGAGGTAGTGCATATACCCATCTCATTCACACCAGAGAGAGATAAAAATATGCTTGTAGCCTGAGAAGAAATCAGATAGAATGAATGTTTCTCTGTCTCGACCATCGTGCCAGTTTTTTCATTGTTTATGTCTAAACAATGAAAAAACTGGCAAACAAACTTGATTTTTCAAATGTTTGTTTGTTTTCCCTTCATTTGACGTAGACATATCTTAATCACCAGTTGACACACTGCCATCTATCGAGATATTTAGAACTAGCTTTTTTTTTTTAATGCGAAACGAAAACCCCTCATTGTCAAAAATCCCGCTGCTCTACAAAATAGCACACTTACCTGCAGCATATCTGGGTTCAAGAGTGCAGCCCTGCTGCAGAACAGCTCCAATTATGAGGATCAGTACATCTGCCCAGGACCCGTCCAGTAATAGTGGATGCTGAATGTGAAATACGAAGAAGGAACATTAGGTACACAGTATTATAAAAGCAAAAGTTTAGGTGGTTGAATAAAACTACTTCGGATCGGGCTGAAATTTTACATAGATGTAGGTCCAGACCCGGAATAAAACGGACTTTTTATCCCATAAATCAGTTCCCATGGGATCAAAATAATCCTGAACTTAAACGTTTCTATAGAAACAACGCGTCCGGCCATAAACTAGTCTACGATTTCCAGGTCGGTTATTTAGGCTTACGCACTATCAACACAAAAACCTTAATGTGTTACTATTCCCATCCATTCCAAAACAAAGTAAGGATGCCCGAGAAAGAATTTTAGAGTCTCCTTACTGAAAACCGGAAAACATATCAATTTGCCAGTACAAAAGACTTCAACGCGTTCCAAAAATTTTAGGCTGCTATCATGAGTATATTTTTTAACTCACATTACAAATTAAATCATTGAGAAATTTATGATATTTTCAGAACCTCACCATGCTCATACTAACCTCCCAATTAGAGGTGATGAACACAGATGAAGAAAGCCAGCCACACGCTCCAGGTGAAGGGAAGTGCGAAGATGTTTGACATGTACGCGAGAAGCGGTTCGAAGATATTTCTAGTACCTTACCATGCTCATAGAAGCCTCCCACTTAGAGGTGATGAAGAGAAACAGCGCGCAGCCCAGCACACAGATGAAGATAGCGAGCCACACGCTCCCGGTGAAGGGAAGCGCGAAGATGTTTGACATGTACGCGAGAGGCGGTTCGCGGAAGACGAAGCGGACTGCGGTGGAGCCTACCATGGCTATGTAGTCTTCTACCTTCATGCGGTCTTTGGTGAAGATTGACATTGTACCTGGGTTGTAAAATTATCTGTTAATTTTGCTTATTTACTGATGGTCATGAGAGATAGAAAATATGGCTCGCTTTGTTAGATCTAAGGAACGAAACTGTCTGACCATGTAGGTATCATAACAGGAATGTATTTTCGGAGAGCTAAATTATGCATTATTATTATACTTTGGCACAAAAATTAAAGTTATTGTTAATCTGTTAAACGGCATCAGCAATATCACACATGAAATATTGATAAAGACTCAGATTTTTAGAAGCATTTTGAAGTTTTAGGTCATGGCTTCATGAGTACCTACCGTCACAATGCGACTTTGTATGGATAAGTTTTCTGTAGACAGCGACAGCGGATTTTTACATGAGTGCTCAAAAAGGAGTGAATGTGTTTAAGGTTCTATTGACTGTATACCACCGTTGAAATTCCTGAACAAATGATGTAAGTGGTATCGTTAGAATCCATAATCACTGGCTATTTTGACAAAGTTTAGTAGTGTTTTCTTGATAAAAAAGCTTTTTGTCTGTTAAATGTTTAACTACCAGCCGCAACCTTTCTTTGAATAGCAGTTAAAATTATTTTCTGAAGTTGATATTATTTATACACTACTTACCTAAATCAGCTTCCTTCTTGATGAGATGGTCAACCACCCCCTGCCAGTTCCCGTCCTTATCCTTATACCCCCAGGTCGTGGTGAATATAGAGTTGACTGTTGCGTTCAGCATTTCAAAACAGATGGAAGCCATTATGTATGACATCTTGGCTATGGAATCTTGGTGGAGGAACCTATGGGAGTAATAAAATAGTAAACAGCTTTTCCACTTATATATCTATTACTAATATTATAAACGTGAAAGTTTAGATGGATGGATGGATGGATGGATAGATAGATGGATGGATGTTTGTTCCTTTATCACGCCAGAACGGCTGAACGGATCTGAATGAAATTTGGCACAGAGATAGATTATAGTCTGGAATAGGACATAGGCTACTTTTTATCCCGGAATTCCCACGGGAACGGGAACTACGCGGGTGAAACCGCGAGGCGCTGCTAGTCTATTATAAATTATCGTACCGGTCTACCGGTCCATATCTACATATCGCTTATTTGGTAGTAATGCCCATATAGAATTAATTGTTATTAATTAGCCACCTGAAAACGTTAATAACTTACTCATAAGCGGAGTAGGTGCATAATTATGTCTTGTTATGAATGCGAATTTACTTATAGTTTTTATTTGATACTATAAAATGATAAAACTGGTTCCTAATGAAATACCTAAGAAACGAATAAGCATAATATTATTTGCATATACCTACTTAAGAAGGAATATGAATTTAAAATAATAAAAAAAGAACTAATAACAATAAGTTTCTGCCCGTGGCTTTGCACCCATTTTTTCGGTATTACAATTAGCCTATGTATGTCATTCCAGGTCCAGATATCCAAGCGGTCAAAATTTTAACCCGATCCGTTTAGTAGTTTTGACGTTGTCTTTACCCAAATATCTCACTGCGGCACAAATTTTCGCCTTTGTGATATGTTGAAGGCCTTAGTAAGTATCTATACTCAAGCCATTCTCAAGATCTTATGTTTGTAAACAACTCACAACACATAAATCTAAAATCTCTTTTTGGCGTCTAGTTTAAAAAAGGGCTCTAGGAAGCAGCTCACGTAGTCTATCTAGATCAGAAGTAGAGCAAATTTTGTCATAATCATAATCATTTAGAATTTTTCAGAATGTATGAATGTACAAAAGGCCTTAATATTAAATATTTCCAATTACAATCTACCCATTAAGGTGTGCAAAATTTAATTAAGCGATTTTAACAAATAATGATTCTACCTATGTGTCAATAAAATTCATATAAAATAACAATAAAATTCAATCAAAAAGATGTAGTACAATAAAACAAAACAAGTTAGCTGGAAACGTCAATAAGTTCTTAAAATTCAAAAAATCTTTTACACTATCAAAACAATTTTTTATTAGTCAGTCTTTTAATTTACATTTAAACAGGTTAAAAGGTAAATCTTTTAAACAACTGGGAAACTTATTGTAGATAGGGGGTGATAGGAAGAGTTACGCTTAACAAGCTCTGTCTCAAAATCAACAACAAGAAAGTGCTTTTTATACCGACGAAAAACAACTTCCACTTTTGTTTCTCGTCGGTATTCGGCATAAAAAATACATATTATATATTTTTTTATACCACATAATGTAGGTACTATTTTTTTTATGTATGGTCGATTTTTCCGTCAATTTATGGACCGATGTGGAATATTCTTTTGCTGTTGTGATGGAAGATAAAGTAATGGGAGCCATGTTTACAAACATTGTATCTTTATTTTGACCGGAGTACAGTAAGTAACTTCTTTAAAACAAACAAAATGTAGTCCAAGAGCTAAGAATAACTTACAATCTATCATCCAAATGGTTCTTGGTATCGTTACTGTCCGTTATAACGCTAACCATAGTTAGGTTATTCTTCCTTACGTTATTCCTTCTAGAAGATAACACTTTCAACCTTCTGTAGTCTTCTAAAAGTCCATACTTCGGGTTTTTTTGAGAGTAGATTGCCAAGTTCGTTTCGGAGTGTGAAGGTTTTTGCTGGTTTGTGCTTTGCCATGATGCTCTTGGTGTGAAGATTACTTCGGATTTTTCGGTAATTTTATAAGCTGCAAATATAAAATCAATTCTAAAACAAATATGTACATAACCGTTAGTTTGATACCATGTAGGTACTTACATATTTAAATACATGCAAATGAAATGCAAGTAAGTTTAAAGTGATACCGACGCCAAAAGTACCTATCTATAAAACTATGTCGCGTTTAGTATCGCCCTCCTCTGGACAGGATAAAAAGGATAAAACTTATTCACAAAAAGTATCCAGCCTTCGTTAACACATAACTTCTAAAGAAAATAATAAAAATAAATAAAACCAGTAAGTGAGACAGAACGTGCGGTAGCTTTATGCGCCGTGTTATTTTGTTTATGTTATTTTTGTATATTTTTGAAGCTATGTGCGATTTTTCTTTTGTGATATGGGTTTTTAGTCTAACAAACGAATTTTATTTATTTGTGTTAACAAGTTTTTTCACTATGTAATTTGCTACTAAGTTTATTGCCGTTGTTTCGTTGCACTGAGTAAGCACTTGACTAAGTAACTACAATAAATAAAGAGTGCGTGATATCCATTTACTGAGTAGGTCAAAGTTACGCGAGAATTGCTTGTAGTGCGAATCCTTTACATAATTACATGTTCGCGTGTTATTTGTCTTATAAACTCATAAAATGGTATGTTATGACTGGTCTTTGAGAATTTTATGACAGTTTATTGTTTTACTCTGCGATGTTTCTGTAGAGACATTAACATTATAAAATCATTAGGACTCTACCTAAATATTTAAAAAAAATGTATTTAACCTGTTCATTTAATTAAAATGTCTGAGTACCACCCACTTCTGGGGGCCCATGGTCACACACAAGTACCTAGTGCTTTTATACAAGTTTTTAAAATATTATTTTTAAGAGCTTAATATTTTATACAAATTTAAATAATATTTTATTTAACAACTTACAAGGTAAACCACTTAAGTCTAGACAGGTATTTACACTATGGGTAGCTGTTGAATTTAATATGAAAAGTTAAGGTAAAAGAAGTTATCTTAGCTTATTACTTAAACTTACTTTAATAGAGTTAATTACTTGTACTGTAACATAAAATTGTAATACTTTAAAGGACATTATAATGATGTTAGTATCACCTCATTAAAACCCTATCCTTTTTTTCCCATAGGTTATTTAAATAGGTAGGTACTTATCATACATAGTAAAAAATACAACTTACAGTAAAATAGGAATTTAGAAGGTATGTAATATATGTCGGAGTTAAAACCTTATTAATCCTTTGCAATGCACCTATTCTACTCTATGTGAATCTCAAGCATCTGTCTTGACGTTGGATCAGATGACAGAGAGAAGAAATGGAAAAGATTCAGATAAGTGCCTAGTAGAGTTTGAGTAGCAGATTCACAGATTTGTAAGTATAGTACTAAAGTAAGCAGATTGGTACAATATGGTCATAGAATCCATGTAAAAGTGGTCTCGCGATTCGTGTAGATAGAAGCCCTAGGCCTGGATCTGTGTTTCAGAGCTGTATTGCCATCTGGCATTACCTAGATACGCCCGCAGTTAACAAATAATGAACCTACTCCGTTATATAGAATATTAATTTTGAAAAATAATCAACAAATGCGTGCTATGGAGTGACAGTGGTTTGAGTTGGTTTCCCCTCCCTGCTGAACTAGTTGAGCACTATATCTCAGCAAGTAGTATTCTCCTCCTGGCTCCTCATCATTCAGGGCGCTCTCATACTACCGCGCGGTACTGTAGGAGCGGTGCCGCAAGAGTTTCGCAATGACGTCGTCCGTTGTACGAGATGCGGAACAGATGCGAAACTGTCGCGGACACGCTGCGGACCTCGAGTTGTGGCTCCGCAAATTCGATTCCACGCGGTAATATGAGACGGGTGTTAAAGTTCAATTTGACTTAGACTTTATTTATGAATGAAGAATATAAAGTACGGTAGCTTAATTCTAATACAAAATATAGATTCAGGAACTTGATTTTCGGCGTTGGTATGAAAATAATTGTCTCAAATGTCAAAAGTAAAGCTACAATGGTTGATAAGATTATAGTCAAGTACAGTGGAACTCGCTGTTAATTTGGTTCTGTTTTTCCTGACAACTACAACTTGAACCAGGACGGGAGAAGGAGTACTTTATTTGTAACAATTTCTTTAAATAAATGGTTTTAGATTTGTTTTGTATTTCACGATGATAGTAAATATGTGTCATCTAAACAATCGTGATTATTGTCACTTACTATCAGGTGAGATTGTGGTCAAAAAAAGGTCTAATTCACGATAAAAAAAATCATATACAAAAATTTTAGTCAACCTTAAAACAACGGTTTTGTTTGGGTGTCTGTCTAAGATATCTGAAAGACTTTTGGGTACCTAGATAATAATAATAGCAAATCGCAAGTCTTTTTTTAACCGATGAAATAATACGAATAACGATAGTAGAAATGTTCTATATTTGGCTGTTTGTATCGTTTTTTGTAAGTACATTATGTTCGATTTCTCCGTCAATAATTTCAAAACAAAATAATTACTACTTGTAGGTTGTTTGCAACAGTCTGAAGTTAAGAAATTAATAAATCCCAAAAATTTACGATCTCGACGGGATTCGAACCCGCACCTTCCCCTTCAGCGCAGGGTTGCTCTTTTTCCAACTAAGCTACGTGATCTTATCTAGTCGACCCGTAAATCTTTGGGAGTTCTTTCGGCACTTACGCCGTCAGCGCCACCTACAGAGGAAACAATGAAGTTATCCAATTCTGCTCAAAGACCAAATTTACATTTAGTTCTTTTGACGAGAGGTTTTGCCGTTGCTTGATTCTAAGGTTTTTATTTATTATAGTACTCTGGGTAATTTCGAAGAAATTAATAAATCCCAAAAATTTACGATCTCGACGGGATTCGAACCCGCACCTTCCCCTTCAGCGCAGGGTTGCTCTTTTTCCAACTAAGCTACGTGATCTTATCTAGTCGACCCGTAAATCTTTGGGAGTTCTTTCGGCACTTACGCCGTCAGCGCCACCTACAGAGGAAACAATGAAGTTATCCAATTCTGCTCAAAGACCAAATTTACATTTAGTTCTTTTGACGAGAGGTTTTGCCGTTGCTTGATTCTAAGGTTTTTATTTATTATAGTACTCTGGGTAATTTCGAAGAAATTAATAAATCCCAAAAATTTACGATCTCGACGGGATTCGAACCCGCACCTTCCCCTTCAGCGCAGGGTTGCTCTTTTTCTTAGTTGGAAAAAGAGCAACCCTGACGAAACGATCCCGTCGAGATCGTAAATTTTTGGGATTTATTAATTTCTTCGAAATTACCCAGAGTACTATAATAAATAAAAACCTTAGAATCAAGCAACGGCAAAACCTCTCGTCAAAAGAACTAAATGTAAATTTGGTCTTTGAGCAGAATTGGATAACTTCATTGTTTCCTCTGTAGGTGGCGCTGACGGCGTAAGTGCCGAAAGAACTCCCAAAGATTTACGGGTCGACTAGATAAGATCACGTAGCTTAGTTGGAAAAAGAGCAACCCTGCGCTGAAGGGGAAGGTGCGGGTTCGAATCCCGTCGAGATCGTAAATTTTTGGAATTTATTAATTTCTTCGAAATTACCCAGAGTACTATAATAAATAAAAACCTTAGAATCAAGCAACGGCAAAACCTCTCGTCAAAAGAACTAAATGTAAATTTGGTCTTTGAGCAGAATTGGATAACTTCATTGTTTCCTCTGTAGGTGGCGCTGACGGCGTAAGTGCCGAAAGAACTCCCAAAGATTTACGGGTCGACTAGATAAGATCACGTAGCTTAGTTGGAAAAAGAGCAACCCTGCGCTGAAGGGGAAGGTGCGGGTTCGAATCCCGTCGAGATCGTAAATTTTTGGGATTTATTAATTTCTTAACTTCAGACTGTTGCAAACAACCTACAAGTAGTAATTATTTTGTTTTGAAATTATTGACGGAGAAATCGAACATAATGTACTTACAAAAAACGATACAAACAGCCAAATATAGAACATTTCTACTATCGTTATTCGTATTATTTCATCGGTTAAAAAAAGACTTGCGATTTGCTATTATTATTATCTAGGTACCCAAAAGTCTTTCAGATATCTTAGACAGACACCCAAACAAAACCGTTGTTTTAAGGTTGACTAAAATTTTTGTATATGATTTTTTTTATCGTGAATTAGACCTTTTTTTGACCACAATCTCACCTGATAGTAAGTGACAATAATCACGATTGTTTAGATGACACATATTTACTATCATCGTGAAATACAAAACAAATCTAAAACCATTTATTTAAAGAAATTGTTACAAATAAAGTACTCCTTCTCCCGTCCTGGTTCAAGTTGTAGTTGTCAGGAAAAACAGAACCAAATTAACAGCGAGTTCCACTGTACTTGACTATAATCTTATCAACCATTGTAGCTTTACTTTTGACATTTGAGACAATTATTTTCATACCAACGCCGAAAATCAAGTTCCTGAATCTATATTTTGTATTAGATTTAAGCTACCGTACTTTATATTCTTCATTCATAAATAAAGTCTAAGTCAAATTGAACTTTAACACCCGTCTCATATTACCGCGTGGAATCGAATTTGCGGAGCCACAACTCGAGGTCCGCAGCGTGTCCGCGACAGTTTCGCATCTGTTCCGCATCTCGTACAACGGACGACGTCATTGCGAAACTCTTGCGGCACCGCTCCTACAGTACCGCGCGGTAGTATGAGAGCGCCCTGAATGATGAGGAGCCAGGAGGAGAATACTACTTGCTGAGATATAGTGCTCAACTAGTTCAGCAGGGAGGGGAAACCAACTCAAACCACTGTCACTCCATAGCACGCATTTGTTGATTATTTTTCAAAATTAATATTCTATATAACGGAGTAGGTTCATTATTTGTTAACTGCGGGCGTATCTAGGTAATGCCAGATGGCAATACAGCTCTGAAACACAGATCCAGGCCTAGGGCTTCTATCTACACGAATCGCGAGACCACTTTTACATGGATTCTATGACCATATTGTACCAATCTGCTTACTTTAGTACTATACTTACAAATCTGTGAATCTGCTACTCAAACTCTACTAGGCACTTATCTGAATCTTTTCCATTTCTTCTCTCTGTCATCTGATCCAACGTCAAGACAGATGCTTGAGATTCACATAGAGTAGAATAGGTGCATTGCAAAGGATTAATAAGGTTTTAACTCCGACATATATTACATACCTTCTAAATTCCTATTTTACTGTAAGTTGTATTTTTTACTATGTATGATAAGTACCTACCTATTTAAATAACCTATGGGAAAAAAAGGATAGGGTTTTAATGAGGTGATACTAACATCATTATAATGTCCTTTAAAGTATTACAATTTTATGTTACAGTACAAGTAATTAACTCTATGCGCTGAAGGGGAAGGTGCGGGTTCGAATCCCGTCGAGATCGTAAATTTTTGGGATTTATTAATTTCTTCGAAATTACCCAGAGTACTATAATAAATAAAAACCTTAGAGTCTGAAGTTAGCTCAAGAATACAAGAATTTATTAATAAAAATAATATTTTACACGTCACTAGGTAGTATCAATTGTTTCAATTGTAAATACTAGTTTTAATTTAAATAAAATAATTATTAATTTAATCGTAAAGTAAGTATAATCAAGTCACATTCTTTACATTAGAATAGTTAAACGTCTAGAGGTCAAGTTTAAAATATTCTGGTAAAAAACCTGACCACGTACTTATTATCATAGTCAGTCCGATTTACTAGTAGTAGATGTTAATGGAATTTATATGCAAAGTAGATTTTTTGACAAAAACAATGTGGGTTTACTACTGAGTTTTAGACAGAGATTTTAAAAATAGGCGTTAAATCTAAATGCATCATACTGTTTCTGCTACTTTTCGGGTTGTGTCAAAATTAAAGATTTAGATTTAGTTTAGAAATTTGTATTAGTTATAAATTCATAATATTCAAAATTCAATGTGCTTTATTTCTTTCAGGTTTAGACCTTACAGGACTTTTGAACACGTCACGAAACTCAGATTACATAAGTAAAACTAGGAAATAAAGTGATCACTTTGATTATTTCTTCACTTCAATCTTTTTAAGGTAAAGTAAAGAAGCGAACAAGAAACCTTTACCTTGTTAAAAAGTTAGTTTTCGAGTTGGAGCTAAAGTCGTCCCAAGCTGTCTTTATCCTCCAGATAATCAGATTTTTTATAGTAAGCCTTTTTACAATGGATATGTTTAACCATTTGTTAAAATTTATTAATTGATAATTTTATCCTCTCTAAACAGTAAGATTTTTTTTTAGTTAGCCTTTTACAATGGATATATTTAACAATTTGTTTGAATTTAGGGAGAAATTTTATTAAAGAAACGGCTAGTATAATTTTATTACTAAAGAAAATACAATAATAATTACAACTAATATTTACACTGAAATCTATTTTCTAAAAATCTAAGCCGTCACCAGAAGGCAAAGTGCCCAGAATGCTGGCAGCATTGCCACGTTGAATGGCAATGCTAATTCGTTGACCGAAATAAAAGCCAGCATTCCGATCACCTGTGGACTCTATTAGGAGTTTTGCTAGATCTAGATATTTAGGGAGTATATAAATTCAAACAAATTGTATATATATATATGTGGGTAGCTTACCTTCTATAAACAATATCTTCTCTTCATTGACCTTCTGGGCCACCACCACATCGCTGTCAATGAGCATACTGAGTTTGTCCAGAACAGCTAGCTCAGAGTCTTTGGAGAGGAGAAGCCAGCGGTAGGGGGACTTTAATAGTTCCTTCTGGTTTGCCTGATTAACAAACTCAACATTGAAGAAGAGAAAACAGTTACATTAAAACTGACTGGGGAAAGACCAAATCGTGTAGTTTCGTTTAATCTGATAAAAAACTAAAACTATTAACACTAATCCTATACCTATACTTCTTGTGCTTATTGTGTGTGTGCTACGAATAAAGTCTTTTTTAAGTTTTTTTTTTTTTTGTTATGTGTGCTATGCTAACCCGCACTCTGGGTATCTCTAAGAAATGAAATAAGTCCCAAAAATGATCCCGCCGAAACCGATAATTTTTGGGACTTATTTCATTTCTTAAAGTCTTTATTGTTTTTCTTTTCTGTATCATCATCCGCAGCCGGATTTTACCCACTGCTGGGTATAGGCCTCCCGAAGTTTGTGCTATCCACCACGGTCCTGTGCTATCCGCCTCCATTGACGCCCCCCGACGCGTACTATGTTATCGACCCACCTTGTAACTGAGCGTCCGACGTTTCTTTTGCCCATAATTGGCCACCATTTAGTTGCTGTTTGGGTCCACCTATCATCACCTCGCCTTGCAATGTGTCCAGCCCAACTCCATTTGAGCTCCATGACTCGAGTACCTACATGATGGACTTTCGTTCTTCCTTTTTTATATATCAAATAAGGTTTTACGGTACAAAGCCGAAAACCGCTTGAGTCGCCAAAAAGCGAGATCGAATCAGTTCAAAGATCTTTATTTTCTCATTTACAACAAATATGCTACTTACATGAGAAACTTAAACTAAGTCTATAATTATGTTATTTTTTGTCTTTCTAAATTTTGTTTAGTAGTGCTACATCCTCAAATATATATTTTTGCAATTTGGTTTTAAACACGCCAAACGTTCCAGCACCTTTAATGTCTTCAGGTAGCCTGTTATAGAACTGGGCCCCTTCAAAAGTAGGTCAGTCTTTTTACCCTGTTGGGTTCTAATAGTAGGCAAAACAAGATGAATACTACCCATAACAATCTTTTGTTACATTTATTTCTTTCAGTGTCAGCAAACAATTACCTTCTCCAGAAAGTCATCAGTGCCAGGACACGAGAGATCAGCCAGAACGATGATGTGCTGAAGATAGAACTCCGTAGTGCTAGGTTGGAGAAAGAACGCGAAGGGTATCCGGGCAGAACATAGGCGTTTTGTCAAGGTTTTCAGTTTATCTGAAAGAATAAAAACTTTTTTGGGGAGGCATGTTCAGCTGTGGGCTTACAAAATTATGTGGGCTGATGAGGAAAATTAAAAAAATCGCGATGTAAAAAGATTAACCATACCACAGAAAAACTATATAGTACTAACTATCATCATCACCAACCTATAATAGTCCACCGCTGGACATAGGCCTCCCTTAATGAGCGCCATAGCTGCCTGTCTTCAGCTTGCCGCATCCAGCATCTACCAACAGTCTTTCGCAAATCATCCCACCTGGTTGGAGGGCGTCCTACACGGCGTACAGTACTCACTATACATAAAATGATGTAAAAGAATCTCTAAAAAATATTGAAACTATTTTGTAAGCAAAGGAAGTTTTTAAAGTCAACTACGAATCTGTGGTTTGAATTTCAATTTTAGAATCCTTCGCTTGCTCGGTCATCAAAATTGAGCACACGGTTAAAAAGCAACTTTGCATTCTTGTATAACAAATAACAATTTTTCGCACCATGATAATTCATAAAATTATGAAACAAACAGTTTAACTACTAATTAACATAATTACAGTGATGAAAAATTTGCTACGTCGATATATGTAATGAGTGCAACAGTGTGTTATTGGTGAAAAGGTGAAAATGAAGATCTTGGAGCTGATTACTAATTCTAATTCCAGGCGGGAGAACTAGGATCTGCACTGACATCTCACATAGGAGTGTATTGTGCATTATCCCCCTGCCTAACCAGGCCGTAACCAGCCCAGGTCTTTGTAGTACTTGATACTGTAAAATGAAGAAACTTACAGCTATCCCAGCAGATATGCGGCATCAGAACAGATACGGGAGCCTGGTCCATCGTCACGAAGGACATAACAACCTCCACATCATCAGCGGCGCCTCCTCCAGCCATCAGCATCAGGAGCAAAATCCTCAGCTTTACGTTCATGATGTCAATAGTATTCTGAATTTATAAAAAAATATTTTCCAACAAAATTTACAGCAGTTTCTAGCGCTAGCACAATAAATAGGTTACAGTTAGGCAATAGACACTTACACTGTGTCATGGAGGTTAGAACTGTAGAAGTCACACACGGCAGTGATGCCTCTCTTTTGTTCTCTTTAACTCTTCTTGATTGAAGCCGAGAAGGAAAAAAGAGTTGTGTAAAAAAGTATTGTTTTAAAATATTGTCACCATAATTATTATAAACACTTCTATTAGTAGAATTAAATTCGTTACTCCGACCCTAACCAGCACCGCCGCCACGTTTTTAATCTTATTTACGTTTAATAAAGGCTATTACTACTTTATAAACTTTTTAATGCCTCTGTAATAGTTTTATTTTGTATAGTTTACGCCTACGTTTAAGCAGAGATATGAAGTTGCCCTTGGTGGCCATCAAACTCTATTTTCGAATCTATAATAGGTAAGTATCACAAACTTCCCACCGAAATTTTCGAAATTTCCTTTGTTCTACGTAATATTAAGATAAAATAGGTGGCGGCGCTATTTGGGTCGGGGTAGCGTCTTAATGATACATGTATTTTAAGTTTAAGGTCCAATTTTACCGTTGCAACTGAACGCGTTAACGTTGCAATTAAGTGCGAACAATATAAGATAAACTCAGTTCAGTGCATTTTACAGACATTAAGTTGATCCGGTACAAGCGCTAAACAAAGATCCTAGGAGCCTACGTTCATATAACGTCTTTGGCACTTAACCGAGTTCAATAGCTGTCACGTCACAACAATAGGTAGGTGTTATGAATTTGAACTCGATCAAGCGGAACTTGTTTTTGTTGGCAAACGGTGGAACACGACCTAAATGTTCTGTACGTTCTGGAAACAAAGAACTTAGTTTGGATTGAGTTGGTAACCTATTGGAAAATATACCACTACCGTTTGAGTACAAGTTATGTCAGCGACGTTAAAGGCTCGTAATCAGTTTAGGAGTAAGCTTCAACAAAGTAAACGTTTTCAGTTTGGTTTTGCATACTTTATTAACAGAACTAACGACAAAAATCACGAACGTACAGAGACGAAGAAAGTGTCTAAGGATAGGTGATTTCATGTAGTGGACTCGTCTTCCAAAAAATTTCGTAACCCATGCAGTTTTAAAAACGCACAGTTTGTAATTAAATTGACATGTGAAACAATAGTTATTTGTTATACAAGAGTGCAAAGTTCCTTTTTAACCGCGTGCTCAATTTTGATGACCGAGTAAGCGAAGGATTCAAAAATTAGAATCCAGAGCGTTAGCGAGGGAATCAAAAGAGCACGCGGTAAAAAGTCTGTGCACTCGAGTGCAACACGTTACTTTTCATCCCACCTCAGCGAGGAAAAAGTATTTTTTCTCTTCGATATCTGAGTGTAAAAGCCGTTTTAAAAACGAATTTTACACTCAGATATCGAAGAGCAAAAATACTCTTTCCGAGATGGGGGGATGAAAAACCTTTTTTGATGCTAGTCGAACCTCTTTCTTCTACTACTGATCTTTTACCGGACCAGCTGTGGAACTACGCAAAACATCCTATATTGAAATTTGAAAGTCCTTTGAATGTCCTTCGTAATTCGCAATTGTATGGCGATGACCATTAACATAATATGGCCTGTTTTAAAAAACTATAAACCGACTTCAAATTTCGATAAATAGTGTTCATCAGATGAACACTATTCACCGAGCAACCACCTAATGTGACAGTTCAAGACATAGATTCTATGTCTTGAACTGTCACATTAGGTGGTTGCTAGGGAGGCTTTCTAAGTTTTACGGGATAAATACTAATCCCTCGGGAATAAAATTTATATGGTACCATCTCGGGATCATTCTCTATATACCTAATAGTGAAAGAATTATCGAAATCGGACTACTCTGTAAAAGTTATGCGTGGTCTAACATAAAAAACCATAAAATATACGCGTCGACCTGATACCTGATAACCTCCTTCGTTTCTTCGTCGGTTGAAAAGGGATTTCAAGGCCATTGGAATGACATTTAAATGTCAATTAAAGGATGGGTGGTTTTATTGTAATTCTAATGCAATTCATCCATAAAAACTTTTGATTTCTCACTTTTTTAATTCACATAATACTTAGTTAAGTTAAAAGTACAAAAAACGGCAGAAATCTAAAAAACCTGCCCTGCCTACCATGACGTCAGTTCGATGCGAGCCCTGAACAAATGCGATGATGTTGCTGATGATAGTTGATACTTTTTACGTTGCCTACACAGCCTTATTACAGAAAAACATTGCGCCTACTATTTCATAGTGTTTAAAAACAGATAAACAATATTGAAAACTTTGATATTAATTTTAAAATTTATTTTGTTATGTTATAACAACATTTTCCGAATGCTTTTTGCTTAAACTACCTATCCTAATAATCTCATTTTAATTTTTCGATTTTTTCTAATAAAGGGTAAAATACGAAGAGGTTTATTTACATGCCTGTACACTTCAGAAACTACGAATGTTATAACTCCTTCTGAAACCCATAATGACAGGTTTACTGCCCATAAGTAGGCACCATAATTTGACATCACTTTGTAGTCATAATTCTGAGAGAATTTCGTTCATGAAAGTAAATAGCTTTATGAATTTATCATAGGTTCATTTGGTAAAAACAAATTTAAAAAAAAACAATTCACTGCTTGAAATACTTGTTTCTGATCGGGGTATTCACACTAGAGGTAGGTAACTGGATAAAACGTAGATTCTTAGCTTTATAATCCAGCCAAATTTCACGTGAAATGATTGTAAGCAAACCGCCTACATTTAACCAAAAATTCACTTGTTCGCCGTTTATATTCGTACGCAACTTACATTCCTTGTTGATGATCATTAAAGAATGCATCTGAAACTCAACTCGAAGAATAAGAATAGAAAATAAGAATTAGACTCACCCCCCTGATCTTTTACAATACAAGAACTCTGTGAAAGCACACTGTATAAATAAATTATGCAGACGAAGTCATAATGGGATGCTTCATAACTTTAATAAGTTTCGAAGAATACAGTGTTCTTGACCTAGAAAGGACAGGAAAAATATGAGTGGTCCCATACAGACGAAACTGAGTCATAAATCTTCAATTCCTTGAACAGTCTCAATTACTTTAGTACTACGTAGATTTAATGTTGAGTTTCAATTGGTTCGAATTGGCAAATACTTAAATATTTGAGTTAGGTACCTTTGAGTTAAGAGGTTGAATGATGAGTTTCAATTGGCAAAAAATATCTATTGGAGTTACGTATAGGTATGTTTACATACATCATACAATACAATACAAAAATACTTTATTTTACACAATAAAATAACATTACAAAGAGACATCACATAAGATAAGTACAATGGGCGGCCTTATCGCTAAGAAGCGATCTCTTCCAGGCAACATTTGGATGGAAAGAATTGTGAATTTAAATCATCATCATGTTTACATACAGTTGGGTAGGACAAACTTTTGTTCTACCCAACTGTTTAGCATGTAGTTAACATCTACACTTATATTATAAATAGGAAAGATTTGTATTTTTGTATGTAATTGCAAATATTTGCAACTTAAAAACTACTAGACCGATTTCAAAAATTCTTTTGCCGTTAGAAAGCTTAATTATCACTGAGTAACATAGGCTATAGAATATACCTGTGCGAAGCCATGATGGACTGCTAGTATTTAATACAAATAAACAATTTTCGATTTGAATGTTAAAATAGGCACTACTAAGTTGCTTGGAACAAATTACTAAATTTGGGAATTTTTACCTCAGAACTATTAAATACCGATTTCAGCAAATAATCGCGTATTAGTTAGCACTGTTTTAGTGATGTTATGAAAGCTTAGGGTCTCGCAAAGCTTTTAAGATCTCCCAGAAACGATGGACGATTTTTGATGGAAATTCAACTTTATCGCTAAAATTTAAAATATAATAAATAAATTTAAATTCTACACTTGCTGTTAGAAAACTGATAATTTTATGCAAGAAACTATGATTCATGGGGGTCATATACAAAAAACTTTACAATTTTAATCGTTCCGCCTGAAAATTCTCAAACAAAACATAAAAATATCATAACTCAAAACTACGTTGAATCGGGGTACATATTATGCACATGGGTATTTTCAGGTATCCCCGGGGGTGAGGCATTTTTTTTGACGTCACTGTTTGGTCCAATCTCAGGTCAATTGTGTTACAAGGATAATCCCACTATCCACAAAACATTATGACTCCACCCAACCTATCATGGTCTATGTCCCAAGGTTACGAAATTGCGTGCCATGGCCTCAATAGCGAGAACGCAATCAATAAGTCATTTTCACTCTTATGGGACGGATTTCTCAGTAGTAGCATCTGTGCACACACTCATCTAATTGTTATAAATGACAACCTCTTTGGCGTAGTCGCCAAAAGTCCACCTGGGATGCAGAATGTTGTGGTTTCGATTCCTAAAACAAAATATGGTATCTGCCAATATTTTTGTTTAAGAGCTGGATGTTTTCTGTGCAATAATGAAGTATATAATTAGGACCTTAATTAACAGTCATCAGATGGTCGACTCGGATGCATTCGTCAGTGAGTCTTTCGCCGCTCATTGGCTGAATTTTGATTTTAATTACGAATACATAATTAAAGTACCTAGATATAAATAATGCTGGACAATTCACACAGCATCACCCAGCCCCAAGCTAAGCAGAGCTTGTGTTATGGGTACTAGATAACTGATACACATAATAAAACAGATATAAGATTGATAGATATTTTCTATTTTACTTAGAAAATAGACATAATTTGAAAGTAAAAAAAAAACAAGGCAGGTGGACCTTCCTTATTTTTTTCTACTCTTTCCTCCTTTCGTGGCTCCGTCAAGACTGAGCCTGGGCATTTGCTCCCCTTGGAGTCGAAACCCTAGGTCCATGGGGTATCGAGGTTCTCCTCTTCAAAATTATCTGAGCGTCTGAACTTCCGAACCTCCTCTTCTTTTGTTTTTCGTTACGTCGTCGGTTTTATTGATATCTATCTCAAAAATTGATATCTCTTGAAAATAACAAGCAACTTGACCAATAAATTGTTGGCCACTGTTCAGGGAAAAATCTTCTATATTGCGCCACGCTATCCGGTACTTTGAAATCTATCTACCCTTTCTTAGCTTTATAGAAGAAAGAAGATAAAATATATTTATTTTATAAAAAAAAAAAACACAGGATTAAGTACACACTATAATAAAACTTTATTTATGAGAAAAAAACGCATTATGTACTTAGGTCCGTTTACAAAATTGGCTATATCTAATGTGAAATTAATTAGTCCTCTTACGTCTACCTAATGTTTAACGTATTATGCACGTGTCTACGGTCTAATGCAGTTATAACTGATGTAATTATCAGTTGCAAGTTGAACCAGCCTAGAGGACGGCTAAATAATTCCATAGCGTATACAAAGAAGTTACAAAACCCAAGGAATTTTGGTAGATAATATATAACGACATTGGTATTATCGTAGCAAAACTCAGAAGCTCGAAACAATTTTTGGTTTTAATTTAAAAGCTTTCATTAATCATTGTTCTCTCGTTCGTTTTCTACTTCCAATTTAAACGTTTTTCGCTGCACACCGTGTTTATGCGTTGTTGAAGTTTGTGTTTAAGTTTTTTAGTGATAACCTGACATTTTTTCTGTTATTGTTACGTTATTGTTTTCTGTTATTGTTAAGTTTTCATTCATAAATTTAATGTCCTTGCTGACATAAAATATCTTGAATTCCAAATCGGAGGTATAAGTACTTTACCTAGATGCAATGGCATTACTTATATGTACGCAGAGCATTATATTTAGTATTTTTTATTGAATTGGTACTTCCTACTAGAATAAAAGTTTCAGAGGGCACTTAATTAGGTCGTCCATAATTACGAGATGGTGTTTCTTCCGTTTCCAACTCTTTTTATCCCCATACATACGTTTTTTTTTAATTATTCCCGAAACCCCCTTAGAGCCTAACGTGTAGTGCGTTTTTTATGAAATGGTGTTTTTCCTATACCTCCTCCTGTTTTTGCGATATTGGCGAGCTTACGTATCGCCTTTTTACAACAGTGTTCGTTAATGTGAAGAATGTAAGAGGTGAATTGTTCGACGATGTCTGAGTACTTGTCATGCCGGTGGCTCGATTGACTTCCCGTTTTTTGCGAGAAAAATATTTAGGCAAAATATTATTTTTTTCGTCTACAAATAAAAAAACCGAGGAAAATTTGGAAAATTAAATATTTTTTTTAGCTCAATATCCATTGAGTCGGTTTTAGTTTTACCATGAGATCATAAGGTATAAGATTTGCGGGAAATTACTTATCAGCTAGACATGTTTCAAGTAGAAAGCAAAAAAAAACCATGAAAAAACATCTAGGTATCTCACGAATCAAACACTATAAAATCCATGAATGTCCATATGCATAGATATGATCACGGATCAAGTAACTCCTGGAACCTGACTAACAAAGAAATGTTTTTCCAAGCTTTTTCTCATCTTAGTCAGTCTACCACAATCGTGAGTGATGGAGGATAGCGGATGTCACGCCAACATCATGACTAATGTATCATGCATTAATTTAGTTAGCCGGTTCATAATCCATGGTAATGCACAAAGGATAATCTTAGCCACTATGTGCTAACTTGCCAATGACTCAATGTTTTGGTCGTTGCTATTGTTATAAGAATTCCGAAGTTATGGCCAAGGAACCTCCTAGATTAACGAGAAGCACAGGATTATGGCGTGAGATTGGAATATGAAGAAACAATTTGATAACTATTAAGAAAGTGAGTAAATTAAACATATCTAAAGAAAGGATGTAAGATTAATATTATTTTATTTATTTGGCAAACAAGTAGCATAAAACATTTCAAAAATAGAAAACATTTTATGAACACAAAGAGCTCCACCAGACATGATAGGTATATAAAATTAATCGCTTACTTACATATTGGTCTTACATCAGGACTAACACACACATTACACATACGATACGGTACATTAGGACTAATTTATCAATACAACATATTTAAACTTAAACGCCTTCACTTCACCCAATAAGGACGAAACTATTGGTATCCGACGGCATTAGCCAGCATCATACATTTTTGTTAAAAATCTTTTTACGCATGTTTTCCTCTTTAGTAATATGGTCTGTTTTGGGCATAATTAAGACCAGTCAATTCTTTTTTTACGTCTAGGCAATGAGTAAGACGGTACCTACGCTTTCGAAACGCCTCAGGCAGTACAAGTATCTGTCTTGTTGGGAATCCTCATTAACTTGTACAGGATAGGGTGGCCATAGTTTTGTCTTATTAAGGATTTTTTATCTGCAAAAGGAGCCAAACTTTAAATAATTCAAAACGTGGAAGGGTTATTATTTGATTACGTATGGGTTTAATTTTTGAAAAAATTGATCGATAGAATTACTTCAGTATTGGTACTTGTTTTATTTTCATTTTTACCCGACTACCAACAGGGGAGGGTTATGAGGTTAGCACCCTATGTTTGTATGTTTCTATATTTGTATGTTTGTATGTATGTGGCCGATTTCTTTGTTCCCACGTAGCGCTGAAACTACTGGTTCGATTTCAACAAATTATGTATCGATTGATTCGTCTCAATACCCCGATGGTTATAGGCTATAGGATTTAGGGCTCCGACCCCGAATAAGCCTTCAAAACGCGTATTAAAGTTTAGGTAGCCGCAGGCTGCAGGACCCATAGAGAAAAATTACAATACCTACGACCTATTTTCATTTTCAACTCTATGCCTATCAAATATGACCGATACGTCATTCTATTTTGACAATGTAAATGTTTCAAACTTTTATAACTTTCACGTAGTCGGGTTCACAGATCACTATATATGTACCAGGTACGGGTTGTAGTTTTTAACTTTATCTTGTTATTTTACTGTTTTAATAGTTTAAGTTTACCTATGAAATAAATAAAAATAAAGCTCACGACATTATTCAATCTGTAGTGGAAATCTGACGCAAATATTTACTTATTACGTAGGTATAATATTTCCACGTTAGAAATAGATAAGTTACCCATATCAGACAAAGCAAGTCATAAGTTGAAGGCCTTGAGGATATTTTCTTGCAGTTTTCTAAGAACGTTATCGCCCACACAAATAAATTCTTAAAACAGGTTACTCGTTTTTAATTTTCTAAAATACACAAGGTTAACAAAGTTTTAGAATTAATACGTAATAAACTAGAGCTCTCTAATTATGGGTAGCCACAACATGAACAAAAAACTAAGTTATAATAGATTATGTTTTTATTACAAATTATCGAGGATAAATAAATCAGGAAACTTAAATTCAATTGCTTGACAAAAACATCGTTATGAGGCCAATGACATTATTCATTGTTATTTGGAATAACAAAGATTTACCTCTTCATTCAGGGAAAAAATACCTAAAACAAATAATCCGAGCCAATAGTAATAGGGAAGGTGTAATTCTGTTTTAAATTATTAATAATTGAATTGGCAAAAAGTGATTTTTGTATTTACGTTGTTAAGGTTGCCAGTTTTTGTACAGCGGGTTAATAACTACAAGTTTTAATTATGTTTTTTAGAACCTCAAAAAACTTATGTTGCTATTTTTATCGTTTTCAAAACAATGCAAGTCCAATATTCATACCTACTTATTTACAATGAGAACCAAACTGAAAACGTTTCCCAAGTCTGACTATTAGGGTAGAGGTGGGAATTATGATAATTTATAGGACGTTAATGTTATTAGATCATAATGAGCAATACAATGATTAATTACCATGACTATGACGTAGCAATTTTAGACTTTGGACGCAGCGTGTGGGTTCCCATTGTAAGCTTCGGTGGACAGGCACCTTGATTAAGTGCTTTATCAATTTAGATATTAAGCTTACATAGGTCCGTCTCACATTACCGCGCGGAATCAAATTTTCGGAACCGCGATTGCGAATTTCATAAACAGGTATGTAACTTTGAAAAATCACAATGTGGGGCACACAAGGCGGGGAACGTTTTAAAAAGTTTGATTACCTAGGTATGTTATTCGCGAAGAACACAACTTATCCTCAACTCATTACACATGGGATAAAAATAAAGCGGATATAGATTTAAAAAAATGTTTTTGTAAGACTTTCGATTGACTCTTTCTTAATTACATCTAGGTAGGTACTCTTATTCTTAAACTAAGCCCTATGGTCTAGTCTAGACTAGACTAGAATCAAGAGTCATTATTTTTGCGGTTACTAAAGCGTGATTTATTAAATTATTTATTTAACCATCCATTAAATTAGTGAGTGAGACGTTACTGTTCATAAACAACAAATTTTCATAATGAATTTGCATAATTGATTTAAATTATTAACGGCATAATAATAGTCACTTGCTAGAATTATAAGCAGATGACTGTGCGTGACGTTAAAGTTATTCTAATTATTTTGTTATCCGAACTCATGTCATGTCAATCATGACGCGCGCACAACGGCCTTTGGGAAACACTATTAGTGGACACGCTTCTTTATTTATAGAGGATACTGCGAATTTGTCTAGGCCGTACGTACCTATTTGTAGAGTAGCCATGGTTTCGGATGCGATTTATGGAAAACTAGCAGCGCCTCGCGGTTTCACCCGCGTAGTTCCCGTTCCCGTGGAAATTCCTCGGAAAAATCCAAACTTTCACGTGTATAAGATTAATTATAGATATAGCAGTGTGATTATATTAGTAAAAAAAATATAATTACAAATCGTTTGATTTGCAAAACATATATTATTATGAGCTTCGAATCAGCCGTGATGTCCATACAAAAGATTTCAACGAGCGCCGTAGCGCAAAGATTTGAAATTATTTTACTTAAAGTCTTTTTAATTAATATTAGCTACAATAATATTTTTTCCTTTATTTATTTTTAATTAAATTATTTACATTAATTGTTAATCCTAAATCAAACGTCAGATCAGAAATCAAATCTAAACCAATCAAAACTTGAATATAATTAATCCCCCTTAGACATAAAGGTATTCCGATATAGTCACTATTCATTGTCACCGTTCAGACACACTCAGACATCCGAATTTCAAGATGTTCAAATAGGATCGACGTGCGAAAAGCAAAGTCAGTCCACTACGTGCGCGCACGCATATAGCCGCGTTCCTATTTGTATATTCAAATATTATTCGCGGACGTTAATAGAGTTATGTGATTTGTGCTGTGAATTTATTTGAGAAGTTTTAGTTGAGGTATCATAAATATCATAAAAATGGTATCATAAACACCCAATTACACGTAAAAAAATATTTGTAATTGGGTTATTATGATTTTACAAAATAACAGTTCACTGAACTTTTCTACTTCTATTAAAACTTTGTGTACTATTTATAAAACATAATTTTGCCGGTCTGGTGTATTTAGTTTTTTATTTTGGAAGCGATAAGTTTTTTTTTCTATTTTTTGATTTAGTTAGGGACCGAGACATCAACAGCATATGTTCAATTTTTTTGTTGGTGACACTTAGTAATCGCCGCAATGTTTGTCTGCTTATTTTCTTGAGAGTCTAGCCTAAATATTAATATTACTTATTCATTCCTTAGTTAGTATTCTTAGTAGGTAAGTATTGGGTTGTTGTGTAAACTTTTTTAGATAGATCTTCTCATAGTCAGAATCATAGCTATTCTGATAATCAGGCAAAAATAGAAAATGATCGCAAACTGCAATTGGCTTCAATGAACTTCACTACTAGGAGGAACATTGGTTTAACATACAATTTAATTCTTGGATCGTAAAATCAGCTAGTTCAAAAGTCAAAAATTAAAAATTCTTTATTTCCATACATACAATGTGCACATGCAATGCACACTTAGAAAAGGACAAATTCAGTGTCTCACTTAGAGTGATATTTTTGAATATTTAAATCTAGTAAAGAAGCGACGAAGAAATGTTTACCCTGTTAATAGATAATAAGCAAAAACTTGATTTTTGAGCTAACGCCGCTATCCTTTTCACAAAATGGCGTCATAGGTCTCCTTATTAAGGTAAGTATTCCTAAAAAATCAGCGTAATTTTTTTATTCGGTCTAGGCATTCTACAAACGGGCTGATTCTTCAACCCGGAGACGACAGATACTAGGTGCACAACAACACATAACAACTGTCACATGAACCTACCTAATGCAGCTACTCGCAAGCCAAGCTAGTGATTTTAGGAGAGGTAAACTACAGTTCCTTATTTAGGAACTGTGAAAAACTAAATCTTAATCAAAGAAAACGTTCATAACTTTTCAATTTGGCAATTTGTTACCTGAGTTTCTTAGAGATACCTACAGTTAAGATGTTTTCAGACCTTTGTGTTGTGATACATCATTACTGTTAGTAATGCATATATATATGGTATGGATAGTCTTGGCGAATGTCTATTTACGAAGAAAACCTGATACAAGATTTAAGTTTTTTTAAGATTTTTTGGGAAAGATTCCCTTTCGATACTGGGTTTGATTATAATCGAGAGCTATAGATATCTACACCCTCTTTTCAGTAAGTCTTTTAACGATAGTCGCATTCGAAAAATAGAGACGGAAGGAAAAAGAGCAGCGGTATAAATATAATTTTGAAGACGGACAGGCAAAACATTATAAAGACAATTTTATACGAAAAAAGCTATAAATATTGCAGTTAGGTGATAAAAATAAATCGCAGATTCAGACGTAGACAGATTGTAAAAAATGGCTACATGAAATTAATGAACCTGTTGGTTGACTTGTCCAATCTAAATTGATTTGTAATTCAAATAATTTTATTTTTAAAACAGTCAGTTGAACTTTTCTAGTCGGGCTATCGTCTGCCATTTTATTTTAACGAACTTTAAATTCTTTACAAACGTAAACGGGTTAACAACGAGAATTGTTTTATTGGACGAACAACAACGTTTCCCATAATTTCCCATAGGTTGTTCGTTGCGGATTGGCGCGAGATTCTTTTTTTTGTGGTTTTGAATTTTTTGCTGCTTTCCACAAGCAATAAAACTAGCGAAAAAGTTATTTGCCGCAAATCGTTAACCATTTTCTATGAACTCATGATAAAACCAACTTCGATTCACTGGTATTTTTTGAGCATTTGGGAAAATACGAAATTTTGTGCTAAAAATTTACATTTTCGCAAATGCTCCCAAAATACAAATGAATCAAAGTTGATTTTATCATATACGTAATTTATAAACAAACAAAATTACAATAAAATAATAGAATTAAATTAAAACTAGTATTTACGATTGAAACAATTGAGCTAACTGCAGACTGTTGCCAACTACAAGTAGCTCAACTGATCCATATCAATACCAGTCAGTCATATACGTTCATAGAAAATGGTTTAGGATTTGAACCACGAACGCTTACATTTATTTTTCACTTCTCTTGCTCGAAAAGTGTATCATAATAGTGTAGCTTAGCAGGCCTAAAACTCGAGTTTAATCCCTCGGGCTAAAAAGTAATTTTTCTTTTTAATTTTTGTCTAAAATCATCAGCCAGTACAAAGCATTCGTTCTCTTACATAAAAACTCGACTTCTTGGTGCTCCGTCAACCTTTTTTTTGAAAATAGAACCGTCTTGGTGATGTTTTATGAAGGTTGATTCTTCCCTTCACGGTAGAATGCGAACTCTTTCGTTGCGGGTTAAATAGAGATTTAAAAAAAAAGATGGTATTGGCGCTAAATCTCTAGAATTTTCTTCATTCCAAATCACAAACTTTTACGTTTAACTTCCTGACTTTTACTTCCAAATTGTGAACGTGAAAAATGTCATCAAGTGATAGTGAAGATGCTAATATGCAAATGGAAGAAAAGGGCATAGAAATAATTATGAATCTGTTGCCGACAAAATCACGTGGAATATATTTAAAGAGTTACGAAAATTTTATGAAATGGAGAGATGAGAAACGTGTGGATTCTTTTACAGAAGGGGTTTTTCTCACTTATTTTGATGAATTATCGAAAAAACTCAAATCGTCGACTCTTTGGAGCACATATTCAATGTTAAGAATGACCTTACAAACGAGACACGACGTCGATATTAAAAAATATGTAAATTTAACGGCTTTACTGAAGAAATTGTCCACTGGATACAAGGCAAAAAAATCTAAAGTCTTGACGACACAAGAAATCGAAACATTTTTAAATAACGCTCCAAATAAACAATACTTGGCAACAAAGGTAACCTACTACTTATGTACTCAACTCAAACTAAATAAATAGATACCTACCTACATACCTAAATTATGTACCTAGGTTATTACGATTAATAACACACTTATTTTTTTGTTCAACAGGTTGCTTTAATTTATGGAATCAGCGGTGCATGCAGAGGAATAGAGCTTGCTAATATAACGCTAGAAGACGTAGAAACGGATACAAACCTACAAGCTGTGAGTCTGCCGAACACGAAAACAAACAAAGAGCGTAAATTTGTCATCAGTGGAGAATACCTTAATATAGTTAAAGCCTATCAGGAGTTACGTCCCACTAATGTTTCAACGAGAAGATTTTTTCTAAATTATCAAAATGGTAAATGCACAAGGCAAGTCATAGGCAAAAATAAATTTGGTAACATGCCTAAAGATATTGCCACTTATCTAAATTTACCAAATCCGGAACTCTACACGGGCCATTGTTTCCGCAGAACATCCGCGACTCTGTTGGCGGACTCGGGTGCGAATATAACGACATTAAAACGGCACGGTGGATGGAGGTCCGATCAAGTGGCTGAAGGTTATATAGAGGACTCTATACAAAACAAGTATCACGTCACGCAGCGGATTACGGAAGGAATCAATATTCTACCAAACATTACAGAACCCCAAGCATCTACATCGCGGGATTGGATGAATATGTCAACTCAGCTGAAGCCGCACTCAGATCTTAATAATGCACGAAACTCAAGCATGAGTCGAGTCTCTCCAACTTTTACTCCACAACAATCAACTCAAAATATTACACACACATCCCAATCACAGAGAACCGAAATAAAATTGCCCGGGAAAAACATATCACTAAACATTCAAAATTGCTCTAACTGCACATTTAATTTTTAATAAAATTTCTGAAAATTGTCTAATTTTGAATTGTTTTATTTTCTCGCAATCGAAGTGAAAAGTAGAGTGTTTTACTCGGGCCAAAACCACCCATTATAACTCGGTCTTCTCATCCTCCCTCGCTACGCTCGGGAGTATAACAACCTCGTATATAATGGGATGGTTTAGTCCCTTGTAAAACAATCTACTATTGTCATTTATAAGTCATCCGTCAAACGGGTAGTTTGACGAATTTATTATAACGTAACTTTTTATAGTAGGTATAATAAAATATAAACGGTAGGTTTTGATGAGGTATTGGTATAACTGAGCTTTTACTTTTTCCAGGAACAGCTGTAAAATGGATCCCTTAGTTGTAGACGTCGTTTACTTTTACCCTCGGGATAATGCGCAGATTCACAATACTATCAAGTAAGTTATCATTATTGTAAGCGTTCTTACAAAAAAAAGTTATATTTTAGTAGGTACTAATAATACTTATGCTAAAATTTAGGGATTGAGCCATTATTACATTACACAATAAAAACATAAAAAACACACAAAAATATATAAAAAAGGAGCAGTTATGCAGACAAATTTATATATCAATAGAGAATACAAGTTTCTAGAACATGATTTCTATCTATATAAAATTGGCGTATAAAGCTTGTCGCACAGTTGTGCAACAAGCTTTATACGTAGTAGTAAAAATCGCTGCAGGACAGCACAAAAATGTGCCAATAGTATTGACTACTAGCAGCGCCTCGCGGTTTCACCCGCGTTGTTCCCGTTCCCGTGGGAATTCCGGGATAAAAAGCCTATGTGCTATTCCATCCTATAATCTATCTCTGTGCCAAAGTTCATCGAGATCCATTCAGCTCTTTTTGCGTGATTGAGTAACAAACATCCATCCATCCATTAATTCATCCGTCCAAACTTTAAATATTAGTGGGATGACGAGTTCGAGCCCATATTTTAGTGCAAGATATGTTGTGTGGTAGCGGTATTGGATTAATGAGCGCAGAGCTAAAGGGTTAGTATGTCGCTCACTCGGAGATTTTTTTCATCATATATTTTTTGTGGAATCCCGGAGGCACTCCCTCCTACTTATAGACGTGCCACCTGTGCGTGCCACTATTAATACTATTAACCTCGAAGTTCAATGTCCTCGCTTATTCGTATATTTTCTCGACGTTATAGCTAGTTTATATATATTCAAGATGATGTTTCTTGTAGATTCGAAACAGTGAACGAGGAGCCAGAAGCGGCTACCATCTTGCGTCGTGGCCAGCCCTTCAACGGAGTCATCGCTTTCAACCGGCCCTATGACGAGAGCAATGATCTTATACAGCTGCTTTTTACGCTGGGTACGTTCTATAACATCCTCAACAGCCTACAATGGTCCACTGCTGGACGTAGGCCTCCCCCTGATAAGCGCCTTATAGGCTTTTATCTCAGGGGGCGTAGTTTATGCCCATAATCCCCACGCTGGGCATGCGGATTGGGGATTGCAGTTCGGTGGTAGATCTATTCTGCAAGAGGCGCTGCTGCCCGCCCCCCGGTGTATGTCTCTTAGTCGCCTCATACGACACCCACGGGAAGAGATGGGGTGGTGCAAACCTTAAATTCTACATTCTAATTCTACATAACATCAGTGGGTTTCAAAATTTGTGGCAGCAAAGGGTCAAAAAAGAACCATACACGTGTTTTCTGGTCAATTCAAAAGAAACAGTGTTTCAAAATACTCAGCGTTGACTATTCATTTCACGGATTGAGTGTGAAAAACTGTCATTTTCTGTAACAAACGGGTACCTATCAAGCTTTAAGCATGTTTCGTTGTTCGAGATATTCCTAAATCTGTTTTCTCTTACCAACTAAGATGATGATTTAATGATAAATGTATGATAGTTTTGTGAAAGACGGTTTAAAGGTTAATCCTTATTATAGTGTTTAAGCCTCGCACTGGGGCAAATGTCAAAAAAAATTGTCCCAATAATTTCTCGATATCGCCGGGACTTGAAAAAGCCACCCATCCTCAGTACGGGATACACTGCCAATTGCACCACGAGGTGAAATGACGTAGGTATGAGTTGAAAAACACTCTGGGACTTAGTTCGGACTCAAGCTTGAGTCCAAACTAAGTCTAAGTGTTGAAAATTGTTTTACTATCAAATATAAGTATTGAAAATTATTTTACCAAGTGTTGAAAATTGTTTTACTGGATCCGGTTTACGTGTTCCTGGCAAGGATACCAAAATATCTTATTCTATGATTCTTGATATCGCAAATAATAATCTAGCACTCAATGTTACAGGAGACAAGCCCGCCATGGACACGCAAGGCTCAGTCTTCGTCAGACCGGATTCGGTCCCGGACAAGCATGCATGGAGCGCGAAGTTAATCTCCAATGATGCCAACAACGTCTCCTTTGAGGTAAGAATTACCAACCACTGGGGAGTAAAGGTTCTCGAGTGATGACCGCGATGCAACGCGAAACGGATTGTTGGAAGAGCATCCATAAACAGACGACATTGTAGCGGTCAGAGGGAGTCGATAAATGGAGACGGCTCAGGACCGCTATTTGTGGCGTCGTATCAGGGAATCCTATGTCCAGCAGTGGACGTGTGTGTGACATGGTGATGACTAGCAAGGCAAGAGCTTTGAGTTAAGTGTGTCTAGTTTTCTAGACCTTCAATCCATCGTCTTTCGGGAATCGAACCAGCACCTCCTGCGTCGCAGACACACCGCGCCACAGAGGTCGTCGGTATTTTGTTTTATCAAGGTTGCCACTAAAAGATGCACTAAAGTCACCATAAAATGTTTCTACATTGTAATGTATTGTTTCCAATCGACCAAACATTGTAAAGCTACATTTGAATACATAGATTCGTATCCATGCTGTAATACCTATTTTTATCCACGAACTGCACACATACAATAAACCTGGTACTAGAATTCTAGATATTTTCTGTAAACAAAGGTTTAGGTAACAGTAGGTACTCTTTTTCCTTTGGACTTAAATAGATCCGTGGTTTTTGCTAGCATAACCAAAATAACTCTGCCCTTTTTTTGCGGTTCTGGGACCAAAGAAATATTTATCCTTTATAACTCCTCCGCTGAATGAATAAAACCGGCCAAGTGCGAGTCGGACTCGCGCACGAAGGGTTCCGTTTTGTTTTTGAAAGCTAAAAATTCGTGTCTAGTTCTTTTTCGAACTCCAATTTAAACCTTTTTCGCTGTACGTGTACAATTGTGAAATGTTATTTTTATTAAGTTAACAAAGATCTTACAAAACCAATAGAATCCACAGGTGATCGGAATGCTGGCCTTTATTCGGTATACGAATTACCATTGCCATTCAACGTGGCAACGCTGCCAGCATTCTGGGCACTCTGCCTTCTGGTGACGGCTAAGATTTTTAGAAAATACAATACAATACAATACAATACACTTTATTGCACACCAAAAAAATACAAAAGAAAAGAAAGAATACAGGAGAAAAATAAATAACAGAGTTGCACAATGGGCGGCCTTATCGCTAAGAGCGATTTCTATCTATTGAAAATAGGTATAAATGTAAATACTAGTTGTAATTTTTTTATTCTGTTATTGTAATCTCTATCGCTTACATTTATGTCAAATGTCTTTGTTGATATAAAATATCTTGGATTCGAGAACCGTGTAGGTAATAAATCAACTATTAAGTAGTCTTTAAATAATTCAGTGTTAGTGCTAATACAGTACTGTTGATTCACATCATCATCATTATCCTCGCAGGTAGAGCGAGAAAACACTATAATGATAAAGTAGGTAAGGACCTATTCTCATAGGTTATTTTGCAATGGAATTGTTATGGTGTGCAGGCACGTTTATAGGAGTTTTAATAGCTCAGAAGCCGTTCCAATCGTAGTCAAAGCTAAATCTGACACTATTTCAGAGTTTTGCAACGGAAATATTGAACTCGTAATAACGTACAATGGCTTACCGTGGTAAACCAAGTCCCATATTGGTCAGTAGAGCGGGAGTCATTTTTTTTGTAAATTTTTACATATATAAATATTAGTATAATTCACAATTAAGGCCAGGTATTCCTGCGCCAGCGCGCGCGTGCCAAGCTTTCGCCCGTCGCGGTCGCTCGGGCATTTTGTATGTATTTACAAGTAAACATAGTCATTAAGAAAATCATTTTATTACGACAAACTCAGTGATTTAGTTTAGAAATATTTAGGGTCTTTAGATAAGTACAAAAAAATAATCAGTAGTTCAGTCATAATAATGAAAAAACATTTAAAAAGTGAGTAACTTTGTTTTTTTTCTAATGGGTGAAGTTTATTAGATCTTGTAACTGAATACTACTTAGACTAGACTAATTCCTTAGGGAAAGGAATATCTATTTTTAAATGTATATCTATTTTTTTTTCATATTTTTAAACACTATTTTCTAAGCTTGCTAGAATACCTAGCTTTAACGGAGAAATCGGCGAACATACATACAGCTGAAACTAGTTTTTTTAAGTAGGTTAAAAACCTTATAAGTACTTGGCTGACATTTAATCTTCTTCCTCAGGTGTCCACCCCCGTAACCCTACCCGTCGGTAACTGGTCTCTCCGCGTGGTAACCAGGCTAAAGCATGGAGCTTCCAGGGAGGTGTATGACTTCAACCAGGACCTGTACATACTGTTCAACCCTTGGAACCAAGGTTCGTAAAAAAAGTTTAAACTTATATCCAAAATGCTACACGATGACATGAGAAAATAATAAAATCCAGTATGTATTATTCTATTAATATTAAAGTTATCAAAAACATTTTTTTTTTCCAACAGATGACCAAACCTACATGGAAGACACAGAGCTTCTGCAAGAGTATGTACTGAATGACGTCGGCAAGGTCTGGGTGGGACCGATCAAGACCACGCGTGGGAAGCCGTGGGCTTACGGACAGTTCGATGGTGTGGTGTTACCAGCGGTTATGTTCATGCTGGACCGGGGAGAGATGCCATTCCATCAGTAAGTATCATTTTGGTGCTAGCTTACGAGACGCTGCCGATAAACATGTGTGTCGTAGACACTGAGTGTTAAAAAAGTTTATACATCTGATAAAAATACTAATCCAGTCGAAACTCAACGACTCTTCCTTCGTGTGAGACGTTGAACCTACTTTTCATGAGACGTTAGGAATAGCACGTCTCACGTAAGACGCAGGGAATAACAATGTCACTTATACTCTACATTTTAAGAACATGGGTTCTCAAAATGTAGAGCATAAGTGACATCAGTCTTAGTAGATATTCTAAGGTGCATCCAGATTAAGTAACATGTTATATAACTTAAGTTATATGTATAACACGTCCAGAGCATTAAAATGTTAAATAAAAGCATGTCCACATGATAAAACATAGTTAACACGTTTAATAGTGTGAACATGTTAACTCTGTGGCGCGGTGGGCGAAGGCCTGCCTACAACGCTGGACGTTGCGGGTTCGATTTCCGCCTCGGGACAAATGTTTGTACAATCTGCAGACATTTGTTCAGGGTTTTCAGTTCGTTTTCTATGTATAATTAAAAAATATCTATCTATGTCTTGTATTATATTATGTGGGTATATCAGTTATATAGTACCCATAACACAAGCTCTGCTTAGCTTGGGGCTAGATACTATAATGCTGTGTGAATTGTCCAACATTATTTATTTATTTGACATTTTAAACATGTTATATAACTATGTTTTATAGCATGTGTTGTTACATAATCTGGACGCACATCATGAAAATTGAAATCAAAAGTAAAACTTGTTGATTTGCATTAACATTCCTATGGGTAGGAAATAAATTGCATGACAATTGCTCATGATTGATTAATGGAAAATCATGAGAGACCATAAAAACTAATTACTTACACGTAAATGTGAATTTAATAAGGTTGGTTCTTTGTTTGTGGTACTTACCTAAGTTTCCTCTTACGCAAGGATTTCACCAAAACAAAGTAAGTTAAAACAAACGAAATAATTTCGAATAGGACGCTATGTCGTAGCCTATGTAGGTATATGTATTTTATTTCCAGCCAGACCGGCATCTATGCAAATTCCAGCCCGATTCGTTCAGTTATTTAAAAGGGAAGAAGTATTTAAAAATAATAAAAAATATGATAAGGTAATGTATAGTGAATTTATGTTTGGTAAATGCGAACATTTAGCTTGTTATTATTATTTGTGTTATTTGCAATTGTAATTTGTTTCTATAAATGGGAACTTATTAATAGCCACCTGTTACCTTTACTCATTTCTAATATGTATTTAAATGCTGAAAGATCCCCTAAAATAAATAAATAAACATCCACCCATATGTTTGGATGAACGTTTGTTACCTATTCCCGTCAAAATTACATAACGGATCGGACTGAAATTTTGCATACAGATAGTTCTAGGCCTGGAATAAAACATGGCGACTTATTATCCCATAAATCAGTTTCCATTCGATAGAAATAACTTTACAATACAATACAATACAAAATTCTTTATTGTACACCACAAAATAAAACTAAAAGAAACAGATATAAACATTAAACATACGTAACGTACAATGGGCGGCCTTATCGCTTGGCAGCGATTAAACTTAACTTTAAACAACGCTTGCGAAGCCGCATGCAAAACTAGTTTATAATATTAGTATGATGCAAAGGGAGCCCTTTGAAAATCATAGAATTTTCTATGAACAATCCTTCATGACACTTCCTTACCCAAAGTTAATATAATAAACCTTGTAGACGCGGCGACCCAGTAAAAATGGCGCGAACCATCTCCAAAATGGTAAACTCAATCGACGATGGCGGCGTACTGGTCGGCCGCTGGGACGGACAGTATGAAGATGGTACGGCACCATCGGAGTGGACAGGGTCAGTGGACATCCTCGCGTCTTACCTCGAGAACCAGCAAGAGGTGCCCTATGGACAATGCTGGGTCTTCGCGGGAGTTGTTACCACTGGTAAGTCTCGAGCCGACAGATAAAACTAGATCAAAACCGGTCATTACCCGCTGTAAGTCAAAGGATATCTTGACCTCCGACATCAGAGATTGCCAGTTGACCTGAACCCTTTCTGTTTTGGTCCAGTCGAAAGCACGATGCTTATTTCCGTCTATCTCGACTTCGTCGCTCTAGCTATTAGTAGGAACTTTGGACGCCGTAAAAGCCTTTGGCTCTCAAAGATGTAACAGAAATATTAGTGCTGGTCAGCCGTTGGGATGGGCAATACGAAGATGGTACAGGCGTCGAAGTGGACAGGCTCCGTGGACATCCTTGCGTGTTGCCTCGAGAACCAGCAAGAGCGCCAAGCCACTGGACATTTAAGCGCAAACTCAAAGTGTGGCTTGTCGATCAAGCGCATTATTCCTTCGATGAGTTCGGCTGCTGAAAGCAGTCATTTACATAACGTAATTATAATTCTTATAAATGTAATGATATGTACGTGTGCTATGCTACATGAATAAATGAGTATTAGTATTGGGCAGTGCTGGGTTTTCGCGGGAGTTGTTGCCACCGGTAAGTCTTCGGCAGGTAGTCGCCTTAGAGATTAGTATAACATATTTCGCAGTAACGCATGAAGTTGCTACCCATCCCACGGTGTTTTCTTTAGAAGTATCTACAGCAGTCAAGAGCAGTAAAAATACATTGTTACAAGTTACGTTGTACAAGTTAGTAGGGATAAGTTAAGAATTTCTAATTAGGTAGGTATTATAAAACCAATTCACAGTTTATTCGTGCGACATCACCTCTAAGGTACCTAAGGAAGAACATAGCTAGTTTATTCCAATTTAATATATTGTAATGAGATCAATATAGATGTCAAAATAGTGCTCGGAGGGATGCGGTACGCGCGCGTCTGGAACCGCACTCACCCTGAAGAAATCGTTAAGTGATGAAACGTTGGTGTTCTTCCAACACAAATAAGGTTCGTAGTTAATCTGCTTACATCCCTAATGAGGTCAAAATACTTTAGAAAAGCTATTTAGGCAAATCATTATTTTTATCACTAACATTAAAACGATAACCGAGTTCTTATCGGGTCAACTTTTTGATACAACAACGAAATAACTCAGTAGACGAGATAAAAAGATACCTACATGGCACGTGGCCAAAATGATCGAGTCGAAATAAGAAAATGACGTTCCTGCGAAATCACATCGGGGTTTACAAACAAAGTTTTATTTCTGCCAAGGCCATGATTTCATGTGCCACCCACAGTGAAAATATATAACAACTTTTTGATTTCTTAACTCCGGAAATCCCGTTTCCATCGGAGAAAAAAAACTAATTTGACAGCACTGACAAATTACACCATCCTTTTCCGCATATACAAGGTGTATATGCGAGTTCCCACACACGACAGTATTAAAATACTGATCCGTTTCATCGGATCGAAGTTGCGCGGAGCTTGAAACGGTCACCTCCAGTAGCGACGGATCCGTTAAAACGATCCCGTGAATACAAACTTTCGTGTGAACGATCGCTTAGTAAAATTTTGGCGACATCTGAATTGGCCCCAATAAAATACTTACAAATAGTACCCAGAATACTATTATTCCTATTTAATTTATAAACATACCTCAACTAGTCTCAACCTTTCGATTCCCTTTCGCTTTTCTTGGAACAGTCTTCAGTAGGTTTCTCTGTATCAACAGAAGCTAGTTCTTCTCTACTGCACGCGTTAATAAATGATATTAATCATTATCAATAATACATGAAGGAGTTCATCTTTAACGCATTTACTGCTCAGCCACAAGGCCGGAGAACGACATCTGCGTCGTAGGTCGTAGGCCATGAAAGTGTTAGCATATCGCATTTGCTGCCCAGTCATGGCAGTGCGACCCGCAGGGGAGAACGCTGGAGAACGATATGTGCGTCTTAGGCTATGAAAGTGTTAAAGACAGTACCTACCAATCTTTGCTCTGCTTGAAACACGACCAAACATTCATAACCCTTATTATTTTCAGTTTGCAGAGCTCTCGGCATCCCATCCCGCGTCGTCTCCAACCTGGTATCAGCTCACGACGCTAACAGCTCTCTGACCGTAGACAAGTTCTACACAGAGACTATGGAGGAGCTGGACTATGATCCGACGAACCCTGCGGGAGTGGACTCTATCTGGAACTATCACGTGTGGAATGATGTTTGGATGGCGAGGCCGGATTTACCTTCAGGTAAAAAAATTACAGATCTTAAGGTCCGGTGGGGTAAAACCAGTTCACCCGGGCACGCTCGCGCCGCAGCATCTTTGGGAATAGATATATGCGCGTCATGAGTAGGTACTTTGTCAGTTCGAATTTCTTTTCAAAACTGAAAGTCAAGTTACTTTTTAACTGAAACTACCCGTTTCATCGCAGTGACAAAATATCTACAGACGCATAAATTTTACCCATTTAATATATTTTGGTCAGCTTTTAATTTCAAACCTTTATCCTACCTTAAGCTTGCTTTTTATGCCCTTTAAAAACTACGAAATTCAACCCCCCAGGCTACGGAGGCTGGCAAGCAATCGACGCGACTCCTCAAGAAAAGTCTGCAGAACTATACCAGTGCGGTCCAGCTTCACTAGAAGCCATCAAACAAGGTGTCATCGGGTTAGGTTACGACGTGGAGTTCATGCTGGCGTCTGTCAACGCTGATCTGATGAGGTGGAGGAAAGACCCTGATGCGGAGAGTGGATATTCTATGGTGGATACCAATAATTACCAGTAAGTAGATTTTTTCTAAAGATGCTTAGAATATGCTTAGCTTAAAATGAACCTTATAATAGATCTTTAAACATCAATGGATATAGTAAATAGTGCTTAGTATCACGAGGGGATGGACAGCAGCATACTTTAAAGTAAAAATTATTACATACCTAAGAAATTAAATAAGTTCCCAAAAATTTTATAATAGTAAAATTATTTTACCTAACTTAGGTCGGCGGGTTCGAGTCCCGCAGGTAAAATACTACGAGTATATTACTATAACTACTACGCACTATAATAACAAAACCTTAATTCATATACCTTCTTTCACATACCCCAAGTAATGATGAGGTGATGAGAAGCCTCCTTAAGTAGGTTGGTACCTACTTTACTCCAGTTTTCGAGGAGGTTTTCTATTCTTGCTCAATGTTGAAACCATTAGGGAACTACTGGTTGCTGATACTAGCTAAAAGCAGATCTTTTAAGAAAATTATACTACGTGTACGAATTACTTACGTTTCGTTTTCCACAGTATCGGCCGCATGATCCTCACGAAGAAGCCATACGTGTTTGACCCAATCGGTGATGAGGACCGAGAGGACATTACTCCACAGTACAAATTCAGAGAAGGCACCACGTCAGAACGACTCGCACTGATGAACGGAGTACGATACTCTGAACGGGCTAAGAGGTATGTGAAACTACATTATTGTAAAGTTATTTTTCGAAGAAGTTTCTCTATCTATATTTTAATCTACGGTGTGATAATCTGGGCACCCAAAAGCATAACATGTACAATACATGGACACTTTCTTAGATATTATCAGCTCTGTTTTATATAGAACCATTTTGGCATTCAAATGTTTTCGATCAAGCGTGAGTCGCCTAAAATATACAAATTAAATTGAGATCGACTCAGTTTTTTGTAAGGATCTTTTTATTGTATCGAATGAAAGAACCTGACCACCGATAGTTATACTGTTAAATTGAAAATAAATTCTCTACTAATTAAAATTTTATTAAAATGCAACGCTTTTACCCCAACTGACCCTTATCACCCACAGGTATTACAAGGTCGTAAATAGCGTGGAAAACGACGTGAAGTTCAACCTTAAAGACATAGAAACGGTGGAAATTGGCAAGGACTTCAGGGTCAAGGTCGATATCGAGAACACATCTGATCAGGTAAGGATTTGCACATAAAATGCAATGAATTTGTCAGTATCATATTTAAATTAGCTAGCCCTGTGGCGAATTGTACCACGAAGAAACAGGAAATGGCCCCCAGTTCCCGGCCGCCTCGCTTTTCCTGGCCATGGTAAGTGGAAGTAGCAATGGGCCGGCCTTATCTCGCGAAGAACCGACAACCGCTGGGGTAAACATGTACTTGAGTGGAGAACGCGACAAACGTACTGTTGAACGTTTGTCGTGTTCTCCATGACGACCTGCGAAAGACAGCGGCCAGATGCTGGATGCGGCAAGCTGAAGACAGGTAAATAACAACAAAAAGCATTTTGATAAATCACAACACATTCCAACATCGGTCACTACTCAGCATACGCTGTGGTAAAATAGATCATCGCATAGCAGTAAAATGCCATGTCTATAGGCTGTACAACTAAACTGTTGCCATTTTAGTAATGTTTCACAGGGTGCCACAAACGAACGTTACCTGAAGAGCAAATTTATTCATTTATTCTATAGAGGTTAAATCTACTTATGGTCATAATAAAGTGTTTTACTATTTATTTCAGGGCCGCAACATCAAGGCTTCCCTTTCAGCCATCAGCGTCTTCTACAACGGCGTCAGAGCTGAACCTGTCAAAAAAGTGGAGGGAAAGATCTTCGTAGGCCCTGGAAAAGGTAAGCAGCGCCTTCACTTACCTACTGCTATGTTTACCGAGGCTTGTCAGAAGTTGCTTGCAATCCAACTTATGTCTAGCACAAAAATTTGATGTACAGACAGACGGATTGATAATGACGTCATCTCTCATGCTCATTTAGGTTCCGATCTGAGTGAGACAGCATGAGCGATGACGTCATTCTCCCAAACCCTGTTTATATATGTATTAAAACTACCTTTCTCACCTAAAACCCAGACTTGGTACATAATTATAAGCTACCAACTAAGTGTTAGGCCCGTATTAAGAAAGCTTGCTCAGTTTTCAATCTGTGTTTGAGTAAAGATTTTGTATGGCATAAGCGTTACTCAAGCATAAATCGATGACTGATCAAGCAAGCAAGCTTCTATAATACGGGCCATAGAATCGTACAATATTCATCCCACCATGATGCAATAAACTATATATGAAAACGATTCCAGTTGAAACGATCAGCATAAACGTGACAGCCAGCGACTACCTGCCAAAGCTGGTGGAATACTGCAACATGAAGATATCAGCCATGGCGATAGTGGAGGAGACCAAGCAGTCCTGGGCCGATGATGACGACTTCCAGGTTCTTAAACCTAACATCAATCTGAAGGTATAACTAGATATTACTACATCATTCAGTGTCCATAATATTTTATTTTAGAGTTCGCTACCATCTGTTAATGTATTCGCTGCCCAGCCCTGGCGGTGTGACCCGCACTGGCACGCCTCCACCCAGAGGTGTTGCCGACGGACACGTGCGTCCGGGGCTATGGAAGTGTTAGGGCCAATTTTATCGGCTCTGAAATGTATGCATCCAGAATTTCATTAATGTTTAACTTCACCGTTGCAATAGAAAGCGATCGATATAAGATAAACTCAGTTCAGCGCTTCAAGTAGGTATTTTTACAATCAGTAGACTATTCCAGGTCATTGAAGCTCAAAAAATTTAGGCTTGAATTTTAAATAAAACACAAATAACATTCCTCTAAGGGGGTACCATATGACGCCATTTTGTGAAGAGGATAGACATAGGATTTCGCGATCATAGAAACGGGACAGGGTATAGCAACGCAAGCCCAAAATTCAAGTTTTTGCCTCATTATCATCATTTTCAGCCTATAGTAGTCCACTGTTGGACATAGGCCTCCCCTAATGAGCGCCATAGTTTTTGCCTAATATCTTTTAATAAGGACATTATTTGAAGAAAAAAAAACTCAACATATAAAATGTTCTTTATACTTGGTTCAATTACCATGCTTATTCTCAAGATCTTGACTTCTGTATTTATTGAGAAATTAAAAAGCAAGTTATCACGTATCACAAGTAAATTAATAAAGTTTTTTCTCCTCCACAGTTCAACGAAGACCTAATCATCGGGCAAGCATCATCTGTCACCCTCCAGCTCACCAACCCATTAGACGTGCCTCTGACTAAGTGCGAGTTCAGATTCACATCGTCCGGTATAGCGGGCCGCACGCTCAGGTTCCCCGCTGACGATGTCGCGCCCGGACAGACCTTGACCACGCAGCTGCCCATACAACCTAATGTAAGTATATAGATGCGTGTTAAGTAAGAGTTCAGATTCACATCGTCCGGTATAGCGGGCCGCACGCTGAGGTTCCCCGCTGACGATGTCGCGCCCGGACAGACCTTGACCACGCAGCTGCCCATACAACCTAATGTAAGTATATAGATGCGTGTTAAGTAAGAGTTCAGATTCACATCGTCCGGTATAGCGGGCCGCACGCTCAGGTTCCCCGCTGACGATGTCGCGCCCGGACAGACCTTGACCACGCAGCTGCCCATACAACCTAATGTAAGTATATAGATGCGTGTTAAGTAAGAGTTCAGATTCATATCGTCCGCTTGACAGACAGACCGTTGACTGCATGCAGATGCCTATACAGGTGGATTTTCTGGACGGAGCAGTAAGGGGAGTTGTTACATTAACCCGTGTAGCCACCGGAAAATAGTCTTAGAAGGCTATCCATATTTATCAGATAAATTTTATCCGTACTCAGATTTTCACAAAAATGTACAGTTAGCTAAACAAGGGCATTTTACACGAAAGCTGTTTTTGATACCAATCGATCCTGTTTCTTATACTGATCAAAAACTTATCCTGTTCACAGAAACTCGGAAAGATAAACTTCGTAGCAACATTCAAATCAAACGAACTGAAGGACATCAACGGAGCTGCAAGTGCAGAAGTTTACGAGGGTTAAAAATCTTCCTTAGAAAACTAATAACTGAACCTGTCTTTCTATGCGGTAACCCTCAATAGGATAAGAGTTTGTTTTATAATTCTATAAATAGTAAGCATTTATTGTTAATCTTGATGTTATTTTCCTCAGATAAAGCTTAGAGTACACTGGGGTGTAGTACTTTATTTTTATAGAATTTTTATAAGTGCCATAAAAAGGTTAACGATGTTAGTGCTGCTGATCGTTGTTTAATTGTAGTTTTCAAAAACTCAAAGTGCTTTATTGCCTTATGACCTTACAGGACTCTCGGACTGGACACGTCACAAAATTCAAATGACAGAAGTAAAACTAGGAAATAAAGTGATCACTTTGATTTTTTGTTTAAACGCTCTCTATTGTGTTTTTAGATATTTAAATAAAATTTGATTTTCATAAAAATTTATTCATAAATAAAAGAAATAAATACTTTTAAAAACAGAGTTTTATTGATCAATTCCATACAACGTACACCATTTTCACTTACACCAAAATGCAAAGGATATACAGTTCATTTTATTGACACATCCCTGTCCGATTTAGGAAAAGCCAGGGTCAAAATCACACACTTAAAAGCCAAGGAAAAATGAACTCAATGTTCTTTAGCATATAACTTCTTTTTCAACATAAACCACCTAAAATTCCGAGTGTACGGCTCTTACGCATAATTATAGCATTTCACTACCACCATTACACCTATAACTATATACATTTTGATTGATTTTAAACTAAATTATTGAAAAAAAAAAACGCAGTACATAAATTTATAACTCGTATCACAAAATTGGTTTAAAGCTACGTACCCACTTGCGATGTTTATAAGTCTAAGTTATAATCCCATGACTAATTGGGAGTAAATTATAAGTGCGCGATAGAGAGTGCATTTCTTTTTGCAAAGTGGATACGAAGTCTTTTGTACGGTATAAGATTTAATAAGTAAATTAAAAGGAATAAAACGTATGGATTGATTTTGTACACATTATTAAGCAATTTCTACATTTAAACCGCAAATATTTCAAAAGAAATTAAAATTATTACACATGGACAAAGGAAACATGAAGTAAAAGAAACATCAAAGTTATAGTATTAATACTTTTCTATTCTTTTAAATGTGTACAAAACCGATAGATATTTCATATTTTTAAACAATTCAAGGAACTCCAAGGAGGACGGTCAACAAAACTATTGAATATTTCATAATCAGTTATGTATCAAAACGAAATATTACTGAATAGCAAACTACCTTTAAATAAGAAATATCTACTATACTCCGGCCAAACTAAAGATACAATGTTTGTAAAACATGGCCCCATACTTGACTTAAAACCAGTTTCTTGTTTATGATTTCTAGGCAGATTATTCAGTATTTGTTGATTTAAGCTCTTTTCTGCAATAAATAATGTTACCATAATTTTGAAACAACGTCAAAAAGATAATTCTGGATTTTTGAATTGTGAATTGTTTAAAAACATTGTTTCTTGAGAATAGCTTGAGTATAGTATATGTCGATAAGATGTTTTTGTTCAGTTTTGAGCTGAAAAATCTAATTAAACTAGTCTGTGTATTATTATGACTTTTATAGCAATGCTAATTGAAAAATAAATACTTATAATTTCTCTAATGAAAATCAAGAACTTGCCTGTAGTGCAATATTCTGTTTGGATATAATTTCATAGAAGTGAAAAATGCTTACTTATGTAAATTTTAAGTAAGTTTTTACGTAGTTTAACAATATAAGAAATTTTGATTTGATCTTATTCGAAAGTAATACTTATTAAAAACGAATTTATCTATAATTTAATAAATTATATTTATCCTTTATTACAACGGTATAGTATTGCTTCACATTATTAAATCTAAATCGACTATTTCTAAGATCTGCTACACACATATAATTCATTTTAGTATTTCTGCTACAACTTTTTATAACTGGTATGTAAAAGCGTGAAAGGTCGTGTGTAGCGTGCCTTAGAATTTACCGATATTAGTAGAAAATCGACCTTTTCACGAAATGTCTTTTGGTTTATCAACAATTTTATAAAATAAATAAAGTAAAGTTGATAATTATCGTGGAACGTAAAAATTTACCACAAAATTGTACTTGCAAAAATACAAGCCTTAAATTAATTTATTTTATTCAATAAATTAATATTTGGTTTTGCAAAACCACTAAAGATCTTCTGTTTGTTTTCGTAAAACAAAATTGTTCAACACTTATAAACTACGTCAGTGCCATCGTTGCATTGTTTTAATAAATTCTAAAATATAAATGTTAGACAAATGATAACAAGAGTAGACTAACCCAACAAGGAATTCGAATTCCATTAAATTAATCGCTTCACCATAGCACTGGTACCGTCTCAGAATTACTCATTTTGGCATTTTACTTTTGATGAAAGAAATTAAATGGAGACACGTGTCAAAAGTCACAAGGTTGAAAACTATTTTAATCTCTCCGGCAAATCCCGCATCGCACACACTATCTAGAGTTTCATTCATCTATGGACGATTCTGCGAAAGACTACTTGTCGTAGTTAAGGGATTGGTTGGCAGAATCGACCCCGGTAGTAGAATACATTTCATCTCATGAAATGTATTCTTCCTGTCTCAATAGGTTGGAAAGAGACAAAAAGTGCCGATATCTTATTTCACATTCATTTCTTTAAAAATAAAAACATATTTAACACGAAACTTATAGCAAAGTTTATAGCGAATAACATCTCTCAAAGTCGATTTTGTAAGTTGGAATCCTCATAAATTGATCCGAAAACTATGTAAGTTTCCTAATTTAGGATCCCTATTTTAACGAAATCATTGCTTAGACTTGGAGAAGAGTACAATAACTAAGAATTTTGAATAAAATTTAACAGTTTCGCGGACGCATGAAAGAGGTGCTACTGTACTTAATTACAATAAAAATCAGAACGGTCTGATTCTCTGTTCCAATATTATCATTAAAAATCGCTATAATTTTATTGCTTTTCCGCGTTACTAACAGATTTCATCATGTTTTCTCCGCACCCTTACGCATAATCCAAAATGTCCACTGACCTCTTAAGCTATTGAAGGATCAAGAATATAATAGAACTTTACAAAAACAATACAACAACGACTCACCTACTGCACTTTGACTTTCCCAGTGACCGCCTTCGCATACTCTTCATAAAACCGAGGAAAGACTTGAATTGCGAAGTATACCATGGTGAGATAGGCTACGATAGCTAGCGTTAGGATCAAGTCGAACACTGCTGGTTTTACACTGAAACAAAAGGATAAATAAATACATTAATACAACTAAGGCCGACTGTCGCGGCGTAAGAATCGACCACTACAACTCAGTCCGTGGATGAGTCATTTTAAGACGATACCATTGGTACGATGAGGCGATTAAGGGGGGTACCATACGACGCCATTTTGTCAAAAATCAAGTTTTTGCTTATTATCTTTTCATTAGGACATTATTTGAAGAAAAAAAACGCAACATATAAAATGATCTTTATACTTATTTAAAATACCATGCTTATTCTCAAGATCTTAACTTCTGTAATTATTGAGAAATTTAGGAATCCAAAAAAAGGAAATTTACCTCTAAATTTTTACTTATAGTAAAAATTTAGAGGTAAATTTTCGTCGAGAAAATTTTCTCGATAGAAAAAAAAATCGAATCGTGTTTTCGAAACATATGATCGATAGAGTAAGTCCTAAACTTTACCATATATAAATTTAAAATCTAAATATTTAGTAGTTTTGAAGATATGGAGGTCCGACGGAGTTGATTTAGGGTAGAATAGGGCCTTAATTTAGTGGAATAAGGGCCCCGTGTACTTATTATAACAACAACAACATGAACTGATCAAGATTAAATTTGACGTAGGTACATGTAGAATGTAGAAAAAAAGCCGTTTGGTGAAGCTTAGAGTTTGTACCACCCCAACTCTTCCCGTGGGTGTCGTAAAAGGCGACTAACGGACACAGTCTTGCTGAGGTATAGCGAATTAGCGAGTGCCGTGGGTGCCAACTCGCGCCAGTCGCACTCTATCCACTTTTATTTTTATGATTTTGCACAAAAAGTATTTTATGTGACTCTAAAATTCGACACGACTCCGGCTAAGATGCGCGCCACAAAAGTCGTCGTGCACGAGACGACTATTCAAAGTCGTCGTCAGTTGTTGAGTCGTTTGCTCTAAGATGCGCGCCACGAAAGACTCAAGACTCGTTGTCGAGTGAGGTTCTCATGCAGATGAAGCCACGCCCACGCAACACTCGTTGAGTTCATTCAAATTGTCTCTGGTTTTAGTAAGCTGCATGGAAGAAACATAAATTAACCTCCTTAGTTTTCGTCTCCATACTGGTAATTTGCACTTTTCACTGGCAGAATGGTGGAAAAGTAGAAAAGCCTCGAGACCAAAAAAAAGAAGAAGCAATTTCAATGTTTTGCGCGCACATAATCAAACTTACTTTTGGTTTTTTTTCGATAATTCCTTAGCAACTTGTTATGAAAACTTTTATTATTACCTACGATATCCAAAGAAAACAATAAGCGCCAAAATTATTGTGTCAATTACTATGCACGAACCGACTAGTTACGGGTGTTCAATGAACTTATATCGTGAGTTTGGGCATGGTGTGCACCACAAGCGCTAGTTCATCCCGTTGTTTATTTCACAGTAAACAGCATTATTTGTGGGTTTAGTACCTCACAAATACGCTACGAGACGAGCACCTGAATATAATGTAAGTACAATGTGATGTGTTTCCGGGACCAGTGTACCTACCTGGCATAACAAAATGTAACAAATAAAATTGTAACAGAATAATATAAATACTATTTCAAACCTTACATCTAAGAAGTACCTAAGTCATGACTATAATATGTTTTCTCTATATTTCAGACGCAGTATATCATCAAGCCAGCACGAGCTTTAGAAAGCAACAGAATCTAAGGCTTTACTTCTTATTGGAAATAAAACTAATTTACAATTATTCAAAACGTTCTTTATTTTGTAGACACATTTATATCAGTTTAGCTTTTTAGGCCTGAAATGATATCAAACAGACAGAATTACATTTATAATCGCATTACAATATTAGCCCCTGTTTATAGGTAAGTTAAGAAGGTATATAATATTAGGGTAGTGCAGAATATACATAAATAGGTTCCTATCACTGATACTTGCCTATCTACCTAGTAAGGTAGGTTACTAATTTTCATGGCCGTAATTCTGTGATTTTACGTTTCTTTACATTCAGCACTAACTGCCAAATCAAGTACTACACAGATATAGGTTTATATTATGCCATTATTACTTTTCTATGCCACGAAGCACGTCTTTATATCCACGCAGGATGGTTTTCTACCTACACCTATCTACCTACTAGAGAAACCAAGACTATTTTAGGTAAGTACCTAAATCAATAGCATCGCACAACATTCAGTAATGCTATTTTTCGCATTCAGTAATGCTATTTTTACAAAATATTTATTAACAGAGGTTAATAAACACTGAATTAAATTTATATTTTCTTCAAGACTCCATCTCGTCGTGATCTCGTCGTAGTAATAGAAGACGATTCGTAACTCGTGTAAAACTGTCAAAAGTCGAGATGAGATGAGAAAATTGGGCGCGCATCTTAGAGTTTGACGAGAACTGTTACCACAGATAGGATAAACATTCATTATTATCGTTCACGTGACGAGACGTGATGACTATTTGGTTGTGCATGCTAGGGATCAACGAGAAGTCGAGATGCCGCCATTTTTCACGACTTCTCGACACTTCTCGTGGCGCGCATCTTAGCCATGCAGGTCAGACACAGAGTCAGTTCATTGGTCTAACTCCGTTTGTGCTACGTTACTATTTTTTCTTTAGTACGTACTACTTTTTATATTTTAACTGGCAGTCAGCGTCGGCTTCGCACGGGTATATTCTATAACCTATGTTCATCAGGGATAATGTAGGATATTAATGCTGAAAGAATTTTTCAAATCAGTCCAGTAGTTTTGGAGCCTATTCAATTAAAACAAACAAACAATGAAACAAATCTTTCCTCTTTATAACATTAGTATATAGAAATAATATGTTTTATGTACTTTTATCCGTTTCATCATCATCATCATCATCAGCCTATATCAGTCCACTGCTGGACATAGGCCTCCCCAATATCAATATCTAAAAAATTAATGTTTATCCGTTTACTAAGTTCTAATGTAGGTACGTGGAAATGTACGGGAAAAAATCTTCCTCAAACCGTTCATAGATGTCGCTACTAGAAAAATTAGCAGGCGCTTACATAGCGTTCTTGGTTTTGAGTGGCACGAGAACCATACTTGCCGTTGAGTTAGTAATCCGACAGTTGTATAGTAGTATTTTTTCATGCACTATACTCTCACTAATTGTGAAAAGTGCTAATAAAAACTTTACAATTTCAATTCATACAAAAAGCTTAATATTTTTTTACTATAAAAGACATAAGAAACAACCGAAAATCTTTTGTAATTTTGATCGAACCTAATTGATATTGACGGTGCTCTCTAAAAGATCAGATCTAAATTTAAACTGAACATTTTGACACTAGGGTTCATAATAAATATATTGATATGACTGGACCTTGTTCAAAACGAGATAGGTCGTACGTTTCCCGCCATGATATTCAAGTTCAATAAGTGACCTATCACACTGATATTATAAATTCGAATGTATAGATGTTTGTTACTTCTTCACTTCAAAACTACTGAACTGATCGCGCTTAGTAAATTTTGAATACAGGTAGTTCTAAGCTTGGAATAAAACATAATTATGTAGGCTACTTTTTATCCCATTAATCAGTTCCCATGGGATAGAAATAACCTTTATACTACAACTACTCAGAGAGTTGATTTTTCCTGTTTCAAATATAACCTAGAAAGTTTGTCATTGCAAGCGTACTAAAAAGCGGGAAGGAAAACTCAGAATTTCATTTAGCGGGAGAGAAAAGTGTATGAAAATCCATTTCTAACGTGTTATTTTTTTTTAATTTCTGAAATAGCAGCCGGTAGGTATGATTATTTTCATAATAGATCAACCGAAAAAAGTTTTACTCCGAATCCGCAGTGGTGATTTGGCCTCTTCGCTACTATTCGGAATAATATTTGAAAATAGAACCATGTGTCGTACGCGCGTATTTACTGCGTACGATTTTCACATAATTCGCGTTTACATTTTCAATTTACTCGAGTGATTTTGAAGATTTTTCCCCGTAGGTGTAGTATATAAAGCACTATGTATCACTCGGTACAAAGTGCGATTCCTACCTCGTGTGTTTTACGGCCATCGGCTGCGCCTCGTGCCCAAATGACACACTCGTTAGGAATCAGGCACGTTCTCGCCTCGATGGACAATGTACTATAAACAACACGTGCGAAGCCGCGGGCAGAAACTAGTTATAAATAGTTTTTACTCACCTGTAAACATAAAGGGTGGACCCTGTAGGTCCGTACAACGTAAACTCCGGTTCTCTCTTGTCGACCGCATGGACGCTCGCTGTGACTTCTGTGTAACGCGACAGAGCGCGTTCTAACGCTCCCGTTACTCCTGCAAATAACAAAATAGAGAATAAATGTATATATTTCCTCTTCACAGAAGGTTATCTAGTGTTACTAGTCTATGTGAAAACGTGAGAGGAGCCTGCTATATTTTGAATAACCTGTAACGTCCAGTTTTTGTTTCTTCAATCAGTCTTCCATTCTAAGTCGATTTATAGTTTTTAAAACAATCAAATCATATTATGCTTATTTCTGAAGATTTGTATACTCCATCCACATCCACGCCTTTATTTTCTTTCACTGAATGTAAGAATGCGATATTTCATAGTTTCTCTTAAACAGTCATACGAATCTGTCTCGACATCGGGCCTAAAAAGAGCTCTGATATTTATCGAGCTGATTGATTACGCGTCTATAAAATAATGCATTATTTCATTCGAAGAAAATAAAAGCGTGAACGGAGTATAGTTTGTTTAGCTGAGGTGTGTTTGCGGGTTCGATTTCCACCGCGGGACAAAAGTTGGTATGATCTGTAGAAATTTCTCAAAAACGACTATTTATGTATAAAAAGTAAACAAACCTGCATTAGGCGCTGTAGTCGTGATGATATGGGGAGATCTCGACTGCGATGAGAGGTAGTTGTACCAATGCCTCACAGAATTCTCGTCTACGCTCTGAAAACACAATGTCAATTAAACTGGGTACATATATATTATAATACAAGCATACAAACATACAAACATAGGGTGCTAACCTCATAACCCTCCCCTGTTGGTAGTCGGGTAAAAATACAGTGCGACCGTAGGTTTGACCACGTTTATAAGTTACACCTACCTGCGCAGGTCTTAATTTTGGTAGGCGCGAAAAAATCCTAACCAATCGTAACGCTTTACCTATGCCCGCGAAACATGCGTGGTTGCTATTGGGTAATGGCTACGCGCATGACGTCAGCGTTCGGCGACGCGATATCGACATTCGGGAGTCGTATTTTGAGTGAGATACATAATATGAAAATACGTTGGTCCTATTTTGTCTTCCCGTGTACATATCATATGGGCGAGATAGCTTGAGCTCTGTTTTTGTGAGCGAGATAGCATGAGCCTCGTGTTTTTGTTGACTTTAAAGCTTAACGCAACGCAATAAAGTCTATTATTTCAAAGGCGTTGGCATTCGTATTCAATCGGGTTGAAATGTTCTTTTCTGTGTAGACGAATTTTGCCGATGCGCACTTACTAAAGTGATCACACCAGATGAGTTAAAAAATTTGAAAAACGACTATTAAAGCTTTTATTAATAACAAATGCATACTATACAATTAACGAGTATTTAAACGAATAAATAAAAATACAAACGAGTAAAATATACCTAACCTAACAACAATGACGTCCTCCTTTCTCTCCATACATATTGTGTGCCCAGCAGGGTCCTAGTTTTTACGCACCTCTGTACACATAGAATGTAATAAATTATTGAGTATTGAGTAAAACGAAATCAAGAGTTAAAAATGTTTTCTATTCTTTCGTTTACAAGTTCTATTCGACTTTCAAATATGACAGTTAAAACAGACTGTTACTACCATTACGTTACGGGTTGCGTTATGCGTACAACGGTTACCTACTACAATACGACATAGTAAAAGTCAGCAGCTTTTGTCGTTAAGATAGTCGCACGAACCCTCGCAGCTAAAATGCGCCACGTGGCCGTGCACAGCGTGCGCAGCAGTGGGACATCGGCTTTATTCTTACCAAGGCTTCGTTGTAAAGCGTTGAATCTTCGTCGCTGCCTTCCTCAGTGATATTGTAGATATGTGACGCTAACGCGCGCGCGATAGCAGCTATGTTGTTCACTAAGTGCTTGGCTTTCTCAGGGTTTGGCGTGTCTAAGACTGTACTACGGGCTGCATCTTTGTGGCTCTGGAAACAAAATAACAGAATCAGTAAGAAAAATCGATGTTTGATACATTTTCACGCCAAAACGCTGAAATTTGGCATAGATGTATCTCTAAGCCGGGAATTTAACATTGGCTACTTTTTATCCCATAAGACAGTTCCCATGGAATAGAAATAACCTTAATGCATTTACTGCCAAGCCTCGGCGGTGCGACCGCCGCCTAGTGGTGGTGCACACGGACACGTGCGTCCGGGGCCATGGAAGTGTTACACACAGCGGAAGAATCCGCGGCCACAAAAAAAAAAGCTCAACGTAAACGCCGGCATATTGTGTCTAATGTCTAGTGTGTGTCTTAGTTCTAAAGCATTGAGCTTGATGTCTAGTGATAAGATAAGAAATACTTTATTTGTAGCTGAAAACCATTACAATAATATGTACTAAAATTAAATTAACTTACCAACACCATATAACTTTATCGTAATACACACTAGTATATTCTAAGGTTATTTTCGCGAGAACTCATAATAAAACACTGTTTTTACCGGATTGATCGCGTATATTTTATATTTGTTTAAGTGTTTAAGTCTGCCTGTGACCATGGAAGCTGAAAAGCCTCCGAAACGTCAGGTTATAAACAAATATAAAATATACGCGATCAATCCGGTAAAAACAGTGTTTTATTGTAATACACACTTATAAAATACCTTAAAGCTACAAAATGGCGTCGACTCAGCATTATGTTGTCATAGCTACAGGAGCTACTACAACGCTGATCTTACAGGAGCTACTACAACGCTGATCTTCCGTCGAAACCATTGCGTTAGGTCACGTACGCGAATCATTATATAATAAAAAAGAGTAGTGTATTGTTATGTGTTGTTGTAGTGTATTGTGTCCATACCTCAAGCGAACTCAGCGTAAACGCCGGCATTCTCCGTATACTGAATCGTTCATGCTGCCACGCCAACGCCTCGTCAGCCAAGTTGATTTTCTTGTGAGTGACTCGAGCACCCAACCTCGCTTGTAGGGAGTGCGGAGCGCCGCCGGGCTTAGGCGGTTTGGACACGTGCATGGTTAGACCGGGGGTGGAGATTGAGTCGAGGCACATTACGAACGATACATCCTGAAAAGGTTAAATAAATAATAATAAATAAATCTTTATTAACAACGAAAATTACAATCAAATAATAAAATAAAATTAAAACTAGTATTTACAATTGAGACAATTGAGTTAACTGCAGACGGTTGCAAACAATCTACAAGTAGCTCAACTGATCCATATCAATACCAGTCGGAAGCGTGCCCAAGACGCTAGCTGCATTGCCCCGCTGTATAGCAATGCTGATGCGCTATGCCAGATAAATAAATAGTGCTGGAAAATTCAAACTTCAACATCGAACCTTACCCAAACGAGCTTGTGTTACGGGTAATAGATAACGATATATATACTTATATTATAAAGAGGAAATATTTGTTAATTTTGAGCATAATAGGCTCTGAAACTGAACAATGTGTAGGAATATAAAAATATGAAAAAATTTAAAAAAGTTTGCTGAAATATGTAAGAAACCTAGATAAATAGCGAAGTGTGTCATTAATTCATTCTTGTCCTTTCATCTCATCACTTGTACCATACACCATAATAAGACTTCTTCGGAGTTATACTGCTAATAGTTTTGCAATCTACCTTATTTATTTTTGTTATTTGTTGGCTTGTTATTGCATTTGTTTGTACCTATCTATCCTAAATTATGTTAATTAGCACTATTATATAAAAACGTAGATTACCTTTACCTATGTTTAAGTAAGTCCTAGAGGTAATATGTAACTTAAACATTATTTACGAATTCTCATTGTAAATGAACTTTTATAGTTTTTATGAGAAATAAAAGAACTACTGGACTTATTTGAAAAATTCTTTCACCATTAGAATCCTACATTATCCCTGATGAACATAGGCGATAGAATATACCCGTGCGAAGCCGGGCGGACCGCTAGTACATAAGAAGGTATATTTTTTTGAAAAAAACATCCAGACCTGGAATAAATCACGGCTGATTGTACAAACATTCGTCCCGCGGCGGGAATTGAACCCGCATCTTGCTGCTCAGCAGGTGGATAACCGTGTGTGTGACCAAAAGTAACCCTGTCCATTGGTCCCTTTTCATGACAAAATGACTGAACAGATCCTATTGAAATTCAACGAGAAGATTAAACTCATTCCTGCGGTAGGACATAAGATGTTTTTTAATGAGAAAAATCGCGTGCGATGCTGCAGTCAGACGTCAGTCTAACTTAGATCTAGACTCACCTGCAGTAAAGAAGCGTCGCTTGAATCCAGCTGTTCCTCCAGCCACTTCTTAGCGGAGAAGTAGTTCAGCGAATGTCCGGTAGATGTCAGCGCGAAGACTAAGGACGCGCTGCCTCGGACCGACGCGCTTGAGTAGAGACGGGAGAAGATTCGGGCCAACTCTAGTACTGCGACCGCGCCGGACGCGTTGGAGTCGGCGCCTTGAGAGAGTTCCTGTAAAACATCTGTTATTAGAATCGGAATTAAAAATATATTTACTGTGAAATATTGTGCAAGTGATTATAAAATAGACTCCTGTTAAGGCGCTACCCGGACTCAAACTAGCGCCACCACCTATTTTATCGAAACTAAATATGTATAACTATAGCAGAGGCATTAAAACAAAGCTTTTAATAGGTATTACAAACTGTGCGTACTTTCCTTTGATAACATATTAATAAGAAAATAGGGGGCGGTGCTAGTGTGCGACTACCGCCTTAACTTATTTAAAAAGTTATAAAATGACTTCAATTTCCTGAATGTTTATCCCTTTTCACAAGTTACATGGACAAAAAGTAAACCCTCGGATGAAGTAACATTACTTCACAATAAAATCAATAAAACTTTTAAAAAACCCGTTTTACAACGGACAGAGTTTTTAAAAGCATACAGTTGAACATAGAATCTGTTCCATTTTTTAAGTAAACTAAAACTGTTTTTATTATCTATCTCAACACTACTCTCTACGCTTCCATGTTTTGATATTTGCCTTGACCTTGCTATAGTCTGGGCCAAGTGTAGCTTAGAAATACAAGAAATATATAATAATATTATTTTGCTTATAGAATAAATCTTATTACCTGAGCGGTAGGTCTTAAAATTAGTTTTACATATATAAGTGGATTACTTCCTAGCCGAGTGACAGCTAGCTATGTTATGAGATCAATGAAACCATATATAAAATGTATTAGGTTAAACAAGTCATCTGTAATGTATGAATGTACACAAAACCAAAACAATTACATTTTTCAAACTATATATTTAGTTTTGCATACTACAAATCTGCCTTTTGGTTCACTGAGCTATTTTTCGAATTCGGAAATGTTTAGAACGTTTTGAGGTTATTTCTATACCGTGGAGACTGATTTATGGTATAAAGAGTACCTATGTTTGATTACAGGTTTAGAGCTAAATATTATAATATTATACAATTGATTTAGTAGGACTCAAGCCATTCTCAAGGTACAATGTTTGTAAACAACTCACAGCACAAATAACCAAAACTCTGTTTTTGGCATCGAGTTTGAAAAATAGGTGACAGCATTATGCTTTCTAGGAAAGAGCTCAATGGCGTAAACATTGTATCATGATTCATAAGTTTGGCCGCAGTAGAGGTGTTAGATTCGCTTCGCTTCGCAGGTATTTGCCTGTGACTCATCACGGCACGAGATGGGCAGCGGAGGAAAAACCAGCCAGCTTGCCGTGAAGAGTCACAGGCAATCGAAGCTTGATACTCTCCAAGGCACGAGATGATTCGAGAGTTCGTATTAGATTACTTACAGGTACAATACCAGAGGCATCATAGTGTGCAGCGATTACAATGGTAGGGGCGACGGAGGAACGACCAGCGAGCTTGCCGTGAAGTGTCACAGGCTTTGATTCCAGCTTCGATGGTGATGATTCGGATACCACTGTAAAGGAAGAGTTTTATCACAATCTATATAATCCGTAATCTCACTTCTCTATACCCGAGACATGGCCTTGCTGGTAAGAAAAGAGAAAAATTAGAAATGTACCTATCTCGAGATCTCTAAGACATGCAGAGCTGGGGTTACGCAAAGTTGTCGCTAATTTGGTCTTCTTTAAAAGTGTCATGGTGATTTTGCAGTAGAATGCATTTTTTAGAAGTTGTAAGCCAAAAACTGATAACAAGTAGTTATTTCCAGCAGTACGAAGTTCGCACACATATATTTCGACGTTGCAAATTGGTATTACACTATTGGTATTTAACCTAACATCATCTCAAAAGTCAGAAACTTACAATCCTAGAATGTATTAGATGACTGGCCTATAAAACTATCGTCAATAGGCTACTTGACTACATTGAAAATAAGTTGCAAATTGTTTTCATCCTAGTCAGTGACCACGTAACAAAGCTTAATCAGGTGTTTTTTATTAAAAAATATGCCTATTTTAGGTAAAAAACGGGATAAAAATTACAATTTTTTTTTGAGATATGATTACGTGACCTAAAACGCTCTACGTTTGGTTGCATCGCTGCGCTGGTGACGTCACACGTATGACAGATTACAGTGCGTGTTTTTCTTCTTGTTAGGCGTGGTGTAAGGTGTGACGTCATCGAGTCATGTCACTTATGGGTACTAGATAACTGATAATACATAATAAAATATAATAAATTACATAGATATTTTTTTATTATACATAGAAAACGACCAGAACACCCTGAACAAATGTCTGCAGATCGTACACACATTTGTCCCGAGGCGGAAATCGAACCCGCAACCTCCTGCGTCGCAAGCAGGCCTTCGCCCACCGCGCCACAGAGGTCGTCAATATAATGTCATCTTGTACCAATCAGAGAACTTATGCTTATACAGGCACTGTATACCTTGAGGCTATACAGTGCCTGTAAAGCCACTGTTACAGGTTTATAAGGTCAACTTTTCTTACCAATCTGGTATCCATTAGAAGAGACAGACTTGAGCATAGCTTCGAGAGCTGTACCAGACTTGTCATCGGTGATAAAGCTATGCTGCAGGTCTTGGACTATATCCTCAAATTCAGGGGTCCAGCGGGCAAAGTAGACCGGAGCAGCGATATCCTGCTGGCTCATTGCCATCTCTAGGAGCTCAATGTGCTGGAAAAGAGGAAAATTATTAAATTAATAAGAAATGTAGAGAAGCAACTCCTCTCTAAGATTTGACAGGCTAACAAGCCCTAAGAAGAGGTTGGTTTAAAGTTGAAATAGTCTATCTCTAGTTTGTTCGCAACAGTCTGCAGTTAGCTCAACTGTTTCAATTGAAAATACTAGTTCTTATTTTGTTTGTATTCTATGTTATTTTCAATTAATTAAAATTAGTGTTTTTAGGGTTCCATAACCAAAGGATGAAAACAAGATCCTATTACTAAGCTTTTGCTGTCTGTCCGTTCGTCTGTCACCAGGCTGTATCTCATGAACCATAAAAGGTAGAAAGTTGAAATTTTCTAAAAGTAAGTAACACAAACTGTTAAATGAACAAATAATAAAAATTGAAAATGGAAATTTAAGGGTTCACTAATCAGGTTAACAGGCAAATAATTTATGTTGATTTTATAATTAGATGTTGCTAGTAAAAGTGGATAATCTCTAGATTGATAAAAACGCACAGCATTGAATGAGATTGTTGACATGTTCTATTAAAAAAAACCGTTTTTAAGGGTTCCTTTTGCAAACTATGGTAAGGAACCCTCCATGTATGAGTCGACTCTCACTTGGCCGGTTTTATTGTTTTTGTCACAACACTAGCAACAACAAAACTGTGTACAATACTGTTAGATGTAAAGGGACTTGTGTAAATCAGTAGTTGATGGGTAAATTGTGATACTTTATTGTTTATTTATTGCTTATTTTATTCATACTTATCATCATTATTATCAGAAATTATAAAAATTACAGTTACACTTATCTTTGTGATGTAGTACATAATTGACATGCCAATATTAGTGATAATGTTGTAGGAATCGCGGCTAGCTCTTCCCGGGATGTTGAGATAAAAGTCGAGTTTGGAAACAATAGCTATATTGTATTTATAAACTACGACTAATAATGATGTTAATGAGTGCGGTTGGTATGGTGGCCGCTGATGCACTGACCTCCGTAGGCACTCGGTCCGCGCTCGCGGCACGAGTAACCTACTTAGGTCAAACAGCTGATGATGCTAAAATACCTGATCGATGTATCGAACATACTCCCGAGGGTGATGTACGAGATGAGATTGAGATGAGGCGCTACAATTGAGGGGTTAGTATTACATAGGTGATCAATGTTTTGCTTAGGCTAGGTGAATGTTACGACAATGCTCGAATGTTTCGTAATCTAAGTGATTGCTGATAGTTTGGTTACAAAACTAATCCCTATTCTATAGTAAAATGTGATTGTCTGCTGGGTTGCTGATTGCTGATGGACAAAGCTGCTGGCCTGACTGGGTAGCTCCCCATGTCAGGTATCGATGATAGCTCTCCAATAAGCTCACTGGTAGAGCTAAGATCACTGCCCTCATCCTTCGGCTGCTGCTGGACACTGCGTGGGTTGCTCCCCACTGCAGTGCTGACTGAAGATGTGGACGTGAGCGCCGGCTCGCTGCTGCTGGTACGTCGTGGGTGCGGTTCGCTTCGCACGACTGTGCTCGCTGCTGCTGAGGGCGCGAGCGGTTTGCTTACTGCTGCTACTGGCCTGACCTGGTAGCTCCCCACGTCAGGTATCGATGATAGCTCTCCAATAAGCTCACTGGTGGAGCTAAGATCACTGCCCTCATCCTTCGGCTGCTGCTGGACACTGCGTGGGTTGCTCCCCACTGCAGTGCTGGCTGAAGACGCTGAGGGCGCGAGCGGTTTGCTCACTGCTGCTGCTGGCCTGACTGGGTAGCTCCCCACGTCAGGTATCGATGATAGCTCTCCAATAAGCTCACTGGTAGAGCTAAGATCACTGCCCTCATCCTTCGGCTGCTGCTGGACACTGCGTGGGTTGCTCCCCACTGCAGTGCTGGCTGAAGATGTGGACGTGAGCGCCGGCTCGCTGCTGCTGGTACGTCGTGGGTGCGGTTCGCTTCGCACGACTGTGCTCGCTGCTGCTGAGGGCGCGAGCGGTTTGCTTACTGCTGCTACTGGCCTGACTGGGTAGCTCCCCACGTCAGGTATCGATGATAGCTCTCCAATAAGCTCACTGGTAGAGCTAAGATCACTGCCCTCATCCTTCGGCTGCTGCTGGACACTGCGTGGGTTGCTCCCCACTGCAGTGCTGGCTGAAGACGCTGAGGGCGCGAGCGGTTTGCTCACTGCTGCTGCTGGCCTGACTGGGTAGCTCCCCACGTCAGGTATCGATGATAGCTCTCCAATAAGCTCACTGGTAGAGCTAAGATCACTGCCCTCATCCTTCGGCTGCTGCTGGACACTGCATGGGTTGCTCCCCACTGCAGTGCTGGCTGAAGACGCTGAGGGCGCGAGCGGTTCGCTCACTGCTGCTATTGGCCTGACTGGGTAGCTCCCCACGTCAGGTTTCGATGATAGCTCTCCACTAAGCTCACTGGTCGAACTAAGATCACTGCCCTCATCCTTCGGCTGCTGCTGGACACTGCGTGGGTTGCTCCCCACCGCAGTGCTGGCTGAAGATGCTGAGGGCTTGAGCGGCGGCTCGCTGCTGCTGAGGGCGCGAGCGGTTCGCTCACTGCTGCTGCTGGCCTGACTGGGTAGCTCCCCATGTCAGGTATCGATGGTAGCTCACCAATAAGCTCACTGGTAAAGCTACGATCACTGCCCTCATCCTCGGCTGCTGCTGGACACTGCGTGGGTTGCTCCCCACCGCAGTGCTGGCTGAAGATGCTGAGGGCGCGAGCGGTTCGCTCACTGCTGCTGCTGGCCTGACTGGGTAGCTCCCCACGTCAGGTACCGATGCTAGCTTACCAATAAGTTCACTGGTAAAGCTAAGATCACTGCTATCCAATGGCTGCTGGTACGTTCGAAGCACTCACGTTACGACTTTTTATGATCGCGCTGTGAATCCTCGAACCGGCTCGAAGGACCATGTAGGAATCGCGGCTAGCTCTTCCCGGGATGTTGAGATAAAAGTCGAGTTTGGAAACAATAGCTATATTGTATTTATAAACTACGACTAATAATGATGTTAATGAGTGCGGTTGGTATGGTGGCCGCTGATGCACTGACCTCCGTAGGCACTCGGTCCGCGCTCGCGGCACGAGTAACCTACTTAGGTCAAACAGCTGATGATGCTAAAATACCTGATCGATGTATCGAACAAATGTAATGGTGAATAAATTGAATTTACGGAACTTACTAAAAGTTTTTAAACTTGCCGAAGAATGTTCTCATTTTACTCTTTACAAGGCTACATACCTTACACAATGTACCTGCCTAGTTGGACTCTACATTACACTACATTACCCAAAACCTCACACTCTCACATAGGAGATTCACATGGTTAAAATGAGAAATGTCAGTCCCGCACAAACCTCTTTCTCCTCAACTGACAGCACAGTATCATTCTTTGGCAGCAGAAGCACAAGAGCTCCCGCTTTGTTCCGAATCTCCATGAACTGGTCAATAGTGATGTCCTGAACTCTAGCAACTACACAGTGCCGAGACGTAGACCAGGAGGTGAGGGAACGGCCTTCCAGGTTAAAGCTGGCAGTGCGGCATCCTGAAAGGGAATTTTGAGTAAATAATCGGCAGATACTTTACTGGACTAGACTGGGAAATTTTTTGCCAACCATAAAGCTGTTGAAAGCGGCCTTTGTCAAATTAGGAATAAATCAAAGAACCAACCACATTGAGGGCAAGTGACTGTAATATTATTTTAAATAGTTTTACTTAATTATTGTGTAATTAAATAAGATTCTTTAGAAGTTTGAATTCATAAAAAAATATATTTGAATTTACTAAAATCCTCTTGAACCTGTTGACACAAATTCAAAACTAGGCTTATTTGCTTTTTCTATCAGATAGTGTTGGAGAATGGAGATTACAGAAGTAAACAGTGAGTGAGATACCAAGGAGATACAGCATAACCTCTAAAGTTTTCAAATCATCGATTTTTAAGAATTTTAAATGGAAACTTACTGAGCCCGGGCATCTTACCGTGCGGGACTGTGTGTAGGTCATACTGCTGCATTCGGTACACAGAGAACTCATGAGAAGCGGCCACAGGTTTCACGGGAGTCATGATGATAAAAATAGGTAAAGCGACGAGTAGATAGAATGGTAAGTAGCCTCTAAAAATCTCCGCGAACCCATCTGCTTCGTCCAGCCACATCTTGACGATTCACTTGTAGAATAAGCTTAGTTTTAACACCAAAAAAACAATTTTTATTGAGACATAATCTAATTAGAAACCCTTCGTGATAAAGTCGGTCAATGACATTCGATTATTTTCGATTTATTTGCGTGACACTAGTGTTGTACTGACAGCTAGCCAGCTGTGCTATGATTATCTCGATCATCGGCAATGAGAAAATCGATTTATTTCCCTAACAACCTAAATTGTATTGTTCTAGCTCATTCGTCAACATTTTCTTATAAAAGTATGAATAAATAATAAATTGATACAGATATTTAGTGTCCAACCGAACCTGGATTTTTAGCCGAAACCGAACCTTCGGCGTAGGTGTCAGTTTCGACCGAAACCAAACTTTTTAAACATGATTATTATATGGAAATCTCGTGCATTTTTACCCCAACTCAAAACTATTTTTACTTGCTGTTGTGTCCAGTGCCAGTGTCTAGTGTCCCAAGCGCAAAAAGGAACCTTTATAGCTTCACCATGTCCACGCCATATTTGAACACCTCTGTGGCACGGCGGCGAGCAAAAATCTACCTGCGACGCAGGAGGTTGCGAGATCGATTCCCGCCTTAGAACAATGAGGGGTTTTCGTTTCGTATTAAAAAAAAAAAAGCTAGTTCTAAATATCTCGATAGATGGCAGTGTGTCAACTGGCGATTAGGGTATGTCTATGTCAAATGAAGGGAAAACAAACTTTTTCGAGTGGCGCCATTTACGCATTTTTTTAATGCTAAAACTGGCAGATTTTGTGATCGGTTCACCTTCTAACATCAAACCGATGACGGGGACATAATTAAGTCCCGTCCCCGTTGGTTATGGTACGTAAAAATCGTAAAAAACGGGGACATAAGTCCCAATTAAAAATATTTTGGTTTTGAGCTTTATTTTGTTCAAATGAAGAACTCTTTTAATCAGATGTATTTTTGAATGACGATGACGAGAATGAGATGAGATGAGATATATTATTACTGAATAACGAGTCACACAATCACAAAAAATCTCCGCCATCTTAGTACAACATGTCGTCCCAAACAGCTGCGCAAGGTCAGTAACCCGAGCCGGCGCGGCGGCACTCGAGTTTCGTCTCAAGTCGTGAATGATTTGTTGTTTTTATAAAGTTTTGAAAAAAGAATCGAATAGATCTGTGAAGGTTATACCTAAAAATGTCTAAACCCTAAACTTGCATATCAGAAAAGGACCTATTTCAGTTTTTAATACCTAAGTGAATGAAAAAATATGTAGGTAGGTATGTTGTTGGTAAACCTTTATTATATAAATAAATGAAGGCGTCACAAACACGCTATACATTTTATACGTTATTTATGCCTAGTGATATTAGTTTTAAAGGTGATTACTGTTCCTATTTTCGTAGGGTGTAGTACATACACCCTGTAGGCCACTGCAATTTACATTGTTAGTCATTTACATTAGAGACTTTAAGGTTAAAAATCTTTAGTTTTTTAAAGTGCGGAATACAACTGTCCGTTCCATCAATGTTAACCATTATGCGTATGCACTTCTTTTGTAAAATAGCCTATCCCTATACAACTTATCAATCATCCGAAAATCTGACAAAAAATCGGACGTGAGCGACCGCCCTTAGCCTATGGATGCTTTTTTTAACTCGTAGCAACTACGGCGTAGCAGCAGCGTAAAAGAATTGCTACGACATGGCTACGGCGTAGACTTGCTACGAAAACGTTTTGGTATCTCTTTACAAGGACTTAGATTTTATATTTTCTTTTAATAAGTTTTACGTAGGTAACGTTGTACCTTTCTACACGTACCTACACTTTATCAAGAATCAACCTAAATTTATTTAAGAAACAGCTTATTAGTTACATAAAACTACAAAGTAACCTATACAAAGAATGACCCTGTACTAATTCTCAGTTTGTTAGCCCGATTGTAATCTACCCCTCGCGTGCAAGCTATGCACTGATAAATTGGAGTTTATCTGTAATATGGAGCTTTCTTTTGCTGCTTTGTATTTATAACGATTGGCTCAAAACATTGTAGGCATCTTATCATACATTTTTGGACGACTTTACCCAGTAATAGGTAGGTATTTTATCAATTATGGAGGAGGTTCTTTGTCAGGCTTTTTGTTTTTTTATGTTCATAGATCTCTCTATCCGTTATGGAACGATTTTTAAAATTATGTTATAAAATCAATATCGTGCATAAGCTTTAGATGAACATCATGTATCCCTAGGGTAAAAACGCGCTAAGCCTACTTATTATTTACCTACTTCTTATTCTAAGCATGTATCGAAATCGCATTACATTTAGACTTAGATAGGAAAAATAATCTAGTACTTATTAGACACATAAGTGCTATAGGTACATTTAAATGTACTAATGGTTTATTTATCACTTCTTCCACTAGTGGACAAAAAACTATGTGATCGATAACACCTTATATCTTATTTATAAATACTATTTAACGGGTATTTACCTTATTTTTCCCGACGTTTCGACAGGCTAAACAAATAAATAGTATTTATAAATATGTGTTCAGATTGCGTAAGTTTAAAAATACCTTATATCTTGTTAATAATTACCACTTATAAAGCTGTTCGTTAATTTGACTCGTCTAAGTGATTCTGATGATGAGTCTATGTTTATCTGAGTTATCAAGTTATAATAAATCGTTTATTTTTGTGAAACAAAATATGGTATTAAAACTATCGGTTTACAAGTTGAGGGTAGTAGATACAAACAACTCAGTTATGAAGATTGTTGATATTTTCACCATAGCCTAGTTCGTTATCCAGCAGGGTGTACCGAGTGCAGATTAGGTTGGATCGGGAGACGAAATGTTAGAGTTCCTCTTACATCTAAGTGCTTATTTTGTAAACCTAAATAATGTTATGTAAAGGAGGTGGCTCAGGACCGCTATTTGTAGAGCCGTTTGGGGAAGGCCTATGTTCAACAGTGGACGTTTACGGGTTGTACATTTGTTGATGATGATGACCTACCTGTAGTTCAATAAAGTCTTCCTAATACCAACGTATTATGACTTTATTTACTAGTTTTAATACAGGTTCTTCGAACCTACTCCAGGCACCAGTCTTCACAAAACAGGTTTTGCCAACACCTACCTATTATAGTACCTAATTAATCTTGTATCTATACTAGTGGTCAAACGTTTTGTGAAGATAAATAAATAAATAAACTTTTTTTATTTAACTGCAGGCTTTTTTTTAAAGTACGGTAATTATTTTAGAGAAATATATTATTTACCATAATTATCATCATTAGTCATCATCATTAACAGCCCGTATACGTCCACTGCTGAACATAGACTTTATTCAACTGCAGGTGGTGTCTACACAACTCGATAGTTTCCACTAGAGGCAATGCGTAAAATTTTAAGGAGAACCCTTGGATCCTGAAATACAATCTAGTCTAGCTTTAGAACCTTACGGATTCAAAATTGTACTGGAACTCGGTAATTGTGTCCAATTAATGATTTTATGTTTTATGTTTATGGTAGTTCGACGCGGGTTGGCGTGAGATAATTTTTTTTGTGTTTTTAATTTTTTTTCTGCGTTCTACAAGAAATAATGCTAGCGGAAAAGTCATTCTAAGCAAATCGTAAACCATTTTCTAATACATGATAAAACCAACTATGTGTCATTTGTATGAAGATTATCCCAAATACCATATTTGGGATAATCTTGATTTTTAGCACAAAATCTCATATTTTCCCAAATGCTCCAAAATACCAGTGGATCGAAGTTGTTTTACCATGAGTTCATAGAAAATGGTTTACGATTTACTTTTCCGCTAGTTTTATTTCAGAAAAAAATTGAATCTCGCGCCAACCCACCTTATCAATACATATTTAGGTCTCTAAGCTACAATAAAAACTATGTCAAGCTCGTTTCACAACGGAAAACATGAGTGAAAATACTCAAAGAATTCACGCAAGGAATATGCGACTAAAGGCATTTCCCGGCCACCAGCTATTACCACGATAATTCACCTAATGCTATAGGTATTTAGGGGTTGTTGAGTCAGGGTTGCCAGGTATATAATTTTGACATTATTTATCCACTAGTAAGTACTTACATCTAAAGTACACATTAAATACTATTAAACGTTAAATTACAACTTTTAACCTAAGGGCAACGAATGAACTTTCTTAATTTTTTTGTTCTGAGTAGATTGAAAAATTAGCATCATTTTACCTACGTTCTGGGTAGCGCCTACTTCGATAGATATCTCCGTATCTCCCTAAGGACTAAGGTACTTAAAAAGAGAGATGTGGCTTTTCTGGCAACACTCGAAATTAAAGCGGTTCGCCCCGGGCCCATCTATAGGAATCTACCCACTACTACGATAATCTATGCCCGGGGGCCGCCACTACCTCGTGAACTGTTGGGGCTCCAGTACAAACTGCTACGTCATCTAGGCCACTCAGCACGCAGACACGCATGTAGGCCATACACGTTCAAGACTAACCCACAAGTATGCATGATATTTATTCAAATGAGGTTTAATAATTATAAATCTTTTTTATTATAAAAAACCCTATTTATTTCTTAAAACTGCATAGAGAAAATTGTTCCGATAAATTAGCTCACCCCGATAAAAAATTTCATTGCTTAATAATAATTTCTCTAAAATAGTTACCGTACCTAGTTCTTAAAAAAAAAAATTTTTTTTATTATCTCAATAGCCTATAATGGTCCACTGTTGGACGCATTGCAGGCCTCCCCCTGATAATCGCCTGATTGGTTTTTATCTCATTCGGAGTGATGCCCATAATCCTCACGCCTCACAGGTTTGGGGGTTGGGGATCGCCGTTCGGTGATGGATCTATTGTAGATCTGCAAAAGGCCCTACTGCCCGGCCCCCGGTGTTCGTTCCTTAGTCTTTTACGACACCCACGGGAAGAGTGGTGGTACAAATTCTAAGCCACACAGCTATATTTTTTATAATCAGTCGTTTCTTGTTTTGATATGTGACTTGCCATCATGCATACTTGTGGGTAGACATGAACGAGTGTGGCCTGCAGGGCGCGGGCGGGCGGTAGGTGCGGGCGCGCGGGGCGCGATCCGGCGGCGGAGGCGGCGCAGTGCGGAGGTATCGACTGGCGGCAGAGCGCGGTCGGCAGCGGCATGGGTGGCGGCGTCCTGCTGGCGCTGCTCGCCGCCGGCGCCGCGGATCCCAACGCGACCGACTTTTACTACGACGAGCTCGCCCCGCCGTCGCCGTCCCCCACCGAGCTCGCGCGTACGCCCCTTTTCCCCCCTGACATCTTCACGGAAGATCAGCGGCGCTCGGGGGCGGTCATCTTCCACGTGATGGGCATGGGGTATATGTTCGTGGCGCTCGCGATCGTCTGTGATGAGTTCTTCGTGCCCGCGCTTGACGTTATCATAGAGCGGCTCGCGATCCGCGACGATGTGGCCGGCGCTACGTTCATGGCCGCCGGGGGCTCCGCGCCGGAACTGTTCACCTCCATCATCGGCGTGTTCGTCTCTTTCGACGACGTGGGGATCGGGACGATCGTAGGCTCCGCGGTCTTCAACATTCTCTTCGTGATAGGTGCCTGCGCGCTTTTTTCCCGGACGACGCTGACGCTGACCTGGTGGCCGCTGTTCCGTGACTGCTCCTTCTACTCCATCAGCCTTTTGGTTCTCATCTACTGCTTCAAGGACAGCCACATATACTGGCAGGAGGCGCTCTGGTTGTTCAGCTTGTACGGAGCATACGTTCTCTTCATGCGATGGAACCAGCAAGTGGAGCGCGCGGTTAAGAAGCTCATCTACAAGAATAAGGTGACGCGCGTCAGGAGTACTGATCAGCTGATGCCAACGGTGAGCTCGCCCGCTACTCGCTTGCATGCCTCGCGCCACGCCAGATGCACCAGCAAGCAAGGTACCGAACGAAAGCAAACTAGACTTTATTATAACTTGCATAAAATCTATCTTGAAGGAAACTCGAAGGGCTTTTTTACCTTGCTTGCTGTAACCTAGAGCCACGCGTGATATCGCGAGACGCACCTGTGCCGTATCCAACTCACACAAACAACGTAGGTACCAGTTTACGCGCGGCTGAGGTGTGGTGCTACGGTAAACTTGGCACGGATTTGGCGTAGGCTGCTTATCTAATTCAGAGTTTTTGGAATAGGTATTGTAAGATAATTTCACAAAACAGGACTTTCTCGTATATCAATATATTTCTTTTACTATTGCTATGTCAAAAGCTTATGTTATAACAAAAAAATCCTGATGTTAATGGTATGCTTCTACGCCAAATGTCGGCCAAACCTAACGATAAATATAAAATAGCCTGCAATATTCTCCCCTGTCTGAAAATCCCTAAAAATCCCTTAATGTCCTCGTAAAATCATAATTTCATCATGCATCAATAGATAAACGATCAGCAATCATGTAGACCTTCATTCATTATTCAAAAGCCATAGACAATAGAATTTGTATTCCATTCTCGGATGGATCGAATTGAAATTCGAATTCTCTTGGTTTATGCAGGTTTATTTCCTTTCGCGTTATCAAGAACCGAATTTGAATATCAATTTTCATTTGTAGATTTATAGGTAGGTACTTGTTATGGGTAAAAGTAACCCAATAGGATTTGAGTATTATAAATCAGGATCTCGTATTAGAAAAACGTTTATCTTTCTACGTTTAAATCAAACGTAACATACGAAATTTCATTCCGTTTAATTATCTCATTAGAGACGAAAGACGAGGGAATCACCAAGGCGCTTCAGGAAAAACCAATTCGTACGATAAAATTAGCCGTAAGAACGGAAAAATAGGGCTTAATTTAGAAAAGGTTTAACGATTACTCAAGGAACCCGTTACTCGAGAAAGAAAACTTAATTACTGAGTACTCTTCGGTAAACGGCCATTTTAAGAGAACGGTAGGTAACTAAAGTAAGGGAAAAGTCCGGTAACAAAATGGGAGCACATTAAATGATTTTGCTAAAAAAACTGTGATTTTGCTGATTCTTTCATTTTTGTAGTATTATTATTAGTATTATTTGGTATTTATCCCGAAGCACAGATATAATACAACTTTACTAGTACGAAGACAAGTAATCATAAACTGTTTTTTCCGAGGGATTATTTTGTCAATTTGAAACGCATTTATTGAGTCGCGTAAAACTAATAAACAAAAACACTGTACATATCGAAATTAAGGCTGATAAAGTCGAAATAAATTAAATTTCTTAGTTTTCAGTTTTTGTGAAACTGAAAACTAAGAAATTTAATTTAAATGATGTTTTCGGTTATTAAAAAAAAACGTCGACTTCGTTTTGTTGTGCAAAATACAATATGGTGATCAATGTTGAAACTCATGGCAATAGCAACCCGTTATTAACGTAGCGAATAACGGTGCGTGACATAGTTACGTGTACGTTTGATTTGATTTTAACGATACCGTGCCTATCGTACATAAATAAATAAACTTTAGGTAATAATGTTTACTAAATTGTGTCACAGGGGTTTTCTTCATGTTATGCAATAGTAAGGTACCTATCGAATTCCGTAAACTTCGTCGCGTTTGAAAAAAACTAAAACCGAATCCGTTCGTAATCGGTTTTTGATTTACAACGCCACAGACACACAAACTCACGTCAAAAACCTCTTTATTGTCGGAAGCTAAATACCAGAAGGTAGTCGATTAAGTAATATTTTTTATCGATAACTTCATCTTCATCAGATTATATTATACATATTTTTAACAAATATTCATATCGAACGATATAATCTTAAATAAAAATAACGCAAAAACGTACTTCATAAAACGTAAACGCAATCCCAAAAGCTACGAACTTTGCTACACAATGCTACGATAATCGCTACGACGTGCTACGACAATCGCTACGAGCGACGTAACGGCGCTACGGAGCTACGAATTATAGCTACGATGCCGACGTAAGACCATGCGCACACTGAATCCTTAGTATGGCTGTGCATTATGTGCACAGATTACGAATACTATTTCAAGGGTAGAATATATAAAATTACGTGTCATCGAATGCGTAACAAATTGAAATTATTTGAAATGAATGCTTCTACTTCAATAATGTACGCAATGTATGACGAACAATTCCCGGGCTTGGCCTACTGGGTACGTACATTAAAATATAAGGACACTTAAGTATTATAAGGATACTCTAGTTTATGTCGACCGTAAAAACTTGGTTCCTTTATGAGTAGTTATGGGTTTTATCTCAGACGAAATACTGACAATGTATTAATGAGATAATGGTTTTTTTTTGTTTAAGTTCATAAAATAACAAAAAAAAACAAGATTTTATTATTTTTTATGCTATACCACGCATAACTTTTTACAGTAGTCCGATTTCGATAATTCTTTTTCACTGTTGTATAGAGAATGGTCCCGAAATGGTCCCATATACACATTTTATTCCCGAGGGATTAGTATTTATCCCGTAAAACTTAAAAAAACCACCTAGCAACCACCTAATGTGATAGTTCGAGATATAGATGAATACTTTTTACCGAAATTTGAAGTCGGTTTATAGTTTTTTAAAACAAGCCAAATTATTTAAGTAACATGCATACCTATACCTTATTGTATAGTGACAGCATAAAAAATGCCTTGCTACCAGTGTGTCACTCCCCTTATACCTCCCGGTACCACGCTGGCTATTAAAATGATGCATTGTATGGTTGCCAACAGAAATGGCTTCGGATTTCGGAATTATACGCGCGCTCCGCTTTGAAGTAAGATATGTTTCTACGTAATGGCACCTCTGTTACGTAGTTTTGGATAGGATAGATAAAGGTGGCTACTGACTGACGGTACAGGACGTATAATTTGTCAAAATAAGTTAGGACTAGTTTTTGCTCGCGGCACGCGTTGTTTTTATGGAAACGCTAGATTATTTCATTCCATGGGAACTGATTAATAAATACATATAAATAAAATAAATAAATAATGCCGGACCATTCACACAGAATTATCTAGCCCCAAGCTAAGCAGAGCTTGTGTTATGGGTACTAGATAACTGATATACATAATATAATACAATACATAGATAGTTTTTTTTTGTTTTACCTACATAGAAAATGACGAGAACACTGAACAATTGTGTGCAGATTGAGGAAAATCATTTAGTCACTGTACAATTTATCTTAAGATGAACGAGTTTAAGTTTACATTTGTATGCACATTTTTGTGCTGGGTGTGCCTTTTATACACAGCCAAATAACCGCAATACCCGAAAAATTCAGAAACGGCATGAATTTAGCATGAGAACTGCAACGGAGGTCCCTAGCGTACCTTAAATATGGCGCTTTGTGGTAGCTCGGAGAATTTAGCGGAGCTAGTTCCGTTTTAAAGTTAACTTTGTCTGTTGGTATGAATGAGGTACAGTTTGTGGGTGTTTGTAGCTGCAAGCTTATCGATTTGAACCAGCAAAAGATATTCACCATATTAGCCCACACGTCCTGGATATAGACGCCACAAATAGCAGCCCTGAGCCACTTTCATCCATCGACTCCTTGCGACCGCTACGATGTCGTCGGTCCATCTAGTTTACCAACACTCCGTTTCACGTTGCATCGCGGTCGTCACTCGAGAACATTGACTCGCCAGCGATTATCAGTTCTGAGAGCTATGTGAGTAAAGATTTCACCTGCCCACTGCCACTTCAGAGTAGGATATTATTTTGATATATATAATATGATGGCATAGCATTATCACTGGCCTTTTTCTACAGACTCTTCTGTGACGGTGGTTTTATAAAAGGTTTTCGTTTACGAAAATCAATGAGTTGGTTAAAAAAATATTTCTAAACTAAAGCGATTTGAACACGTAACTATTAGTACTATTAACGGGTATTTATCATGTCATCCTCCTGGGACCACATAAACCTGTCGAAATGTCGGAAAAATTGGTAAATGTACGCGATAAATACCCGTTAGGTAGTACTAAAAATTAATTAAAATAATTAGCTTAGGTCCACAAGACAACAGACTCGCAACTCATTTGCGATTTCTAAAAAAAGGTAAAGGTTTCTGGTTCATTTCAATACTTAACCTTATAGTAATAGATTCTACGAAAATTCTGTGCAGGGCATCTACTCTTCAAATTACCACCCAAAAGGAGAAGCTTTAAAATTTGCTCAAATACTCAACCCCGTACAGCGTATATACAACAGCAGTTTACATACATGTCAAACTATCTATACAATAAAATTAATAAACAGCTGAGTATACACGAAATTACTTACTCAGAATGTAAATTTAAAACGACTAATTGGCTCCTAACTCTAGATTATGATCAAACAGAAGATTTCTTACTCTTTGTCAGATAGTTTCTTTTTTAAACCACTATCTTAACTTATCTATCATTATGTATTATGAAATATATCCTACCTAATCTAATATATTTTATTACTAAAGAAAATACAATAATAATTACAACTAATATTTACACTTAAATCTATTTTCTAAAAATCTAAGCCGTCACCAGAAGGCAAAGTGCCCAGAATGCTGGCAGCATTGCCACGTTGAATGGCAATGCTAATTCGTTGACCGAAATAAAAGCCAGCATTCCGATCACCTGTGGACTCTATTAGGAGTTTTGCTAGATCTTTGTATATTCCATGTGCCCCAGGACCCCAAGGACCTAGGGTTTCCACCCCAAACGGCTCGAATAGGTAACCTCGGTCGAGATTAGCGTATTTCCGCCGTTTGAGGGACTCCGCTGATGTTGCTGCGGAGCCGGCCCTTACTGATGTCCCTGCAAGATGAGAAGGTGCTAGGGTATCTACACAAGTGGCATCCCAAACTAAAGGCCGACCCATTTTCCAAGGAATCAGAGTCATACCGTCAGGCCTTTTACCATCATCTCGCATTAGGCCACGTGGTTCGAGAGTAGCTGCCATACTGACGCTGGTAAAAGCCCGACGGATGATGTCATTAATTGAACTATGACGGGACACACGTCCTGCACTAGAGACACATGCCAGTGCATGGTGACCGAACTTATCAACGGTTTCACCGCACTGGCAACGGTGTGCAACTAGACAGGGAGAACCTAAACGCAAAGAGGTGGCCACCCGAAATGTGTTATTGTCTAAAAGGGTACCTAGATTTTTAGAAGGCAAAACATATAACCAAAGTCCTGATTCCCACTCGGAAACGGCAAGTAAACGAGCGCGTTCTGATGAGCTGGTAGACGTATTAATAAGGTTTTTCCGTACCAACTCACATAGCGGCTCATCCCACAGTCTCTGAGAAGAAAGAACTTTGGGCATATTAGTGCTAGGACAGGCTATTTTCCAAGACGCTAATGATTCATCGAAACCTGTTATTTGACAATTTTGTGAACATTTATCCAAAATTTTATGAATCAGATCCTTTGTACCATGAACTGAAGACAAAAAAGCTGGGAGTGAAACACTAGAAATTTCGCGGACACCTAGACCCCCCAATCTGATAGGAAGAGTGGCCTGGTGCCACGCTCTGTCATCTAAAGGTATATTAAAAATTTTGATTAATGTGTCGCGCATGATGCTGTCCAACTGCTGTGTAAGTTGAGGATATTTCCAGAGTTGGGAGCATCGTAAAAAGTAAGTGAATTTGGGAACAAAAAGGCAAAAACGTAAAATAACAAAAGCCACGTGAACATTGATGTTTTGCAATTTATCGGAAAACGAAAGGAACTTTTGAATTTTTTCATTTATAAAATCAGGCAAAGACTCATCCATGATCGGAGATCCTAAGAGGCAAAGCGAAGATTTATCTATCAACTTCAGGTTTGGGGCTAAACTTTCGAAGCGACTCTTTATATTTAAAAAATTAGGAGAAGTCGTTGCCGTTTCTGGAACATAAAGTTCACACTTTGCAAAGTTCAGCTCCAAGCCTATAAGCTTAAATTCTTCTATCAAAACACGTAAATCTTCCAAAATCGTGTCTTCTTCGCCTCCTAGAGTACCATCATCCAGATACCAAACATTAAATTTTGACTCTAAACGTTTTATAATGGGATGTATCGCGAGACTGAAAATAGCCGGTCCTAAAGGATCGCCCTGCTGACAACCAACCTCAGAGGACAATAACTTATCTTTATATACTAATTTTGAAGGTGTACCGTAACATTGCCAAAGAAAGGGGTAAACATCAGGTAATTTATCTTTTATTTGTGTCAGAAGGGCGCCCCGGTCTACAGAGTTGAAAGCATTTTTAACATCCACCTTCAACAAAAAATCGTTTGTGTGGTAAGACACAAACGATCGAAGTGAGTGTACCGCAGCTTCACAACCACCTAATCTAATTATATTTATATAGCACACATTACCATATATAAAAAAAGCATAACACACATCTGCATGAGCTCCTGTTGCCCGGACTCTCAAGAGACCGGTGTCCTCAGGAGCACTTGTCACGAACACACACACAGTACAGTACACACACGCACTCACGCACACTCAAGGTGTCTCCTGTTGAAATGAAATGAAATGAATTTATTGTTCAAACTGTGTACAAAAAGGTCTTATATGCTAGGCTGGATCAACAGTTTATCCATTAATTATGGACGTACAATAATTATTTAACTTACATATCTAGGTAATTGAGTGATTATAAAATTCTTTAATGTCATAAAAACATTTATCTAATAGCCACCTACGAAGTTTTGTCTTAAATTTACTTGTAGGCAGTTCTCTTATTTCTCTAGGAATTTTGTTGTACACTTTTACAGTCATGATAGAGCAATTTTTCCCACTCAGTGCAGTTTTATGTGAGGGTAATATAAGTCTAGTGGGGTCTCAAAATCTAAAATCTCAATTATTAATCTAAAATTATAATATTTTCTACACTATGTTTAAACTAATTTATTTATATTTAAACGTTAGCTTGATATAAGTTTTATGTAAAGAACCCATGGAAGGAGATCCCCAAGATACAGGTTTATCCTAGTTTGGGGATCAATGATTGTAATAGTTTTAAGTCTTAAATCTTTTCAATAAAAATATTTTCATTTTTCATTTTCATTTTTCAAATCCATTAACGAAGTTTCTTTTTCGTTTTCGTAAATTTCATACTCTAACTGCTTTCGTTTTGAGTTCCAAACGAAATAAAAGACGACCATGTAATAAACTGAAATATATGAGTAGATATAAATGTTATAAACCACTTATTTCCCGTAAGCCAGTTTGCTGACCGCATCAAAAACATGCAGCCGCTGCAGCTCACTAATTACCACTTAGTCCAGCGAATCGTCGTTTTATTCCCGAGTAATAAATTCCAGATGGTAACGCCACTGAAATTGTGCTCTAAATTGTATTTTCCTTTATCTTCCGCTTATCCACTTTCGAGTTGCAATCTGGGTGCAATACTCTAGTTATACTTTAGTGTAATAGGTTTCTGAATTTTGCACGGGCAGTAAGGATTTCACACTAATTTATAAATCAGTTGAATTACCTGTAGATTGTTTGCAACAGTATACAGTTAGCTCGATTGTTTCAATTGTAAATACTAGTATAGATAAATACTATTATTATTATTATTATTGAATAATAGACGAGCAGCTGAGAGCTGATATGTCTATGTCACAGTGCTTTTAGTATTTTCACTACACTTGATTGTCTCGTATGATGGTCAGATGGTGCGTTCGTAACCAGTGGTCGAGTCTGTTTTTGAAGCTGTTCACAAAGGGAGCTGTTATGACATCTTCAGGAAGCCTGTTCCAATTGTGCACCACTCGATTACACAGGAAGTGATGAGCAATGTTCGTGTTTGCTGGCGTACGAGTAACTCTAAGACTATGGCCTCGAGCAGATCTGAGTGGTACCTTCGGGGTATATATTTTGTGTATGTCAGGCAGGTTGTAGGTGTGCGATAGAATTTTGAAGGTTTCAATCAGGTCACCACGGAGGCGTCTTTCCTCCAGAGTAGTAAGGCGTAGAGCAGCTAGTCGCTCTGGGTAAGGCATCCGGCGAAGGCTTATGGGGATTTTTGTGGCTTTTCTTTGTACACTCTCCAGAAGGTTTATGTCCTTTTGAAAGTAGGGGCTCCATATTTGAAAACCATATTCTAACAGAGGTCTAATATATGTTTTATAGATTTTTAGGAATACCTCCACCGTGATTGTTTGGAAAGCTCTAAAAAAAGCTCTATTAAATATAATAATTTAATTTGTTTCTTTATTTGATTGTAATTTTTATTTATTATCTACATCAGTTTCAAAATTAATTTGGCAAATATTTTCGAATTAAGTAAAATTTTCGGATTCAATTTCAAACCATTTCAATAGTGAGCACAATGGCTTCTCATAACATAAAAATATTGCTGACACTGTTCGACCAGAACCTACTCGTAGAATAAAGGCCAAAGTTTTATTTATTGAATTCACTGCATCTGCTTCAAGGCACTTTGGCTGCGAGCCAAACAGTTGCTAAAGCCCATGGGCCAACAGTGACCATAAAAAGAGGTTTCTGTGAGCTCTTCCTTCCACTCTCTTTAATTAGAAACGTTTGTTTTTCTGCTAATTATAATCATGTTGGGACGAACCACATTGTTTATGAAAAGGAATATTTTCTTTTCATGTTTTCAATTATTTAGCATTTTCCCACTAATTAGATCCCTGTTTAACAACCGGGTTATGTAAGTAGCATATTCTTAGATCCTTATTGGTAGAAACAAAAACTTCTTTTTCGTCGTATAAAAAAATTCAAATATTTTAATTATCTAAATTTCAACGAAGGGCTGAAAAATACCTAGAGACAGTGGATTGAAATATGGAGGTCAAAGCTGAATATTCATTTCTTTCAAGACGATTCGACTTATATTTTCGCGAGGGTTTCTTAACTTAAAATTTTGGTAACTCATTACTACTAGCAATTGATTTAAATTGATAGAGATAGTAATACATTTATTGACACAACAGTGATACAGCACAGAACAGAAAGGAGGAAATTTATGTACAATAGTAGGTAGGTAGACTTATATTAAACTAGCGGTCCGTCCCGGCTTCGCACGGGTATATAAATAGCCTATGTTACTCAGTGATAATGTAGCTTTCTCACGGCATAAGAATTATTGAGATCGGTCCATTAATTATTAAGTTTATCCGTTACATACAAATTAGAAATATTTCCTCTAATATAGTAGTGTAGATGTACACGACCATCGAATTTGCTGATCTGTCAAGGTTGTATACCACACGCGGGGCGCCCGGTATGCATTCGCACTACGTGTGGCTTATTGAGTGGACGTGCGTCACTAAACAAATCGGTGTATTATTAGCATTAAATAATTACCCTTACCTTATATAATACAGTACCTTACCTACCTACTCACCTACAGACTAGATATAGGAACAAGATAGATATAAGCTAGTTAAGTAAGTGTGTAGGCAAGGCTTGGTTGTGGGTAAGTCAACCTTGGATCGTATGTGCTCTGAACTGTAACGGTGCAGGCCAAAAGGCGATATTAGTAATGGTCAGCCCTACCTTGTATAGATTCTAATCTTAATGCGCTAGGTCTGAGATCACAATTTCTGAACCATTGATCCAGAAAAATCTAGATAAATTTTAAGCTGGGATTCCACCGCGATCGGAGCGGCTTTAACTAGCTCTTGCTAGTTAAACGGGGCCCGCTCCGCTACAAGGTCGCTAAGTACACAGTTTACTCTTGTAAACTGTGTACTTGTATGAAAAAAAACCATCTGACGCGTTGCTGACGTCTTGCTTAGATAGGTATTTTTTCATTTTGTAGTTGGCGTCGTTTTTCTTCTACAACAACGCGGACTACATTTTGTTAGAACTTATCGTAGAAGGTTTTTTCGCGGAATTGTTACTAAATATTTTCATCCTTATATTTTGTATAGTTGTATATTTTCACCAGCAAATAGTCGAACGGTGACACTGAGCGAGCAGAAAGATAGTAAAGCGGAAAGGAGTGAGCGAGCAGAACACGTGGAAATAAACTACACCCTCTTATCTCTCTTTTCCCGCTCGCTCATTACCCTTTCTCGATGGAAACCTGGCTTGAAGCTTCGGCCTAACCTGTGCGTCAAACACGCAGGATGCGGGACGCGGGTTCGCGAAGCGGGAGTGTCAATAACGTGAAACTTTTCCCTTATGGGGACAACTTATGACTCCGTTTTGTGAAAAGGATAGGATTTCGAGTTCATAGGAGCGGGACAAAGCAGAGCGGCGTAAGCCCAAACATCAAATTTGCTTATTATCTATTAATTACGAGATTTATTTTCAAAAATAAGGCAATGGTTTTTTTCCTAAGCGTTAGGTTTTTCCGATACTTCACTTGTTCAAACTTGGCTTTATATTTTACTTTTGGGTCAGCATACGGCGCGTTCACACGTCACTGAGTCTTCTGCTAGAGTTGCCTGAATATTAAAAGGCGCTATTTTCACTGCCTTTGACATCATAACCTTCGTTCTATTTGGTGAAAATATTATAATTGAGTTAAACAAGTTATGGTGGTCCATTCCAATTAATACAGGGATGATGCTGGACTCACAATGAAATGTTCTTAAAAATAAATAAATGCTACAGCTTTTGAAAAATGGTATATTCATGGAGCCTACTCAATGACGTTACCATAGCGTTTTTGTAAAAACAACACTGACGAGAAATTTTTGTGAAGTTTAGAGCCTCTAGGTTTGGCACCTGAGAGTTGGCAGGGCGCCAGTGGACGCGGTTACGTCTGACGACTAGGTATTGAATATCATTCAACATAGGCATCAGCCTATGTTGAATGATGCATCAGCATTGATCACGATACGAACTTTACATAAGGGATGAAATCTTTTGTCTTGTTATACTCGTACTACTGACAAGACAGTAGAGTGAAAAGATTCTTCTAAATATGAAGTAATTAGTAGTAAGGGGTTATGTTTACCGACCTCTGTGGCGTTGTGGGCGAAGGCCTGCCTGCGACGCAGGAGGATGCGGGTTCGATTCCCGCCCCGAGTTGGGTCTAACGACAGTAGAGTCGTCTACGTCGTCTCTTACGTCTCTGGGACCTCTGTCCCAGAGATTTTCGACGAGGTGTGTATTCGATTTCGATTTCGATTTATTCGATTTCGTTGCTTAGTTGGTTGGAGCACTCCCGTACTGAGGCGTCAAGTCCAGGTTCGAAAATTTTTGGGACATTATGAAATTTTCATAGAAAATTGCCCCAGTGCGAGTTACGCACTATAATAGCAAAAACCTAAGGATATGTTTGATATAAAAAAAATACTACCAACGTTCTTTTACTGCAAAATATTTCTCGTAGAGCTTTGAGAATACAACAAACGAAACTATCAAACAAGTGTGTTGAAGTGCAACTGGAGGAAGAAGAGAAGAAGTGCATTGTTTACCTGTAGGAAAACTGTCACTTTAATACTGTCAATCTGAGTTTCTACCTTATATTCATACACATAAAGATGCTCTTCATTTGACGTTGACTTAACTAATGAATTTAACTTCCAGCGAAAATTATAAATCGCTTATTATGTAAAGCAAAGTTATTCTATACCGTAATTAATTAACATGCATTGGTGTAAATACGCCCTAAGCGTTAGGTTGGCAATTTGCCATTGGTCATTTATCTCAGAGCCTGGCTGCGTTTGACAGCCTTTAAAAATAATTCGGGAAAATAATCAGTATTGTCAGCCTTCATTCGTACCCGGCGTTGGTACCTAAAATATGAGATTGAGATAATATGGTATTTTATTCTATATGATAAACAATTAGAATACATACATACATTAATGAGATAGATTAGGCAAAAAGCAATCGGAAAATGTTCATTTTAGTTCATAAAATAAGAAAATTAATTTAAAATTAAATATTTTTTTTTCGTTTTTTTATATTTTTTATAAACCCCGTGAAATAGTAGTCGCAATGATGTTATGCCAAACGGCTGTGTAGGCAAACTAAAAAAGATCAACTGACATCAGCGCATTTGTTCAGGACTCACATTCAACTGACGTCATGAACACAGAGGACTATGGCGTCCACAGCCTCCAGCGTTTTCGTCAAGTTACGCGCGCAACTTGAAAATTTAAATAAAAAAAAATTAATGCCTTTTAAGGGCACTTATCGATTGAATAAAATTTGTTTATTTTTTATTAGTTCATTAGCACTATAGAACCTAATTGAAACAGTTAAAAAAAAGATATTTTTACCCAATTATCTGTCATTCTGTTTCAGAGCCCCGAGTCCATTTGACGATAGTATGGAGACGTGGTCGTGACAAAAAAATAGACAATTTTATAAGATTTAACAAAGGAAAATCGAAATAAAAGCTATCTCCACGAGCCTACGGCTTACGTCAATTCACAGCGTCACCTCTAAAAATTGTGCGATAACTACATAATACTTTATTTGTATTTTTATTCAAATTCAAAACATACGAACCTATACTACCCAAGATTTTGTACAATGCAGTCATTTTACGGCCTTGCTAACTACTATTTTACGTCCGTTGTTAATAAACACCGGCCCAAGTGTAGACAGCGGCAACTCAAGTTTTACTTTGAAACTAGTCTTCATATCCGAGGCACTGCAGTATCGTGCTCCATTTCCAAGAACATTTAGGGCTATTCTTCTATCTAGGGCTGCAGCCCAGGGTTGGCACTTGGCAGCGGGCCAGCGATTTATCTACGGGTCGACTGCGTTTGACAGGCGGTTAAATAACATTGAACGTGGACGCTATCAACCGTTATCGATAATGTTTGCAGGCAGTTGATACATTGTATGTTACGTAGGTGTGGAAAAATGTTTGTTTGAGGTTTAGGACAACCCTGTGGGGGACTTGTTTTGTGTTTTTTTAAACCCACGCTGGACTGAGTTGGTATAAGTCCAAATTGTATACTTTTCAGACCGGTTCTATACAGTGATCAAATAAGTAGTGTTTGTTTGTACACCTAATTTGTAGAGAAAAAGAATAATTCAAATGTAAAATTTATTTAATGTTTATGTGGGGCGAGAAAGATTTGATATTTTTTTATAGCATTGTGCATGTTCAACTAAACAAAACACACTTATCAACCGACGACGTCAAAAAAATAAGGTGATTTTATTTTACTATAAAAACTATCGTAGTTTGACGAATTCATTACGGATGTACACACATCAACATTGTCTAGGGATATTCAACATTTTGTTGATTTTTATAAAAACTGAAAATAATTTCTTTAGAAAACTAGGTATGGCCAGAATCTTTATTTTGTGTTGTTTATTAATAATAATAATAAAACAACTGTTTGATATTATTTTTGATAAAAACTTAAGTAGAAACAAAATCTCGAAAATTCTAAAAATTTACAAGGTTCGGTAAATTGTGTTAAAACTATTTTTACGTTGCCATGACTTTATTAAATTACCTTTTTACAATTAAATAATCGGTGTTACCTCCCCTGACGTTGATAACACATCTGCACCGATTATTTATACTCAAAATTAGGGTGTCAAAGTCTCGCTGGGGTATGCGCTCCCATGTTCTTTTTAAATGGCAATAAAGTTGGTCTTCTGTGGTCAAATATGACGGCAAATTGCTGAAAGCCCTTCGCCGCAACATGTCTCAAGCGTGTTCAATTGGGTTTAAGTCGGGTGGCTGTGCAGGCCAGTCCAAAACCGCGATATTTTGTTCCTGAAGGGCAGCTGACACTAAACGCGCCCTGTGTGGAGGGGCATTATCATGCATCAGCTGAAATTCCTGGCCAATTTGAACTCTATGAGGGATGATCACAGGTTCTACGACCTCGTTCCGGTATTTTAGGGCAGTCATGCTGCCTCTTATCCAAATGAGCTCGGTTCGCGCGCCAATACGAATTCCCACCCAAACCATGATTGTCCCACCTCGGTACGAATGGACCTCTTGTGGCTGCTGGAGGCGACTTTCTCTGCCTGGAACTCTCCAAACACGTGTTCTTCGTGAATCGGGGTGGAATCCAAACCGAGACTCATCAGTAAAGAGAACCATTGTCCATTGGCCATTGTTCCATAACAAATGTTCTTGACCCCAAAGAAGTCGCCTTCCGCGATTGCCTCGTCGTGGAGCTGGGACACGAAGTGGCCTACGAGAATGAAGATCGACTTCATGTAGCCTTCTTCTGACGGTTTGGTCGCTGACTGACAGCTGATGGTCTGACTGAAGCCTTTGCACTAACTGCTTTGCTGTGAGATCGGGTTCCCTCCTGGCGGAATTTTGGAGAAAACGATCCTGTCTAGGGGTGGTTACTCGTTTTTTTTTCAGTGTGGCACTCTCTTACATCCCCAGTAATACGATAACGTGACCACAATCGAGAAATTACGTTTTGATTGGTGTTTAGGGTATTGGCAACCACGCGTTGGATAGCACCGGCTTGTAACATGCCTATCGCTCTTATCATTTCTTTTCTGCTTAAATGTCGACGTTCCATGACATTACGAATATCACATGATCCGTTAAAATAAAAAATTACTTAGATAGCACTTATTGATAATTAAATAAAAGTTAAATAATCTTAGGCAAAATTTACGTTGTTTAAATTAAATCCCCATTCTATCTTTTGTTTAGGGTTCTATTTTTTTTTTACAAAATTTGGAAAAGGGAAGAAAAGAGGTTTAATTCCATATATAAACTTTTTCTGAAAAGCAAATATTTTGTAAGCAAATCATTTCAAAATGAAATATCCCTAGACAATGTTGATGTGTGTAATCGGGTTAACTATGAACCTTATAATGTTCTGAAGAACAACAACGTTTCATCCCTTAACGAGGGACTTCTTCAGGGTGAGTCTTCTTCAGGTTTCTTGAGGGAAGGTGTTTCTATTCGATTATGATACTTTGCACTTTGCAATAAGGTCCATTATATGAAAACACCCAAAGCATAGATAAACAGGCAATTTTCCCAAAACCCACTCGAATCATGGAATAAATTACAGCTCGTAGGATTAACCCGGATAGGTAGGTTAGATGGGTGGCTACTGCAATGTCAACGTGGTAAGCCGCTTAGCCACAGCCCCGGGCAGGGATTTTGTAGCGTTTTACAGAAAAACATTTGAAAAGCTTTGCTCCTATTTTCAGCTGTATCTTCTCATATTTTTTGTTTCTAATTTAATGTAAGGTCCTTAAAAACTTCGGATTTATGTACATTAAAATAATGCGATCAATTAAAAGCTTTCTAACATTTTTTTATTTGGTAGAACATCTAATTCCTAATGAATTTTGAAATATTTAATGAAAATTTCGAAAAAAAAAATAGGAAAATAAGCATTTTTTCTCATAAATTGAGCTCATGACTTCTTACCCGACTTTTTTCTAACACAAATAGTATTGGATTTGGCGATCCCATCCCAAAAGCCACCCTGTATAGGTAAGGACCTCAGAACTCCTTATTAATTTAATTCTTAAAAATCACATCAGCAGGCTCATTCTATAAACTTATTCTGAACCTCACTAAGCTGAATCCGCAGTGAGTTTAAAGTTTGTATTCTGTTAAACTCGATAATGCTTGTAGCGCCTCGGTGGCCTGTGTGGTAACGAAATGAACTAGTTAAGTTGAGTGATATTTTGACATTTACGCTAAAGAATAACGTACAAAATGAGGTAATTGGTATTTTTTATGAGAATTCACAAATCATCTCGATACTTGAAACTCGAACTTACTTGTCAAATAAAACGTTACAAAGGAGCGATCGTTATTTGGTCACTTGAGTAAATTCGAGTTCGAATTCGAACTTTTAGTACATAATGAGTCTACTGACCCTTTTTTCAGTTGCTAGAGCAAGGTTTTATTCTAGGCATGCTCAAAACTTTTAATTATTTTCATGCTAATACATAACTTATCATTCTACTTCTGTTTCCAAGTATAATCACGTGGAAAACCTGCGTATTAACGACTTATATAACTAAACAATAATTGCTTTCGCCTAAGTTATTTCGGTACAGTGAATAGACTTATATTAAGTGACAAATCGGACAAGTCTGTGTGCGACAAGCTGTAATAAAGTGTCGGACAGACGAGGCAATTATCTTCGCCCAGTAAGAAGTGGCAGGATAATAGACGTTTTGTATGAGAGATATACAGGTAAGCAGATTAAATGAGAAATATGGTGGACAGAACAACGCGTGCATAGCAGCGGACAGTGACTAGTTTAGTCATAAAAATCTCACGTAACTATAAAGGAGCTGTAAATAATTTGATTCCGAATCCTACTTTCAAACAATTTTTAAGTTTTGCGGGATAAATACTAATCCCTCGGGATTTACGGGACCACCTCGGGATAGGAAAAAAAATTAACATTTGAATTTCGCACCCCGCGTCGAAGCACCTTAACACCTACTCTAAAATCTTTAAATATTAGCATATCTACAACCATCAAATAACACGATTCATATTTCAACCCAAACATTAGTTACCATTAAGACTCAAAGCGGGTTAAATCATAAACATATCATTTTCACTACACTACTTTCACTACCCTCTCGCAATCAGCTATACCGTTTTACCTACATAAGCACCTCTGAACATAAACTCCAAAACATACCGGTAGATTCTCCATACAATATGCAGACTACAGTATACCTACCTAACCCATGTTATCTAAATTATCTTCTAACCCCTAAGACTGTACTTCACACAGAAAACGTGCGATACGCGTTATGATTTTCTTCCGTATAATCTCACGAGTTTACAGTCGATTTCCACAAGCAGCTCGATAAAAAAATTCTCCAATGTGTAAAATCTTGAAATTATTTAAAAATGTCTATAAAATTCAAGGACCCGTTTTCAGAAAAGCCAAGCGGTGCAAAAAATATTTAATATTTAACATAATTTTCGCACCGCTTGCCTGAAAACCGGACCTTGAAATTTTTAGGAAGTTGTTAGATATAATAGATTTTGTGTCCGAATCGTTCAGCGTCATTTAAATAAAGCTAAAAACGAGTCTGTTTTCTGTGTGATGTAGCCTTTACAGAATGAATTGACTACCTACTTCATGATTTCAAAACTTGGTTTTCGGATCATTCTGCAACGGTAAAATCTATAGCCGAGCTCATTTGTGTTATTATAAATGCCCGCAGTTTGATCTGTAGCGGGAATTTCTATTTATCTAACTGTTTCTTGATAGTCTACGCTAGAAGAGGGAAAACTGCAAGATCTAGCTATAAACTTTATATTTTTACCCTTCGATAAAAGTAAAAAAAGGAAGATACGGTACGTTCTACCAGCGCTCACTCAAAAACTGTACCGTTTCACAGATGAAATAATGATAAGGTATCGGATTATCAGAAACTTTAAAGTTTGATGTATCTACTTACGCGGGAAACTATGTGATGCCTTGCGCTTTGTTTTTTGTTTTGGAGCTATTTGTACACCTGGTGAACGAACACGAGAGCATTGTCGTGGTGATTTAGTAGAAATTACACAAAATTATACCTCGTTGCAAGCACGCGAAACACAAATGCCACCGCCCGCGGCGCCGGTCCGACTATGACTGAGGTAAGGGAACATAGTTGAACCTAACTTGAGCCATTCACTTTCGATATGGTAATGCCTCATCTCCCTTTTTTTACTTTTATCGAAGTTTTTACCCATTAGTAAAGTAACTCTAGGTACTTTGAAATGGATAAATGACCAGTAATTATTTTAGCTAAAAACGATGGAGCGAAGTGAAAGAGAAGACGAGAAAAGTGAATCCCATCATCAGATACGAAAAATAATTGCTAGAGAGAGCAGTTATAGCATTGATTGAACTTGAAAGAACTTACTGATTTAAGATTAACATTACAATGGCGCTGGGTAAAAAGCGACAAATTAGTTTTTTTTGAAATATGCACCTTTTTTGTTAAAGCTTTGGAAACTGTCAGTATTTTATTTACCTTTCTGTGTCTTAGGTTTTTTTCTTAACGTGGTGATGTTAAAAAATTATCAATAGCATATTAACAAATACCATCATCAATTCACCTGGTCAAGAGTGGACGCATGTATTCATAGGATATACACGGCCGACTCATATTACCGCACGAAATCGAATTTGCGGAGCCGCAATTCGAGGTCCGCAGCGCGTCCGCGACAGTTTCGCATCTGTTCCGCATCTCGTACAACAGACAAGCGGCATCGCATCTACGGTACCGCGCGGTAGTATGAGAGCGCTCTAGTAGGTGCTGATGTGTCAAAATGATGTCACATTGCGACAAATATCTAACAAGATCTTGGTACCATATCGTACCGCATTTTTTAGTATTTTAGTGTATGGTTAGCAATGTTCTATTCGTTAAATTTTGTTGGTAAACCAGAGTAGTTTTAGAGTACAAAAGCATTTTATTTCTGAAAATCTACAAAACTATGAAAACTAGAGATTCTATTCTTTCATATGGGCTTTCTACCTACCATAAACTAATGCAGTTTCCCCTCCCTGGCACAGTCTATCATGTCTACCAGCTTAGGGTCGGTGCAAACGGCCACTTACAGTTGCGACCACTCGCTTTTTGTGTCTTGGTCACTTATCCAGATTAATGAAATCGCTTGAAGCACGCAAGAAGCAAGTAGTCGCCACAATCAGTGGCCCATTTGCGCTGACCCTTACTGACTGAAGCCTTCTTTCCAGCACCAGACTGCCGCTCAAACCTTGGTGAGTGTCTACATTGAGTCGCAAACACACATCGGGCGTGAGCGAGGCGTGAACAGAGCAACCCGCACTGTCCATAATGTAACCCGACTAAGTTATCTTGATACTTACATTTCCAGTTAACGTGCCTAATGATGATTAGATGCAAGATTTCCATCTAAGACAGCAATTTATCTAGGAATTAATAAACAAAAATGACTTCAAATGCGTAAAATATATTAAATTCCTTCGGATTAACAGATTTAAGTCGAAAGAACTTAAATAAAATAGTTTATGCATTATAAGATAAATAATAGATTCAGGCGTTACCTTGCGGAAATCCATTGCAAAATATAAGGATGAAAATATTTAGTAACAATTCCGCGAAAAAAGCCCTCTCCGACAAGCTTCAACAAAATGTAGTAGTTTTGTTGAAGCTTGTCGGAGAGGGCTTTTTTCGCGGAATTGTTACTAAATATTTTCATCCTTATATTTAGTTTATGCATTGTTTATCAGTCTTCCCTATTCCATCTAAGACAAAACTTTGTCTAGGGTGTTCGCTACCAGTGATGGTTACGCATTTTTTCCAGTATCAAGTTTCCTTGGCCGGATTATATCTTTGTTATGTACGCACTCAGAGACGAAAGCGTTAAGTTATCGTCGCGCTTGCGTCTCGCTCACGCCACGCAACCGCCCGCTGTCTGTTTGCTACTTTCTTGCACATTCTTACTTTCTAAGCACTTTCTATAACTGCGGGCATTATACTGTAAGGCTTCTTAGTTGTAAGCTGTAGCTGCTTGTTGTAGTTAGTTTTATATATTGTTCCACATTTTTTCCTGGACTTAAGCTTTGCTTAGCTAAATTGTAAATTAATGTAAGTTTATCCTATTTCACCAATTTTAAGCTTTTTTAACGCTTATTATTAAACACAGATAGCTTAGGTATAAAAAAAATATAAATACTTAATAATACTTTATGGTAGCGTCTATATTAAAATGAAAAAATACCTATCAAAGCAAGACGTCAACTAGTTTCGTCTCTCCACGAGACATCATCAGGACACCACAATACTCGACCTTAACACTGAGAGCGCCAAGCAACAACGGCAGACCAGAGATGTTGCCACTCCGACGCGGAGCTACTTGGTAGTTCGGCTCGCTTACCTTATATTAGTTAACTTACGATCGAGTTTTCTAACTTGGATTATGTTCTGCATTTCGTTAGTCCCGTGGGTAAGGTCGTATTTCCACCGTCAAACATTATTTCTATAGAACAAATAGGCCAGGTTTCCTTTCAATTATTCTACCATGGAACTACAGGGATAAAACGTGTTGACAGTCATGACGTCACAGTCCTATCTCACTATCTCACTAATATTATAAACGTGAAAGTTTAGATGGATGGATATTTGTTCCTTTATCACGCCAGAACGGCTGAACGGATCTGGATGAAATTTGGCACAGAGATAGATTATAGTCTGGAATAGGACATAGGCTACTTTTTATCCCGAAATTCCTACGGGAACGGGAACTACGCGGTTGAAACCGCGAGGCGCTGCTAGTAGAACAATATGGGAGTTACCGAAACGGATTCATCTTGATTTAAACATATGAAAAAATATCTATCTGAGTAATGTATTGTATTACGTATATCAGTTATCTAGTAGGCACCCATAACACAAGCTCTGCTTAGCTTGGGGCTAGATAATGCTGTGTGAATTGTCCAGCATTTTTTTTTTTAGACATATATTAGACTTGTTCGATAAAAAAATGATGTCAAAATTTCTTAAAAAAACAGAAACTTTTTAACATCAATAACGCATAGGGTAATAAAACACTGTTGTAACCGGATTAATGGCGTATATTTTATATTTTGTTTATAACCTGACGTTTCGAAGACTTTTCAGCTTCCACAGTGTTTTATTATGAGTTCTCGCGAAAATAACCTTAGAATATACTAACGCATAGGGTGTTTAGTACATGAACCGACAGGATTTTTTGAGTAGTGGGGATAAAAAAACATATCTCAATTACCGTGACCGTGATCATATAAAATCGGGTCTACAAAAACAAAAACATTTATTTTTTATTTAATTTCAATAACGTACAGAGAAATTAACCTAGCGAGCCCCACAACCCCCAAGATCCTGTCAGTTCATTTACCAAACACCCTGTAGGCATGTACCGAAAAAGCTCTCATTCTCGGCATCATCAACAAGCAGCGCGCGGAACGCTCGCGCCTATAACCACACTAACCCTGAAGAAGTCCCTCGTTAAGGGATGAAACGTTGGTGTTCTTCCAACACAAATAAGGTTCGTAGTTAACCCACTTACATTCGTAATGAATTCGTCAAACTACAATAGTTTTTATAGTAAAATCTACAAAAAAGGGTGAAACAAGTCCAGAGTAAGCGTGAATGTTTTATAAAAACACAAAGTTGTACTTACCGGCGCCGATACTATACGTAGGTAGGTACTCTAGAAAACTTTACTTCCCTGTATTTCATTTAATTGCACTATTCACGCAAGCGATTTTCCATAGTTAAATTACTTGCAATAAAACGTGGCTGCAGGCGCGAAGGTGCCCCCTATCGGATCCCATGAGAAACTGCAGGTGCAGGAAGGTGAGGGGTGGTAACAGATAATTACATAAGTAGACTCTTTATAAGTATGCCAACCAAGGGGTAACTATAGGGTATGTGGGGTGCAAGCCAGGAAAATGAGTCATAGAATGATCATAGAAATGATTTCAAATCGAAACTATTTATTCCAGACGGTAAATTCCTAAAATGTTGTATTTTGATCAATAATCGTTCAACAAGCTCCAAGCCACAAGAATCTTAGAAATAATGATCAAGTTGTTTCATTAAGGAAACGCTATGTCATGATCGAAAGAACCGTGCTCTCGATTCCCGCGACACTTTGCAAGGTCGTTAATTAATCAGTGCGACAAGGATGAATTGATACTCTTCAATTACCCAGTCAGTTTCAACGTGGAAAGTTTGGTTATTAATCGCATGTATTTATATCTGGAGGTCTCCTGGATAAACAAGCAGCCTATTTCTTCCCCAGGATAGGTGGAAAGATATAGACAGATGTACATTCACAATAAGTGTTTACGTAAAAATAATAAGTAAATAATGAAACATGTATTATTATAATAAAACTTGATTCAAACAAACAAATAATAAAGTAGTAGTTTTTATGTTTTTTTATGTTTCCTGTGAGGTTTAAAACCCCGCATTTTATGTGCTTTCTACAGTGATTTATTATAAAACGACACAAAATATAATAAAATATAATTAATATTTAATCGTGTAGATCCGATTTTATTCATATATTTTAAGCGTCGTTTCTTATTATATACTAGACTAGTTTTAGATAAATCTTTAAAACGGTGAGGACAGACTTTACCGTGGAGTCCCCTTCACGACGGGCATTAGCGGGGTGAGTGCGGTTCTAACGCGCGTTTGGCAACCCGGCGCCGGCGGACACAACATAGCAGATACATAAATGTATGATGCTTGGGAAGCGCTTTCACATGGCAGAATCTGAAAAAATGAATCATACGCGCGTGGCCGGTAGATAGCAAAAGACAGATTTCAAGGAATGAATTCCCGATGCAGAAATTTTTTTCGTTAGTCTATTTATGACTTCGCGCAATCGCTTTCGGTTGGTATTTTATTTTTGTATGAAAATGGGAATAAGACGCAATAGACGTTTTAAAAGAAATTATTTTAATAATATTAATGACTCGAACTAAACTAAATGAATAATGCTGGATTATCCACACAGCGTTGTCTAGCAGAGTCAAAAAAAAAACGAAAACTAACAAAAATTCAGAATTAATTTTAGGTACATACAATAAGTTTTGATTAAATAAATCAACTCTTTTTGGCATCAGTCCAACAGAATCTGGCTGGTAATCTATTGGCTTTTTCCGTTTTTACTCCTACTGATGTTGAAGATCTCTTGTTCCCGAGTTCTCCCCATCCCATATTCTCCACTTTGCTATCTTCATTCTCTTTAATTTTATGAATTCCTTCAAATTCTTCTTCAAAGCTCTTCTCCTCCATGTCAATGTCTACACCAAGTTGTTCTAAAGTAGACGCCTTCACCTGCTGTGGTTCACCAGTGTCTTTTCTATTCAATTGCTGCTCAATACTTGTAAGTTTATCTAGAATTAAATCTATTTTGCTCATGTTATTCTTGACCATCCGTTTCACTGTCTTTACTTCTTCTTTCATTTCATTATCTTCAAATTCTAACATACAATCTTTTATTGCGTTTAGAACTGGCAGTTTGATGCTATTACAGAATGCTGTTTTCTCCTCGTGGTTCATCATGTGTATTTTGATTTTTGTGTCATCAGCACTAGCTAAGTCTTCGGCGATAGCTTCGAATGATTCGGATATAACACATTTATTTTTGCGTTTTTGTCTCTTTGCGTTTACATCATTTTTCATAAACTTTTCTCGTTTTTCCGACTGCTCAGACAGTGTACATGATAGAGACTGGTTCATGTTCAAATCATCTAAAGTATTGCTTTGAGAAATATGTGAAGTGGATTCTGAATTGCTCATGTTTTTCATACCATGCTTTACCTGTTCTTCTTTCCTAAATGTTTCAATTATTTTCTTGCATGTTTGTTTTTTGTAAGTATTACCGCTTGGAATTTCTTTGGGTCTCTTTTCCTTATCTCGCTTTCTGCATTTGGAACAAGTTTCCACAGTGTAGAATACTGGCACATTTTCGTCGTTATTTGGGATCACTATAGGAGCTATATTTTTTGCAAATCTTACAGTCTGTTCTAGAACCGTTTCGTTTCTTGGTCTTTCATTATTTTGTATATATGTATTGTGTGCGTCTATTTTCTCCTTTTTCTTCTTTTCAGCCTTTATTTTCTTCACTCTTGCTTCCTGTTCAGCTTCTTCTTGTTCTAAAACTCTTTTATGAACATAAACCACAGTATCGAAATTGCGTTGATAAGGTATATAATTTTCCAAGTTTACACCGTTGATTTCTACGTTGTCTTGGTCTGAAATAAAAGGGTTTATTCAAAATTAGACTTTAATATTAACGCTCAAAAGTGCTTTATTGCCTTCTTGGCTGATCTCCAGGGGGTTTTGTAAAACTGTAATCAAGGGATAATTAACCTATTTTGAGGATTTTAGGGAAGCTGGTTTAATTTATGTTAGTTAAAAAGTAATTACGAGATCTAATCTTAGTCTAATCTGAATCTAATCTTGGAGATTAAACTTGTTTTATTATTAAAACAAATTTAACAAGAAAATCAATGAAATAACTTTCTGAGCTTAGTTCGTTTTTTTGACTAAGGACTTACATGATTCCATTAATAAAAAATTCTGGAAATAACATTAAATTCCGAAATTATTTTGTAAAGTATGTCTGCAATAGTAAAATAATGTTTAGTTTTGTTTTGGTTTATTTTTGTCACCACTGAAATACCAAAGTTTGTCATGTGACATAAATGTCGTATGACATAATTTTGAAAGGTCATGAAAAGTTCGTTCGGAAAAGTTTTTTATAACTCTCAACCACCACAGAGTTAAGTTACATGAGTTTAGAGTTAATTACTCATTAGCGTTTTTTAGGGTTCCGTACCCAAAGGGTAAAACGGGACCCTATTACTGAGACTCCGCTGTCCATCTGTCCGTCTGTCACCAGGCTGTATCTCATGAACCGTGATAGTTAGACAGTTGAAATTTTCACAGATGATGTATTTCTGTTGCCGCTGTAACAACAAATACTAAAAAGCATAATAAAATAAATATTTAAGGGGGCTCCCATAAAAAACATGATTTTTTGCCGTTTTTATAGATAGTGGTACTGAACCCTTCGTGCGCGAGTCCGACTCGCACTTGGCCGGTTTTATTCTATTAAACGACATGAATTTATGAGGGGTAAGGCCTTGTTCACATGTATACGGTCACGGCACGGTATTTCATACATTTTTGGTTTCCCGGCCATTGCTCGTACCGGACAGTGTAAAACGCCCTTCTTTCGTTTTTCTGTTTAAACATTATTTTATTTTATTTATTAACCAAAGCAGGAAAATCGCAGAAATGGAGTACTTTTTTGGGTTTAGATAATAACAAACGCAATCAAGTGATACGAACTGAAGATATTGATGTTTATGGTACAAAAACTAAAATAAACCGAGGTAAGCCGATTTAACTCTAAGCTCTAAATTGACGCATTCCTTTATATTTCAATAACGGCTTAATTAGAATCAGAATCACAATAAAACAGTGTACAGTTTCAACCACTTATCTCAGACGTAGGCAATCGGTCGTAAAAGCGGTGTTTCGAGATTAGAAGTGCCCTATATCCGTTCCGGGATACCATCTATCTTCCTGCCAAATTTCATTAAGATCCGTTCAGCGGTTTAGGCTTGAAAAGGTAACAGACAGACAGACAGATAAACAGACAGAGTTAGAGTTTCTAGCAGCGCCTCGCGGTTTCAACCGCGTAGTTCCCGTTCCCGTAGGAATTTCGGGATAAAAAGTAGCCTATGTCCTATTCCAGACTATAATCTATCTCTGTGCCAAATTTCTTCCAGATCCGTTTTGCCGTTCTGGCTGGCAGATTTTTGATGGGGTATTTTAGGGGAGCCTATGTCCAGCAGTGGACTGATATAGGCTGACGATGATGATGATAAAGGGGCTTAGCGGATTTCGGATACTCACTAACATTGATTTTAAAAACTTTATCTCATCAAATTAATTTAGTTTAGTGTAGAATAGTACTATTTGAACACCTACTACCTATCGGCTATCATAAATTTTACATAATCAATGTTAGTGAGTATCCGAAATCCGCTAAGCCCCATTGTACGATATCTATTCAATGCAGTCAGCCATTTCAATTATTGAATTTCAATATTAGAACCATTTGGGGAGCATTTGGGTCAATAGAACTATTTGAATTTCGAAACATATTTGAAAATTACGACGCGATTCAGTTTAATTGGATCCAAGATGGCAGCCAGCCCGTCGCATGCCTAAGATTTTATTTGTTTTTTTCTTTTCATTCCAAGTCGTAGCTAATAAAAGTCGTTGGTTAATTCGTTTTATTTTTTGTTCAGTTAATTTTTGCCAAGGACATAGCTTACCTACCTATACATTTTTAATATTCAAAATCCGAAAAGAATTCTGTCTCCTTGTTATCTTTTCACGCCTAAACCGCTCAGCGGATCTTAGACGTAGACGGTATTCTAGGAAAGGATTTAGGCTACTTTTTATATCGCAAAGGTACGTGTGAAGCCACGGGCAGAAGCTAGAATCTGTGTAAATATATTTCAACATATAACGTTCAGAGTATTTCCCTTCCTTCCTCATTCTTTGAACATTAAAAAGAAATAATTACGATGAACCAACTCGCGAACATCATCTCAACAATATCTCGAAAAAATATATAAAACCTCTCGAATACAAAAATAACGCTCAGATTTTCGAGCAAAAACGAGTGCGAAGGAAACGTAGGAAACCTCCTATGAATGGTCCCTTGATAAAGTCGTTGCTTTAAAAGTACGGATAAGTTTTCCGTAAACCTTCACAGATTCCGGTTTTCCGGTTTTAGGGTGCTTTTGTCGAATTGTCATCGTATTTTTATCTTATTTTCATATATTTGGTTTGATATCTTCTTTTTAAAACTTTCACAAAAAATCTCTTTGCTTTTGTATTACATTTAATGAAGTAGGTACGGTAAGCGTCAGAGATAGCGGTACCTTCCTAAGTACTTCTGGTTATTGTTTTAAAACGGGATGGATACTTTACGTTGAAGCTTACCGTACCAACCGTATTGTTAAATTAAATAGTTATTCTAAGTTGTTTCTATTAAGTTTTTAATTGAATGATTAACCAATTTCGAAAAAAGGAGAAGTTTCTATGTTCGGCTTTGTACGTATGTATAATATATATTCGTCGATTCTTCCGCTATTTATGAACCAATTTGGATGATTTTATTGTAGCTGTAAGGAGAATAATCCGATAATTCAAATAAATCAGATAAATAATAATAATCCCTTTAAATTATTACCAAGGAAAGAATCCCAACAAAAAAACAGTTTAAAACTAAGGGATTTGTAGTCAGTTTTTAATTTTTCCAAAACAATTAAAGTATCTAATACCATATGGTAACCTACAATGAATATAAAATGTATAAAAAACATTAAACATCTACAAACAGACGTTTTTTTAAAAGTATAATGAATCATCGACTTTAAGGTGATATTTCATTAAAATTTTAAAAATTCAAATATCTCGAAGACGCTTAACTTTTGACCAGGGTACCTCATAGTCAAATTGGTTTCTACTGAACCCTACTATCACGTCTTGAAAGGACAGGTCAGGTCTACTAACAAGTAACCCGTATATTCATAATAATCACTTACTAGAACGAAAACGAAAGGAGGCCATCAAATTCAACTTCTTTTTATGGCGCCGCTTGCTTTACACCGCGACTCTATCAGTATCTCTGTCAGTGTCATAACTTCGAAAACCGAATATTATGATCAGTTTGCAGAACTTCATAAAGGAGGCCTAAAGCTACCCAGCTGTGAATGCTGGGAAAAATATGATGCTGATGACGATGACAAGATAAATATATTTAAGAAGGTAACGTGTACCGTTTTACTACTGACCCAAACGTTCTTCTACTAACCAAACATAAAGCAAACGTTACTCGACAATTGCTCATAACAGGATTGTTATGCCTATCCGCCACAAAATAAAAATTCATATCACGTGTTCATACAATAACGTGAACTCAATCTATTGCAGCGTTTTACTACCCACTACCCAATGTACCCATCTACCTAACTTCCCACCACCCGGGCTACCCTCTTACTCCAGAGGTTGAATTCCTAAAAACAATGACGTAACCTTCCTGCCAAGCGACTATCTGCCCTAAAACAGTACAAGTAGGTACGAGAACTCCCTGCTCTGTCTTGGCCTACAATCGAAATGAGAATTCGGGACTGTCAAACTTTCTGAATTAGGTCGAGGATTTTAAAAAGGCTCCTTGTAGGTGTTTGTAAGTTTTAATGAAGATGTAATCTTCTAAAATCAAATTTAAAAATGCATGTGCAATGCATGAAAACGAATGTTGGTTCCACCTATTGATTGGTACACGATACGATAGTTACTAACTTCTGCCCGAAGTTTCCAACGGTTTGAATTAGGAAATAAAAAGTAATCTATGTTTTATTCGATCAAAATCAAAATCAAAAATTCTTTATTTCCATAAATACAAAAATGTACACCTAGAAAAGGTCGAATTCTTAAAATAAAACACTGCCACGGATATAATGTGGTACTTTTGATTTCTGTCGCTTCGATAAGTAGACTAAAGTAAAGAAGCGACTAAGAAACCTTTAGCCTATGAGTCGTTATTTTTCGAGTTGGAGCAAAACCCGTCCCAAGCTTTTTTATCTTCTAAATATTCTGATATTTTGTAGTAAGCCTTTTTGCACAGAAAGGTTTGGACAATTTGTTTGAATTTATTTATCGATAGATAGATCAACTCACTAGGAGTTTTGTTGTAGAAGCGTATACGTTGCCCTTTAAAAGATACATTAATCTTGTGAAGCCTGGTTGGGAGTTTATGTTTATTTCTAGTATTTATATTATGTATATAGATATTTTTAGGGATCGAGACCTAGAACTACCTAAAAAATCATCCCGATCCATTCAGTCGTTTTGGCGTGAAGAGGAAACAATCCAACCATCTAAACATCCAATCTTTCGCATTCAAAGTATTACTGTGGTTATTATTATAACCCTACACTAAACCACTACTGGGCAGAGCCCTTCCCTGTTTCTATAACATATAACTCAAATTTGAAGCTTTTCGGGTACAGGGTACAGGATACTACGTGTACAAAATTTTACTACAGAAATATTAGGCTCATAATATGCAAGGTTACATATCGTCATCGATCTATGCTTGAGTAACGCTAATGCCACGCAAAAGCGTCACTCAAGCATATATTGATGACTTGGCAAGAATTTATCCAAAATGGCCGCAAAAACAAAAAAGCCGTTACCAGATGCCTTGGGAAAATATTCAGAGCAACAAAAACGCATACAAGGTCTTGGCATAAGACTCGCTACTTACGTCTTGCGCAACTTTTTGCATATTAGTATCGATTTCAAGTGCCTTGGAGGAATGCCCAAGCTTTGAAGCTGTATGCAACATTACATTTATCAATTGCGAATTCAGTTTTGCGAGATGCACATTCAATTTTATCGAATTCACAAGATTTGCTACGAGCTACGTCGTAGACGGTCTACGCGGTTTCGTAGCATTGCTACGTAATCTTTAGTCTAGTTTGTATGTTTCTAGCAGCGCGCCTCGCGGTTTCAATCGAAACAGTTGAGCTAGCTGCAAACAATCTAGAGGTAGTTCAAATAATTCATATCAATACCAATCGGAAGCGTCCCCAAGACGCTGACTGCATTGCCCCGTTTTATGGCAATGCTGATGCGCTATGACAGATATTTAACAGATTTCGGGTCACGTGTCGCAATCAAAAAAAATTAAATGGAGTCCTTAGTACAGAACTGAAATTCAATTTTGGTATCCATGAGGATTATGTATTCGTTTTAATTTCAAAAGTTAGACTCAGGAAATACTACTCACATGAAGATATCAATCCAAGAAACTTATAACCCCAAAAAACAGCTATAGTAGTATTAATGCCCCATCAGCTAGCTTATGTCTGTAACTTACTAAGTTAATTAATGCAAGTTTGCTCAAGTTATGCCCGGGGGTTCATAGCTTAGCCGTTAGGATAGATTACCGTTACACTAACTTGGTAATCATTTAATATCTACTCGTAATTTGAAATAGGTATTTAATCCCTTAAAATCGGATAAACAGAAAAGTACTTTTTTCGAGGTGGTTTATCTGTAGTGTCAGTCATTTGAATAGTTTATTTTTGAATCAATTATGCTAAATTATAAAGTTGAATGTATCACGAGACATGCCAAGCACGAGTGTTTTTTTAGTGCGCTCGCGCTCTCCTTCGATCGACTAGGAGAATGGTTTTTTTGCCTTTGAACAAGTAGAAGATTCATTATACTTTTTAAATAACGTGTCTTTTTGTAGATGTCTTTTTGTAGATGTATAATTTGTCAAACGGATCATATTCTATTTTCGAAATTGACATGTCACTCAGACAGAGACTGGCAGAGTCGTAGCGAAAAGCAAGCGGCGGCGCCATAAAAGAAGAAGTTGAAGTAGAAGGTAGGTAGCGGATTTAATTGCTCCAAGTCGGATACCTCCTTTTGTTTGAATTATAGCTCTAAGGTTATTTATTTATTGGTATTTAAATAGTCGGCTATATATTCGATCCTAAAATAAAAGATGCGTTTGAGGTTCCAATATTAGAAAACATAGTATTTTTTTGTTTCCTTTCTTCTTTAGACAACCTAAATACCTCCTGACCTTAACCCATTACTGTAATGCTTTAATTAAGATCTCATTTATAAATAATTCATTAATTTATATCAGAAGTAGGTAGGGTGTAGTGTTATTATAAGTATTACGTAGAAAAAAAACATTAGAACTATATCCCTGTAATTTAGAATCATGCCCAAAGATTGATAAGACATAGAAATCTTTTATAAGGCATGTTATAAATTGGTAGACAAAAGTACCCACAAATAAGAAAAAAAAAATTGCTATCGCTGTATACCCGTTTTCACCAAAGTCTTTGCAAGGCTTATTTAACTCGATCAAGCCGTAAACGTGCGTGCGGTAAACGAATTGATACTTTGGAAAGCTAAACTTGATTTTAAGTTTGGTGAATTCGGGCCGTATCTATGTAGAATAGATAAAAGGCCTCTGTAGAGCATGGTCTAGTATCTACTCTTCTGTAGTAACCAACCTAGTAAATAAACTTTTAAGTAGAAAGCGGGCGAGCGTAACCTAAAATATTTTAGTAAAATAGTTTAGTTACTAATACAAGTTTACTTACAGATTTACCAGGACATGTTATAAATTACTAAGGTATATGTTAATTTAGGATTTTTTGCTGTTTTTTATTTAAATTTGTAAAACCAATGGTTAGATTTGCAGGTTTGTCGCCCAAAAAAAAAGTTGCGCATCTATTTTATTTAAAATGGTTGGTAGCGTTTTCGACAAATGCCAAGGGAAATCTAAATAATTAAAAAATAGATCATTCAGCTATGAAGGCAGTCTTTTCTATTAAAGTATACAATAACTAACTTGATAAACACCAACAACCTAGCAACCTTGCAATGCAACCTATACACTAGCCAATTTTTGTGTAGAATGTTTGTAAACAAACCGTCCATACTTAACCTAAACTTCACTTTGTTGCCTATTTTTATGTCTGTTTTTTACGTAATTTGCATTTCATGTCGATTTGAGATGATTCTTTCAGTAATTGAAAGTATAGCTTTCAATAATATCTGAGACCCGACGCCAAACAAGTGAGTTTTAGTTATTTGTGTCATGGTTGTAATTAAACAAACATTGTACATCGATTTTGGCTAGTGTATAGATGCTTGGCCTTTTTAGCAGCGGGGCCGCGGCCAAAACGACTTGTAGGTAGCTTACGAAACTTTCTAAAGCATTTGTGACTTACAACGCCGCATTGCAATATAAAGCTACATAAAAAATTGGAATGCGAGCTACTTATATACTTCAGAGCAATGAAAAAGCTATAACGAACCTTACTGCTTTCGAAATTACATTCAGTTTCGAGTACAGTTTTATTTTATGCTGGAAGCAGTTTTCTTTGTACTCAGGTACTGCAAATTGGGTAGTCATTACAAGTACTTATTAATTGTTAGGACAGGATTCTAAGATGGACTTTAATGTCATTTGTTGATTGTTGTTGAAAGGTTGGATTCAGTCGTGTTTTTTTTTTATCTAAGCTTTTTTCTGTCTTGATCTCTGTTTAAACTCCGATTTCAAATGCGGTGATGAATATTCCCTTTAGTCCACGTTCGTAGCTGATCTTTGATAACCAGCTACGAACATGGAATTTTTTTCTTGTTTGATATCCAGTTACGAGAACGGAATGTTCTATTCCAGTTTGTAATATACAGGGTTATTGGTAAATTAGTAACACTACGTGAACTGCAGGTTCTGCCCATCATCACAAACACGTTTGAAAGACGCCAGGTCTTAATCCTTAAATTTGGTATTGGTAATAGGTACCCCCCGCAATCAATAATCATTCGTTAGAGAGGTTTTATATGAAACTCAACTTAAAAACAGCTCTGCCCTGAATTAATAGATGGTATGAGAGTGAAAGATCGGTCTTAAGTAACTAGTTGGGTTCCAGACAAAGATCTTTTTTCAATTAGTATCAGAGGTGTTTTTTTTTAAGAATTGGGACCTGGTGTATTCTGGAACGTGTTTGTGATGATGGGCAGGACCTGCAGTTCACGTAGTGTTACTAATTTACCAATAACCCTGTATACAAAATCTAAGCAAAATCAAGTTGCTCTGTCTGTTGGCTCTTCAAAGGGTCTAACTTCAAATAGAGTAACTTTGTAACTCCAACTGAAAAGTCATTTAAAAGCAATATTGCTGTATCGATAAGGCAATAAAAAAATCTCCGAGCTTTTAAAAATCCAAAAGCTGAATTCGAGAATGAAAAGCAATCATTTGAACGTATGGGGCAACATTCGATGAGTCAACACACATTTTTAATGGGTCGTTTATAACAGAGAAATTGTATTGCGTTGGTTGAGTGGGATTTATAATTTTTTGGTTCTTTTTCTCGTATTTTATTAATAAAATGTGGGTATAATATAAAATTCGAAAATGTCAGTCGCAGGCTCTAATTTATTGCTTAAAGGATTAGCCAAGCTTTAAAATATTAGGGACTGAATAATATGTAATAATGTAACGCAAATTGAGTTTTATTCAATTTTACTTGGCCTATCAGTAAATCTTTTAGTCAAATATTATGTCATAAAATGTCCTTTTAATAAAGAACGGCTCAGTATACTACCATGTTAAGTACATACGTTGTATCTTAAGTTACAGTGTTTGTTTGTAAGTAGAAAATCACTATGCTAAACACTTTTTGACGATTGATATTTTTAAGTATCGCATTAAAAGCCATATAATCAGGTAGATAATAGCAATTCCTTGAAAATAATACCAAACAATACCCATTTTAGTACTGATAGGAACGAACAATCGAATAAAAACCAAATAAACTTTTCTGTGCGCACTTCTTCGCACTTTTTTTACTTATCTCTACATTTTTTATATGTTCGCCGTCCAAAACAAAGTTGCCTGTACGTGTACATTCAAAACCCACTTGTACTATTCGCTACATTTATTTCCAAGGTTCAAAGCTAAGTGTCCTGTACGTATACATTCAAAAACGACTTGTACTGATTCGCTACATTTATTTCCAAGGTCTTACCAGTACCTTCTGATAAGGTACTTCAGTTTGATACTCTGGCACATTGCACACAACACTGCACTGCACTTAACTGGCTGACTATGGCACATGTTAAAATATTGGTTCACTTTACGAAGTAATTCTTAGCAGATAACCCTCACAGTAAGCATTAAGGTTGTCGCAGTTCTGGACATCATGGACTCAAGGTGGGCCTGAACCTCTAAGCTCCCATACAAACGTACTATTAAAATCATTTGGTAACTACATATCCGATTTTAATGAAATTTTGCATACATAATCGGATAAGAAATAGCTATGTTTGAATCGTTTTAGTTTTTCAAAATACAGATTAAAGAAGAAGAAGAGAAATACAAGAGGTTTAGGCCCACCTTAAGATGAAATATTAAAGCATCGTCGTCGTCTGTGATACGCTTAACTCATATTACTTGTACCTATTTTATATTGACGGCATCAGATAACAGACAGCTCGCGGTCACTTGCTTGAAGTTTGCGGGAAGGCATTTTGTCACTCTATAACGTATATAAAAATTACAAGATTCATATCCATATTTGAAAGCTTATTGTTGTACTCTGCGGTAGCGGTGCTGAATGTATGTGCTGTATCCTTAAGAGTTAGACATGCTATTTTGTTTTAAGGGTAGACCCCTTAAACGACTTACGAGTACTTTCCCACTTAGGGTTAGCCTCTCCCATTTATCGCAATTCTTTTCTGTTCCGTTTCTAGCTTCTGTCAGCCGTTAAGGTATGTTTCTAAATCGTCTTATATAATTTGCTATAATTGGTCTTCCAATTCTAATATAATTCCACTTACAAGTAAAGTGTGCAATGCAAATTTTCTAGAGGCCATCAGTAACGAAACGTAATCCAATCTCGAACCGTTTAATCTTCACCCGAGTCCATCGGAATATATTCAGGCATGAAAAAGGGGTGTCCATCAATTATGAAAATGGTTCGCGCTGGAACGGAACTTTTTATGAAACGGGGAAAGAAAAACTCGACACGTTTTAATAAGAACGCTCGCTTTTTCTGTCTGAAATCCAAACAGAAGCCAAGATTTGTGATTTACGCTACTGTATTCTGCATCTAGGTAGGTACTTCAACAGATCGAGAGAGAGTTTTTATTGCCGAAAAAAGATGTAATGCAGAAATACAGATCATTTATTGTACACACGGGTAACAATGATCTTAATTTTAGAATAGCTAAGTACCGTACATGTATTGCCTCAGTCTTGGCATGCAAATTAGTTCTCTGGGTCACTATACCTTACTATACACTATACCACATTACTAAATTGTTAATACAACATAGAGATTAGATTAGATGTTGACTTGTTAACATCAAGTCAACATCTAATCATAAATTATTGTAATGTTTGCGGGCTATAATGTCGGCTCGAACCAACCGATTCAGGCAAACACTACTTTATTAAACACAACATATTGAAATTTACTTGTATGTACATTAAGGAAACAGGAGTATTTGCAAAAAAAAAATGGGATCAGTTTGAAGTATTTAAAAGTAAACGCAAGAACAAAAACTAAGCAATACCTGCACACAAAACAGCATTTTATAATAAGAGTGTTTCCTGCATGGCATCTCGGATATACAATAAATTATCTAAGACCTTCGATAAAAGTAAAAAAGGAAGATACGGTACGCTGTACCAGCGCTTACTCAAAAACTGTACCGCGTTACAGATGAAATATATAAGGTATCGGATTATCAGAAAATTGAAAGTTTGGTATATCTACTTACGCGGGAAAATATGTGATGCCTTGGGCTTTGTTTTTTGTTTTGAAGCTATTTGTACACCTGGTGAACGAACACGAGGGCATTGTCGTGGTGTTTTAGTCGAAATCACACAAAATATACGTCGTAGCAAGCACGCGCAACACAAAAGCCACCGCCCGCGCCGCCGCGGCGGCGCGGGCGGTGGCTTTTGTGTTGTGTACCTCAGTCATAGTCGGACCGGCGCGCCGGTCCGACTATGACTGAGGAAACATAGTTGAACCTAACTTGAGCCATACACTTTCGAGATGGTAATGCCTCATCTCCCTTTTTTACTTTTATCGAAGCCTATAACAATAAAAAAATCGACAACATACACATGTTTAAGCAGTCTGAAAAATTTTGATACTGAATTCATATTAAACTCATAAGGAATACAGAGGATAAAGATATTTTGACACAACTATGTTTTTGAATAATTATAATTTTGTCATTTTCTTTATAAATTTTTATTCCTTATTTGTAGCATGCCATTGTTCTTAGTACATATAAATTCCATTGACATTCGTATGCCCGAAAAGCAGAATATGGTTCCAAGCGAATAAATTATTTGAATTTGAAAATACTTATGTTTTGTGTTCCTTAGTAAAATGGAACTTCTGAATGTATTAGTATTTAGTACATATTAATAAATAAACTGAAACTTTCTTGTGAAACTGTCATTGCAGCGTTAATTATTTATGGCTTAATTAAAATGACTAAACATTATCTTTTGATGACTAAAAAAACATGATTTTATTACGGCTCTAGTGTCCACACTACGATAACGTAGCACGATTGATATATTGTAAAACTGCAATCCATATGACATTTCCGTAATTACGATAAAAATAATCTACTATTAAATGGATACACAGTAGTTGGTACCAAGAAAACAAAACTTAAAAGGTATAAATGCGCAACACATGGCAACACAATAATATACTCATTTAGTAACAGTTGAATAGCGATATATGACGTCGCTTTGGGGAATACCCTCTTTCGTCGGCCATTACCAAAATGGCCGCCATCCATTAAGACAGCTCCGTCTACGAATAAAACATTTCTACAGACATGAGATCTATTAGTTTTACTATCTTATGTCGTCGGACAGATGGGCTCGGGGACTTATTAAGAAAACGTGTAACGAAACGCTGACTAATGACCATGCGGTCTGATAGTAGGTAAGTAAGTAGACTGTACACCTATCACGTTAGGCTCGGTTTGAAATTCAAATATAGCGTTTTCTTCAAATAAATCTAAACTGTTCTTTAAAAAGGTTAGATTGAAAAGACAGCGCTACGACTTTGGGTCTGTCAAATTTAAATAACATAGACCGTGTATAGTTGGATAAGAAATCCCAAAAACATCATAATATTTTTGCTAAAGATCCGCAGGTACATAGGGATTTTATTTCTTTTTTGGAACACGCCTTATTTTAATGGGTGTCTAAAGTAGGATGTTTTGCCTTTTTATGTCCCACCAAAATATTTTTGAACAAAAGACCGTCGTATCCATAACTTTTTGTTATTTTAATCTATTCATTAACGTAAAGCGGCAATATCTTCAGCCAACAGCAACAAAAAATAATGTAGAATTTTCGGCTATTCACAGATATCTTGGAGGATCTACACAAAGTGGCATTTTAACAAATTGAAAAGGCAGAAACACGCAACAATATCATCACGCTTTGAGTTTATTCCAGCACAGTTATTAAAGCCCGTTTCCACTAAAGCGGAGCGGAGATGTGAGAAAATAAACAACAATAACAAAAAAACATTAAGTGGCATTCATTGAATCTCGAACATATCGTCATGGTCTTGAATGACCATGACGATATGTTCGAGATTCTCGTTTTCGATTCGTTCGAGAATCTCGAACATATGTTCGAGATTCAATGAATGTGTCTAACCATCTCTTTCTCAACGAAATGTACCTAATGTCTATTATTATTATTCATTTCTCATTGTAAAACCTATTTTTTTCTCTTTCTCCCCTCTCTCGATAACTGCAGTGAACATACCTACAGGTCTTAGTTGGTGACTAGAACAAAGTTAGGCCATTCCTGAACTAGTGCATGAATGGTTTTTACACAATGACATCTCCTCTTCGCTTGGTGGCAAAGCTATGTATATTAAAAGCAAAATGTACCTATGTACTAACTAAAAACTGTACATACTAAAGAACCTTTCCCTACAGCACGGCAACGCCACCACCTCCAGCGAAACATCCGTGGGCACCAACACGGCCACTGCTGGACCGTCGAAGGCGCCTCCAGCGGCCAAGTTCAGGCATGGGCTGCTGCAGTTGATGATCCATACCATTGATCCAATGCATGACGGTGAGTTAGGTATGCACAGCTTTGCTTATTTTCTCGTACCGCGGTGGTGGGTGGTCATGGAGGGACGAAAATTGGCAAAAACTTCCAAGAGGTTAAAGTCTGAATTCTGAAAAATTAGAGGTAGTCACGACAGGAGACATGGTTTTAATAAATTTTGTCGCGGAAAGCCATCAGTAGAGCAGAGAATAGCAGAACCATCAGTTTTTGTCCGAAATTTTCGGTGAGCGGTATTTTAAAATATCTTTACTCACCAAATTTTAGATAAAAATAAAATATTCCGCCAATGGATCACCCAAACTGATTCAGTCCTCCATTTTCGAGGTTTCTGACGAGATTTTTACCTAAAGTAAATATGGCAAAGTAGGTACCTATAGTAAAAGCCCATATAGTAAAATGACACTATTTCAAGCATATCTGAAAAGTTTTCAAAAGCCAAAAATCCCAGTAAACATGTTGCCAGTAATTTGGACTAAATCTGTATTTTCACATTAGACCAGTCGTTCAAATCCAATTTTTCAAACACTAAACGACCAAACAAAAACTCTATCTAGGCAAATTTTCGTAAAATCCAATAAAAAATAGCATTAAAGGCGCTATGTTACGAATTGCAATTTGTTGCGTCTTAGCAGAGAAGGTTTAGCGCGGAATTGTTACTGAATATTTAAAATCAACCTTATAAAATTCTGTAAGACAACCTTCAAACCCAAACCCAGCTAATTTCGTCCGGTACCCGAGTGACCATCCACCCGAGCGGGGTCACCGAGGTCACCACAGCCTGACGCCTTCAACACGCAGCTTTGTGAAAGCACCAATAAGGTAAGTCTCTGTCTGTACCCTTGTACCCTAATTCATGCCGTCACTTTCTTACACACTTACGCTTGAACATAGACACAAATATTATGATTTTGTTATCATAGTGCGTGAGCTCTCACACACGGGGTAATCTCTCAGAAATTAGATAATGCCCACCTACGGTACACAAGCCAAGAAAACAGAAGATCGAAGAACTGTAGAAGATAATAGTGTGCCCATACTTGGTCTGAGTAGACTCATACGTTGTCACTCGTATCAGTCTTCTTCTTTCTAAGTATGGGACTCTATTCCTGACCTCACAACAAGAGAAAACTCCAAAAGAAGATTTATTGTATGAACTTCCAGGACTCAACTGTTTTGAGCTGTTAATCTATTGATATGTAATTAATATTAATAATAAATAAATAGCGATAAGGCCGCCCATTGTACATTATTTGTTATTGTTTTTGTTTTCTGTGATATATGTATTTTTTCATTAATTGGTGTGCAATAAAGTATATTGTATTGTAAATAAAATAAATAAATATTGCTGGATAATTCACACTGCATTATCGAGCCCCAAGCTAAACAGAGCTTGTGTTATGGGTACTAGATAACTGATATACATAACACAATACAATACATAGATAGATATTTTTTATTATACATAGAAAACAACCAGAACACCCGGAACAAATACCTGCAGATCGTACAAATATTTGTCCCAAGGCGGAAATCGAACCCAAAACCTCCTGCGTCGTAAAACGTCCCAAAGATTTTTCCCAAAGATTAGCTTTAAGTATAAATAGTTATTTGTTATACAAGAGTGCAAAGTTGCTTTTTAACCGCGTGCTCAATTTTGATGACCGAGCAAGCGAAGGATTCTAAAATAAAATCACGAGCGTAGCGTGAGATTCAAAAATTAGAATCCTGAGCGTTAGCGAGGGAATCAAAAGAGCACGAGGTAAAAAAAATTGCACTCGAGTGCAACACGTAACTTTTCATCACACCTCAGCGAGGAAAGAGTATTTAATATCCGAGTGTAAAAGCCGTTTTTATCCGCTAGAGCATAAAGTCGATTGAATTTAGATCATCGGGCGCACGATGTTCTAAATTCAATTTACTTTATCCTCTAGCGGATAAAAACGGCTTTCACACTCAGATATACATTTTTTGGCATAAAAGATGATAATGATGATTAAAATTGATTTTTTTTAAATAATGTAGCTTTAAACACTTAAATATAGGTAATACGTGTAGGTTAGTCACTTATGTTCATAGTCTTAATTTTACTATTCTGATAATTACCCGTGAAACCCTTCGATAAGCATACTGGTAATTATCAATTTGTTACTCTGAGTATAAAAGGTTTTGGTTTTCCATCAAATAAATAAATAAATAAATATCGAAGAGCAAAAATACTCTTTCCGAGATGGGGGAATGAAAAATATATAAACACAACTGCACAAACTCCCTCAAGCCACCAAACGAAAGCTCAGCATTTGAAACTCAAACCAAAGGGCACTCGAAAACCTTTACCGAAGTGGCACCAGTGACTCCTCAGCCTCACCTTGATGGCCCGTCCGTGCCAAGTACTGACGAAACACCGACCCTACCTTGACCTCGTATTGATTCAACTCCTCAGTTGCAATGGGAACCGAACCTATAGCTTATGGGAAAACATCTTATTAATTTTTATAGTCAGTACCTACTAGTTTCTACCTGCGGTTTCGCATGCGTTGTTTCTGTGGAAACGTTGAAAATTTATAAAAAAAGGTACTAACAGAGGTAATAACCAAGTTCAGAAGGTGGTTAATAAATGTTGTGCTGTATGTATTTTTCTGTATGTTTGATTTCTCTGTCAGTTATGGTCCGATTTTAAAATTATTTCGCTATGTTTTTAATCCCGAAATGGTCCAAAAAATAACTATTTCCGAGGGATTGATAGTTATCGCGTTGAACTAAAAAAAACATCATTAACTTTTGAAAAATCACCACTATTTACAAATTTTTTGGAAGTATCTTGAATTGATATGAGGAATTGGCTGACTAACTTTTATGAGACCACTTCAAAATCAACCTGTTTATGTTGATTTTGAAGTGGTCTAAAAGTTAGTTCTCGAGGAATTTAAAAAGCACCGTAAAACGTATCTAAAACATCATTACATGATAATTTTCACAATCACTGGTAACTAATGATTTCCATCAAAGCAAGTGGCGTAAACAAACTAAATTACACTAGAATTTTGACTAGATGTCGCCACTTGATAAATTAGATCGCGCTATCGAAGTGTTCCGGGTTTAAAACTACTTCCGAACCCATTTTCATTACTCAGGAATTTTAGGTCGGTTTATAGCTTTTTAGAGCAAGCCAAATTATATCTTAATTTAACAAATTTACGGATAAAAAAGTTGTAAACTTGAATAACCTGTCTTATTCCAGATCTAGCACTACCGCTATGCAAAATTTCAGTAGTTTTGTCGCAGCATGTTTTTGTGACTATCAATCTAAACTAATATAGGTATAATTATTATAAAGAGGAAAGAAAGAAATAAACTTTAAAACTACAGAACCGACTTCAGAAATTATTTCACCATTAGAAAGCTTACTCTTCAGGGAGTGATATGTCACTCCCTATATTTTTGACATTTCGTTAATACGGAATAATGACATTTAGTTAATACGGAATATAGATAATACATTTAATAGTAGAAAAAATCATGGAGAATCCATCTCAGTTCTTCAAACCTTCATAGATGCAGTTGGTATTTTCTTACAACCCTGGAATTGGTGAACATCCGCTATTTTAATTTTCATCTACTATTTTCCGCACAGTACTACGTAAAAAAAAATAGATTTTTAGACTATTTAAGTGTAAATATTAGTTTTAATTATTGTATTCTGTTCTTATTAAGAAATAAATATAAAATAGCTGAAATAAATAGGTTATTTTTCATTTGACATCAAATTTTAAATTCCACATAAAATCAGAGTAAATATCATACCTCTCTTTAAAAAATGGCTCACTCTCCGCAACCTCAAAGGTGGCTTTAAGGATTAAGCTGATACCCTGATACTCCGATAACCACAAACCGCTTAAGTGTGTCTACTCCGAAAAACGTTGGAGCTATGTTTATGTGAATCAAACGATAGAGCCGTCAAGCAAGATCGAACGTAGAGCTCGGTCGACCGAACTAATAACCGAATTATTACTGATAGATACGAGTAATACGCCATCAATTCAATTGTTTACGTACTTTATATCGTTTGTAGTGTTTACTACCCTCTGCCGATCTTAACTTCGTCATCGAACAAATAAACAGTTAAATAAATAATGCTGGAAAATTTATACACCATCATCTAGCACCAAGTTAAGTAAAGCTTGTGTTTCGGATACTACATAACCGATATACTTAATATATTACAAACATGGATTGATATTTTTTATCATACATAGAAAGCAATCGAAACCAATATCTGCAGATCTTACAAACAGAATTGAACCCGCAACCGCGGTGGACTATGCCTACTGCGCGAATGCCATTTTCTTGTTCAAAACAAGATAAAGTTAAAAACTACAACCCGACTACGTGAAAGTTATAAAAGTTTGAAACATTTACATTGACAAAATAGAATGACGTATCGGTCATATTTGATAGGCATAGAGTTGAAAATGAAAATAGGTCGTAGGTATTGTAATTTTTCTCTATGGGGCCTGCAGCCTGCGGCTACCTTAACTTTAATACGCGTTTTGAAGGCTTATTCGGGGTCGGAGCCCTAAATCCTATAGCCTATAACCATCGGGGTATTGAGACGAATCAATCGATACATAATTTGTTGAAATCGAACCAGTAGTTTCAGCGCTACGTGGGAACAAAGAAATCGGCCACATACATACAAACATACAAACATAGGGTGCTAACCTCATAACCCTCCCCTGTTGGTAGTCGGGTATTATGCAGTTTTCGGTCTCGATATCGTTTTGCTGAGTAGACCCCTGGAAAAGACTATACTGTTACCGTAGTCATTGTGTTAATTCTACTCGGACATCTTCCCTTTGTTCGTTATCCGTTTGTTTCAGATTATAGTCAAACTTTTAGAGGGACTTGATTTCTATAGAGAAAAGTTTCTTGTGGTTTGCAGTTTAATAGTTCAATACATTAGATAAATAGTAGAAATCTATTTATCTAAAATATTGTATTATGTTTATCAGTCATCTAGTACCTACCCATAAGCCCATAACACACTCTGCTTAGCTTGGGGCTAGATGAAGCTTGTGGATTGTCCAGCATTATTTATTTATTTATAATTATTTCTGTCGCTTCGGTAGACTAAATTAAAACAGCAACAAAGAAACCTTTAGCCTGCTAGTTGTTATTTTAATTTATTACAATTGAAATGGTTGAGCTCACTGCAGACTGTTGCAAATAATCTAGCTAGAGGTAGCTCCATTGATTCATATCAATACCAATGTCATTATAGCTTTCTATTATTTAATTCACTTCTTTCACATAAACCAAGTGGAAAACCTTCAGCAGACAAATGGACACAACTTTTCAGTCATAAAACCACAAAATAGTGGCCATAAAACCGTCAAGCGCGAACAATGTCACATCGCCGCAAACCTCTCATTGTGGACTCCACTTCCTATTTGCTTTTAGTTCAAGTATCTCGGCCTTGCATTTTAATCTCGCAGTTTTCAAACAGACAACTATTCGGGTTAAAACAGGGATGGAGTCAGGATGGGATTTTAAGGGGTAGGTATATAAATAGGAGTCAATAAAAGGTACGTACAATACTGGTTCTCGCTACGAAACTTTGTCAAAAGTGTTTTTAGAATGAAAAATCCTTCTCTAATAAGAATCCCTTAGATATTGTGCTCTACATAACTCTTCGAGACTAAAATTTAGGTACCTACATATATATATATTGTTTCCTAGCATAAAACCTAACAGATAATATTTAATTTTATCAATAAGTACCTAAACGAGGAACGATAAAATTGGGGTGCATGAGAAAAGTATGTATATTGGCGTGTGTATTACACAATCACGTTTTCATTTCATCATCATCAGTTTTTGTTTCACTTACACCAACCTGATATAATTGTGATACAATGTAAAGAAGTCTTTGAGCGTACTTAGGTTAATTTTCCACCACCAACACAGGTTTTTTTACTTCCTCTCGTAGCTCGCACTTTTACACACAATCTCTCGTACAAGGACTATAGAAAAGATTTCAAATTTTCAAAAGTTAGTCTCACTAAAATCAAACGAGTCCTTCAACTTTCAAGATAAGACCAGCTGAACGGTATATGAAATGTGATCAAATCTTGAAGGGGGGGGGGGCAAAACCGCCCCTCTCCTAAATCCAGCCTGTCTTGTTAGTCAAAAATGGGTCAAACGGCCGCAACAACTAACTTCTGAACAATACCGCCAGTTCGGACGCACGTCGGAGATTATTTACTTAAAGTTTAACTATGTTAGGTATACTGCGGTGGTTATGTAGGTCGGGAGTCTATTGTAATGTTTTCAAAGTTCAAAAGTTGTCAATTGTTGTCAGTTTCCGGAAATGTATGACGTGATGTTTGGTTAAGATGTGTAAATTGTACGTCGAATTTGAGTTTGTCACGCCAAAGTTACTGGTAGTCTTTATCAACAAAGAAAATAACAATCAAATAATAAAACTAAATTAAAACTAGTATTTACAATTGAAACAATTGAGATAACTGCAGACTGTTGCAAACAGTCTTCATTACGGTTTTAAAAAATGAATTTTATTTGCTTTCGACAAAATCAACCTCAACTTCTTGCAGTCTGAGTTACCTAATTTTAATTAACTTCAACTTCTTCTTTTTGGCACCGCTTGCGTTTCGCCACTTGCGTCCTAGATGGCGCTGAACGTGATTTCTAAAATATCTACAGGTAGCTCAATTGATCCATATAAAGTAAGAATACCATTCGGAAGCGTGCCCAAGACGCTGGATAAGTTAATGTCGAATATAGGCCTGCCCCTGATAATGTCTTTTATCTCATAGGGGTAGTGCCTATAATCCCCACGCTGGGCATGCGGGCTGGAGATTGCAGTTTGGTGGTAGATCTATTCTGCAAGTGGCACTGCTGCCCCCCCCCCCCCCCCCCGGTGTATGAAATGTGATCAAATCTTGGACATAGAAATTGGACAAAGACATTGGGGACTCCCTTAGTAAGTCAAGGGGTACGAACAACAGACTAAAAATGAGCATGCGGGTTAGAGATCACAGTTCGGTGGTAGATCTATTCTGCAAGAGGCGCTACTGAACGGTAACGGTATATACAATGTGATCAAATCTTGGACAAAGATATTGGACAAAGATATTGGATGAGTGGAATGGGTCTGGGTCTCTTTAGGGACCCATTCCACTCAAGGGACTCCCTTAGTAAATCAGCGTACGAACAACAGACTGAAAATGTCCTACAGACCACAGTAGACCACAAAACTCATTAGTAATGAGTCACATTACTTATTATTAGGTTAGTGCACTAAACATTCTTACAACTACTACAGTTTTCCGATAGTATCTACAAAAACAACCAATACAATACAATACAATACAAAAACACTTTATTGTACACCAGAAAAAGAACATTACAAAAAGACATTACATGAGACAAGTACAATGGGCGGCCTTATCGCTTAGAAGCGATCTCTTCCAGGCAACCTTTGGATGGAAAGAATTATGTGAATTTAAGAAAGGCAGGGGGTATACTAAAGTTAAATAAACTAATAAACACATAAAATATTTATAATATACTAAATAAATATTATGTACCAATATTCACTTTCACACCCCTATGAACACTATAAACAAATTAAATCTCTTATCATTACCTACCTGTTATACAAGGCATATAATTTCCACAGGCAAAGTGGATGAGAAAGCAACGCAACTGCACGCGATCGCGTCACTGAAAGTCCTGTTAGAAGCAACTCGACCGACGGCGGGCGGCGCGGGGGCGGCGGCCGCGAGGCACTCTGCCGCGGCCGCCGCACAGCCTAAGGAGACGCCGCTGGACCTGCCGAACGGCCTCGCGCAGGATGTCCAGCTTGATGCGATAGAAGAGGTCAGTATAACGTCGGTTGATGCGGAAGAATAGGTCAGTATCACGTAGCTTAATGTTCTCTTCAGGCTGTGGTATGGGTCAAACTAGCGCCGCCACCAAATAGGTGGCGGTGCTAGTTCTTATTATTACGTTGGACAAATAAAATATCAAAAATCCATCGCACAGTTTGTGATACCTGTTACAAGCTTTTTTTTAATGCCTCCGTAATAGTTTTATTCTATTAGGATTAGGCAGAATATTGAATTTGCCCTTGGTGGCCACCAATATCTATTTTCGATTTTCTGGCTAAACTAAATAGAGTAAAACTATTACAGAGGCATTAAAAAAAAGCTTATAAAAGGTATCACAAACTGTGCGATGGATTTTTGATATTTTATTTGTTCAACGTAATAATAAGATAACATAGGTGGCGGTGCTAGTTTGACCCATACCACAGCCTTAAGCGACCGACCGACAGGTGGCGCGGACACTTCACCGCCGTCACCGCACAGACAAAGGGGGCGCCATTGACCTACCTAACGGACTCTCGCAGGGTGTGTAGCTTGATGCGGGAGTAGAGTTCAATATTTCGTCGTTTGATGCGATAGTCACTTGATGCAATAGTCATTTACTGCGATGGAAGTGGTCAGTAGTATTACCACGAGCCAATATTTACCCCAAGATATAAACGATAGTACCTAGGTACCTTTAGGCAGTGTCATGACTGGATGTGACCATAGATTGACAACAAACAATCTTCATGAAATTTCTTGATTAGGTATAGGCACTTAATTTCTCTCAATTATTTTCCACAATTTCTCAGCAGCGAGAGCAAATTCGTTTGCAATGTTGCTTGATACAAAAATTGAAGTAACGCTTAGTAGTCAGGTCAAAATAGCCATTTCAATTTTAAAAAATCCGACAGGAGACCTGTTGTACACCAGTAGAAATAAAGTGGCAAAAGTCCCCATAGAACCCATGTGGGCTAAAAAAGTTATTAAAGTTCCAAGGAATGGAGATTTTTATGAAAAAAGGTAGCAGGACCATTTTTGTAGATAATTTTATAATCGACAATTTTGTTTCGGCTATATTTTTGATAAAACTTAGTTTTTGAGAAAAATACAAAACACGAAAATTTAGACCTTTGACCTTGAATAACTTTCTAAGCACCCATGGGATCTATGGGGACTTCTGCCACTTTATTTCTACTGGTGTACCCAACCAAGGTCTCTACCAAAATTCAGCTTTGTCGGAATTTTTGTTATTTGATCACTATTTCTATGTGTTCACTATCACTATGACTGTCTTTTTTGACGGGACTATATTTTTTCATTCAAAAGTATGGAAGATGTAGAACCACAAGATAACTACATATTAATTGAAGTACATATTATTATGTAAGCGTGTGTTTATAAACATGAGAAATTACAATCAAATAATAGAAACAGTAATTAGAACTAGTAACTAAAATTGAAAAAATTGAGCTAACTGCAGACTGTTGCAAACCATCTACAGGTAGCTCAACTGATCCATATCAATACCAGTCGGAAGCGTCCCCAAGCTGTCTGCATTGCCCCGCTGTATGGCAATGCATGCGCTGATACTCACCAGCTCTCGGGTTACTCGTCGCTTCGATCAGACGCTCAGATAATTTATTTTAAAACCCAGAGAGCCTCGGCACCCCAGGGGCCCAGGGTCTCGACTCCAAGGGGAGCAATTGCGTAGGTTCAGTCTTTTATATAAGCCCAGTAAAAATTCTGCAAACATATTTCAAAATATTATGATGAAGCACTAGTAACCAGGGTTGAATCCGAGATAAGGGTCGTATGAAAGACCAACATACCCCGATAATTCAAATAAGCCTTCGTAATATTTTGTAGAAACGTTTAGGACCGAACCCGGGTCAAAGATAACGGTACCTATATAACGGTATCTATTTAGTTAGTTATATGATATAACTAAATACAACCTTTAGGTACGCTCTGGCGCAAACTTAACATTTGCCAAAAACACCACACGGAGCAAGCCGTGTTTAGTTTGTGTTAGCTCACACCGAGACGCGACGCAACACTGCGCGCACTTTTAAGTTATTTTTTTTTATAGTGATTAAAAATATTACTTTATTTACTACTCAGAAAGATACAAATTTTATCAACACAAAACAAAACCGAAAGCTCCCGGCGGCGGCGTAGTGCGACGCAGCGCGACATTCTGAGGCGCAGCGCAACCTCTCGCGACGCAGCGAGACGCCGCGTGACGCAGCGCGCACTTTTAATGATAGTGATTCAACATATAACTTTATTTACTGCACAAAAAAGATACAAATTTAATTGACATAATACGAAAACAAATTAACAATTAACTTTATTCACTACACAAAAAAGATAATAATTTAAGCGCGCTGCGCCACTCTGTGTCTCGATATGTCTCACGTGGCGTCGTGTCTCCGTGTGAGCTGACCCTTATAATTAAGTGTAAGCTCCATTCTTGAATACCTCTTATATCAGGTGGGAAATTAATACGATAGGTTCAATTTTCCTGACTTCTGCGTACAAACAAGACCTAATAACCATGATGTTCTAATGATCTGTTTTCTTTATAAATAGAAAACCTTAGTATGGTGTAAAAAATAAAAACCTTAGATACTAATTCCGTACCCAAAGGGTGAAACCGGACCCTATTACTAAGACTTCGCTGTCCGTCTGTCACCAGGCTGTATCTCATAAACAGTGAAAATTAGACAGTTGAAATTTTCACAGAGGATGTATTTCTGTTGCCGCTATTACAAAAAATACTAAGAATCAGACTAAAATAAATATTTAAGGGGGCTCCCGTACAACAAACCTGTTTTTTGCCTTTTTTTATAGATACTGGTCCGGACCCTTCGTGCGCGAGTCCGACTCGTACTTGGCCGGTTTTGTCATGATACTGTTGTATATTACCCACTGAGAGGATAGGATAAATAAAGCAAAAAAACGTCAAAATCGGAATAATTAAGTAATTTGTTGAACTGCTTTGTTGAAGCAGTAGGAGTTTTCATAATTAGTATGTACCAATACTGAGTAACTATCAAAAAGCGCGATAGAGCGTTGGTCAATTTCGAAATAGCTACTTTCCCGTTCGCTCTACCGTGGCTCTACCACATCCATTAGACCACAGAATACAAAACTGACCGTTTTCAAACATTAGCCTACATTAGTTCTTTAGAATTGCCTACCATTGTGCCTTACTCTGCCTACTGCTTTGTTTTTGGACAGCTACAGGGCCGTTATTAATGACTTCCACGACCTGAATAAAGGTGCTTTCAAGTAGGTACACAGATTGGGTAAGTGGCGGGAGAATTATGAGGGCTGAAGCAGCGTACCTTACTGTAGGGAAGTTAATCAAGGAATTTGCGCTTTTGTTCTATAAGGTTTATCATTTGTTGAGTGATACTGTTTCAAAGGGAAAACTTGAAATGCATAAATATGTCTTAAAAGTGAAGTAAAAGTAATAGTCATTTATTTGCAAAAACACGTGTAAAAAGGTGATAAATAATTATTTTAGAGTCAACATGTTTGACCAACATACATTGGTGTGCAAAAATAATTAGAGAGTAAGGCATGCAGGTTTTAATTTAATTTTACATAGCAACAGCAGATTTATAAGCATATTAATTAATCGATCTAAATTTAGTATACCTAGCATAAAATTAGAATACATCATTTAGAAATTCATTAATATTATAGTAGCATTTTTCACATAAAAGTTTTTTAAATTTAGTCTTAAATAAGTTTACATTTAACTCTTTGTAGCTCTTAGGTATTTTATTATAGATAATAGGTGCCATGCACACTACACTCTTTCTCAACAGAGTAGTTTTTGATTCGTGTCTGGCTAATCTATTGTTGTCCCTTCTATTCTTTTATTAACAAAGAAAATTACAATCAAATAATAGAATTAAATTAAAACTAGTATTTACAATTGAAACAATTGAGCTAGCTGCAGACTGTTGCAAACAATCTACAAGTAGTTCAACTGATCCATATCAATACCAGTCGGAAGCGTACCCAAGACGCTAGCTGCATTGCTCCGCTGTACAGCAATGCTGATGCGCTGCGCCAGATACTCACCAGCTCAGTTTATAAATATGTCAAGTTTTATTTTAGAAAGAGTCGGTAGGTATAAGCCGTGTAGATAAAGATTGGGATTGAAAATAAATTCCCACTGTCCCGTTTTAGACTTTATATATGAAATGATATCTAAGCAGGACACTCGAGATAGCATGATCTTTTCAATGGAGATCTTTATCTACACGTATAAGCCGTGTAGATAAAGATTGGGATTGAAAACAAAATGTCACACTGTCCCGTTTTAGACTTTATTTATGAAATGATATTTAAGCGGGACACTCGAGACAGCATGACCTTTTCAATAGAGATCTTTATCTACACGACTTAGGTAATCTTCATTACGATTTTAAGTGGGTTAGCTATGAACCTTATATGTGTTGGAAGAACACCATCATTATTATTATCTATTCCCGTATCTTCTCAAGCATAAAAGAAAACTCCTCTTGCTTATTGGTTATTTGTACGCTGAACAACTAAGTAAGCAATTAACAAATATCTAGTCATTGATCACTTCATCATCATCATCTTACCAACCCATACACTCCACAGCTGGACATAGGCCTCCCCCAAGCCAAAAAGTCAGAAATTATTACATGTCATAATGACATATAAATAGAGATGTTCAGTGTAGGAAAATTGGATGCAGAGACACAAAGCCAAGCTCCGCTTTCACAAGGATTTTTAAAATAAACATCATATTTAAACTTTAAATTTAATTAAATTTTAAAATTAACTATATAGTCTAATATTCTCTCTGTATCTGTTCAAAGCATGTATTCAACTTATTTTTTATAAAGGATAGATCTACTCTGACTACAATGTATTTAAATTATACTATAAGTTACATTTGCACGACTAACAAGTCAAATATAGTGATACTCTATTTTAAAACCACCATTGTTCACCTATATTTAAGCAAATAAATACTAACATTCATTTATTCATTCATTCATTTATTTCTGTGGTTTGAAAACTTACTATTTATCTACATTAATATTCTTACGCTACCGAACCTAAAGGTAATCATCAGAAAATTTATAAAAATGGCGCTGGAAAATTAATTTTCCATTTCAAATAGATAAACCTTAATGAATATGATACCCTTCTGTTACAAAAGCAATAACGAATTGAGCGTTTGATCCTTCTGTCCAATTACTGCTGACGGCACACGCGACATGGCGCGGGGCAGCCAGACGGCTTCTGCCTACTGGTGCCGGCCAGCTTACGAAAACGGAGGAAGACGCTAATAGTTAGTCGTGGAAATATAACGAAAATAATACTACAAGTCGGGTAAAAAGCTAGAGTCTAATGAACCCATAAATATAATATTATTTGGTTACCAAAAGTTTCAAAACCAGTAACGATTTCTATTTTATAAAATCCTTAGTATGCTCTTAAACTGAAACAGTCATACGACCCAAACTATATAATGAATGAATATATAAATAAATGCTTATTTCAGACAACATATTCCTTAACACATATAAATACAGTATGCAATACAGACACATAAAAACCACAAAATGTTTATATATATATTTTTTGATTATGGACTAAATCAAACTCTTTTGGACCAAAGCTTGTGAATAACAAACATATAAAATGAATATCATCAAAAACGGTTCGAGTACCCCGACCAAAAGCCGTTTAGAAGCCTAAAGGCTGGAGGGGTGTTCAATTCTGTTACGACAGGAGTGATGTTCAATATGAACATAAAAAGATTGCTTCAGCGTATTTATTCATTTTAACATGTTACAGTCTGGAAATGGGCTTATTTGAATTTACAGCTGAAATAATTATTGAAGCGCTTGCTAAGATCGATCTGAGAATCTCATTTTAAATGGAGATACGTGCTGCTTTCGCTACGTTAACTTAATTCACCTAGGTGAATTAAATACACTTTTAGTAAACTTGAAAGGGTTAGGGTAAATTCGTCACCGGGTAAATTTGTCATCGCAAAAATCTAGTGTAAATTCGTCACCGATCAAATTGTTTAAAAACACCTGTACCGCTGTTCATAAAACAAAAGACATATATTTACAATCATAAGTAAACTTTATTCACCCCAGTTAAAATTGTTCTAACGGACCATTTCTAGAAAATTTTGAGTACATAATATAAATAGCGGGAAAGACACAGTCATTTCCGTTTATCATACACATATTAAAAAATAACATATAAAGTGCTCGGCTGACTCCCAGCCGAACTGACGCCACATCTTACGTAGATGCAAAAATAAATAAATAATGCTGGACAATTCACACAGCATTATCTAGCCCCAAGCTAAGCAGAGCTTGTGTTATGGGTACTAGAGAACTGATATAAATAATATAATACAATACATAGACAGATATTTTTTATTATACATAGAAAACGACCAGAACACCCTGAACAAATATCTGCAGATCGTACACACATTTGTCCTGAGGCGGGAACCGAACCCGTAACCTCCTGCGTTGCAGGCAGACCTGCGTAGACAGGCGCTACATCGGTCGTCAAAAAGGCCAACGAATGAATTTAAAGAAAAAAATAATCTTCATTATACTATACGGACTTTGCCAATGACTCAAAGTCCAAATACAGGGTGTAACACAAATGAAGGACCAAACTTTCTTGCAACCAACTAAGCAACGAAAACAGTTTTTGCCATTTTCCGTTCGGCCATGACACCTCTTGAAGAAAACAAATTTGTGAGCCAGAATAGCTAGGGATTTAGGTTATCCTTATTAGGTTGCTTATCTTCGGCTAGGTAGCAACTTGAGATGCCTGTACAATGGTGCCAATTTGAAATCGAAGTGTGTAAATGGACATAAGTAGCCCTTCTGCTCTTGCAAAGCTTCTTTGACATAGGACCGCTATTTATCTTGCTTCTCTACAAGTAAGACGAATTGCTATTCTTACAGGCTTTGTTTGATATGCGACATACGCATTGCGTGTATGAAGGCATGAAGTTGAGCATTTTGCGATTTTATGTTTATACTAATGTGCTAATATTATGAATTCGAATGTAACCCTGTCTGTCTGTCTCTTACCTTTTTACGCCTAAACGGCTGAACGGATCTCAGTGAAGTTTGGCAGGTAAATGGTATCCTAAGGATGGGCGGGCAGCGGCTAGTATGTTTATACATTTAATTGCAAAAATTATAAAAAAAACGATATCCAATTATGACAATGTCAGTCACATAATTTTATTGTTTTGAAAAAGCTAAAACCCGGCTTCAAATTTCATAATATTTACACTGTTTTTAAGTATTTCATGACAATATTAATTAATCGGGAAAATAAAAATATAGGACCACCTCATCTTGATCTTTCTCCATGTCCGTACAATAGCGTAATAATTATCTAAATCGCTCTTCGATCAAAAATAAGTAGTTCGCGGCCTCAGGGGGCCGGCAAAGCCGGAAATTTTTGATCGAAGAAATCGCTCCATAAATAATTGACGGAGAAATTATACAGACAGCCGAACATCATTTGTTTTTCGTCGGTAAACTTTTTGGAATATAATATCTTGGATCACAGAAACTAGATGGAGGGACGCGCGTCAAAAATGTTATGGTTGGAACTATTCTACGAATCTCTCCGTGCAAATAGCGTGCACGCACTATATTGAGTTTTTTCATGTAAGGATTCTACTTGACAATTACGCGACGATACCACTGTCATAGTAAGGCAATAGGTTTGCAGAATTGAGCCGAAACAAGCCGTTACAGTTCAATATGTATTAAAAAAAATCTATCTATGTAACGTATTGTATTATGCATATCAGTTATCTAGTACCCATAACACAAGCTCTGCTTAGCTTGGGGCTAGATAATGCTGTGTGAATCGTCCAAAATTATTGTTATTAAAATTAAAATTGACTAAAATTAATCAGTATAATTTTCTGATTTGGCTCGCAAAAATAAACCTCACTATGTTCGATAAATAAAATTATTATAATGCTCAAACCCAAACAACAGTGTTCCTAAATATGAAATCAGATCTAAAGAAATTTTCATCAAAATTGCGTAAGGGTTGTATGTTGTATTTATTTTAAAACGGGATAAGCCAATTACAAGCTCCACAATACTGTCAAAAACTACACCATCCGTCCGTCAGGCAATACACAACCGAAATTGCTGTATACCCGAACTCTCATAGATTCTATTAATACAGGTCCAGGTCCAGACAGGGGGCTAACCCGCCCCACTCTCCCTGCGTATATGCAAGTGCAACCCACCCGCCCCCGTCAATCAATTTGAATCTTCCGGTTTTCTAAGCGAATCGTTTGATGTTCAGTCAGTTTTGATTTGAACCTTGTTTTTATGAGAGTAGATATTTGTTTCTGTTATAAAACGCGAAAGACTTCTTATTTAGTGAGTAGGTACATAATCAATGTTTGTTAAGTTTGTGCAAATAAACATTCTAATTCTTACTTTACTTTCGTAGTTTTATAGTGGCACCCAACCCAACATATGACTGTTTGGTATGGTTGGTCCTAAAAAAATACCCATCAGCAAGCATGTAGCATAAGCATAGAGGAAAAATACACTGCTGTACAGCAGAGGGATAGTGTCATTCAACTATTTTCTTGATTTCGTAGCCGAAAACGAATCTATTTGTAAGTTGACAACATCGATCAAAAATGTCCGGCTTTGCCGGCCCCCCTTAGATTCACAATGCGCACGCCACAACCTTCAGTAGCAAAAGAGAGACCATTTGACATGTTAGGGAAGCTTTTCAACTAGTGTCATTTTAGCGTTCAGACAAAAAGCATGGGTACAAAAAATGCAAGAATCACTCGTCCAAAGTGCTGAAAAAGGATGGAATTTCTTATTTTCAGTAAGTTTATATATACTTTTTACCCGTATATTGAGATGTGAGTCATATACTTGTGAAATCAGCATAAAATATTGTTGTTTGGTTTGCCTATGTTAAAATATTAATTTTGTTCTAAATTGATAAATGGAGAGGCTATTTCTTCTAAATTTTTTTTTTCATTTATAGTATGTATTAATATATTTTTCATAAAAATAAGTTTAATATTACTAGTTGATGATTTTTAAAATAATTAGTTGGCCCGCCCTAAATTTTCATTTGCGTAGACTCTCTAATAAAAGAAAGACTAGGTTCTTACCTACCTACCAGAAGTATGAATTTATAAAACGTTTATTTTTTTCCCGTAAAAAAAACTCGTGCAAAGCCGCAGACAGGAACCAGTTCTTTTTAATCTAGAGTGCCTGCCTGAAATTGTATTGTAAGTTTAAATTATTGTATGTCTGAAATGACCCTTTTGTATAAATACCTACTGTTGAGACACCAATTTATAGTTTCATCAATAAATGATTCGTTATCTTTACCTGAATTCTGTTAATTAATCATTATAGAAAATAAACTGAGTAGGTAGGTATATAATTCTCAGGTAGGTACCTACCTACTTACAAAATAAAATAAAATGAATTCGACTCCACCAATCTCTTGTTCCGTATGGAAAAAACTTGTCAGGCTCTGCGCAAACTGTCTGCGTCAAAACAAAACGAACCCAATTTTGAGTGACATTTTTGTAAGGCTCTAGGTATCTACGGGGGAGGCCGCGAACTCCTTATTTTTGATCGAAGGTTGACAAGCATATAACTTCAGTGTTTTCACGCACACAAGCGCACGAATAGAAAATTAAGACAAATTTGTCGCAATTTTTCGGCGACACCTGTTTTTTTGGTTGTTGTGTCTTCTATCATTCTAAGCCTTCTTCTTCTATGAGCATAAGTTGAATAACTGTAACTGTGTGTGTGTGTAGTTGGTGTAGTTTTTCTTCCACAAATATGTTGTGTGTGTGCATCAATTTGTGGGAGGACGGGTGGTACACGTCGTCGACATTTTGTTGGATCTTATCAGAGAAGGTTTTGCGCGATTGTTACTAAATATTATGTTTTATATTCTTTTATTATCTTATTATATTTAGATTTTGCAATGAATTTCTGCAAAGTAACGTCTGAATACTGTTTATCTTAGAATCTCACTAATATTATAAACGTGAAAGTTTAGATGGATGGATAGATGGATGGATGTTTGTTCCTTTATCACGCCAGAACGGCTGAACGGATCTGGTTGAAATTTGGCACAGAGATAGATTATAGTCTGGAATAGAACATAGGCTTCTTTTTATCCCGGAATTCCCACGGGAACGGGAACTACGCGGGTGAAACCGCAAGGCGCTGCTAGTAGTTAATAAATAGTACCTTTTTTCAACTTAATAAACAAAGAAAATTACAATCAAATTATAGAATTAAATTAAAACTAGTATTCAATAATTTATAGTACCTTAAACTGCTCTGCTTATAATTACGTCCTTGCCATAGCCTTTAAAGTGGCTCTAACGTGGGGCCATTAATTGATATAACTCGTTTTAAACTGTACCCTGTCAACATCAAAGTCCATTTTCCTATATCACAACCATAGCATGCAAAATGGCCGGCTTTCAAACTTAATTATCGGGCTGGATGGACAGACCTGGAGGGTAATTCTAGAAAACAATTCCTTGAACAAATAAGATTGGGGCTAGATAATGCTGTGTTATAATTTTTGGTTTATTTAAAAAAAATCACAATCACTGGTCTCGTGGTTTCCATGGCAACGGGCGTAAACAGGAGGTCATACAAAGTTGACTGATGGCGGATCGCCTAAAACGAACACCGATCGATCTGGGCTGATGATTTTGTTTCGGTTTTGTACGCAAAGGGTCCCTATATATCCTACTAGCAGCGCCTTGCGGTTTCACCCGCGTAGTTCCCGTTCCCGTGGGAATTTCGGGATAAAAAGTAGCCTATGTTCTATTCCAGGCTATAATCTATCTCTGTGCCAAATTTCATCCAGATCCGTTCAGCCGTTCTGGCGTGATAAAGGAACAAACATCCATCCATCTATCCATCCATCTAAACTTTCACGTTTATAATATTAGTGAGATTACTAACCCTCCTGTCTGGTCTGCCTGTCTGTCTGCCTGATTGCCCGTTCGTCTGTCTGTCAGCGGACTGTATTAGTCATTATTCGGGAATTTTAAGTCGGTTTTTAATTTCATAAAACACGTCAAATTATGTTTATTAATATTACTACTACTACCGCCTGCGGCTTCGGTCGGACGTTTTTTGTAAATATTAAATAATAATAAAAAGTAGCCTTTAATATCTCTCCATCTGCGTTTGAGCCTTTTACAACCATTTTGGTCATTTAGACCATTTAAATCTAGTCTAGGTTTAGTTCAATAACATCCGAGTCCAATCGTGTGCTCCAAACGTTAAAATTTTCTCATCGAAATTCACGATAGAACCAACATACGATGCATGGGGCGTTGCGAGTAACCCACCAGTCTCCCTGTCTAGTTTGAAAGCTTCGATGATGGCTTTCGACATTGCTTTCGACAGGGTAAAAGCTTTTCAATTTAATTGAACGGTCAAGCTCTGCGCTGCCTGTTTATACTTTGAATACAAAGCAATACCGTGTGTAGGTAAATCTGTGACAAGACCCTAATGACACATTTCTTAATTGAAAATCTGAATTAAAATCTATTGGTAATTATTTAAGCTCAGCCTGCTACGGCATAAGAAGCCTGAGAACTGAAGTAACGCTGAGACTTTTGCACTTGTCGAGTCCAAAGTTCCTTAAAGTCTAATCTAAGAAATTAAATAAGTTCCCAAAAATTTTCGATATCGGCAGGATTCGAACCTGCGCCCGACCGTCAGTACGGGTGTGCTCAAACCAACTAAGCCACACAATCCTACGCTCTAATACAAAATCTTAAAGTCTATTATTTTAGGGCAGTTATCAGTACAATATAAATTTGGTTTTTGTTATGCAGAAGAGAGTATTAAAACGATAAAACTCCCGAGCCAGACTAGCGCCGCGACCTATTTTATCTTATTATTTTATTGAACAAAGTAGGTAATTTCAAAATGTTCAATGGGCAATTTGTGATAATTATAAGCTTTTTTGTAATATTTGATCAAACTCAAAACTCAAAGTGCTTTATTTCCTTTAGACCTAACAGGACTCTTTGATACGTCACAAATCTCAAATTACACAAGTAAAGAAACTCACCAACTCTCGGGTCACGCGTCGCTAACTTCGACCAGACGCTCAAATTTTTTTAAAACCGTAACTTTTAACTAGATGTCGCCACTCGAAATAAAAATCCACGCTTTCGAAGTTTTCCTTCCGAACCCATTTCACATTTACACTGGATTTGAAGTCTGTATTAAGTTTTGTAAACACGCTAAATTTTGTTACAGATAGGAGATCTGGAGGACGACACGACACCACTGGACATGTCGTGGCCCTCCGGCTTCCGCAAGCGGCTGACGTATCTGTTAGTCGCGCCCATTGTCTTCCCTTTATGGATCACCCTCCCGGACACTAGGACTCCGAGAGGTAAGCGCATCATCATATTTCTGTCCTAATCCCACAATCTATCCATTATTTGACGACATCTGTGGCGCGGTGGTCGAAGGTCCGCCTGCGACGCAGGAGGTTGCGGGTTCGATTCCAGCCTCCGTTACGGGTGTTCTGGTCGTTTTCTATGTATAATAAAAAATATCTATCTATGTAATGTATTTGTATTATGTATTATCAGTTATCTAGTACCCATAACACAAGCTCTGCTTAGCTAGATAATGTTGTGTGAATTGTCCAGCAAGATTTATTATTTTATTTATTTATTTATTTGTCTTCCTCTTAAAGACTGAGGTTTATTGGTCAGCTAGAGCAGTCCGGGGTCATGCTCCCGTAGCATATCCGGACAGCTATCGGACTGATACCTGATAGATATATCCCCTGAATGAACATATATCACACATTCACTCATTCATAAGCGGCTGACGTATCTGTTGGTCGCACCCGTTGTCTTCCCTATGTAAGGATAACTCTCCCGAACACAAGGACTTCAAGAGGTGACGCAAACGTGAACCTTAGCATTGGCTCATTAGGTCACAATTTCGGGAACCTAAGGGCTATTCCTATTCACCAACTATGAGAGATCCAACCATCCATCCATCATTTCTTTGTCTTCCTCTTGAAGACCGTCATTTAAACGTTTTAATTTGGAAAACCGTGTTTGTTGTTAAAAGCTTAGATAAGCTACACAGTAACTTTTTACCAACAAAATTGTCTTCCAAATTGAAAACGTTATCTCCCAGTTTCCGACTTGTTGTGATCAGGTCAAAACCTTTCCTTGCGACCTAATTTATTCCGAAAATATCATCAGACCCTTCGCACCTATCTATTGTTGTAATGACCTTGTTTGTGTAGAAAACAGGTTATTTTGATATCGGCACTTGCCGGCCTTCATCGTCACCGTCACCGTGCCCCCGATCCCCGTTTTTCTGGTTTACAGGGACTATGCCCTTTCAAGCCTTCTGATTACTAGTTGATCTTTCTAATGTCAAACTTTTTGCTAACTTACTGCCTGTTGTAAATGTAAGTGAACGTGGCATTTACTTCACCGTGATTTTTGAATTTTTCTGTTTCAATATTGATTCCTAGTTTTAGAGATATATTTCAGGAATATTTAGAATCAATGCATTTCATTATACTAACCTTCATGATCGGGAAAGTGAAAATAAGGGAATAAAAAAATATCATTTATTAGCTGTTCCCCGCGGTTTCACCCACGTTAAATTCGTATTTCACATTTCTAGGGGGAATATTCCCGGAAATCTCTCATGGGAATTTGATGTTTTATCAGGACAAAAGTAGCTTATGTTATTCTCCATCCTTTCAACTAGCTGTATGCCAAAAATCAAGTCTATTGGTTGCTTAGTCAGGGCGACAAACAAACAAACACACTTTCGCCTTTATAATGTTAGTTAGGATTTCAGGCAGGCCCTGCGCGAAATAAATAATATTTTGTATTGTACAGATTCAGTTGGTCAAAACGAATTCAAAGACCACATCGACCAGTTAACTGTGTAAATGTATCCCATTACGTCACGGTACCGGTCAGTGGAGATTTTTAGGTCAATGACGTAGGTTTCCGAACCCTCGGGCCCCGAATGTCCCAAAAGAACCGAGTGTCCGGGCCCGGGTCGTATTATAATATCTAGATACGTATACCGATTGTATTGTATGTCCCCACACGTGTCAAAATGGGCAGAATAAAATGCGAGATGCTTGATTTATAGTTGCGGGTTCGATTCCCGCCTCGGGACAAATGTTTATGCGATCTGGAGATATTTTGTGTTTTCAATGTCTGCTTTTATTTATGTGTATTAGTAGGTATTAACCTCTATTGTGTGGAGGAACCAAAATTTGGTTTAATATTTGGAGGATTCATCATCATCATCAGCCTATATCAGTCCACTGCTGGACATAGGAGGATTAAATTCGATCAAATGACGCCGATTCTGTACCTAATTACTTCGATTGCCTCGCGGAGACGTGCAAAATTATCTGCCACTGTGGATCGAGAAAGGGTTATGACGATAAAATCTCAGGCAAGCTGTGTCTTTTAAGGAGAAGTGAGCCCTTATACCCAAGTATTAACTTTACACGGAAATCAATTTTAAAGCCTCCACACAGAAGCCCGCCCTCGCACGCCTGCAATCAATGTGACGATATCCGCATCGCGAACGCCACGCTTGGTTCGACACGCCTTCGCCTCCGGCCCGGCCACGGCTTCTGTGTATGGTGGCTTTAAAGGCGAAATAACATTGTTTTTTTAGTAACATCTAAAGTTAGGATTTTAGTAAGTTATGGGATTCAAAGCACAATTGACTAAACATGACAAGATCAAAAAAATCGCGATTCAAAAATGTCCCCTTTTTTACAGAGATGACAACGGAAAAAAACAGTTTCATTTGCTAGTTATTTGTCATATTTCGATGAAATTTCCTCGTTCACTATGGTCGATCTAATTGTATGACTGCAATAAATAAATAGCCTAATTTTGAGATTTATTGTACACTCTCCATTCTCTCGGGATAAACTGATCAAAATTCAAAATTCAATAACTTTATTTCTTTAGGCTTACAAATTATGCACTGACAAGTCAAATTTTATACATAATCCATATCAATTCCAATCAAAGCGTGCCCAAGACGCTGCATTGCCCGGTTGGCTGTATGGCAATGCTGATGCGCTGCGCCAGATACTCACCAGCTCTCGGGTCACGCGTCGCTTCGTATTGAAGCGTTTTTGTATTATTTTCACACTAACCACCACCTTTTCTTTTTCAGGGAAGAGCCTATTCCCTATAACGTTTATAGGGTCAATAGTTTGGATTGCCTTTTTCTCGTACCTAATGGTGTGGTGGGCGAACATCGCTGGTGCTACGGCGATGGTGCCGCCTGAGGTGATGGGGCTGACCCTCCTGGCAGCAGGGACCTCGGTGCCGGATCTGATCACCTCTGTCATCGTGGCGAGGAAGGGATTCGGAGATATGGCTGTATCTAGTTCTGTGGGCAGTAATATTTTTGATGTTACTGTTGGGTGAGTTAAGTTTATAACTTTTTTTTGTTTCACATACTGGAGACACTTTGTTATTAGTTATGTCTAATAATATGTATTTGATCTGAGCCAATAAATTGATTTTCTTTCTTTCTTCTTTATTTTTGTATTATCAGACTAATAGGCTACTATAAATTAAATTAAATAAAAAATTATTTATTACATTATAGGTACATAACACTTATTTAGGGCTCTCATTACCAATATAAGCTATTTTATAAATAACTTGTGGTTTGGTAGTGAGTGCTTCCCCTTACAGTAATTACATCATCGTACTTGACTACTACAGGGAAAAATTCTAACGTATTGTCTGATAAAAATAATGCAAAGTGCAATTAATATTTCTTCAAGACCAGTCGTATTAGATGTAAAAACTAATTTTAAAGTTTGAATAAAATAATGGCGCGCCAAAACGATAATCTCAGTCATGGCTCCCGTGCTCTGAGGAATGACGTCACACGCCACACCACACCTTAATTAAATTCATTGACACTATAATATGTGATAGTGTGACGTCACCAGCGCTCCAACCAAACGCATAGAAATAATACGTTTTCGGTCACGTGATCATATATAAAAAATGTGTAAATGTTTAAAAAGTTGAAACTAATCGGAATCGGTCTGAATTCTTTAAAAAAAATTGCGTTAAGATTAAAAGGTATATAGTTCCTATGAAATGATTTTTAATATGCTTGATGGACAAGCCACGCTTTGAGTTTGCACTCGAATGCCGAACGGCTTGGCGCTTCCAGTATGTCCCTTGGGATCCCTGTTGTACACGGTGGGACCTATGATATGCCTCAGTGAAATATGTATTGTGAGAGCCGAGCCTGCTACAGGTTGTAGAAATACCTGTAACAGCAAGTCTCCAGGTGTGAGCTTACTAATGATACAACTACATGTAGGTATAAAATATTCAAATTCCAAATCTCTATAATTTTCTACAAACGCCTTCCAAAGCCCTACACTCCACGTTCTTGGCTCTACCGAAGCGTTATTTCGAAGCATTCTCGATCAATACCGACCACAAAGCAAGTGCCCAATCCCCTTGACTTAAGGTCGAAAATCTTTCAGCAAATTCACACCCTCTGTAGTTTTCAGAGGTTCTCAAGACAAATTCGAAATTCGTCCAATAATGTCCGCGCGCTGGAATTTGTTGGATTTATGTGTAAAACTGTTTTAAAAGAACTGTAATGCGGGGTAATAGAGTCTTGAATGTCTTGGTGAAGTTTAAAAAGCTTCTTGAACTTTGATTAAGTTGTCTTGGTAGGAAAATGTACATACCTAAGCTCTTTGTAAACTTACGGTAAGGTAGTGGTTTATTATTATTAATCCATCCATACTCCATACTATAAATTCGAATGTAACGCTGTATGTCTGTCTGCCTGTTACTTTTCACGGCTAAACGGATCTCAATGTAATTTGGCAGGGAGGCAAATGATATCACCGGGACGGACATAGGCTACTTGAAAAGCTCGAGCGAAGCCGCGGGCAGCACTTAGTTTATTATAAACAATACAGGGCAATAAACATTTTTTAAATATTTTCTAATAATATGGTTTGTAAATTGTTTGTGACGTTGTAGGGGGTAATCTCTGGATGTACTGAACCGATTTTGAAAATTATTTCACCACTAGAAAGCTTACTTTTCAGGGAGTGACACAAGTTATGTTTTATCCAGGAATTCCTATGGGAACGGGAACTACGCGGGCGAATCCGCGGGTAGCCGCTAGTATTAAATAATGGAAGAGTGCTTTAAGAACACTAATTGGAAGATAATAAAACTTATTAGTCAATTGCTTTTTTTAAATATAAAAATTATTCAGTAATATGTTTTTTTTTGTATTCAGTAGATGGCTAAAAACATTCTGTAGTAGTTTCACAACATCAGTCATCATCTCATCATGCCTATTGACGTGCGCTTGTCTCTGGAGGGAAGACGACAGGGTTCTTTGACAGGAAGTAAAAGCTAAAAAGAGCCAAAGTACGCCAAAGTGTTTTTCTGTTTTTACATTACAATATCGTGACGGTATGACATCACAGTTGTGTAATGCTCTGATTGGTGTTCAATGTGTCATGGCGGATTGCTGTATTTTGCAGTCTTTTTTTATCAAAATAATAATGAATCTCGATCTAAATTAAAAATTAAATTCGTATTTTGTAATCTATGGTTCAGGTATAATTAGGTAAATACATAATGTGTCATCACATCAATCTCTTGTTGTACGATTTAAAATTTTCAAAAGTTAGTAAGTAGGTACCTACATTCTTTATTAACAAAGAAAATTACAATCAAATAATAGAATTAAATTAAAAATTGTATTTACGATTGAAACAATTGAGCTAACTGTAGACTGTTGCAAACAATTTACAGTACCTTGAAATTAAAAGAAAGAGCTCGACCAGGCTCGACCCAATTCGAAGCGAAGTGGTTCGCGATGTCCCTACTTCATTCCAGTTCGAGATTTGTCGTTTTTCGTTTCGGCCAATTGGTGTAGGTACCTACTCTGATATATTGAATTAGAGATAGATAGATAGAAAATGCTTTATTGCACACATAACTTAAAAATAACAGACAAAGATAAAATGGAGTACATAAGAAAAATGTGACAATTAGAGAATCAATTTGCGCAAAAAAAAAACTAAACGAAACCTTTTTAATTATTAATACAGTTTGAAAGATATGGATATCCGGCGGAGTCGATTCGAGGTAGTATTGTTAATTGTAGTATTAATGTAGTGTATTAATTGTTCCAGAAATGTACGACCCCCATTTGCAGATTTTCTAAATAATTTACAGTTAGCAAGAAAATGGGATATTAAAGCCGTTTTCATCACAAGAAATCACAAAAAAAATCCCACACACAATGATGACACTTAAGTACTTATAAAGGTTATTCAAACTTATAATAACTAGCTTCCGCAGAAGCGCTATGCAAAAAAAAATAACAATAAAAAAAAATTGCCAAATTTCATTCGTTCAGCCGTTACGGCGTGAAAAGGTAACAGACCGAGTTGTTTCGAATTTATAAAATGAGTGTGGATTCGGATTTAAAACTGAGTTTGGAGAATCTAGGTTTACAAACATTTATGTTAAAATATTACATACATATTCTGGTTATTGCTGTATTATAATTTTTATAATCAGGTTTATAGTTAAGCGTAACTACACAAATTCTTGTATCGTTATAATTGTACCTTGTTAAATTTTGCTCTAGACTCCCAAAATGAGGAATGAGGTCAAATTGTCGACATAGCTGAGCGCTCCCGGTATTCCTACCCGGCATTATCGCGGGATCCAAGTTACGATCAGGAAGCCTGGGAACTAAATAACGAAGTTTTGGACACGTTTTCGTGAAAGTTCTCGGTGACCGCGATTTTAGACACATAGTGTAGTAGTGGTAGTTTTTCGATTTTGTTATGAATAGACAAAACTTTTGAAACTATCATGGTTATTACCATCACCTCCTGAACAATGGTCCATCCAAAATATTCATCATGATAAATATCCTTGTTATTAATTGTTTATTGGAAAGGGAAAAGTTTTCTTTTTTTTCTTTTTTGTTATAATACGTAATGCCTTATTAAAGATACACATAGGTGTAACTTTAATAAGGTATAACGTCATAAGTAACATACGTGTTAAATAAAGCAAGAAACGTAAGGCCAACGACGGATTTCGTTTGTTCTTTATTTTGTCTTAATCTTCTGCTGCAACATTATTAAATTCTTCTTTATTTTGTTCATGAGACTCTTAATTTTATTCTTCAAATAATATATTCTATTTTGGCACTAACTTTAACTTGTAGGTAAGCAAGGCAGGCTTACGCTGTCGTAAAGCATGACCTCTGTATTATTCTAACTCATAATACGACACAGCCCACCCTACTGAGGGGTGAAAAGTTACTATAAAAAATAACAACCTGATATTTATCAACCTAATCCATAAAACCTTGCTCCAAATATCGGGTCAAAGAAATGCCAACTCGCGTAAAAATATTTAAACAGGCAACGCGAAGGTACCGAATTCCTTAGGGTCGCTATCTAGAACGAAGTTACAATCGTCATTGTTATGCATCGACGGATAAAATCGTGTTTTGTCATGACTTCAACTCCATAGAAATCAGTTTTTTTTACATTTATGTTTGAAACCTTTATTTTACTTTCGGATTATGTTATTTTATATTTAATTTATTTCTCGTTTCATCTTCAGGTTGCCTCTTCCCTGGCTGCTATACGGGATAATCAACGGCGAGCCCGTCCTGGTCAATTCCAAGGGCATGATGTGCAGTATCATCCTTCTCTTCGTGATGCTGCTTTTTGTCATTCTCAGCATCGCCTGCTTTAGGTGGAAGATGAACAGAGGTCTTGGCTTCACCATGTTCCTTCTCTACTTCGTGTTTGTTGCAACCAGTCTTGCTCTCGAGTACGGCTACCTGCACTGCCCAAGCTAAGACCACTCTCAGGATAGTACAAATAGAAACCGTGGACTGTTTATTAATAAAATCGGAGGACGATCGTAGATAGAAAGTTTCTAACATTTGGTTTAAGTTTGTTAGCACAGTGTAAAATACATTGCTCAAATTATGTAATTTATGTTGTGATTCTGTTGCCGAATAGTTAATTTAGGTGTTTTTGATATTGTGACGCTTGAGGGACTGAGCATAAGAACGCATGATAACGGACAAACGGATTGAATATATGTATAAAATTAGAATGGACGATTATATTCCTAAAGTAAATGCAATAATACGACGAAGCTTCTCTTACAAAATATAAGACTTTAAATTATATGATCACAGAGATACATTTTTGTATCGAAAATTATAAAGTTATATTTAGCCATCAATAGAGACTGTAGTTATTATATGAATGTTAGTTGTTCATTAAATTTGATGGCGCTTATAAGAAGTTTTATAAAATAAGTTCAGAATGATATATTAGAAGCCGTATGTGTTAAATATATTGTATCTATTTTTGTAAATATCGATTCTATTGTGTTTATAGATAAGATCGTAGGATGCGCCGGTTGATTTGGATATATATATGATTTTGGTCGTAGAGACCAGCAGTCCATGAGTTGTTGAAGAAGATGTACCTAATTAATGTTACAAGCATTTGCCGTGATTCGATGTGTAAGTGAATGTTGTCGTCTCAGCACAAACTGGTAGTAACAAAGAGATGTAAATACACGAGTAGCCGAAGCGAGAGATTCGTGGAGCGGGGCGAATGTAACTTGCCACCAATGTTCATGATACAACGTGCCTAAGAGTCCAGAGGGCTTATAACATTAGCTTTGATATTTTTACAGATTTCAATTATCTTGTGTAATTTATTAAATTCAGATATAAAAGCCGGGAATTGACTGAAGCACTCATTTCAGTATGTGCATCAACACTTGTCGATATAGCATTAGTATGGCGTGCTGTGAACTCATTAATACCTAATTCGTAAACATAATTATTATTATCGAAGACTATTATTAGAGTCTCGTAGTCATGTAGAGCGCATTGGTCCCGCTCTAGATACAGTAGGTACGGTAGATATACTTTTACACTCAAATTATTGTCTCTGTGAAACTCTTATCTTTAAATATCATTTGATTTATCTCTTTTTATTTTTTATTGCTCTATCAAAGGTTTAATATTCCAATGCATATTAAATAGAATGATAGTCAATTCTTCAAATTTCATATAATCTGTTGTCTTGTTCTACTTTAAATGAGTTACGGTTTGCAAATTTAAAATAATTAAGGGATGCTGCTTGGGATATAATATCTACATTTACATAGTAACCGTCCATTTTGTTTCCAGTTTTCATAAAGCTTTCGCTAATCTTATTTTCTTTTCTGACTAAATCATTACAAATACAAACTACTGAAATTCGTTCGGTCAGTATTTTACCCTCAAGTTTTATATTGATAACCCGCCTATATGACATAGCAATAAATAGACTAGAATAGATAGTTAAATTATATTATATAATAAGCTTTAACAACAATAATGTAACGCTCAAAAGTGTGACATATGATCTGTGACATATAGCACCCAATAATATGTATACATACAATATGAATGCGCACAAGTAATATGCGAATTCTAGATTTGCTCCCACTTGACATTCAGTTAACCATCAACTATTGAAAACGAGGATTTTACAAGATAGACTTTATTGTGATAATGATGGTCGCATGCAAAAGCATTAACGGATGTTATCGAGACAAATAAGGGACATATCGGTAGGAACCGCACTCGATTAGGCCATAATCTGTGATAAGGGCATGCTTATGAAATACTTATAAAGTTAGATCTCTTCTGGTTTCACATAGTATCTGTATATTGTAAGCTTGGATTTGATAGTCTTCTGTAGTTCGCTTAGCTGTGTCACTGCTGATCAGTTTCAATATTTTGCTAATCAATCTTATCACTAACTGGTCTTTAGAGGCCAACATCTCACGGGACCAGTTACTGACTGTGGTACTTGTTCCAAAACTGTTGATCAAAATCATTGAACTGTTGAGGTAGTGACCAATCTTTGAAAGTAAACTATAAGGTTCGATGAAACTACTGATACAGGCGTGGTACAGTGTAGTGCTATGACCTTTCGTATACTTATTGCAATTATCTGAAGCACCAATATAAAAAAAAATCTTACAAAGTCGTATATGTAATAAAAATTACGTGAATCTATACGCTCTTTATAATTATATTGTACACTAGTTATTTCTATCTCTCTTTAACTAATTAGAATTTGTAAAATCAAATTATCATCCTTCCATGATGTTTATAGTGTTTAGGTCTTTTAAGATTGTCACTGCATGGGTGATTTCAATAAATGTAATAGGATTCATATGAACAATCAACATTATAAAGCCATTGTAAATGTCCTATTAACTATCATAATGATTCCTATTATTATTATTCATATTCACATTATGCGGTGCCTCTAAAAGTTCACCTTCATGCATGGATCACGTTTCACGTAGTTACATTAAAAATGCATTTGTTCAAATACCAAATAGCACAAAACGACATAGTTCTCATTAAATTTCTAATACTTTGTTAAGTAGTATCTGATCTTATACTTCGGCATCATACTTAAAGATGCAACTTATAAAAATATCTTTAATTACTTCTTCGTAGTTAAGATTAACTAGGCTTAAAGCTATAACTAACAAATGTTTAATAACAAATTGAAATATATAATACCCTGGTAGATTGTTATTAGAATGATGGTTTTTATATAAAAAAGTACCTTAATAATGTAAAGTTTATCGCAGGCGGGGGATCCTATTCCACTTATTTTAATGTGGTCTTCGTAATTGTGAACACCATTGTAATATTAGTAAAATTTAAGTGCTAATGTATGTCTTTGATTCAGCTTTAAAATGGCCGCATTGAGATAAGCGGAGTAGGCACTCGTCCATCCAGTTTATTTGTGACTGTGGCGTCTCGATTTCGGTAAGCGGTGAATTGTGTAACTATATAGAGGATGTGATATGTTCAATTGAAATTATCACTGTAGACTAAAGTATACAAATCAAATGCAACGAAAAAGATAAGAACGCGATATACAAAGAACCTCAAAGGTGTTGGTTATGCCACAGTTACATACTTATCTTTTGAAATTAATATGAATAGGCATGTAGTACGTATGGTAACAGAATGGTACAAATTTATCGGAATCGAGACTTCAGCGTAGGTTGTTATTAGTGATATTACAGATTAAGTAAAAAGAATAATAATGTTATTAATTTTTAATGTAGATAAGTTTAGGTATTTTCATCGTGTTGTATCAAGTAAAAATGGAATGGAATATATTGATGGATCACATTTATTTATTTAACTTTTGTGATTCTACGGATGTTTTAACAGTATTATGACTTTTTCATAGTTTGTTTATAGTTGTTTTCTCAAGTTTTTGCTATTTGATTGTTGCTCTTATCAAAGCTTTTAATGATTGTTGACAATTTACAAATTGTGATAGTTTAATGTTTACTAGTTAATTGCGTACAGATGTTTATTATATATTTTTTGTTTTATTATGTAGTGTTTATTAATTTTGATGTAATTATGAATAATGGCGGGCATACGCCTTGGCTGTCGACGGTATTATGAAAAATTACAATAAAAATAATAAAATAGTGAGTGAAAATATGTGTTATTTTACTGAATTCCTGCGTAAACCTGAATAGGGGTTAAAAATAACCTAATGCTTGAACAAATAAACGATATTAGGAATAAAACTACAGATTTACACGGAAAATATTTAATAACAACTAAAAACAATATCACACCAAGAAACACCGCCCTACACATAGAGATTCAATAATCAAACACTTGTGCAACAAAAAAACGACAACAATCGATCTCCTTGGCAAATATGTATTACAATCCTTTCAAACTATTTTCTATTTTATTATAGGTACATAGGTCTATAATAGGTATTCAGTAAAAGTGTGACCAACCAACAGATATTCTCTTTCGTTATGTGTAGTTTCGAATAAATTGTTATAATTCTGATAGAGACTAGAGCTTTTTCACCTAAGAAAGCTTAACTTAGGTAAACTTGCGCTGGTGGATCATTGTTTTTGTATTGTATAAAGACTATGCGGATAGATATCTTAAAATCTGTTTGGTTTCATATTAAAATATCGAATATTTATTTACTTATTTAATTAAAAAACATATAGATAGATAGCAGTAATATTCGTGACTTTATATTGGCCCTCATTCCTCTCTAGGAGAGTTCTGATTACTATTTCACCAATAAATATATTTTTTAAATTTATAATTCATAACATTCATCATTTTGATGATAATGCGCCATGATCTCCATGGTCAGTTTCACATCAATCTCTAACTGTTACCATATTTGTCCACTCGAGATCTTTACCATCTTAAGAATTGTATCTATCCTTTTATAGGATTTCAGAGCGGTACAGCCGCGATAAATTGCCAAAAAAGGCTCCATTTTGTTACCAGTACTAATTGAGGAAAGTCTTACAAAAGAACATGGCGTAGGCGTGAACGGCAGAACAGCCAGAACGCTATTAGTGCCGCAACCGCTGCCCCAGCAAGTAGTGTTGCTTCTTCCCTTCGGCCACCTCCAGCGCGGTCCACTACTGTGCTCTGAATAAGAGGAATATTGTTAAATTCTTCACTTAACGCTTAACCCATTGGCCATGACTCATAAGCATACGAAAATCTGCCCGCACGGGCTAAACGCCAGGGCATAGGGCAAAACTACTTTTGAGGTAACGTCTACCGTTATGCTGTGATGCTGACTTACCCATCCTCCATGTCTGATCGCCCAAGGCGTGGCACACTGAGCCACATGCTTTGCCGCCCAGTCCGCCGCCCTGCACCAGCCTCCGACTCTGACCGCTCGAGAGCAGACCTCGCACAGAAAAGCGAGGACCACCAGGGCCCGTTGCTCTACATGCACGCAGGCCTGGAATGAAGAAGTTGTAAATTTAATACAAGGCCCAGGGTCTGCTTAGCTTGGGGCTGGGTAATGCTGTGCGAATTGTCCAGCATTATTGTACTTTTATATACATAGATAGTATATAAAAGTACATGTGTCACTGGCTTTATCCCGAGCAGGATTTCTGACTAACAACTACCTACTTTATGTTTTCGAGCACCACGGTTTCAATTCTACAATGACCTTATTTTTGTCGCTTAGGTTTGTGAAAATGTAAGTTTCTGTATATTCTCACTTGAAGAAATGCGCGGCTACCACCATTATGCGCTAAATAGTCTAACCCTTTCTTAAAATGTTGTTCTCTGATAATCTCACCTGGCAAACCTCCTGCATGATATCCTCGAACTCCACCTCATCGAGGCTCAGCAGCGGTATATGCGCCGCCCTGGCTGCGAGCAGCGCCTGTGCCTTCGACTCTCTGAACTTCCGTGCTGCGCGGTCGAGCGCTCGCCAGTCGCGCCAGTACAGCCACCAGCCTCTGGAATTTAAGTTCACAGGTTTTATGACAGAACGAAGACAAAATCAGGCACCGTGTTGTATGCTCTGCTGATTTAATTTTATGAGACATTTTACCCGTAATTGTTCAATATTGTGACCACAGCTGTGCTTCCCTTACAAATCGTCGATGCAAGGGATAGTATTGTGGTATGGAAGACCACATAAACTATCCTTCATGAATTTATAGCCTAGATGACGAGCTACTCAGAGAGGAAGTTTTACAAAATTATTCCTCACCTTTGATCTGGTTTCGCCGCAGCCACCCAGCAAGGAGGCGGCCGCAACTCCTCTAACCTCAGGTGTTGGAGTAACAGCGCTCTGAACAGTCTGATGCCCCTCTGTTCCTCTTCCCCCACCAGCTCGGGTCCTTGCCAGTGGCCTTGGCAGTCGTCTGGACGCTCCTCGTCCAGAGACACTTGTCGGCGGAGTGGTGCTCGGGGAGATTCATTGTCGCTGGATAGAGATTGGATGCTGTAAGACTTGGATTTTGAAGCTGGAAGCAAAAAAACTAGATTTGAGTCAAATTAATCGCTAGACTTTTATGATTATCAAGGCCCGCCGAGGTTGAATGTTTTGGGACATTATTTAATTAGCTATTATTGTCTAGTAGTGTTGGCTACAAGAGATACTCACTTAGCAACGGGCGATGATCGTAACACAAACAAAAGAATAAAGAAAAAAATGTTAATAATCGTAAATAAGAAATGCTTAGATATTCCGTTATCACATCGCGTGAGTCTGCCAAAAGAAAAAGAGAGACCTTAATTAAGTTATTCGCTATCTCTAAGCTTATTTTATTGACATAGGACACGAACAAGACAGAATTACAAAGACTAACTTGAAAGTGCCAAGTGAAACAATCTTGTCCCTCCTGACCTATATAGCAAAAGCTATACGACTGGATTAAGTAATCTATGTGCCCTAAATAATTTACGAGTTTAACCTAAAACTGTGGCAAGTTAACAACAAGTTAAAGAACACCTCGGTAGTATTAAATTGGTTTGCTATAAAAATTAATCCTTTCAGCGTATTCATAGTCTCAACCTCCAGAATCAAAACAAAACTATCACAAAGCAATAAAATCAATCTACAGATTCCTTGTTTTCACTCACGAAACACTATTTTACGAGAAATACTCACTCACTACTGGTTCCTAACCTCAATATCACTAAAACGATTGGTTCTTTACTTTACCTTTGGTTTTTGTTGACATAGTATAAAACTAGTGTATTTAAAAGCACTGAAAATTGACTCTCCTCTTAGTATGTTCCTGGTGAAATGACAGAATTAGACGCTAAACATGAACGACCTTGGAGTACGTCAGGTCAGGACCCTGACATATTTGTTGGCGCATGCGTGAAACTGCTGAGGGCGTTTCGCTTAGAACTTGTATCTATCTGGAAAGAATGCAAAGGCACTACTTTCAAAAGTAGTGAAACGAGAATATTAATATGGGATGTTTTCTAAACTTGGAAACACGGAACTCGTATGAATAAGACTTCTTTTAATTTACAACTTGACTTGCGAGGAATCCTACCTAATTTTTCCATTGATCATCGATGAAGTGTTAACGTTATAGGTCAAGCAGAACCTTACCTTCATCGCAAACAAAAACTTTCTCGATACTCATGTTGTTTTTCTAGCTAAGATTTTGGCAAGCCGCCTGCCTGGCAACAGTGGCAACAATACAAAAATTCCCTTCATTTTTTTTCTCCAATGAACCATAACTTCAGCACACATTATTGTATCTGCATACGTTTGTACCATATACCTTATATTGGATTTATAGCTGTCAATTGACATAATTATCCTCTTGATTACATCGATGACATAATACGTATAGCAATATCTTTCAACCTATCCATAATAGCTTTGATTACTTTGGGACTAAATGCTGCATTGTGGATAGTCTTACAATATTTATTATATGATTCTAATTTCCATGATCCTGATCATGATTTTCATGATGGGCCATATACTTGTAGGTAGCCCGGTTCTTCGGGAAGCATGCGTGGGGCCGAAGTCAACAGCGCAGAGGATCTTGGGAGAGCTAATGTAAAGACGAGGGCTACACAGCTGCATCATCCTCAGGTGTACAATACACCCGAATGTAAATCATCAAAATTTACAAATCTTTTCTAGTTTTTTACAGACTGATGACAGCCAGTTTTAAAAACTTAACCAAGGACTTTCACAACCATTTTATACCAGCATCAGTTTTATAATAGAGTCCGTACTACGCCTGTCGATTGTTTGATTGAGTTCATTTATTCTCGTTCTAAATTGACCATTTATCAGACGTTGTGAAACCCTATCGAGCGGAAGGAACGCATTGCTTCGGATTACGTTCTGATAACTTGTCAGGAACGCGTGTGCGCACCCATACTACCAACTAAATCACTCTCCTTATTATTTATACTATAGAGCTCTAAGTCGGTCGGAAAAATCTTCATAAAAGTGTTCGGTAAAACCAGTGTTTTGTTAAAGATATCATGATTTCAAAGTGTTGTGATATAAAACCAAGACAATGAAGACGAACAAACGTAAGAACTCAACGTCAGACAGTGGAGACTTCTGTTGTAGAAAGCTATCAGTGTTTGCATGCACATGTGCTGTTGTATCGTTGATAGTGCAAACTTATAACTATGTGGATGATGGATTGGATAAAAATTTGGATAATGTGCTTCAGGAGAAAATAGAGGATAAGATAGATGCGTATTTCTTGGATAGAACTACGCCTCGGCGGGTCAGGAGGGAAGCTATGCTGGTAATTCGCGAATTAGCTATAGCAATTTTAGTTAAAAGCTTTGGTAAAGTCTGTATTGATGTTACCCAGAAGAGATACATGTCCCTTAGCCAAAGCCACAATTTCTTCTAGAAGTCACAATTACCTACTGATTGTTGAGCTCTATTTGGCTTATAAATATCTAGGCTAAATAAAAACCACCCTTCAAGGGATTCCCTTCACGTTAATCCGGACTTTACCCAAATAATATTTTAAGTGTGTATATCATTTATCAAGTATCTACATGTATACAGTGATGTATACATTACGAGCCTGTAGGCATTCCAAGCAGGAAATTTACTAAAACTAGATTACTTATCAACCTATACAATGTAGGCATACAGACGTACACTGGTCACTATTGTTTCATGGTTAACGTAAAAAACTGATTAATAATTAACAAATAATTTATAACAGAATGCCTAAAATTACCCTATCAATTCCTGTGGGACACTGACATAGGGGGCTGGTAGGAAGAAATGTAATCGAATGACCTAAGATTTTTCGAGGGAAATATTTGTTAAATGTTGTAGGTACCTAACGGAAATACCTAAGGGAGTAGGTAACTAGATCTTGCTCGTTAAACACAGGGTAGGTAACATAGCTTGACCACTGACCTTTTTCACACAATGTAGGGATCCCGGTTTCCAGACAGTAATACATCCACTCGCGAGTAATGTAATAATGTTTCTTCAGCAGGTAAGTGATTGCACGGCAACACAAAATCACTGAGAGATGCTTAGATATTTTGAGTTCCACAATGTACGGTTTGCATACCATACAGTGTCACATGTTCCCGCAGGTCAGCAGTTTACTCTATGACGTGTTTCTCAGGCTAATTACATTCAGTCGCAAACAACTGTCCTTAGGGCAACACGTCACGGTGTACACTCGCGACCACAACATTACTTTTATACGATTAAACCGTGAAACTTACAAACTCTTTTAACTTCCTAACACCAACAACTTATAGGATTGTGGGGTGCACACTACGCACCCTACACACAATTTAACGTAATGTCCAACTTATAAGGCGGTTGAAATTGAATCTGGGAATTCTTTTTCACTCATTCCTTGGAGTGAAGCACGTATCCCGTTCACTCGTCGATTTCCCCACAGAGGGTAGAAATCGGCTGATGGTCGTACTAATTTTAAAACTACCCTATGTTTTTTGAGTAAAGACCGAACAATTCCTTTCAAGACAATGAAGACGAACAAACGAAAGAACTCAACAAACAGTGGAGACTTTTTCGGCCTTTTTTCCTTTTTTGTTTGCAACAGTCTGCAGTTAAGTCACTAATTTCAATTGTAACTACTAGTTTTAATTTAATTCTATTATTTGATTGTAATTTTCTGTGTTAATAAAAATATTCCTTTCCTTTTACTTGACATAATCGAGTCGATTCCAATCCCTAGAAACAATCAGCAATACAAGAAGATAACGCGGTGACTCCTCATGTGGAGTTCTTCAACCCTAAAATGAGACCTGAGTTGGAAGAGAAGGATGCAGTTGAAATGCGAAAGTCTGGGGCCAAGGGTCCGGCTCCTGGAGGAGACACCTGGGTGTGGTTGACCAGTTATTCTAGGGTTCCAGTAAGTTTCAACAAGAAACCAGAAGTTTATCTTTCTGTCGTCTTTAACAACTTATCCAAAACCTTTGACTTTCTATAATGGCGCAACGTCAGGTATTTTGATCTAGGATCGATTAGACTTTGATTTATGAATCACACGTGTAAATAATCTCTTAACCTACCAAGATTTGCAGTAAATAAGAAATATTTTGAGATAATAAGTATTTCTGGGGTACCTCAAGGATCCATGCTGTGAATAATACTTTTTCTAATAAATAATATGAGACTCAACAATAATATTGTACGAAAACTTTTTAATAATATCCCAAAAAAAATCGATTTCGGCAGGATTCGAACCCGCGCCTCACCTTCAGTACAGGTGCGCTCTAACCAACTAAGCAACGAGATCGACACGTGCCTGGTCGAAAATATCTGGGACTTCTTACGACTTAAGCGTCGTATTAGCTCCACCTACAGGGGAAACCTTGAAAGATTATCCATACCTGTTCATTGTCTAAAGAAACGTTTAGTACGAATGACGAGAAAAAAAAAAGCTAATAATATTGTATTTCACAAACTTACCAGTACAAAGTAGTCCAAGGATTCTGCAAGGCAACACAAGACTACTGCCCTCCAGGCGTTCAAGGTCCTAAGGGACCAACGGGTTCTCCAGGACCTAAGGGAGACAAGGGAGAGTCTGGGGCTCCTGGCACTCCTGGACATGCCGGTGGAAAGGGGCCTTTAGGACCTCCTGGGCCTAAAGGTAACTGAGTATGATGTTAACTTGCATTGTATTTTTTTTATAACTGTAGGGTTATATTAGGAGGTAATGGATTTCGCTAGCGAAAGACTATGTTAGATGGCAAAAGTTACGGGTGGTATACCTACACAGCAGTGGGGAAAGTTCGGTTGCATAAAAAAAAATGTTGGACAATTTACGTATTTTCTAGCCCCAAGCTAAGCCAAGGTTGTGTTATAGGTACAAGATAACTGATATACTTAATAAAGAAAAGGTACACCACATGGATATCTATTTTATAATACATAGAAAACACCCGGAACAAATTTCTGCAGATACTACATACTCGTACAATTGTCCTAATTTTTATATAATATTATTTTATTATTCTCTGATCATAATCATATAAAATAGACTATACAATACCAAAAATGTTAACACATCAATTACATGCCTTTTTCAGGAGAGCGTGGTTTCCCTGGTAACCCTGGTTTAGATGGAAGAGACGGAGTCCCGGGAGAACCAGGTCTCGATGGACTATCAGGCCGTAATGGTGCGGATGGTGCATCGGGTAAAGATGGTCGGGATGGTATTCCAGGAAAAGATGGCAGTCCTGGAAAGAACGGCAAAGATGGAAAAGACGGTAAGGTGTAAGAATTACTTGATTGGAAAAGGATTGCTTAAGATATCAATGCCCAGAAGGAAAGGGAAATGCTTTTTCCAGTACCAATTTTCCAATAACCATGGGTTATTATTAAAAATAGTAAAAATAAAGAAATAATAATAAATAGATAATACGCGAGAGGATAATACGCGCTATGTGTAGCCCTCGCCTTTAGATTAACTTTTACAATGAACCTCTTTGATGTTGTTTTCGACCCCACGTATTCCTCCAAAGCACCCAGCTAATATGGCCCAAGATCATGGAAAGTAGAAACACATAACAATAATAATAGACCATTTACAGGTAGAGCAGGAGCCCCAGGGCCTTCCGGAATCCGTGGGCCAAAGGGAGAGAAAGGCCCAGCTGGACCTAAAGGACAACGAGGCAATGACGGTCGTGATGGATTACCGGGAAGGCCAGGCTTGTCTATTTACAACTATACAAAAGAAAAGGAGCTGTTTATACCACCTACCTTTGCTCGTAAGTTTGATTGCAAAGTTGGCTCTAAGGCATTTATGGTCGCATTTCTGATTTATTATTATTATTTAATTATTTCTTAAAAGAGACGAAACAAAACGCTGTATGTCTACAGCTTTATCGACCGATGACGTAACACCCGGTTTTTTAAAAGAACTTTCCGAGATAGTGGTAAATACTAAAATAATCGTAACATTATTTGAAAACAGCGATACGTAAATTTGAAGTGTAACTTTTTTGAATCCATCGAAAACGTTGCCATTTCAGAGGACCAAACACGTGTGATCGTCCGCGAAGGAGACACACTGAGACTCAGCTGCAACCCGATGGGACGTCCTGAACCCAATGTTGAATGGAGAAGAGCTGATGCCACTGCTGTTATTCAGGTAACCATTAAAGGCAGTTGCTACGATAACTGTAGATGAAAACTTTCCATTGACAGCTGAGAAAGCGGACAAAAATCGAGGAGTAAAGTTTGACGCTCACTTCCCATGAGCTGTCTGTTATCTGATGCCTGTCGTCAATACTTTACAATGCATCCAAATTTTACGAGTTAAAAAAGCCCAGACGGTCCATCACGACGCAATGAACAAAATATTATATATATTGTTATATTGATACATAAAATAACACAAATCACGGTATACAGGGTGGCTTTTTGTGATGGCAGTTGATGGCCAAATCCAAAACTACGAAAGTCTAAATTTCATAGTTTAGGATTTGGCCATCCATTCCCATCTCAAAAAGTCACCGTGTATATTTATAACTTTTTCATTACTCTCAAAAAGATCGAAACCTCTCAATTTTTTACATGTTTGGAACCAATACTTTCTTTATGAAAATAATGCAAATCCCGAACTCTTTGAAAGGAGAACTCACAATTTCTATTATAAAAAGGTTTGATGCTGAGACAGTAGCGCGTTTTTACTCTATGGTTTGATGTGATTCCAGGGCTCAGTGAGAGATGCTTCAGTGAGCGGTCAGCATCTGAACGTGCCCAACGTATCCAGATGGCACACCGGGAAGTACGTCTGTCTTGCTAACAACGGAATGCTACCCTCTGCTAACCAGACTACCGATGTTGAAATTCATTGTAAGTTGAGAAGAACGAAAGAAAAAAAAAACTTATTTGAAACCATACATTAACACGACACATAATAATATAAATAATACGTAAGAAAGTGAAGGTCCGTATCTCAGCAGTATGCCGCTACAAGCCGAAGTTTAAATAACACAGGACGACATGGCGCTCATTAGGGGAGGCCTATGTCCAGCAGTGGACTAACCTATGCTGATGATGATGAATAAATAACACAAGCCTTGCTTACTATGTTTGTCAAAACTGAGCCATATCACTTCGGGTGTTCCATAATACCAACCATAATAATTATTTAGGATTCGAATCCCGCCTTGGGACCAATTTTTGTACGTTCTGCTAATACAGCGTTCCTACCTAAATAAGGTGAGACGCAGGTTCGAATCCTGCCGAAATCGAAATTTTGTAGGACATTATAAAATTTTCGTAAAGCTACCTAATTTCTGTTCCAGTTAGTCCATACATCCGAGTCCCGAACAACGTAGTCTACTGGGTAAACAAGACTGTCAGGAGTGTGAAGCTCGAGTGTGAGGTAAAATTTGACAAATGACAAAGGTTTGTACGATCTTATAAACTAAGTTCAGAATCGTTTGACCGTTTGTTTGTTAAACGGATATTATGAACTAAGTCCAGAACCGTTTGACAAAGAAAGTCATATACTCGTAGCTTACGCGATCTCAGAACATGTTGTAATAACTATACACTAATACTCAAATACTCTGAGGCCCGTATTATAAAAGCTTCCTCAGTTATCAATCGATGCTTGAGTAACGCTTTTCTATGGCATAAACGTCACTCAAGCAGAGATCGGTGACTGAGCGAGCTTTCATAATACGGGCCTAAGAGTGTTCTCATACTACCGCACGGTACCGTAGGTGCGGTGTCACAAGAGTTTCGCAATGACGTTGTCCGTTGTACGAGATGCGGGACAGAAGCGAAACTGCCGCGCACGCGCTGCGGACCTCGAGTTGCGGCTCCGCAAATTCAATGTCGACTTCGTTGTTGTGTCTCTAAGAAATCAGGAAAAGTCTATCATATGTTTTATCCTTAATGTCCCCCCCCCCCTTCCAAAATTCCTCATGTCAAACCTCCGTATCCGTCCGGTCCTGGAAGACCGAAACTCAGATGGCTCCAGCAAGACTTAAAGGCAATTGGAGTGACCGGCTGGCAGGAAAAAGCCAAGAATAGGATCGGATGGCGAAAGTTACTCGACCAGACCAAGGCCCACCCGCGGCTGTAGAGTCAGGATGATGATGAAACCTCCGTATCAAGGAGGAATAGACCCATCATGATATTCCACATGATTTAAATAAAAATGAATTCATTAATTTATCGGTGGTGTTCTTTTAACTTCTCCTGTCAGACTCAGACTCTGTCTTGGTGCTGACGTTTTTCTTAACTGGAAATCTTTTTTTATAGTATAGTAAACTCCATTCTCCACTGGTTTCCAGGTCCAAGCATGGCCCGAACCAGTTCTCGCCTGGGAATCCGACGGAGCCACCCTAGAAGGAAGCCGGTACAGAACCGACGTGGCCACTACCGCTGATCCCTGGCGGTGGATCATGAGATTGGAGATACCGGGAGTAAGGGATCACGATATGAGGAACTACAGCTGTGTAGCCAAGAACGAACTTTATAACCAGACTGTGAAGGGCGTTATTAAGTTGATGTGTGAGTTTCTTCTTTCGATTGTATGCTTTCAAAACATTGTTCCTATTAGGCAATTAATAATGTCTTGCTCGTTGTTCCTTTTGTAAAAACAATTCGATAGTTTTGAATGTTTTGATACTATGCCTAACATTAAATTGTCAATGTTTGATAATAATTCTACCAACTGCACATTTTGTTCTCGCAATTACAATTTGGGTTCTCATATAAACCCTGGGGCCGAACACTACTAACCAATTGCTTTATTAATATTATAACAGTGGTATAGTCGCCGAATCATCCATAGATGAGAGAAACTTTGGATAATGCGTGCGGTGCTATTTGCGTAGAAAAATTGATAGATTGGTTTCAACCATGGCACTTTTCACACGCGACACTCCATCTGTTGTTTCTTTCATTCGAAGGTAATAATGCCAAAACGTGTCATTTTGTGGCGGGACCATTGCTTTAGTGAAGGGTTTAATTTAGTGGAAGTCGGCCCCTGAAAGTTTGTGAAGATGATATCTGTCAGTTTGAGTTGTCATATTAGTTGTGACATTTTTGGGCAAAGATAACGCCTGATCAACCCAGTGGATCGGACTGAAATTGAAGTTAGTAGTAGGTATAAGATGTTGGGTATTATAAATATTATGTTAGCTTCGTAAAAATTTAATTTGCGTAGTATAATAAACCTACGAAGTAACTCCACTATTTATGAATGTGATCAGAATATTGTAATAAAATAGTACCTAATTAAATGACGACGGCGCCATGATAGGCAAATCGATATAGATCTGCACGATAAATAAAATAATATATAGACAAATACAGTTAACACAAACTCAACGGGGTTACGTCGCCGCGTCGCGTCGTTTCGTTTAGGAGTTTCTATGGCCACCTTATTTACATACCAATGGACCAATCCGTGGACGCACCTCTAAGCGAGCTACTCACACACCTGCCGCATGGGAAATCTAGGGTGTAAAAGAGGGAATGACCCTTAATTGGCACCTAAATTGTGATGTATATAGGCAAGCCGGGGCAATTTCCTAGGCTCTGCGGCAGGGCAGCGCCATACCATCCTTGGTTCCTAGATCGTCCCCGCTGCAGCTGACGTTGCTCACCACGTTGCCGCGAGTGACGCGCGATCAGGGCAATTTCTGAATCAATTATTTATTAAAATACTAGTTACAATTTGTTTCTACTCTTTAGTTTTAATATTCTTTGTGAATAAAGTTTAACCAGTCTTCTAACAATCTCTGTACCTACACATTAAAACCTTTTTTTTATCCTCAGACCCCAGCCCCAATCAGCCTATACCAGCTCAGCAACCAGCAGCAGAGTACGGCTCGCAACCACCCACCCTTACTTCATACGAGGAGTTATGCAAGGTGCAGCGCTGCCCGTCCTGTCCACGGTGTGACCGGGAACTGCTGATCACCTCAATGAATGGAACTAATGGGTCGAAACTTAAGAGGAATACCAGTGAGTACTATTCCAGCCGATACCGGTCCACCAACAACCAGTGTGACCAGGAACTGGTGATCACCTCCATGAATGAACGGGTCGAAGTTTAAGAGAAATACAAGTGAGTTCTTTGAATGGGTATTACACCCATTTTTGAATAGTTTGTCAATTAGGATCTTGTCAATGAGGATTTTGTATTTTTTTAGTAATTCATTAGCATTAAATGCTAATGAATCACTAAAAAAATACAAAAATTTTATTCAATCGTTATGTGCCATAAAAATGCATTTAAATTTACATACAATGTACATAAATTATTTTACGTGTGTCTAAAATATGTATTAAATGTGTTTTTGGGTAAAATATAAATTTTCTCACTTTCTCTCTTCTCAGATTGTCAGCTCTATGCTATCGGTAAACCAGTGTACCACAAGTTCAGAGATGAACTATTTGGGGCTTGGTTGAGAGACTCCAATGCTTCGGACCCTCAAGTAAGATGTACCACATGGATACTTTGGCAACCAATTTTGCATGATTTTCTCGGATGGCTTTTTTCGGTCCAGTATGTAGTTCTGATCCGATGTTACATTGATCCTCTTCGCCACTTAAGGGCAGGATATTCGATCCATTTTGTGAAAAGGACAGGCATAGAATTTTGTGTTCACAAGAGTGAGATAGGGCACAGCAACGCAAGCCCAAAAAACAAGTTTTTGCTTATTATCAAAATTAAAAAAGGTTTTGAGAAAAACTAACCGTAGAATATTCTTCTAAACGTCGTTGCCTATTTTCTGACATGTTTTTTGAGAGTAAAACGTTGATACACTAGAAGTACAACAACAAAAAACTATCCTTTTTTCGTAATTTTTATCATCAGGTGAAGTGATAAATATCGTGTTTTGAACCGTAGAATAATCAATAATGTTAATCCAACTATAACATAAATTTTAGTCCAATCAAAACAAAGGATATTTGATCGTTTAAAATTGAATCGAAAATTGGCTAAATTCGAATATCCTGGCCTTAAAGAAAAAAGATTTTTATAAGATATGGATCAGCCACCTGTGGATTGTTTGCAACAGTCTGCAGTTAGCTCAATCCCGCCGAAACCGATAATTTTTGGGAACTTATTTCATTTCTTAGAGATACCCAGAGTGCGGGTTAGCACTATAACAAAAAACCTTAGCTCAATCGTTTCAAAAGTAAATACTAGTTCAAATTCGTTTTTATAATTTGTTTGTAGTTTTTTTTTGTTAAGGTTAGGTACACCGACGCACACTAGAACCGCCATTCCGCCACGTTACATACACAAAGAAACCATTGAGTGGATTATGATAGCTATCATAAACTTTTTTTAATGCCTCTGGAATAGTTCTATTTTTTTCTAGTATTAGCAGAGATCCGAAGTTGCTATTGATGGCTAACCATTTCTGTTTACGCATCTTTGCATATACTATACAAAATGGCATCTAGTGTGAGTCGGGATACAGCCTTAATAAGTGCTTATCATTTATCAGAGAAGCCCCTGATTTCGATTTGACGGTAGTATGAACACGTCATCGTGACGTCTATTTTTTTATGGGATTAGGCACAGCGCCTCTATCGTGCGAACAGGGAACTACGGAAATCTCATACATAATGAGCCGTCACGATGACGTTATACATCGTCAAATGGACTAGGGGTTCTCATAATTTTTCTCTTTCAGAGGGAAAAACTGTGGACAACTCAGGAAACGGATGTAGAAAAGCTGAGAGAGTACAAAACCAAGCAAAGCTTCAAAAGTGACCATGTTGACGAGTACCATAAACTGCAAAAACCGTTCTTTGTGAGTCTTCCAAAATTCGTAGGTACCTATTTGAGTCTTTTCACAAACTGGGACCCAAGTCTTTACTCCAACCATGCCAGAGCGCCTTAAACCCAAGAATGCCTACTGAAGCTTGTACAGCTTCGCAAAAAAGAGACATATTGATACTTAAACTCGATACAAAAAAAATGCTTAACATTTTGGCCAAGCTGTACCTACGACCCACCTGTATTTTTTTTTTGTTCCTTTGTAGCGTCGGTAATGTTTCTTTCATATTAAAAAAAGTGAACGTGGTACGAATAAAAGACTTACGTCCAGCACCGCTACCGCACGGCACAACAATAAGCATTCAATAATCAAATATTTTATGCGGTTATTGTAAAATGTATCCGAAAGTTACGAATTTCAAATCAAATATGAATGTATTTGTTTTTGCTATGTGGCGGTGGTGAGATCCAGATCTATGACAACCTAAGGTTGCTTTTTTCGGTATGATTTCTTAACGAACTTATGAGCTTCATCCTCAAAGATATGCCTACATCTACATGGCGTACTATCGTTTCATAAAAAGTATGGATTATTTTTTCAGGGTAACGGCCACATAGTCTACAGCGGATCGTTCTTCTACCAAGCAAACGAGACCGGTCAGCCAGGCGATATCATCCGGTACGACCTGACGCAGAGCAGGATCAAGTCGGTGCACCTCCCGTATGCAGCTGGTAGGCTTTACAGCACGCAGCATAACCAGGTAGGTTCTTATCGTAAAACAAAACCTTTTTGGTAACCGGTACTCAATCCAAGAGGGATCCAACAGGCTACAATCATCGAGGTTAAAACAATGAAGTATTATTGTTAGGTAGGTACTCAAGTAACCTCATTGGATTCAAAGTTTTCAGAACCTCCTTTAGCAAGGAGGTTCTGAAAACTTTGAAATGAAAACTCTTTGCTTGTACAAAACTTTAGCAAGTTTTGTACAAGCAAAGAGTTTTCATGCCTTGACTGTCAATTGTTCGTTTTGTGTGGTGTTCGAAATTTGAATTCTCGGTGCTTGTGGTAATTAAATTTTTTGAGTTGAAGGTTATATAGCTTTTGAGATAAACAAGTGAACTTTAAAAGGGTATTAATTTTTTGCAAAGAAAACAACACAACTGTATAAAACCTTTTCATTTTAAATACGTACTTATTGTTTTCAGGTGGATTTCAGTGCTGATGATAACGGTCTCTGGGCTATCTATTCAATCGAAGGATCTAATAATACTGCTGTGGCCAAGGTACACTTAATTTCATTTTTATAAAACTTTACTTGATCGATGAACTTTGATTTTATGTTTATTGACAAACAACGCTTTTATTTTCGTTTCAGCTTAGTTTCGACACCAATAGAGAAGGACTGAACATTGATCACATTTGGAATATTTCTCTAAATCATAAGCAAGTAAGTGATAAATAGAGTCAAGTTGATGACTTGCTCGCAGAGGCTAACATACGAAGCCTTGAACACAGACGGCGTGTTGCCAGACTGTCAGTATTCTACAAGTATTCCCTTGGAGATTGTGCGCAGGCTTTGCACGACCTTATCCCATCTTGTCCATTCCACCATAGACCAGTAGACGCACAGAAAAATACCACCCGTACCTGGTCGATATACCTCAGTGTCGAACCAAAAAATCTGCTCTACATTCATAATAAGCACGACCAAAGAGTGGAATGAGCTTCCAGCGTCTGTTTTCCCGCCAGAGTATAATCTTGGAGTCTTCAAATCCAGGGTGAATAAGTTCCTTCTGGGAAAGATTGCTCCATCTTAGGCCACATGATCACTTATTCAAGAGATGGTGGTCAAACTCTTGGCTATAACCAATAAAAAAAAAAAAATTTTGTTACTATTGAATTACAGCACTTTTTTGATAATGAATCCTCTTTTAAAGTATTTTTTAGAGATAGTTTTTTTATATTATATCTTCTTGTATCTAACCAGCCTAACAAACCGACCTTATCTCCAGGTAGGAGAAATGTTCATAGTGTGCGGCGTGCTTTACGCTCTCGACTCTGCGACGGATAGAGAGAGCAAAGTCACCGTGGCTATAGACTTGTACCTCAGCAAGCCTGTAGAAGTATCTCTTCAGTTCACCAATCCTTTCAGGAAGACTACTCAACTGGGTTACGATCATGTGCATAAGGTTAGAACCTAATAAAAGTACGATAATAATATAAATGCGTAACTTTGTATGAATGGATGGATAGATGGATGTTTGTTACCTCTACACGCCAAAGCTGATGCACATGTGTAGCTTTGATAGCCCGGCCGCTCCGTCTTGCTTGTCCAGTTATGTCAGTGCAAATAGACTGAAAAAGTTACAGTGGCCAGTGGCAATAACATTCACGATAAAAAGTCCCTCATAAGAAAGCCTGTACTAACCTATGTGGATAAGATTTTACCGTGTTGAATTGTATTTTCGTAACAACCGATGAGAGAAAATATGATTAAATCAATAAAAAGTTTCAATCTAGAAATAATAGGTAAAAATATACTACGTTGTAACCAAGGCGTAGCACAAGCGTAGCGCATCTACGTCGCGTCGTAGAGCTTCTACGAAAAGTAACGTAGGCGTCATAATTCGTTCGTAGCGTTTGGGCGTATATTTTGGTTACCTTAAATTAGTTTCCGACTCCTTGCCTGGTAATGTTTTACCTATTATCTTTTTTCAGGAACTTTACTCGTGGGATCGCGGAAATCAACTGACGTATCCTGTAAGATACAACGAATTGCCGGGGCCATAGTCAAACATTATGTATTTTACTTGATAAGTGTAAAAGGTTATAAATAACTATTTTTGTACTGTAAACTGCCGTTTTATTTTCATCGTGATCATGCCCTAACGAACATATTATAATAGTATGGATATTATTAACGACTAAAATATTAATGTTGCATACAGAGACATCTAGCACAAAAGTTTCGAACTACTTCAATGAATTCCAGCAAACAATTGTTCGCTTAGCATAGCACCATGCGTAACAAGAACATTTCGACAGACTGATGTCTCTTCTGGAAGTCTCCAAGAATACAACGCAGATGGCGACACTGGTGGCTAAAGAGTTAATAGTTAAATTACCGTAAAAAAACAATCATTGGTTTTGAACAACGATGCGGTAGAGTAACTCATTTTCTGATATAACTTGGAAATATCTTTAGTTAATACTTCTTTCTTCAATTGGTTAAGGTACATTACAAAGGACAGAAGAAGCTCGTACATCTTATTATGAAACAAAGTATCAGAAGTGAATGACATAACGAGTTCACTGCTCACAGTGCGACTTTGCTGAACATAACTACCACTGATTATAGAAATCATTTAGAACGGGATATTTACCATGATTCAATTTTTGAGTTTTCCAATATTTCGGCACAGTTTCATGCGCCATGATCACGGAAGAACCGTGATCTGCGTGATAGTTCTTCCGTGATCATGGCGCATGAAACTGTGCCGAAATATTGGAAAACTCAAAAATTGAATCATTGTAAATATCCCGTTCTAAATGATTTCTATAGTAATAACCATGATAGTTTCAAAAGTTTTAGGTACCACTGATTATCCGCATGTGCGTCATGAGCACTCTATGTGTTATGAGCTGTGATTATGATGAAACTATCATGGACTATGACGCCAATGCCTCTATATTGAGCCAGGGCAGTATTTTAGTATGTCATTGCTGCGTGAAGAGGGAGGAAAAGAGAGGCCTTCGCCGAGCCATAGGACAAAGTAGTCACTTTTAGTTCTAGGCAAATATCAAATGTGGTCAAATTGTGTTCTGGACGGTCCAAGACCGAGCCAAATAAATCCCACACTACCTTTAATAGAGTATAGTATTAAATTCTGTGGTGTCGATTATTAGTTCCTGTAATGCTGAGAACAGCCTTGCCATGCCTTGATCAATTGTATTGTATTATTTAACAAAGGATAGAAGCAGATCTTTTTTAGCGTCTGTAAATATTCTAGCAGACCTATAGCTGGCGGATGGAGGTTTTGGCTAGACCATTCCCATCGTATATTCTGGATAGAATACTTAAATACGACATCAGTTAGGTAGGGACTCATTGTGTTATCTATTAGTATTTCAAATAGAATATTGATAATTTTGTATCTAATAGCGTAAACAGTTGTTTCAATAATGTAGTCTACATTACGTAGAGTACCTCGATTTTTCTTTTGAAATACGAAATAAAACAGGAGAGATTGAATAAAAACAATTATAAGATACCGTTATATACGTGGGTTATTCTGGTTACAATTAAGATGGCTAGATGGCGCGACGCGAATTTTCCATGTTTTCATTTCATACAATATCAACCCTAAAGAAAATGTCTATTTATATTCTTTCGCTACGTTTCCATAGCATTGCAGCGATCGTGGGCACGTGACGATTAATGTAGTTTTTGTTAACACTTTCATTGCCTCGTCACGTTCAACTTCCTCCAGCTGATGCGCACCCCTGCGGGTCACACCGCCGAGGCTGGGCAGTGAAGGCCAGGTATTCCTGCAGCGTTGCCCGGGTCATCGCGCACCTGTCAAAGCGCCCGCTGAGAAAACAATTGTACCAAGTCAAACTCTGTGAATTTGTTTAGATAGTTACCTAATTTAGAATCTTTAGTTAGTCCAAAAAAAAAGTATCAGTAGTTCAGTCATAATATTGAAAAAAAAAACATTACAAAAAGGGAATTGAATTCTTTTTATCTATCGAGTAAGGCTGAATTCCATTTTAACTAGACTAGATCTATAAGTCATATAGGTACCTACCTATATCGTTTATTTTCAGATTTCTAGACACTCTTTTCTATATCTCAAATAAAAACATTGCGGTCTCTGCTAGAATAGCTAGCCTGAATCATCAAAAACATCTAAAGTTTATTTAGAAAAGCTTAAGCATGCCCTCCATCACGAATTTGTGATGGATTCCCAGTCGTTAATATTCAAAAAGACTATCTCTGGGTTTTGAACATGGCCTGACCCGCTTCCAAGATATTTGTGGCAGACACAGAATTGCACTTTGCGTCCGTCTAGGTCAGTTAATATTACATTTGTCTGGGAATACGGGTTTAGAATGGATGATGACTGGTTTAAGTTAAATCTGAGTGTTAGCCAAAATCAAAACCCGCTCGATTGCTCGAAAATTTTCACTGGCTGGCACCGTAAAAAATTAGAAATCAGATTTACTGATTTGTAAATTTTGCTGATAAATTTCAATCTTAGATTTTTTTGATGAAACGAAATTTTAGATATGATTTCCATCATAATTAAATACTAATATAATAAAAAAAAAACGATTGTACCAAGTGAAACTCTGTGAATTTGTTTAGATATTTACCTAATTGAGGATCTTTAATTAAGTCAAAAAAAAAATCTGTAGGTAGTTCAGTCATAATATTAAAAAAAACATTACAAAAAGGGAATTGTATTCTTTTTATCTATCGAGTGAGGCTGAACGCGATTTTGACCAGACTAGATCCCATAAGTCACATTGGTATATCTTTTATTTTTAGATTCTGTTTTCTATATCTCGGATGATTTTAAAATAACAACAGCGCGGTCTCTGCTAGAATAGCTAGCCTGAATCATCAAAAACATCTAAAGTTTATTTAGAAAAGTTTAAGCATGCCCTCCATCACGAATTTGTGATGGATTCCCAGTCGTTAATATTCAAAAAGTCTATCTCTGGGTTTTGAACATGGCCTGACCCGCTTCTAAGATATTTGTGGCAGACACAGAATTGCACTTTGCGTCCGTCTAGGTCAGTTAATATTACATTTGTCTGGGAATACTGGTTTAGAATGGATGATGTCTGGTTTAGTTTAAATCTGAGTGTTAGCCAAAATAAAAGCCTGCTCGATTGCTATAAAATTTTCACTGGCTGGGACAAAAATTTGAAACCAGATTTACTGATTTGTAAATTTTGCTGATAAATTTCAATCTTAGATTTTTTTGATGAAACGAAATTTTAGATATGATTTCCATAATGTTTATTGTAAAAACTATATTTTCAAAAACAATCCATAAATATACCAAAACTCAATTATGAGTTTTGGTATATTTAATTTTATGGATTCTTTTTTCTTCTCTACTTATTGGTAGATATGTAATTTAGCTTAACCTTTCTTCTTTAAAAAATTTTCAAAGATAACGGATTAGTCAGGTAGTTTGTTAGGTTCTAAGCCCCGTATATCTTATTTGTCTCATAAGCCGGGGTACAAATAATCCGGTCTGAGCGATAAACTAAAACAATTCGAACCCCCTACCCCAATAACCTTTAATTGCACCCTTGCCACCCGCACCATAGAGCTAGGAATAGTAGAGGCACCTTCTTTTGAGGACGGATTACTTGCTCACTTGATTGGATTCTGTGGCTTGTACAGTCAGAGCTTAAAATACTTTACTGGTTTACAACTTGAGCTGTCTTTCAAAAGTTCCGAAGTATTTTATGAGGTCATAAATCCATTAAGACAATATTTTTGAACAAATACTAATTTGAGCTCACGAAAATTATTTTTAAATTCTACTCACGTTTACAAATAGTATTTTTATAACGTGTAGTTAGTTATAGGTAGTAGGTACTTACCTAATTTAGTGACATTTAAATTTCTACTACTTAAAGATTTAATTTACAAGAAACACTCGGAATGGCAATGATAAAAATCACCATGCGCTAGCGTCCGCTACGTTTAATCTACGCCGCAGCCGCTTAGAGCGCCTCAGCCCTGTTAAACCCTATCGCCATTCATCACGAATCTCCCCCTCCGACTGTACACCGGGGGCTGGCATTCAATGCAGCTCAGCCAGGGGGACATTCATTCCCATCTCCCCCCATTTTTCGCCACAATAGCCAGCAATACATTCTGTGACTTGGCAAAACTTGATGTCGAGATATTTGGCCCCCACCTCGGATCGATACTTGCGCGCAACGCCATCTAGCTCCATCGCGCAGGAAAATTGCAGTTTAATAGTTCATTAGATCCGACAAAAATGGTGGGGACACAGTCTGTTTAAATTCAGACCTATCGATTGTAGGGTTTAGCTGGTTACGCAATGCGTTGAGCTGACGGAAAACGAGGATTGGATAAAACGGGCAAAATTAACGTAGGCACAGAGTTCTGAGAGAAACTAAACTAGACAGTCTTAAAAAGATAGGGGAGTGAAATAGAGATGGCGTTTCAAAGAAGTGGTTACATCTCAGCGTAAAGACGTCTCCGTCAGCAATTTCCGCCTCGTGATTTAGTCCAATCAAGATTTTTTTTTAGAAGGTTGCATTAAATCCGATTTCGGGGATTCCGGTGAAATATGATACCTAAAGTATTTTCAGTTTAGGAGACATGAGTTTTAACGCGATATGATTATACTACAAACGCATAGGCATAGTTCAACAACTGTGCCCCGGATAACTTTCATATTAGCACAGATGTGGTCTTATCATACGATGAAACGTTTTCACAACTTTTCTCTCAGGATTATTTTATGCGACCTCAAATCTTATTTTTACTGAACAAATTAATCTCAGTACCTACTAAATTCTTGTCGTCTAGTCTAGAGCAACTACAGGGATCTCTAGGATTAAAATTCTTCAGCGGAAAGTTTTTTAAATAAATTCTAATAAATATCTATCGATAGATTCATAATAATATATCTTGTCAGTTATCCTGTTCCTCTTTAAACCCACGATACATTCTAAATCTCTACAATATTCTACCTAAATTATTAAAACCTTGGAAAGTCCATTTTGCCCGGCCATGTTGCCAATACATTGCGTGTATAATTCAGTAGATAATGACCATTTTTACCCACCACCCCCCTCCCCAAATGAATGAATTATCGGGCATTCAGTACGTTAATTTGTTCGGTCGGCGGTGGGGGGATTCTGGCACGTTTTAAGCGAGGAATTGGCGCTTTTGTTCAGTTCTGTGTTCAGAGAATGGAAGAGTTTAGGGTTGGTCCGGGCAAGTTCTAACATTGTGGTTTATTCTACTACTAAACCATATTGTTGTCACTGTCAGTTTAGCTTAGCAAATTAGAGGCTCTATGACGGATAAGTAGGTTACTTACTTAAAAGTATGTTTATGTATATTTATTAAGGATTAATATATATTTATTTAGGTATTTTTGAAATTATAGTTGGTATGTAGGTAGGTACTAAGATTTGATAATGATTTAAATATTGTAATTGTAATAAAACACTGTTTTAACCGGATTGATCGCGTATATATGTTATATTTTGTTTATAACCTGACGGTTCGGAGGCTTTTCAGCTTCCATGGTCACAGGCAGACTGAGGTTAAAACAGTGTTTTATTATGAGTTCTCGCGAAAATAACCTTAGAATATACTATTGTAATTGTATTTAGAATTTTGGAATTGTATTAACTACTTACTAATGCACACAGATCGGGGATCTGTGTGCATTAGTATTCAATCCAACGATCCTATCCATCCACGGTTGTCTGGTAGAGATCGCTCCTGAGCGATAAGACCGCCAATTGACACTTTTTTTTACTTCTTTATCTTTGTCTGTTATATCTAAGTAATGTGTGCAATAAGGAATTTTCTATCTTGCCACTAACAAATAATCGTCATCATCATACGAAAAGGGACCACTGAAGGTACATTGGAAATACCGACTTTGGTTCTACCATGGAAATAAGAGATTTCAGACTAAATGGACTTTATTTTCCGGCGTTCATTTTCCTACTCAGATTATGAGCCTTTACTTACGTAGAAACTAGATCCCTACTAATAGGTAGGTTGGTATACGAATCAAATAATGACATACAATTAGCAACTTTAACTCAAGGTCATACAAAACAATTTGAACTAGACTCGCTTTCGTTATCAATCAGCTGACTGAACTGACATAATCCTGTATACAATAACATTATATACCTACTTACGTAGAGTAGCTATATGGAGACGACGGCCTTCCTCCGACGCTCAGCGCTGTAAGCGGATACAGCGCTTTATGCGAAGAAAAGACAATTTGTTTAGCGCTGAATGAGTAATTATCGTGCATACGACGAAATTTGACTTCATAATATTGCTTTTTGATAAGTACCTACCTACATCAGTATGGTAGGTAGGTAATGTATGTTAAATAATTATCAAAAATTTAAATAATCAGGGTTATGTTTAAGATTAGTATTTGTACCGACTGTAGTATTTATTATTTGATATGCGAATATTTTTAAATTAAATATTTATTCAACATTCACCATCATATTTAAATAATTTACTAAATTATCCTAAATCAGTGGACCTTTGTTGTGTCTAACTGAACTCTGAAACCTTGTTGGTAGGTATGAATAAATTTAAAGTAAAATTTAAGTATGAAAGAAGCCAACTGCTTTTATGCTGATCTTTAAATTTGTATTTGTCAAAACTAAAACATAATATTTTGATTAGCTTATTTTACGACCTTAGGTCATTTATAAGGGATCGCTTGGCTTCCAGCCAGTCGAATATTATGACGATGTATAGGAGCCCGCACACTAAGCAACCTCGAATTCCCCTCAAATATGTGCCGGCCGCTGCAGCCAGGCTGCGAAGCCTGGCTTCATAGTACGCGCGTAACCGAACATGTTCAAGATGATGAGCAGAACCTGCAGTTCACACGCAGCGTCTGTGAATACGCATGTTGACTGATTTAGAGAAGCTACTCCGAGATGTTTAAACATCTAACTTAAACATCTACTAAATACAAAAAAAAAGATATTTCTGAAAAAAAATTTGAAGGAAACGGCACAAATGAATTCGTGGTGCGAAACAGCGCTACATCGAAAAATTTTGCTTATAAAGTTGCAATATCAATTTCGCTCTGAAACGCTACATTACTAGTAGCGTCTGTCTATGAAGTGACCGATGCAAACATCTGATGATACAGAATAACCTTCATGCTGTCGAGAGAAGACAGTCAGACGGTCTGACTGTCTTCTCTCCGGCACAGACTAACTATGGTAAAGGTCTGACTCAGACCTTTACCATAGTTAGTCTGTGCCGGCATGACGTCACAAATCAGTAATATCTGATTGGTTTGGTGTTCAACGTCATGGCGGATTGTAGTATTTTGTAGTTTAATATTATCAAAATAATAATAAATCTCTCTTGTATTATAAAATATAATACAAGTTTTGTAATCTATGGCTCAGCTATCAATAAAAACATAATTTTGATGATTTTTTCTGTCCCTCGAATGCCGCATTGGGGATGTTATAGTAATTATTATATGGTATATATAGTAGTTATTATGACTGTTTTGTATATCGCTATATACAAAACAGTCATAATAACTACTTGCTTTATAGTTTGTATTTCCACCTTATACAATAACCACAGTAGAATACTTTAGTAAGTATAGCAAAAACTAAGAATATAATAAATAAAATTATATAAAGTGCTACCTGTGTAAGCCACATACCAGAAGTTATAGAACTGTATACACTATGCAACACCTGCGAACACAGATTGAACGAACCTAAGGGTCTCTCTCGACTCATGCAATATGTTTGTACAAGATTCTTGTAATTTGCGTAGCGTCAAATGAAATCACATCACATCACACTAATATCGTGGGCGTAGAGCGAAAAGTCATTACAATTCGCCAAAATTGAGTTAGATATTATATAAATGCGAAAGTTTAGATGGATGATTGTTACTTCTTCTCGCCAAAACTTCTCAGATCGGGCTGAAATTTTGCTTAGCTCTTGGCGTGGGATAAATCATAGACTACTTTTTGATCTATAAAATTTCAGTTTTCATAGGAAATAAATAACCTTATAATATAACGTTTTCATAGAAACAACGCGTGCAAAACCGCAGGCGGAAACTAGTATCCAAATCTTTGATCAAATATCGGTGTTGCTAGTAAATTGGATGAAGTCAACCAAGTTCTATGATCAAATATCTGTCATATGTCCTGTCATATGTAAGGACAAAGATGTTTGATGAGTGGAATAGGAACCTAAGTCAGGAACCTTTGGTTATTTGGCCCTTTTCTTTGAGTCAGTGAACTTGGTACCTACCATAGAGGTTACTTATGTATTCCGTGTCTACCTTCTTTGTGTTATTGTTTGAATGCTTGTGTCATTGTACCTGATGCTGCTCCAATGGTGGGTTGCCAACCTCGTTAATCAGCTAATCTAATATTTGCAGTGAGAGATTTGAATAGCTTGGCTTTGTGTGTTGTTATCTTGTCGTCTGTGTAGTGTACCTATATCCCGGTTTGTACGGTGCGAGGTCCACAGTTTTTTTTTTGTTATTTTGGACTAATTAGGATAAAGCGAGATGATTCGAAGCGGGTTGGCCCGAGATTCAATTTTATTTTGTGGTTTTTAATTTTGCTGCTTTTTATTTACAAGCAATAAAACTAGCGGAAAGTAATTTGCCGCAAATAATAAAAAAAAAAAACTCATCATAAAACTAACTGCGCGTCACTGGTATTTTTGGAGCAAGAGAATTTGGAAAATAAGAGATTATGAACTAAAGATCAACATTTTCCTAAATGCTCCCAAAACACAAATAAATCAAATTTGGTTTTATCATGAGTTCATAGAAAATGGTTTACGATTTGTGGCATTTTGCATATTGCTTGTGTAAAGCAGAAAAATATTAAAAACCACAAAATTAAATTGAATCTCGGGCCAACCAGCTTCGAATCAACCATAAAACCACAAAAAAGAATAATCTCGCGCCGACCCGCGTAGAACCACCTTAAGGCCATACTGCCTCGTCTTTTGAGAAACGATTTATTTGCTTAGTACCTAGTTGTCAAATACTTAGGTATCGATTTTTTGACCAGGTAATAGTGATTTAGTGCAGATTCGAGCTCCTCGTCAGACCATATAGGGCAAGATAGTTTATTTTTTGAATTGAACAGAAATATACCTACGATCTGATTGACGACCTCTGTGCGCACCGGGAGAAAATTTACCTGCAACGCAGTAGGTGTGGGTTCGATTCTCGCCTCTCGCCTCTCGCCAAAAATAAACAAATTGGCAACTCTGGCGGATCATCAGGAATAAACATGAAGATTTGGTAACATCTAAATAAAATAAATAAATAAATTACACCATACAATTTCAGGAAGCGTGCTTAGTTCAGATGATAGAATAAGATAAAAAAGATCAAATTAAGTTAGACATACCTTAGTAAACAATGCATCTCGTAATCTCCAAGCTCTGAATAAAATCGTAATGTTTACAAAAAAATATGATAAACAAAAAGGTCAATGATCACCGCTCACAAGTAAGCGAGGCAGCGCTGCTTAGCGCTATTCAGCGCTCGTTGAGTGTTGCCAACTGGGGGAAATAACGCAAGAAACGGCTATTTCAGCGACATTAATAATGTAGAGTCATAAACATACGTTTTATTTCTTGTTAACACTCATTTATGTTTAAACACCCTAGCCAAGGCAAAATTGTTAAGGGATAAGAGAATAGGATTGAAATTCATAGGTGCAATAAAATAAGTTTTCTGTCATATTTTATTAATGTATTGCAGGCTACATTATAAATTATTTAAGCAACGTTCTTACGTGACTTAGATACCAAGCACTTCGCATTCTTCTCTTTCTAAAATTGCCTGAAGGAATGAAAACCTATTTTAATATAAAAATTATCTTAGTTTGTGGAATTCATTACAATCAAAACCAAAATTTTAACGGAATCAAAACCTATGTAGGTATAGTATTGAATAGAATTTTGACGTCAAAGATATTTCAGAAATTACAAAGAAACGCTACATTCAGCGTCAATCCTGCAAGCTGGCAATTTTGCTGACAGGTCGGACACCTGACGTCTGCCCCCCTACCCCGCAGCCATCAGCTGTTAATGTACCCCCCTCCCCCGGCTGCTCGCGCTTTCCCCTTCGTTTGTGTAATGTGGGGAGATGCGGGAATAGCGGCATACTAAGGAAATTACAATAAATTATTTTGAAAGTTAGCTTTGCAGAGGAAAATTTTGTATTGCCTATAAGATTTTACAGTTATTTTACGGCAGTCATTTCATTTGAATTAAAGAGGAAAGTACGAATAAGTATTATTAACCACATTTATCATCACAAATCACCACGATTAAAATAGGCAATTACCTAGTAGAAATATTATAGGTTTTTTTTAGTTATCTTAGAAAAATAACTGTTAGCCTCTATAAATATCACTGAAACCATTATTTATCAACAGTAAAACATTTATAATCATTCACGTATTCACATTCTACTTTGAAATCGATCAATGTGATAAATAAAGTATCACTATTTCACAATAAATAATTGATTGCATAGACGACGGACGGAACCATAGGTAAATTATTTCCACATAGGTAGTTATCGATTTTATTTCACAAAGCGAGACCGAAACAAAAATGCTAACTTTTAATAATAAATCGCACATTATGCTGCCAAATGAATTATTTATGGCAACGTGTCGATTCGGGGCTAGCATCCCCGGGGCTGGCGGGGTGTCGGAGGGCGGGCGCGCGGGTGCGGTGTGCGGGGGGCGTTCGGCGGTGCCGCGCGCGGGAGGGGCTCAGTCCGCGCCGAGCGGCCGAGCTAGCGCCATGTCCGCGTGCGCGCCGCGCGCCTGCTGCCGGCCGCGCGCCCCAGCCTCGTTACTCGACATCACCGCGAAGATCGTCGCCGCCGCGATCCCCTTCCAGCGTATCGAGGAGCGCTACGAGCGCATCCCGGAGCCAGTGCAGCGACGGGTCGTGTACTGGTCCTTCCCGCGGGATGAACGCGACATCTGCATGTACTCGTCGCTGGCCCGCGCGCCGCCCGACGACCACCGCAACATCGCCTTCTGCCGCGGCCTCAAGCTGCTCGAGGCCGGCTGCGTGGAGAACGTGCTACAAGTCGGTGAGTGCTCCGCTGCGTGCCTCCGCGCCACGGCGCCTGCGCCTGTTTACTAATATGCGCCTCGCCCACCCGCGCCGTATAAATAAAAACCTCGACGTGTGCGATCGATAGCTGCTCCTCTCGGGAATTATTCATGCGTCGGCTCGTAAAAGTTTCAGGAGATTAGGGCCCACCGGGCAGGGCCGATCATCGTGGACCCACAATCTGCAGCCCGAGGGCTGTCACGCAGGAAATCTAACGCAGGACGTTGATTTATCTATCCGATATCGATAACCCGGTAGTTGCACTGACGTTTAATCGATACGCGCCGGCGATATATCATTGGCGACCGTTCGAGTCCACTAGGTACAGCAGAGGGTAGATAATGTTTCCCTGCGGTACACCCGGCTCCGATACCCAATCGCGACTCATAATTAATAAGATCCGATGACTATGCAACGACTCCGACGCGCACCAATAAATTCATAGTGCCACGGAAGTGGTTTTAGGGCAAGTCGTGTAATAAAACATGTGGTTGAACTAATCGAAAGCGTGATAAAGATCTACTTTCAAAAATATGCTGATGCGCCGTAAAATTCGGCCAAGTTTTACATAACTGGTAGTCCCGTTACATAGAAATTACACAACCGGATTCTTTCTGCGTTGGCAGCGTAGTCTCGCTCCTGTCCTGGCCCGGAGTCTCCGCCAGGCCGCAGCACGCCGCATTAATCCATGCAGACGTCGTTTGTTACTGTCGCCGCTCTGAATAACGGACGCGAATAAACATTATTAATTGCCTGTTTTTATTTTTATAGGGTCAGGCACAGTCAGGCTGTTTTATTGTGCACGGCCGTGGGAGGAGCGCGTTACATATTCATTTGGGCTTATCTGCCATCGGTACGGCAATTACTGGTCATTTCGGCCGCTGCGGTCGCATAAGCCACATTTGGCCGGCCGAGCGCTCGGCACGTCTCGCAAGAGCGTTCAACGCACTCGCCTAATGGCAGAGCTGGAGCATAAACTGAACCAACATGAATTCATAGTGGAAACATGTCCGCAGTCTGATTTTAGGCACTGGCTTTCGTCCAAATTTAGGGCGATGGAAGAGGCGCCTCTCCAAGATACAGCTGCGATATGAATCGAGTACTTATGCGGCAGATAAACGTTAGAAGTGGGGCTATTTCTCTCGTCTAAGTGATATAAGTTCCCACACCCATATCATCTGAGTCACACAATCTACGATCTGAAGGAACCGCCCACTTGAAGTAAAAACAGACTGAATTATGTTCCGAGAACAGTTGTAGCCACATAGGTCTTCCTTGCCGAGGACGGATTAAACTGTCTGCTATGTAAATTTGTAGGTCGATTGGGGTCAGGGAAAACAGCGTCAGCAATTATGTAGGTGCCACAAAAAGACACAATTTCAATACCGCTAAAGGCGCAAAAATTATACAAACCGTGCAAAGTAATGCTTTTGAATTTATAATGCAAATAGCACGTTTCATCGGTGACAGCGAACGGGCAGAACAAAATGTCATGAGAAAGAAAAAATATCTCGCTGGCACCATTCGAGCAGCCAACGACTCACCAAACAAGAATTGCCAGATTCGAGAGCATGAATAAAAGAACACCTTCTGCCCTGAAGGTACATGCAAATGATCGAAAATGAGTCCCACAATTTAAAAGTATCGAAGTCGCTTCAAAGATATTTAATTGTCATGCAAAAATAAACGAGTGCACCCGGCGAGGTTCTGTAAATATTTTAATTCAATGTTAATAACTTCATATCAATTCTGTTGTGTGCAGCAGAACCGGTTAGGCAGCGGGCGGTTCCTTGAAGAGGGGTGTATCCGATTGAATTATTGAACGCTAAGCTGTATCGAGATTTAATATTAGATTAGGAAGATTATGGGTAGACATTAAACTCATCGATCGATGATAATAAATTGTTCAGGAAACTTTCCGAAGGACGCGTCGATTCTCCATAGATTATTCAATCTAAGGTGGATAGTGGGGCTTTTGAATTTTTAAATGCACACGCTGTGTTCCCCACAGTATTAAATAATGCGTTAGCAGGTAATCGCGGGTTCTTATAAACATCCATCAGTATCACGTAGTCGTTGTTCCCAGAAGGTTGGTTTATTATCAACCATGATTCATGCCGCGTGATGATCTTTGATATCCTTTCTTGTCTGTAACGAGTTTCTTCCATATTCTCTGAAGAGAATAAGATCAGAGTTTTTGTTGGTTTGTTTACTAAATTCTTATTCTCGTATACCTACTATAACAACGTGGATAGGAATTTGTGGCAACATTGCAGGTACAGAACAGACTTCTTGCTAGCATGTATAAAATAGATTTTCATTCGAGATTGGCTGATGGATGACGAATGTATTCTTGATTGTCGTTCACAGTGAAGGTCAATTTAATATGCCGATGGACACGAGATCTGACTGATCCATTGATGTTCAATGATTAATCATTAGTCAATATTATGATTGTAAATTGTTAATGCATTTTTTAGACATGTTGCATTATTAAGTTTTATATTTCAAGTAAATCAGGCAAGGTATTATTGAACTCTACTTATAAGTTTAGTTTGAATCACTTATAAATAACTTTCATACTAAACATCTCCCATAGTTAGCGTAATTTTATAAAGAAATGACATCACATCAAACCTGACGACATGCGGATAGCCATTTGATGACCGTTTCTTTCCGGTTTCGATTTTTTAGAGTTATATGATGAGCATGCAACTAAAATGGAATATTTTATATATTAGTTATTTACAGCTGCTGGTACACATAACTTACCGTGACTGTAACTAAACTAGTACTCAAACAAATTATCCAAATTAGATTCACGATCACGTTTAAACAATTACAATAGAGCCTGCTAGATAAAATGGTACCTATCTGTTACAAATCTTTGTTCAAACACCTATACCGGTATCGCTAGGCTAGAGCAACAACCCAGTGAGGCCATGTCTAAATACGTTCTGAAGCAGACTGCTTTATGAATCAACTCTAAGAAAAAATCGACCTACCATCTGGCTTCACAATCGCGATTCATAGCAACGGCAACAAAGAATACTGAACAAACTGGCAAACAGACAAACTAAATGCTCCTCTGTCCAATAACAGAGTTTCATAGTGTCTACACAAGAACGTTTCTGTCGCGCGACCTCGCTAAAACCAACCTAACTAGATCCCATGTTACCTTTACAATGTCCCCGTTGATGCCCGAATACATATAGAGGGATATAGACGAGGCAGGTCCAGAGAAACCAGCCACATTACAAAGACCTGCTTGTGAGTACCGAAAGCACCTCCGCATTTTAGAACCCAATTGCAAAGCTCAGAACAGCGAGACTCTTGAACCTTACCTCGGAGTAGTAGGGCATGTTTTGCAATGTGCCGAATCGTGCTTTATGATGGTAAGACACAGTGATTCGTTGAAGGCAAACAAGATTGTGTGGAGTCGTGAATGCCTGATTTGATGGTGTATGGATAAATGCTGATTGTTGAGTCTATGGGAGGCTTGTTCATCGTTACTGAGAAGTCAAGAAACTTTGGGCTAGAGCCTACTTCTTGGAATAAAATGGCGGTGGCTTTGAGACAGCTCCAAACAGGCCATTGCAATCTGATGCCACTAAAGACAAGTTAATAGACAAAGCTAATTGCAGAGATGATTATGACACAGTAAACCCGTTCGGCGTGTATTTCCTTAAATGCTACTTCATACAAAAGTAACATAATGATTCTATTACGTGTGGGAAATAACAAAATGATCTGAGAGAAATAAATAGAGTAGTAGTTTCTTAAACTAGTACATACCAACCTAATTGTAACTGGTGTGATCATTGCTAAGGGAATAGAGTCTTCTAGTGAAGTGAGTGTGAACGTTGTTCATACTCACTTCAACAACATAACAAAACATTGAGTGAAATGATACACAATTATTTTTGTCACAAAACAGAAGTATTTCATCGTTAATCATAAGAACTCTCCAGTCGTATGTCGTCTATACTTATAACTTTATTCGCCGTAGGAGCTCAAGGCACACTTGGTTACGTTAATTTACATTTCATTTACCTATAATAAAGATCAATATGTTACAATCAAAGCAACACAAAACGAAGAAATTAATAAGTACTTACAATAAGTAAAATTAATTACAAAAAGGAAAAAAGAATATACATTTATTGGTACACATACAACAGGTACATTTAAAAATATATATAAACATAAATAAAAATATAATTACCTCTAACCTAAATGTTAAAGTGAACCAATTAGGTCCTGCCTCAGTTTAATGTTGCTCCACAAAAAGAGCTGCTGTAAAAGGGCAATGTCATTATAAGATTAATTTTAATTAGAAATATAAAGAAATTAATACAGATAGGGTAGGTAAGGTACTCATTATAATAGTGACATTACCTAAAGTAAGAATTTAAAAGATTGACTATTGTTAAAACTATGGTTAGGGACCTTCCTAGTCCGAAAATAAGAAGACTAACGCAAGTAACAAAGTTTCAAAACAATGCTAAGCTTGATAAGCGTATCGACAAAGGGAGTTGTAATGTCCCGTGACAGGAAGGGAGGGAGTGATCTCCGGGGAGTATTGAATGTCGCTCTATTTTACTACCCTTCATGTTGTGTGTCGAATGCCTTGAATCTTATATGGGATGCAAAGTTGCGGGCTGACGTTGGACTAATACCTACCTAATTGAATTTAAATGGGGCAGAAGCAGCGTTTGTTAGAAAGGTAATGGACACGGGCATCGAGACAGACAAAATTACATTTTGAAGACTAATTTTTTAAACCCCTGGTCTTGGCTATGAATACCAGTCAGAGGCAGATGATGTTGATACTCTCCTATCAGCAACGACGGCCAGTCTCAACGGTAAGAGTGCACGAGTGTGTGCGGGAGGCGCAAATTCCATACAGATGCACTCTCTCCTCTCATTATTCAGCAGACTGATACGCCTTGGGAGAGGTCTGGCGCAGGACCAACGGCATAGCGACCGATATAAATTTTGTGTGACTATGAATTTCAGTTATATTGAGTGCGTAAGCTGAATATAACTGAAAATCATTTGAACATTGCCGTTATGCAGATTGCGGTAAATACTACATGAGTTCACCGCCATTGTGCATAACTAATTTAATTAGTAATTTATTTGCTTGTTACTAATCAGTGTTCGTTGGTCATTAGTGTATTTGCGCCTCATTAAATATCTAGGTAATTCTAGGCTTTTTGATTTGACGAATATAATCATTTTTCAAATTAATTGTTTTATTTACCTACTACATTCTTCTTAAAGTAGGAAAAATTCGAATTATTTCATATAGTATTTGAATAATAAAATTTATATAATTATGACTATATTCGCAATATTCATGGGTAAAACCGACTGCGAATTTCCCCATTTTAAATTAGATGATGCGTAAAACATACCTAAGTAACTAAAATGGCAAATGCCTTTTCAGAGAGTCAGGTAGTAGTAACTATTTCCCTTGTTTCGAAAATACCTAGGCAATAGTTTATTAAGTAACTATTTTAATAAGGGATAGTGTAAATCAACTATTTTCATGATTTTGTAGCCAAAAACGTATATGTGCGAGTGTCAATTTTTTTGGCTACAACTCGTTTGTGTGTAGACACAAACGAGTTGTAGTCTACTATCATTCTAATTTCTTCTTCTATGACTCTAACTATGACATTTTCACAATCTCATCTCATCATTCATGCTAAATTGTCGGTGATAAATATATATCTATCGATATGTTAAGTTAAATGTTCTTATACCTCGAAGGTAAGTCACTATCAGTTAAGAGTACCTTAGTCTTTTTGCGAACACACGTATTAGCAAACACAGCGTACCACGAAAGAACACAAAGGAAATGTCATGTTCCGGGCAAAAACTCTATCTCAACACCTTAGAGTTCAATATACACCATACGCCATGAAAGTACATGATTTTCTTCGGAAAACATCTTATACGCAGAGTTTTTGTCGGCATTTCTTGCGCAAGCGCAAATGACCTGGGATCACGTTTTTATTAAGATAATTGAGGTCTTTATGGGGTTAAAAAACTTTGGGCTGTGACGCATAGATTCATTTATATAATATTTTCCGGTTAAGAGTAGAATGCTGGAAAAGAGGAATGTGTGAGAATAAATCATGTAACAAAAATTAACGACCAAACTTTCAGGGGGGTTCACCTTCGATCACAGAATAAAATACTTAAAAATCTGACTTAGTTTTTGAAGAGAAAAATAAATAAAAATAATATGATCACTAGGCTAGGCAAATAGGAATTTAAAACCCAAACTGAAGCTGTTGGCATTACAATATAAATAGCAATTCAAAGTCGTGTTTGGTTAATCTTTTGGTAATACATTATGTACATAGTACATACGACCAATTTGGTGAGTCTTTATCTAATAGGGACAATTTAGGTCGTAGCCTAATGATGTATGTAGACTCCGGATCTCCTTAAAAAGAGTACATGAATTCATATATTTTTGTGATAACTACAAAGTCAAAGAAACCAAATAAAACAGTATTGACTCATAATAAAACACTGTTTTTACCGGATTGATCGCGTATATTTTATATTTTGTTTATAACCTGACGTTTCGGAGGCTGTTCAGCTTCCATGGTCACAGGCAGACTCGTCTGCCTGTGACCATGGAAGCTCCGGTAAAAACAGTGTTTTATTATGAGTTCTCGCGAAAATAACCTTAGAATATACTAGTATTGACTCAAATGGATCTAGAAAAGGATAAGAATGATGTAAAAAATCAAGCAACAAAGAAAAAGAGACACGCACACGATAGAGTCAAATACCCTCAGCGTCAATTGGAGGGTTAGAGGCGGCAGGTCGACGCAATTAGCCTCAATCCTGCGCAGGAAACAAGAATTAAGATATTACTAGTACTGGGACGTGGGAAGCCCAGTTAAAATAATTGGAAATAACGATGACTCATTGAATTTAGGAAAAAAGAAATTTATGGATGTAAACGGTCTAACTATAAGAACTTGTTTGTGTTAGGAAATAACCAACGTTTCATCCCTTAACGAGGGATCAAGATGAAACTGACGTAAACATCGAGAAAAAGGAAACTATTAATTAGATCGTGACGTGATGAGCTCAAGCAATGAGCTGTTCCCAGAAAATCCCAGATGATCTCAACTCACATTACATTAACAACATAACAGGGTTTTAAACCCAGTTTTCTTTTCAAAGTGTCTCAATAAGATACTTGATTATTATAATAGTGATGATAATAAACCACTAAAAATTTTTTTATGTATGTAATTGATAAATGCCATAAAAATGCATTGAAAATTTACATTATCAAGTTGTGCGCGTAATTTGATGAAAACGCTGGACGCAGTGGACGCCATGTTGCTCTATCGTCGTGACGTCAGATGGCCGAGTACCTAAACAAAATGCACTGATGTTGCTGATGACAGTTGATATTTTTTAATTTACCTACACAGCCGTATTACGTAGGTAATTATACTGCGCCTAGGATTTCATGATGCTAAAAAACGGATAAAAAATTAAAACTTAAAATATAATATTAAAATTTATTTTGGTATTTTTCAACATTTTTCAACTGCTTTTTGCATAAGCCATCTCAATAACATATTTTTCGGTTTATTCTCGTACAAACTAAAATACCCTATTTAATAAAACTCAGCAGATCAAATTAGATGCAATCGCGAGTTTTTTATCGCAGTTCATTGGCTGATAATGATACTGGTACTTCTTATACCGAAAATACGCGTGCGAAGCCGCGGGCTGAAGCTAGTATCTTATACAGATATCCTATAAAATGACATGAAATAATATATTAAATATTACGTATTTGAAAGACGATTTGGTTTACAATGCATAAAAAATTGTCCACATCAAAAGCTCTATTTAAAAACATACAATAGTCAAGCCGTCAAGCCCTTGTATCATTAAATTGACAATAACAAATGACGTATACTCCATAATGAAGGATACAAAACCTGCCTGTCCTGTCATGGATACTGTCTATTGTGGACTAGATTAATAATAACTTATTATCGATCATATGGTCATTGATCATGATCATGCTGGTTCTCGGAGAGTAGTTTTTGATGGAAAAATTGATCCCGTAGAAAATATAATATGAGAGCGTGAAGGAAGATAATCATACCTTTAGATGAATGATTATTTGGAGTGGCATAGACCATCTCGCTAGTAGAGCGTTAAATTACACAATTTTAGTCTAGCTTAAGCTGGACGAACGCTTTTTCTAGCCAAATGCTCAGAGAGAGCCTAAGAAAGATTAGTTCTAGGAGCAAGTATGTATGAACGTATCTACTATCGTTGTTTTAGTTCATAGAATTCTGAAATTCTGAAGATTTATAAGGTTTAGTTAGACTATGCCATTGTATGGAACACACTAATTGTCTGTTTAAAAAAGTAAGAATTAAGCAAAATAATTGGTTTCCATAAACTCCCCCAGTTCTACGATTTAATAATGTCCTAAATTTTTTCGAAATAGCGAACCCGCGCCTCACCTTCAGTACCTACAGGTGCGCTCTAATCAACTAAGCAACGAGAACGACACGTGCCTTGTCGAAAATATCTGGGACCTCTTAAGACATAAGCATCGTTAGCTCCCTCAGTTAGTTCTGTGTGTGTAAAGTGTGCTTTCGAATTAAGATGTTCTAGTACTTAAGAGAAGCCGCCCAAGCCTTAAATAGATACTGTGTTCTGATAGTTTTTCTATGTATAAAAAAAAATATCTATCTATGTATTATATTATAATGTACATCAGTTATCTAGTACCCATAACACAAGCTCTGCTTAGCTTGTAGCTAGATAATGATGTGTGAATTGTGCAGCTTAAAAACAAACTCTTTATTGTACCACAAAAACTAAAAAATACAATATAGAATAAAATGTTGAGAATCGAGGAAGTACAAAGGGCAACCTTATCGCTAAAACGAGCTTCAAATGCTGGAATTCCAGTACAAAAACAAACCAGTCGATCTTTTAGATGCTCCAATTCACACTAACGTTTTAGCTATCAACTTTTATTACATAACAACATAGATACTCCACAAACCCAATAACGCCTTTCATAGGGCATTTGACCCAAAACTATATCTCCGATAGCAAACACAAGTTGGCTTTACAAACTACCAAACAATATAAACTCTATTTCCATTCCAATAAAGTTGATAAGGTGCTCGTTTTGCTGACAGCTGTTAAAGTTGATAAGATTACGTCACAGCTGAAAATCGAAATTGTGAAACTACGTACTTCAAAAGTAATGTAATGTGAGTTGTAAACGTGATGGCCAATTATAGATTGTGTGAAGGGTAACTTAAGATTGAATTTTCATTAAAACTGAAGATGATAGTATATCTTGATGACGTACAGCCTTCTTAGAGCAATTTCCTAATGATTGAAAGGAAAGTACCTAGAGACATAAACGTAGGTAGTAGATCACTCGTAGATCAAGATAATGTTTTCTTAATAAAGATTATCATGTTAAAAACGTTGATAAATTATTGTTCATAGTTTTTCTGAAAAACTCTATAATTGACTATTTTCATATTTTTTTTCTTAATTTACTATATTGTTTTCTAATGTCAAAATATCGTTCAAACTTACTCACAAGAGGGCGCTTTTAGTTTGAAAATTAATAATATAGCCCTGCAGAGGTTAGCATGACAATTTAACACAGCCTTTATGCTTCGGCGAACGATCCCTGCCAGCTAGCCATCTAATTATTATTGAGGTCTAAAGTATATCCTAAAAAAATCGAATTGACGCTAGAGTCCGTAGGAAGTCCCAAAGATTTTCGACTCGGCGGCTACTTGATTTCGTAGCTCAGGTTAGTTAGAGCATCCCCGTACTAAGACAACTAACTAAAACTAAACTAAACCCCGTAAAGGATGGTCGCGGGTTCACTTCCCGCGAAATTGGTGATACAAAGTAAATACTACTCCTAATTTGTTTCTATAACTTGATTGTATTTTCTTTGTAAAAAGACTTATACAAATATTCTAAGAAAACTTAACCCACTTTCGCAGACGTGTCGTCGCGTAAGAAAAATCTACTTGCGCCAAAATGGAATTAGCAAAAAGTGACTTCTGAAAACGGTCGGGTTGTTCTCTTCAACAGAATTCTAACAATAGTCCAAGTTCAGAGTGAGGTCAGTGCTATCATTAGTGGGCTCGAAATTCGAATCCAGCGGAAACGAATTGTTAAAAGAACCATTTTGTATGATTTCGTGTATTGTTTTGAGATAGCGAATTGTATGAGTGTATTTTCTTGAATTAATAGAGCTATAATTTTGTGGTGTTAAAAGATTCTATCAACGTTTTCACGAAGAGTTGGGAAGTAGGTGGGTATTGTGGTCTTACGATTAAATTGATTTCCAGGTCGAGCCTAAATAAATTTGAAATAGGTCAACGAGAAACGAAAACGGGTTTTTTACTTTTGAGATCAATTGAATCAAAAATGAAAACTAATATTTAATTTGACTCTGTTATTTTGTCGGTTATTATCACTTGAACTCTAAACGGTGCAACGTATGTATATGTATTTATTAAATCGAAAAGGCATAATTCTGGATCCGCTTTTTTTGTTTGTTGTTTGTTTTGTTAAGTTTTTTTTTTAGTTTCGTATTCGTTATTTTTTTTCTTTTTACAATTGTTGCTATGCTGTACTGTAAGTATAGAAAAAGAAAGAACTAATACCACTTTATGTTCCTACTAGACATGAATATCTGGTTATACATAGAGGCCAAAAATAAAAAATAAACTATGTATGTAAAGCGAAGAGATGACTCTAGAAAATCATTACTCTACACATTTCTCTAATGCCATTTTTTTTTATTATTCAAGTTCATTGGTCGGAATATCTGTCAATTTCAAAAGACCAAATTGTTGCGCCTAAATATAGGTGTAACCCAGATACATGATCAGCGAAGACCACAAAACACCATTTTCCGGTATTTCGGGTCAAAAGCAATCTAAACTATAAACATAAATAACCCTGGAGGCTAGTGTTTCATCATCCGGCTTTTTGTTTATCGATCCGGCTATGTTCGTTTTAACTTTTTTTTATTGGAATTTTGGAATAATACATTTTATGTATGTTCACAACATAGCACGCAGTAAAGTATCTTTTTACCTTTTACAAAAAGTATACATTTTTAAGGTACAGTCAGTTATGCAGAGATATTATACCATACCACACAAACTGAGTTAAAAATATGAGAAAAAAGTAAGGAGGTTAGATTTTTATTTATTAAGAATTCATATCATTGTTGTTATTGCTTTGTATTATCGTGTCAGTATTCATCGACATGATCAAAAACTCTAAAGGGCTTTATTTCCTTAAACCGTACAGGACTCTTGGACACGTCACAAACTTCAAATTAAATTAACCAATAGATATGTCGCCACCGGATCGGAGATTGAGCTGGTTTGTAGAATGGCTAAGCCGATTCCAAAAAGACGTAATTCAATTAATGGCCTATGTCAATTATTAAAGAATAAATGTGCGACAATACCTATAGCTAAACGTCAATCTGTAATCTCGTCGATTGATATTAATTAAGTATTCCCAAGAAATCAGCGTTCTTTTTGCGCCTAGCCATTCAAACGGGCTGATTTTACAATTCGGCGGTGACACATACGACTTCACCTGGCCTTTTATAATACAACTTCATCCGGCTTTTTGCTGACATGACCGGGCAACACTACCTGGGCTCGGCCCAAAACGCACGTACACCAATCATGTGTAATTTAGGACAATAAGTTTGAATCAATAATAAAATAAATTACCCTCCCTTCCATTCCGGTTTGGTATTCCGGATTAGGGTTCCTCAGGGGTTTTGAGAAACGTTTGTTAAATTCTGATATTTAGACAAATGCTGTATGATGTGCAAATATTTGCTCCGGGTCTGGGTGATTCTGTATATAAGAATGTATTTTAGTAGTATAACTTAAATAACTTAATATCAGTCAAGCGGTATGTAATGGCTGGCACTTAACCCACAAAAACTCATAGGTAAGTTGATTAAAATATACTTAACGGAGTAGGTTCATTATTTGCTAACTGCGAGCGTATCTAGGTAATGCCAGATGGCAATACAGCTCTGAAACACAAACCCAGGTCTAGGGCTTCTATCTACACGAATCGCGAGACCGCTTTTACATGGCTTCAAAGACCTTCTTGTACCAATATGCTACGGAAACTAATTTAGAGTTCCACTTAGCTGTTTCTTCCATTTCTTCTCTGTCATCCTGTAGAATTGATCCAACGTCAAAACAGCAAACGCTTGGGATTTGCATAGAGTTGAATAGGTGCATTGCAATGGATTAATAAAGATTTAATTCCGAAATACTAAATATTCTCTGCTTTCAAATGATTGCTTTGTTTGAATCAGCCCATGATCCATCCTATTTGACTTTACTCCCACATAGATTTGCAAGTATCGCAAACTATTTACCCTTAGAAGAAGGAGGCTTAAAATGATAATAGACACAAACGGGGTATAACCAAAAAAATGCGACAAATAGGTCTCATTTTCCAATTCGCTCCTGTGCACTGAAGTTATTAAGCTTGTCAATTCACACATATATAATAATAATAGTTCTAAAAGTTCTCTCACAAAGGTACACTTAAATCTAGCTTATGTGGTAGGCGCTTAGACAAGGTAGTGCTTATAGGTGGGATGCGTATAGATTCATTTCGATTCAAAATCAAGAAAGAAAGAATTATTGAGTGATACTATCCCTCTGTTGTGACGTTAGCGTGTTTTACCTCGATGATTTACCATTATTTTTATAAATATTAGCAATATTAGTAGCATCTTTGCCGAATCGTATTATTATTATTATCACAAAAACCATTCAGTTTGATAAAATTGACATTATAAATAAAATAAAATAAAAAGTTTCTTTATTCAGACATACAAGAGTCCATCAGTTACACAAATACATCAAGAACAAACATTAAAAGAAAAAAGAATAATATCATTAGGGTTAAGCAGTCATTCAACAGAATCCCAACCTGAGGATTCTAAAGAGTTAGGACCCTGTTGAAAGACTGCATTATCAAGCGATTGTGCTGCATCCACGCATGTAAGTGCAAATTGAAACTGTTTATTGTTAAATTTTAATTTAAAATATTGTTAAGTCCAAGGGAAAAAACGCCGCGAACTCAAAGAGTTAAAATACATGACGTATTCTTGTGTAGGTAAGGTCTGTTTTGCGTTGATCTGCAGCATTCTACAGTATGATGCTAAATAAATATTTTAAGATGCCGCTCTGGTATATTTAGTGCTTATGAAATATCATTCAAACTCTTGATACTTCGAAAAAAGTAGACTGAGGCCCTAGTACGACTGGTGCGCATTATCTTTCGAATACTTCTATCGAATTCGAGTCCTTCCTATACATTTAGCGGCTTGTAGCGCCCCTACCGGATCGAGAGGAACTACTTATCGTAGTTTGACAACGATCCAATCGTTTGTTACAAGCTTGATGATAGTTTTCGAATGATTTTGAGTGATTTGTTGCACTTTGACATGACAGTGGTAGTCGCGTTTGCGGCATTGATGTTATAAAAGTAAGTAGATAGAGACCCTTCAACATAGCTTGGTCACAGAAATGTCTTTAATTGGTGCTTCAAGAAAAATAAGAACGAATGGGAAAACATTTCACTGGGTATTTGCATCCAATCTAAGTATATCCTTTGCGTCCTATGAACATACCAAGCTAAACCAAACCCCGTCAATCATAGACGCAAAACACGCTCACTCAATAATTCTCTTGATTTGATAAAAATGAATATAATAAATAAATATGTGTGAGTTGACAAACAAAGTAACAACTTTAGCACTTTCACGCATAGCACTAATACGAATAGGAAAATAAGACTCATTAATCGCATTTTTTTGGCTACACTTCGTTTGTGTCTACTACCATTTTAAGCCCTTTTCGTGGAAGACATCAATGGTTCTCGATTACGTTTATCGAATGTTTTTTTTTGTATAAACTCAGACTGGTCTTAGTCTGAGTTTATACAAAAAAAACATTCTGATGCCTAAGTCAACCTGCTACATAAAGTATTTTAAATAAGTATAAAACATGTTTTGTCAAACGTGGCTTTATATTAAGTTCTGTCAAGTAAAACAAGATATATGAACTTAAGCTCTTTAAAAATATCATCCATTGTTCAAACCAAATCACTTTTAGTGCATTTTATTATTTACAATTCGCGTGTTAAGTGTGCATGCACCGATGTAAATCAATCAAAAACAAAATGGGAGTTCTTGAAACTGCAATAAAATAACATTGTAGAGGGAAAGATATATTTTAATTTATCAAAGCCCTGGGTCCTTATTTTAGTGTGTCGTGTCGTGTCGTGACGCGAGAGACAATGTCGAACACGACATGTTTATAAATCGACATGCAATGTTCGTGGAATAATGATATCAAACATTGTGTTTTAATGAGCCTGGCGGAACACTTAGGGCGACGGAAACATTTAAGGCGAATGTTACATATTAAAATTGAAAAAAATTGCTCGCTGTGTTTCTATTTTACGAAACATTTTATTCGCAATTGAAAGGAATCGACATTGCATTGGCTCAAATATCATCATCTTCATCATCATCATCAGCCTATATCAGTCCACTGCTGGACATAGGCCTCCCCTAAGGAGCGCCATAGCGCCCTGTCTTCAGCTTGCCAAATATACTAGAATAGAAAATGAGGTATTCCTCGTAGCGCACCCAGGTGAAGCGCACCCAGATGAAGCGCACCAAAGTACCTCCACATAGCGCACCCGTTTAGATGCGCTACATTCAGTATAGGTACCTACCCGTCCACTGACTCAGACAGAAATTCATCTTAATACATTACGAAGAAACCTTAGTAAGATTCCCAGAATATCTGAACCCTATTTCGCCGAAATTAATGTAATGCCACTAGAATACGTGCTACAATCTTCCAGACATAACAACAGTGTGTACAATACAATACAATACAAAAATTCTTTATTGTACACGAGAAAATAACATAACAAAGAGACATCACATAAGATAAGTACAATGGGCGGCCTTATCGCTTAGAAGCGATCTCTTCCAGGCAACCTTGGGATGGAAAGAATTTTTTTATTTTTTGAAAGGATTTTTTGAGTGTGTACCTCCACTTGCCTACACATGTAGTAGAAACAGGAAAGATTTGTGCGTTTATTTGTTTAAATTGAATAGGCTCCGAAACTACTGAAACGATTTGAAAAAATGGGTCGCGACTCGTGGTCCCACTAATTTGACCCACAGGTGGGACAGTGTGTCGATTTAATGGGCTCGTGGTCCCACTGTTTGGTGGGACCATCAGTCAACGTAATGCAGTCGCTCGTGGTCCCACTGATTTGGTCATAAGGGCTATAACACAAATATTTTTTTGTGAAATTAACAGAAAAGTGGAATTTATTATTAAATTATTTTATCACTATTAGAATCCTATATTATCCGTAATGAACATAGGCGATAGAATAAAACCCGTGCGAAGCCGGGGAGGATCGCTAGTATCTAAAACCGGCTTGCCGTGGCCTCTTATTTTCTCCTGACATTTTCCATGATAGATGACTATGGGTAAAGAAAAAATCTTGACTTTAAATCCCAAATTGCAGGCTGGATGATTAATGACATTACAAAAATAAGATAATCGTTCTTTTGCCCAATCATCGAGCATCTTCTAATTCTGTTTAAATGGTGCCCTTTAGATTGTTCCGTTTTATCCTTAGGCCAAAATTTTGAGAATTGGCTTTTGGCTTGGCTTCGGTATTTTGGGGAGGTACTTTGTACTGATGTAGTTGGTCGAGAATATTACAAAATGGAATATACATTATAGAATATATAGGTATAAATATATAGCGCAGAAAAAACACAGCCTTGATCAATCAGTGCTTAAGTATTCATTTCAATTCTTTGAATTAGATTTATCTATAATAGTTTTAAATTACTTTGTAGCGTATCCAACGGGGTACATGTTTGGTCCTTTAAATTTTCTTAAGATCCTTGTAACAACTGATTAAATGATTCGGCGACAGCTGCTCGTAGCTTCAACCCGTAATGTTATACCAAAAATGATGACTGAAAACTTTACATATTTTTGACATACCTAGTGTTGTTATTCTGTAACTATACAAAAGCTATGTTTCTTATCAAACAAAACGTCCAGAGACCTAGATAAATACAATTTCATACAAAAATCACATGATATGGTAAAAATATGCTCGAATTACAAATCATTTTGGTAGTACGTTTGTATGGTATAATACATCATCCGCAGGCCGAACTGCATAGACTCAGACTAAGTAAGAAATCTTAGTCTGAGTGCATAGACTGTGGCCATAATGTACAGAATGGGATCTCATCATCGACATCATCATCATAATGGAACATTCCTCCAGTGGTGTGCATAGGGCTCAAGCACAGACACTCTCCCGTGATCGTAACAAGATTAGATATTTATTTATTTCAAGGAAAACCAACCAACCAGCACCTACATACAAATTAGATAAAAGAAGCAAAAACATATTATCATAATTTAAGAGTTTAGCATCGTATAAAAATAAAATGTAGTCACATTGTAAGAGTCAAATAGCAAAGTAAACTGTAACTACAATGAACATTATGCCGGGTACAGACCAAGCGAGCGAGAGCGAGCGAATGCAAACGATTGGGATTTGAAAATCTGTACGTTCGTTCCATATTGCTTTGATTTAGCGACAGCCGCCGGAGGACGGCTGAAGACGAACGAAGGCCCTTGTTTGGACTCGCTTGCTTTCGCAATGACGTCCACACTGGTACTTTTGCGTTCGTTCGTTAGCCTTTGCTCGCTCTCGCTCGCTTGGTCTGTACCCGGCATTACATACAATGAATAAAAATATAAAATACTAGCAGCGCCTCGCGGTTTCGGCCGCATAGTTCCCGTCCCTGTGGGAATTTCGGGATAAATCATAGCCTATGTCACTCCCTGAAAAATAAGCTTTCTAATGGTGAAAGCATTTTTGAAATCGGTCCTGTAGTTTTAAGTTTATTCGATACATACATAAATACAAATCTTTCCTCTTTATAAATAACAATATTAGTAAAGATTTAGCTACATATTTATGTGCTGTCAGTCACTGTTGCAATATAAACTAAGTTGTTATCCTTCCTTTTATTGTTCACATCGCCAGTAGAATATCAGTATGGATCATGGTTAACGTAATCTCGTTTACGACCTTTTCGAAATCGCCTCCACCGTGGCTTGGCAAAGTAGGCCTGCCAATTTTGAATGGTAAGTCTGTTCTTGGCAGCGCCTGTGATGCATCTGCCGACGTAACGTGCTGGCTTAGAGTTGGCAACATTTAAGTTTCAGTATGAAATTGACTATGTCTATGTGTATTGCAACTCTTTTGTTAACTCGTTCTTGCGTCGAAGCGATGTGTGACCCAAGAGCTGGTGAGTATCTGGCGCAGCGCATCAGCATTGCCATACAGCGGGGCAATGCAGCCAGCGTCTTGGGGACGCTTGCGGTATTGGTATGAATCAATTGAGCTACCTGTAGATTGTTTGCAACAGTCTGCGGTATGGTCAAGTGTTTCAGTTGTAAATTATTGATTCACAGAATTAATCATTTAATAATATTATTGTTAATTCATTAATTATATTGTAGGATAATTTATGAAACTACCTAGTGACGTGTAAAATATTATTTTTATTAATAAATTCTTGTATACTAGTTTAAAAAAACCGATTATTTTATTGTAATTTTCTTTCTTTTGTTATGATCACATTTTGTGATGAGTTTTAATCTTTTAATAAGCGAGCACTTTTTGGATAAGCCTGATTTAAGTATTTTTGCCGTACACCCAAATCATTCTGAAATTCCATCACAAAGAGGGCGTTACCCCAAAATCAAGGGTTCAAAGATCAAATTCTGAAGCACCTCTTTCATCTTAAGCATTCCACTGCCAGCACAGGCGCCGCTACCTACCAATTAAACAAAAATTAGTAGAAAGAAACAAAAAGTAACTTTAATTAACTAGAACTTCGACAAAAAAGTATCGCGTGTCATTAGACCCCTGCGAAGCACCACCGCTAGGATGCACCCGGCTGGCCGGGCCGAGAATAAACATCCCTGTGGGGTAAGGCTTAGGGTAGGAATTCGAGTGTGGTAGACAACAATTTATTACCCCCTTGGAGAAAGCTTTTTTTCTCTACCTGCGCGATGACAAAAAGCGCTATAGAGAATCCAGCGAGGCACAGATGTGGACAATACACTTGCAGACACATGTAATTCTGGGAAGTTTATATTCATGTCGCGTTGCGTAATCTCCTGGCTCTTGGGAGATTTTTAATCTGCGGCTAGAGACTTCGGATTTTAATCCCAATGCTGTCCTTTTGCTATGGTTTTACTTCATCATCATGGTACATGCTGAAAATCAGCGTTGTGGGGTTACTCGCAACATTCAGCTGAGCATGAACCTATTCTGATAGCGCAGGACCACGGCACTGAGCATCACACACGGCTTCATCTTAAATCAAATTTGCATGTTATTTTTTTAAGCTATTTATATGTATCTCATCTTCTATATTTTTTATGTAATGTGTCGTGTTTGCAGTTGTATCTATCATGTAAGTTTTCTTTTATATTTTTATTTTACCTGTACTGTCAGAATAAATATATTTTCATTTTCATTTCATTTCATCTATGGAAAGTTTAATGCTGAAACGCCATGGATTTTGCTTTGCTTTGTGTGACTGAGTAAGCCACTGGTCGGTTTTGTTGTTGGGATGATTGGTAATCTATAGCAGTGACTAATCACAACAGGAAATCGATTTCTCTATGGAATTCCTCTGGATAGTTACTGATTGGTCCAAAAACCTATCATCAAAAATATATTATTCATTTATATTATTCTATATATTATAGTTTTTGATTCTTGATTCTTTAAAGACAAAGGTAGAGGTCTAGATAAGTAGTCATACTATATTTATAGTCATAGACAAACGAAGTTTGACTTTTTTTTATACAAAGCTTTAAAAACCCAAGGAACAATGGTGGTATTTCCGTAAATACAATAACAGTCAACTTAAAAAAGGTCAAATTCTTAAAATTCAAATTGTTACCTATGTAGGAATAAGTACCTATTACCTAGACATATTGGTAATGTTTTATAGTCTGGAATAGGACATAGGTTACTTTTTATCCCGAAATTCCTACGGGATTGGGAACTACGCGGGTGAAACCGCGAGGCGCTGCTAGTGTTCTCTAAAGTAAAGAAGCGACGAAGAAACGTTTCGTTGTACCTTTACCGTCTGTTAGTTGTTATTTTTCAAGTTAAAGCTAAAACTGTGTATCTCACTATTCCATCTCGCTCTATTGTCTATGACATCTCTACTTCTCTACCTACATTTCCTGCGGTATCCTGGATCCCACTCAAACGGTCAAGTTGTATTTGCGAAGGGTCGATTGGAACCGGCTCCGCTGCGGAAACGTCGGCATGCCGCCGGGTCGATGACAGTTTGATGCATTATGTCACGTGGTCTGACGAAGACAGACTATCTCATCTCACTATCTCACTAATATTATAAACGTGAAAGTTTAGATGCATGGATAGGTGGATGGATGTTTGTTCCTTTATCACGCCAGAACGGCTGAACGGATCTGGATGAAATTTGGCAAAGAGATAGATTATAGTCTGGAATAGAACATTGGCTACTTTTTATCCCGGAATTCCCACGGGAACGGGAACTACGCGGGTGAAACCGCAAGGCGCTGCTAGTAGTTAATATTGTTAAACCAGGCTATAGAAACTGTTGTATATTCTGTGATAGTACCAGAGCTGTTAACAATACAATAAAATTATTTGTTGTACCTACACCAGAAAACAACATTGAAAAGAGATATTACATAAGACAAGTACAATGGGCGGCCTTATCGCTTAGAAAGCGATCTCTTCCATGCAGCTTTTGGATGGAAGGAATTGTGAATTTAAGAAAAGCAGGGGTGTACCAAAGATGTTCTAAGATACTTATTAATTTAACATTATAAATATCTAACAACAAATAGATACATAAATATAATCAATGACGACCTCTGCCGGCGCTGTGGGTGAAGGTCCGCCTGCGACGCAGGAGGTTGCGGGTTCGATTCCCGTTTCGGAACAAATATTTGTATGATCAGCAGGTATTTATTCCGGGTGTTCTGGTCGTTTTCTATGTATGTTATGTAATGTATTCTATAATGTATATCAGTTATCTAGTACCCATAACACAAGCTCTGCTTAACTTGGGGCTAGATAATGCTGTGTGAATTGTCCAGCACTATTAATTTATTTATCAATTTATGTACATAAGTAATCTCGCTTAACTAGAGAATAGACCCAACTCTCACGTCACAGTTCCAAATATAAAATTCTGTTCCATTACTGACAACCTGACAATCTCATCCTAATGTAAAAACAAAACACTATCTGAAAACTGATTGCATTTCACGCGTCAAAGCCTTCACCTTCCCTCAGGCAGTCTAAGCAAGCTACAGATTCACCACTCCATCTGGTTTTGACAGCTTTTGACATCTGATAAACCTACCCCACTCTTTAGACATCCCATACTCGATCTCGAATTTGAATTTAAATTCTGAATCGAGTAATTGAAATTAAATGCATGGAGTTTATTCCGATGGAAATGGTATGGAGATTTTTGTGGGGTTTTTAAAGGTTTTGTTAGGGAATATACATATTTTTAACTTTAATCAACAAAAACCCGAATAGGTAGTAGAACGTAAGGATCCGGCGACAGCCACTCGCAACTGCAATTCGTAAATTAATATGTTCCGTAATACCAAAAATGATTGCTGAAAACTTTTCGTATTTGCGACATTGTGTTGTTATTCTGTAACTAAACAATATAAGCTATGTTCCATATCAAACAAAACGTAAGATATTGTTGTTTTTAATACAAAACAAATAACACGAAAACATGTAATTTTCGACGTAAAAATCTGCAATATCGCGTTTTGCATATTTTTGCTTACATTTCATTATCGATACAATACAATAACACTTTATTGTACACCAGAAAAAGAACATTACAAAAAGACATTACATCAGACAAGTACAATGGGCGGCCTTATCGCTTAGAAGCGATCTCTTCCAGGCATCCATCCTTTGGATGGAAAGAATTAGGTGAATATAAGAAAGGCAAGGGAGTGTAATAAAGATAAACTAACTAACACATAAACCATAGGTGTGTATTATTAAGAAAAAAAACCGGGGACCTAGATATGTACTATTCGACTACAAAAAACAACATGATATAGATATAGATATGGTGGAAATATGCTCGAACTACAAATAATTTTCGTAGTACGTTTGTATGGGCAAATCATCATCCGCAGGCCTCTTAAGAATCCGACGACAGCTGCTCGCAACTTTAATTCGTGAATTATTATGTTTCGTAATACCAAAAATGATGACTGAAAACTTGTTGAATCTTCGACATTGTGTTGTTATTCTGTAACTAGACAATATAAGCTATGTTCCTAAACAAACAAAACGTACGATATGGTTGTTTTTAATAAAAAACAAATAGGACGAAAACATGTCATTTTAGACGTAAAAATATGTAAAATTCGATTTTGCATATTTTTGCTTACATTTCATTATAGGTGTGTATTATTAAGAAAAAAACCAACCAGGGACCTAGATAAATACTTTTCCAATACAAAAAACAACATGATATAGTGGAAATATGCTCGAACTACAAATAATTTTCGTAGTACGTTTGTATGGTCAAATCATCATCCGCAGGCCTCTAAGTATGAATTCAAACGTTGAGCGAAAAGCGGCCATGCATTTGAAGAATTTTTCATTATATTTTGAGCCGTGAATGCCTCTCAAATCAAGTGAATACCGGCATATACCAAGAGTTCACGCTAAACTGGCATGCACAAGCTCTCCCTAGAGAATACTTTTAACTTGATTTGCAGCAAAAGAAAGGTATAAAGAAATAGATATAAAACAAAACGGACTAAAATAGCGCTCTCACATTACCGCGCGGTACCGTAGGTGCAGTGCGGTGCCGCAAGAGTTTCGCAATGACGTTCTCGTTGTACGAGATGCGGAACAGATGCGAAACTGTCGCGGACGCGATGCGGACCTCGAGTTGTGGCTCCGCAAATTCGATTCCGCGCGGTAATTTGAGACGGGCGTTAGATCTTTACTCACAAAAAATTATAATCAAATAATAGAAACAAATAAGAACTAATTTTACTATTGAAATAATTGAGCTAAGTGCAGGAAAAGAAAATATCTATTAACAAAGATTTACAATCAAATAATAGACATAAATTAAAACTAGTTTTTACAATTGAAACAATTGAGCTAACTGCAGACTGTTGTAAACAATCTACAGGTAACTCAACCGACCAGTCGGAAGAGTCCCCTATCAAAATAATGTTTTTTTTATTAATGCGGTAGAGTCTGGTACTTAGAGTGTTACCAACTCTACCAAAACCCTACCGCTAAGCAATATCTAAGTATTCATTCCCCTTCGTAATCCTCGTGAGGTGAGCTAATCTAGCTTTGGAGAGGGACCGAACTTGGCTCATTTCATTTTGGTGGGATTTCGCTTATTGGATTAGTTATGTGAATATGTTTCTAGTATTTAGGCATTCAGACCCAAATCTTCATTAAGCGCCTTTCAGACTGGAGTGCTTTTCCCAAAATTAAAGCAAAAAAAAGCAAATATGCCTTATGCTAGAGATTGGATGTGGTAACACTAGACTGAAGCCGAAAACAGTAGAGAAAAAAAAGTTGACACGACGGGTCAGTCAAAAAATATTTCCTAAAATATCTACTATTCAATTATTAAATTACACAATAAGAGCAAGTATCCTACGGAACATAGGCTTTTTGCTTCAACTGTACTGACATAAAGCAATCACGTCGTTTTGCTACCAGGGCATTTTACTTTAACGACGACTTGAATACTAGGGCATTTCACGTTCTTAGCGTTTTGTCGATATCGTCTTTTTGCTACATGGGTATTCTGATAGGTACCCCATAAAAACATTAAAAAAATACAAAAGTAAATATGCAGATATATTTCTATATCAATAGAGAATAAACATAAAAATTATCAGCTTTTTTTGAAACCTTACGCAATATATACCCTATTGTCTAACTTTCCTAGAGTTTTTATTTAACTATGTTGTCATGGAAACCTATGATTCATTCATGTTTGTACGTTCTAAGGCTTTGGTACATAATTGAATCCAAGATAGGCACTTTAAATCCGACTTCCGTTGAGTAGCGCCCGCCGGCCGCCACCCATTTCTTATCTAAAATGTATGGCATCCTTCTCAATTAATATCTCATAGGAGAGCCGGGTTTAAGTGGTCCACTTATAGAGGGAATTGGGAATTTTCGAGTAGTGGGTAGACATCTTCATACAAAATTCGGGGGCATAATTTGACAGTTTCTTCAAGAATTTCAACAGCTGTTAGACCACCATTTTGGAAGAAGCAAGTAAAAAATATATGTTACTAGATGTTCCCTGCTGTTTCTACCGCGTTAAATTCGATTTTAACATTTCTAGGGAGATAAAAATACGAACATTACGCAATGCACTATCTCTCATTATACCCTCAGGTTTGCTGTAAGAAAACTCTTTTAGGGTTAAGCTCGCCTTTGTACATAGCCATTAATTGCTAACTTTATGTATTTATATTTCTTGTGTGTACAATAAAGAATTTAAGAACATTTCCGTAAATCTCCCAGGACAAAAAAAGTAGCCTATGTTACTCTCCATCCTTTCAACTAACTCTATGCCGAACGAAAATCTAGTCGATTGGTTGCTTAGTTAAGGCGCGGACGTGAAGGAAGGACAAACAAACAAACACACTTTCGCATTTATAATATTAGTTAGGATTTGCGAAAGTGAAGGGAAAAATATGTTCATGTCATCACCTTTTGGTATAAAATATAATTTCCAATCTTTAAAAAACCCAGAGCAAAACTTTCCATGATTAAATTTTTTACGATAACTGGTGGAGCTTTCGAAATTATATCCCTTTCTCCGAGCCAATGGAGCAAAACACATAAAATATCATACATCCAAACCGATACAAAAAACACGTTACTGACTATGCCATACAAAAAAGAAAAGGCCCATCAAAAGCCAAAAGTTAAAACGCCCCGTTCCGTTCCAGCCCATTGTTTTTAAATTTCATATTTTATGCAACAGAACAGATGCGTCACGATCCTAATGCCATAAACGGAACGCACCCCGCTGATTACCATTCCAACTGGAGCTCTCCAACCTCCCTGACGTACTAGAAACAAGTACGTCGCAGGGGATTTGTTTGAAGCACGACGGGTCTATGTTTAATGGTGCTTTGGCCGAGGGGTCCACACATCGGCGCCAAAGGCACTTCATATCGATCTCTGCTCCCTCGCGTCTTAAGCTGAATTAGGCCTAGGAATTTATGTTATGGGCTTAAAGCCAAGGGATTGCGATTTGAGCAACAGGATTAAACTTTGACGGCTACTAATTCGTGAAGTAATAGAAATTGAATTTCCTCAGGGCAATTCTCTTAGCGAAACTAGTGGATTTGGCAGAATTTGCGTACCTAATAGAATTTCGATAGCGCTCTCTGCGGGAAAAAACCATGATTGGATTTGCTATCGACAAATCGTCAAAGCGAAACTTTCTGGTTTAGCAAAACATTGTAGAGCATTTCAACTCGTTCGCAGCATCGAGGCTTTCTATTATTTTTACAAAGCTTAGAACGAAAACAATACAATCAAACGTCAAATACTCGGTCGGAGACTCATCCCCCGCAGACAATACGAAGTTATCGGTCCGACTAAACAAGTTTTCGAGTGGGGATGCCGCTTATCTGTTCAGGCACATGTGAGCCGTGCCTCAGGGCCTTTAAAACTAATACCACCATAAAAAGACCCCCTCGCCTCCCGCGGCGTGTCATAAAATAGGCCGTAGAAGGAAATGGGCGTATAAACTGGCAGGTCAGGTTACTCTGGGCGGCCGTATAAAAGCTTTTGCCCGATTACTCGGTTGCCTGCCTCGCGTGCGTTCTATTTTCAAACGTGATAATGATAACCGGATAGGAGCGTTCGTCCGAGTTTTCGAACGCGATTGGACGAGGATCGTTTTATTTCTTGAAAGGAAAAGTTGCACTTAGCGGACCAATTACAGCGGACCAGACACTAAATTACGGGCTTTGTCAGTTTATTAATTGGCATTCGGGGAATTCGTAAATGTCAATCTTTTTTATCCGGGTTGACCTTTTTTGCTATAATATTTTGTAGGAAAGCCAACGCGTTGTTGGACGTTATGTGCCACAAAAACTAATGTAAGCAAACCTCGGCAGCACCCTTGTTTGTTCCCCAGATTACGAGCTAAAGGATGGGTCGGTCGAGCCGTGTCGGTCGTACAGTTGCCTGTGCTTTTGGACTTTACATTTAAAGCTGGTGTGGTTCTAAGAGCAAAAAATGCTCTTAAGAAAGATTTAAGGTGAGCGCACACTCCTGCGCCCCCTTAAAAACGTACCTTCGGATTCTTTTAGAAACTACGTTTACAACTACAACTTTGCAAACATAATCGAAAGAAATAAAATCACTTGAAAATTTAAATGAATTATCGCTCTCATTCGATGATGATTATGTATTTTGAAAAACTGAAATGATGCAAAAATAGATATTTCTTATCCGATTATGTATGCAAAATTTAATTGCAATAAAGGGTGGAGTTTCCATACGAATCGGAAAGTACGTTTGTACGAGAGCTTAGGTGTTCGCACCCACCTAAAAACATAAGAATATCTTCTGTCAGCGACTTTTCTATGATACAATTCGTCCCACTTTGGGCCGAATCCAGTGGAACGAGTCAAGAAACTGAAATTTTATGCTAAAAACGTTCTTGACTCGTAGGTACCATTTTGAGATTTCTATCAGAAAGTAGGTAGCAAAAGTACTGTCGACCGCACACTTTTCGTGCATGTAATCTTGATGACTATATAGTGTCATTTCAGAGAACTACTTATTTCGAAACATTTTGAAATTTCAAAGCTCAGTGGAAAAATTCCTAAAACACCAACGAAATAAAAAATAATAATCTTTCTTAAATTCACATAATTCTTTCCATCCAAAGGTTGCCTGGAAGAGATCGGTTCTAAGCGATAAGGCCGCCCATTGTACTTGTCTCATGTAATGTTCTTTTTCTGGTGTACAATAAAGTGTTTTTGTATTGTATTGTATTGAAATCAGCACAAATCACCGTCAAAATTTCACTAACACTCATTACCTTTTAGGGCACCTCCACACCCTCCACGCAAAAGCTTTTGAGCTACAAGCACAGCACATACATAACATTTCGTTAAAAAAGCCACTAGCTCCTAAACCCGTACGTTCTGATTAAGTCTAATGTTCGGATAGGTGAGCCCTGGGGCGCTGTAACTGGCTAGGACCATTAGAGGCACCACCGTACCACTGGACTCAGGTACCCGTAGTACCCATGGAACTCGAACTCGAAAACACGAAAGTGTTTTGAATCTTGAAGGGTCAAAATAAAACATAAATAAACAGACTCTCCTTTTCGCATCTCTTTTTATTTATAATATAAACGCCGCTTGGATTTTCAAATATCTAATCTTTTTTATGTATTACGTATACCTAGATTATTTTATTTGTATGGTATTGTTTGACAACTCACAAATTAAATTTTGCCAGATAAACATCTAGCGTAACTAAGTTACTATATAAATAGTATAGGTATTGAAATTGATTTGAAATTATATGTAAGTTAAAAAACGACATCGTTTTATATCTTACTTATAATTTCAAAATTAAAAGTGCATTTTCAACATAAAAGGTGTTATTTCCGATGGGGAAAAACCTTTAAACTGACCGCAAAGGCTTGGTTCAGGCATGAGACATATTCGAGTTACTTGCGAGATTGAAATGACGTTACGGTACAAGGATGGAAATAAATATTTAGACAGGAAGAATTCTACAAAAAAAATGTAAAATGCAATGTAGAATACGTCGATGAACCAATTAAAGTAGTCTGGACAACATCTCTATGAAAAATGTTAGAAAAATTCAATTATAAAATTTTACTGCAAGAAATTCCATATTTTTTATCCACATTTCATATTTCGAACGAGCCCTGAATTATGCATTTATTAAGAAACAACCATTAAAATTGAGCTCAGAATTCCAAAGAATATAGCATTTACGAGTACAAGCATACAAACTGCATGCGTAAATTATATAAAGTGGGTCTAAAACCTTGGCGACTGGTACAACTTGATATGTCAGTCAAAGATCAACTTTCAAAGGAGGTTCGAGTTTACATTGTACGGGACACAGGTAGAAAAGGTATACAAACTCTTTGGTGCAGTCTCCGGCTATTTTATTTTAGGTACATCATCATTTTGCTGACTGGCTTTACCGGCTGTGTTAATTCTGTCAGCTGTGGCTATATTTTATCACAGTTTCTTTGCTTACTCTTGAATACCATTAGGTAATCGACTTTGACTTTTGTTTGTCGATTAATGGTTTACCTACTCCTTGAATACGATGCAAGCGAAATTTTTAGTAACTATTTGATATCGAATACTTTAGTACGAAACGAAATGAAAAAAAGTACCCTTGCTCGTAAGTAACAAATTTAGAATCACAAACTTCACTTTTTCGATTAGATGTTCATTTGTTTCTTTCTTTCATCAGAGGTACAATTTTTTAACCGACGAAAATCAAAACAGGAGGAGGTTAACTATGTTCAGCTGTAAGGACGTATTTTTTTATGTACTATATTCTTCGATTTATTTTTAAATGAAGGACCGTTTTAAAAAAACTTTCGTTCTTGAGCTTACCTCTAAATTTTTTTTAAAACCATAATTTCTCAATAAATACAGAAGTCAAGATCTTGAGAATAACCATGGTACAGTGCGCGTCAGAATTAAGTATCCCCCTTGTCTACAAAATATTTTCTAACTTCTATTCGCTTGTGACTAATTTTCAATGCAAAAACTTATCAAGTCACTAAGGATCGAACCACCCACCCTTTAAATGGAGACTCGATATCTCGGCATTAGATCAACTGAGCTATTTAGCTGTTGGAACAATGCGTCCAATTTTGTCTATAGGTCTAATTAGTCCCTATTTTAATGCCAAGTCTTACATTTTTTTTATGGATGCGGGTAGGGTTTTAACTTTGTCGTTTGTAGCGAACAAAGTAATTGTCACTCGTCTTATTCCGTGTGGTTTGCTTTGTGCATATTTAGCGAGAGATCGAAATATTGTTACTAATGTTCTTTCGTTGTAAACAAATTATTTTTGATTAAATTATCACAATCTATTATAAAAAACCTTTCACTGTTTACAGATATTATTTGTTATTATGGTTTAAGAAACAATTATTTCGTTATAATATCATAGATTTATACGTAGTAGTTATTGTATAATATTGTAGACATAATTATAGAATATTCTTTTTTGTAATTTTTGTTTTTTTTTCATTAACTTGCAATTAAGCCTATAAAGAATAATATCAATTAAAAATCTTACATATTGCAAAAAAATAGATAACAATTAATAAAAAAAAACGAAACACCGCTCACGAGATTCGAACCATGTCACTCTTATCTTGTCTCGCATTAATTTGCTGGTTACTACCGCAAGGCCAAGTTGATACATAGAGTTTCCATCGAATTTTAAGTAAGGTTACCAAATTAAATGAAATTAAAATGAAACAATTTATACAAAAATTACATTTTAATGATACAGAACATACAATTTTTGTTGGAAACGTCAAAAATATGAAAAGAAAATGGAAAATTATAAAAAAACATGTAATTTTGATCACCCAATCTCCAACGATCGCTGACAGGATTTGAACCCACGTACATTGAGATAGGGGGATACTTAATTGTGACGCGCACTGTACCTAATTTAAATAAGTATAAAGAACATTTTATATGTTGTGTTTTTTTTCTTCAAATAATGTCATTAGTATAAATTAAAAGATAATAAGCAAAAACTTGATTTTTGCGCTTGCGTTGCTATGCCCTGTCCCGCTCCTATGAACGCGAAATCCTACGCCTATCCTTTTCACAAAATGGCGTCGTATGGTAACCCCTTAAGAACAGCTTGGGTCAATATTTAGGATGTGAGTATTTTATTATTGTACCTAACGTTATTCATAATCTACCTATTATGTCGAACCTGACGCTCGTGTCAAAACAACACATTCGACTGCATGTTTTGCTAACTATAGATAAGATCATAATACAAGCTTTATCGATGTAAACAAACACTGATTGCATATGTATAATATATATTATACTGACTAATGTCCATGGAACATATCGTACCCCTAGAACAAGACGGCGCCAAGTCAAAATATCACTTATTTTCAGTAACGACGATAAACCGTTGTCTGCTATTGTATGATAGTTATTGATTTTTTTTAACATTTCGTGTAATTATGCAATTTCAATGAGTATTAAATAGTTTTTTCGCGTTAATCAACGGTTAAAAAGTGTATATGCGTTGGTAGCCTTTTTAAAAAACTGATCTATTTTGGATTACTAAAAAAGTCTAACACACGTTCGTAAACATTACTGTACGTATTATTTCGAAATCAAATAGATTCATATCCCGGGTTGGGCCAAAACTTCAAGTTTTGTTTGTATTGGAGTTTTTCTGCACGAAATATTCACAGTCCGGAGTCAGTCAACACTGAATTAAATCAAATTAAGTTGCAAAACTTTTCGTACGCCATTCACCAACACCAGATTACCACTAAATAATACACCCTTGTGTAAACGCATCACGTATTCTTCCTTGGAAGACACAAATTGCAAGAAGTAACCAGAAATGTTTTCATGTTCGTTGTATGAACTTGCTGAGTGCAAGTTCATTCACAAAGAGTGATGTATAGAGTCGTCAGTTAGGTACGTATTTTTGCGAATTACGATAAAACCGTCATGTAAAATTTTGCCAAAGTCGATTTTGAGATTTTTGGACATAATTCCGTCTTGTTTTAGAGGAACGATATATCTACCTCTTCATGGGTAGAATGTATGCTACATTCTTATATGTTATTTATCATGCGGTTAGATACATTTTGAGAAGAGCGTCACTTTTATCACTCCCCACCTCCCTACCTCCCTACCCCTACCTACTCCCTACCTTTACCTTACTTACTCATTGCAGTAAGTAAGGTAAATTAAACTACACACTACTGTACTACTGTTATCATATTGCCGATGCGCAATGTTGCTGCTAGTCTGAGGATAGATTATGCTGTGTTAATTGTCCTGCGTTTAGTTTATTTGTAACAAAGAATTACCTATTATAGTTACTAAAGTGATACCCACATATTATATAAGTTTTCAATCTAAGCTCCAAGTCCATTTGACAATAGCATCGAGAATTGATTGTGACGTCTAATTTTTCCATAGGTTTTGGTACAGCGCCTCTATCGTGCGGACAGGGAACTACGGAAATCACATACAAGTATGAGACGTCACGATCACGTCTCGATAATACAGTCAAATGAAGTCGGGGCTCTGGACCTGATCAATATATATACAATACTAAATGCTTCCCGCAGCTTCGCACGCGCTTTTCAAGTACCATTTACCCAGCTGTCAAATTTCATTCAGATCCGTTCAGCCGTTTGGGCGTGAAAGGTAACAAACAGACGGACAGATAAACAGACAGGGTTACTTTCGAATTTATAATATAAGTATAGATAGCCTGTATCTATACTTTTAATATTCCGACTAAAAAAGATTTTCAAAAGTAAATTCAAGATTTTTTTTTTAAATTTATTATTATTATTATTATTGAATAATAGACGAGCAGCTGAGAGCTGATATGTCTATGTCACAGTGCTTTTAGTATTTTCACTGCACTTGATTGTCTCGTATGCTCAGATGGTGCGTTCGTAACCAGTGGTCGAGTCTGTTTTGTAAATTTGTTATTTTTATTTAAATTTAAATTCAAGGTTTTTTTATAAGAAAATAAATTGTCGGGTTCAGTCAACAATTTATTTTTGAAAGTTATTCAAAGCGGTCTGAACAGCTCAAAAATGTTAACCACAGAACATCCATTAGCGGTCCAAAAGTTTTTTGTATCTCCGAAGCAGAATTCTTTGCGTATGACTGTTACTGAAGTAGGGATTTATGTGCCGTCGAATTATTTGTAGTTGCGATGGCATTCGTTTTGAGGATTTATGTCCGGTTGCCGAGAAATACGGCGTATTGTTGTGTTTTTATATCTCCTGCGCTATTTATTGAGTTTTGAAGTGAAGTCTGGCCAATTTTGGAAGTGTTATACGTTCCTGGAAACGATTTTCATTTTGGAAGTGTTATACGTTCCCCATAGTACTATTGGGAGCTGTTTCCTAAGAGGTTTAAATAGTTGACTCTTTTTTAAAGTGAAAGTCACTTATTGTCCGACTTTATGTAAAAAAAAAACTTTATTAAAAGTTAACTTTACGTATAGAGGCGAAAACGCTGTCAGCCATAGTAGTCTATAATATTATGTGCTGTGACGTCATACCTACTTTCCATACAAAAATTCAGGCTGTCCTTACATTTCATTACTTTAACACTTATCGACCGACTTATAGGTAGAACTAGTTTCAGCCCACGGTTTCGTTCTCGTTGTTTCACTGGAAGCGTTTAAGGGTTATTTTTATCCCATGGGAACGGATTTATGAGAGAAATAGCTTTTATTTTATTCCAGGTTAGAGCTACACCTATGCAAAATTTCAGCTCTGTTCAGTAGTTTTGACGTGAAGAAGTAACAAACATCCATCCATTCATTCATCAAAACTTTCGCATTTTTACTATTAATGTGATGAACTCATCTACCCACAAATATCAAATATCAAAGTGCTTTATTTCCTTTAGACCTTACAGGACTCTTGGACACGTCACAAAATACAAATTACATACGTAAAACTAGGAAATAAAGTGATCACTTTGATTTTTTGTTCACTTCAATCTTTTTAACACAGATCTCTAAGTACCTACACAATTTCCATACGACACAGAATATACGTTAGTATGTATAGGTAGGTAGTTTCGAAGGGTATAGCTGCAATCAAAGTCCGAAACTCGTGTCGAGGCATAATGCCTCAAGTCGTGGTCGGGCATAAACCGGGTGGGCAGTAATCCTACACTGAACCGACCAGAGGCACGTACGACACGAATTAGTCCATCTCTCGAACCCCAGCACGTACTGTTTACTATCCATCTATACGGCTAATTGAGTTTCCTCCGAGAAAAAAACTAATCAGACACCATCAGCTGTCGCTGAGTGTACCTAGTGGATGCTGTACAGTCGGATTAAAAACCACCCTCAGTTATAATTCAAAGTAAACTGCGCGAATCGAATCAACCGAACCCGGGAAGGGTTCCGTGGCAAACGCAGATTTCAATGTTTTACGACAGAGCCAATTTTTGAAGACCTCCCCACCTCTTTAAATCTGATATTCACGGGGGCGTCTAGGGGGGAGAGTGGGGAATATCTCAGATCCAAGTGTAATGGACATGTTTTATAACGCAACCCCCCAGCGTTAAGGCACGGGCCGCGTATAAAACGCGTAATAGAATTTCAGTGATGAGGAGTACCACCCCTGGTGGCGTTTCTCTTTACTGCCCATCTAACGATGTTATCCGGACGCATGCGCCGTACCATCTGCAGTTATGTCATGCTCATGCCGCCGACGTGACAATGGCAACACTCTCATATATGAATATAATATTCTCACGTTTTGGAACGTGTAATTTCTGAAATGGGCATTGAAAATAAAATGGAAGGGTGAAGAGGAGAATGGGAAAACACAAATTCCATATAACGTGCCTTTTACGAGTAAGCGGAATAATTTTTAGATTTAACTTGTCGATGGCCTTTCGTTAAAGAAAATATATTCACATTATTTCCATAAAAGCGAGTATTTTGCCTAGTTAAAATTGTATGTTGGAACCATAGATCGAGAGCTCCAACAAAAAGATAAGTTTCCGAACTTTTTTCGCGCGAGGCGTCATGTCCAAACAGCCAATGGCGAGGGGGAGGCGCTGGCGCCCTCATTGTTATCCAATTACGGCCTCCCGCGCGATAATACGCGGCGAATTCAAATTAGGAACGGGGAGAGAGCGGTCGCCGACCCCGCTGATCAATCGCTGGACCGCGCCCGCTCGAACTCACATGTAGATACCACTAGTGCGAAGTCGCGAGCTCTCAGTAGTAGGGGCGTCTATGACACTCATTTATCAAAGGGTGAAGGCGGTGTTAGTGAGCACAATGACCTATTTACGAGCACCATGGATGTAGAGCTCGTGTACGCTCGAGGGTCTTAACGCGAATTTCGCTATCAAAAAATTTTTCGTCAAGGGCGGATATTTTGAGAAAAGAAAAGATCTACACTACCAATAATAATTAACGTGGTACGAAATGAAAACAAAACATTATTGATAAAGAATGACAATTTATCGAGCCATTTACTTACTCTACTTATTGCATTATTTATTCCTAATCATCATAATACAATGTTGGAACTAGCAAAAACCACGTGTTGTGCGTGCGATGAGCGTTTAATTTAATTACTTGCCTACTTACAGTTTTGAAATTCGAACTTGCGTGTAGCAGGCGTATGAAAATTGCATTGGCTTTGACTTGCGTGAGCTGCCCAACTGGCGAGCTCCTAGCCTTTTTTCAGAAAAACTAAGGCTTTGTTTTTGAAATTTCTTGTTAAATTCAAATAATATAATACCAGCCTGAGTGTACTCGCGGCTTCGTTCACGTGGTACATGGTTAAATAACGGCTATGGCTAACAATAATGTAGCTGTCTAAAGCAACTGTCAAAACCTAAAAAGCTTTAAAAAACAGTTCCGGAAATTACCTTCTACCTACATCCTAGATATTCGTTATAGATTATTCATGCTTTTTTTTCATAGCCTCCAATTAACCACTGTCTCCTCTAAGGAAATTCATATAGAGTAAAATTTTAATCAATCATAGAACCCATATTTTATTTAATTTTATAAATATTTGCCATAAATCTATTACACAGAATTGTATGCCAATTATACAGGATGATTTCTAGCAAAGGTAGTACATTACAAGAACCTAAATATGCATTTTTTGTTTTCTCATAAATTAAACCCATGATTTATGACTTTCACGACTTATCTCTCATGGTTTCGGATTTGGCAATCCACTACCATCTCTAAAAGCCACCCTGTAGTTATAGGTACGGACTTCCTAAATCCACGCTCTGATTATCTAACCATAGACAGATCATGTTATTTTTCCCAAGAAATGATAACCATAACCGGGGCCAGTCGGGACCGCAGCAACGGGACGTGACGTAACGTAACCACGGGAATGCTTCTCACGGCGTGGATCGCTTTTTTCATTGCAAGGCGTGACGTGACATGACAAACCATTGATTATATAGAATAGAGTAGATATAGAGATCAACCACCATAGATTTAGGTAGGTATACAACTCGAACACAACACTGCACCAGGCATTTTTGTTCTATGGAGACAGCAATGCTGTTTCCCTTATTAAGTAAGTACATAGATTCTGATTCTGATTTGGATTTATTCGACTCGAAAGTGCAAGGTGTTAAGAAACTCCTGACAAGGCGCTGCTGGTTTGATGCGTTTAGCCTCCTAACACAAGTCTATTGTTTTAGTGAATATTGTGTGTTTCTTTTTTTTTGTTGTTTTTTTTTTCTTTTCAGTTCTTTTCTTGTGAATTTCTTGTTAATTATTGTAATGTAGTAATTTTAGTAAGTAATTGTATAAATTTTGTTAAGTGTTAGTAGTGGTTACTCTTAGCTTAGGTACTTATTCATTGTTATTAACTACATTTGTTAACAAGGGAGAGCTGTGCTTAAATTTTTTCCGCTAGCAAGCAGTTTTTTTGTCACTATTATGCGAGGATATATTAATAGTTAATAGTTTAGTCGTAAGTTTACATAAATAGTATGTACAACTGTTTATTCTGCGAATAAAATAAAATTGCAGTAAGCCGTATTTTTTTATCTATCCATGGATATGCATTTATCTAAAAATTGTTTATCTATGGTAGAGTTAGTGACATATTCGAAGATACAATGTATTTTCAAATAACCCTGTATAAATCCAATGGGACTTGTGGTTGGACGATGGTATTGAATAATATCGATATTCGATATCGATGAAAACAACGGAAAATAATTGTTTTGGACCGGACTCTGACCGCAAAGTTCGAGGGTCTCGATGGGTCTCATGTTTTTTGGTTTTTTGACTGATAGTTGCCATCCTCAAGAGTTAACTAAACAGTTTTTTTAACTTAGTACGTATACTTTTTTCAAAAAAGAAATAACAAGTAGGTATTCGTTACTTCAAAGCTTAAGAGTTAGATAAATAAATAAAAAAATAAAAAATCATTTATTGCCTAAAAAGTCTTAAACTAAACTGAATTATACATAAAAATACAAAGAAATTACATAAATAGGCAAAGGGAGTAAATTCAACTTTGAGCTGCATGCAAGGAGCATGCAGCGCTGATTTTAAATCTACTCCCGTCGGGTAGGTGGTCACCGAAAGATTGGGATAGCAGGTTGTGGGTAAAAAGTAAAAACATTGCAATATAATGGTGAACGGCTCATAGTACATGTTTACGTACCAATGAACTTTACTTACCGTACCGACACATACTAATCCTGAGTTTAGTTATGGGCCACGTAGATAGTACATACAGTACATTCCACTAATATTATTAATGTGAAAATTTGGATGGATGGATGTTTGTTACTCAATCACGCCAGAACGGCTGAACAGATCTGGATGAAATTTGGCACAGAGATAGATTGTAGTCTAGAATAGTACGGCTACTTTTTATCCTGGAATTCCCACGGGAACTACGCGGGTGAAACCGCGAGGCGCTGCTTATAAATAAATGAAACTTAAAGCATTCACTGCCAGCCAAGCCGGCGCTAAACGTAGCTCCAGGTGAGCGAGTGCGTCGTGGGCTATGAAAGAATTAATGAAAATATTTTTTTATATGTCCCTTAAATCTACTACACGTAAAAAATCAGTTTAAAGTTAAAAAAACTGGACATTTCACAGATAAATCCGAAAGTGATATGAAAACCCAACAATAATCTCACTAATATTATAAACGTGAAAGTTTAGATGGATGGATGGACAGATAGATGGATGGATGTTTGTTCCTTTATCACGCCAGAACGGCTGACGGATCTGGTTGAAATTTGGCACAGAGATAGATTATAGTCTGGAATAGAACATAGGCTACTTTTTACCCCGGAATTCCCACGGGAACGGGAACTACGCGGGTGAAACTGCGAGGCGCTGCTAGTAAATAATAATCTTTAAAAAAATGTCGTGTTGATGTTTAACCGATACAATTTATTTATCACTTTCTGTTGCTAATGATAGAATTCTGTTTGTTTCAGGTATGTATCAATATTTAATATTGACATGGCCACACTCAATGTTGCATTTGTACACAGCATGTCGCAAAGATTTGCTGTTGACGAAGACCCATGCAATGTTCGTCTGGATTTTGGAGGTTCTGTAGGTTATGCTTTTTTTATCAGGCAACATTCAGGGAGTAACTACGAAAAGACCACAGAATATATCTCGATTTATTTCTGTGGAAGAGACAGTCTTTGCAGAAGGTGCTTGACGTAAAACCTATTTAGAAAACAACTTAAAGCCATACTTTTCTGAGAAAAGAGGAGTTGACAGACGGACAGACGGACAACAAAGTTCGATAAGGGGTCCTTTTATCCTTTTGAGGTACGGAACCCTAAAAACGAAAATAGCTCTGTCCTGTCCTTCTGTCTATTAACTTTTCATGCCTAAACGGCTGAACGGATCGCAATGAAACTTGGCAGCGAGGTAGATGGTACCCGGAGACAGACATAGGGTTCTTTGTATCCCGGAAAAGCGCGTGTGAAGCCGCGGGCAAAAGCTAGAACTGAATAATTCCGAGAGTTCCTCCTTACATAGAATATCTACAGAGAGTTCAGCGAGACAGACATTAAAACCAATATCCGCAAAGGGCGTGGTCCGAGTGATAGCGATCAACACACCTGCGACACAGGTGCCGGAAATCTACACGTATTCACACTATACGAGTGTTCTTTGTTAACCGACTGGATAAATAATTTAAAAGGTAGTTTGGTTAGGTTGGTTATAATTACTAAAATACGTACTTTTGTATTCAGCAATGTAAAGAGGGATAACCAGTAGGTAGTTTCCCGTCCCAGATCTATCAAGGTCATCGCTCCCTTTAATACTTCCAATATTTAAAAAATATTGCAGCATAAACAAAGTTAAACTTAACTAGAAGAAGAACAGAACCGAAGAGCAACTTTTCGCAGCTGAGCAACCTTAGTTACGCAAAAGGGAACTCGCGTATTATTTAATCTAAATTATCCGCACATTAGAGGCCCTATACCAAATCCAATAGAAAAGGGAGACGTCGTTTGTACATCGTACAAAATATAAACAATAAAAAATATAAAGTCAGCGTTCTTTGACCCTATTTGACCCCGTGAAGAATGACACATAGCCTCCAAGACATTGACATAAATGGATTGCCAGCCGTTGAAAAAAACTCGTTTGGCATACGTCAAACGCCCGCATGACAGCTGACGCTTTTACCAGCTACGTTCATTAGGCGAATGCGACATGTAAATGACCCTGTATTAGCCGCTTGGCAAATTATTCTTAAGTACCCACTGCCCAGAAGTGTACGGGGCAGAGATGGGTTTAGGGACAAGAAAGGAGGGCCAACACGGGTCAAAAGCTTATATTTCTTATACAATGCAAAAATATTTTATTGTACACCAACAAAAATTCATTGAAAAGAGACATTACATACATGTAACTACATTGACCTTATCGGTTGGAAGCCATTTCTTCCAAGCAAGCAACGTTTACAATAATCATCATCAGCCTATACATACATGTCCACTAGACATAGACCTCTAGTGAGCGCCATAGCGCCCTGTCTTCGGCTTGCCGCATCCAGCATCTGCCGGCCTGGTCGCCATTCTACCTGACCAGGAGAAAAGCTTTTCTTCGTGCAATGTACTTATACTAAATACTATACTACTAAATGTAAAAGTATTATAGCCACTTGTGTTATGCGATTCGTTCTGACTAACGCCCATTCGGGATCATACATTTTGTACGAGTAGGTCATCACATCCCAAATGGTTTAGAAAAACTTGCCATTTCTCTAAGTTTTTTTTTAATTTGTTCATTTTATATTTTGTCATAGAAGCCGAAATTAATGTACATAAATACAGATCAATAGAAAGATCTAGAACGCAAAATTACTACCTTAGGTACATGTATGTGGTTGGTGAACGATTATTAAATAAAAAAGTACTTGCGTTTGACCCCAGGGTAAAGGTACATGACCCCTTTAACCCCTGAACCGCCCCATAAGTTACCCTTGATCCGACCCTGGGCGCAGGTAAATAAAAACAATACGGGCCAGATGCTCAACGGATACGTTTGGCCGGACGACGCCGACGACAACCGATGCCTATCTAAGTGCTGTTTACCTTACAATGTGTATCGCTCTTTGCACTTCCTCTATGACACATTTGTTCTTTGTGCACATGTGCACTGCACAATGAATTTAGTAGGTACCTAACTACTATGATATGACCGCGGCTTCGCCCGCGTAGAACCGATAATCTCATAGATTTTAATTTAATGCGCGGAACTCTAATTATTTTTCTAAAGTAAATTTTAACAACAAACTGCCCGTGAAATTCCTTTCAAAATCGGTCCAGCTGTTTTGGAGTTTACCTAACGCAATGAACAGAACAGTCAAACAAACAGATAAACATTTTTTTTTAGTATATTCTAAGGTTATTTTCGCGAGAACTCTTTCGCTCGCTTTTTGCTTTATAGTGCGTTACTTGCACTGAGTAAATCTTCTACGAAAACTTTTTAATAATATCCCAAAAAATTTCGATTTCGGCAGGATTCGAACCCGCGCCTCACCTTACCTTTTTTTGGGATATTATTAAAAAGTTTTTGTAGATTACTAGTTGTAATTATTTACAACTAAGATTTTAATTATTTACAACTAATACTTACACTTAAATCTATTTTCTAAAAAGCTAAGCCGCCATCAGAAGGGAGAGTGCCCAGAATGCTGGCAGCATTGCCACGTTGAATAACAATGCTAATTCGTTGACCGAAATAAAAGCCAGCATTCCGATCACCTGTGGACTCTAATAAGAGTTTTGTAATATCTTTATATATTGCGTGTGCCCCAGGACCCCAAGGACCTAGGGTTTCCAACTAATATTTACACTTGCATCTATTTTCTAAAAATCTAAGCCGTCACCAGAAGGCAAAGTGCCCAGAATGCTGGCAGCATTACCACGTTGAATAACAATGCTACTTCGTTGACCGAAATAAAAGCCAGCATTCCGATCACCTGTGGACTCCATTAAGAGTTTTGTAATATCTTTATAATATATATTTCGTGTGCCCCAGGACCCCAAGGACCTAGGGTTTCCACCCCAAACGGATTCTATTTATATTTGATATTTCTACGCACGACTAACAAAGTTGGTTCATGATTTATTCAATTAGGTCGACTTGTAAATTATTCTAATATAACGATCCTCTGAGATAGTTATGAATAATTTAGCTGTACTATAAAATATGGGATAATTAAGTTATATTATACTCTTTTATGATTGGTCCACTTTGGTCGGTAAACTTGTAGAGATTCAAAATAAATGTAAATAAAAACAAAATTCAATAACTTTATTTCTTTAGGCTTACAAAATAAGCACTAAGACACGTCAAATTTTATACATAAACAGCTTTTTAATAGTAATTATTATCAAATAAATCACTATTTGTTTTTTTCTTTTTGTCTACTAGTTGAAGAAGCGAAAATAAACCGCTAGTAAGTTTATATAATACTAAAAATGTAATACAATGTTATTTGCCTATCTAAGTCTAAATATAATGTGAGGTCAAATCTGACAAACGATAACCGCGAACCATTTTTATTATTTTCAAGAAACTCCTAAATAGAGTCCACAGGTGATCGTGGAACTTGGCTTTTATTTCGATCAACGAATTGTCATTGCGATTCAACGTGGCAATGCTGCCAGCATTCTGGGCATTCTGCCTTCTGGTAACGGCTTAGATTTTTAGAAAATAAACTTAAGTGTAAATGCTAGTTGTAATTATTTTACTCTGATAATGTAATTTTCTTAATAAATAATGTCATTTTAAGTACCTATCCTATTAAAATTTTGACTAAGCCTAAATCAATGCAATTTCAATTCAAATACATATACGAAAATCTAGAAAGCTCTGAGCTATGTGCTGGATCTAGGGTGGTCAGGACAGAACCAATATACAATTCATAATTTTGTTAAAATTTAAATCCAATAACATTATTTCTAAGGTTTTTATTTATTATATTACTCTGGGTAATCTCTAAGAAATTAATAAATCCCAAAAAATTACGATCTCGACGAGATTCGAACCCGCACCTTCCCCTTCAGCGCAGGGTTGCTCTTTTTCCAACTAAGCTACGTGATCTTATCTCGCCTAGGTGAAACATTATTTCTTTAAATGATATGCGTTGGGTAAACTTTTCCGGATTTGACCTCTTTTAAAACGACGCAGGCTTTAATTTCAGGCTTAATTAATTGCACAAAATGTTTACGGGTGTTAATTTTAACGATTCGTAATGTGGGTATTTTGCTCCACATTAAAGTTACCTACCTTGGCCGACTTAAATAAAATAAGCATTTTAATATCAGTTTCTAAGGGCTTCATAAAAATTATGATCATATTGTAAAATAAAAGTTAAAAAATATCTGGATAAGTAGTTTTTATTTTCTCATAAAACGAGCCTATAGCCCCGTATTATATTACATATTATGAAAGCCTGCTCAGTCATAGATCTATGCTTGAGTGACGTTTATGCCCTATAAAAGCTTTACTCAAGCATCGATTGATGACTGAGCAAGTTTTCATAATACGAGCCTATGACTCCTTTCACGACTTATTTCACGAAATCTCATGGTTTCAAATTTGGCCATCCATTTCTATCTCAAAAAACCACGCTGTATACTTATACCTAATCTGTCCACAGATTTATTTTACAGCATTTTTGACAGCTCGAGTGACAGTTAATTAGTCATGCATGACTGATGACTTAATACTATACTTGATTCGATTTATTATGACCACATCGATCAAAAATGTCCGGCTTTGCCGGCCCCCCTTAGATTCACAATGCGCACGCCACAACCTTCAGTAGCAAAAGAGAGACATTTTGACATGTTAGGAAAGCTTTTCAACTAGTGTCATTTTAGCGTTCAGACAAAAAGCATGGGTACAAAAAATGCAAGAATCACTCGTCCAAAGTGCTGAAAAAGGATGGAATTTCTTATTTTCAGTAAGTTTATATATATTTTTTACCCGTATATTGAGATGTGAGTCATATACTTGTGAAATCAGCATAAAATATTGTTGTTTGGTTTGCCTATGTTAAAATATAAATTTTGTTCTAAATTGATAAATGGAGAGGCTATTTCTTCTAAAAATTTTTTTTCATTTTTACTATGTATTAATATATTTTTCATAAAAATAAGTTTAATATTACTAGTTGATGATTTTTAAAATAATTAGTTGGCCCGCCCTAAAATTTCATTTGCGTAGACTCTCTAATAAAAGAAAGACTAGGTTCTTACCTACCTACCAGAAGTATGAATTTATAAAACGTTTATTTTTTCCCGTAAAAAAAACTCTTGCAAAGCCGCAGACAGGAACCAGTTCTTTTTAATCTAGAGTGCCTGCCTGAAATTGTATTGTAAGTTTAAATTATTGTATGTCTGAAATGACCCTTTTGTATAAATACCTACTGTTGAGACACCAATTTATAGTTTCATCAATAAATGATTTGTTATCTTTACCTGAATTCTGTTAATTAATCCTTATAGAAAATAAACTGAGTAGGTAGGTACATAATTCTCAGGTAGGTACCTACCTACTTACAAAATAAAATAAAATGAATTCGACTCCACCAATCTCTTGTTCCGTATGGAAAAAACTTGTCAGGCTCTGCGCAAACTATCTGCGTCAAAACAAAACGAACCCAATTTTGAGTGACATTTTTGTAAGGCTCTAGGTATCTACGGGGGAGGCCGCGAACTCCTTATTTTTGATCGAAGTATGACCATCATCGATTTTACATAATATGAAAGAGGTTGTTAACGATTTTGTTATTTTTTCTTAACATTTCGTATTATTTTGAAAACAGGCGACTCAGGCGTCTAAATTACCACTTTTAGGATCCAAGTATTCAATAAGTAACATAAAATAATAAATTATCTACTGTTTACTTCAAACCATCAAAATTTCGAAAACCGTAGAATTACAGTTGGTATGTTTTGTGCGTAGTATATGTCGGTACCTCTACCTACGTTACTTTTTAAAGCTCTTCTTTTCTCTAAGTGCAACGTTTTTTATGATACAGCTGTTTCGGAATCATCAAAAACACATCAACATTTATCAGAAAATCAATCTAAAGCAGTAAATTCCAAACTTCACTGGCAGTTGGTCGGTGCATTCAAAAAAAACCCCAAAGGACTCCTATTTCGTCAACGCTAAACTGGGTTCTATAAAGTAGGATTAAAACTCAAAATTGTTTGTGGAATTCACGGTTTTGTCTGGGCTATTATGGTCCCCCTAGGAGAGATTCGCAAAGCACAGATGTTCTGATGCACTTGCTACTTGATACATTCGTTGCGTGAAATGAAACGTGGATTGCAACTTTGTAATATAGTAAAAAGCTATTTAGTATGAACCGGTAGTATTTACGGTTGAGAAATAAATGTACGTTTGGTGGGTTTGATACTGAAAAAGCCGGTTATCCGGCTTTTTTATCCAATTCTGTAGCGCTACATTTTGTTTGACACTACCCCAATCTAAGCAGTATATCAGCCCACGGCCGACTATTTTTAGCCTTGTAGATGTACGAAATTAAGTTATAAGGAACCGGTTTCTCAGCTCGCCTACGCTGGCATCCGAGAAAACCGACAAGAATCGCGATGAAGATGACGAAAGCGGATTCCAAGTAAACCGATAGATAATACATACATAGACAACAATTATGTAAGTAAAGGACAACTCAGACGGTTAAGGTCACAAAAATGTAACATTGAGTTGACAGTTGACACGCCTTCGCACACATGCGCGGTATGCGGCCCGCACACAGGCGCGTGCGTGACGACACGCGCCGTGACGTCACAGCACGCGAACACACCCACACTACCACGTGCTGTACGTGTGACGTGTACACAATAGGGTTGGGACATAGTATGCAATTGTTTACGGACCTGTGTTGTATTGTACCTGCTTTGGTGTTTTGTATTACAGCTGTAACGTGCTATTATTTATTCATTACAATAAGGAATTTAGTGTATATGTCACCGTCAAATAGTAAGCCCCGTAAAATTATAAAAATCCTAGTCACTTTATAATTTTCCGGAAAATAATCAACAGGACTGAAGCACTTACAATTTAACGCATTGAAATACGTAAATTTATAATTTTCCTAAGCTTATCCGTAAGATAATAAACAAACAAACCTGTGAACCAATCACAGCCTTGTTTTACTATTTTACGAAATCTATGGCGATCACGTCACTCGTAAAATAATAAACTGCCCTCGGATTGGTCGATGTGGCCGATGCTCATGTTTGTGTTCGTTTACGAACAGTTTGAAAACTATTAACCACTGTTCCACTAAATTTACAACTAAGCAACTCCAATTTTAGTAATGAACAAACTATTTTAAAACACTTAAATGTTGAAAAACACACCATGAAAACTTTGTTGTTAATTCGGGCGTCTAATGGATGACAGCAAAAGATGGCGGTGCGGGCTAGCGCCCATCAGCCAATCAGCGGGCGTCTTGCGTTCCGTCACTTAATAGCTTATTATTTTACGGTAAGATTTCGGAAAATCATAATTTGACGTGTTTTAATGCGTTACATTGTAAGCGACGCGGCCCAATTGATTATTTTCCGGAAAATTATAAAGTGCCTAGGATTTTTATAATTTTACGGGTTTTACTATCCTACGGTGACATATATAATTCGTAAATATGTATTATAAAATTGAAAATTCAGTTACCATTATGTCTAATTGCATGCCGTATGTAGTTTTTGCAAGCGATTAATTACCTATTAGTTAACACTGGAGTGCACGCATGGGATATAAAATATAAGTACCTGCTTACAAATAGTGAGCTAATGTACACCAGGAACCTATGTTCCTGATGTACTTTAACACAAATAAAGATTTTATATAGCTACGTTTTTTATGTATTTATGATGAACAGAACACTATCGATTTATCTTCCAAGCAGTTTCGAACAACCCTATCAACCTACATTACGAAATCCATTAGAGGAGTGGCACACAAGCGCAATGTAAACAAAGTGACGTAAAGACATGACTCACACAGCGTCGCGCGTCTCGACAACGCACACATACAGACAGCGACGGACGCCCTGTGATTAATGTAAACAAACCAGTTGTAGACACGCGACGCACACCGACATAAACTGGGCCATCTGGAATGAACCTTTATTCAAATAAGTCATCTATGTATGCTATTTATGTAACTGCGCCAGTAGCAAACGGTTAATTATTCGTGTTTTGAGGTTATTCACATTCACTTGCGATTGCTGTCGTTTCCTATTGACGGTCGAAAACTTGCGATGTATCGTGATTTTTATATTCTAGTCGCAATCTAGGTTGGTTGATTTATTTCACTGTCCTCTTTCTGTCTTAGCAGGTAAAAGTTTCGTTTCCTAACAAAAAAAGTTGTAAAATCAAAACACCCTAATTTCGTTAGATGCCCGCCCGACCGAAACCCACTAATTTCCACAACAAAGGACAATAAAAAGCGGAGAGTACAGATAGCGATATAAAACAAAAAATAATAAAAATCACAATACAGTCGTGCACAAAAGTTATAACCGACTGAATGTGAAACAAGTACTGTCGTAAATAAAAGCGAATAGCGCGCGGCCCGACGCGTACTGTTATTGCTTGAAAATTTATGGCATTTACCCAAAAATTACCAGTTTCAGGCAGTTTATGACGTACTGTACCGAACTCAGACCCTTCCTAATATACAGTAGTTGTTAAGCTAAATGCTCCCTCTTCGCTTATTGCTGCAATCAAAATTGAAATACCAGTACATAAAGTACAAGAAGTAATGCCTGGTTTATGCCAAGAGCAATATAAACACTGACGTGAAAGCTTCCAAAGAATCTGGCGAAGGAAGCCAAACTGGGTATCTCGGATGGAATAAACTGTTCAAGTCTGAAGTCTCTACGCTTTGCTTCCATTGTTGCGAAAGTTGTTTGACCTGCTCTTGCCATTGATTTTGGAAGCAAAGAAAACAAAATGGTTATTTATTTGGCACTTAACAGAAACACATTGCATTATGAACCTTTGACCAGAAACTGAGAAAGCAGCCTACGGTGGCAAATCTGACAACTTTCTAAACATCGATATCCGAAATTATGGCTTAGAACGTGTTATGGCGCCTCTTCGTGTTAATCATAGATTACACATTCTTAAATTTGTCTAACTACGAGTAGATTTAAACTGGTTTTCTCAAAAAATCCCCACATCATTGCGCAAGACAGAAACAATCACATCGAACCACATTTCCTTCCTTATATATCACATGCAAAAGTTTGGATGTTGGGATGGATGGATGATTGTAACTTTTTCACGCCAAAACTACTGAACCGATCGGGCTAAAATTGCATACATATAGGCTTGGAATAAAACATAGGCTACTTTTTATGCCATAAACCAGATCTAATGGTGTAATGGTATAGAAACAACATAAAAACATTTCCAAAGAAACAACGCGTGCGAAGCACCGCACCGGGCAGAAACGAGCCAGTAATATGCAATAGAAAGCCAGTGTCAGAAATACAAAAGTACAGGACATGTTCCCGTACATAATAAACAATAAGATACAATAGAAAGCTCAAATCTAAGATAAACTCCAGCCCTGAGATGTTACGCCAACGCACGTTTGTTGCACTGATGTAATCCGACCCGGTTACTATCCGGGTCAATAGCGGGGTCAAGGCGTTCACTATTGTTGTACTGACTGCAATAATGGACGTAATTACGGCGTTTACCAATGGCTGCCACGTGGTTGTCTTTTCTACAGCTTTTCAATACAAAAGTTTATCAAACAGATGTAACTAAGAATTTGTAGTTTCAGTACCTACTTCAAAAGTTTTCTAGGATATATGATCCTGGTTTATCAATTTTATCATCGTTTTATTCTACGATTCTCGCATTCAATATTACTTTTTAAGTCTCTGAAAGTTTTACGTTTCTTTATCTTCTATAAGTAGTCTTTCATTAGTCTGTTGTTTTTCGTCTACAGAAGAAAGCCGTCTCTACCTAACCAAATTATTTTATAATTCAATAATTTTGAAGCCAAAGTTTGATGCTAAAATTTATACCAAATTATGAATAACTTGAATCTTGCCAAATTGAGGGACATGGCATCGTGTGGTGTGAATACCGACCTACCCATTGTATTCTCAGAAATTATATTTTCTCCTAACAATATGGGTACTAGTTTTGTAGAGCAATCGTGATAGTTGTCCACCACAAAAGCCCTGGCCCGAATCTTTTTTATCTCGAAACCTTGCCTACTCTTTTTGATCTCTCTAAACGACGGGCTTGATTTGATTTTACTTCATACATTATAAACAGATTGTCATGTTAGTTTCGACAGCAACGGCAGGCCTGCCTTTGAACTTAATTCTTATTTAAAACTGTTTAAAGAACCGTTGTAGTTGATAATAATGACAAAACGAATAAGCACTTTAGCAACTTATAATTCTTCAGTTGAAAAATCCCTAAGAAGCTAAAAATATTATGAATAGGTACGTTGCTTTCAAAGAGTAACAAAGATAGTCAACGAGTAAAGTAAAAATGAAGCTGTAATGTTGATGTGGTTGTATATCCCGTTTTGCTAAATCAGGTATTGGATCCTGTTTCTTTTTACCAGTGCCCAGTTGCAAGAGCTGTCAATAGGGTCGCAGAACAGGATGTCGAAACGATATCTGACAATCTACTGGGCAATAATCATTTCTTTTTGGGGCACTTTCAAAATGGCTTGAAATTATTGATCTTGTTCCGTTCCACTAATAATATCGCTTTATTTACTTTTAACGGTGCATTTTCAGTAAGTGAATGCTACATAGTTATTTAAATTGCCTGTTTTAAACCGAAATCGAAAAAAGAAGGTTCTACGTTTGAATTTATGTATGTTCGTCGATTTCTTCGCCATTTATGGACTGATTTGGATGATTCCTTTGCAGTTGTTTAGGAAACTATTCTGAGATGGTCTAATAAAATTATTATACATATTTTAGTCCCAAGGGATTAGTATTATATATCCCACAAAACTTAAAAAACAGTTTAAAGCTAAATGATTAAAATAAGTGCAGGGCGTTTAGTTTTTTCCAAACCAGTCACATTATTTTAAAATTAATTAAATTTCACTTAATTTCTTTCCTTCGATACGTCTATAAGCCTTATCTCAGTTATCACGTTTTATGATATGTACATAATTCAACGTGAGTTAACGTGAGCAGTTTCAATATTATTCTTAAAAACCGTAATTTAATTAGTTTCCCTAGCTGCCGTTTTATCGACTTGAAATATAAATAAAAAAATCTTAATACTTAAGTACCTATACCTATATAGATAAACAATAGTAATAGGTAAAGCTTGTTTCAATAAATTGTGCTTAATCATGTTCTATTTCAGGTGATCGTGAGAAAACCAATTTAAAATCACTAGGACGTCCGTAATCGGTGCTCGGCGTCCGTAATCGCTGCTCGGACATCGGACGCAGACCGACGCCCATCACTAGGACGTGACGACGCGCGTGCTCTCCGAATAAGCACGAACGACACGTTCCAATCTTAAAATTTGCCCGCGATTACTAAATCGTCGTGAAATTGAAAATCGAATTGACACAATCAATGTAGAGATAGATAAAATTGCGTTTTCAAAACTCGACTTACAGTGTTCCTACTAAGGGTTTTAAATTGTTAGTTCCTTCTAGCTGCGCAGTTCTTAACAAGTCTGTGTTGTCTTTTAATTGTTCTCCAGATTTACTAAGTCCTTCATTGTATCCGCGAGATCTAATAGAATAACTAATCGTGCAAAACGAATCAACCGAACAAAATGGAAACGAATGCTCTGATAAAACATCTAAGCCTAAATCCATGGCAGCGCTCCAGAAACCAGCTGTGCCAACACCTTTTTACTTGCTTTTTGACAAAAACTATTGGAATGGCTCTTTTAAGCTAAAAATCAACCTTATGACTCCTACTTAAGGCTCTTTCATTGGAAAGAACACTATTGCGCCAATTGCTTTCAATCCATACTTTTTGTCATACAACAATGAAATGCTATTTTGTACGATTTTGCATCGGTTCGATTATTAAAAGTGAGTAAATTGATTGTTTAGTAAAAAAGAATTGGTTATCGTTTCCGATAAAATCGATAATTGGCATTTACGTCTTGGTGCAGTTTTATCGTTTTAATTTACCAAATGGATTTGGAATTATTGCATGGGATTCGTTTCGGATGTAGATTTCTTGAAAATGTGTAGATAAATACTTTCTTACAATTTTGTATGGTATGAAACAAAAAAAAAGCAATTTACTCCTATGTTAAACATAAAACACTCGCAAAATCAACCTTTGAGAAAAAATAAAACAGGAAAGAAGGTTCTAAATCTACTTTTACGCTGTAATTTATAAGCAGCTCGTCTCAAGTCACCTCATTTCTCCGTCAAATTCAAAGACAACAAAGAGCTGGCAGGCAACACAACACCGCGCCAAAAAATCCATTAAAAAATAAACGCGGCACAGAACGTTCGAATTTCAAAGCTTGACGAATCGAAATCGATTGCTTTCGAGTCGACATAACCAGAAGAATGGATCGCTCGGAAACTAGGGTGCACCTACAATATACGTGGGCATTGTGTTTCCTAACGCACTCAAGAAAAATCCTTTGGTATTCGTGAGAACGTGAAATTACCTCGCGAATTCATGTTCTTGCCAATTCTTACACGACCTGGGAATTTCCTGAGACCTTAGCTGTAGCCTTGCCGAAGTCATTATGATTTTTCAATGGATTCTTAAGAGTCGTCATTGCTCAGAACCCACATCTGATTGAGCAATTAAAATTCGATTTTCACTTGCTTAATCTCTCTGTACACACTTTCGGTCAAGAATGGTTTTGTATGACAGCATGCAATGGTAGGCAGGTAGGTTCCTACCTGGTACAACGTGAGCAATATTTTTTTTTTTTTTTATTTGCTTTTGGTGGCTTTCATATCACTACGGCCATGATAGGCCTATTGTGATCGCCACTTTAATGTGTTCACCCCTAGGACAGCGGCGTTCAGAGTTCGCCACTTACCCTTACAGCTGCTAGGAACTGAAGGATTTTCTTCGGGGGGATGCCTCGTAGCTCGTCTGGGACGAGCAGGTGCTTGCCCAGATGAGTACTACGTTTTTGCATCAGCTACGTGTGCAATAAGTAAATCAAGTAATTTGATTTATTTTGAAAAACTAAAAAAAACTAAACTAAAAGCAAACTTCAATTCCTTAGTATTTAATTTATACTGTTTTTCGGGACAAATAGGTACTTATCCCTAAAATTATGGGACCACCTCGGAATCGTTCTCTTTCATCAATTTTCCTTTTTTCAGTTGGTTTTTCAATGGTGTCACCAAAGCGACTTTGTTGCTTTAGTGACACCATTTAAAACTCAAGAACAACTGTACTGATTTTGATACTCTGATTTGTTGGATTTGTCAAGTTTCAAGTTCTTTATTGGTTACATGTCCTCGGACCGAATAGCTGAATAACTAAAAAAAAAAAATTTACGAAAAAAAACTATAATGATGAAAAAAAAAACGTTTTCTCATACATTTGTCACCAACGCCTCTCGGATTCTAAGGCGATATTAAACTTGCCGGGTCAGCTATTTTACAATAAATCTAAAGTAAAAATACATTATTTAGTACGGTACACAAACCCCATAGAAACAATGGCGCTTGCTCTAAGTACTTTTATTTTACGGTTTAACATTTCGTCCATCTTAAATTAGGGTGAAAGTAAAATATTTTAGTTCTTTTATGGAACTCCTTTCAAACATATTTTGAATCAAATGAGCTAATCCGGATTTTTACATTAACTATGTATTATCCCACTCCTTGTGAATCAAAAATATCTAAATGGTTTCCGGCTTTTTACACATTACCCAACCCTAGTCTACCTAAGTAGAGGTTCCAAAGTTAAACCGTAGAGCAATATTTTCAAGTCCGAAATAGCAACAGGATGTGTCCTATTTATGAGGTCGTAATATTCAAAGTTTTGGCTAAACTTTGTGCTCGTTAAACTCTTCAAGTGCTTCGTAAAACAGTTAGCTGTTTGTAAATAGTCCCTGTGAGGTATTTACAAAATATACCAGTTTGGAAACCGTTAAATAAGCTTGAGTGTTTAAAGATTAAAGTTAACTCTGAATTCACGGATGTAATGAAAAAAGACGGTCTAATGAAATGTCCCTGAAGGATGTCTCTTTGAATGACTTGATTTTAAGTAAAATAATAAAGATTGGAATATGCTCTTTGGATGATTTAATTTTAGTAAGTAAAATAGGAAATGATAGAATATAATGACCAGTATCTTCCCACGCGTAATAGAAAAGAAATTCATCCATTTTACCTTTTGTATGTTTACTCTATACTTATATTTATCTTATGTCTTCTTTCTCGCTCTGATTAGACAGTATTTTTATTTTATTTCCTGTTTATTAGCGTAGGTATACCTATCTTAACCAATTAATATAATAAAAACTACAGCAAATTAATTATCAGGTACACAGAAACTACAAATATCTCTGTAAACAGTATAGAAATAGGAGTACTATAGAAGGTTTTGTACGTACTTACCATAGACTGCAGCGTATATTTACTCTATGCTCCTTACCTATTTTATTGTAAGTCAACCTCTTTCTGCCAGTAAAGAAGAAAACTAAATAAAACCTTAACTCGCGTTCCTTTTCTAAAATTACGAATCAATGTTCTCAAAGTAAAACGTTTTTCATTTGTTTCAGGATTTCATCTGAGCGGCGTGGTGCGAGCTCCCGCGGCAGTGCCACCTTGCTCGGAGCCCGAGAGACTTTACAGGGTCACTGTATCTTTCGACAGGTAAGAAATAGGCGCTAAATAACTAGGTACTTCAACGTTTTTTCGTGCACATGTAAATGCTGACGTCACGAATCAGCCTTCTAAATAGTATACGAGAAACAAAAGAGGATCGCGCCAGCTTATTATTTATAACTAAACTAACCTTCTCGCGACGCTTCTCTTACCGTTGACGACCGCGGTGGGCGAAGGTCCGCCTGCGACGCAGGAGGTTGTGGGTTCGATTCCCGCCTCGGGACAAATGTTTGATTTTAGTTTCCGCTGTCCCACATACGAGACAAAGGCACGTTTAAAAAACAGTGTCCAGCGGCCCAATTGGAGATTAATCGGTGTTGGACAGCGGGAACAATCCGCTCCTAGATTATGTATTTTGAAAAACTAAAACGATACAAACATATCTATTTCTTATCCGATTATGAATGCAAAATTTCATTAAAATCGGGGAAGTAGTTTCCGAATGAATCGAATAGTACGTTTGTATGGGAGCTTAGAAGTCGCCACCTTAAGCAAACAAACTCAAGAGTTCTCTGAAATAGCGTCTAAACACAAAAATCTGTAAAAAATCATAAAATAATTGTCCCAAACAACGGTAGCTTACAATAAAATGCCAATACAGGGGTCGTAATACGTCCCCTGGGTTTTAGTAAAGCTATTGTGATACACCTTTTGTTGCAAAGATAAAGTTTGTCACCTTTAGCCAAAGAAAAGAATGGTATTGTTTTCTACTTTACGACCGCAATAACCCGAGCTTGGATTTCTTTGGTCCAATGGTCCAATAGATGTAATTTCACAGTTGGATAGGCAGGAACTATTCTCGATTTGTACAGACCACAAGTAATTGAAGGCTGTGTCGATTTTGTGCGTAAGGCATTCCGAGGGAAAGCGTTTGTGGTACACATTAGTTGGCTTCAGACCACTTTGGATTCACCATTAGATCAATTTTGGATGGATTTTGACTAATTCTGAAAGGTAGGTAGGTGACCCATGTGATCTCATGTGTTTTTAAAATCTTGAATAGACCGTTCGTTTGACCACATTCTCACTAGATAGTAAAGGCGTATTCACACAGCGTATCCGTTTTTACAAAGACCGTATTTACATCCGTAAAAACGGTCTTTGTAAAAACGGGAATAATCCGCTTCTAGTAGGTTAGTACTTTATAGTAGTATTAGTTTATAGTAGTAGTAGTATCCGTTTTTACAAAGACCGTATTTACATCCGTAAATACGGTCTTTGTAAAAACGGATACGCTACTAGAAACAACCGTTTACTGTATCCAGAATACTGTCGGGTGTGTGAACTCGCTCCTACAACTAGGTACATACGCTATCACGAAATAAAACGGATCCTGCACGAATGCGCCCTGTATCCGTTTTTACAAAGACCGTATTTACATCCGTAAATACGGTCTTTGTAAAAACGGATACGCTACTAGAAACAATCGTTTACTGTATCCAGAATACTGTCGGGTGTGTGAATAAATAAGAAAAGAAGAAAAAGAAAAAGAATAAAAAAAAGAAAAAATAACATACGCTATCACGAAATAAAACAGATCCTGTAAAACGGATCCTGCGTGAATGCGCCCTGAGTGACGATGTCTAAAAGACACATACTCACTCTTGTCTTGAAGAGACCCAGGTAACATTACTAACTTGGACGCACATTTTCAACCGAAAAAAGGCTCTTTCTCCGCTTTCTCTTTACCAGCAACGTGGCTTAGTCTGACGTGATTTATCTAAAGATAAATTTATAATCTGTCTAAGTTTAGTTTTCCAACCCACTTTTCAGCGAAATAAAAACAAATCATAACATACGACAAATCCATTGAGTTTATATTTTTGAAAATCTATATGGCATTTTATAAGAGAAAAAAAATCTAAAAATACATATATTATTGAGATAGTGCAAAAAGTAGTCGAAAAATGTTAGTTTTATTTTAAAAAAAAAACATTCAATTCAAAGTTTTCAGTTTTAGTATCTGTTTTTAACACCAGAAATATTTGAAATAGTAGGCGCAATGTTGTTTTGTCATACGGCTGTGTAGGCAAACTAAAAAGTATCGACTGTCATCAGCAACATCAGCGCATTTGTTCAGGTCTCACATCCAACTGAATTACGACTACAGCTGATAAATGTATTATTGTGAGCACCTATGACCTTTACCTTCCACAGATGCAAAATCACAGGAGTGACGTGCAGCTGCGAAGCTCGCGACATCTTCTGGTGCCAGCATGTGGTCGCGCTGGCGCTCTACCGCATCAGGAACGCGGACACCGTCAGACTACGAGTGCCTATATCAGGTGAGAACGTCCACTATAGTACTTATGAAACTATAATGGTTGTTAACTCTAAAGGCATTTACTATCTCTGATTAATGAAGCTGTGCCAAAATATTGGTTATCTCAAATAGTGGTAAACGTCCCGTTGTAAATGATTTTAGTCATTATGTCCAGTGCTGAACGTGCCTTTCCCAGAGGAGGGGTTTAGTCATAATTACCACATGCCCTACCACCAAAAAAAATGCGTGTACCTACTTAGGAACATAAAATGGCGGCCTTGCTCATTGATGTACATATATCATAAGGCCTCTCCTTGTACCGATTGCGACTTGAATGACAATTATTATCAGAGGAAGTCAAAGAGGCATTTGGGATCCTAATCTCTCAATCCATTCCAGAAACCCTGCTCCAAATGGACAGACAACAACTACAGAAGTTCGTCCAGTACCTCATCGCGGAGCACCACACAGAGGTGCTACCAACCGCACAGAGGTTAGCCGACGAGGTGCTGCAAGCAAGGTCTGCCATCAACAGGATCTGTGGGGCTCCGGACCCGACTGCGGGGCCGCCGCCTGATGCACACCATGCGTGGCACTTGGATGAACAGCAGGTGTGTTGGATGGAAGCTTCGTAGTTAGGGCTATTCTGCTTAAGCTGAAGTTGAAAGAAGTTGACGAAAATATCGGGCTGCTCTTCTCTCCCGTGGCTTTGCTTGTGGATGTAATGTATCCTCTAGCACTTTGAATTTTGAATTTTGTAGATACACATAGTTCTCAAAAACAGTCATTAGACCCATTTGATTGTGCCCCTCCATGGATATCTTTAGTACCTAAAAGGTGAAAGATTTATACGTCTTGAAAGGAAACCAGAGTGTGTGTAAGTGCTGCCTGCGGGTATAGGTACCTGACTGCCGGTAGCCCTTGGTTTAGCAGGTACCCTTCAATAGGTTATTTGCCTACATTAAAAATAAGTTCCCAATTGTTTTCATCCTAGTCAGTGACAACGTAACAAAGCGTAATCAGGTGATTTTTATTAAAAATGTGCCTATTTTAGGTAAAAAGACGGGATTAAAATTACACATTTTTTTATATAATGATCACTTGACCGAAAACGCTCTGCGTTTAGTTGGATCGATGGTGACGTCACACTATTACAGATTACACTGTCAATGAGTTCTTCTTGTTAGGTGTGGTGTGGCGTGTGACTTCATTGCTCAGAGCACGGGAGCCATGACAGAGATTATCGTTTTGAAGTGCCATTATTTTATTCAAACTTTAAAATTAGTTTTTATAACTAATACGACTGGCCTTGAAGAAATAAAAGATAAAGATATATTTATTTGACTCAACAAGAACTGCACAGACACACACAAACAAGATAGGTAAAATACAAAATTGAGGAGATGTTACATGCATACATACAGTAGATAGATGAGAGATGTATCAGCGAGAAGTGATAAATATTAATTACACTGCATATTTTTATCAGACAATACGTTAGAATTATTTCCCAGTAGTAGTCAAGCCTATTATAAATAACAAGATGCATAGGGTGGGGAACACCTTGATCGATGTTCGTAACTCTATATTAAAATGTGGTTATCCTTTTCCTCAAAGTATGATATCAGGCCATCAGCTTACCATAACTATTGTCGGGGTCTAGTGTTTTTCCTTTGGTGTCTCACACTTTGCATACGAAAGCCTGTTGGAATTGGAACACTTCTGTTGACTGTTATGTCTTCCTAGAATGCAGTTGTTAACTCACAATGTTAATTGTTTCAGGTCTGTGAACAAGTGCGAGCGTATTTATTACAGGGAACTTATTACAATGCAAACAAGCAGCTTAACTCATTATTTTCTAAGGTAAGACAAGTAACCAATTATCATTATATCATCTACGTTCACTATACACCACCTTCTCGTCTGGCCAGTCCACCGCAGGCCTTCTCTTAAAAACACCTTGATGGTACTTATCATAAAAGGGGCAATGCCATGCTGGTCGTTTGAGGATCGCAGCTCGGTGGTGGATCTGCTCTGCAAGGGCCCTCAGTTAGATATCCCTGTCGCCTCATGAAAATTTGGGGTGGGGAAATGCATATTCTAAGCCGGCATCACACGGCGTTATCATTTTATTTTTATTTATTTATAAAACAAAATCCACAGCCCTTAAGAACTAAAATTGACAAACTTATTCACTAGACAAAAGGCCAATACAGGATTTACTTTATCTAAATTAAATTAAAACAAGTTGACTATCACTACAAATCAAGTTATGAACAGCTAACACAATTTTAAATAAAATATTGACATAAAACTAAGAAAATAAGGACTAAAAAACAATGCTCTTTATCATAAACGACAAGTAAATGTTATGGTCCATCCACCAAGTGCACAGTAAACAGGCGGAGACTCTCATCGCAAACGTTCTTTTTGATGACAGATTTGAGTACAAGGCTCTATGACTGGGTCTCGTTCGATTGTGCTAACAGAATACGTTTCGTTTTTGATAGCATCTTGATAAATACTAAACTCTCTTTCAGGTTAGAGAAATGCTCCGAGCACAAGACTCGAACGGTCCTCGAATGCTTATGCTGATGACGGAGCAGTTCCTCTCAGACCCTCGTCTCCTCCTATGGAGGAACCAGAACACTCCAATGACGGAAAAATGCCGTCAGTTGTGGGAGCAGTTAGGCGCGCTTTGGGTCAGCATAGTGCTGGATCCAGGAAGCAACAATCAGTATAGGATGCAATGGAGGCAGCTGCTGGACAAGTGGTCAGCGGTTGAAGTGTGCCCTACTGAGGATCCGGATTATAGGAGTTTTCCATTGGTAAGTGTTTCTACTTGGAGAGTTGCTAGAGAAGCTGTCGCCTGTTATAACTATAATTAACGATGAATTGATTAAGTCGGTCCATTCTGTTACCCTGATCAAGAGCACATATACAGTCAAGTCAGAATAAATGGGTGTACCTAAATTTGTTATTGAAGGAGCAGAGCAAGTCCTCTTTGTAATCAGATTCCCTAGCACGGGGATTATTGTCTAGGGTGGAATAGACAATAATGACATTGCATCGCCATACATTGCGTACATTATTGAAGTTGAAGGAATGCATTTCAAATAATTTACGCATTCGATGACGAAGTGGCGTAATATTTATCTATTCTACCATAAACAACAATCCCCGTGCTTAGGGGCATATGTGCGTGAGCACGGGCTTCGATAAGAATGGATAAGCATTGATTTTGACCATAAACAAAATCAATGCTTATCGATCCTTGTCGAAGTCCATGCTTGCTCTCCTGTAGCTGTATTTTTAAGAACATTGGTGCATCAGAACAAACCATTCAATAAAACTAATGTAATATTATTTTGTTTCAGTACGCGAGGGAAAGAGAACGGAACGAGAGGGATCGAGATAGGGACCACAGAGACAGGGACCGAGAAAGATACAGGGACAGGGAGGAGAGAGACAGAGAAAGGCTGAGAGAAAGAGAGGAGAGAGATAGGTAGGAAACACTACCTTCCATACCGCAGCTTTGCTTACTTTGGGGATAAATGGTGCTGAGTAAAATACCCAGCACTTTTTTATTTTCTAATTCTATTTCTGTCTATGAAGCCACCAGCTAGAAGATTTGATTTCATTACGAAACTTAAATAAAGACTAGTCAAATTCGATGTGAAATGTTTGTAAAGAAACCTACTACCTACTTATCCAAAAATTCACTGTGCTGGCTAGTATTTTTATTAGAATTTACATTCCTTGCCGATTTGAAATCTTTATTGCAACAAATATTATAAATTATATTATATCTGGAACTCTAAAAGAGAATTTAGTTGGTTTTCTTGTGTTGACAACTGTTTTGCATCGAAATTATCTGGAGACTAGATGCGGTCGGTAATGAACTGACCGCATCTAGCTACCTACGAGTGGCAAAATGTAGATGAGGCCTACTCTCGGCATTGGTCATAATAATGATGATTTCTACCTCGATTTAGTATGCTGCCATTTGCAATGTTTTAGAAATCTTAACATTAATATATTGTTACAGAGAAAGACATAGAGATAGAGAAAGACAAAGGAGAGGAGACGTGCATTCCCATTCAGAAAGTTCTGACGAAGAATCTAGACCTAACAAGTAAGCAAAAAGCAGAAAATAACATCGTTGACGATTAATCAATAGAACAATTAGATCTGAACAATAATTAATAAATAATGTTTATTGCAGTTATGAACGTGAATACAGAAGAGCTAGCAAGAGATTAAGACTACACAACAGGAGTTCTGCCCCGCCGCTAACGCCCCGGACTGTTTTTCATAAGTAAGTCTAACATATTCTCTAAACAGCACCTTCTTCATCTGAGACTAGATATCAAATAAAGTTTTTATAGGCCCAACATAAGGTCGAGAACTTGAAAAAAGAAATTATAATCATTGTTAAATAAAAAATCTATAAATCACTGATGCAGTTACTATAGTCTAGGTTTAACTGGTCTGTGCCCATCAGTCTGGTCTGTGTAACATAGTAGTTTCTTGTTAATAAAGATATAGTAGTACCTACGACATGTCTAAGTGCTTATTTTGTAAGCCTAAAGAAATAAAGTTATTGAATTTTGAAAGGTACCTGAAAATCAAAATGTGAGCCAAAAAATGTAGCCATGACACTAATATTACAAATGCAAAAGTTGTAGATTTATGGATGTTTGTATGTTTCTTACCTTATCACAACTCCTACTAAAAGTGAATTCCTACTAAAAGTAAAAGTAGTCGAACTACTCAGTATAACACCATATTTACTCACTTCTTTTTCTCGGGGGATGTTCTCCTGGATCCCCTGGAGGACATGTTGGAGATCCTGTCTTCCCCGAAATTGCATTCAGGTAGTTCTTGGCCTGGAATAAAACATAGGCTACTTTTATTTGAATCCCATCATATCCCATGGGATAAAATAATCCTTAAACATTTCTATAGATACAACGCGTGCAAAGCCGCAAACAGAATCTAGATTATGACAAGATGAAAACCCTATGCTGGCCAACGATGATTGTTCCTAACATCAAAATATTTTCCAGGGCGTTAGACGCAGTAGACATATCGTGGGAGAACGAGCACCTGAAGTACATCCTAAGCGCAGACGAGTACTGTGATTCTGAGAAACCGGAGAAGGCTGGTGGATCCACCACCACGCTGCAACCTTACCCGAAGTACAACGAGTTGGGACAGCCTTTGTGGCATGGTGGGTACAATGTGAAAATAGATTACATGAAGTTCAATGCTGGACAACTTCGCTCGGCCGAGATGGTCATGATGAAGTCCGATGATAACGAAGTAGTCAACTAGGTCATATTCTCGCGTCATGGGTTGACAACAAAAAAAAATATTATAATTATTTAGAAAACGTTCAACCGATGATGTTTCCCCTAAAATAAATTAATGCATCCATATGCATAAGATAGTGGAGACGGACTAAAGTGAAAGTAAGCCTATAACCAGCAGTGGGCCATCCAGGAACAATGATGGTTAAGTCCAATTACTAGGTTATAGTAATAATAATTTCATTTATTTTACCCAAAACAAAAAAGCAAGAACAATAAGAAAAACAAGTACCTACTTAAACTATAAGAAAGTGTACACAATAACAATGAAGGCTAGGTTCATTTGATGTTTGAAAAAAACACTTTTTCAAACATCAAATGAACCTATCCTTAATTGTTATTGTGTAAAAAAGTTTCAGAAAACACAAGCTTTGAAGGATTTGACTGCGCCAACTGTGAATAGAACTGGCGCAGCCAAAATAATGTTTTTTAGGAAGTATGACGATTCAATATTAATGAGAGAGTGATGCCAAATGGTTCGAAAGGTTAATACTCACTAGAAGTGAGTTGTTGTTCTCTACTTATTAACTTAATTATTGTTACAGAACATTTACCAGTGGTCGGAGCGCGGATAGAAGCGTTACGGGCACACGGTAGAGCGCCGGCCGCGCTACGGTTAGCGGTCAGCGCAGCAAGGGCGATGAGACATCGACAGGTGCGTGTTATTATTATTAGGGTTTAGTGCCGTCCTAAGCAACGGTCTGAGATTAAGACAAAGATATCATAAGAATTTGGTTAGGTACTTCGAATTTTCGAATTAGTTTTTACGAATTTGCAGCTTGAGGTCAAAGCTTCCGTATAAAACGAATTGTGGAATGGGTACATTAGTCAATCATTAATAAGATTATGAAAATGGTAAACGTAAACATAACACACAGCTAAGAGCTGCATGAGAATCGGAGTCAATTAGAAAAGCATGCGTGTGGCACCAAGCTGTGTGTCAATGTACAGTCAGCTGCGATAATATGTATACACTCCCATGTCTTGAAATTTGACTGAATAGTAAGTGTATAGTCATTGTGATAATTTATATATCGTATTCTGATAAGAACGATGACTACTCATTATGAAAAATGTGTGCGTAGACTTTTATACGATAAGTTCCGAGTAAAATAAAAGTGAAAACTTGGACGTGTATACATATCTGAGCAGCTGACTGTACAAGTCAATTTGATAAAAGTGTTCCTAAGATCTACTATGAATGAGTAACATTACTCTTTTGCCTACTTTCAAGTACTTAATAACTTTGTGAAAATTGTTTTTGTAAGCAAGCTTGTATTTAATAACCCCTATAATCTAAATAATCTGCTAACATTACTAATTCTCACTCTGTCTTCTTTTATTAACTTAAGTAAGAGTGAGAAAGGACACTGCTTAGCAGCTGGTTTTAGTTAGCAGAACATTATGAATAAGGTGTTTAGTATTTAAGTTTTAAATACACATTTTTATTATTATTTATTTTAATAATGAAACCTAAACATAGCACTGATAACATTATGTAATCTCATACTCGTTCTTCAGGAAGTCGCCCAACATCGATGGCAAGAAGTGGGCACAGGTGAAGCCTTAGCCTCCTCAAGTAGCAGCTGTTCCAGCACCGACGCGTGCGCAGGCAGCTGTGAACGAGTCAAGCTGTCATTGGTGGTCGCACACATGGACGCCGGGAGCTGTATGAGTGGGGGCGCCACTTGCGCACTTAGTCATACGCAACGGTGTATTGGACGGGGTATGTTCTGTATATGCAAATCTAAATTGGCACTAACTTATTTTTTTTATCTGTTTAGAACTGTTGACTGTTTTTTTTTTTGCGTATCTTGTGTTTATCGATCGACACCAGTTCAGCATTAATTACCAACTAAATCTGTGATATTTTTTCCACAAATTTAAAGGTATCTTAGTATACTTCATTGTCTGGGTATTAATCTCTTCTATACATTCGTTACGTTCTATTGAATGGGAAAATCTTACTTGACTAGACTGTTGTCTACGTTAGTATATTACTATATTGTTATTGTTTAAATTATCAAAACTTAAAAAATTAACATTGTATTAAAAATTGAGCAATTATTTATACGCATGATTATTGTGATTAGCTACGTTATGGAAAAAATGGCTTTTTTATTTATATTTATTTATTGGAATTGACCCAGCATAATTTTTATTTATTTATAAAGTTATTCTGTGCTGATACTAATTAATGCCCTTTCTTTCTATCCTCATTCTTGAAATTTCTGTTAACAGATAGCAGATGTTGGACAGGCTGGACGTTAGAAGCGATCTGGTGCGTGTACGAATGCCTCGCGGACGCGTGCCTCGCGCCAGACGACCAGCGCGCCTCGCCAAGACTGCACACGGCTTATCTAGACGAGGAGCCGAATACAGGACTACCTCCAAGGTAACTTTACATCCTATATTGGTCTACTGCTGGACCTAGGCATTCCTCTGTTAATCGCCTTGGCTTTTATCTCATGGGGCGTCATGCTCTTAATCCCCACGCTGGGTATGCGGGTTGGGGATCGCAGTTCGGTGGTAGATCTATTCTGCAAGAGGCGCTGCTGCCCGTCCCCCATTGTTTGTCCCTTATTCGCCTCTTACGACACCCACAGGAAGAGTTGGTAAACCATTCCGGCTAGGAGGCCATCAATTAGAAAGGACAAGCGTTTTACGCCTCGTGAAGTAACTCCGAACTTCCTGCGTCGGGTTTCCCGGGAGAGTACATCTCGGAGTCTTCAAATCCCGAGTAATAAGATCCTTCTGGGAAAGCGTGCTCGATCTTAGGCCATATCTTCACTTTGTCAAGTGAGACGCTTCACAAATTATCAATAAAATTAAGGTCAATAAAAAAAATTGTGCAGTGATAGAACTGATGAACTTTGAGTAAGAGAAGTAGGCGCACTACAAGGCTCGATATTAGGTCCTTTCCTGTATTTAGTACACTTGTGATATTATATTTCAAAAACGAATAAAACAATATTCTTCAGGTACCAACACGTCCCAGTAGCAGGGAGTAAAAACCCTGACGAGACCTATTTAGCGTTGGCGCTGGAAGCGGCTCTGCTAGGCTTGGGAGTACAGAGGATGTTACCGAGTGGACTTTACGCGCAGGAGAGATATTGTAAACAGGTAAGTGAAAGACGACCGATGTGGTGCGGCGGGCTTGCCCTCCTGCGACCATAACAAAATATCTAGGAAGATGACCTATAATTATAGTCAAAATTTGTAAAAGGGCGAAAAAACATAGGTTTAAAAATAAACCCAAAAGAAGTATTTTCTAACTCAACTTTGATTCTACTGTACAATGGATAAAATTACCAAATTGATTTGGAGTACAATAGTTTAGAAGAAATCGAATGGAATCAAATGAATTCCGTTGATTCGTGTGACTCGGTGCGAGAAGTGTGCATAATGATATGAATGGTCGAACAACGAATAAAAAAATCAGTTGCTTCCTCGCAATAAGAAAAGTGCCAATGGACACGTTCTTAGTATAAAGTTTATATAAAAATAAGTTAAAACAAATCACCCATTAGCCAATTCTGTGGCTAGATTGTAATTTTACTCTAGTGTATGTAACATTAATCTAAAATGTGTATATACTAAAAAAAAAAAAAATTGCTTCCTCGGCGCGTTTGGCTTGGGACGCTGCGCATCTGCTTAACTTGGGGCTAGGCTAGATGATGCTGTGTGGATTGTCCAGCATTATTTATTTATTTTATGTACTACCATACTAATTCAAAATAATATTTCTCAGGAGGAACGTCTAATCAGCCAACTCCAGCGAGTAGAAGGTGAATCCGCAAGCGTGGTCTGCGCTAGAGTTGCTCGCGCGTTACTTGCGGGTGGACCGGCATCGTGCCTCGGCGCGCAAGTCCATCCGAGAGCTGCGCCCGCGCATACGTTCGCGAGGTTCCTGTTTCTGACGCTACTGCCCACTGATCCTGAGCTGGCTTATAGAGTGGGGCTAAGAGCTATGCGGTGAGTTTAATTTATGCATAACGCAGAGGTAAAGAGGTCGTGAAATTTCCCCAGCAACCTCTAATTTTGAAACAATGTGATGCGTTGCGGTAAACCGAGGAATTGATGACGTGAACGAATCAGATCGCACGCACGATAGAGCTTGAATTTAATCGCAACAAACCAAATAATCAGGGGGAGGAACAATGAGTTGTAACGGCCAAATTGAAACTTTTTTAATATCTTGTCCACAGATTACCGATGGTAGAAGAGGCGTACGCACTAGACGCCGGCGGCGGCGGCGCGGGCGCGGCGGGCGGTGGCGCCGGCGCCTGGCACACGCTGCAGCACGCCGAGCAGCAGCAAGCTGCGCTCGCTAGTGCCTTGTTAGGTAACCTACCTTGTTGTGCTTTATGATGATAGAGACGTACGCAAACGTAATTAAAATATATAATAAACTTCCCCAAGAAATAAAAGATACAACACAATACAGCCATTTTGCTAATAAACTGAAAAAAATCGTAATAAATAAATGTTAGATATTACAATGTGACCGAATTCATGACAGATCCATTTTAGAATAGTACTAATATAATCAACTGAAACGGACATTTAGACATGAATAGGTTTTTTTTTATTTAATATTTTTAACATTAGACCAAATTTAGAACTTTAAAACTTATGCCTTAGTTTTAAGACGTTATGAATATATTTAGAAATTATCATGTTAATTATTAATGTCAATGACTAACAATGTAAATTGCAGTGCCCAACAGGGTGTAGGTATGTACTACTAACTTAGACAAAAATTAGATATACATTTTGGCAATTAATAAATGAAATGAAATGAATGAAATGTACGCACTAGACGTGGGTGACGGCGCGGCGGCGCGAACGCGACGGGCAGCTTAGCATCATTAATATCATGTTATGAACACTAAATACAGGAAGGGTCTTCATAACGACCCTCGTGTGACGCCGTATGTAATCTGCTTTTATGAGTTTCCTAGTGAAATTTGAACCTAAGGATTTAATGTTTTAAATGAGAAAGGAAGTTTTTTTTATCCTTATTTGAAACATGAACAATTTCAAGTGGGGATCAAAAAGATCTTGCTTACACACAACGATGCTAGTACCTAAGTGTAAGATATTCTCTGTTTAAGGCACGATTATAATGCCAGAACTTCTTATACTGCTATGGTATTATATCTTTTGTTTTACTATATTATTATTTAGCCCCCTTGTATATTTAATGTATTATATTTATCTATATTTATGGAAATTACTGTTTCTGAATGCAATCCTTATGGTGTTTCTTTCCTTAACACAAAATTTGACTTGTATATCTACATAATTTTAATTAAGTAGACTACAATGACATCAAGTGTATCAACAGGTACCTACTGTGGAATAAATAAATAAAATGAAATGTTACAAACTAAATCAGTCGTTACTCTACAGGAGCAGCCCGAGGCAACCCGGGTAGGTTAAGAGCTGCGTTAGGAGCTGCGCAAAGGCACGTGCGATCAGCAGCGCAGCTATTCCGATTGGCGCAGGATGCGTTACGTCACGCAGCGCCGCCGGACGCGCCGCATCATCATAGGGACTTGTTGGCTGCTGCTTTTGAACTGGGACTACAGGTAAGGAAGATATTCATCATAGTGGTTCAAAAGTTAAAAAGGGATAGTCCCTTTTTAACTTTTGAACCACGATCGTTTCTACCCGCGATTTCGCACGCATTTTACCAGGATATAAAGTAGCTTATTATGTTATTTCCGATCTAGAAATTTTTATTTTTATGCAAAATTTTAGCTCGATCCATTCAGTAAATAACGCGTTGTATTTGCCCAAACCTCTCCCAACAGCTATCTTTCGCTTTTAAATTACTAACACGATACTTTATCGGGTGGCGGGCAACAGCGCTTCCTGCAGAACATATCCACCACCGAACTGCGATCCCCAACCCGTATACCCAGCGTGGGGATTATGGCAACACGCCATATTACCCCCGATGAATTAAAAAAAACAATTCTTTTGAAATTTTTCTCTAGCTGAACCTTATCATTGAATCATTTTCGATTTATTTGGTCCATGACTTTATCTTGTCCCGTGTTGTTGTTATTGAATAACAACTACACGGGACAAGATAATTTCTAAAAATACTTATCACTTTATTTCCATGTCTATCTTTTTCTATTTTTAAGAATTTAAATTATCTAAGTAAATTAGCTTTTTTATTTACGAAACTATAGATATTTCGATGCTTGATTCTTTTTAATAATGGTTTTTTAAATTGCAGGTGCTAAGAATGACGTTATCGTCGGTAAACTGGAGGAGAAGAGAGATGGTGCGATGGCTGGTCACTTGTGCAACAGAGTTGGGGCTGGACGCGTTGCTTTCTATCATGCAGAACTGGTAAGTACCATTGTGATATGTACCTATAGCAATTGATGAACAGGAACGCTATTTCTACCGGTATCCATTCCATTGGTTCGATATAAGAAAATTATGATTGAAACACACTATTTTGTTTGAGATAGGTACGTTTTAGATATTGTGCAAATATTTGTTCTCGTTGTCCAAAATATTTCTAAACTCACGACAACTTATCCCACTGACTGCGCCAATCGATATCTGTTAAGGTGACTCGTGAATCAAAATTAAACGTTGTCATTTGGTTTCCCCGTAACTGAACACCTTTTTTAAATTAATTGTCTCGGCTATCTATTTTTTTATTCTAATCGTATACCATCTCACGGTCAACTTTGTAAGTGTACGAGTATTAAATTCAAAAAATCACGTCATAAACATTTGGTTTGTAGGATTATTTAGGCTCGTATTATGAAAGCTTGCTCAGTCAGTCATCACAAACGTAGAGATTATGAGCTTGAACAATTGTTTTATTTATCCACAGGTACGAACTCTTCACGCCAACTGAGGCTACCGGGCCAGTGGCAGCGGCGGCAATGTCGCATGCCACGGCGTTAAGACTCGGCCTGTCCTTCGAGCAGCAGGAGAAACTTAGCGCGTGTGCTAGGACGTTAGCTCTGCAGTGTGCTGCTAAGGTAACGGGATTATTATGGCATTTGGAATTCTACTGGTAAAATTTGCCGTTTCCTTACGTATCCTTGACTATATAATTGAAACGACACTGCCGCGGGTAGAAACTATAGTTAGGTGCATAATAATTATTAATAATGGTAAAGAAATATTTCTGGACAATTACACAGCATCATTGTCCTTGATTAAGATTGAAATTTGTCCCCAGGATCCTCCCGGCTGCGCCCTAAGCGCTCTATCCGTCTGCGAAGGCTCCGCGGGCGCATTCGAGGCAGCCTGCGCCGCCGTCGGGGGCGCCGCCGCCAGAGGAGCCCTAGCCTCCAGCCAACTGTTCGCTGTCGCACGATACATGGAGCAGAGGGGACAACCGGCTAGGGCGATGAGACTCGCAACCTTGGCTATGAGAAATCTGCATTTACATTATAATCAGGTAAGAAAAATTGTCATTGCGCGAAAAATTATCACCTTCGAGCATACACAAAAAGTGCCCTGAACACCGCCGATTTTCTTACGAGGAGGAGAAATAAACACGTTGGTATGCATAAAGAGGCACACAGAAGCCAACAGAGACATGGTTACGCTTACATTCGTAAATAAAATTGTGTTACTACATTAACAGTTATGAGGAAGTTACTTAGTGCAGAACGTTTTCATGTATTTTGCTGAGGAGAATCTAAAACCCTGTATTCTATACGTTTTCAGGACAGTCACCCCGCGATAGCAGACATCCATTGGGCGGTCGCGTTAGCGCATTCACTCGGGAGGGCAGAGCTGCAAGCTATGCTGCCTCTACTTGTGAAGAACGTGCAATGCGCGCCTGTTCTGGTAAGTTTTATCTTACTATGTATCAATTTTATTTTTAACACTGGATGAAAATAAATTATACTTGAGTTTCTCCAGTTTAGCCTTGAGATGTCTTTGGTGACCTCAGGTGCGCCAAACGCACAATTGTCACACATTATTATAACTTTACTTCATTCAATATTTACCTTACAATACCTAACCAACCCCAATAGTCACTGATCAATTAGATTCTGAAGGAGCTAAGCACTATAAAGCTCTATCAAATAATGTATACCTACACATCGATATTCTGCTGATTAAAGCTATGTTTTGCAAAAGCATTACTCAAGCATAGATTGATGACTGAGCAAGCATTTATAATCCCATATTATAAAAAAGCATGCTCAGCCATCAATCCTCAAATCTTAGACCATTATGTATTTCTCAGTTGATAAGTCTACTAATGAGTTATTTTCTCTTCAGTCCGACGTCCTCCGCCGTTGCTGTGTCGCCGCGGCGGGTTGCTCGCGCAGTAGGCCTCCGCCGCCGCGGCCCCCAACACCCCTGAGGCCGCTGCTGGAGGCCGCACTTCGAGCGTACGCCTCCACGACACATGCACGACTGGCGCACATCTCACCACGGCATTATGCGGACTTCGTTGACTTTCTAGGTAGGAATAGTTTAATATATCACGTTACCTTACTAGAATATAGCACATATATTCAGCATCGCTCCAACATAGCAAAACAATAAGCATTGAATTCTGGGCTTAAACTCGTAATGTTTAGAAACATTTTGCAGTGACAAAATAGCTTGCTTCTAGCGCGCCCACGAGCTGCATGTTATCTACTGCCGTCAATATAAAATGCATCAAAACTTTACGAGTTAAAGTCCATTTTTGAATGCACGTTTTTGACTGTGCGGCATTCAGTGGCCGGTCCAGATCTGTGACGACCTTAAGTTCAATTTCACCGTTGCAATTGAACACGATCAACATAAAGATTAACTCAGTTGAGCGCGCGCTAACGAGTTCATTGCATAGCGCACGTTGATCCAGTTCAAACTGCACACACAAATAGTTTAACAAACGGTGAAATTGGACCTTATTCTACTATGTCGATGTAGTCAATCAAGAGCCCTATGCTACGAAGTTGTTTACGACGTAGAGCTCTATGCTACGCAATCGTCTACGACGTAGGCCTTTATGCAAACGTACTCGTAGTACGTATACGATGTAATGTAGTGTAAAACTCTTTGCTACGCAACCCGCTACGACTTGACCTATGCTACGAATGTGTCTACGACGTAGAACTTTTGCTACGTAGATATTACGTCACCAACACAGATTACTTAAGTAGGTACTTCTATAGTAACAAAAATCGCGGCGACGACGACGTAGTAGACGTATTCTTGATGAAATACTCTTCTCAAACCTACCTATGTTGTCCCACTGCTGGGCAAAGGTCTCCCCCAAACTTTTCCATCACGTTCGTTGTCGAGGTCCCACCAATCTACCTTATTCTTCTTCATAAGTAAGTAAAAATCTTCTGCATTGTCGCAGGTAAAGCAAGAGACACATTCTCGCTAGCGCACGACGGACCTCACCAATTCGCGGCCTTACTGCAAGAGATCAAACTCAAGTACAAAGGCAAGAAGAAACTGATGTTCCTCGTCAAAGAAAGGTTCGGATGAACGAAACGCAACGACAGGGATACAGGAAAGACTTGAGGCGGACCAGCCGAATCTAACACCCCATTTGGAGTATCTAACATGCAACTCAGCAATTAGCTAATGTTAATTTCAACAAGTGCAATCATTGTTTTGATTTATTGTTTTTGTTCAATGCAGTGGTTTAAGTTTCTGTTGATTAATTTTAATGCAATAGGAATAAAATAATCTTTGATTGAATAGGCCATCTTTGTTTTCGCTGTGACAATGATTTCGGTAAATCGGGGACTTGTCAAGATTTTACCATTACGGTATGATATACCTCATGCACGGTACTTGTGTACCAATCGTGTACCAAACCAGTCTATGATAAAGTATTATTTTTATTTAGTTGGTAACTAAAAATAATAACTGACCTCATAAATGTCACTTTTTTAAGTAATTTTGTAAGTAATTGTAATGATCTCAATGATTCCATTTATGTAAATAGACTTAGGTTATGTAAATATAGAAATGATTAGAGAAATATAAATAAGTATTTGTTAGTTTAGGTTGTAAGTCGCAAAACGGTCTGTGCGAGGTTGCGTTTTGTATAATAAATGTGTAAATTGCTGGTTTTTGGAATAAAGAGAAGCTTTAGTTTAGACAAGTTGTTGCCTGCCAGACCGTGATGCTTAATAAAATAGTGCGCCATTCGTATAGCGTCCATAGTAATGAAAATAAAATGACACAACACCAAAGAAATATTATTATAAGTCCATGTGCGCAATAAGCAACGCCATTCATTGTTTCAGTATTCTTCTAGTATTCGTTATATCTAGATATTCATTTCTATAATTAAGACTATCTACAGCTATAATTCGTTCATCATTTGTAATAAAAGGTCTGCTTCAATCTAGTTCTATACTAAATATCGTTATTTTGGTCCTCTTACTTTTGATAAATGGTCTTTCTTGTCTTATAAATACTACACAACAACACAATGTTGTTACAAAATTGTTTACTTTCAAGATATATCGTGCATTTATTAATAAAAATAGAAAAATTGTATTTCCCACTTTTCGTATGGTTTAAACTAAACTGTCTTGTACTATTTAGACCTAGCATATTTGAACAAGAAGTGCATTTATATAGATATGGTTAAGTAATTATTTAAAATAAATATAGAAACGGCGTTTAAATAGTGTTCAGAGATTAGAATATACATTGGAAATATATTGTACGACGGATTTTTGTACTTTTGTGGTATGAATTAGGGTTGTGCAAAAGTAATTTGCTTTAAATCTTGCCAATCCTTTACTACAGGGTGACAATACAATTCGATTATCAAAATTCCACGATTGCATTGAGTTTCTTTTTGCCAACCCGAAAAATGTGTCAAATTATATACATTGATTGAGCACTGTATGTATAATATCAGATTAGCGGTATGATATTCTAATACCATTTATATAAGAAAACTGAAATAATGTAGCTAATTCACGGTAAAAGCAGGATGATATAATGTGATTAGTAATTTGCTTTTAGCGTGCCTGAATAGAATAATTTAATACTCCTTTATAACTTTGTAATTATTGTCTGAAATATTTATGTTTTTAATTATTTCATCGCTCGAAACGATTCAACTCATAAAGATGACAGTATAAGCTCTCTTAAATCTAAAAAAAATGTGTACGATCTTAAGATATTTCGGATTGCAACAAAAACTTCAATCAATAATAACAAATTGATATAAAAGTGAAATTATTTTGTGTAAGAAAAGTAATTTTCTTTGTAATTTTCAACGTCAAGCAATAATTATAGCCTTTAGTCGGTCTGACGAGTCTGTTTTTATATTTACTGCAATTTTGATGTATTTTAAATATTTTGATGTCTTAGTAAGTAGATTTTTCTTTAAACTCATTAACGTGGTGAATTAACGAACTTATCGATGTACAAGTTACTTTTCAATGCAATTTTAGAATAGTTTTTGTTTAGTTTAATTGTTACGTATTTTAGTTTTTTTATTAAAATGGAAACAGACGATACCAGTTTCATGTATTTTCTCGTCAATCATTTTCACCACAATGGGCATCATTGTTTTCTACATACTTACCTACTTCTACTAAAGTTGCTTAGCCTAATAAAATTGTGTAACTTATAAAAACGTATCAAAGCAATTGACCTCAAGTGCCTTCAAATGAGTCCAAAAACCGTCAGACCGACTCAGAAACGAATTTTACTTTAAAGTTTGTGGTTAGCGTCAGTGAATTATAATTTTGTAATTGTGTTGTACGTTAAACGTGGACACCCTTCATGGTAACAAGAAGGTGATAATATTATTTCAATAAAAATACATAATTTGAAAATAAAGTTTTGTTATTTTGCTTTTTATCCTGTTTTGGAATAAAATTATGGTCACGGTAGTACCTTCTTTGACAACTATGAAATAAAGAATACCTACCAATGAAAAAAGAATGTCATTGTTATTTAAGATTTTTATGCGGGTTTTGCTTTTTAAAGCAATGGTTATTAAAAATGCAAAACCCCGAAGTTGGGTCTCCTGTCCTTTGGGAATCAATATCCTCATTTCTCTTCTCAAAGGCAATAAAATCAACACCGAAAAGTACAATCAGGCAAGCAGATTTCATACAATATTTTAGTTCCACCATTTGGAAAAGACGCAGTAGATTATTTTTAATCGATTTACTAATTTCCTGGGCGAATTTTGATGTTTCACTTGGTTTTCTAAAGAGAACGATCTCAGGGTGGTCCCATAATAAATATTCTTGAGGGACTACTATTTGTCCCGGAAAACTTAAAATCAAATCAAGAATCATGGAAAATATAAAGGAATTCGAAGTCAATTTTTAGTTTTATCACAATAATCACGTGGCCCAATCGGAATGTCAAAAACAACATCGATTGGGCATAATCACAAAAACTTTTTTTCCGATTACAACTTTTCTACAGATGAGTCGCCAGCTACAAAAGAAAGTTGATTGTTCTTTCCAAAACAAGTTGTTCTCGAAAACATCGAAAATAGGTGGTATCCAGATTTCAGGCACGGAAGCTTATGAGAAGCCGGTCAATGCTTTTTCTCAATGGGTGAAGAGTAAATCTTTTAAGAATTTGAATCTAATCCCAGACGATTCCGAGTTCATCATCGCGAACGTTGGCACTTTTAAGGTAAGTTCCAACCATCAAGGTCACTTAGTGGATTTCTTGCAATTTTCAATAATCGTCGAATTTTGACCACATTTAATGCAAGGCAATCCTTAGGGTAAAAACCCAAAGCTCAAAAAATCTCGTTTATTAGGATTTAAAGCACAAAAAGAAGCTAATAAAAAACGCCGAAATAGGTTACTATTTCATGAAATCAAACGTGTAAAATTTTCATCGGCGTTTTTTATTAGTTTTTTTTGTGCTTTGAATCCTAACAAACGAGATTTTTTGAGCTCTTTTGTGGTTTTTTACCCGTAGGATTGCTTTCAAGGTACATGAAATGTGGTCCAATTTTTGCATTGTTTCAGGGTTTTTGGAAACAATCAACAGATGGTGCCTTAATGAAGATCTACAATTCTTTCAATTACACCCAAGACGTTAAGTATGAAGCTAGGGTAAGCCACTCTCGCTCTATCTCCTCTCAGTATATACGATCGAACTACTTAAGGCGAATATGAAGGCAAAAACACGAAAATTAGGTGTTTTTGAACCCGTTTTCTGACAAAAATATTGATTGTGGAGTTTTGAAATTTATATATCCTGTAACACATATCTTGAAGAAGTGCTTGGCGGTCTCAAATGTTTGCCGTTAATTATAGTTTAGTTGTTATAGTGTTAGTTATAGTGTGTGTTTAGTTGCTTCGAACTCACTTTTTATCGGTGTCTCAAATTCGATCAGTACTAAATTCAGTATAGTGATTCACATAGTTCATATCTATTTCTTGGCTGTCCATTATCGTCGAAAAGCAGTCAAAATAACGATAATAAACGTAAAAACGTATTTTTGCCTACAAAATCTGTGATACAAACCTGACCAGTTACTCGTCACCTAACCGCAGAGGATCGTATTATTTGGTTGATTAGGGCACTACATGGTATGCTGAATCGAAAACAAGCACTCATTGCTGCATATAGGCGCGCGGACATGCCCAAAGTCATTTGCCTTACTATTCGCCTTAATAAGACTAGTTGTGATAAGCTGTAGGTACCTATCATCCTAATTCCTAGGGCATACCTAGGAACATAATAGAAGATCATAGGGTCTACTCTACAGAATAGTTTTAGGGGTTAGGTAGGTACTAACATATCTGCGCCCGAAATAACAAGGTTACTTAATTATAGAGGATTTCTTCCAGCTTCTAGAAATACCAATGAGAGAAGATTTAAAATTCGTCATCATAGTGCCAAATGAATGTGACGTCCTGCTGAATCTATTCCGAACACTGAACGACGAAGGCCTCAATGCTGCTGTGAGGAGCATTGGACCCATCTTCGTAGTGTCTTCAGAACTCAAGGCTCCTAAGATCGTGGTGGAATCAGCGACGGACATGAGAATTGTACGTGTACCATTCTGTACCTTTTGAGGAAGCTTGCGCGAAATTTGCCCCTCTTTCCTCTCATATTTCTTTCTTTGCACAACACCCCGATTCGAAAACCTGGATATTTTTTGTATACAAAGTGGTAACAAACCCAAGGAGTATTGGCGGAAAATATTTAACGACATTGGTATCACCGAAGCAAAGCACAGAAGCTCGAAACAGTTTTTGGTTTTGAATGCTTTCATTCATCATTTAATTGATTGCTCGTTCGTTTTCGCATTTAAATTTTAACACTTTTCGCTTAACGTATGAGCGTCGACAACGGATAATCCGTTGTCGAAGTTCATGTTTTACTTTTTAGTGATAACGTCACTGTTACCTTCTTGCTGTCTGTTATTGTTATCAGTTTTATTCATAAATGTCTTTGTTGACATAAAATATCTAGGATTCTAAATCGGAGTATACATAACAGGAAGGGTGCAAATTAAGCATAAATAGGGCGTCGTAAATCTTCTTCCTTAAGTCTAAGTATACCTACCATATGGTAACCCGTAGCAATTCATAGAGCGTGCTACGACCAGACGCTACGCCATGCGCCAGTCCCGCAAGACATACTCGTAGGTACAAAAGATTTCAACGCGCACCGACTTTTTATTTTAATCAGTGTAGCGTAGGTACTTACTTAGTTTCTATAAGTATTTAATTGACGACCGATGTGGCGCGGTGGGGTTCGATTCCCGCCTCGGGACAAATGTGTATACGATCTACAGACATTTGTTCAGGGTGTTCTGGTCGTGTTCTATGCATAATAAAAAATATCTATGTAGGTATGTATTGTATTGTATTATGTATAACAGTTATCTAGTACCTACCCATAACACAAGCTCTGCTTAGCTTGGGGCTAGATAATGCTGTGTGAATTGTCCAGTATTATTTATTTATTTAAATTTATAACTTTTAGGATGATCACGTAGCCACGCCAAACCTTCTAACTGAACTTGGGAACGTTAATGTTGACGAACATGGAGTGCGGATGGAAGTTTTGACTAGTAAGAAAACTCTACCTTATAGCTTCCACAACAAGTTCTAATTTAGCTCTTCTAATCACAACTACTTTTCAGGCATCTACCCAGCACAAAGTCAAATTTTCCCCGAAAAACCGCAAAATTCAGACGACTCGAATCCATTTTATTTTGGAGTTGTGAACGAAGATATTTTAATTTTTTCGGGATCGTTTTGTCCCAGTTTTTAGTATGCTGTAGAATGTAGATGAAAGCCGTGCCTATGCCTGACTTCTATACCTTATATACCTACGTATAGCGAATGATAAACTACTGACCGATGAAGCATTTTGTTTTATTAAAAAGTTACTTTTAACAATGTTTATTTACACATCATTCCAAACAACGCACTGAATTTGAGGCTCAAACGATGTTTATCTGGCCTTTTTCTTTAATTTATTTTTATTTTTCCGTGCTACTTTTTTCAAGGGTTTTCCTTTCTTCACTGGGGGTTTTTTAGACGGTTCTTTCTTTGCACTTTTTACTGTTGGTTTCAAAGATGGTGATTTCCCTGATGGTTTACGCAATTTACTTTTTGTTTTTTTCTTTGGTTTGTTCTCCGGTGGCTTTTCTGGTTTTTTCTCAGTTGGTTTATAAGGTTTTATCTCCGGTGGTTTCTCTGGTTTTTGGTTAGTTCTGCGGACCTCGGCTTTGGTTGCTGGTTGTTTGGGTGGTGGTTTTGGTTTAACGAATCCACTTCTGTAGGTAAAGTGAAGATATTTAATTTTTTTTAAGCTAGACAAACTGTCATTTAGAAATTGACATCTTTGTTTTTCAAGTTGGCAGTATAAATTATCTCCCTAAACTGCACGTGGTACACCCTGCTTTAGGAAGAGCTACAAATACAGACTCTCTGCAAATAGAGGCTCTCTGGTGAAAATAATCTGAGTTATCAAAGTTAGTTAGTCAAAAAAGTCAAAGTTTGTTAGTTAGCATTTGTAGTTCTCCATCATTACTAGACACAGGCGGAATTGTGTCCAACCATGACACATAATAATATGACAGCCGTGTGGTGCCGGCTTAGAATTTGCACCACCCCAACAGTTCCCGTTGTGGGAATAAATCTACTAGGTACCGAACTGCGATCCGCATCGGGACTACAGGCATTATCCACTCTATGAACCTCCCAATACTTAATCCCATACCTCATAAATAACTTGCCAACCGAACTTAAAAATAAAATATCTGAAAAGAATATTAAACCCATACTAACTAAACATTATTTATCGTAACATAATTTATTTAAAATGTCGTGGTTCACTTAGTAGTAATTTCCGTAAAATTTATATTGCCATAAAAAGGAGCATCCTATAGCTAAGCTTAGGCGCAGCGTTGTCACTCATTGGTCGTTGGCTGCGCGTGATTGGCGGAGCGCTTGTGTGCTGCATGCCGCGACTTACAACAAAACTGTGACACCGCTGTGTTTGTGTGCGTAACTGTCTAGCTTACCGTGTTTACAAAATATTTTTAATGCTATTTTTAGAGAACCCTAGTGTCTAGTTAAACCTATCTTAGGATTTAAGATACTATGAACCAAAAATATGTAATCTTTCTTTCAATAAATAATATCTATCTATCTATCTATCTATGATAAAAGCCAATAAGGCGATTATCAGGGGGAGGCCTGCGTCCAGCAGTGGACCATTATAGGCTGTTGAGGTGAAGTGAGACACTTATTGCCATTAACAAATAATCATCATCATCATTATCAACATCATATTGTTGCAATTATTCTGTCATTAATTACTTTTTCATATAAATTGTTAGGGTCCCGTACCCAAAAGTTTAAAACAGGACCCTATTACTAAGCCTCCACTGTCTGTCCGTCTGTCAGCGGGCATATCATGAACTGTAAAAATAGACGTCATAAAGTAATGTATGCCTCACCCCCGGGAGCGCCTGAAAATGCCTACCCGATTTTTATAGTTTCGAGTTATGCGTTTTTTACGTTTTGTTTGGGATTTTTTGCCACATTCCATACAACATTTTTCAACCCCCTTTTGACGAAGTGTTATTGCCGCTATAACAATAAATAAAAGAATGTTATGTGATAGTTAAGGGGTTCTCACCTACATTTATTTTTGTCCATACCATGTACCTACCGATCACTAAAGTTAAGGCGATTCCCCGAGCCAAACTAGCGCTGCCACCTATTTTCAATGGGCAGTACCTATACGTTATACCTATTATAAACTTTTTTTAATGCCTCTGTTTTTTTTTTGGATAATTTAGGCAGAGATTACAGAGATGTGAAAACACATCCATACCGCAAGTACCTACTGCTTGAAAACTAAAGCTTTCTACACATATCGGTCCACCAGTGTGTGTAGTAATAGCTCAGCAAGGTATAGAAAGAGCTATGCTCGGAGTTTCTCTGAAGGGTTGAATTCGTAACAAATACATCCGACAGAGAACAAAAGGTATCGACATAGCTCTAAGAATTAGCAAGCTGAAGTGGCAAGGGCCGGCCATATCTCGCGAAGAACCGACAACCGCTGGGGTAAACGAGTTCTTGAGTGGAGACCACGAGTCGGCAAACGAAGTGTATAGTCCTATAAGCGAAAGACTGTAGGCAGATGCTGGATGTGTCAAGCTGAAGACAGGGCGCTATGGCGCTCATGAGGGGAGATCTTTACCTAATGTTATCTAATTCTGCACAGTAAAGTTTTTTGCAAAGCGTTTCATAATAACTGTGGTCAAATGTGAATAATTTATCTGCGAGTATGGCAATCGCGAACGAAGTCGCGTCGCAGGTACATTATATAGCTAGTTTAAACTTATAATAAAACTTTAACTGGTCCAATTCTGCACCTACATTGAAGATATTTAAAAAAAAATGCAGATGGTGAAGCCTAAACTATGTTTCTTTTTTGAAATTGTGTTTCGACTCCAGTATCGCCAATAGAGTGCTCACCATAAAATTTTCAAAATATCTTATAATGTAAGGTACAGAATTAGATATTACAGTTTTACTATAGTTTCAGTAGATTTTTACACGTCATTCCAAACATGGACTGAATTTATGGCTCAAACGATGGTTACCTGCCCTTTTTGATTATTTTCTTTTTATTTTTCCGTGCTACTTTTTTCAAGGGTTTTCCTTTCTTCACTGGAGGATTTTTAGGCGGTTCTCTCTTTGATCGTTTTACTGTTGGTTTCACAGGTGGTGGTTTCTCTGATTTTTTACCTGATTTCCATTCTGATGGTTTCTCTGTTTTTTTCTGCAATGGCTTTTCTGATTCTTTCACCGATGGTCTATTTAGTTTTATCTCCGGTACTTTATCTAGTTCTTCCTTAGTTCTGCGGGCCTTAGGGCTGGTTGCTGGCTGGTTGGACGTTGGTTTTGATGAAGCAGCGGGAACATCATCCCTCTCGAAGGATAGTTCGTCATATCCAAGCACCAATGGAGGTAAAATTACAAGACTCGCTTTTCTCTCCCTACATTCGCACTAAAAATTAACTTTCATATTAATTTTTTAGGACTAAGTGGAGCATTAGTTATAAGTGTTATAACTTAAGATGGACACTTTGTACGTATTTAATAAAAAGGTGCATAAGAAGGTATTTAAATGAAATCATACCTGAATAAAACCATATGCGAATACAATGAAAAATAATAACATGACGGCAAAGCGTGCAATAGGTTTTTTATCAGTAAGGAAAAGAATAAACTAAATCGATTAGTTTTTATTGTTGTGTTACATATAATAGCACGTAAGCATAACAATAGGTAGGTACCTACTATTGTAAAACTTGTAGGTAGAGCAACACACCTTTTTTCTAAGCAGGTACTTATACTGTAAGTAGGTATTTACTATGTATGTCTATTCTATATCTACCTGCTACTTATATTTACTACATAAAACATTTAAAGTCGCCCTGTGCTGTCTTATTTATCTACACTTCGTCTGGGGCCAATAATTGTTCTTCATCAGGAGTATTCACCTCATCTTCACCAGCAACAGGCGCTGCTGCCTCTAACTCCGGTAGCTGGACAGGTAGTCGTGCTATTTCCACACCATTATCTCGTAGCAGTGCCAGCAATGTTGCCAGTGAACTTGCAAGCTAAGGAAAAACATAAAAATATACATTCGTACCTAGTTTTGGTATTACCGCCATTTTGTACATCCGGTTTCCGGTCCCGGTAAATTTATTAAGTAGCCAGGTGTGGAGCGATCTCCCTACAATTAGGCAAAATCATTTTTTACCGCATAGATCTATTAGACGACTTTAATTTTTTTGTGGGGTTTGAATTTGGAATGTTAATTCGGGAGCAAATTAGAACTAGTATTTACAATCAAAACGATTTAGCTAACTGCAGACTGTTGCAAACAATCTACAGGTAGCTAAATTGATCCGTATAATGACATGGATCAGTGCAGCCAGTGTTAATAATACCTGCGCATCAGGGTTTTCTTGATTTTTAAGTAGCTCCGCTACTATTGCTGCACCTTGCAATGCATCGCCTAGTCGACCAGCTCGAGCGTGTCGTCCTGCTAAATTTAGCTGAATGTGGGGATCATTTGGAGCCAAATCAGCTGCTCGAACGTACGCTGCGTCCGTCCTGCTGTCACCAAGTCGTTCTAGAGTTATAGCAATTAGTAATACCTGAAAAAAATACGTCGGAATTCACCTAGGTACAGGTAAAGGTACATTAACATAAGACATAAATAAGTACCACCTATGGAAGACCATAAAATGGTTTAATAGGATTTTTTCTCACTGTTTGTGGCTGTGTTGGTTGCAGAGCTGCTGATGTAGCCAACCTACAAAATGCAGAAGCAGGTCTTCGAAATACGAGGAGCGCTAGCCCCAAGTTATGAGCTGCTCGAGCACTCAGAGGTGCTGACCAGACCGCTCGCTGGAGGCAGGTTAATGCCTGAAAATTGTGAATATAAACATGAGTAGTTGGTAGCTCATTTTATCTTGGAAGATTTATGCATTTCGCTTGAGGACGGTAAACACGTACGGCAATGTATTTTTTCTTCGCCATTAACGCCAATCCGAGATTACTGTGTGCAGCAACAGAAGTTGTATGAGCTGACAACGCTGCTTTCAGCCTCGCAAGAGCTGCATCCAGGTCTTTATGCTGCAGCATCATTGCAGCCAAAGCTAAAGCAGCAGGGTGCTGTGTTGGTTGCTGAGCTAGGGCTGCCCCGAGGAGTTGAAACGCACGACGTGGGTCCCCGGTTCGTAGACGTAGAGCTCCAGCTGCTGCTAGGGTATCTGCGCCACATGCGTGACTTCTGAAACATTCAGCCAAAAAAAGTTTGAAATTAAACTATTAGTGGCACAAAAAAGCAATTAATTAGATACAGTACAACTACTTACGACAAAGCGTGGTCATAAGCACACAGAGCTGCATGATTATCCCCAGAAGCTACTAGCTGTCTGGCCAACATAGCTCCTGCCCGCTCTGCTCCTCCAGCCTGTACTGCTGATCTAGCCCATTCTATAGCACGATTGAGGTCACCTAGGCTCCACGAACATTCCGCTAGACATAAATTATTCAATGTTATATTCCGTTCAATCTAGGTCGTTACTTTGCTTAATAGTTCTGTATGACTGTATTGTACAAGGAAATAAAGTTGCTTTAAGATTTTAAAGTTTTTATAGTAAATTAATAAATGAGCGAAACTTACATAAAGCGCAGTAAATTTCAGCATCTGGACACTTTGTTAATTTATCAGCTTCCAAATAAGCTTCTTGTGCCAACTGAAAACGTCCTTGACGAAATCTGAAATAGTTTGATTGGTATTCAAATAGGGAATAGGTAAGATACCTACCCAACTACTTTGTAATAGTTTGTACGTTTATAATTAATAAGTAGGTAGGCACTAGATTCATATCAGTAAGATCCACTTACAGGCATCTAGCAACTTGCTTTAGCGGCTCTGGATTTTGAGGCTGTAACCGTAAGCAGCTATGAAATCGCTCCAATGCTTCTTGGAACCTCCCAGCATCTGCTAGCACTGACCCCTAAAACATTAGGCAGAAATGTAGCTAGGTAAGATTACCTCTACCCCAACAGAAGAATTAATTTTTTTTGCCTAAGTACATACTTAAGCTAGCAAGCAGTATCAACTATCTATGAAGGTAAGTAACAACTTAATTAATTTTGCTTTAAAGGACAAAATACATCGTAGGGTAAAAGGCAAATGGACTCAAGCGCCATTTCGGGCGATATTGAGTTAATACATGTCGCCGCCGCCGGATCATAGAATTAGGCCGTTTGTAGACTGGCTAGGTCATTTACAAAACGGCGCCATCAGTTTTATGCCTAAGCTGATCGTTGAACAAACGCTGATACCAACGTTCAACAACATGGCCAAAGGTCACTTAGCCGTCTTGTCGAATGAAATGAAAAAAGTGTTCTCCACAAAGTTAAAGTAAAATACAAGAGAGTACAGATTAAATGATTGATATTATAACCTATTTAACCATAGCTAGCCATAGCTTCTGTGTAGAGGGGGACGGCCGCTTCGCAGTCGTTGGGATATTTCTAAATCAAACCTAACAAACTTATAGTCACTTTAAAACCTTCTGTGAAGAGGGCGATTGCTTGAATCAAGCTAGCGCTGCAGTGGCGAATTAGCAAACTACAATTTAAATGACCCGGAGGCCTGAAAGTTAGCTGTATTAATCGGGATAGCCATCATTCAGCCTATTCGTTGAATTTTGGATGTTCTACAATTGGCCTAGGCATTTAACGGAATGGCGCCGTTTGTAAACTGCCTAGGTAGCCGTTTTACTAACGGGCTGATACTACGATCTGGCGGTGACATACATATTCAGGAATCAGTGAAGTTTTCGGCTTGTTTTGAGCCGGGTTTCGCGTAAATCGGAGCAAATGTTTATCACTTAGTTAATTTTACCTTGATAAAGTGAGCGTATTTGTGTTTGTTGTTAGTCTGCCTTTGCAATTCATCTGCCAAATCTTGACAAAGTGCATGTTCTCCTCGAACGTAGCGAGCATGAAGTAACCAATTTCGTGAACCACGTCCGAATTCTGCGAATATAATATTACTCCAACTTTAAAATTAAATTTCAGCTTACAGTTCCTTAATCAAACAGTATTATTTACCATGCTCAAGCGGATTTACAATCCCAACAGAAGGATTACTCATTTCTTGCTTTTGCTCATTTTTCACAAACTAATTGTGTTTAAAACCGCTACCATGACAACCAAATTCATACTTAGTTATGGTGGGTAATTTACATACCGCAAGTGGCTACACAAATAGTTCGTTGAAAAATCTGAAACTTTCCAAAAATACTATAAACAAATCACAAAAATTATTCCAAGGGTTTTCTTACATAATATTATAATAAAAGAAAAACCTTTGATAAGTGGTTCAAATGGTGAAAGTTTAATCTCGTAAAACTTTCTAGAAATTTTTCAAACACGATCAGCTGTTTAACGTTTTTATGATTTATGAACGAAACAAAATGACAAATCAAAAATTGACAAGTGGTTACAGCGAAATGTGTTTATCAATACGTCGCGATTATTCATAAATTTATCAATTTCTACGCAATAAATGGTGCACTCAATATAAAAAATCAAAAATGGAGGGCATGGCGCGTCTTGCTCTTGTAGAACAAAGCGTGCGGGATGTTGATAAATTCAATATTATGTTATACGAACTTTTGCGACACATCAATGTTATTTTGGAGAACCCTCACGACTACCAGCTAAGAACTATCGATAGCAGCATTCTAAATGGTTATAAAAAACTAGACACGTTCTGTGAATACCTAAAATATGTAGGGTTTGAGTCGGTAAGTTCTTAAAAACATGATACATACGACCAACCAACCCCTCAACGTTTGACCTGTTAAAGCCTTATTAACAGTACAAGTACCAACCTACTGCACTTCTCCACATCTAAACAACCATAACAAAAAGAAGAAACAGACCACAAAGTCCCTAAACAAATTATTATTATAAAAAAGCTTTCTTAGTTCAATGTGAAATCATACATTTTGCAATAAGAGTAATAAGAATAAGAACAAAATGCTGTACAGGAAAACTTCAAAAAGAATAATGACTTAAACTGAAATACATATCTTCTAATAACTCTTCTTCTATCTTTCAGAAAGATGACACCTTTGTGTATCCTACTCAATCAACACTCAGCAACCTGAGGATGGCACAAGTAGTCATAGAGAGGAAGATCTCCATCTGCTGTGGGGTCATTGACCCAAACCAGATCGCTGCTCAAACAAGCGAGACCTCTAGTGTGAAGATACAAATTCAGCTGGCCAATGTTTTGGTAAGATTAATAAATAACTTGCGAACGGCCTGTGTTGGCTACGTATGGTATGTAATTGGGTTCACTGCAGCAGAGATGTTAATATTAATAAAAGGGTGTCCATTGATTACACGAGGTGTTTAGGGGAGAGAGAGGGGGTTGAGTCAAATTTAACGACATTTCACCAAGGGGAGAGGAGGGGTTGAAAGATCCCCAAAATCACCATGATTCATGGATGCCCCCTAAGTTTTTACTGCCCCACTGTTAAATAATATCGGTCTTTTCCTCTCCCACTCCCTGTGATTCAACATGGTATTATTCCACAAGATGAGTGCACTAAAATGAATACAGTGTACTTCAATGACTTTTTTTGTATGTTACTTTTTTGATTACTCACTCAACAACACATTGACCCCCAAAAACTCAAATGCTTGGATATGAGCATGTCTCAATTGAAAATGTTTTGACAGATTTTCATGGAAAGCTGTTAAAAAATCGAGGTCTGAGGCAAAGTTAAATCTGAGTCGTGTTTGAGTGATCGGGATCAGTAATACTAAATTTTATAAATATTAATATCTATCTATGTAATGTATTGTATTAGTATATGTATTGTATTAGTTATCTAGTGCCCATAACACAAGCCCTGCTTAATTTAGGGGTAGATGATGCTGTGTGAATTGTCCAATATTATTTGTTTATTTATAAGTGTGCAGAAAGTGCAGACCACGGTCCCTATTCAAGTTTGCTCTCACATATGTTTATCCCACTTCAGACCACATCCAACCGTTTCCTGCTAAAGATACAAGATCTATTCAACAACATGCTAATATACGAAGACCCGGAGCTTTTGGCCCAGGCAAGAGAACATATTCCATTGGTTACTCTGCAGATCAAAGCCTTGGACAGGATGAGAGAGCAACAGAGGAAGATTAAATCAGGTATGTATGTTGTTTTTGTAATCTTACCCCAAAATACTCAAAGTTAAGCAGTTTCAAGTGACAAATTTTTGACAGATTTTCATAGAATACCTTCTGTCAAAAAATCGCAAACAGAGACATACTGTAAGCTGAGCGTCCACTGGATCGGAATCGTTTGTAGCGGACGCGGTAGGGTTTGATCACTAGAATTTCTTGTTCTTATTATCCCGGGAATCCCCTGCTCTGAATTTCTCGGGAATCCCCGAAATTTTTGGCTGATTATTGAATCGGAAAATCGTCCATTTCTTACATCAATTATAAATAACTTTAACTACAAACTGGTTTGATCATTCATTCATTATTGTTTTCCTCTTACACTCCATTGCAGAAATTGCCAACCGCAACACGCAACTTTGGTTTTTGTAGAGGAACTACGCCACTTACAAAGATGTCACGACTTATTATTTATTCGTACCTAGGATGTCACGTTTGAAAAGTTTTGGCAATTAAATTTAAGCTTTTAGCGCGGGTTAACAACACTGCCAAAACTTACTAAACTTCATTATCCTTTAGCAATTGCAAAAAACAAATTGCTAGGTAATTGTATATTTTTTTGCAATAAGTGGCAAAAGTAAGAGGCATCATACTCATGGTATCTCAGTTTTGAGTAGGTAAAAGTAGTTCATCTATCCATCGAGATCGAGATTCATCTATCCATCTATCCAAATTTTCGTATGTAAGTTCTTCCCGCCAAAAATACTGAACAGATTGAGCTGAAATTGCATAGCTCTAAAACTGGAATCAAACAGTCTACCTCTTATCCCATAAATCAGTTCCCATGGAACAGAAAAATCTTTAAAACGTTTCCAAAAAACAACGCGTGCGAAGCAGCGGGCAGGAACTAGTCCTTTCATAATAAACCTTCATCCTACAGGTGAAACCAAAGACCAGGACCTGCCGTTTGACATATCTCTCCTAATGGAGCTGATGGGCTGGTTCAAGTACCAGTTCTTTAAGTGGGTGGACGCACCGTACTGTCAGTGCGGGGGGGAATCGGTGCCTGCAGGGGGTGCGATGCAGAAGATGAGGGGGGAGATGTGTCGAGTTGAGGTGAGATTTAAGGTTGTCGCAGATCAGAGGCACACCGCTACCGCACAGTTAAAAAAAATGTATTCGATTATGCGTTTTTACTCGTGAAACTTCAAACTAGTTATAAATAAGAAGGTAGTTTAGACAAGTTTCGAGTAGGTAATTTGAAAAAATGACTAATGTTTTCATTTTATTTGTGCGGTTCTCATCACTTTTTGTGTGAGAAAGAAAACAGTTTTTTATTTACTGCGGAACCCTAAAAATAATTATTTTCAATTGAATTCAATTCATAAATATAGGTTATATTCCAAATTTTACTTTTGTGAACCTGCTGCAGGACCTTATCATTTAAATTATGATCTGTCAGTCAGTCGGTCGGTCAGGCAGCGAGTGATAACGAAATTTATTAGAAACTAGTTATTATAGGAGTCGGTAAACTACGTTAGTAAGAGTACCTAAAACAATTTTAAGACCCTAGGTTTTATTTGTAACAAAGATATCGATAGCTGAAAAGTGCCAACAAAAAGCACAAAAAAAACGTTCGCTACTAAACTAACTACTCGACGACGGTGCAGACCCACTAACGATGCCGCTGAAATAAGCACAATTAAAGATAGCTTGAATAAATTGCACGTAGAATTACTTAGATGAACTAATATTTTACTATAAAAACTATAGTAGTTTGACGAATTCATTACGGATGTAAGCGGGTTAACTACGAACCTTATTTGTGTTGGAATAACCAACGTTTCATCCCTTAACGAGGATAAGACAACAGAAATAAGGTTCGTAGCTAACCCGCTTACATCCGTAGTGAACTAGGTAATATTGTTTAAGATGTAAAATAGGGCAACGAATTCTCTTTCGCGCTGATTACGAGCTGAGTTCAAAAATCACCGAGGTCTCCATGTTGGAACACGAAATTTCTCTGGCAGAGATATCTGCTTGAACTTAACTTATTATTGGCGCATAATGCGTTGTTGTCGTCTTACATTTTGCATTAAGTTTTTACTTAGAAATTCTAATTCTAATCAAAGATAATGTATTGTTATGTTACCCAGCTATACAAATGCAAAGACTGCGGCTCCTGGGTAACCTTCCCTCGCTTCAACAACCCTCGAACGCTGCTACAGTGGCGCCGCGGCCGCTGCGGCGAGTGGGCGAACTGTTTCACTCTGATGTGCCGGGCGCTGGGCTATGACGTCAGATATGTGTATGACGTCACCGATCACGTGTGGTGCGAGGTAACTATATGTAAACATGAAGGTTAATAGCTGTATAAAGATTTCTACAGTGGCGCTACGGCCGCTGCGGGGATTTCACTCTGATGTGCCAGGCGCTGGGCTATGTATGACGTTACCGATCACGTGTGGTTCGAGGTAACCGAGGTCGAGGTCCAAAGATAATTTGGTCGGTATACTCAAAATCCACAAGGTGTGAATTATGTAGGTAGGAGTTTTTTTTTAAATAAATTTTCTATTCGGGTGTCGTAAAACAAAACTAACCTAATTTTTTTTTATTTATTTTTTTTTATTTGACACCACTAAAATGTTGCTGTCCCTTTCTTATCGATGAAATAAAAAGAAAGACATTATTTTTAGAGATAAATTTGCTGTCGACACTTGAATTGACACCATTGTTTCTTAAAGTACTACATATTTCACACACATTTAAGGACGAAAATATTTAGTAACAATTCCGCGAAAAAAACAACATCATCATCGTGGCAACATCTCTGGTGGGACTCTGCCGTTTATGGTTTGTTAAAAAAACACAAGACTCAAAAGAAAAACTACTTTGCCATTTATATGATTATATTTATCTCAGGTATTCGACTACGACTCAAACACATGGCTTCACTGCGATCCTTGCGAGAGCAAACTGAACGCTCCTCTGATATACTCTAGCGGATGGGGCAAGAAATTATCCTACGTGATAGCGGTGTCACGGGACGACTTGCAAGATGTCACGTGGCGGTATACTACACACCATGCAGAGGTAAATAGTAGGCTACTATCCTAAATCAAATTGTCTATCAGTTAGATTATCGGAAGATATTGGACACGGAATTTTTCTTTTATAAATTAAATAAAACGTGATGAAAAATGATATAGCTAGTTAAAGTTCCGCGTAACGTCACGCCGTGCGACACTTTTAAACACGTCGTGGTGTGAAAAAAATTACAAAGATAAACCGCGTCAAAGTCTGGGAGTGGCTCGAGCTCGTGGCCGCCCCCAGACTTTGACGCGGTTAATATTTTTTTTTTTTGTTTGATTAACTAAAAAAAATATCTGTCCAATATCTTCTAATAATCCAACAGACGAACTAAAAGGAAAAAAAAATTGACTACCCTATAGTCTACTTCAATATACTACCCTATATTCTATTTAGTTATACCGTAACGGGTGGGACTTTCTTATACTCTAACGGGTTACCTAACTCAACAAGACTAAACACGTGGCTTCACTGCTATCCGTGCGAGAGTACCTAAACTGAACCTGCCTCTCAATCCTCTCATATACTATAAGGGATGTGGCAAGAAACCAGCTTTTTGCCACATCCATATCACGGGACGACTTACAAGACGTCACACTACACAACATGCAGATAAATTATAGTCAACTTTGTTTATAGTCAATATACCTTAGTTTGACAACAATCTCCCCTGATGGAAAGTGACGACTTTATTCAAACATAACGGATGGGACTGTCTTATAGGTATCTACAGAAACGAATTTATTTGGCTCGACACGCACTTGGCCGGTTCACATTTTATTTATTTTAGATTTTTTTGTTTGAAAGGTGTGTGAAGTGGTTTTGTACTCTAACGGGTTAACGGGTAAACTAAACAAGACATTTTTACGTAAATGACCCTACTTAGGACCTCCCGTTATAGGTGCTGAAACGCAGAAAAGAATGTTCAGAACAAGAGCTAATAGAGTGCATAGTGTCGCTCCGGTACCACCGCCAGCGGCAAGGCTCGGAGGCGCGCCGACAGTACCTCGCCAAGCGGACTGCACAGGAGCTGGTGAATTTGATGGTGGAGAGGTAAGAGCTTATAGAGCGCATAGTGTCGCTCCGGCACCACCGCTAGCGACAAGGCTCGGAGGCGACAGTACCCCGCCAAGCAGACTGCACAGGAGCTGGTGCATCTGATGGTGATTAGGTAATGACATACCATACCTACTACAGAGACAACGTCGATATTAGCATCATTATAGCCTGGCCACACGCTCCATCTTGCCTGCGCAGTGCCTCTCCACGAATTACACAAGCCGCGCTTCGAACACAAGCCAGATAGCTTCACTACGGACTTCAAAGAAGATCTGCTAGACGACAAAATAATGGTCAGACTAGATTTATAAACTTCGTCATGACGACATAGACATTTTCATGTGTTGCCAATAAAGTGTTTATTGATTCCAGAAAACCGGAAGATTTCGAGTCTCACGGCCGGATATCCGGTGCGCAGACGTGGCGAGAGGCCAGAGGCGAGGTGGGCACCAGAGTGCCTTACACCTTCCAGTTCAAGCAGAAAGGACTTTACAATATCAGGTAGGTAGAGTTTCTTTCATCTATGGACTTTTCTGTGGCGATACCATTGTCATAGAAAACCTATTGGTTAGTAGAATTGGGTCTTTGGTTTCTCGAACACTGATTAGTTTAGCTAACCTTACACCTTACATTGAGCTGAATTTTTGCACAGGTGTAGCTAGGTAAAACTGGAATCAAACATAGGCTACTTTATATCCCATATAGTTTAAATATTATACATATGATAAGATAAGATAAAGATCATTTATTGTCAATAGGCACACAAATAATAATTATACAAATGATACATAAATTAGATGTGTAAGCTATGACTTGTCAAGAAAAATACAATTTTGCTGTAGAGGGGCCATAGTCGAGAGATAAATTAAAAATAATATAATAATATGGTCCTTGGAAACCCTAGGTCCTTGGGGTCCTGGGGCACTTGGAATACACAAAGATCTAGCAAAACTCCTAATAGAGTCCACAGGTGATCGGAATGCTGGCTTTTATTTCGGTCAACGAATTAGCATTGCCATTCAACGTGGCAATGCTGCCAGCATTCTGGGCACTTTGCCTTCTGGTGACGGCTTAGATTTTTAGAAAATAGATTTAAGTGTAAATATTAGTTGTAATTATTATTGTATTTTCTTTAGTAATAAAATGTTACTATTAAGTTAAACTAAGTTTAAGTTATATAATCATGTTTTAAATTAAATTAGACAACCAAGAAGCGTGCAAGTCAATATGGTCCTTAAATAATATAAGAATCTAAGGTAGGTGACTTTACAATGGTGTCAGGTAACTTCGTGGGGAAATTAATGTCTAGGTGACTGTAGTCGTTTTCTAAAAACTCTTTAAGGCGAATTGTAAGGGTAAAAGACGAAAACGACGTCTTTTTGGGCAATGTTTCTGACGAAAATATAGATCGTGAACGTTTGAAATTTATATATCCGATAACACATATCTTAAAGTATCTAGTGCCGGTTCCAAATGCTTGCCGGTAGTTATAGTTAGCACTCAGAACAAGGTTGAAGTAACAATATCTTCAGATTAATGAGCACACTTTTTGACGGTGTGTCTTATTCGTTTACTACCAAACTAAGTATAGTTATTTCTATAGCTCGTACGCTTCTATTGCCGGTCCATTTGTTTTCAAATGAAGTCAAAATAAGGAGTTTTAACGTAAAAACTATTTGCGCCTATTAAAACATCACTCTCCCACAAACGTTTGCTCGCAAAATATGATCAGGCAATGTTGTAGTACTAACAACTGACGAGGGAGGGCGCGGGCTCGCGGGCGACACGGGGCGCGCGGCGCGCGCTATTAGAAAACGCGACGTTGCAAGCTGTCTACCTACCGGTGCGGTGGCCGCGGCGGCCGTACATACCGCCGGCTCGCACTATGAGCGACGTTGCCAGATCTTGCTTTAGTACCAGTATGTGTATTGTATGATCGCGCGCGTGAGTCTCACTCAAGCAGTTTCTAAAAGTACATTTCATTTTCCAAAATTCTGTGTTGTTGTTTGTATCGAGTATTTATTCTGGAGTTGTGTTTTAGTCTATAAGTATATTATGGGAAATAAACCTGGACAGAAACGTCGAGTTCCATCGAAGTGGTTGCGAAAATGTAGATCACGGCATGCAAATGCTTTAAAAGCACAAGTTCGGCAAATGGGTGATGCTGTTGAGTAAGTAACCTATCTTGTACTATGCTATACCTGTAATAAATACCTAATTGTTTAGTCTTCATAATCAAGTTGTCAGGCATAATCTAATATCGATGCATCGATGCATGGAGTAGAGTAGTGCCGTTACAGAGGCTTTTGTAAATTCCTTTTATTCCTTTACTACTTAGGTAGGTTGGTACCTAGCCAATACTGTGTAGTACCTAACTCTTGATTTTTACTCATTCAAATAACGATTTTCGCATCCCAATTAACCCTCATTTTTAGGGGTCCGCACCCAAAGGGTAAAACGTGACCCTATTACTAAGACTCCGCTGTCCGTCTGTCACCAGGGTGTATCTCATGAACCGTGATAGTTAGACAATTGAAATTTTCACAGACTCTGTCTTTCAGTATTTCTGTTGCCGCTATAAAAACAAATACTAAAAAACAGAATAAAATATATATTTAAGGGGGCTCCCATACAAAAATCGTAATTTTTTTGCTCGTTGTTATAGATAACAGTAACCAAGTGCGAGTCAGACTCGCGCACGAAGGGTTTCGCCTACTTCTACTTACTGTTTTTTTCGCGCAAAGCACTACTATGTCCCTTAGAGAATGTTTTTTCTTGCAGGCCAATAAATATATTTATTTCTTTATTTTTCAGTAAAAGAAGATAAAGGGTTCCGGTAAATTACTTCTTTCCAGATCAACTTACCACGTCATAAGTACCAACCTCTTACCTAGCGCTGAAAACAAAGATGAATAAAAATAAAAACGCCAAGTGCGACTGGCACTCGCGCAACGAGGGTTCCGTAACTAAACATCATATTAATTATATAAATAAAAGAACTTGATTCTTGCCCAATATCATGATTCTAGCCCTATAGGTTTTGGTCCATGGCGAGGCTTACCAAGGCTTACTACAAAATATCAGATAATTTAGAAGATAAAAAAGCTTCGGACGGGTTTTGCTCCAACTCGAAAAATAACAACTAACTGGCTAAAGGTTTCTTAGTCGCTTCTTTACTTTAGTCTTCATACCGAAGCGACAGAAATCAAAAGTACCACTTTATTTCCGTGTCAGCGTTTTAATTTAAGAAGTTGACCTTTTCTAAGTGTACATTTTTGTATTTATGGAAATAAAGAATTTTTGATTTTGAATTTCTGTGGTATTGTAGCTCCCAAACGTATGGAACGGTCTCAATTAAATCTGGTATAATAAAGTGGTACTTTTTTTATTTTAAGAATTTTACCTTTTCTTGGTGTACATTTTTGTATTAATGGAAATAAAGAATTTTTGATTTTGATTCTTTTGTTGGTGGTTATAATTATGATAAATAAATAAATGATGTGAATTTTAACACGTTTCTGAGAAAAGAGGGTTGACAGACGGACAACAAAGTGATTCTATACGGGTTCCTTTTTTTCTTTTGAGTTACGGAGCCCTAAAAATGACAAGATAGTGATTTTATATTTTCATGCAGAGTGTATTCATCAATATTAATAAAAACTTAACTAGTATAGGCTGATGATGATGATAAATAAAAACTTAAAAAAAAATTGTTTCATAAAATTCGTTTTACTAAAATACTGTTACACCTATGCAGTTTACAGATAAAAACGTAGATATTTTGTTTAGTAATGTTTTAATCCTAAGCCTAACCATTCTCTACACATATAATATTTTGATACAATTACTCCTTTGAACTGTTTCTCTCAAGGATCTCTCTGTTCGCCATTACTCTATGATACGTACTACACTTGTGCGCGCCATCTAACGGCAGTGGAGCGTATTATTTGGATAGGGTATATCGACTAAGGTTCCAGGACCGCGCGCGCTCGGTTTTTTGAATCGAAAACATGCACTCCTTGCTGCATAGATGGCGCGGGGGTGTCCCGCTCGGCTGCCAAATGCGCAAGGTCATTTGCCTTACTATTCGTCTTAATGCTATATAGCGTTTTAATATATATAATAAATAATATATATAACATATAAACTATATGGGATATATTCCCCTTTAGTTCCCATGGGATAAAATAATTTTCCAAAACGAGTTATCTATTAATTTACAGCTATGTTTTCCTATCCTGTCTGTTTTATGTCATTGTGAACCTATATTGTACCAAACATCAAAATATCAAACATCAAAGTGCTTTATTTCCTTTAGACCTTACAGGACTCTTGGACACGTCACAAAATTCAAATTACATATTTAAAACTAGGAAATAAAGTGATAACTTAGATTTTTTGTTCACTTCAATCTTTGAAGGTAAAGTAAAGAAGCGAACAAGAAACCTTTACCTTGTTAGAATGTTAGTTTTGCGAGTTGGAGCAAAAGTCGTTCCAAGATTTTTTACGTCTAGATAATCTGATATTTTGTAGTAAGCCTTTTTACTTGCCTTTCCAAGTGGTTCCTTGTGGTCCTACGGCGAATAAATATGTTTGTATACGAGTATGTTTTTAAAACACTGTTTTAACCGGATTGATCGCGTATATTTTATATTTTGTTTATAACCTGACGTTTCGGAGGCTTTTCAGCTTCCATGGTCACAGGCAGACTAGTAAAGAGAGTATGTTTTTGTTACAGCTACAACTGCGCGCACGACAAATACAGGATACACCACATCGGGTCAAAAAACGAGCCTTCAGTATTCGCAACATGGGCGAGTGGCACTCTTGAAGTCGCACGAATGTTTAGGAAGGTGGAACATGACTGGAAACAAACTTATCTAGCTAGAGAAGGTAATTAACTGATTTAGTGTACACGACAGATCAAACGAGCCTGCATTATTTAATAATTGAAAAGTAGATATTTTAAGACAATCGCAAAATTTCTATCTAAACGTGACGTCACCGTTCACAGTTTTGTCATGAAGGGATATATTTTTTGAAAGAAAGAAAAAAATAAAATTATGTATAGACACAAACAATAAACAATAGTTTTTACCATTTATTTGTTTCTTATTTTACTTTGATTGAAAAATCAACAGCCTAGGCATTCTACAAAGGGGCTGATCCTACGATCCGGCGCGGCGGCGACATACCTACACACTGCTATTACGTCACCCGTTTCTTTACGAATTTGCCTGACGTTCTATCGTGCCTCAAATTCCGATTTAAAATCCCAGATATTTTATGTCAACAAAGACATTTATGAAAGAAAAATTAACAAAAACTGATAACAATAACAGAAAAAAAACAACAAGGGGTACACTAAAAACTAAAATAAAAACATCAAAATATATTACGCACATATGTGCAGCGAAAAATGTTTAAATTAGAATTCGAAAACGTACGAAAGATATGATGAATAAAAGCTTTTAAAAACAAAAATTGTTTCTAGCTTCTGTGCTTTGCTTCGATGACTCCAATGTCGTTAAAGATTTTCCACTAGTATTCCTTGGGCTTTGTAACCTCTTTGTAAACAAAAAAATATCCAGATTATTGAATCGGAGAATCCTATGCACCGTCGTCAGCTGACACCCTGATTGCGTCATCTACACGTCGTCGCCGAAATCATAGAAAAACGTGTCATTAGTTAGTGTGTATATTGTATGTATGTGTCTAGCGTTTTGGGCACGCTTCCGACTGGTATTGATATGGATCAGTTGAGCTACCTGTAGATTGTTTGCAACAGTCTGCAGTTAGCTCAATTGTTTCAATACTACTTGATAATACTAGTTTTAATTTAATTCTATTATTTGATTGTAATTTTCTATGTATGTTAGTTTTTAAGGTATATATCACTATGGACTGTAGTTTTAGTTAAATTAGATCTGTAACTTTTTTATGGTCTGAATTAAATGATTATTATTATTATTATGTAGATATGTCTACTCTAAAATTTTCATATCATTTCAGAGGGCGCGACAACCGGCGAGATTGCGTGGAAATTCAGCGCTTCAAGCGGCCTCTCTTGCAAACAACTCAGCATAAAAGCGAACAGCGCTGTTTACGAAGATGCGAAGGTTGATTGGACCCTTGCCTTCGATGGGGAAGAACCAGTGTTTACATATATTGGAGGTGAGATATGAATTAATATGCCAAGCTATCCGACGTTTCTACATTTCGTTGCGTAGGTTGCGGGGCGGTGCTCAGTCTGTTTCTGGCTTCAGTGATTAAAGCGCCCATTGTAATCATAAACCTTTTCCCTTCCAGAAACAACGCTAGACCTGAACCGCACTTTCCAATCAGTAATCGTACGCTGCGTACTAAGCGGAGGATTGGGCGCACTATCCTGGCAACACGCACAGTTGTTCCGCCAGCCGCTGGACTCAGAGAAACCCGCCTTCATAGTCACAGTGCTCGTTGAGTGAAGTCACTAGCACATTCAACACCGTCACAGTACGCTGCGTACTAAGGGGAGGTTCGGGCGCACTATCCTGGCAACACGCGCAGTTGTTCCGCCAGCCGCTGGACATAGATAAACCCGCCTTCATAGTCACAGTGCTCGTTGAGTGACGTCACTAGCACATTCAACACCGTCACAGTACGCTGCGTACTAAGGGGAGGATCAGGCGCACTTTCCTGGCAACATAGCAAAACGACGCACGCTCACGTCAGTCCATCATTCTTCCTTACCGCTAAAAGACGTCCAGTGGTCATAGGCCTCTCCCAAAGATCGCAACAATGACGGCTACGTGGTTAGGTACACTGTGTGAAGCCTGTCGCAAATCAGAGGCGTACTGCTACCACGCAGAACAAAATGCGCATTCAAATATGGACTTTAACTAGTAACGTTTAGATGCATTTTGTAATGACGGCATCAGATGACAAACAGTTCGTATACCACTCGTTTAAAGCTTGTGGGAAGCCATTTTGTCACTGTAAAATGAAGGTAATAATAACGAGTTGAAGTCCATATTCGAATACACAGTTTTGTGCTGAGTGGTATTGGATTGTGCGCAGTTTTAGACTCAATTCACACTGTAATGGCAGCGGCGCCACGTGGCGAGATATTTAAGCGATACTAGTCTTTTATGTGTGTTAGTAAAGTTTACAATTATTTGACACTGAAAGTGCTCGCCGCGCCACTGTCGGTCGCTTCCATCACGGTGTCAATTGCGCCCACTAAGATCAAGAAAAATCAAGCGTATTGTAAGATTGACATTGACATTTTCTTATTTGACATTTTCTTTCCTATTATAGTTTAACTTCTCTTTCTTATACTATAAAGAATTTCTATAAGCGTAAGAGTAATACATCCAAAAATCTTTTAATCCACACTATTCTAAAATCGAATGTGTTGCGTTACTATTTGCTAGTCTGTATAATAATTTTATGATGATAAAATCATTCCAATTTATGCAATACTAGACATTTAATATTTAGTAAAAGTGTACACTGTACAGTCAGCATCAAAAATTAAGGGCAGTGGCGATTGTAAGCTCAAAATTCCCTGTCGCTCATGCCCCACCAACCACTGTAATTGGGGACTGCCTCGAGGCTTCACAGTGTCTAAGGCCAATTCTAATGAACCTCTAGACCCGTTTGGAACCAAATTGGGGTCTTTTTTCGACTATGGTAGATCCTGATCGGGGCTTATGCGAGTCTACCGTGTACGTTCTTAAAAACAAATCTAGCCCTGATCAGGCTCCAAACGAGTGGAGTTAATATGTCTTTGGTTTTGATATCACTATCGATAGGTAGTTGAATGAGAATATTTCTATAAAAAAAAAACGAATACTTACTGCAATATTTCGAGTGGACTGAATAGGTGGTGGTACGGTTGAAAATTGAATGGCATAGTCATACTTATTTTGATATGACATCCTCTCCGCGAAATATCCCCTCCTATCCAGTTCTGATGTATAAATAGGTGTTTTTATTTTGTGGAAAACGCCTCACTGTGATATTTCTCGTATTTGTCAATATTCACCTGTAGAAAGCAAAAAACTATTATTATCGTTTAGGCTATCTAGATAGAAGATAACGAGAACTGCCCTATATCAATTTGATGCGGACTGTACCATGTATTTAGTGTAATATATTCATGTATTGTTACGGCTAAGGCTAAAAGAGCCTCGCTTATAGCTTAGAGCCAAGCGGCTGTTAACAGCCGTATTGCATACTATAGAAGTGGCCATTCTGCGAGCGACGACCACAGCCTCGCTAGAAGCCTGGTTAGTCACCAAGCGAGTCGCTGCGCGAACCTTGCACGTGACCACGTTGTGTATCTTGTACACAAACGTAGCTTCTAGCTAAGCTCTATCGCACACGGCGTATTTTATACGCGCATACGACGCGCGTTTTTGATGAGCGCGTCCTCTACGCGTTTTCAACAATTTTCAGCAGATTTTACACGTTTGTATCGATACAAAAGCAAATGAAACGCGTGTTTTTATAGATACGTCAAGAAAGCGGAGAAAGGTGCGTAAACGGCACGCCGCGCTGCTCCCACCTTTTTACACGGATTTCTGCGCGATACATCGCTTCAAACCCGCGTTGTATCGATCTATCAACGCGTTTGTAGCGATACAAACGATAGGATCGTGTCCAAAGGTAACAACAGCACTTCGATCTTGCGTCCTAATTGCGTTCTTCGCGCGTCGTCTGCGCGCTTAAAATACGGTGTGTGCAAAGCATATATAGTGTGGCATTAGCCTTATACTATTCGACATTCGAGCTGAAGTTAAAAACGAAGTACAGAGGCCTTATTAATATGTGCCTCATAGAATAATATAGCTTGAATTTAAAATGGTTAAGTGGCTTTTGTAAATTACTTTGTGATATTGTAATAAAGAAACCTATAGATTTTTACACTTTTTCAATGTTATACATAGTTATAGTAGGTTATAGTTTTGGCAATCAAATAAACTAATGAAATGGTTTTGTAAGTTTTATTTCATTTAGGGCCGATGGTTTATCCGTCGACAACTTTTATTTGAGAAATTATTTTGCGATTTGAATAAAACATGTCAGTTAAATATTTTTTTTTATTCATAATCAAAACACTCGGTATTAAACTAATAGATCGTCACTGGAAGCTTTTATAATGAGAGAGCACATCCGTTTCAGTCGAATTTGACTACTTTTTAGCAGTTTGTTTGCAAGTAAATCCGGTGAAAGTGGCGACACCTAGCGGCCGCGCGCCAATTTTAGTTTACGCTAAATGGGCAGTGCCATATTTTATCATTGGCTCCGTTTCACCAGGCAGAATGAGGGGTTTTCGATTTGCATTAAAAAAAAAACTAGTTCTTACTAACTCGATAGATGGCAGTGCGTGAACTGGTGACTAGGGTATGTCTATGTCAAATGAAGGGAAAACGGCACGATGGTTGAGACAGAGAAACATTCATTCTATCTGATTTCTTGAAATATTTTTTTCATTCAAATAAGTTGATTTACAGACTTACGTAACTAGTAACACAACTGACTCTATTCAAAGTTACCTAGAAAACTTATTAATTTCTTCTCAGGCTACAAGCATATTTTTATATCTCTCTTGTGTGAATGAGCTGGGTATATCCACTACCTCTAGTGCCTTGTTCCTCTAAGCGATCGACCGATTATCATTTTGACGTTTTCTTTCATTTGACATTCAACATACCATAGTAACCAGTTGAAGCCCTGCCATCTATCGAGATACATGGAACTAATTTTTTTCTTTTTAAAAATGCAAAACGAAAACCGCTCATTAAAAGTAAAGCTTCCAGTGAGGTAAGTATTTTAATATGCGTTTTATTTCAGGTAAAACGCTTCTATTAAACTACTAGACCGTCACTGGAAGCTTTTATAATGATATCTGTTTGTTTTCGCCTGTTGTCGCCACTTATATGGTTTGAGGGAATAGCGCCAATGTGATGTATCAAACAACAGAATGTCTAATAAGTTTTTAGAAAAAACACTTATGTTCTCTTAAGTATTGTTGAACAAGTGACACTTGTATTTGTAAAGAAGAATCACACTTCAACATTATAGAAATATCTAGCTTTAATCAGCTTAAATAGACGTCAAATTCGACGGAAACGGATGTGCTCTCTCATTATAAAAGCCTCGAGTGAGGTATTTTAATATGCGTTTTATTTCAGGTTAAACGCTTCTATTAGGTACTTCAATTCCTCAAGTTTATCTATAACGATTGAAAAATCAGGCTTTTTGTTCACAAATACATATAATAAGAAAATGCTATCTCTACAAACAAAAGGGTTTACGTTAAATTGAGATTGCTTAGTCACATTACAAGCCCAATAAAAATCACAGTTTAAAACATGTTTAAAAGTTATTATTCTAAGAAATGAACTCTAATGCTAACTTTAAAAAACAGTATTCATTTTTTTTCCAGTAGTTAAGTACAATTCTACAAGTAACTTTAAATTAGTACCTACCATACGCCAGCCAAATTCAATGTGAAATACTTGTGAACAAATCGTCTAAACTTAAACTAAAATTAACTTTGTTTCCGAGTATTTCAATACGCAATACAATGTAAATTGGGTATTGAAATACTTGTCGATTTGTGGTCTTCTATCAACTAAAATTGCTAACAATTATAATAATACCTGAAACTAGACGCCAAGCTTATATTTTAGTTTATTTGTAGTGGTTTCTTTCTAGACCATTTCACATAGAATTAGGCTGGGGTATAGTTAAAATCGGCAGTATTGCAAAATCTATCAAACTATGACATATAAAATTAAATCGATTATTTGATTAATTAATCTGGTCCACTAGGTGATCCCTCATCGGCAATCATACAAAATATACTACGTGCAACTTCATACGAAAAGTATATACGTGCCTCCAACGAAGACAAACCGATTATGACAAAACTGTCATAATCACGACGCATGATTGGTGATCGCAGAAGAGTTAATATATAGAAACACCAACGTTTTCATCCCTTAACGAGGGACTTCTTCAAGGTGAGTGCGGTTCTAGACGCGCGCGTTCCGTGTCTCTCCGAGCACTGCGCGCTATCGCTCACCCTGAAGAAGTCCCTCGTTAAGGGATGAAACGTTGGTGTTTCTTCCAACACAAATAAGGTTCGTAGTTAACCCGCTTACATCCGTAATGAATTCGTCAAACTACGATAGTTTTTATAGTAAAATACAGAAAAAGGAGGCCGCTGTCCTTACTCTAGCTTGGGGATCTGGTACGGACATTTGCGCGAAGGACATTTTGCCATGTCCATTCGCGAAAACGTCCACTCGCGCAATCGTCTTTCGCGCAAGTATCCTGATACCCTAGCTGAATAATGAATTGAATCCAATGAGGTTACTTGTGTGCCTTATCTTATCGTACAAATTGTTCTGGTTTTTGTAGAAACAGTAAAATACATAATACAGTTATTTACATCGAGACGGATTGCAAGAGATCACAGATCCAGGAAGTTAGACCAGAATCTAACGATATTGTGATGAAAATACTATTAGTAGGTAATACTAATTAATTGAGGCTGCTCGTCGCGGAATGGCGCAAGTTTTTTTTTTGTGTAAAATTTTTCTGCGCTCCACAAGCAATAAAACTAGCGAAAAAGCAATTTGCCGCAAATCGTAAACCATTTTCTATGTACAGTGCGCGTCAGAATTAAGTATCCCCCTTGTCTACAAAATATTTTCTAACTTCTATTCGCTTGTGACTAATTTTCAAAGCAAAAACTTATCAAGCCGCTAGGGATCGAACCACCCACCCTTTATATGGAGACTCGAATTCTCGGCATTAGATCAACTGAGCTATTTAGCTGATAGAACAATGCGTCCAATTTTGTATATCGGTCTAACTAATTAGTCCCTATTTTTAATGCCAAGTCTTACTTTTTTTTTATGGATGCGGGTAGGGTTTGACTTTGTCGTTTGTAGCGAACAAAGTAATTGTCACTCGTCGTATTTCGTGTGGTTTGCTTTGTGCATATTTTGCGAGAGATCGAAATATTGTTACCAATGTTCTTTCGTTGTAAACAACTTATTTTTGAATAAATTATCACAATCTATTATAAAAAACCTTTCACTGTTTACAGATATTATTTGTTATTATGGTTTATCAAAACAATTATTTCGTTGTAATATCATAGATTTATACGTAGTAGTTATTGTATAATATTGTAGACATTTATATAATTTTTTTTTTTGTAATTTTTGTTTTTTTTTTCATTAACTTGCAATTATATATAAAGAATAATATCAATTAAAAATCTTACATATTGCAAAGAAAAAAAGATAATAATTGATAAAAAAAACGAAACACCGCTCATGAGATTCGAACCCTGTCACTCTTATCTTGTCTTGCATTAATTTGCCGGTTACTACCGCAAGGCCAAGTTGATACTTAGAGAATTCATCGAATTTTAAGTAAGTTTACCAAATGAAAATAAAATTAAAATGAAACAATTTATACAAAAATTACATTTTAATGATACAGAACATACAATTTTTGTTAGAAACGTCAAAAATATGAAAAGAAAATGGAAAATTATAAAAAACATGTAGTTTTGATCACCCAATCTCCAACGATCGCTGACAGGATTTGAACCCACATACATTGAGTTAAGGGGATACTTAATTGTGACGCGCACTGTACATAGGTACTCGTGCGTGATACAACCACTACGAAATTTTGTGCTAAAAATCTACATTTTCTCAAATGCTCCCAAAATACAAATCAAAAGTTGATTTTATCATAAGTTCATAGAAAATGGTTTACGATCCGCGGCAAATTAATTTTTCGCTAGTTTTATTGCTTGTGGAACGCAGAAGAAATTCAAAACCACAAAAAAGAAAGACTCGCGCCAACCCGCGACGATCCACCATAACATAATACGGTAGAATATCATCTAGTTTAGTTAAGTTGGGTACCAAAACGGTAGGTAAAGATTTCTTCGCGACCTACCTACTCAAAGAAATGTTAACCTACGACTCTCTTATCTTATCCGAAGAGGTAGCGACGTCGCTTTTATTAAACTCTTCCCTCAAAACGATTTCCCTCAAGTCATCGACCTTTATCGACTTATTCTGAACCGCCTCCAATATCGACAATAACAGTTGGGTCACTTTATTCTTCGCAGCAAACTCCAAAAGCTCGAACGCATTTACCGCCGTCAAGCTTTTCACTAACTTATCAACGCATTTCTGCTCTAAAGCCGGCATCATGTAATATGAAGCTAGTAACAAAAGCTGTTCTAAGCCTTTATCCGGTAAAATATGACAGTAGACGTAATTTTTCAAGTTCTGCAAGGTTTCCTTCGAAGCTCCTGGTATATCGACGTGGCCCTCAGCTGTTTCTCTCCACTTACCGCACAGCATTCTTCGTAACACTGGACTGGCTGCAGCTAAAACCACCTTGTGTACATTGACTGAACCATCCTCACCTCGCATTTCGAAGTCTGTCAACTCTTCATCGTCATGAAGGCTTGCGAAAGAGTTGACGTGAGACGCTATCTCCATTTGCACGTTCATATCTAAGGTATACTGTTGTTTCTTAAACTCGCTTATAAGATGGAAATATCCTTCGTCAGTTGAAAAAGTTTTGTCTGCTATCGCTAATTCGTTGCTACTCAATTTTATGGTATAAGTCAGGTCGTCATTAGGTCGTATTTTCGTGAACCTAACAAATATAAGATTGTAGTATATATTCGTGTGTCCGTTGTTCACTTGGCTGACTATGACCTTGACTTGGAAGAGAGCGACGCCGTTGATGACGTAGTCAGGGCTACACATCCTAGAGTAAGGCATATTGTAGTTCGTCACGACGAACTTCACCTGGAGGGTGTTTCCTAGTTGGACGACGTCGTTGGCCTTCATTCTGGAACAATGGAAATTATGACTTAAGCCACTCATTTAGACGTTCATGATATAATTTAATGATGGTTGGTTTACTAAATTTTACCTAAGAATTTAAGACGGTAGATCTAATGAGTTGACATGAGTGACTCGAAATAATGTACTTGACTTTTCTGGAGTAACTATTTCAATGACATCTACCGGTTTACCTACAGAATTTAAGAAGTCAGTTGATTATCCTAGCTCTAGGTAGAGCAAAGTTAAAGATGAATACCTAAAATAGTGCGCCAAATAACGAGACTAAACATAAAATAAGTATTTCGAACAAACCTAGGTAGAATACCTATAAATTTTTCGTAAATCTACGTATACGTACCTAAGACCTTCGAGATGTGCTACGCACACGGATTATTGCTACGCATTTAATGGACCGTACATTCGCAGGAAATCTCCGGTGAAAAAGGCACCATATATTATTTTCGTAGGTAATCTATCTAGCTAGCCCAAAGATTTCGCGACCTGTATTAAAGTAAAGTACCTAATGCTGGATAATAAATCACACAGCATTAACTAGCCCCAAGCTAAGCAAGGCTTGTGTTATGGGTACGATAACTGATAAAGGTACGTAATACTATACATAACATAGTTTTTTTTATTACCTATACATAGAAAACAACAGAACACCCTGAACAAATATCTGCAGATCGTACAAACATTTGTCCCGAGGCGGGAATCGAACCCGCAATCTCCTGCGTCGCAGGCGGAAATAATGTTAAAGGTAGTATTTTTAAGAATGAAGGAAAAACAAACAAGGTAGAACCGTATACATTTTATGAAGTTCAGCGGTTTCCATGACTGGCTAACGGTTCGGCCGCAGTCCCGCTCGCAGGGAATGTATGGGGTGAGCTGATGCGTCTGCCAGGACCGACATGAGGGCTGGTGGGTCTGAAAACATGAAAGAGCAACTAGGTAATGAAAGGTTGTAGGTAGGGTAAGTTGGGGTAATTCGGACGCGGTGAAAGCCGTATGAAATTATACCCCAACGCACAATGCAATGCACTTACATATGAACTGAGAAACTGATTGGCAACGCGTCGCCGTCAGGGCATAGATTGTTTTTCAAAAAAAACACTATACTTATAAAACGTCAAGTGCGACTTAGACTCGCACATCAAGGGTTCCGTATAAATAAAAGACTACAAAAATTACAAGGCCAATCCTTTTAGGTGTGTTAAAAGACTTTGCCAAAATTAATGGTTCTAGGTCAACGGGAAATAACTATCCTATGGGTTTTGGTACATGGCGAGAAACAAAAAAATTGTTTTTAAATGAACTAGAAATTTACGATTTTCGGATATTTTCGTTTATTTGTGCAATAACACCTTACTTGCCAAATTTCCTGATTCTAGGTCAACGTGAAGTACCCTAAAAGGTTTGTGTGCATGTGCATGTCATTTGCGTCACTTAATTTTAAATTCGTATTAAATATTAGAATTTAGGATAGTCGACGACGACTTATTCTTATCTTACATAGGTATCTTTCTAGACACTATGACAGAGCATAATTTTATGATACAAAACAAACATCTTAAACACAACAGGAAAATAAAACAAAAACCTGTTCTTAAACCAGCTAATGAACTCCCAGTATCTTAGCTTTTAGGGTTCCGCTCCTAAAAAGAGAAAGGGAACCCTTTTTTTAATTTGTTTAAGGGCGCATAGCGATAACATTACCCAAAGGAACCCTTGATAATTGATCACATCGATGTATCTCAGTATGTCTGTCAATGACTAGCGTCCGACCAAGACAAAAGAAATTATTCAGACCACAAACGAGATAGACATTATCCACTACATTAATAGCCATTATGATGGCTATTAATATAATAAAATTAATGACACTTTTATAGAAATGAAATGAATAACTAGATTTAAATTTGACTTGCCAGAATGGCTGCCTGAAAAATATTGTACTGATGTATAAATGAATTCTTTGAATGTAAACTGTAACTATTTTTATCGAATGATTTTGCATGATTACGTCATACATGTGTTTTCTATTGATATATCTCTGTAGGTAATTTGTTTTTTACCCGACTACCAACAGGGGAGGGTTATGAGGTTAGCACCCTATGTTTGTATGTTTGTATGTATGTGGCCGATTTCTTTGTTCCCACGTAGCGCTGAAACTACTGGTTCGATTTCAACAAATTATGTATCGATCGATTCGTCTCAATACCCCGATGGTTATAGGCTATAGGATTAAGGGCTCCGACCCCGAATAAGCCTTCAAAACGCGTATTAAAGTTTAGGTAGCCGCAGGCTGCAGGCCCCATAGAGAAAAATTACAATACCTACGACCTATTTTCATTTTCAACTCTATGCCTATCAAATATGACCGATACGTCATTCTATTTTGTCAATGTAAATGTTTCAAACTTTTATAACTTTCACGTAGTCGGGTTGTAGTTTTTAACTTTATCTTGTTCACATATTGTATGTGAATTTTTTTACTATTTTAAGTTCTACTATTGTATTCACACAAAGGCATGTTTTGTTAGTACATAGTTGCTATCATAAACATACGGACCCCGATTCGGTGCGCGAGTCAACCTCTAATCTGTCCTGTTTTTTTCCAAGACTCCCTGTTTATTGTCTGTTAGTTGCTATGTGACTTTAATGTCAAACTGGCTATCGACAAGCCTTGTTTCCATTCAAGCAACCATCTTGCAGTGCGGCCAAGGTTTAGTCGGTATTTGAAGGAAAATTATATTATGGTTCCTGTTCCATCCAAATCAAATTACTAGTTTATTACGCGTTTTTATATGGAGACTATAAAATATTATTTCTATCCAACGGATCCTGATTTATGATAAAAAAAGCTGGCCTATGTTTTTTATACCTGTAGGTATGCAAAATCTCGGCCTGATATTTTAGTTAGTTTTGGTTTGAAGAGGCAACAATCATCCAATATCCAAACATTCATCCAAAGTTTCGCATTTATAAATAGAAGTGTGATTTAAGATTAATCGTATTGTGTTGGCGCGAGATTCAAATTTATTTTGTAGTAGGTACCTATTTTTTTTTCCGCGTTCTACAGAGAATAAAACCGGAAAAGTTTATCGCAAATCGTAACCTATTTTCTATGATCCCATCATAAAAACAACTTCAAATCAATTGTATTTTGGGAGCATTCGGGAAACACAGAATGTTAGTTTGAAAAAAAAAAAACGTTGCCTGGAAGAGATCGCTTCTTAGCGATAAGGCCGCCCATTGTACTTATCTTATGTGATGTTTCTTTGTAATGTTATTTTATGGTGTACAAAAAAGTATTTTTGTATTGTATAGTACACAATACAAACCGCACAGCACCATGAAGCTAAGCGTCAAGTGGATTGTCAAGGTTACAGTTTTTATGTGGGTTAAAGAGACACTGGCATATTGGCAATGTAAAGCGGTTTAGGTGAATTACCTAGGTAAGTACATCTAACATTCAATAGAGTAGACAGGGGCGAATCGAAATAAGGTTCAGATACTCAAAACATACTTAGGTGTTATTTCAATTTAAAAAATGTAATCGAATCGGTAACTATTTATTTATTTTATTTCCACCCGTTACTGTTCCGCTGCTGGGCAAGTTTTCCTTTAACTTACTTTCTTCGTCGCTTCTTTAGGTACTTTAGTCTACATACCGAAGCGAAAGAAAACAAAAATATCACTTTATTTCCGTGTCACTGTTTCAAATATACGCGTTGACTTGAGAACCTCCTTCGTTTTTTCGTCAGTTGAAAATGATAGAGGATGCAAATTAAGTCTTGGCCAAATAGTTAAGTTTCAGTCCGGCTGCTGAAATTTATGAAGCAAGTAGGTACCCTACGTTTAGCTCTGAGATCCGATTTGCCTCGGTCTACCCTACGTATCTAACACCTACTCGCGAAAATAAACAATAATCGCCCACAGAAAGGTCAAGTTCAAGTTATCTTGAGTTCGTTTCCAAGTAAGTCGGTAGTTTCCTATCTAAGTTCGTATGTAGGTAATAATAATTAATGTTCCTATGTAGGTAAGCGAGGTACCTTACCTATCCATGTTTATAACCTATATAATAAATAAATAATATATACCCTATACTTCGTATGGGAAACTTACGTACCTTGCTACCTATCTAAACGTTTTCGTTCGTTTGTGTCCGGAACGAAGCCGAAGGAGTAAAAAAAATAAAAAAAACATTTATTTCAGACCCAGTTGATCCATAGGTACACGATTTCAAAATTAATTAAATAAAAATTACATTAAATTACACAAACGTAAACTTGCTTCAAACAGGAATTAATTTGCATGAGTTTGGAAAATGTAATAGCGTTTTGGCTTATCCTCTTTCAGAGGAGGCCAAACAGCTATAAAAATTAGTGAAATTATGTATAAAGCGTAGAATGTAAGTAAGATTTTTTGTAAACAATGAGGGTGGCATGATCACTTTGATCAAACCCTCTTAATAAATAAAGATTTAAAAAAAAAAATGTACCTATGTAGGTAACCGAGCTACCTTACCATGTGTAAAACCTATATAATATATACCTTATGGGGTAAACCCAGGATAGGTGCCACACTTTTTGAAAGGGACTCGTAGTTTTAAAATTACTAATTTGTCGTCAATAAATTCTATGAATATAGTTTCATGTTTTATCTCACATTACTAACTGTTTTTATTGACCTAACAATTACTAATTAGGCACAAATTGAGTTCTCGCCTCGACCCTTTTTGTGGGGATAGATGGCCTACCTATATGGATAGATGTCCCAATAAAAAAATACTAAGCAGGATAGATGCGTTTCGCTAGAATAAGCTATGTAAAGTACATATTAATATGTTTTCAAGTAATTATAATCATCAAATCGACACCCGAGTTTAAACACTCTCATGATATAAAATATTGTAACACGCTGGAACTTCTTATCTAATTGCTCTATTACGTGATTTTTTCTAAGTTTTTATGGACACGAATTCAATAAAATTACAAACGTCCACCAATCGATATAATGCCGTCATTTTATTGTATTGAGTTTATACAGGATGTCCCAAGTAGATTGGATTATAATACCTAGGTGCGTGTGCGTGAGGAAGGCGCGAGGGCAAGGCTGATCAGTTACAAAAACCGAAAAAATAGAACCAATTGGGAATCAGATAAGTAGGTACCTACCCAAATTTTGTGTAAATTTTGTTAATTAGGCATCAATCCCACAGTTTAAGCAATAACTTCAGTATTTTTTAAAACTGTGGAATAGTTGAGCTCATAAAAACAATGATTTTCTACAGATTAAATTCAACTTTGTTCTATTTAAATGCATCTGTTGTTTTTTTTTTAATCAGGTTAGTGTCCGACCGAACCCCGATTTTCAGCCGAAATCGAATCTTTTTTTTTTCATTCGTGAAATCTCGTGCATTTTTACCTAAACGCAAAACTCTTTTTGCATGATGTAGATTTAACGTTTCCATCTTTATTAACCGATTATAGGGTTCCATAGTCAATAAGGTACCCATAAAATTTTGCCAAGTCAGCCGAACATGGCGAAACTATCTATACTCGGTCTACGGCCGGCCGGCACAACCATCATGCTATTTGTTTACGTGTGAGTTTGTGTGTGTGACCATAGCTTTATGCTTAGACACTACACTAATGATCTTACGTTATAAAAACAAACAAGTTCTGGATAACTCAGTAGTGTTGGCCAGGAGCTCAAGCCGTCAACATGAAGGGGACTATTGCTTTGTTACTGGGTAAGTTTTGTAACATCATTTACAACCATTTTTATTAAACGACTTCAAATAGTAGTTCGACTGTGCATTTTTATGATGTTATCCGACTTCTCGTTTGACTGTTGTGTTGACTGATTTTGATGTTTCATTCGCTTTTTATAGAGAACTAGCGGTCCGCCCCGGCTTCGCACGGGTATATTCTATAGCCTATGTTCGTTAGGGATAATGAAGGATTCTATGGTGAAAGAATTTTTCAAATCGGTCCAGTAGTTTCGGAGCCTATTCAATTCAAACAAACAAACAAAATATTTCCTGTATAATATTAATTAATATAGACAAACTGGCCCGACAAACTTCGTTCCGCCTTAAAATCAGTGATGGCGTTACATATACGAAAAATGCATGACAAAAAGATTATCTTTGTTTTTTTCCTTCGTGAATTTTCATATTTGTTATTCTGCTATTTGGGACGGAGACAAATCCAACAAATCAAAGATCATTTAAATCGGTCTAGCCGTTCTTGAGTTATTTAATGGTCACACCGTAACAATAACACAACTTTGTTTTATTTAACAGATGATCCGCTTGGTCCAAAACTATTTATTTTCGAGGGATTACCACTGACAAATACAGTGGTGGTTTCAACATTTGCAAATTAAACAACTACACCGGTTAGAGACTTCACTATTTCATAAAAATACCTAAAAATAGTAGGCTATTAGGTACATTTTAGATGGATCGCTTTGCAAACTTCGAAGATTAGGAATCTTAAATTTTTCGACTTTTTTCAAAAAGTATGTAACCTACACTAATTTCAAAAACTATTTTGGGATGCACAATCTGATACTTTTAATTTGATACCCCATTTGACCTAGTAGCCTTTTTTTTATTTAGACATCACAATATGTACCTACTGAAAATTTTAATGAATTTGTTTTTTTTTCTTCCAATCAGTAATGGCGCACGAAATGTATTATCATTTTAAATTTCAAGTTCATAGCTTGCTGCAATATTAAGTAGGGGAAGAGGACGGACAGAGCGAGACCATAAAGTTTTCGGAACCGATCTCAACCAAAAAAAAAATATATATTTTCAGGATTTTTTTTTCGGTTTTTAGTTTTTAATATTAAATTGGCCTGTGTTTTAGCTACATTGTGCCTGTTTGCGACCGATTCGTAAGGAAATAAAACAACATGATTGATTACTGATTGTGATTATCAAAACACATCATGCTTGAAATTGAGCGAAGGTCATTTAGTTACTTAAAATAAAACTAGTTTCGTTCTCTGGCTTTTTTTTATTTTTTTATTTATCAAGTGGAAAAAAATTACGTTTTCTACTCGCCTATTATTTTATGTTGTTGTCTCTGTCCCATACCTTCAAAAATTTAATCTTGCGCCAACTCGAAATAATCAACATTAAATAATCAATCTTCCTTATAATAATTACCTATGGTCATTAATATAATATTATGATGATTAAGTATATATTATTATAATATTATTATTATTATAATATTATTATGATCATTAAGTATGTCGATCAAATACTTAAATGGTCTTTTTTTATTTTAATGCCCACTTAAATCGAAAGGTCCCTTGATATTCATTGTAGGTACGTACAAAAAATCGGTACGTTAAACACCTAAATAAAAAAATCCCCGCTATGGTCAGGCAGATTGCCGCAGTTGTCTATGTATATACGAACAGTAAATAAGTACACAATGTATGTTAGAGTAAAGAATGAGTATCGTATTTCATGCCGATTTTTCTTCACCAGTTGCCTCTATCGGGATCAACGCGTTCCCATTTGAACGTAACTACGAGAGAACGGAGTTGGGAAATGCCATTGATAAGGCCAGCTTGAAGTTTCTGAAGGTAAGTTTGGAAAATAAGAGGTTGTTCGTTTTGGGAGAATGTCAGATCAGCATCGGTTGATATATCATCCCCATGAGCCTTCCAGCTGCCGAATTTTCATAAAAACTTTCCTTCCTGCGAACATTCAGGTTGTGGAATGATCTTCCTGCCGAGGTTTTCCCACAGGCATGACTTAGTACAACATTGGAGGTCTTTTAAAAGGGTCTTTCAAGGGAAGGCAACGCGCGTGTTAATCTCTGATATTGCAGTCGTCTGCATTTATTGCATCGGTCAGGCAGGAGGCCGCATACCTGTTTGCAACCTATGCAAAAAATATATAAGGCTTTGAAATGACTGACGGTTTTAGAATCTCATCGGTTCTAGAAACCAAGATAAGTAAATGTTTGCAACTAAAGAAGTTATACTTAATCCTCTTTGTTTATCACGAAATTTAATTTTATAGAGTAGATGCGGGTAAGATGTTTTATTGTTCTCACTGGAAAATAATATATTTCAGGAAGCATACAAATCCTCGTCCAGCAAGAATGTGATCGCGTCTCCATTGGGAGTGTTGATCCTGCTCTCCTTATACTCCGAAGGAGCAGGTGCCCAAAGCAAAGAGGAGATCTACCAAGTCCTGTCAGGTGGTGACCCTCAGAAGGTAAGCATTTTAATATGATCGTGAGTTATTTTTAGGAGACTTGTATAGATCTTTTTAGACAGGTACGCGTGCTTGACCCAAAATACTAATAATAATAGTATTAGGTACAACATTGTCAAATAATTATTGTAAATATTCTTTTTATTTGTTTTGATTATTGTGTTGTTTTGTTCAATTTAATTATTACTTATTATGTTTTAGTACTATTGTTTGATTATTGTGTAGATTCTAATTTTTATGTAACCCTGGACCCGTGAAGTCTGAAATAAAGAATTTAATTTATTTAAAAACTGGTGAGTATATCTGAAGAGGTGCATCAGCATTGCCAAACAGCGGAGCAATGCTTGCGCTGGTATTCATTTCGATCAGTTTTAATCTGTATTTTTATCAAGAAAAGAAATAAACAAAGATCACGTTCGTCTTGTGTCTTACACTTGACAACAAGGAGGAGAGATATATTATGCGCTTCGCGGACGAGAGGTTGTTAGGGTTCCGTACCCAAAAAGTAAAAACGGGACCCTATTACTAAGACTTCGCTGTCCGTCTGTCACCAGGCTATATCTCATGAACCGTGATAGTTAGAGAGTTGAAATTTTTAACCGCTATAACATCAAATACAGAAAACAAGAACAGAATAAAATAAATATTTAAGGGGGCTCCCATACAACAAACGTGTTTTTTTATGCCTTTTTATAGATAATGGTACGGAACCCTGCGTGCGCGAGTCCGACTCGCACTTGGCCGATATTATTTTTGTGTAACATAACTTCCAAATAAATGAATCAATTTTGTTTGAATGTAAAATATGAATTCTCGTCTTGTTACCAAACGGCTATCATTGTAAAATTCGATGCAGTCGTGTATACTTTTGTAAAGAATTCAGTTGTCATATTTTATAATATATTGTGTTGACCCCTACTATCTTTATTGGCCCCTACCATCCGTAGAGGTACCTAATAAAGATAGCTTGATAAACTTTCCACGTTTTTTAATGAACTTTGTGATGACCTTACCCGAATTATGTTACTTCTAAAACTGAGATAACATCTTACATAATAATGAACAAAAAAGCAAAAAATACTACAAAACCACAATCATAAATATATATATATACAATATTTTTTTCTGTGTTTTAGTATTTATTGTTATAGCGGCAACTGAAATACATCATCTGTGAAAATTTCAACTCTCTGACTATCACGGTTCATGAGATATAGCCTGGTGACAGACGGACAGCGAAGTCTTAGTAATAGGGTCCCGTTTTTACCCTTTGGGTACAGAACTCTAAAAACTATGGGGGCTATGCTATGGCACTCACTTGGGGAGGACTTTGTCCAGCCGTGGACTAATAATAGGATGATGATGATGAAGTCTAAAACTAAGTAGGTAGGTACCTACTTAATCACGTAGCAACACAAAAGTCTCTTATTAGTTAGTTGTACTATTTGTTATCTACAGGCGATATCTATTATGTTATCTATTCTTAATTAATGAAGTAATTTGAAATGATTTTAATAGAGTATTCGACGTAGAAAAAAATAAGTAAACTAACCAAACCTACAGACATTTTATGAGGAATTTTCGATAGATTAGATATATATTTATTTAAAAACTTTAATGCACTAAGGTACAAAGGGTGGGCTTAATGCCGAGGCATTTTCTACCTGCCGACCAATAACATAATGTTTAAACAGATGGTTGGCGTGCTAGTAGCTATACATATATACTACAATATAATAAAATAACTAAGGCATACCGTATGTAGGTACTTGTATAATATGATGTGAATTTCAAGTCGATACCTCCACGCGTTTTTGAGAAAAGAGGGTTGACAAATGGATGCCAACAAAGTGATTCTTTAAGGGTTCCTTTTTTCTTTTTGAGGTAAGGAACGCTAAAAATCGTTAAGGTCGCAAAAAAATTTAACGGATCTGATTTTTTGGGATGTATTTTTTTTACGATCGATACCAACAGTGTAAAACCAAGGATGCAACTTAGAAATATCTTTGCCACAGATAATATAATACACTAGCCTGTGCTAACTTCGTAGTGCTCGAAAAACCTTGTTTTTTTCAGATTTTGGCTTACAACTTCATAAAAATGCATTCTGGGTTAAAGACATCCAAACACTTCTAAAGAACATGAGAACTATTGGTTCTAAAGCTATTTTCTTATGCTTAAATTATGACTAAGTAACTGCTCTACAATTTTTCATGACTTTTCTCGTAGAATTAGATGGATTTGTTCGAAAGACTTGTGTGCATACTACAAATAACTAATATTAAAAAAAGTGCCCATTTTTGAAGTGTTGTATCTAGATATCTACACATACAGAGTTGGGTTTGCGCTCAAATTTCCGCAAATTTTGTCTTCTTTCATAGTATTAGTACCTTTCGGACGAGTTTACAGAAATGAGTGCTTTCCGCATCGTCACAAAAATGTTTTCCGGGAGGCCTGTAACTTTCAGGTGTGAGTTAGGTTAGGTAGGTATAACACTGGTGCTGGTGGGAGAACACTAGCATCGCTTCATACATCATCTACATTCTTATTATTTCTTTCTTAAGCTCTGAAGGTATCTTTTTTCAGTTTATTATTTATGGTTCCAGGCCTCGTACAGCCGTAAGTACGCGGGTTTGAGCCAGGAATTCGGAAACATGGACCCTAAGTTCCTCACATTGGCCAACAAAATCTACGTACAAGATGGCTTAGCTCTGAACGATACGTTCTCCAGAATTTCAAGCGACGACTACAGGAGCGGTGTCGAGTCTATCGACTTCAAAGATGCCGATAAAGCTGCTGCAACTATCAACAAATGGGTATGATTCATTATCATTGTAGGTCCTACTTTTTATAGTGAACTATCTTCTGCCAGCGGCTTCGTTCGCATTTTTCTAGAATACAAAGTACCATGTGTCCTTCTTCGGGATTTTATCTATCTCCTTGCCCAATTTCACTGAGATCCGGTCAGCCGTATAAACAGACAGACAGAGAGACAGAATAATTACTTTCGATTTTTTTATCGTATGTTAGTATGGAATATGATTTTTCTAGAAGTTTCTGAAATCAAATAAGTAAATTCTTCTCGCGGCTTTTGGAAACAATAAACATATATCTAGATGCTATTGTGATTAAATTTCAGTCGGACGAGAAAACCAAGGGACATATCAAGTCGCCCGTGTCTCCTGACGCCATCACTCCCGATACTGTCGCCGGGCTTTTCAACGTGATTTTCTTCCAGGTAATTAGTTAAATTACAAATCGGTTTAAATAGTTCAGAATGAGACGCAATGAAGGGATAAAACCAGTTAAAACTTTTGAAACTATCATGGTTATTAACATAGAAGTCATTTATAACGGGATATTTACCATGATTGGATTTTTCTTGAGTTATTGAGAAATATTGGAAAACTTAAGAAAAATCAAATCATTAATATCCCATTATAAATGACAAAAAACTAGGTACTTTAAAATTCAATTAGACCAAAAATAAACTATATAGATTAATTTATTATTTTAATTGTTATGTATAATGTGTATGGACGGCGAAGGTCCGACTGCGATGCAGGAGGTTGTGGGTTTGATTCCCGCCTCGGGACAAATGGTTGTACGATCTGCAGATATTTGTTCAGGGTGTTCTGGTGGTTTTCTATGTAAAATAAAAAAAAAATGTATTGTATTATGTAAGTACATCAGTTATCTAGTAGGTACCCATAATACAAGCTCTGCTTAGCTTGGTCTAGATAATGCAGTGTGAATTGTCCAGCATTATTTATTTATTTATAATTGAAATATTATTATTGATTAATTTATTTTTTTAATCGAATGGTATCACCTAAATATTTACTTTAGTATATTTTCAGGTGTACTCTGTACTATTTGACGTGTAATGCTTGATTTTACCAATAAATGAACCATGGAACCATACGAAACAACAAGAACACTTAAATTATGAAAACAATTTAAGATGATAATTTGGTAGTCTCGTAGTGAAATTACGGAATCTTTTAAGCGTAATGGAATCATTATCTTGTAGAAACAAACTATAGAATGAATAGAGTAGGTATATATAACATGGGATATGTTACGTTTTATTTCGACACATCGAGTTGGCCGTCAACCGTCGGGCTATGATCGCTTTTTGTGAATTTATTTGCTATAAATATCTTAACCATGATAATTAAAACCCAGGGTCACTGGCACGTGCCTTTCAACGCGAGTGAGACCAAGGACGAGGATTTCCACGTGGACAAGGAAACTACAGTCAAGAAGCCAACTATGCATCTTAAGCAGTCCCTTTTCTACGCTGAGAGTGAAGATTTGGACGCAAAGGTTTGTATCATTAGAATAAGTAAGTAAAGATAAATTATTTATTTTAAACTTTAGAAAAGCAAACGATGCAATAAAACAATAAATGACAACATGGTTGAATCACAAAACAGTCTAATTCTATGTTGCTTGTGTTCTACGATGACACACAACACCCGGTGAACTAACCCGAGAAATAGATGGTTGAACAAACTAGACAACTATTAGTACTGGGCAAAAGGGTAGACTTAGGCCCGTATTATGAAAGCTTCCCCAAGCATTACTTAAGCAGTCATTACGTGATCTCTACTCAAGCGTTAATTACTCAAGTAATGCTTGGTAACCGTTCAATAATATGTCTAAGCAGTTACTCGAAGGCGTGGACGGAGGAAATCCGCTCTTGACGGCTACTTGCGTGAGTGTAGATTTTGACATGAGCTCCCAAGCATTGTTTGAAAATTAGTATTCACTCAAAACTAGACATAAGCATCACTCAAGCAGAGCTCGATGACTGAGCATGTTTTCATAATACGGGCCTTAGACCATAACGTAATAAATAGAAGGAAATAATCGAATCAGATGGGGACTTCAAGTAGAACATTACAACGGATAGAACACTAATTGTAATCCTCAACAGTTGGTAGAGCTTCCCTACAAAGAAGACGGCTTCCGCATGGTTATCGTACTGCCCAACGAGATCGATGGTCTTTCCAACGTCATTGAGAAGGCATCATCAGGGAAGGGTCTTCTTGAAGATGTGTTCAAGCTTGAGCCTTCTGGACGCGATGTCGAGCTACACTTCCCCAAGTTCGAGGTCAAGACGAAGCTGGATTTGAACGAACTCTTGCCGAAGGTAAGACCCAATGACCCAAATTTTGGTAAAAATTATAATTTCCAATGTTTCTGTTATGCTGTTAATGTTAATGGGTTAGTGAGAGACATGATTTATAGGATGAAATGCTTTGAAATTATTTATTTTGATTATCATTTTTATTTAGGGTTCCGTACCCAAAGGGTAAAAGGGGACCCTATTACTAAGACTCCACTGTCCGTCTGTCACCAGGCTGTATCTCATGAACCGTGATAGCTAGACAGTTGAAATTTCTCAGATGATGTATTTCTGTTGCCGCTATAACAACAAGTAATAGAAAATAGAATAAAATATATACTAATGGGGGCTCCCATACAACAAACGTGAATTTTTGCACGTTTTTATAGATAATGGTACGGAATCCTTCGTGCGCGAGTCCGGCTCGCACTTGGCCGGTTTTATTTATAACCCACAGTTAATGATTTACATTAATACACATGTACAGAATAATGATGATTTAACTCGGTCATTTCCAGCCCCAGAGTAACGACACTTATGCTATATAATAGAGTAATGGGTTTATCGCTATATCCGTAGGTAAACTTACTAAATTCATATACACATTCATTCTGATGTTAATAAACAGAGTATTCTCGTAGTACTTTATAGTTATTTTATGGCAAATGAAACGAATAGAACAATTAGTTAAAAATTATCTCTTCCAGGTTGGAGTGAATAATATTTTCAATGAAGGAGCACCTGGCGTTGTGAAGAATACCGACGTTGTGGTATCCAAGGCTTTCCAAGAGGCGTTCGTGAAAGTCGACGAAGAGGGAGCTACTGCTGGCGCTTTCACTGGTAAATAATTTTGCTTTACACTACAACTTTATGGGTTCAGCAGTAACTTTTATTTAGATAAGGCTGAGTTGATAACCTTAAACTAAACGATTCAGCCGAGGACGCGGTGGAAAATCAATCACATAACCAGTATTAACAAAATGATTATATAGACACTAAGATTTTGGCACTTGCCTTTGAAAAGTGACTGCTTGGTAATCTTGGAATTGGAAATTAACAAAAGTTTGAACTACCTAGCACTGATGCTAAAGTGACGCTTGAAATCTTGGGAAACTAACTTTGAAAATTGCAAGCATCGGTGAAGGTGAGTGTAAGATTAGCCTTTCTAAAATATAAATAGAAGCAAGATTCATTTACTTATATAAATTAAAAGAGGATATTTAATTAAGACCAAATATTAATTAATGAGAACACGTACATACAGAAAGATAACATAAAAATAACTTCCACGCTGCATTTTGGCATAATGCAATGCACATTTCTTGGCTCGTTAATTTAGTAAGATCGCCAGCTACAATTTCGGTTGTTAATATTCGGTCCTACCTACTCACGCCTCCGTTTGAATCAATCTTACAGAGAAAATTACCTATATTAAATCCCATAATATGAGCATATCACTGCCTATAGATACAGTTCATACAAGTACCTACTACCTGACTTTATTTATTGTTGTTAGCCCTTCGTTTGACTACAATCTCATCTATATTGGTTTTTGTTTATTATTTTGTACAAGACGGTGGTACATCTGATTATAAACTACTTACAACATTATACAATATGGTCGTAGGTTGACCAGTTTTCAGATAGGTATATTTTATTATTAGTTTTTTTGTATAATTTTTTTTTTCTTTGACGAGAGTATATTTCACAGACCCTAAACCGGTGAAGCTTTAAGTTGACCACCCACATTTCTTGTTTCTAATTCTTTATCAGTATAATATACTATTTTCTGGTACTTATGTTGAATAAATAATCTATAAGGAATAAATAATAGTGGACTACTATAGGCTGATAATGATGATGATTATGAAGGAATACATCATCTATAAGGAATCGTAATTTAAAAATTATAAAACTATCAGTGGACAAAATATTATAGAATTCTAACAATGCTTTCATTTTTAAATAGAATACGCAGGTTTCCAGTATTTTTGCTAAGTATTATAATATGTCTTTTCTTTGATATTGTAAATTTGACAATTAATCGTCTTATTTATAAAGCGTATCCTATTGTAATAATTATGGTACTTAACGAATTCGTTTTAAATATACATGTTTTTTTACTAATCCTTCTATTAGATTTGTTTTACTATAGTTTTTAAATTCATAATTCTGCTACGTTAAACGTTCCACCTATTTCAAAGCAACTTTACTCAATTGGCTTTGGTGGTGGTGGTATGTTTTAAAAAGTAAGTTTCATGCACAGCTTTATAAAACGATTTATATTTCTTGTAAAATCTAGGTTAGGACAAAAAAATACTGCTAATATCATTTCTGACCCTACATGAGACCGTACTTCGTCCACTAGGAACTAACCAATTTGATTAAGATTACCGTAATTTCTTGCTCCTAGTCTTGTAAGATCTAAGATCACTTTTTGGGCACTTTGTACCTAAATGTGTAACATTCGGTAAATAAATTGCATTATCCCACAGGATTTCTTCTGACTCTCACTAGTGTGTCTGCCCCACCGCTGGCTATGGAGTTGAAAGTCGATCATCCCTTCCTGTTCCTGATATTACATGAAGATAAAATACTGTTTTCTGGCACTTATTCGGCTTAGAAACTTACTTATTTATCTTTTATTATAATAAAATTGTACCTTCATTGAGTAAATTAATTGTCTTGTCTCACAGGATTCCTTGTGGCGTATTTCACTAGCGCGTCATTCCCACGGCTGCCTATAGAGATGAAAATAGACCATCCTTTCCTGTTCTTGATATTACATGAAGATAAAATACTATTTTCTGGCACTTATTCGGCTTAGAAACATATATTTACCTTTTATTATAATAAAATTATACTTTCATTGAGTAAATTAATTGTCTTGTCTCACAGGATTCCTTGTGGCGTATCTCACTAAGCGTCATTCCCACCGCTGCCTATAGAGATGAAAAAAGACCATCCTTTCCTGTTCTTCATATAACATGAAGATAAAATATTATTTTCTGGCACTTATTTGGCATAGAAACATGCTTAATTTTTTTATTAATTGTAAATGTATGCCGTCTTTCATATAATGTAAGTAAATTGTCTTCCCTCATAGAATTTCTTATGGTGTTTACCACCGTACCGGTCCATACGAGAAAATTGACGATCCTTTCCTGTTCCTTAAAAACTTGAAGAGAAATTGTTATTTTCGCACATTTTGTCGTCATAGTGACTTATTTATTTATCTGTAAATAAATTTTATTGTCTCACAGGATTCCTTGTGTCGTATGCCACAAGTGTGTCTGCCCCACCGCTGCCTATAGAGATGAAAGTAGACCATCCTTACCTGTTCCTGATATTACATGAAGATAAAATACTATTTTCTGGCACTTATTCGGCTTAGAAACTTGTGCATTTATTTTTGTATTATATTATTATTAATGTTTACCTTCATTCAGTAAATAAAATGTCTTGTCACACAGGATTCATTATGATGGTCACCAGTAGTTTGGCTACCGTACCGAAGGCTTTAGAGCTGAAAGTAGACCATCCCTTCTTGTTCCTGATTTTACATCACGATAAAATACTATTTTCGGGCACTTATTCGGCATAAACGTAAGATAATTTTATTTTTGTGATTGCACGGACTGCATGCCTTATTAAGAAATGTTGCAAGTTGTGGTCAGATTTTAAGAATGCATCATTCTGAAAAGTTTTTTATGCCTCATAAGTATTTGAAAGCATGGATATTTGCATGTACTTAAAGATGAATTGAAACTAAAGGGATTTTAGTATTTCTAAGCGGATTGATTTGTTAAATTAAGGTGTTCTTTTGAATAAATCTGTAAGTATATGAAAACGTATTTGTTTTCTCAAATGTGATAGAATAAAGAATGTGCCTGCTATAACTAAGTATAATAACAGTATTCAATCAGGATTGAGTAAGAATCTTTTAATTTTTTATTGTTGCTGTTTTGTTGCTTGCTTGCAGCTTCTTTTTTGAATAAATAGTTTAAGTTTGTTTTTTTAATGGTTAAAATTTTGCAGTAGTACCCAATGGTATTATAACCTACTTAATTAACAGTAAACTTCTGCATATTTGCTGGGTAGTTCTTTTTTTTTTCGGTTTAATTTATTTAACTTGCTATTGAAAAAATTAAACCACCGACCCATCTGACCTACACCTACAATTTTCTTAATTTTTATCTAATATATATTCCGTTCTACCTTTGCTTGCTATTGATATATGACCTAAAAAGGCTAGATTTATTTACATTTTTCTATTTCTCGTAGGTATCATTCCTGTGGCATTATCAAGTTTCTCGAAACCCCCACCTGCTTTGGAATTTAAAGTCGACCGCCCGTTCCTGCATCTTATACTACAAAAAGACAGAATACTCTTCGCTGGCACTTATACTCAATAATTATCAATAAAAAAATATCTATCTATGTCAAGTATTGTAGTAGTAAGTGGTAGATTGAATTGAACTACCTAATAGTGAATTATCCCGTATTATCGAATTACTCGTATATCTGAGTGCATTATGTTGTTTGATTAACTTTTCGACGATGAAGTGCGAATATCTCCTAACTACCATTTTTTGGGAAAATGAGTTATATATGCTATTGGATTCAGAGTTCAATTTTGCATGTACTGGCAAAACTCCTAGGCGATCGGAATAAAAATAACGTGTCAAAATGATTTTGGTAATACCTCCTAAATTTTTCATCACAAAAAATTGCTGCTAACTAACTCTAACTACTACTTCAAATATCTTCTAAGTTAAATAATTTATCATTTTGTATTTTTTTTTGCGCGAATACCTCCTATCTACTTTGAAACACGTTTTAATTTGACGAAAGAACTTGTTTGAATGAGACCGGTATACCCCTATCTGACTGCAAGCTCACTCTACTTTAAGACAAAACTGACGTGTCACAATTTCACTGTCTATAATGTCACTACTCACCACTGCACTTGCTATTGGTTCAACGAAACAGCGGCTGACATGACCTCCAGTACATTTACGTCGTTTTTGATTGACTACATAGAGCGACATTGTTTACCCCTGAAACTGCCCATTATAATATTCTCAGATGGTTGCACATACCAAAACCGAAATGTGACATCGGCAAATGCCCTCCTTAGATTGAGCAAATTGCATGGAATTACTATAATCCAAAAGTTTTTAGTGCCCTGTCATACACAGATGGAATGTGATTCCGTACATAGTGCTGTTGAAAGAAAACTGAAAAACAGAGAAATACATTTACCAAGTGAATATTGTAGTGTCACAAAAGAGGCATGTAAAAAAAATCCATACGAGGTATTGGAAATTGATTACGACTTTGTCAAAAACTATGCTGATCCCAAACACTGGGCTTACAAGAGCATCAGGCCTGGGCGTAAAGCGGGTGAACCGCATGTTGTTGACATTCGAGCAATTAAATACACATCAGATGGTCCCATACAAGTTAAATTAGACTTTGATGATCACTGGCTTGACTTGCCTCAGACGCCTACAGTGACTCAATGTGATGAACCTTACCAACAGTTTCATTCTGATAGGTTACCAATAGCATCTACCAAATACGATCATTAACAACAACTAAAAGCAGTCATACCTAAAGACTGTCACTTATATTACGATAATAATTATACTAAAAAATACATAAATACTCTGAGTTGTTTAGAGTAAGTGATTGCTCAATTGATAGTTCTTTATATTTTTGTGCCATTTTTCGTTATTTTCTAAATGTCTAATGTTGTCTTTATATTTTTAATAAGAGTAAGAAACAACTACATCTGGTAGATTGTTGTTGATTGTCGAGTCACGAGTCCTTTTTATATTCTTTATTTTCTAAATGTTTAATATTTTGTTGCTACATTTGATAAGTGTTTTTAGTAGCTTATTTAATGTTGTTGTTAATTTTTGAGTCATTGTGTATTCATTTCTAAAGTCGCCCAGCGAGCTATGGAGAGAGCTATGCTCGGAGTTTCTCTGAAGGATAGGATTCGCAACGAGTACATCCGACAGAGAACCAAGGTTGTCGACATAGCTCAAAGGATTAGCAAGCTGAAGTGGCAGTGGGCTGGCCATATCGCGAGAAGAACCGACAACCGCTGGGGTAAACGTGTTCTTGAGTGGAGACCGCGACTCGGCAAACGTAGTGTAGGACGCCCTCCGACCAGGTGGGATGACGATTTGCGAAAGACTGCTGGCAGATGCTGGATGCGGCAAGCTGAAGACAGGGCGCTATGGCGCTCATTAGGGGAGGCCTATGTCCAGCAGTGGACTGATATAGGCTGATGATGATGATGATGATATGTATTCATTAATTCTAATTGTTTAACCTTGTATTACTTTAGATTAAGAACATAAAAGTGGGTACGTAATACTGCTAATTTAAATACTTAAAATTGTTAAATTAAAAATTTTTATTTATGAGAATCATCAAAAATAAAACAGTCAATGACGTTAAATAATTTATAGCAAAGATTTACTAGACTGATGAACATGTTTTTCTTCACTTATATGTATGTTTTTTTTAAATAAAGACCTTCTAAATACGAAATTCTAACTGTAATATCCTTAATATTGATGCCAATAACTCCTAACTGACATTATTTCGAAAATAGCTTACCATAGGCCAATGTAATTAACTACATTGAATTTGTCATATTATTTTATACGAATTACAATAGTTTACATAAATTTATTTTTTTTATTAAAAAAATTAAACGTTTTTTTCGTCTCCTGTAAAATTTGGTTTATGTTGGATAGAAGATATTCGCACTTCACCGTCGTTTTGTAATATTTTATTGGCCCAACTAAAAGAAACCATAAGAAGAGAAACTCAATATAAGTGACTTACGTCGTTTATCATATAGTTATGTATCTTTGTTACTTCCGAACTAAATATAGACCAACCGAAAAATATTTTAAAAAATAAAATATTATACTATTTAGTTCATGTATTTTTTTATTCCAAAACCTTTATGTATTTTTCCATTTAGTTTAATTTAACATTATCTTATGAATTTATGAAAAACTTTGTTGTTGAACAGAGTTAAATTGATCTTAGGATTAATTTGACTATAATTAAATATATACAGTTATTTTGTAATTGTCCCATAGGATTCACTAATGCTGTAACGCTGTCCTGGCCGCCACCGCCTCCACCCAAACCATTGGAGTTCAAAGTGGACCACCCTTTCCTTTTTGTTATACTGCATAAAGAAAACGTATTGTTTGCTGGAACCTATGCTAAATAAATGTTGTCTTTGATTGACTATTCATTAATATTATGCGAGGAAATTTCATTTATAATTTTTAAATTTACTGAGAAGATCTTGTTGTCCTATAGGATTCCTTGATGTACCGCCATCGTGGCCGCCACCGCCCCCACCCAAACCATTGGAGTTCAAAGTGGACCATCCTTCCCTATTTGTTATTCTGCATAACGAAATAGTTTTATTTATTGGCACCTATGCTAAATAGATTTAAGTTAAATTAATCTATATACCTACTTATAACAAAACTGTAACAGGTTCAATTCTGTACATTTTAGTTTGTACACAAACATTGTTCGGAGAGCGTTTTATTATCATATTTATTACTAAAGCCAAAACTGTAATTAATTTATTTCATGTCTCTCTGCCTGTCTATTTGTTTCTTGGCCGCGCATCATGCTGAAACTACTGGATACATTCAAATGAAACTTGGCATGATTTGACTTCATACTACGAAGGACATAGGATACTTTTTATCCCAAAATTTAGTAAGGTTTCCTTGGGCACAACTAAGTAGGTACACATTTTGACTTTCATCCCCTGTGTCAAAATGTGTACCTACCTGTTTAGCTGTAATTCATCAATGCGTTGTCCGGTTTAATTTGTTCTTTTTTTGGTAGATTTAGTGTTCGGATGGTTAAACAAGATCGTTAAAAATCAATCATTATCATCATCACCATTACTCCACTGCTGGACATAGGACTTCCTAATGAGCACCATAGCGCCCTGTCTTAGGTTTCTACATCTAGCATATTAATGTGAATCAAATAGTCAAATAATCGGCAGCTATGGCAATCGCGAACGAAGTAGCGGGGTATAGCTTGTAAATAAATGAAATAAAATAACATAGTTTAAAATAACTTGAAGAGATTTGTTTTGCTATTTTGTTAATAAATTTAACTGAGTAGAATTTGTTGTCCTATAGGAATACTTGCCGTACCGGCTTCGTGGCCGCCACCGCCCCCACCCAAACCATTGGAGTTCAAAGTGGACCACCCTTTCATATTTGCAATTCTACATAAGGAAAAACTTTTGTTTGTTGGAACTTATGCAGCCTAGTAAAACGTTTTTTCATGTTAAAAGTTCTGTAAGGATGTTTCGCTAAATGAAATATTTTATAATAAAGATTATATATAAATGATCAACTTGCATGATAAAATAAAAAGCAAATTACTTTACCTACTTTCTTGATTTTTTATTTTATTTCGCACATAATACTTGATTTCTATTATTATATCGAAATAAACTAGGGTGGTTGGGTACCTATTACCTCTTATCATTGGTAAAGTCATGACAGATTTAGATTTTTTATATTAAAGTTTTTAAATTCGTTTTTCTGCTGATGATTCTTTTTTTTCGTAGGATTCCTTATGGTACCAATATCGATGATCGCACCGCCCCCACCCAAACCATTGGAGTTCAAAGTGGATCACCCTTTCCTATTTCTAATACTATATCGCGACAGAGTATTGTTTGCTGGAACTCATTCTGCATAAGTAATAAAAAAACTATATTATTATGATAATATATATTAATATTTTATAACGGAAAATATCTATCTATCAAAATGCATTTTTAACAAATTAAATAACCATTTTCTTATTATAGGCAGTTATTTAATGCATTATGTAAGGGGAACGAAACCAAAACTTGTACCAAATAAAAATTATCAAGCATTCCACTGACTTTTTATTTAAATTGGCTCTTATAAATTATAACTCTGTTTTCATTGGTTGTTATGGTAGGTACATTCAACTAAAATAGGGTAGGTACTAATAACTTTTTAATAGGACTTCATATTATATACGTAAATTCACCACAGAACTAACCACAATAATTTTATATTTTTAAGATTTAAGTACCCAATTCCAGTATTTTTAATTACCTACTTGAGCATAGCACATGCACAAACATTTTTAAAATATATTTTGTTTCCATAGGAATTCTTTTGGTACCAGAGTCATTGCCGGCACCGCCTCCTCCCACACCACTGGAGTTCAAAGTTGACCACCCTTTCTTTTTTGTTATACTGCACAAGGACAAAGTATTGTTTGCTGGAACTCATACAGCGTAGTCAAAAACTGTTTTTATGGGATGTTTAAATGTACATTTTTTTATTATAGGCAACTATTTCATAAATTTTACGCAGATAAACCGAAACTTGTACCACAAAAAAGTATAGTAAAGATAATAACCTAGTACTTCCTTGATTTTTTTCATTTTACTCTTTTAATGGTAAGCAACAATGAGGACTTCATTGTAATTTTTAAGTAGGTACCAACATCGACAGCATATTAATCATTAAGTAGTACCGTAGTATACCACTCATACATGCAGCAACAAAAAATACTCAAAACATATTTTGGGCTTTGATTATTAATATGATATGTTTCGATGCAAGTTCATGGGTTTTTAACCTAAGGGAGTAAACTTGAACGAGGTAGATACCATCCGTTATGTTGAATGGATCTGTGCTAGAGAGGGTTACCCAATTCAAATATCTGGGTCACATTGTATTGTAAGTAATGAATTAGACAGAGAGAGAGAGAGAGCGAAGGGAGTTGGCCGTAAGATCCAATATGTTGTTTCGTAGGTTCTATCGATGTTCCAAAGTGGCAAAAAATAACCATGTATAAGTCCTACTGTCAGACGACGTTATACACGAGTAGCCTATGGACCACATATACTTAAAAAGCGATGAACACCCTTCGCATCCAGTATAATAAAAATAATGCATTCGGGATGCTTCTGCGGCTCCCGCGGTTCTGAGCGCGTCCAGCATGTTCGTGGATGCGCGCACGGATGGCTTCCCTGCATGCATGCAGAAAGTCTCCTTTCTGCTATGCAGGCTGCATGGGAGTAACAACACCATCCTGAATGCATTAATTATCAAATAAATGGGATAACCCGTTCCTCAAGCACTGTAATCGAATAATGATTAAATAGTTTACTAATTAAGCGATTGCAGTATTTGAAATTATAACTACACTGATCATGACTACTACTAACATTAAATAAGATAATAAAATGTTTGACTAACATAGTATGGACCTGAATCGATTTTTGTGTTGTCTGAAAAAATGTTTTTTTTTTTTTCGTAGGTTTCCTTATGGTGCCATTGTCATGGCCGCCACCGCCCCCACCCAAACCATTGGAGTTCAAAGCGGACCACCCCTTCCTTTTTATTATACTGCATAAGGACAGAGTATTATTTACTGGAACTCATACTGTATAGTTAAAAATTGTTATATCTTTATAAGTATGTTAAAAACAAGAAACTTGTAACCAACCTGGAATGTGCAGTGACGATTTGACATGGATAAAAAATGTACCTACTTATGACTATGATGATAATAATAATAAATAAAAAAAAAGTGTGTATCATATTGTACAAGCGAGGATGATACCCGCTATGTGTAGATTAACCGCCTATAGATTAACTCTCATGAAGGGCCTCTGTGCTGTGCTGGTGGCTTCGGCCCCACGCATGCCTACCAAAGGACCGGTCACTATATGGCCAGAGATCATGAAAATAAGAAACACATAATAATGATAAATAATGCTGGACAAGTTGCAATGATAAGTTTCAGCGTAGAAGTAGGGTGACAATGATTTAATATTAGTCGCTGAATTGACTGGATCACGTGGTATATTTTGAAAAGAGTATAAAAATATTATTTTTGGCTTCCTGGTGAAGAAAAAACGAGGAAAAAGTGGCTCGATGTTATGGATAAAATTTATTATTAAATTAACGAGACGTCAAAAATGATTCCGTAATTTGCGAATGTGTGAACGTGGCATAACGTGGTATAAGCCCAGCTTTGCTATTACGTAGGTATAGCTGACTCTGACTCGACAGAACTGGGACTGGTGACATTCTGAATCCAGTCACTGAATCCATAATCTTACTTCATAATGTCCGGAATTCTATACAAATTTGGCATTCAATCCACAGATTCTGAACTTTTCCGAATATGCTTTGCAGTATTTTTTGCAGATAAATTCAGTTTGGATTCAGAATGTGTTTCCGTTCGTATAAGCCCAGTATATGTTTATTATATCTACATAATAATAATTGTTTGGTCACCCTAATGAAAGGGACAGCGGGCTCTTACAAAGGCTATCTCCCTCGGCACCCAAATCGGCAGCCAGTACACATTCCAGATTTGGTTTCAGTTCCTTGGTTAACCAAGTAACTTAATTATACTGTTTGCTTTTTAAATATATGAATTGTTTATTTATTAATGAGCATTTTAATTTTATTTGTTTTTTAGCATCATTTGCATCGTATGTAGTTATTTCATGCGCAGGCTGCAGGGCAATGACTTTAAAACTTGTGTCATAAAATATTAAACGTGGCTTGGTTTTATTTTTCAATAAACTCGTTTTCCTTTAGTAAATTCCATAAACCATTGGCACCTACTGGGCACCAAATAGGGGTGAAAATAACGTTTTTATTTATCAGTATGTGCACCTTCATGTTTTTTTGCATAGTAAACTAACTTATTTAGGCAATTCAGTAACTTTAATAGGTACTTCTTGTGTTAAGGTACAGGGTGCGTAGCATGTGTAGGTACTAAGCCGAATGGGGTAATTCTGGACCCCGAGAGCATCAACTTTAATTTAGGATTTTTTGAAAAAATATTTTTTTAAGATTTAGCTTGTTTTCTCCCTTTTCGTGTTCTTTTACAAGTACTCTTGCATTGTTTAACATTATAAAATATTTCACGAATGTTTTTTTTGCTTGTTTATATTAGCAAAACCAATGTTTTGTCACAGAATAACTTTTTGTCTTGAAATTATTGCAAAAAATATGTAGATTTTTTTGATAGTTACTTAAAAACAATACTAATAATGAAAGAATACGCCCAGAAAAACACGAATATGAAGAAAAACGGTTTGTGATACTTATTATCAACAAAAAAATCTAATTTTAAAAAATAATTGAAGAAAACGTTTGATCCCCTCGAGGCCCAGAATCACCACACCACTTTTCGGCTTAGTATACATGTTTAGTGGCACTCTGTACACTCACATTATTAGTTTGAAACGATAAATAATTTTTTTTTATAGGAACGCTGACGATACCTTTCGCATGGCCACCACTGCCACCCAAAAAGCCGTTAAAGTTCAGAGCAGAACACCCTTTCCTATTTATTATACTGCATAAAGAAAAAATAATATTTGCCGGAACGTATACAAAATAATTCAATACAAGAACAAATACCTACTTAATCCCAAAACACTAAATGTTTTTTTTTTGTATAGTCTAAAAAAGTTTGACATAATATTTACTGATATTAATCTCATGCTGGCCAAGCTGCTTTACTGATAGAAAAACTCTCCCTAGCCAAACTGTTTAGCATCTGAGATAATCTTTTTCTGAGATATCATTGGAGAATTAAATAAATATTCTGCATTAAATCTTAATAAACATTTTGATTAACAGACTTGGTATTTTATTTTCCTGCCAAACCAAGCAAAGAGCAAGATCAGAAATCAGTAGGTGAATTTAAAAGTTAGTAATTCTGTTCAAAATTATTATTCTTCGGAATAAAGTCCCTTAAAAAAATAAATCAAATATGTACCCTAGCTCCATTAACCCTAAAGGTACTACCGCACCGAGCGAAACTGCACTTCAGCGGAACTGCGCGGCACGACGACGCAGCTAATTATTGTTTGTATGAAATCGCATGAGATAGAACGCATTACGCGTCAGTGGAACTACGCGGTACGGCATGCGGCACTGCACGTCAAATTTGACGAATTTACCGAAAAAGCACTGCCGCGCCGTGCATTTTGAATATTTTCACTCATTGATGAGCTACGTGGTCAAGTTCTGGGGCAACGCAGTTGAATCGAAAAGAATATTATTTGTTCTACAAAAAAGGTCCATCAGACATATAGCAGGTGTAAAATAGTTTAAAATAGTACTAGTTTTAAACTAAAAATAATGACAATGGCAAGTGAGCAAATTTATCAAACCATTATAAACAGTAGAGAAAACCTCAAGAATACTTAAAAAAACAAAGAAGTTCATAATCACAACACTAGAAATAAGGAAAATATTGTGTAAATATTATTATAAAATACTTTTGGAATTTAGAAACAAACCTGACATTGAACTTTTTGCATTTATTAAAACAATTCTAACGAATACGAGTTGTTATACAATTGACGAAGCTTTGACTGATAAAAACATAGGTACCTATTTTGTGATGAGGACACTGAAGCTAAGGTAGTTGTTAATTAGCTATACTAGAAGTTGAAAAGGTAAACTGTGTGACTTATCTAAGAAGATGTAAGTATATTTTGTTAAAAGATAAATAAATTAACTGAACTGAACTGAACTGTGCCGCGACGCGCAGTTCCATTGCCGCGTAGTGCCTTAAAGTAAGCGGCGCAGAACTGCTCGGTCGAAAAAATACTTTTTCTATCTTTGTCACTCTGATCACATTTTGTATTAGTCTATACTGCTTACACTTGGCATTATTGTTTAGCTCTCAAAGTCAAAACATGTTTGACACGGAAGATTAAAGTTTATAAGCTATTTCTAGACATAATTTTGCAGCGTATTGTCGCTCCACTGCAGTTCAAGTGCAGTACAGTGCGATATACCTACTTTGTAGAGCAGCGTCGTGCCACGCAATTCTGCTGCAGTGCAGTTCCGCTCAGTGCGTTTGCACCTTATGTGCCATAATTGAGTGAAGCCACTGCTAGGCTTAATGTATTAAGTACCCAGCCCCATGCTGGTCCCCAGGGAAATGTGCGTCATAGGCCATGAAAGTCTCAGTGCATTTCACTGATCTTATAAATATAGAAATAAAGTTTAGAATTATTTGATACCAGTTTGACACTGAAAGTGCTCACTTCATCACTATCGGCCATTGTCATCCAACTTATTCAAGCCCCTTCTAAGCTTGTCCTGCAACCAGTCAGCCATGCATGACTCATAATTTCATACAGAAACAGGATTGACTTGTGGGCAGACGCTTTGCCGATGTGAAGTTTTAAACACTATTATAACTATGTTTATTATTGCAGGGAATTTAATGTTCCTATTGTCAAGTCGAGAAGATATACCTGCAAACCCATTTAGAGTGGACCATCCCTTTTTGTTCCTGATACTTTATGAAGATAAAATACTCTTTGTTGGAACCTATGTACACTAAAAATATTGTTATAAAGAGAAAGATTTGTTTGTTTGAATTGAATAGACTCCAAAACTACTGGATCGATTTGAAAAATTCTTTCACCATTAGAAGCCTTCATTATCCCTGATGAACAAAAGCAATAGAATATACCCGTGCAAAGCCAGGGCGGACTGCTAGTGTTGAATAAGATAGTATTTTTCACTAGTTAATTCGACACTTTAAATCTTGTTACCAATCATTAGTAATTTTTACATACCATTAAATAGTTCTTCAGAAATACTTTGGTTTTATTCAACACATAAAAATTTTCATAGAATTCAGAAATAAGACAAACCACACGACTACATATTTTTTTTTTACTATATTTTGTACTTCTGGATGATGGAACAGAATAATTGATGTAGCTTAACCCTTCCATGGTTCACGATGTACATGTCTTTCGGGACTACAGCGAGGCTGGGCAGTTAACATTAAGCCAAAAAAAATCTATCATTTGGTCCTAAAAGTATCTAGGTGACACTTTGTACTTAGGTACTTTAAACCTAATACCTACACTACAGTGTGTTCCAACTTGTTTATGTGGTGGTAGTAAATAGGTACCTACTATCGTTTATGTATTTGGTATGGTATAGCTTTAAGTATTTGGTAAAATAACCTGGTAGAGTTACAGACCTACTACATCCCCTATTAGAGGGGCATACAAGTACAGACCGTTCACCGTAAGATGACCCTGCTTTGGGAATTGGTAACATCATGGCAGGGCACATTTTACGGTGAACACTCTGCAGGTATTATAATACCTGCCGAGTGTTGATGATGATTCTTTGATAAATGGTAATATGTGTCTGGTTGGTCACTTTTTTTCCAGTGTCAAGTAATAGATTTTTTTTTACAAATATCTGAGTTATAAACTCATGAAGATTGTTTGATATTTTCACCAGAGCCTAGTTCGTTATCTAGCAGGGTGTACCACATGCAGGTTAGGGTGGCTTGGGAGACGAGATGTTGGAGTCTCCTTAACAGCCCGGTATTATGTTTGCTTGATACTTTACCGTTTGTTTTTTGAAACAAAAGGTCCTAAAGTTCTGCTCACGCATGTATTTATCATCAACGAGTCATTTGAATAGCCTAACACTTACTTGATTTATTCCAGGCCACTCTTTCTGTATCTAAATTCGCTTTTCTCTTGGAAACACAATCACAAACACAATCAAATCAATTTTAAACTCCGCTAGGAGTTATAGTTTTCTGTGCTTTCAAAAGATTCAAACCTTCTTTGTTTTGATTTTTGTTGTTGTTGTTGAATTAAATCTGTCACATGCCCTCATAATTCAATCAGATTTGTCAGAAAAAGTGATGCCAACGCACAGTGCGGATTTTCGCTAATCTGGGTGGACAAAAGTCAATATGTCCACTTGTCTTACTAGGTATATTTATGGTAGGTACAAATTTCAAGGAGATAAGTTATGCTGCACTAAAACAATTTTTCCGGGAAGCTACGCTGAACAAAAGGGTTGGAACAGCTGGTTATCTGAGTTACCTTGCCAAGCGCTCGCTGTGATCGTGTCAGTCGTTCGATTTTACTCGATGAATACGCTGTGTGTCTAATTAATTGGTGAATTTGTATTGTTATTGGTTTTTTTGGAGCTTTGAGGTAAATATCCATACCTTTTTTATTTAATATGTGTTAAAGTATAGTCACACACATCGATAAAATTAAAAGAGACTTTTTTTTATCAAAGTAACACATTTTTTATTTTCATCTCGAGTTTTAGATGATTTGCCTCTAATCCCTGTTCTTAAAACCTTGTACTAACCGAGAATTCTTATAGATTTGCGCGTACCTACTTTAATTTGACTGACTAATAGCATGACTATTCTAATGCTTTACCGATTTGTTTTGTATGACAGTCAATTTTGTTTATAAAGAAGTTGTAATCGATTTTTATATATTTGCTCATCATTTTCTCTTATTTAACTTATAATAAAATATAATATTCTATACTTATTAAAAAGGAATACTTCATTCTGTCTTTCAGTACCAATATCAGTTCAACCTGCTTAGTATTTCTTTACCTCTACCGCTAGAAAGCAATGACATTCCTAATCAAAAAGTAAAAAATAGTGAGCAATATCGAACGATTTATTTTCAAAAAATGTTATGTGATTGTTCTCACTGTATTGTCACAATAATCATGGCGTTGACCATAATAATTTGGCTTGTGTAGACCAAAGTCGAAACAAATAGGTAGTTAACTATTATTTTCCGTGATCTTATTGGGTTTGGACAGCCCTGGATTATGGAATGGAATAAATAAAATCGGGACCCTGCATGGTCTAGGTGCTTATTTTGCAAGCCTTAAGAAATAAAGTTATTGAATTTTGAATTTTGGGATAAGCGCTAAAATGAAAATGACGCTAGTTGTGACGATACATTTGTTTAGTTGGCAATGCGAGGGTTACGCTACGCAGTCAACTTCAACTTCTTCTTTCTATAATAAACTACCAATGTTGGAGCCGCTTTCACCGCGACTCTGCCAGTATCAAAATGGTCATGAATGACTCTGACACCGCTGCGTAGTTTTTTTTTTACAATACGCACTCTGTTCTTTGAGGCGAGAAGGTGGCTGTGGTCCTATCGAGTGTATCATTTGAGGCCCGAGGCGCAGCCGAGAGCCTTAAATTAAAACACACGAGGTAGGAATTCCACACCTCCGAGGAAACATCTTTTCAAATTCCGAAGAAACCGAAAAAGTTCAAAAAATGTCGCGGCTCGCACTTATATTACCTGTTGTTGGAAGTTGAGGGTTGGGACGGTCAACCAACCTCCAAGACGGTTCGGCCCGGACGGACGGGGTTTTCTTGATAGAAAATCGCCCCAGGTACCAGTCCACGCTACGCCGCGCCGCGCCGCCGCCGCGCCGCCGCCGCGCACCGCCACTGATTAAACTAGTTGCGCCTTTACCTATAAATGTCTGTGATTTCCATACACTTTTCTCTCCGCTAAATGAAATTCCACAGAGTTTTCCGTCCCGCTTGTTAGTGCAATCGCAACCAGCAAATTTTTTTTAGTTTGTATTCCGTGATCGCAACAATGAAAAAAAAAAGATCCCCGTCAATGGCTCGCAATGACGAACTGTTAATCAACCAAAGAGTACATTGAATATTAATCAACTTTCTGAGTAGGTAGGTGTAGTTTAAAGTACATACCTACTCTGTAATGTAATACATTACAGACAGACAGAGCCTCCGTTAGGAGTAATAGTCAAAGAATAAATAATACCTTACCTACTCCTAGCGGAGGTAATAATCTTACTTCTCTGTTCTGTGGTAATAATAGTATTCCGTGGAAAGAGCTCTCCCCTTGCTCTCCCTATAAAAAAGTTACTCATGGACAGAGCCGTTTAGTTAGAAAAAGAAGTAGGTAGATTAGTAGGTTTTTTTTGTAGATCTATTAGCATTTTAAGATAGGGTTAAGCTAAGTAAGGGGCTTTAGTACTATACTTATAAATCTGTGGTAAGGGGTTATGTCTGTTTTTGTTTACTTTCACTACCGATATTTTGGAACTTGGATGGAACGGATTACGGAGTAGTTTTATTTATTGTTTGTTTTGGAATGGTACAGGTTGTTAATTTATTCTATTTGTATAATTGTAAAAGTACCTACTGGAATCAATTACTGTACCTATGAAAAGAATGGGTTCCATGCGAAAGTACATCGGTAAGCAAGTTTGAAGATTCTTTCGGTGTCGTCGATCAACGTTTATATTATAGTAGGTAGGAGACTGACTTTCGGTCTTTTGCAGATATTGGAGCTAATCTCACAGACGACATGTATCAGGGATCCTATCATGGATCAGTTAAACATAAGCCTGATTTGGATGTGGTACTGGAGCGTGCTTGGACGAGAGGTTTGGACAAAATGATCATAACTGGCGGCAGTCTCACTGATAGCAAGAAGGCTATTGAAATGGCTAACAGTGATTGTGAGTGAATGTCCCTATTTGGTGACCAATATATTATAGAAATTGCTTAGAATCTTTGACCCCACATGGAAGTATGAGGCAAATGTCACAACCATTGTTTGCATAATTTAGCATCTATTAAGAGGAAACTTCTGTTTTCAGCTCGCCTATTCTCAACTGTTGGCTGCCATCCGACACGGTGCACTGAATTTGTGGAATCCCCAGAAGGCTACATGCGAGGATTGAGAGATCTGATCAAAGGTAACAGAGATAAAGTGGTAGCTATTGGAGAATGTGGCCTGGACTACGAAAGGTTGAAGTTTTGTGAAAAAGAGGAGCAACTCAAGTAAGTTCAGTACCAGGGAAATGAAAATGAAAGTACATTACCAGGTCATTTTACAACAAGTAGAAAAAACAACTGCATAGGGTTTTTCGTGGGAAATATTTTGGCGAAACTAAGTTAAGTAGGTAATGTAACAAATCACAAAATATGACCAACTAGCAGTCTGCCCCCTTGTTATTGATAACGGCAACAGGTAGACACATGAAATATGCACAGAAATAAAACAAATATTTAAGGGGGCCTCCCATAAACGAACGTGTTTTTTTGCCGTTTTTATAGATAATGGTACGGAACCCTTCGTGCGCGAGTCCGACTCGCACTTGGCCGGTTTTATTATTTTTAGTGATGACTTGGCGATGAGATCGATACCTACTCTGACAAAAATAAAGATTACTCACTGGATGAATAAAAAATTACCCAGAACAGATATAATCGAACAATTAAATTGCGCACACTCAAACAAACAAACAACTTCTCACCCTAAATGCATGTCGTCTCCTCTTTTCTCAGTTAAAATCAGACAGCCAAGTAGCAGCATACAAAAGGTGAAAGAAGCGATTTCTTCAAGTACAATAAATTGTACAGAACGAATAAAGGTACCTAACTCATTATTTTCAGATATTTTGAATACCAGCTCCCACTGTCCAAAGAGTTCAACCTCCCTCTATTTCTCCACTGCAGAGCTGCAGGGGATGACCTCATAGATATCCTCAGCAGAAACAAAGACAACATAGTCGGGGGTGTGGTGCATTCATTTGATGGGAACAAGAAGGCGTTGGACAATATTCTGGCACTTGGGATGTTTATAGGTATCAATGGATGGTCAGTTTTTTTTTGTAGTTTTGAAGATGCGTGTAAAACATTCAGAGTGAGTTTTTGAGAAGGTACAGTAAGAGCACGTTCCTTAACCGGTGTAGCTACCGGAAAAGTCTTCGGAGGCTCTAGGCTATCTTTAGATGGCAAGTTAAACGAAAAGTTTTCCAGTACATTTAAAAAAAATGCTTAGTTGGCAAAATGGGGCACGGTAAAGTTTTTGTTGTAAAATGCCCAATTTCTTGCTAACTGTAATATTTTTTGTAAATCTGTCAATGGGGATAAAAGTTTATCTAAACAAATATGGATTATCTCCTAAGACCATTTTCCTGTAGCTATACCTACCGCCCGTTATGGTACCAATTGAAAACTCTTTTGTATGTCTACTATAGATAATAATAATAAATAAATAAATAATGCTGGACAATTCACGCACCAAATCTAGCCCCCAGCTAAGCAGAGCTTGTGTTATGGGTACTAGATAACTGATACCTATACAGAATACAATACATAGATAGATATTTTTTATTATACATAGAAAACGACCAGAACACATACTTGTAGATCGTAAAAATATTTGTCCCAAGGCGGGAATCAAACCCGCAACCTCTTGCGTCGCAGGCGGACCTTCACCCACCGCGCCACAGAGGTCGTCAAGATACGCTAGATAAGCTGTTGAAACTGTACACTTCATACTTATTTTTTGTACAACAGCTAACAATAAACATATTTCTGATTCTGATTCCGATGCAGTGGACCTAAAAAGCTAATAACTAAATAAATAAGTAAATGCTAAATTAATATTGCCACACAAATGAGGCGATATTAATTTTGATACTTTTCCGTTTTCAGTTCACTCAGAACAGAAGAAAACCTGGAGGTAGCAGCCACAATCCCCCGGGATCGGCTGATGATAGAGACAGATTGTCCATGGTGTGAGGTGAAACCTACCCACCCTGGTTTCAAGCATGTTGCTACTAAGTTTCCTAGTGTGAAGAAAGAGAAGCACAATGTCGGGAGCCAAGTGAAAGGGAGGAATGAACCAGTCAATATTATGTAAGTTCAGAGACATTTAAAATACTAGTTTCTACTCGCGGCTTCGCACTCGATAGAAACGTTTAATAGTATATTTTTTAACTAGGGGTGTAAGCACCCCATTATATACAAGGTTGTTTTTACTTCCGAGCGTAGCCAGGGAGGATGACAGAGTTATAAGGGGTAGTTTTGACGAGAGTGAAAAACGATACTTTCACTTCGATTACGAGAAAATAGAACAATTAAAACTTAGGTACCTTCAGTAAATATTCTACGCCGATTTCACGAATTTGTCGTTACTCTTTTTAACCGCGTGCTCAATTTTGAGAACCAAGCAAGCGAAGGAATCGCTCGTGATTCAAAAATAAGAATCCTGAGCGTTAACGAGGGAATCAAAAGAGCACGAGGTAAAAAATCTTTGCACTCGAGTGCAACACGTAACTTTTCATCCCACCTCAGCGAGGAGATCTTCGATATCCGAGTGTAAAAGCCATTTTTATCCGCTAGAGGATAAAGTAAATTGAATTAAGAACATCATGCGCACGATAATGCAAAAATACTCTTTCTGAGATGGGGAATGTAAAAACGAATTTTACGCCCGCTAAGCTTCGCTATATTGACACACTTTTTTAGCAAGAGAAGTGACAAAGTTATTTTTATCTTTTTATCCTTTTTTATCCCATGAGAACTAATTATGGGTGGCTCTATTCCTACTCGGGCACTAGTTCAGTTCAATGAAGCAATAAATGACTCTTCATGACATTCAGAGATACAATCTTATTTTCTTTCCTTTGTTTCAGACATGTTCTGGAAATCTTGGCTGCAATAAGAAAAGAGAACATTGATGACTTAGCAACAGCTATCTATAATAATACAAACAAATTGTTCTTTAGTAAACAATAAACTGGTGGATTTATAAGCATAAAAGTTATAGGCTCTGTAAAATATGTTATGTTATGATTTATAATTATTATATACTTTTTCTAATTTTAGTGTTTTCCTACTTTTCCTTATTTTAACTGAGTTTAGGATAGTTATTCACTGAAAGTTTCTATTATACAGGGTGCAACAAAAATGAAGGACCTAACTTTCACGACTCGGGGATCAGGGCATTGAACACAGAACACGAGAATATCGAAAAAAAATCGGTCGGTTCTTTTTTAAAATATTTTTTCCCTGTTCTGATATTGAAACTGAACCCCTCTCCTTAAAGTTTGGTCCTTCATTAGGGTTCCGTACCCAAAGGGTAAAACGGGACCCTATTACTGAGACTCCGCTGTCCGTCTGTCACCATTATGAACCGTCATAGTTAGAAAGTTGAAATTTTCACAGATGATGTATTTCTGTTGCCGCTATAACAACAAATACTAAAAAACAATAAAATAAATATTTAAGGGGGCTCCCATACAACAAACGTGATTTTTATAGAAGATGGTACGTAACCCTTCGTGCGCGAGTCCGACTCACTTGGTGTTATTTTCGTTACACCCTGTATACAGCAAAATAAGAATGCAATGAAACTAAATATGTCACTAACAATATTTTATTGTGACTCCTTAAAATTATCATACAACACAACATAAACTTATATGCAGAACACACTATGTTGGTGTATTTACAAATTTTGATGATAGGTAAATTGTATAATAAATATTAAATCTGGGATTATGAACCAAAGGCGTTTACAAAACAGTACTTTTGTAGTGCATCAATAATTATTATAATCGAAGCGAAAGAAAAAATACAACCAAACAGCTTCAAAGTAAATGTAAACGCCTAAAGGAGTTTATGATTTCAAACACAAATAAAATATAAAAAAACTTAGGCCTAGGATCTCATAAAAATTTCATATTTGGATAATGATGACATTAACGGTAACTTGTTAGAAGGCTAAAAATAGCAATATTAATCCATAAATGCATTAGGAATGTAATTAATTGTAATAAGTAGTTCTAGAATTGTCATGGATTTACAAAATATATTTTGATATGATTCAATTATTGCCTTCAATGAATATTTAAATTAATAGATTATTTCATTGTAATAGCTACTTATTGTACTCAATTTATTTATAAGGATAAATATAGGGAAAATTTATCAAGGGTAAGAACTGCGAATGGAGAAGTTACTTTGTGCTTTTAGATTGTTTTTTTAAATATATTAATATACTATATAACTTATGAAATCTTCTAATTAAGACTGAATTCAGATTTTGCCTGATTATTCATGATAATTCAGGTCTTATAAAGTTTAAAAAATAGGTACCTAATTAATTTCGAGATAAGTTACCATTCCTCACTTAAAATCATATAAAAAGCATCACAACAAATAAAATTACAATCATCCCCCCATTCGCTCTGAACACAGCTATCACTAGGGCAAGGCCCTTACATTTCAGGGTATCTCCGAGTATAGGTGGACTTGTTCCCTGAACCAATGGAAGTAGGATGAGACGTGGAATCGAGTTACATTGAGTGCAGACTCTGTTTTGTTTTGGAGAATCTCCGGGGCCCACTCACCTCTGAAAAAGAAAAAAAATACGTCACTATAGTTCAAACTGTGATTAAAACAGGCTAGCCACAATTTGCTACAAGCTTTTAAATGATTAAGATTCCACATATCTATTTCCATTCGGCATTCTCAAGAAATAATGTTTGCAAACAACTTGCAACAGAAAAATGCCAAATTCTCCTTTCTGTCATCATCTCAACACCAGAGATAAGAAACATAATTGATGTAGAAAAGAGCTAAAATCGACAAGTACCTAGTATGAATTCTGTAAAAAAAAGCTAAGCAGAGCTTGTGTATGCGTATGAGATAACTGATATACTAAAATACAGCACACTACAAAGATCAATATTTTTTTATTAAACATAGAAAACACCCAGAACATCCTGAACAAATATCTGCAGATTATACAAACATTTGTCCCGAGGCGGGAATCGAAACCGCAACTTCCTGCGTCGCTTCACCCGCTGCGCCACAGATACCGTCAAATAATAAAGTTGTAAACAAGTTAGGCAAAAGTATATTATGCACATAGACAAGTTGTTTCTAGTTGTCCTCCCATGATAATACTTTATGACCTGAGTGACTTATGTTGTGATTAGAAATACTCACACAAATACTTTAGTCTTCAGATAATCTGCGCTCCACTGATAATAATCACTAGAATACTTCACTACTGTTGCATAACCAGCTGCGGAGTAACTCTGCACATTATCTATCAAACCAGGGACGTATTGCTCGATAGTGGAGACAACCACTGGTGTCTTTTCAACAGCATAGTCTTTGATATTTTCGTAGAAGATTGCAGCTTTCTTCCCTGCTACGATAAGGAGGTCTTTAGTCAGCAGGGAGTAAGGTTTGACAGCTTCTACGGTCTTTGTGTAGTAGATTGGTGCGTTGGTTTCGACCCAGAGATAGCCCCGGGCTGATGTTGAAAGGGTCTTCTGCCATGCTGTCTGACTGTGCTCAAGGATGCCTAGGTCTTTGAAGAGCTTGCCTGTTGTACTCTCTGGAAAATAAAATAATAAATTATTTATTTCTGGTTGATCCACACAGCATCATCTAGCCCAAGCTAAGCAGAGCTTGGGTTATTTTATTAGATATTAATATTAACTTGGTTACTTAATAAATAACATTGTATGTAGCATATACACACAATTTTAAGAAATATGTAACTAATAAACATGATTGGAAGGGGAGCAGTTGCTGTCTACAGGATGTACCTATCAGGGAATTGTTATATTACTCTGTACATTAGTGTTTGAAAGCTGGTCCTGGGTAAAGAAACCCTAGAACTAACGTGTGTATATTCCTACAGTGGTATAAATGAACATTGTAACTATACAAACCTACCATTTACATTGTAACTTACAAGTTAATATTCCTAGCCCGATAATGGAAAAGTACAGGTCATAGCAGTACAGTACAATCTAATCAGCGGTATTTACAGAAGAGAATTTATCTGGGCTTTTTGTGTAGTTTATACAAAAAAGTTAAGAGACAAAAAGGTTGAAACCTAAAGTAAAAGGTAGATAACAGACGCTTCTGCAACTCGCATTGTATAATGAGATCAACAATAGGTTATTCAATGCAAGATTGTGGTCATTAAGATGGGAATGTTACATTGTTAATTGCTGTTTACATACAGAAAGACTGGTCATCTAACAAAGTTGTTTATGTAAGAGTTATATATTATAATAACTACTGCACTATTTTTATCATCTCAATTACATCAATATTTTCCTGAGATGAGTTGGTTAGGTAACAATTTATTTCATAGATCAGCTGAAATCATTGATGTACACTTCTATGGCTGAAATAGTCTTAATATTATGTCATAAAATATATGTTTGTCAATACCTTACAAGTGCATTTTTAAGTACTTATCCAAGTACTGTCTATAGTTGATGTGATGTCTCCTAGAGACCAATTTCTCCAAAATAAAACGCAATTAAGCATTTACAATTTGTTAAACTGAAAACTATAATTTAAAAAACTAGTGTATTTTTATGTACTTATCCAAGTACTGTCTATAGTTGATGTGACTCCTACAGACCAATTTTTCCAAATTGAAACACAATTAAGCATTTACAATTTGTTAAGCTGCAAACTATAATTTAAAAAACTAGTGTATTTTTATGTACTTATCCAAGTACTGTCTATAGTTGATGTGACTCCTACAGACCAATTTTTCCAAATTGAAACACAATTAAGCATTTACAATTTGTTAAGCTGCAAACTTTAGATTTAAATTGTGTTTATGTTTACATCACATTAAACATTTAACCTGATAATAATAATTAAGGGAATAAACTTCAAAAGCAACACTTACTCGGGAATTGGCCTCCAGAAATCTTCACATCATATGTAACAAGTCCAGCGATGCCAACAAGGAGGAAGAAGCTAGCCCAGAGCCAAGGGAATTTTCTAGAGCTTGTCATTCTGTCTAGAATATCCTGCAAAAAAGAAGATCACACTTATTTTCCAAGTGCTTTATATAAAACACTAGCATCTGCCAACATGCATGCATTGTGTCTATGGAATTGTAACATGGTTTTTCTATTCCATGTGAACTGATTCATGGGGTAAAAAGCCTATGTGTTATTCCAGGTCTAATGGAACATCTATGCAATATTTCAGTACAATCCGTTCAGTAGTTTTGGTGTGAAGGAGTAACGAACATCCATCTATCCATCCAAGCTTTCGCCACTATTAGAGTGATATCATTTTGGATGCACCTGTACACCTATTCCATCAGCAATAAATACAGGCAGTAAGTAATCAAGGCGGCTTTTAACTTTCACAATGTGGAAAGCAGGTACAACTTTAAAACAGTTTTGTCTGTAAAATATAGGTTTTCAAGTACCTAAGTACATCATTTTATTGACACAGATGTATCTTATATGAACAATAAGAGACTAACAAAAGTTATGATTTACACAGCATAACTTTGATAATTATATACACATTTCAGTCTGGAACTGACAATTACTACAAATGATTACAGGAAAACAAAGACCAAACAGGTGGCGCTTTGGAAAACGCCCAATTAAGTTCAGAAATGAACTCATTAGAGTATTATTGTGAACAGACATGGTATTAATTTACCTGACTCTTGTTGACCTCTAAGAAATAAAGATCCTACACCATCGAAGTTTCAATGTAACATTTCACGGGCGCGGTACCTACCTCCCGCGAAGTAAAAATAACGGAAACAAAATATCGAAAGGTACTGTTATCCGCGCCCAAATACGCCACGAGACGCACGGATTAAAAAGTGGTTTTACTTGTTTCGTTCGCGAGTAAATACCTACTGCCATTCCACTCTAAACTGCGACTTGAAAGCTTGTATTTGTATCACGTCGCAATTCGTAAACTCACAAATCGTACCAGCGTAACCATCGAGATTTAGGAGCTTTAAGTAACCGATATTTTTACCTGAAATCTAGTTTTACCTTTGTATGTTTTCAGCGAGATTTATCACAGAATTATCTTATCGATTCGATTTTTGCGACGACGATTGTTCGCGTAATTTAATGTCGTTCGTTTTCGACTTTCGTCCGTCTACGCCTCCTCGTATTTTTTTATGGCCTTGGTTCGGGGTTACCCTATGGAATTGATAAAAGCTACCAAACTACCAGTTCAGTAACATTTTTTTTTCCATACATTCTGTTTGACGAATTAAATAATAAACCAACGAACGTTAACTACGATCAAGTTAAAAAGCTAAAATATTATATCAAAACACACCAAGAGAGGCGGAGAGAATATTAGACTGCTGAAGAGAAATGGTAGGATAAGAGCTTGAAAACTATTACCAAAGTAGGAGGATTTTGTCGTACCTGGTAGCACAAATCAAAGGCTTGACACGTGTCGTCCATGCGATCGGTAGTTTCGGAAACTTTCCGGTTTTTTTATGTCATACGCGGAGGCTCAGTTTTTGTGTTAACTGTGCTTGCTTGCTACTTGCATTTATTTTGTGTGGGAATTTTAATTACTGACCTGGCATATTTTATTAGTTTTCACTATAGTCTCATCTTTCTTCTTTCCTTTGAGGGCTTCCACTCCGACTTCTTTGTATTCTAGCACCGTTGCTTTCAAGGATTTCTGCTTCAGTCTTGGACTAACTTCAGTCCAGTTGTTATCTACAAGGAAAATACAATTAAGTATTTAGAAAAGAAATAGTTCCCCATAACCATGAACTTATTAACAACCTTGTTAAAAATACAGTATGCCACAGAAAATTTAGTGATTTTTAGGATTTTAGTCTTATGACCAAACGGCACTGTCAGAAGATTAGTGTTGGTGCAAATGCGACCAATTTATACAGTGACAGGGACCATTTTGTGATTCAAGCAAGTTCTTTCTTTTTGCGTCTTCATTTCGAGATCGGTTTCGAAACCCTTATTGTCTCGCTCTTTCCGACCCCAGTCTTTCTTGAATATCTCAGTAACTACTACAGCTAATAACTTGAAATTTAAAATAATACAAATAAACATGTAAAAATCATACAAATTTCGTGCACCATTACTGATTTCAAGAAAAAAAATGAAAATTCAGTACAATTTATGATGTTGAAATTTCAAGAGAGACTTATGGAGGCAAATGAAGTGTCAAATGACAGTTATCGGTTTGTAAATTTCAAGAGTTTTTGAAATTTCTGTAGGTTTCATACTTTTTGAATTATTTTGGCAAATGCTGGATGCAGCAAAGGATGTAGTCACTACTTGTATTATGAATTTATTGTTTTCCAAACATTCACATTGAAACTGACAAATGTACCTATGTCTACAGATTTAAAAGGATCTACTTACTAATATAATCAAGCAGTGTCGCTGATTGCTTCGTGCACTTATTGAAAAGCTGTCTCCAAGTGGCATTGCAAGAATCATCCCGCTCAAGGCAGTCTACTAAACTCTCCACTAAAACCTGGTGGTATGGATCCAGGTTTGCTTCAGAGAGGTATTGATTAGGAAGCTTTTTCATTATTTGGTTGAAGGTCACTTGTAGCTTGTTTGTGCAGCGTTTGAAGAAAATATCCTGGGAAAAAAAAATGTATCAACATGTGTAAAAACTATAGAGCAGCCTTACTTCACCTCAACAGCCTATAATGGTCCACTGCTGGACACAGGCCTCCCCCTGATAATCGCCTTATTGCCTTTTATCTCATGGGGTAATGCCCATAATCCCTTCGCTGGACATGCGGATTGAGTATCGCAGTTCGGTGGTAGAGCTATTCTGCAAGAGGCGCTGCTACCCGCCCCGGGTACCTGTCCCTCCCATGTCCCTTAGTAGCCTCTTACGACACCCACGGGAAGAGTTAGGGTAGTGCAATTCTAAGCTTGCACCAAGTGGCAGAGAGAGAGAGAGAGAGCGGCCTTATCGCTTCTATATTATATTGAGATAAGACCGCCCATAGTACTTATATTTCATGTTGATTGATGTATTTCATTTAATTTCGTGTTGTACAATAAAGTTATGTAGTTTGTATAGTTTTTAAGGTGTACAGTTGGGAGCCTCTAAGGCTGCCTTTCCACTAGAGATGTGCTACATTGCTTTTGTCAGCTTTTTCAATGTCGCGATAATGTAGCGATCCTATTCGGTCGGCTAAACATAGCAACGTAGAATATCTCTGATGGAAAAGCATCCTTATTCATGTTCCATTATATAATACTTAACTGTTGACATAGATCTATTCCAAATTTATTCGACATATGCAATTTTTTTGAAAATTTTGTATATTCACCGTATTATATACTATCTTTGGGTAAAAAATGCATGCATACCTTGTATTTGCTCATCTGCATAATAAGCTCACCGGCTTGATCTTTAGCCAGCGTCTGTTTCTTGCTAAACACCGTATCGAACATAGCCAGTAGCTGGTCCTGGGTAACTTTAGCCGTGTCCATGTTACCGTGCCTTGAGAGATGCTTCGCGAGGTAACCGATCACGTGGCGGGAGTAGTTCTTCAGTTCTATTACAGGCAGGAACAGTTCTTGCCACGCTGTGGGGATTACGACTTTTTATTAAATGCGTTAAGGTTTGTTTTTAATTCAAAGTTTAGATAGCGATAGTGTCAACTAAGTTTGAAATAGAATAACATACCTATGCATTGGTATAGAAGACTGTCCTAGGCCTCTTAATATAATCAAGTGATGTCTGATAATGATCACACATTCATTGAGATGTGTCCTGTCAAATTTCGTCAGATACTAGCTAGATAAGATTAGATAATGCACATATGGGTGAGATTTGCGAGTAGCGGGGATTAGAGCGATGGTTTTGGTAGCTGACTTGAGCCGTTAATTGCTAAACAACTCTATAACTAAGATTTTTGTTATTATAGTACCTATGCAAGCCCTCGCACTAGTGGCAATTCCTAAGAAATCTAATAATATCCCAAAAAAATTAGACTTCGAACCGATTTTTTTTGGGAAATTATAAAATTTCAGGCTTGAATGTATGTGAATTGACAATTGGGTTACGTTAAACGTTTTTTTCTGTAATCTTTATCGAAAAAGCTTCAAAAAAATACCAACGTAATAATCTATGTTATACAAGGCACAGAGGCGGACTTAAACATTTGCCGCCAGTACTTAAGGCTATTAAAATTTGGCCGCCCCTCCTGACCTCTACAATTCGATAGGTACTGTTAATGGGATTTCTAGATGTACATTTTTTACATGTTAAAGATTTAGTGAATCCATTTCGCCAGTGGCGGCGAAGCCTGGGCTTGTAATCGGGGTCGTTTTCTATCAAGCACCCCCAAAAAATACCTACATAATAATCCATGTAATACAAGGTAAAGCCCTTCGTTTCACTAATTAAAAAACAACTATTATAAATATCAGAAATATTGGTGCAAAGTACCATCTTTTTTCTTAGTTACCGTTTTTTTTCCTAAACTATCTAGATTTTTTTACTGTCATCGCCGTACTAAATAATAGAACTTGATTTTTGCGCTGACGCCGCTCTGCCGGGCCCGCTCCTTCGAACGCGAAACCCTATGCCTATCTTTTTCACAAAATGGCGTCACAGGCCGTCCCCTTACCTCCGACTGACACGTATCGCGATTAGTTGGTTACGGCCGCGGAGATAGTACTCGACTTCTTTGTTAATTGCAACATGTGTCTGGTTAGCCAGTAACAAGTTCAGGGAAATTTTTGTCATAAATTAAATACGCCTGCGGCTGGCTCAATTCACACCGGAGAGGAAGCGGCCGACAGTGACCCAGCGAGAACTTTTAGTGTCAAACTCGTGTCAAATAAACAGTAGATAAAATTAAATTTAACTTCAGACAAATAATAAAAAAAACTAGTATCGCTTCGGCCGCTTTGCATCACTGCCAGCCGCTGCTATCCCGGTGTAAATTGAGCTGTTATCCATTATCGCGTAATTTTTGTTAGCTATGAAAATGACGCGATAATGGGGCTATCCTATTGGTCGGCTGGAAACATAACTGGTAGAAAGGCTTTGGTCTCTTGATCACCACGCAGTACCTACGCTGCGTACTGTCACTTGACTGTCTGTGCGGAGAAGCTGATATTTATTCTGTAATCTGTGTTATCATATCACGCTGCGGTGTGATAATAGGCTACTTGACTACTAGGTACTGGGAAATAATTCTAATTTTTTATATTTTTATATATTATTTTGATAAGACAATACTGTCTGATAAAAATTATGCAAAGTACAATTAATATTTCTTCAAAGCCAGTCGTATTAGTTATGAAAACGAATTTTAAAGTTTGAATAAAATAATGCTGCGCCAAAACGATAATCTCTGTCATGGCTACCGTGTTCCAAGCTATGACGTCACCCCACCACACCACACCTAACAAGAAGAACTCATTGACACTGTAATCTGAGGATGTGTGACGTCACTTGCGATCCAACCAAATACATAGCATTTTCGATCACGTGATCATGTATCAAAAAATGTGTAATTTAATTCCCATTTTTTTTACAAAAAAAGACCACGGGAAGAGTTGGGGTGGTGCAAATTCTAAGCCGGCACCACACGACTCTCCCAAGTAGCAACAGCACAAACTTTCTCCTTTATAATATTTGATGGATTATCCAATAAAATTAGTAGGAAAGGATGGGATACAAATACCTACCTGTATCTACTAACTTACTCTTTGCAAGGTAACAGTTCTGTGCGATACTAAATACAGGAGTTCAAGAGATCCGATTCGCGAGTTTAAACTTCAAGTTTGTTAATTTAACTTTGCTACTATTTGTTTGTTATCCTTTGCTAAAATATATATTCCGTCACTATTCTGTCAGTTAGTAATTCTGTGAAATGAAAAATGTGAGTGTCAAAGTGGCACTTTATGGTTTTACCATTTGAGAAACGTTTTCTTGTAGCAAGGAGGTTCCTTTAGAGATCAAATTAGTAAGAAATTAACAAGACCAGTCTTTGTTATTTCAATAGTATGAGTGACGAGTGTGCCTCAAAACAAAGTCTGAGTCTGAGTAAAGCATTTTGCTTCTATGCAAAGGCATAAAAGCAAAAAGCTTTACTGACGCTGTTTAGTGATACTTACTGACTATTCCTTTGGCTTGTCAGTTGTTATGGAGGTAGTCTAAGTTCTCACTAGAACTTACCTTTTAACCCTACAGCAAAGTCAGTCAGGCCTCCCTGACCCAAGGCCCACAGCAAACTGAGGCCGATCGGCGGCCGGTTTTGATACGAATTGCGAAGGCTAGCGCTCTTCTGGATAGACGCTGTACAGAACTCCGGGTAATCCTGCGCCAGCATTTGTAGCAGTATTCTGTGGCCATTGACGTGTTGACCTGCAAATAAGTAGTTACTGTTTTAAGTTAATCTGTCATTTAAATGTTTAAAAGCGGGCATCCAATAGGGCTCTATTGGGTGTAGGCCTTTTCGTTATCCAGGTGTTGGAAAGGCCAGGAAGTCGGATAATTAAATAATATTTAATAAATAAAATAACGCAGAACAACTCACACAGCATCATCTAGTCCAAAGCTAAGCCGAGTTTGTGATATGGGTACTAAATAACTGATATACGAGTAGGTACGTAATACATTTAGTCCATCGATAGATATTTTTTATTATACATTGAGAACCAAGAACACCCTGTAAAGATATCTACAGATCGTAGAAAAATTTGTCCTGAGGCGGGAAACGAACCCGCAACCTACTGGACCTTCACCCGCTGCACCACAGAGATCATCTAAAGAGCGAGGTTACCCCTACTGGATGTAGGCCTTTTCGTTATCCAAGGATTGTAAAGGCCTACACTTCGCAATGATGATGGATCATAATGTATAACTTAGGCTTCTGCCCGCGCTTTCGCGTCTGTTGCAAATCATGGGCTTTTTTGAAAAAGGCCTATTCAGACACACGCGGTATTGGCAACCCAAAGCGGCAGGGAAACATTTAGATTGGTTTCGCACGTCATCCTGCTGGGCATTTTGTATGTTCCGCATACCCACTCGGCTTTAAACCTCGATGCTTTAATTAGAAAGCTAAGTAAGATTATCTCTATTCTCTGTACCTATCCAAAAATTTGACAGATTCCAGAAAAAGCTAAAGAACAAAAATTTTACTGCTCATAAAATGTGTGATACTACTTACCATAGCCGAAGTTCGGCTTGGATGACTTCATCATAATCACAATACTTATTCATATCATACATATTTTAAACATTCAACACTTACCTCTACTCATATCATTAGCCATAGCAGTAAGCGTCACATCAAAGAACAGCTGAGTATTAGCCTTTCCTGCATCAGCCAGCACACTTTCCAAAATAGTCCTTACATCAATAGGCACAGAGGATAGAGGATACAGGGCTGGTTGATTGAGGAACATTGGGTCATCCACTTCGATCTGCACCTTGGAGTTTAGAAAGGCTGCAACTTCTTTTAGCCAGACTAGAGGCGCGTTTGAGAAACGGAGCTTGTTGGTTGTTATGATCGAAGCTAGCTCAGTTGGGTCAATCTGGAATGAGGTTTTATTGAGCAATCTTGTAAGGGAAGAGACATTTTGAGAGCTAAGTTTTTTCACTGTTCCTTACCTTAATATAATTTTTTTTGAAAACAGTAAATTTATTTTTATAGTGTTTGCATTTTCTAAAATTCATTTTTTTTACATCAACCGACCATTGAGCCCTTTAATTAGATAGGATTACACTAAGAATCAAATAGAAAAGAATTTCAGAGAAAGTGAACTACAACTCCTATAACACTTCGGATATACCTACATTTTCACCTGTACTGCTGTTACAGGCCAACCCATCCCATAATCTCAAAGAGAAGAAAAAATCAATCCCTTTTGGGGCTTTTTATCCTTCAGGTTAGTTTACACCTCTGATATTTCTCAATAAAATACTTACAGCTTGCAAAGCCCCCTCAATAGTAGTGGGTGGCTTAGGTTTAGCATCATTCTTCTTCTGTTTCAACTTATTTTTCCTCTCTTGTTCCTTCTTCTTAGCTTTCTTGTCTTCTTCTATTTCCATAGCAGCAAAAAAAGACTTGGGATGAGTAACTGAAAATGTTTTGTATGAATTTTGGTTGGAATGTTATTCAGGGTTTAGCTGACTTTGACTAGGTGCATGGCTCAAACACAGAAAGACTTACCCCAGCAGTGGCACGAAAATTTCTCCAAAAGATAATGGAGGCTTGGTAAAATTTGGAGGGAAAAGTTTATTGCTAGCTCAACTCGAAACAATAATTTTCTTTTTACGTGTAGGTCACCAGAAATCTACTGTCATTCAAAATTGTAGAGATGTAGGTAGAATTATAATGTAGGTACTTAAAGATTTTTTCAAAGCATTGATTTGGATAGGTACTGATCACCGAAACAGCTGTTCTATCTTTGATCGAGAAACTGCGACTAGTTAGTTCTTACTAACTACTAAAAATCTCATGGTGACTAAATGGGATAGACGGCTGTATTTAAAACCATTAAAAAAACATAGGACATACAGAAAAAAAGCCGAAGTAGGAGACACAAAAGTTGGTTGAACTTACCGATGCCGACATCATCAGGTTTGGGTGGATTTTTGGCAGGTTTTTTTTCGTCATTGTTATTCTTTACTTTACCATTTTGCGCCTTTTTGCCTTTGCCAACCACTTCCCATTGACCGCTCGACATTTTCAAAGTAAAATCGCAATAATTCTTAGTAAATAACAGGAAAGCTCTAGGTTACACGTCAATTCAACATAGAAACCTGATTGAAGAAAATATTGTTTCGTTTCAGTGATTAGCGGGTATATAAACCATAAACAAACAGAGACACTGGTATATCAAATTGCTTTATCAAAAAGAGACAAAAGAAAATGTTATGCTGTTCCGTTGGAAAACGGGAGACTGAAAAACATTCAACTTCTGATTGGTCAAAAAAATTCCACCTTGCTAGACGTGGCTGTGTTGCAAGCTTCACCCTAACAAAATTTAAATGTAGCATTTTTTTCAAGCAAATCGTTTGACGGATTTTCACCGGATTTTATAATCTGTGCTCAACCTCAACTTCTTGATTTGATGGCTCAGCGATAATCTATGTTCACATATTGACTCTATGATTTCACGCATTTCATTCTGTCAAAGTATGTCAGTGTCAATCAGCAGCTGCTGGCTGGCTGGCTGGCTGACGTTTTGCTATTTTGCTCGCTTTGCGCTGCGCTCAGTCAGTTTTTGCTAAAATTTTGTGATAGTGAGAAGTGAAATATTACAGACGAGTAATTTGTAACGTGAAACAAATACTATATAGAGACCATACATAAAACGCGCATTAAGGCGTGCTAGCTTTTGTGAATAATGGAAGACAAATCGTTGGTGGATGATGTGAATATCTCGCTAAGAGAGCGAGTGTTTTTTGCTGCCAGAGATGGCATGTCTTTGACTCTGTACGCATTACTATACGAGAAAAATACGGACGAAATTGACGATGTACTAAACAGCGTAAGTATATCCCGACAATGCGAGGGAAATCTCGAACAATTTTCGCTACTGTCATCGTTTGTAGAAGTTGCGATAAAATTCTATTTTTATCTTACAAAAATCCGAATGTGCGTTACCTTTTGCGCGTTACATACGTATGTTTAATAAATTGGTTAATGTGCGTCGTTTGTAGATGTATTTCTGTATCTAACTTAATTCACTCAAACTTGTGTGCCAATATTATTTGGGCTCCAGATTCTGTCCTTGAGCTCTTTGCTTAGTGAACTTGCACATTTATGTGAGTATTCACTTATCATTCACACTGCTACAACATTGATAAAAATATTTTGCATATTTCAACTCAATATTCAATAATGGTTGAATAGTAAACAATAACAATTGTGTATACCCTGCCTAGTAATAATAAAATTACACCTACTATTATTGTTTGTTTACTACTAGAGTAGAAATATTTTGTTAGGAAACATCGAGCAGTTCTATACATTTTGTTGACTGTCTACGGTCTCACTACTGGGTGTCTCCCACTTTTTGGTTACATTCCTAAAATAGTGAAATGTGATTTAGATAAAAGAATAACCATAAGTAATCATGAGTGTTTAGTATGGAAAAACAGTACGCCGCATCTTTCTAGAGGAAAAAAGCTTGAGATGGTATTTTCTCTATATCAAAATATAAAAACTATCAAGCTAAAGGTTTCTTGGTCAGATTTTTACAGCTAACACATAACTAACTACCAAAGTAACTTTGGTAGTTAGTTACACACTAACACTACACACTACACATAACTAACTACCAAAGTAACTTTGGTAGTTAGTTATGTGTATAACTACCAAAATTACAAAATTTCCGTTTTCCATTTTTTTTGTCTTAAAAGTTATCTACTGCATTGACAGAAACAAAGACAAAAGCATTTTTGGTTGATTGATTCAACAGAACTAGGCCAAAACAGAGTGCTTCTTTCTTTTCCATTTGACCATGCAAAGCTGCAGGGCAGAGCTAGTACATAAGAGTATACCTAAATCAGGCTTTTGCGACTCATTGTGTACAATTAGGAGTATTTCAAGACAATGATAATGATAACATTTATCTGAAAGGCCTTGGGGTTATCAGTTAAGTTAATGGGAACCTTACTCTATGAAACGTAACATAGCTCTACTTTATTAAAACTTGAGATAATTATATGTTTTTAAGTGTCATCCTGATAAAACGAATTTTGCATCATAGATGAGGCTAACACAGGATCTTGGTGGATGATACAAACTTAGGCAGGCTTATACAGGGTTATTGGTAACTTACTAACTCTGCGTGAACTGCAGTTTCTGCCTATGATCTTGAACATGTTTGCGAAGATGCCAGGTCTTCATGCGGTCCAGTCATGAAGTGTGTTCGTTTTTCAAAGGTGACACAAAAAATAGTAGATTTTGTTTTGTGAGTTCTTTACAAACATTGTGTTTTGAGAATGGCTCCAGTATTATGGCAATGGGTAAAATTAGGCTTCTTAACATGATTTTTTTGATCTGTTTAATCTTAGCTCCATAATTAAACAAAGTTAAAACTTAAGGCTTCTTTACCGAAGTATTCTACGAAAGTATTTCAACTTTCGTAAGTTCTTAATTAAAACTTGGTACTTATCAAAGAAACAAGTCCTGAAATTACAACATTTAGCTTTATTCATTGAACACAGCCGTAAACAATATTTTGTTTACTAAAGTTTACTATTTCAGGTAAATCAAAATGTTTACGTAAATATTCACGTTATTCGCAATTCTCAACGGCACGACTACATGCGCCCTATTCAGCTTAAATAATCATTTCACTATGACAATGTGAAGCGAATGGTTAGCAGAATTGGGCCCCTGATGACGTAATGCACTAACATATTAGAGTATTGATACATACTGTTATTAAAGGTATAAGTATATAGGTAGTAAGATAATGTTTTTGCAAGATCTTTGATAGTTAGGTGCGTATTTGTATTTGAATTGGTTTCTGCTATATCAAAAGATTAGGTAGCAGTCAATCAACGTTCGATTTAAGTTTACACTGAAGTTTTTTTTTTACGGTTTACTTAATTTTTATAAATAAATTAAAAAAAATACCGCAACTCGAGTACGATTTTCGAGGTCAGTAACCATGTTATTAAAAACTTTAATTCAATGATATTTTTGGAGCTTGGAAATACATAATAATATTATGTTGATTTATGTGTATGGTGGGAGTCGAAGGATGTAGGCGGCTCAGGACCGCTCTTTGTGGCGTCGTATGGGGGAGGCCTATGTCCAGCTGTGGACGTGTAAGGGCTGATATAAATAAAAAATAAATAATGTGGGACAATTCACACATCATTATCTAGCCCCAAGCTAAGCGGAGCTTGTGTTATGGGTACTAAATAACTGATATAAATAATATAATACAATACATAGATAGATATTTTTTACTATACATAGAAAACGACCAGAACAAATGTCTGCAGATCGTACACACATTTGTCCCGAGGCGGGAATCGAACCCGCAACCTCCTGCGTCGCAGGCACACCTTCGCCCACCGCGCCACATCAGTCGTCGACATAATGATAATGTTGTTTAAATATTCCCATATTATTCCAAAGTTGCTATTAATCGAAGTTAGGTTAGATAATGGTGTTATTATTTGCGGTAAATTAAAAATAACTAAATATTAGAATCTCCCACTCAATATAAATCGTAAGTAACCTACCTATGCGTGACTTGCGACTATGTAAGTACGTGATGGTACCTAACCTACCTACCTTGCTAGTCTTTATTCGAATTACCTACCTAGGTACATTGTTACCAATAAATTTAAGGGAGACAATAAAAAAGGCTTACGGTATCTCTAACATTTTATACGTGCTTGTATTTTCCGAACTGAATTTATGAGGTGAACAACATGTCGTAATGTCGTTGAACTTCCTTTGAGTTTTAAGATAAATTACCTACAGAAATATCTTGAGGTGAATTTATTTTACTGTCCTACCAAATATTGTAATGATTTCACAGCGGATCCGATTTTACAGAACTGCTTTTAGGGTTCCGTACCCAAAGGGTAAAACGGTAATACTAAACAACAGATAAAAATAATTATTTAAGGGTAACGAGCAACAGGTAGACGCTTGAAATATTCACAGAATAAATACTTAGTTATAAACTCTCTTTAAAAATAAATAATTAAATAAAAATAAAACAAATATTGCGTAATTCCACTGCTGGATCCGGAATACTGTCGGATGTGTCAACTTGCTCCTAGAACTACACACGCCATCACGGGAAGAAAACGGATCCTGTAAAACGGATGGTGTGTCAACGTGCCCTATGTTTAAGACCTACTTTAAATTAAAGTCATGCTTGTTTACTACTTTAACATCAAGTGCAAGTTTGCTTACTATTTAAAAGTCAGATGACTATTAGCTAATCTTGAAAGAGCCAATGTGACATTTTATTTCTTCTAAACATGTTTTATGCAGGACCGCTTATAAATTCGGAATCACATTTATCGAATTCTTACTTAAGATAAATAAAACCGGCCAAGTGCGAGTCGGACTCGCGCACGAAGGGTTCCGTACAATTATCTTTAAAAACGACAAAAAAAATACGATTGTTGTATGGGAGTCCCCCTTAAATATTTGTTTTATTTTAATTGAGTTATTTATTTTTAAAGTGAACATACCTAAATATTCTGTGATTATTTTAAGCGTCTACCTATTGCCGTTATCAATATAAGGTCAGGTAAATCATGCATGTCAATCTTAATTAAAATTAAATAATCCTTTATTTATATTTCAGTACAATGTCAATAGCGAAGATTTAGTAAGGTGTTGGGTCATTGATCTAAGTTTATGTCATGCAAAGATAAATCGGATAAGAATTCGTTTCAGAGTAATAGCATTTTACTGCAAGCAGATTTTTGAGCTTTTAAAAGAAAGTTTTTTCATTTGTTGTTGAGTTTATTCATAATATTCAACGACATCGGAACCAAAACCTCGACATCAAAAACGACACAGGATTACACGAAATTCGAAGAAACGGATAAGATGTTCACCTACGAACACGTTTGTTCTGGAGAAGGCTAGCACCCGACAGGGGTCCTAATCGAAGCACTTAAGTAATACATATAAAGTTCAATCAAATTTATTATTTTTGAATGAACATGTTAATAATTTTTTTAAATCCGGTCTTGCTCTCCAGGATCGTCAATAAAGTAGGTAATGCCTCGCAACAAAGACCCTTCAAAATATACTAGCAACTTTCAATAATGACACATATTTGCTAGAAGGTTAAATTCATATTCCCTTGCAGGATGTATGCAGCGATGGTGTAAAATGCACGGCACTCATAGCAGCAGCAAGACACGGCCGCGAGGGTGCTATCAGAATATTACTGGACAAATTCCGACCACCTGTCAGACTTGAAACGGAAGGCACTGTGAAATTTGACGAGTATGTTATTGAAGGTTGGTATCATTATATTCTATCAATCATAAGACAGCCGAACATCGAATCCAATTTATAAAGTTGGTTAAACTAAACTTTCACCATCTTCTACCATAGGACGCGTTATTTCTGTATATAATTTGATTGTTTTAAAAAACGGAAACCGACTTCGAATCCCTTAATTTTAGCTCTGTATAATAGCAGCGTAAGAGTTTTTAAAATCGCTCTATAATTGACGGAAAAATCGACGAACATACAAAAAAAAAACATACAGCCGCCGAACATAGAACCTCCTCCAATTTTCGAAGTCGCGGCAATAGAAATACATCATCTGTAAAAATTTCAACTGCGTACTATCACGGTTCATGAGATACAGTTTGGTGACAGACGGACAGACGGACAGACGGACCCTATTACATGCTATTACTAAGACGTCGCTGTCCATCTGGGACAGCGGACTTGTTCAGATCATTTTTGAAAACCTAATAGACAAAACTATTGAAACGATGACACTACCGATGCTTAAAAACTGTGTGGTAGTGTCAACGCCCAACTCCTAGATTCCTAAGTTATTAACATTAAATACTTCATTGGTTCCGGTAGGTGATTCCTCGAAAATCATGTTTAAAAATAAAACATGACAGTCGGTACAAGCATTCTTCCGCGTGTAAACATTGAAAAATTACGGTCACCTAGTACGGCTTTCATAACAGAACAATGTTGAAATTGTCCGTTTTATACTGTTATTGTTATAGCTTCCATACCTACCGTATCACACCTGCCTCGTAGCCGTCAACTGAGTACCCTCAGTACCTGACATACCTCCGCGAAGTTAAGGAAACAACTGATCTGAAAATTCTATTAATCTTCTTCAGAGGCGTAATAGATTAACTATTACGCCTCTGCACATAGCCATTTACTTATCATACTTGTCATCCTATGGGGAAACAGTAGCAAAGTAAAAATGGTCTTTACGCAGCAAAAAAACGTATACGTTTCTTAGCAAACATAGATCAAACAGACAGCTGTAAACCTCACTTCTAAAAATGTAGGATACTAACCTTGCCCTGCTGAGATATACTTGAAATGTGTGAATTCGTTAGAAAACACAAAGAATTCTATTAACACCTGTGACGAAACTCGCTCCTTACGATATAAAAACAAACCTAATCTGGTCCTATCAGGACCAGATTATTAAAAGGAGGATGCTCTTTTGTTCTTTTTTAAATTATTCTTTGTCTTTGTTCTTGAAATAAGCTGTGCCCGTGGCTTCGCCCGCGTGTTCACAATTTTATAAGTTTTCATTTATTTGCGTGGCACCCTAATTCACCCTCAGTTATATGCTTGTAAAAGTCCCATCGAAATCAGCCCAACCGTTTCAGAGATAAGCAGAGGCCACTTTTATTTAAAAACATAATTTGGGTTCCGTCAAAAATTAAAACCCAGAAATCGTGAATTCTACGTCGTCGGAGTGCCCAAAACGATAATATAATAAAAAAAAGCTGTTATGCAATGTTTCGCTGGCTGGCTTTCTCGATTGCTTATCGATCTTGAGTTCCTGGTAAGATGGCTGCGATGGCATTGTAACTGTTTTCAACAAGCTTAGTTAAGAAACACGCGGGTTATACTAAGAAATAACGTGATAAGGTAGCTACCTTAAACGGGGTCGGTCGTGATACCAATATCTATGGATTCCCTGATTTAATCAATAGCTACCTAGTAAATGTTTAGATCGAGAAAGATAAGGAGTAGGATAATCTAAAAAAATGTATCTGTGAAGTATGTACGGAATCCCGAATCGATATTTCGAATCGAAATTCCGACTGTATGTGGCCGCCTTTAACTATACCACTTAGCTTGTCGTGGGATATGTCGACTTGCTGGAACTCGTGTACAAAATCATTCAGAAGTTGGAGTGCCCGAACCGTTGTTGATGCGTTGTTTCCGTGCTTTGTTCGGAGAGCGACGCCATGCGCCACCGAACACCGCCGCCGAGTACCCGCACTCACGTAGTTATTTCGTACGAAGATAATTATTACTTACTTATTTCCTGGCGTGGCGCAGTGACCCGAAGTGGATCTTGGCCTCTGACACCAGAGATCGCCAGTAGTCCCGATTTCTTGCCGTTTCCGTCCAGTCGACGGCATGAAGTTCATGAAGGTCTTTCTCAACTTCGTCGCTCCAGCGGTACCTCGGACGACCAATGGGTCTCCGGCCACTTGGACACTCCCCCATCCGGACTACGTGCCCGAGCCATCGAAGTCTCAATGATTTGGTTTCTCCTATGATGTTTGGCTCGGACACTAGATCTTCAATTTCTTTATTTTTCTGAAGTCTCCAGCACCCATCTTCCAGCTGGGTGGGTCCCAGAATCCTTTCGGCCACCAGCAGTCTATGCTCCTCTTTTTGTGTTAGCGTCCAGGCTTCGCATCTGTACATTAAAATTGGTCTTATCACAGTTTTGTAAACACGGAGCTTCGTGGTCCTAGTCCTAGTCATCAGCTTGGACACTAACACTTGATGTGGAGCCGCTGTGCATCTAAGCGCGTTTTGAAGATAATTATTGATTCTACTTACTATACCTGGATTATTTACTTTGTTTTGTTGTATGATAGTAATGGATTCCGAGCTGAAGCTTACGTTTTAGCTCCAACGTATCCACACCGACCATAAGAGATACAGAAAGAGATAGAGATATGAATAGTATCCATGTTGCGTTACGGCGTGCGTGCGTTACATTAAAACGGTTGTACATAGAAGCGTAAGAAAACAAAGACAAACATGTTTTGCTTTTCGTGAATTTATTTCAGTTGGACTTGCCTTATGAAACAGACTATAAATATGTAGGTACAAAATACAAACACAAAATTATTTACTTATTAGTAAAAAAAAATACATTCAGACATACCTACATTAAACATAGAAGAAGTACTGAGCTATACTATAATAGGTGGGTTTGTCTAATAGATTGGCTACGCACGGCCCTACTGGCCTCTACACTAGGCTCATAGCCCGTGTCGTGCGTACCCGAACGAAAAATTAAACGATATTCAAAATGACTTTGTATAATAAATATTTTGAATCATCATCAACCTATATTAGTTCACGGCTGGCCACAGGCCGCCTCACTATTCCTGGCCATGGCAGCGGCCAGGAAGGGCGAGGTGAATCTCCGGGCTATATTTTGAATGCCAAAGTTATAATGATATTCTTTTCTGCTGCATCAGCGCGGACGGAAGGATTATAAACTACGCATCTACAAATCTCATAGATTTTCTTCAAGAGCACACCTAGCTGGCAAATGTGTGCCAAGTTGCTCACACTTCCGTAAATAAGTTTGTATCCGAAACTGTTACACCAAACAAAGCAATCGCAACCAAAACAAAGTTTTTTTACCCAGAACATTGACTTTCGAACACGCGTGCGGAGTATTTATACATCTCATCGCATACAAAGGAAAAGCGTTTCTACGTTCAAGCTCGACGGCTTGGCTATGTTCCAGAACTTTCTTTGTTCCCCTGCCTTATGATTTATCTCATAAATGCAGGACTTATTAAATTCATTTGGCATTGCCTTATACAGCGGATCACACGTGCAGATGCTCGTAAATCGAAATGAGTTCAGGTATAGCTGGCTAATTACGAGTGGTGTTTCCTTCTCTACTTACATACGCACATCAAATTTGGATCGGAATCACTCTCGGAAAATTTCCTCGAAACATTTATTTTGTTATTTGGAAACAGTGTGTTTACTCATTTTTATAAATCTTCAAAGAAAGTGTGACTCATAGTAATTATTTTGATTTTATTTTCGTAATCGTGTCAGCGACATTGCTATGAGTTTCGAGTTTTGAATTTTGTCGAATCGTGTGTCACGTTTTTGGCGACGAATGCCCTGAAAATTAGTTTACTACTAAGTAAGACTCGTTTTCGGTATCCTATTTCAATCGATCATATTATTCATTGGCTGTAAACGATGTTACCTTTAATATATATAACATTGCCTCCCAGTTCTAAGTCTTAACAATAATTCTCTGGTTGATTGATATATCATATTGAAACATACTTTTTCAGAGTCGACCAGAGATTTTTTTTGTTGCTATAGTTCAGTTTGCTACTGTTTATACTTGAATAAAATTAAACTAAATTACCTATTATTCTGCCCGTACGTAGGGCTTTTAAAACTTGGTTAACGCTGATTCATCGTTAATATATATAATTTTCTGCACGAATTTGAACGACCTCGAAACTAATTTTTTTTGGTTACTTTTGACTAATTTGTGACCTGTGAATTGATTAGTAGAACTGACGTTTCTGTGTACAATTGTACTGTCAAAAAAATAAGATTTATTTAATGTATTTTCTCTTACTGTTGGTTCTAAGTCCTTTAGACAATAAGTACCGGAAAATAAGTTGTTATTTTGTATTTTAACTTTACAGGAGCAACAGCACTATGGTGCGCCGCCGGCGCTGGTCACCTAGGCATAGTAAAACGCCTTGTACGAGCCAGTGCGAACGTGAACCATGCGACCAAAACCCTTAGTACACCTCTCAGAGCGGCTTGCTTCGATGGACGACTCGATATAGTGAAGTACTTAGTACGACATGGAGCGGATATACACAAGGCGAATAAATATAATAACACATGTTTGATGATCGCTGCATATAAGGGGCATTTAGATGTGGTGAGTTGTATTTTGTACCTTATGTTTCTGTTAATTAGATGCTGTTTAGCTTCTTTTTCGCCGTATTTAGAGTATAACTTGCGCGAACTCACTGCTGCAGGTGCTAGCCTCCTTTCTATTGTATACTTAGTATAATTACTTCAAAAATTCAAAATTCAATAACTTTATTTCTTTAGGCTTACAAAATAAGCACTTAGACAAGTCAAATTTTATACATAAACAGTTTTATAGATTATCAAATAAGAAACAAAATGTCATTGATTTTGTTCGCTTCAATTTTTTGTCCACTAGTGGAAGAAGCGAAAAATAAACCACTAGTAAGTTTGTATGATGCTTAAAATGTAATACAATGTTATTCGCCTATCTAAGTCTAAATATAATGTGATTTAGATACAGGTCAATATTTATATAAAACTAAGCTTAAGATTGTTCTCCTTAAATACTATTGTCGGTGCGGACTGATCTGTTGGTTGGCAACGTTAAAGGTATTTTAATTTCTCAGATTGTATAGAAATCATCTTAATTTTCTTTGTCTTCTCTATGTCGTCTCTATCTTTGTCTCGTGCCTGTACGCAGATCAAGACAAAAGACCGAGCATTCAACTTCGTAATGATCAAATATTTTCGAACGCCAATAATCTATACTAATACTATAGAGGAAAGATTTGTTTGTTTGACGGGAATAGGCTCCGAAACTACTGGACAGATTTGAAAAAAAAAAACACCATTAGAATCACATTATCCCTGATGAACATAGGCTATGGAATGTTTTCAAAAAAGTTAGGGATCCGTATAAACATTTTGATAATGTAACCCAAGGTGTGAAAAAAATACCACAAAAAATCCTTATATCGCGTACGCTGCGGAAACTATTGACAATAGAGCAAAGTGATGTACTACAGTTTTATAGAAGACATACAAATATATGTATGTCTGTTTATTATTGTAACGTATGTGTGCTTTATAGATACAAAAAAGCCCGCAATACCATGTGTCTAGGTCATAAGCACGGTCAATGCCACTTTATTTCGGCGTCCCCACGTAAAAAAACCGCTCACTTTTCAGTTTGGTAGAAACTATTTTTTAAATTAAGAAAACTTCTCATTCCAGGTACAATTCCTCCTAGACAGCGGCGCAAGAGTCGACGAGCGAGCACTATGCGGCGCGACCGCACTTCACTTCGCAGCGGAATGTGGTCATGCTGCCGTCGTCTGCGCACTCATAGAGCACAACGCCAGGATACTCACTAATGAGAACGGTACGTCAACTAACTAGATCGGTACGTCTGCTAACTTGAACGGTACGTCAACTAACTAGACCTGTACGCTAACTAAATTGAACCGTACGTCAACTCATAGACTGGTACATCAACTTACTAGAACGGTACGTCAACAACTTCGCAGAAGAATGTGGCCGTGGCGGCCGTTGTCGGCGTCCTTAGAGCATAACGGTAGAATACTGACTAATGAGAACGGTACGTCAACTGACTTTTCACTTCACAGTGGAATGCGGACACTCGGACAGCAACGTCTGCGCGTTCTTAGATCACGACACTAAGATTCCTACTAAAAACGGTAGGTTAACTAATTCACTTCTCTTCACAGCGGATTGTGGTTAGCGGCCGTCTTATGTGCCCTTTTAAAGCACAAAACCAGAATACTTACCAATAAGAACGGTACGTCAACTAACTAGAACGGTACGTCAACTAACTAGACCACTGGTCCGTCAACTCACAGGAACGATAATGTAGGAAACCAACGAGAAAGGTATTGCCAAAATGTCATTGTGGCCTCTTCTTCCGCATGTGAAAACAAAACGAGCAGCCAATTATTATTTGTAGTCAACTAACGAAAACGGTCCATCGCGTGGGGGGTCTACCCACACTGCGCGTCCGGGGTCGCCGCTCAAGAGCCTTGCGGCCCCTGCAGCCGTCGCGTCGGTCCTACAAGCTATGTGCCCTGCCCACTGCCAGGTCGGGAAATCGCTAGATGCAGGCAGCGCAAAATAGGTCATTGTGGAGACCACCACGCTGAGCCAAGACCCGTTAGATATACATACCTACGTACACAAGCTATATCTAACAGCCCACGGAGCTGCTTAATACCCACTGTTTATAACTGTGTTTCTGTTTTAGCTAGTAAACCGTATTTAAATAGTCTCTCTGTGAACTTTACCCTGGTATATTCTATGTTCTTTATTGTAGTTATTGTACCAACCTACTTATTTCTGTACTTAGTATTGTCCTATAAACTATTTCATTTAATTTTAGATCTTTATTGGAGGCATTTGTTCTTGAGTGGAGACCGCGACTCGGCAAACGTAGTGTAGGACGCCCTCCGACCAGGTGGGATGACGATTTGCGAAAGACTGCTGGCAGATGCTGGATGCGGCAAGCTGAAGACAGGGCGCGATGGCGCTCATTAGGGGAGGCCTATGTCCAGCAGTGGACTGATGTAGGCTGATGATGATGATGATGATGATGATGATTGGAGGCGTATGTCGATGATAACGAAAACGCAACGTAAGAAAGTTGCGTATTCGCAGACATAATTTGTTTTCATATTCTGTCACCACACAACACATAATAGGAAAGTGTATAGTAAACATAAACTGTTGATAGCATACAAAATGGATTTCCACACATTAAAATATCAACAACACGTTTCAATTTGTCATTTACTATTACACATTTTACAAATCTACAAATGTTCTCATCTTTTGTTTTCTTTTACTCATTGAGATATCAGAACAATATGGCGCCTGGCTAGATGATGCTGTGTGAATTGTCCACCTATATACTGAAAGTAGGTAAAATGTGTAAGGGTTTCGAGATCGGTTTCGAAACCCTTATGGTCTCGCTCTGTCCGTCCGCAGTATTTCATGAACTGTTTTGAAATATTCAAAGCGATACCTTTCATTTGATACCCCATTTGCCCCCGAAAGTCTCTTGAAATTTCAACATCACAATTTGTACTGAAAATTTTCATGTTCCTTTTTCATTTATAAATTTTTTTTCTTGAAATCAGTAGTACACGAAATGTACTTTATTTCAAATATCAAATTAATAGCTACAGTAGTTACTGAGATACAGTAACTACTGTAGCTATTAATTTGAATTTGAATATCAAATTAATAGCTACAGTAGTTACTGAGATACAGTAACTACTGTAGCTATTAATTTGAATTTGAATATCAAATTAATAGCTACAGTAGTTACTGAGATACAGTAACTACTGTAGCTATTAATTTGAATTTGAATATCAAATTAATAGCTACAGTAGTTACTGAGATACAGTAACTACTGTAGCTATTAATTTGAATTTGAATATCAAATTAATAGCTACAGTAGTTACTGAGATACAGTAACTACTGTAGCTATTAATTTGATATTTGAAATAAAGTACATTTCGTGTACTACTGATTTCAAGAAAAAAAAATTATAAATGAAAAAGGAACATGAAAATTTTCAGTACAAATTGTGATGTTGAAATTTCAAGAGACTTTTGGGGGCAAATGGGGTATTAAATGAAAGGTATCGCTTTGTATATTTCAAAACAGTTTTGTAAGTTTCATACTTTTCGAAATATTTTTTCAATAGTCGAAAAATTTACATATTTGCATAATTGGAAAATTTTCGAAACCCTCGTCACGCGAGTTACACTCGCACTTCACGGATGTTGTTTATCTATCTTATATCTTCGGTCATGCTACTCTTTTATATCATAGCCCTCGTGCGGGAGCGAGTCACATGGATAAAGGGTGTTTTCAGATTAGTGCACAATATTATACTGAAATAGGGTTATTCACCTGCTACTGGAGATCAATATTTAGTGAACAAACCATGCCGCAAACGTTTTTTTTTACAGATTTTTTAATTTTGTCAAGGTCTAAATCTAGAATAACATAATTAGGTTTTTATCCCATAAATCAGTTCACATGGGATAGGAATAACTTTTAACTAACGTTGCTGTAGAAACAAACGCGTGCGTAGTGGACAGAAAATAGTGTAAAAATAAAATCCTAACATTTTAACCGAAAAAAAATCGCAGAGCTTATATTTATGGGAACTTTCCAAGTCGATCAATCTTCTAGAATGAAACAGCCACGGTACCATATCGTTCGTATGGTCCCACTTACAATGTTATCAATCAATCTCAAATGAAATCAAAATCTGAATATCAAACTATCAACCAGGGACGAGCGTGGACTTTTCTCGTCCCTGTTTCAACATATATGTATGTTTATTTCAATTATGCTAAGACATCTTGCTCCGTTATTTCTTACAGGTATGACTCCACTTCAATGCGCGGCAGAAAGAGCCAGAGCATCTGTAGTAGAAATACTAGCGGCGCGACCCGAAGTTACTCGAGCGCAAGCGATCGAGGCTTTCGAACTGTTGGGGGCTTCGTTTGCGAACGATAAGGAGTACTATTGTCTTAGGGTAAGGTTCAAAATACAGCCTTAGTTAATAAGGGGTAGAAATACTAGCGGCGCGACCCGAAATCACTCAACCGCAAGCGATCGAGGCTTTCGAACTGTTGGGGACTTCGTTTGCGAACGATATAGAGTACTATTGTCTTCGGTTAAGGTGCAAAATACATGCTTCAAAAAATCTAATCATATTATTACACATAGATTTTATCGGTATTCCGGAAATCCCCCACGACCATCCCCCACGAGGGGGATTACCGGAATCATTTAAATTTTTTATTTATAACTTATTGGTTTACATTATTATTTCAGATGTCCTACCAGTACTTACACCGAGCGATGGCTATGCGATACGATACTCGATATGGGTTGCTGCTCAAGAAACCTGCTGAGCCTATACCGGCTTATGATAATTGGAAGGAGAGCACAACTGTTGAGGTATGTAGCCGATATTATGTTGAAAACAAGCTGTTGCTCGCGGCTTTGTACGCCTTGTTGGGGGATAAAATATAGCCTACATATGTTAATATAGGCCTGATCGGAACGCTGGCTTTTATCTCGGTCAACGAATTAGAATTGCCATTCATATTCATTCATATATTTATTCGCCGTAGGAGCACAAGGCACACTTGGTTACGTCTATTTACATTTTACTCATAAAATTAAATTAACACAAATAAACAGAAGTAATCCTATGCCTGCTGTAAATGGGTATCGTCAAAAATAAAATTAAATAGAATAATTAATTAGATCAATTAGAATTAATAACTAATGCTGATGTTAAAGGGCATTGTCAAAATTAGATATTAATTTTATAATAAAAAGAAAATATCAGGTGTAAGTAGTACCTATTATATTACATCCATCAGGTAAGACACAGACACATTCAACGTGGCAATGCTGCGAGCATTCTGGGCACTTTGCCTTCTGACGACGGCTTAGATTTTTAGAAAATAGATTGAAGTGTAAATATTAGCTATAATTATTGTATTTTTATTTTATTCGAGTCATTTCTTTTTTGTTAACTAGGATGTAGAACGACTGCACGGCAACGCCCACGGCCTCCACATGGAAGGGCTGGCGGTTAGAGAACGCGTGCTCGGCTCAGCGTGCCCCGACCTGCCGCACCCCATCGTGTTCCGAGGGGCCGTGTTCGCGGACGAAGCGCGCTTCGACCGCTGCCTCGCGCTCTGGCGGCGCGCCTTACATCTCCGACACCACAACTCAGTATGTACACATATTATTATAGGTGTCAAAATAAGGCTGTGTCAGGGACGCGGACGCAGTGGAATACGTGAAACTCTTCGCTCGCCACGCTGTGTGTGGGTATACGGCTCGCTTTACTCGTCCCGCCGTGTTAGGGTTAACGGCTCGCTTCAGATTCAGATTTTTATTAGCAACATAATTACAGGTCTTGTCGTAAAACATTCTTACTTAAAGTATGATGTTAGCGCTAATGGTTTAACTTTCTAGCTTCGCTCACTACATTGGAACAAGCATGTGCTCTTATAATAAAACAGCAAGAGAATAATTGTAATTAATATGATTACTTTATTTATTTTGTTTTCAGCGGTTTCTGTCCCACAACTGGGCAAAGACCTCTATATTTCCACCTTCGCTGTCACAGGCCATGTAACATAAAGCGGTATAAAGCGGTCACATATGCTCGTATGATTAAAAATACCTTGTTATATTAAAACACAATTGTGTTTTAATATAACAAGGTTTTTTTATGTATGTGTGTGTATTTTGTTTCTTAATAAATAAATCTTAGGTATCTATTTCACTAAATGCTTTTTTTTTGCAGGTGTCGGTAGTAAAGGATCTGCTCAGATTTGCTCAAGTTTTCTCACAAATGATCTACATTGGAATTGAACTACCTCTATCACAAGTGAGTTTCTGACTTTTTGACATCAAGCTGGGACATATGTCCCCGTCGCGAATGTCATTGTTATTTTTGACAGCCTCCTCTTTTCTCCCTTCTTTTTTCCCCAGAAGAATGGACAGGACTACGAACAAAAAATTGTTCGTAGTCTTTGTCCCCCTATGTATTCATAATAATAATGAAAATTCAAAAGTAGCCTGTCTGTTACCTTTCACGCCTAAACGGCTGAACGGATATCAATTAAATTTGGCAGGGAGGTAAATGGTTTCCCGTGGATTAGGTAATATACAGGGTGGAAAGAATCTATGGGCCCTGGAGGGGAACTACCTTAAATCCTTTAGTTAGCTCATTTTACTGAAAGAAAACATTCCTTTATTTTTTAAATGAAACATAATTGCATTCAAAGATTTTCAAAAAATTCCTTGTCTCAGATGGGAATCGAACCAACTAAAAATTAAAAAATGAACCCTCGCTATTTTATTATGCGAATCTGTAGGATTATTGTTCGGATGTCGCCTTGAGGGCTTTATTAGCGCGATCTTTTAGCATAGATTTTTTTTTTGTAGTGTTGGAATCGGTAAAAATTAACCCCCTTTGCCCAATTTTTGCCCCCCTATTAACCTTTATCATATTTTATGAATAACCTACTTTAATCATATTTCTAGGTCTGCTACGTATTAGAAGCATGTGCGGAAGAACTAAGGCGAGGTGCGAAAAGGATAGAAAAACCACCGCCGAATCACGATCCGGAATCTTTAGCCGTAAGTTTACTGTCATAAGGTTCATATTTGATTTGATCTTAATTACGTTCATAAGCACTGTAGTGTTGGTGTCCTTTAAAAGATAATCGGACGATCAAATTTGTTCTTGAGGTCATTGATGTCAATTCAGAGGTCGCCAAAACTAATTTGAGAGCACAAAAAATTATGCCGTCCTTTTTTTCGATCGTAATAAAAGGACCATCGTCCATGAGGACGATGGTCCGTCAGGAAAATCTAACCTATTTTAGGGGGCTCCGCTGTAAATTGCCTCAACGTTTTAAAGATTTCTCTAAAACTAATCTAATGTAAGTAATGAAACTCTTCACAAAATATGACCAAAATCTGATCTACGCCATTAAATTAAATTATATACATTTTTATTAAATTAATTTTTTAATGAAAATACACAAAATGAGCGCGGGAACCCTCACAAAAACACCAAATTAATGATAAAACCTTAAAATTACTACTTCACTATCATATATTTTCTCAAAAATATAAAGATTTTCATAATTTTTATAAAATTCAATACAATAATAATAAAACCCCAGAAATACAAGTTATTGTAAAAAAACTACGCAATAATTGGAGCAAATTTACATATTTCTGAAACAATTTCACCCTTTATTTGGTCATATTTTGATTTGATATTCGGCATACTTTGTGAAGTTTCATTTAAAAAAAAAAATAAAAAATTTCACCCTCTTAAGAGTAAGTAAGAGTTTTAAAAGCATGTATCAGTAACAAATGATCTTTGTGATGTCGTTTTGGCTTGTAACTTCCATTACAAGTTCATATTCACATAGCGATTAATAAAATCTCTTTAACACAATATTATAAAACGTTAAGTGTAATTCACCGTTTTTTAGAATAGTCTGTTATCCGACCCTTGTAGTGCAGGTATCGTGTTTTTAATTAGTTTATTAGAGTTAGGTTAAGTTAAGCAATAAGTTGGTTTTGTTATAGTTTGTTTGTGTCTGTATTTTTTATTTTATGTTTCTATGGGTGATGTTATCGCTAAGCTTAAATAAATTAAAAAAAATGTTTCACCGTGAAAAACAAAAAAAACTACGTACTACATTCGACTGCTGTTTTTATTTTTAACAGTGTTCATTTTAGTATCTCTTATTTTGATATAGCAATGGTGATTTCATATTTACATAAAAAGAGCTGAGTGAGCTCACAGGTTTCTCAAGATGTCGTTTGTGCATCAACAAATTACGTTCGTGACCAATTTTTTCTGTTTTTTTTTACCATACATCATGCACTACCCACCGCGTGCGTAACTATACCCCCATTCCCCCCTACTTTCCTTTAATGCAAGGGCTACGCACGCTCTGTCTGAACATGCTATGGTTCTGTAGAGTTTGGCGCGCGCTTGCATGTTGCAGAAAAAGTACGAGAGCGTTCTTTAGGTTCGATGAAGTTATTGAAAATGTAACAAATGAATTTAAATTGAATTTATTTATTGAGCAACTAATACGATTTAAATTAACCAATTACATTAGTCACTTAAGATTTAAAATTTAATTTATGTTTAAAATGAAAATTATTATAAAAGTCTCAAATATAATAATTATATTATACAGATTAAATTAAAAATAACTAAGTGAAAACATGGGCACCTATACATTAATAGATATTAAATTTAAAAGAGTAACAAATAGGCCAACATATTCATACATCACGCTCACAGAACGTCTAACAGATCGTTTAAAATGTCATCTGTGTGTTATCAAATAACGTTTGTGTCCGTTCATTTTAACAGTTTCAGGCTAAATGCAATAGCACAAAATAACTGTATAACATACGAAGCAATAGTAAATTTACGTCCGAAATAGAAAAATGCCCAAATGCCTACATATTTTTTACAATCAGACCATAAAATTAATAATTAAAACTTTGTTCTAACGCACACACATTGCTGTTCGCAAGCACACTAACCGTGCGTGCGTAGCCATACCTCCATCTATAGCAAGCGCTACGCACGCCTGTCTAGAACTTGCTATGGTCCTGTAGAGTTTGGCGCGCGCTTGCATGTTGCAGGAAGAGTACGAGAGCAACGTGCGGACGGCGCTGTACCTCGTCTCTGTCGCGGCAAGGCTCTTGGAGAATGAAGGAAATGATGAGGTGAGAATTCATTACTTTGAGAAGAAGAATCGTTTCGTTAATAATGAACTCTGTTTAATTAAAAAAGAAAATTACTATCAATTATTAGATACAAATTAGAACTAGTATTTACAATTGAAACAATTGAGGTAACTGCAGGCTGTTGCAAATGCTAAACTGTTAGTAACAGTAATTTTTAGTCTACAAGTAGCTCAACTGATCCATATCAATACCAGTCGGAAGCGTGCCCAAGACGCTGGCTGCATTGCCCCGCTGTATGGTAATGCTGATGCGCTGCACCAGATACTCACCAGCTCGGGTCACGCGTCGCTCTGATATTTTTTTTTTAAACCCGGAGTCTCGGTCCCCCTAGGACTGATTCCAAGGTGACCAAATGCGTAGGCTCTGTCGAGACCTGCTTAAAAAGTAAAAGTAAAGTAAAAGTAAAAGTCATTTATTTGCAAAAACACGTGTAAAAAGGTGATAAATAATTATTTTAGAGTCAACATGTTTGACCAACATACATTGGTGTGCAAAAATAATTAGAGAGTAAGGCATGCAGGTTTTAATTTAATAGTACATAGCAACAGCAGATTTATAAGCATATTAATTAATCGATTTGAATTTAGTATACCTAGCATAAAATTAGAATACATCATTTAGAAATTCATCAATATTATAGTAGCATTTTTCACATAAAAGTTTTTTAAATTTAGTCTTAAATAAGTTTACATGTAGCTCTTTGTAGCTCTTAGGTATTTTATTATAGATAATAGGTGCCATGCACACTACACTCTTTCTCAACATAGTAGTTTTTGATTCGTGTCTGGCTAATCTATTGTTGTCCCTTCTATTCCTAATTACAATGTCACACATTCGGGGAAACAGATTGGGATTGTTCCTAACAAATAGCGCAATTTCCAGAATGTACAAGCTTGTGAGTGTAAGTATTTTATGTTTTTTAAACAGGGGTTTACAACTATCTGTAGGTTGGATTTTAAACATAGCTCTTATGCAGCGCTTTTGCATTTTGAAAATTATTTCTTTATCAGTAGAATTACCGTAGAAGATAATTCCGTATCTGATCACCGATTCTACTGTACCATAATAAGCTGTTAATAGCTTATTAATACTATACAATCTGTTTTGTAAGGTGATGAACAAAACTATTATCTTTTAATATGTCTAACTCAAGACCCGTATTATGAAAGCTAGCTCAGTTATAAATTTGAGCTTGAGTGACGTTTATGCCATAGACAAGCGTTACTCAAGCAATGATGAAAATTACTACAAAAAAAAACAAGACACCATGTAAAAGACCAATAGAATACTTTTTTTTTTGTAAGTCTAAGGTTCGTACTATGAAAGCTTACTCAGGCATCGATCTACGCTTGAGTAACGCTTTTGCCATAAAAAATCTTAACCCAAGCATAGATTTATGAATGAACAAGCTTTTATAATACGGGTCTAAGTATTATTTTTGGTATAGTGCTTACCCGCACTTTGGGTATCTCTAAGAAATGAAATAAAATTAAATCGTCAAACGCACTAAATGTAACTTTAGTCTTTGAACAGGTTTGGTTAAACTATAATGTTACCCCTGTAGGTGGAGCCACCGGCGCTATAGTCCGTAAGAGCTCCCAAAGATTTTCGGTTGAACCGACTTAGGTTTCGTGGCTTAGTTGGTTAGAGCACACCAGTACTGAGGGTGGGGCGCGGGTTCGAGTCCCGCCGAAATCGAAATTTTTTGGGAACTTATTTCATTTCTTAGGGTCTAAGTCAATGACAAGATCTATAATTTGTAATCTGTCAACAGGATACAATAAGATCCATAAAAACAGCGATATACCGGCTAAGGAACGTAGCTCTGCGCAATGGAATGACGCTGTTACATTTAGCAGTGGACAGAAGGACGCCCGTCGACGACTTCCATACAAGCGATGTTTGCCAGTGAGTACTACAGCATTCAAATCATAAGTAAATATGGAAAAAAATAACATTCGTTATGTCCGTAGCACATCTCCGCTACGAAATCATAGCAACGGAATGGCTATTCCGCGCCTACAGGTCGGGGTAACTGGAGTAGGAACGCAAAACCAGCAATGTATTGTATAGGGGTAGGCTGTTGATTGAAAGGCTAATCAAGCTAGTTGGCTGCGACATATACACAATTCCACTTACCGTACCGTACATACCGTATTATTGCGCGTAGTATATTTTATTTTGTTTGTGTATTTTTATTTATGTTAATTATTTATCTTAGCGAGATTTAATATTTATATTCTTTCTATCTAAAAAGTCAATGGGGCAAAGTGGATTTTTTTCCCTACCACCCCATTGATGGGGAGGTTGATGGGGTGGTTGGGAATATATCGTAAATTTTGTAATCTGGCACTACCTACTTAATTTGTGTCTACACTGCCCAAAGGTTAGCAGGTAGAAAAAGCTATCTACCATTATGCTCGCCTATGTACAACTTCCTACGATAAGGTACCTATATCCATTTTTTCTGTCTAGCTAAGTAGACGAGTGTCCAGTGTGTGATAAAGATCATAATATGGCCTACAGGGCATAAGGGCCATGAGACGATAAGACATCCGCAATATTAGACTTTGAAGCAGTATGAACACGTTTCAGATTCCCGTGCGCGCGAACATGCTCGCTGCTGCTCGAATGCGGAGTCGACGTGGACGCAGCAGATGAATGCAGGCGGACGGCGCTGCACTTAGCACTTATATCTTACCAGATTAGCGGTCAGTGACGAACACATCCCCGAATATAAACGTCCTTTGATTAATTTATAAATTTTTATCCCATGGGAACTGATTTATGGGATAAAAAGTAGCCTATGTTTTATTCCAGGTCTAGAACTACCTGTATGCATATCTAACCTGATCCGTTAAGTAGTATTGGCGGGCGTGAAGAGGTTAGACATCCAAACTTTCGCATATATAATATTCGTGTGATGTGACTAGCTGTAGGATTGTTCTCTAAGTTCTACTTAGAGAAAAGTTCTACTTAAAAAAATCTGTCAATTCTTCACGTCTCGTCAAGAGCCTAAACGTTTTGACCAAAATCACATTAACTTTCGTACGACCTCTTCTGTGGCGTAGCGAGCGAAGATGCGCCTGCGACGCAGGAGGCTTCAATTCCCGCTTCGGTACAAATTTTTCTACGATCTGTAGATATATTGCGAGTGTTCTGGATGTTTTCTAAGTACATCTAATGTATGTACATTAAAAATATATTTATAGGTAACCCGTACTTAACATAAATAATCTCTCGCTGCATCTGGAGCTAAATGATTCCGTGTGAATGTTCCAGCTATATTAATTTAATATTTCGCACTTTTACAGAACATTTCATTAATTTAACCAAGATGTATTTCCCTTCGCAGAAGACAGAGAACAAATGCTTGAATCGCTGTATGCCGTGGTGGTTGAGCTACTCTGTCGCGATGCGCATATCGACGCCTGTGACATGGACGGACTCACGCCTTTACTCTACTCTATTGGAGGTACGTCATCGTCCCCTAGTCCACTACTGGGCATCTATATCAGCCCATATACATCCACTGTAGGACATGCGTCTCCTGCCGAACTATTCTACCAACGAACTGCGATCCAACCCGCATCCCCAGCGTAGGGATTATCGGCATTACCCCCATAATGGTAAAAGATTTGAAGGAGCTTATGAGAAGGAGGTCCATTGTAGGCTGTATACAGAGTGGACCAAACAGTGAAGTAAAAAAAAGAATGCCTCAATGGAAAATATCCCAAGAATTTTCGGGCGCAATTTTGAGTTTTGAAATCGTACTTTCTTGCATAAAATGATCAGTTTTCTCACATAATAACAATAATAATTTAATTTATTTATTCAGATAATTTTACAATCCATAATTTCACAGTAAGTTACAAAATTTTTGGTCGTGTGAAGAATTTTTTCAGTTCCGCCCGAAAGTTCTCAAACAAAACGTAAAAAAATTATAACTAGAAAACTACGAAAAATTGGGGACATACATGGGGTATGTTCAGATACCTTACCTAGTCCCATTTAATATTTTTTACATCCCTGTTTGGTCCATCCTATATGTAAATGTCTATTTATAAAATTGGTTGTCCCTCCCCAGGACCAGCGGAAGGCCTAATCCGCGCGCGACTTCACCCCCGCCTCACTTGCCTCGCAGCCTCCGCGCTAGCCCGCGCCGGACACACCTACGACCCCCGTGACGTCCCGCGTATACTACACAACTTCCTCTCAATGCACGGAGTTCCCTCCACACAGCATATCAGGATGTATGTGCCACATCCGAGCAGCAAGCTTGAGTTGTCGTAAACAGCACTCTATAAATAGCTACGTAAGGTTGAGTGGTCGTAAATAGCACTCTTTATACAGCTACGTAAGGTTTGATATAGAAGGTTGAGTGAACGATCTATTTTTGAATGTAAAATTGCCAGCTCTCTTATTCGAAGTTATAGTTATTCCAAGTTTGATAAGACATCGTAAATATCACCATAAATTCAGCTATCCCAGGTCCTAAACAGCATACCACGATTTGTATGCCACATCCAAGCAACAAGCTTGAGTAGTCGTAAATAGCACTCTAAATGCAGCTGTATAAATAGCAGACTTGATAGTGAACTTTTGCAATCCTTTTGAACAGAACTTCAAGTCTAAATCGGAAAATTGAGTGACAATCAGAAAGCTGAGTGACAGTGTCAATTCAGATGTCGCCGAAGCTTATTTGACAGGACTAAAAATGCTGCCCCTTTCATAACGATCGAAATGAAAAGGATGTCTTCATGTTTCATCATCATCAACCTATGTTAGTCCACTAGACATAGGCCTCCCCTAATGATCGCCAGAGCGCCCTGTCTTCAGCTTGGCCCATCCAGTATCTGCCATGTCGTCATGGTTAGTGCTGCCAAATAAGTTTAGTTTTGGCTACATCTGAATTGACACCATTGTATTTTTAAATAAAATTGTAAGTTTCACTCAAGCATCAAACTCTCTTATTCAAAAATGGAAAGAACATTCATTCGACAAAAGAGCCACCTTTTCGACGCTGCTGTTTAAATTTGGAGACCAATTTAAGAAGCGTTAAAAAGATGGCGCGCTATAAAACAACATAGTACAGTACTGGTGTGGTCCATTTTATTTTGATTCGTATGAAAGAGACGGCAACATTTAGTGATGTCAAGTAAGTTTATTTTTGGCGACATTTGAATTGACATCAAAGTATTCTCTAAATTTTAAAGCAAAAACAGTCACAAGTCTCTTTAATCAAATCAAACGGACAACGACGACAAATTGTATGGAATTATATGGAAATTGTATGGTTTTTTTTTTATAAAGAATTAATTAACCAAAAATCAATTATTACGACCATCAATGATGTATTTTAAATATAATGACACGATGACATGTTAGTGTTACAGATCTTGAGTAGTAACATTAGAAATAACTTCCCTTAGAAGTAGATTTCTTCACTAAGAAGATAGCTATACAAACCAAAAACTGTAGACAGAGAAATCAATTATCTTCTCTATATGATAATTCTCTGTCTTTTTCACAAACAAGCGAGCAAAAGAGACAAAAACGTATACTGAAAACTATGTCCATACTATTTCTGTCTTGCAAAAGCAAAAGATCCACCCACCTTTCGCTAACGAAGAAGCAAGACAAAAATACGTAAACAGAACACAGGTCAAATGTGTTCAGACGATATTTAAAACGGCTCAAAAGGATCGAAATCGTACCAGCTGAGGTATTGTGATATAGTTATAAATAGTTGTAAGTTTACGTCGCTAGATGGTTAGCGAGCGAGGTGTTAGAATCTGTTGTCAACTAAAGCGTTAATTCTGTAATTTTAAAATCAATAACGTTTATTTCTGTTACCTTTGAATAACTTGTGTTCATTTGAAAAAAATAAGAATTATGTGTAAACAATGCTTGCAATGATGAATGCTTTAATCCTGAATTTGAAACATCATCATCATCCGCAGCCGGATTTTACCCTCTGCTGGGTATAGGCCTCCCGAAGAATTTGAAACATCAAACATATTTGATGGAATTATTTTATTGAAAAAATTACTTAGCCTGGCTGTTTTATTTTAAGCAGTGGCCCTTTTTTAATAACTTAAATGAAAATCTAAAAAGAGTCAAGTACAGTACTTATTACAATGAAATTTGACGCTTTAGTAGATAGCGGACCGTAGCAATGTTGATTGTATATGTCTATCTCCGTTTAGCAACGGAGTTTGTTGATGTTAGAAAGAGTCAACGTTATTTACTCCATTGTTAGTGTAGTGGTCGAAGCGCACATGGTAGACAAATAATTATTGTAAATGTTTCTAGATGGTACGTTTAGAAAGTTAAATGTAGATATCTAGAAATAAGTGAGATATCAAGTTTGGTAAGTTCACGAACAAATTTCTATATTCGATTTCAACAGAGGCATATTAATTATATGACACTTATTGTATGTCATGCAATAATAATTATAAGACTTCTATGCCGCCTGGCATTTGAGGTTTTTTGGGACAACTCGCAAAGAAGTTGAAGAATGTACGAATATAAGTATTTTGAGCTTCTCATAAAACTTATATATTTGTACATTCTTCAAATATTAAATTAAAATTAAATTAGTACCTTCTCATTGATATCAATGAAAAACCTCACTGTTTATGACACAATGAATTTTAACCGTCATAGCTTTGAATCTAGTCAAAATATTAAGTTACTTATAATTTGTTTAACGTAGTCTTATTTTAGTATATAATGTAGATTGCCATATATTCGTATGACGTTGATATATGCTATTATATAACTTTCTGTCTATATGACCGTTACTAGTTTAGTGCTATACACTAAAGCAATAGGCTTACTTCTTTTTCTCTTTAAGACACTGATGTTACCGTCGACGATGAACGAGAAGCAAGTAGAGCTAGATACTAGAAACGAGCGAGAGCGAGATGCAAGTTTTTAGTTCCGATAGTTTTGCTGGGCTATAAGCGAGTGTGCGAGTAGGAAAGGCGATTACTCGCTCAGGGCGGCCGAGACATATATTCATATATTCATTCCTGGGTCTCTTCAAGACAAGAGTGAATAGGTATCTTCTAAACGTTCGTGTGACATCGTCTGCCATGTCTTAACTTTCTATCAGGTGAGATTGTGGTCAAACGAAGGTCTATTGACTTTATATAAAACAGGCGAGTTGGAGCCAAGCGAGCATCACTCGGTGACTATTATCTTTGACAGCTCTTGTCTCTACGATAAACTTGAGAGAGAGAGATGAGGAGAGAGTTCTCGACGGTAGTGTGAACAGTCAGCGATTAACTATGAAAATAGTATGTATCTCTTTTATTAACACGGGATCTTCGAACATAAAAGAGGGAACAGCTATACAAAAATTATCCCGAACACACTCCTTTCCGATTTTCTAACGGGGAGGTGAGGTAAACCCATGCACACAGGTGCGCAGATCCGAGAGTACGCCTACATGTATATCAGAGGTGGGATAACGCTCAGATCTGCATCAAAAATTGGATTGCTACGTAATCGTTTTTGAGCAGAACGTTTGTTTGTATTTTGCTGTGGGGAAACAAGTTAAATCGCTTTCTTCTCTTTATCTTCGAAGCACATCTACATCTATGTATGTTTTTTGAGCAAGCAAATACGCGATAGTCACTTTCTCGTCGGCGGTGAGTCAAGTGCCTTAGCATAAGCATGTTTGATAATATCATGATCAATGACTTTTCCATCCTATGACTCATCATCATGACATCAGCCCATATCGTCCACTGCTGGACATAGGCCTCCCCTATACGACGACGCCACAATGAGCGGTCCTGAGCCGCCTCCATCTATCCTATGACTCGATTAGTGCTAAAATATACTTATAATATAAGACAAATCTAACTTTACCTATTTCTATGGTATAGTAAAATACAATGAATACAATAGTTTCTCTAATAGCTTTATAAGACTTTATGACAATGGATTAACGGCCATATTACCTTGATGAATAGTTGGCAGTAGTCACATACCTACTGGCATTCTATTTTTTGCTTGTAATAATCTGATTAAAACGCTTTTTTTACAAGAATTAATATTTTTCTACATCTCAAATAGATTGTACTTATAATACGCACCTATGCACCATTGAATATTATTGTATTAATAATGGAATACAATTATACCTACATATGTACACACCATGCAAATAAGTATTTTAAAACCTACCTTTAAAATGTTAGTTATCCAATTTTGTGTTCAGTAACAGACTGTGCCAAATTTTTGTTATACTAAAACCATTGTTAATTTTTGTTTTGATAATTGTACCTACTTATTAAATTCATAACCTTCCTTCGACTTCGAAGTCGGTTAATAATGCAATTTTTGTGTTCGATTATAACAAGTCCGATGTTGTACGATTTGCATTTATACAAATGTACATTATTGTTAGCTCTTATTTGATTTTAATTTGCATAAATTTTTGGGGATGGTAAAAATATTCGAAAAAGCACTTACCTTAGAAATTTTATTACCAATAAGTTGTATTAGTTTTACTAGAGCGCCATCTATGTTTATAAACCAAAGAGAAAATATATCTTTTATTTGTCATCAACTCAGTAATTCAGAGCCAGCAAAAGAAACAACGTTAATAATAATTATAAAATAGAGATAAATCTGGAATCGACTACTTTTAATAAGTTCGACAATGTCAAAAGTTAGTGCTCTTCCATTTACAGCAAAGCTAAAACAATATGGCGGCTCAATTAACCTATAACAATGCGTTGCTTGACGCGATCTTGAATACTTTTATCGTCCCCAAGGATTGGTTTGGTCGAATCTGTGCTTAACTGTCTCAATTTTTTGTAAATTTTTTAGCTTTATTTTTGTGTTCCTTAATTTTCTTATCAGATACTGCTGCCAATAGAAAATGTTAATATAAAAACGCCCTGGTAGCTACCATCGTAATTAAAGAACGTTTATATAAAGATTGTGATTGAAATGGTCACGCGCTCCCGCTTAGATCACATTTGATAAAAATGATCTACGTTACCCGGCGATAAATTTTGCACATCGACTTTTGGAAAGAAACAATCGGTTTATTTCAACATCGTAGAGCGTTATCTCTGTCGCACACTACGTGTGACATTTTGTCAGTCTTTGTTCAAGTGCGACAGAGTGCGGTCGCGTCCAGCTATAGAGTTGATAACACTCCCAAATTTAAATAGGTAATTTAAAGTTGTACTGGGACTGGAATCTTTCGTGCGTATAACGCTATACGAAGGCGAAATTATCTGTTTATCTCTTTCCAACAGTCGATGTGCAAAATTTATCGCCAGGTACTAGTAAGTGGGACAGCATGACATTTTCTATCACAATTTTATCCATACGATTTATACCTACTTTAGCTTACCTTTAAAATACTTATTTCTAAAAGAGATGGACAGATAAAGCAAATGACTTAAAAAGAACTGGTCCTATATCGTAAAAACTATACAATAGTGATTAATGAAGATTTACGCTCATTTTTTTGATAAACGGATATCATAATCCAATACCTAGTCAAAAGTGTGGGTCATGTCATGCTCATGACTGTTTACGGTCGTTTCTTCTATGAGCTTTGACAAAAGTCTGTTCTTTGCCAAAGCTCATAGACGGCCCCAGACCTAACAGCGTAAACGAAGGTTATTGGAGTATTTTCTACGTTAGAGATCTATGTAACCCCATAATTTGTAAATAAGAATATAATCGATTATAAATATGTATATTTTGTCGATTCGACGAATAAATAATTAAATGGAAAGAATTCTTTTTTTTTATAACAGGATTGGACCTTATTTTGATATTTCCTTTATAATTATGCACGAAAATAGGTGAACGACATCCGGTGCCGCTGCCGGTGCTTAAATTCCTTGACAGAGCATGCGAAATTATTCTAGTCAAATAAACAAAAATAATACATCGCTCGATCTCTGTGGTGCTGCGGGCGGACGTCCGCCTGCGGCGCAGGAGGTTGCGGGTTCCATTCTCGCCTCGGGCTGATGTTTGTACGATCTGCAGATTATATCTGTTCCAGGTGTTGTGTTGACAGATATATATTTTTGCTTCATGTATCTACGTATGTACATGTATTAAAAATATATATCTATGTAGCCAAAGTTTTGTAAATTATAGTACTCGTAACACTAGCTCTTCTTAGTTTGGGACTAGAACCTGTGTGAGTTATCTAGCATTATTTATTTATTTGGCAAACTTAGTGTAGGACGCCCTTAGACCAGGCGGGATGATGATTTGCGAAAGACTGCTGGCAGATGCTGGATGCGGCAAGCTGAAGACAGGGCGATATGGCGCTCATTAAGGGAGGCCTATGTCCTGCAGTGGACTAATATAGGCTGATGATGATGATTTATTTATTTAGTTATTTTAAACGACTTCTGGGAGTTTAGCTATGTAGTACTAGACACGGCTAAATAACAATGTCTTATTGGCACAATAGGAACCAAGGTAGGTACTCCATATCCGTGTGAAGCAGCCAATAAAAACAGAGCTGCAAAACAACCGTGAGTACCTAATATCGCAGGGTTCAAATGATGTTTAAAGAAAAATAGTTTCGCACTGCCTTTGTTTAATTTGTGACTAGTGTAGTTATTTGTAGTTGCAGTTGTCAAGCTAAACATATTTTTAAAAAGCAACATGTGTTAGATAGATACCTACCTATGGTCGGTACCTACCACTCGGTAAAAGTGAAGCAGCGTGACAAAGCTCTGCTTAGCTTGGGGCTAGATTTATTTATAAAAACAAGTATTTTTTAGTAATTCCTCCAAATCAACTCGCAAACGTGTATTTCTAAGGTAGAGTTTAGGTAAGGTTATTCTATTTTACGTGCGGATTTGCCGCTTTTTTGACAGATTCACTTTTTATTATTTAACTATTTATAGTTAAAGTTTAATGTAGCTTTCATAACGAAAGCTCTGCTTAGCCTGGGGCTAGATAATAATAATAAAAAAAATGCTGAACAATTCACACAATTCTAGCCCCAAGCTAAGCAGAGCTTGTGTTATGGGTACCAGATAACTGATATACATAATACAATACATAAATAGATATATATTTTTATTGAACGCCCGGTACAAATATCTGCAGATCGTACAGACATTTGTACCGAGGCGGGAATCGAACGCGCAACCTCCTACGTCATCAGACGATGCTGTGTGTGGGGATTGTTAAGCATTATTTATATTTACTTATAAGGAATTCCTCTAGATCAACGTTTCAAACGTAGGTAGAGTCGGTTAGGTTACTCTTAAGTATTTTGCGTGAGGTTTTAAGGTACCGCGTTTTTGACAGTTTTACGTTTTATATCAGGTTAATGTAGGTACCTAAACATAGAAAAATATAACTAGTATCGCCTATGTAGGTACACACATCTTAGGAACCGTAATCTTACTGCGGAACCCAGACTAATCCGTACAAAACGCTTATCACGTCGGATGCAGTAGTTACGGCAAATTACGTAGGTATAGACAAGTATAAGCCATGGGATTAACGACTGCCTATTATTGTGTGGTAGGTAGGTACTTAGTTGCACAACCGAGATTAAAGAAATTACCTAGATGTTTGTCGCATCTCAGATATCCCGAGAATCTTATAATCTTATAGTATAAAATTTTACTTGTCTGAGGGCCTGTTTTGTAAGTCTAAAGAAATAAAATATTGAGTTTCTATGCTAATAGTGTAGGTACCTACTTAGACTTTGGTAAGTACATATTTTAAAATTGACTGAATCGAATCCCCAAAAGAACATGTCGCGAAATAACTCTTAGACAAAATACGACTATATATAATATAAATATAATATTAACGTACATTAAGTATCTGTTTTAACATTTTTTATTTTTGACTTTCTGATAAATGTACCTAGTACGGAATACACCCGGATTGAGAATCTGTTCCTGTTTTGAAGTCGCCTAAAAAGATAGCCAACTCTATAAAAATACATTAAAATGACGTTATAAAATTTTGACACCCATAAGCGGTAACTAATAATAATTACATTCCTAATTCCAAAACATTCCAGTCAAAACAAAGGACACCATCAATATCTCAACCGCAAAACTAAGGATACTCAGCCCATCTCCGCGAGCAACGACTTTCAGTTTCTAGCAGTCGCTCAGTCGGCGCACACGCAGTTGCATTACGCAATCCACTCACCCGCATGTCAGTGACACACATTTTACGAAAGATTTTTTGAATAACAAAATATTTTACAATTGTAACACTAAATACCATAAAACCTTTTTTATTTAAAATTTTACATCACCGTAATTAAACTCTTTTCGAACAATTCGAAATTCAAAATAACCGCGCTGTTTTTGGTGTTCCCGGTATCCTTCTTTTGTTTATAAATTATAATTTTTAAATGTGTAAAACGGTTTATATGTGTCAGTGCATTCTTGAAGTGATGTGTTTTTCTGTGAAGTGTTAAAGCAGTAGGCACCATCTGTCGAAAAGTAAGTTTGACTCTTATTATCGACTCTACCAATTTTTCACGAAATATCTTTTCAAGATTGATTCAATTGCAGACGTAGATTTTATCTATATTACGAAGGTTTCGAGAAGGTACCTATGTCCTTGCTAGATTTAAATTTCGCAAGACCCATCTACCAATTCTCCAGACCTTTTACTTTCAGCTACATTGAATGTAGAATGTAGGTAGAGAACATTATGATTTTAATTACCCATCCATTAGGCTCCATATAAAAAGCGGCTACCTACGTAACACCTACATCCGCCGAAATTGTCCAAACCGCTGTCAAAAATAAACGCAGGACTTACAATAAAACGTTAAGTGCGAGTTGTACTCGCGCATCAAGGGTTCGGTACAAACTTGTACTCGTAAGTAATCAAACATTTTTTTTGTGAATTAACAACAAATTTACTATTTTTAGTTTTTTTTTCACTTGTGCTAAAAGGCCTTGCTTCTAGCCAAATTTCATGATTCTAGGTCAACGGGAAGTACCCTATAGGTTTTGTGTGCATGTGATTCCCTTGGAAAATTCAAAAAAAATCGGCATAAACTGTAACTTTTAATTGCGTTGACTTAGAAGTTTTGATTTATATTGCGGTTCCAAGAGGTTACAAATCTAAGTATATGATGTGAATTTCAATTCGATACCTCCACGCGTTTCTGAGAAAAGAGGGTTGACAGACGGACAACAAAGTGATCCTATAAGTTCCTTTTTCCTTTTTGGTACGGAACCCTAAAAATGTACAAAACTATTTATCAAACAGAAAAGCAAAGTAACCAGTTCTGTTATGAGATCAATTTCTTAAGGTCACTATCTAAATACAGGCAAGTTTAATTAGGTATTGCTATACTTAGACCCGTATTATGAAAGTTTTCTCAGTCATCGATCTATCTTAAATAAATAAATAAATAATGCTGGACAATTCACACAGCATTATCTAGCCCCAAGCTAAGCAGAGCTTGTGTTATGGGTACTAGATAACAGATATACATAATAGAATACAATACATTGTTTAAAACAAGTAGGTAAAATTGTGTCTTGGATGTAGTTAGTAAAAATAAATAAACCTCGTAAACTTGGTCGAAGCGAACTTTCCTCCGTCATGATCGGATAATTGCGTTGCGCAAGATTTGAACCGGACAATTTGGCTCGGATGGCGCTTCTCACGATAATTAGCCCAATTGTTTATGATGTCGGGCATCGGTCTTTGGCATTATCTAATAATTATGCCAATTGTTACTTGCTACTTGTCCCTAGTCAACCTACAACCGTGTTGGTATATTTCTGGAGATAATACCTAGTTGTCGCCTGTACGCTAAATAAATTAAATAAAAAATAGGAAATGGTTTCGAAGAACTTCCATATCGCGATATAATTTTTCAAATGGTTACATCCAGATAAAATTCGAGTCTAATTAAGTTTTATGTATTGAGAGATGGCTGACAGATGGATGAAACGGCGAATGAAAAGACCCCTGGTCTTGTCCACTGGCAACGGGCGTAAACCGTTGCCATGGAAACCATTTTTTACCAATGATTGTGAAAATTATACTTTGTTATGATGTTTTAGATACGTTTTACGGCACACATATCAATTTCTCGAGGATAAATCTACCTCGAGAAATTGATCGCTATGGGACTACCTCAATATCAACCTTTATACAACAACGAAATAATCATCAAAATGTATTAAGAATTGGCGAAGATATCACAAATATAATGTAGCTAGTCCAAATTTTTCGGTCGGGTAGTTTTATTATGTTGTTCGGGATAAATACTAATTCCTCGGGAATTTTTTTGAAGAGATCAATTCGGGATCATTCTCTTAACAATGGCGAAATCATTTTTAAAAATCGGTCGTTAATTGACGGAGATATCGACGAACCTAAAAAAAACATACAGCTGAACCTAGAACCTCCTCCTTAAGTCGGTTAAAAAAAGGCAAGACAACAAATCAAAAACCAAATTGGATTAGTGACTTAAGTTTTAATGTGTTTTCTCATCCATTTCTCATATACGTCCACGGCTAAACGTGTTTTTCCCAAACCAGGGCGTTTCGCCTTAACCACCACGCTTGGTAGGCCGATTGTTGGCAGTAGAGGTATTAAAAATACACAAAAAGTCGATAGATAGATATTTAATACTTTATACCACACCACACACACCACCACCAAATACACCACACAATGTGTACCTACCACACAAATACAGAAAAACAATACTCAAGTACAAAAAAAATGCTACGAGTAGAAAGGCGGCATTATCGCTATGAGCTATCTCTTCTAGTCAACCTTGGGAATGACAGGACATAAAAAAAATGCTTGGACTATTCACACAGCATTATCTAGCCTCATAGTCTTATAGTCGCCTCTTACGGTACGACATTTACTGGCTGAGCTGCAGTGCAGCTGTTGCAATCAGACCTATAATGACGCCAAGTCATAATAGGTCAGTTACCTACTTAGGACAAAATATAAATTCAGTCACTTTTGTAGGTATCTAAAGAAATATAGGATAGGTCATAACAAAATATCAGCTTGTATTATCTACGTACCTTCGTGAGGTGGCCTTCGCGATACGAGCGTTTAATTTCGCAAACGCTAAGCTGATTTATACAGAAGCTAATCTTGGCCTATCTTAGGTACCTATAGACTATAGGGGTAGAGTTGCGATTGCTTCAGAAACCAGCAACATAGTAGACGGTACAAAGTAGAGTTCGTATGCAGTGGCAGATAAGCTTTGCGATGTTTAAACCGCAGCGATAGCCGGTCACTTTTTTCTAAGTGACCAGTGACCACCATGTGTTTAAAATAATTCCTCATTTTGTACGCACACTATTCTTAAATTATTCTCTTCTTCTTTCTTAAATAACTGAAACCTGGCGCGATCCCCTTTTGTAGGTATAGGTAGATGCCTATGGAACCTTTATGAAATAACCAGCTAGAATAGATATTCTAGCTGGTTATTTCATAAAGGTTCCTAGCAATAGTATCTTAGATTTGCCAAGAACAGTGACACAGTTTGTACCTACCTAAAACCAGTACCGTACGGATGCGCTTGCGTTGTGTAATACTCAGACCACAGCCTCCGATCTTCACGACTTCATGGTACAGTGGGTTCATTGCAGTTAATATTAGACGACCTCTTTTAACGCAGTGGTTGAACAGCAAAGCTGGTGGTCCTTCTATGACAAAGGAGTTGAATGGTTCCTTTCAACTTCTTGGCAAGTTTGGTTCTTTGGGGCAAATGGAATTTTCTATGTTTAATATAAATAACTATATGTATTATGTATATCAGTCATTAACACAAGCTGACGCTCTGCTTAGCTTGGGGCTAGATTTGTATAATCTGGTTGTTTTGGAAAATTTAAGAACCGACTTCAAATCCCTGAATTTTTAACTGGATTTTGGGACAAATACTACTCAACTCAACTCACAGCCCCTAATGGTCCATTGCTGGACGCAGGCCTCCCCCTGATAATTGCCTTATTGGTTTTTATCTCATGGGGGGTCATGCCCATAAGCCCTACGCTGGGTTGGGAATCGCAGTTCGGTGAATATTTTGGCCCTAACATCGAAATACCACACTGTTTTTTTTTCAAAATCGCGATGCTTAATGCATGTTATCTATTTGGCTAGAGGTCACTTACACAAATAAAAAAAAACTATTACATAGTTTCCTAACGCGTCAGATTTCTGTACATAATATGTACAGAAATAGATGCTCTATTTTTGTCTATCTATGATAGAAAAAAATAGGAGCAATAGTTATTTTCATCTGTGAACATCCCAGAAACCTGACGTTTTAGGACATCCTACCATGGAACATTTCTTATTTGTACAAGCTTCCTCTTTCCAAATATAGTAGGTATTAACAAAAATTGTGCTCGGCAATTTTGAATAAAAAAAAAGATGTTAAAAATAATCCCTCCAAAAATATAATACAAAAATCTTGAAACCCCTGTGTGTAATACGTGTTTCATTATTTTACAATGATCTCAAATTAGAGGAAGTATATTATATTACACAAACCAATCCTATTGTTATTGTTATGGCACAGACAGTTCTACCACAGGTTTCACAAGGGTTTCACCTATCCTAGAAAGTTATCATAACATCGAATTCAAACAAAGATCATATGTTTCGTAGGTACCTTGCCAATGTTTACGAAAGGTGAAGATATTTGGGAAAGATTAGGACTAAACTTAAGCATGTTTTCAAAATGCTTACACCAAGGAAATCAACTACCAACCTGCTTAAATTGGTTGGTTTTACAATATTTTAAGAAATCTTACACTTGCAATTAATTGTATTTATTTTGCCCAGATACAGTTAGTTAAAAAAGTGAATTACAATCAAATAATAGAAACAAATTAGAATTAGTATTTACAATTGAAACAATTGAGTTAACTACAGCCTCGCCTCACCTTAACAGCCTATAATGATCCACTGCTGGACGCAGGTTAATAAAAATATATATAATCCCCTTAATAATCGCCTTATTGGCTTTTATCTCATGGGGGTAATGCCCATTATCCCCACGCTGGGCATGTGGGTCCGGATTCTGCAAGAGGCGCTGCTGCCACCCCCTGTATGTCCCGTCGCCTCTTACGACACCCACACGGGATGAGTTGGGTAGGTGCAAATTCTATGCCGGCACCACACGGCTAACTACGGACTGATAAATAAATAATTGAAGGTAACAAAGTATTAACAAATTGGGAGTCATCAAGCCTTACGTGGTAGTTGTCTTTAGTTGGTGCGTGCTGTAAGTCTTATGTAAAGGAACACATTTACCTAAGGGGGGTACCATACGACGCCATTTTGTGACAAGGATAGACATAGGATTTCCCATTCATAGGAGCGGAACAGGGCATAGCAACACAAGCCCAAAAATCATGTTTTTGCCTAATATCTATTACATAGGACATTATTTGAAAAAAGAACGCAACATATGAAATGTTCTTTAAACTTAGTTTAATTACCATGCTTATTCTCAAGATTTTATCTTCTGTATTTATTGAGAAAACAAGGTCTTAGTCAAAATTTAGAGGTAACTTAGCGATTTTTTTCTATCGAGAAAATTTTATGGAATCGTGTTTTCGAAACATATGATTGATAGAGTAAGTCCTGAACTTTACCCTATATACATTTAAAAGTTAAATATGTAGTAGTTTGGAAGATATGGAGGTCCGGCGGAGTTGATTTAGGGTAGTGTAGGGCCTAAAGACCAACTTGTATTTAAACTTGTATTTTTTGTGATACTTTTGTTGGATTCCCTAAATTAATAAATAAACTGATCACATTTTGGAGCCAGTAATCAAACAAGATGCCTGTAACAAATGACATGATTCTCCACATGAGAGATAAGATCATTTTCCTTCAAAGTAGATTTGTACCAAAGCTCAGTTCAAGCTTAGCAACAAAGCTTAAATCAACTGGCCCACACTTATGACCAAATTATTATTTTATTTTGAATTTGGAATTCGGTGAGCGTCAGCCAGCCTGCGCCGGCGCCGAAATAATTGCAAGGTCGCGTGTCGTAAGTACTTGTTGTACAGTCGCATAAATAATGAAAAAGTATAATTAATCAAAGTCAAAGGCTCTTTACCAATAGCTTTTGAGTAGCGCTTTAATTGACGATAATTTGTCAGTTTTCTGTCAGAATCTGTCAAGATATCAACACTTGGACTCGGTGCTTGTAGAACCGATGCTTTCTTAAAAACGACACTGGAAGAACCAGAGGCCTAATGTGAGGTACCTACCAGAAGTCAGAAGTCAGTAACTTTATTTCTTATGAGTAACAAAATAAGCACTTTGACTGGTGTCAAAGTACTTATTGTGTGTAATTTAAAGGTTATTCTTGTTGATCTCGTTGCTTAGTTGGTTAGAGCGCACCGGTACTGAAGGTGAGGCGCGGGTTCGAATCCTGCCGAAATCGATTTTTTTTGGGATATTATTAAAAAGTTTTCGTAAAAAACTTATGTTTGATTACAAACTTATTTATTTATTTTATTTATGAATATCAGCCCAATTCGTTCAGTAGTTTTTTTCCATCCAGTGTGATTAACAAATAAGAAATTAGTTTTATTGATTTTATTTTCACTATATTTTTTTGTCCGCTTGTGGATTAAGTAAAAAAACCTACTCGATTCAGAGAAAATGTAAAGAATTATGTAAAGTCAGTTACGAAATGTTCTTTTGTGGGCGAGTGTACCAGAATTTCACGTGCTTGTCAACGACCGTACATAAATAGGCACTGGACGGTGATAAGGAGAGAATTTATTAAAAATGCAGTTTAGCCTGCTATTTCCCAATACCACAGATAAAGGTTTACTTAATAAATACCAACTCACGTGACTTTATGCAAGGCTTGCTTGGCTTACAATTTTAGAAGTCGAATGATTGACTTGGATTAAAAAAGGTTGCTTTTATGTGACCGTAGGTGGACTTTTGACAGTTTTCAAAGGATCGATGAGGCATCTTGGAAGATATGCTTAAAAACAAGTAGAAATATTATTATAAATAAATAAATGAAATAAACCTGTAATTAATGTTTCATACAAAACTTGCCTTGAAAAAAGCGAGACTTTTTCACTTTTCAAAAAGTGAGGATATAATATAGTGGGCCTTCATAATGTAGCTAATCCGGTCACATTCTACTAACAGGGTAGGTGTCGACAGAGCCTACGCACTTGCTCCCCTTGGAGTCGAGACCCTAATTACGTGGGGTACCGAGGCTCTCCGAGTTTGAAAAAATATCTGAGGGTCTGGTCGAAGCGACGCGTGACCCGAGAGCTGGTGAGTATCTGGCGCAGCGCATCAGCAATTCATTATTGCCATACGAGCAAACGGGGCAATGGAGCCGGCGTCTTGGGATTGCTTCCGACTGGTATTGATGTTGATCAGTTGAACTACCAGTAGATTGTTTGCAACAGTCTACAGTTAACGCAATTGTTTCAATTGGAAATACTAGTTCTAAGTGGTTTCTATTATTTGATGGTAATTTTGTTACTGACAGGGCTGATGTCAGAGTTTCTCAAAGCCCTCTTAAAATCTAAGATTTAAATTTGTAAAATAAAATAATACTCCTCACCACACATTGAGTTTTCGCACGTTCATCAGTGGACAACAATCTACAATCTTGGAGTCTTCAAATCCAAGGTGAATAAGTTCCTTCTGGGAAAGCGTAATCCATCTTAGGCTACATCATCACTTATTCAAGTGAGATGGTGGATGATCATACCAATATCACATTCATCAAAAAAAGCCAACTACACAGTAAATACACTAGACGAAGAGGTGATCATCTTGTTTTGCCTACTATTAGAACCCAACAGGGTAAAAAGACTATTACTTTTGAAGGGGCCCAGTTCTATAACAGGCTACCTGAAGACATTAAAGGTGCTGGAACGTTTGGCGTGTTTAAAACCAAATTGCAAAAATATATATTTGAGGATGTAACACTACTAAACATAACTTAGAAAGACGAAAAATAACATAATTATAGACTTAGTTTAAGTTTCTCATGTAAGTAGCATTTGTTGTAAATGAGAAAATAAAGATCTTTGAACTGAGATGGTGACCAAACGCTTGAACATCACCAATAAAATAAACTTATCTAACATGGCGATGGCGCTACTTTCCTGTGAAACTATTTGTCATGGTGCAATAAGGCCTATCGTAACCTATTGAACTTTTTGATGCCCGCAGCTAAATTGTTAACAAAGATAGAGTGTTTGTAATTTGACTTAGAAAATGGAGGCGTAAACGTAGCGAAGTGGTAGGTCAGGATTTGCCTCAAGCAATAATGCCATTACTTACTCTTTTAATAGGTACCTACTTAAGTTAGGTACATAGGTTCCGATAGAGGAAAGAAATACCTTTGCTCTACCAGCTCTATTAAAAGTAGCTTTACTGTAACCCATATTTTTCCAAGATAATTTCCACGATATTTTTCCAAGATTTTCATGTAAAAATTTTGGAGTAAGTTCGGTCGGCATAGGCATTATGTTAAACGTAGGCTCTCCAGGATTTTAAAAAACTATCTGAGCGTCTGGTCGAAGCGACGCGTGACCTGAGTATCTGGCGCAGCGCATCAGCATTGCCATACAGCTGGGCAATGCAGCCAGCGTCTTGGGGAAGCTTCCGACTGGTATTGATGTGGATCAGTTGAGCTACCTGTAGATTGTTTGCAACAATCTGCAGTAAGCTCAATAGTTTCAATTGTAAATACTAGTTAATTGGTTTCTATTCATTGTAATGATCTATTAAATGTAAAATTTCAATGCTTGACATATCCCACCCAACCCTTCTGTTCTGTCGTGGTAGTGTGCATGCATCCATAAGTCGTTATAGATAAAAGCAATGGTACTACTCAAAAAGTATTTTTTTGCATGAATTCTAATTTAAGAACATTTTAATTTATGTTTCTCTCTACTAAAGTTTACGACTCTTTTGACATGGAAATTGGAAGAGTTGTGGCATTAAAGCACAGCGAGCCAAAAATAAGAAGTTGAAGTTGAAAAATCGCCAGAGAAACAAAATCTACCTTAAATAGGTCAATATAGGATTGCGGTCACTTGGTTTCAATGTCACTTGTATAACCCGCCATAACACACATAACAGAGAAGAGCTCATTGCATCAGTGGGACCGCGCTATGCAATATGTGAACAGTACTTACCTACTACAAATGTTTGGAAATGTTGCATCAAGTCGACATCCATGCCAACTTGCGAATTAGCTCGTTTACGCCTATTAACTGGTCGTAATTTCTTATCATATAGTGTTTTATATAATTCATACAGTGTTTTTATCATGGTGTTTTTTTCATCATATTTCCAGTTCTTAATTAAAGTTGACGGTTAAATGATATGATAATATTTGTCCCAAATATCTTCTGGACCAATTTTAATATTATCCTACATCACTTTTATCTTTGGTTTTTATAGAGAAGGTTTTATACCTGTTTTTCATCTTTAGCACAAATAATAGAGCGCGTTGAAGTCTTTTGCATGCAAAAACCTTCTGTTTTTTTTATGTAAAATATTCTAAAAATCTCGAAGCAAAGCAAAGTTATACGTATCTGAGGGTTATCTATCTCACCACTACGATAGTCTACAAGGTTAATTCAAAGACTTTCGTACGTGTATCACTCAAGCAATTATTGCCAACCATTGCCTGCATTTTGATTAAGTGGTTGTCTAAGTGCCTTTTTTTGTTGACTTTTTGATTACGAATGAAAACGAAAGAAACTGAACCAATCAGCGGCGAAATTTTATAAGTATGCATGGCTCATGAGTACACCTGGATTGGCCAGGTGATGGTGATCCTACTACGATGCTGAGCTACGATATTTTTTAATGATCCACCTGAGTGATGCTCTGATTAGATTAAATTAAATCCATAAACAAAGAAAATTACAATCAAATAATAGAATTAAATTAAAACTAGTATAATTAATATCGAAACAATTGAGCTAACTGCAGTTTGTTCCATAAAAAGTCAAGTGGACAACTCATCCGCGGATGAGTTTTTTCGCGGACAAGTTGTACCTTAAAATTTAAACATTATAAGCCTAGACTAATTTGTTCACCATGTATCTCATTATAAGTGAACCATGTGTTAGTATGAGAATAAAGTTCTTTAAACCTAACCCTATGTTTGCGTCCTTTCATGTTCAACGGAAATTTTATTTACAAACATTGTAACATATTGCATGACGCTCTCCCAAGTACGTTTCTCGCAGTAAGTTAGTATGCAAGAGAAACTTTCTCCTCATTGTTCGGCCACTAAAATTACGACGAATGATTTACGACTGCCCGTCGGACTTAATACCTACTTGTGTATGTCGTCACGTGACGCAAAGCTTTGTGAAGATTAGGTTGACGGTTCTAACTGATTGTTTATAGTACGAGTGTGTACGTGGGTTATGACTCGTTTCACAATGGTTTGAGCTTTGATTATTTATATCACACTAATATTATAAATGCGAATGTTTGAATTGATGGATGGACGTTTGTTATTTCTTTACGCTAAAACTACTAAACGGATCGTGCTGGTATTTTGCATAAATGTATCTCTAAGCGGAATCTTGTTATCAAATGGAACACAGTTCCCAAGGGATAGAAATAGCCTTTAAACGTCTCCCTAGAAACAACGCGTTCGAAGCCACGGGCGGAAACTAGTGTCATTATAATGAAATGCATTTTGAGTTCCTTTAGTAAAGAAGGTAAGTAAGGTGGCAGAATACCCCACGTGGTGCCGGCATAGAATTTGCACCACCCCAAGTCTTCCCGCGGGTGTCGTAAGAGGCGACTGAGGGATATGCACCGGGGGGCAGGTCGCAGCGCCCCCTGCAGATTTTTTTTACCACCGAACTGCGATCCCCAACCTAACTTGCCCAGAGCGTGGTGATTATGGGCATTGCCGCCCTTAAAATAAAACTAGCGCTTACTAGTTTTTTTTTTCTATGATTGTATGTAGTTACCTAATAAATTCTAATAGAAAAAGTAATTTCTTTGACCTCTTTGTAGATGATATCAAACGATCTCAAATTACATTTTGGCGTATACTAGTCTAGTCTTCCCATAAAAAAACTCCCTTATTAAAGAAAACTGGACTCTTATTGTAAAACAAAATAACCCTAAATCTTGCGCCAATCAGGTAAACACCACAGAAATCCCAATTACCTACTCCGTTTTCCCACGAGGCACGACACGACTGTTTTATTTTAAGAATTTGACCTGTTTTTAGTGTAGGTACATTTTTGTATTTATGGATATATAAAGAATTTTTGATTTGATTTGATTTGACTCCTCGGGGCGTCTGCATTTCTATGTTATGTGTCGTGCACTGCGGTGTCGTTGCATGAGTAAACGGTTCATAGAAATGTATGACGCCCGGAGTCGTCACCGCATTTTGTGGTGTCGTGCCTCGTGGGTAAACGTTTTTCATCTATCCTCCTTCAACTAGGGCTCATCATCCGCACCGACACTTAACTATAAGATTACATAAAATCATTGGAATTTCGCGTAGGTATGATGACTTGATAAATGACCTCTGACCTGACCCCGTGTTAATGAAACGTCTGGTATTGATTTATTGACATTTTGTATAACCTAGCGCATTATGAGGTTGGAAGATGAATATCATATTTATTAAAATGTCAACGATGATACAAACTAACGGAAGGTCGGAGGAATTTAAAGACAAAGACGTACCTAGCTTGAAATAGATATATGTCATTTATTGTCAGAACGATTACATTATATCCTACGTTACTTTTAACTAGAGACTAGGGTTCTCTAAAACTAGCAATAAAAATTATTTGTAAAGACGATAGGGTTCGCACACAAACACAGCGGTGTCGCCAAGAGCTCTTGGGTTTGGTACCAGGAGCGAATTCTTGACACTTTACAATGTAACAGCATTTTCTATGAAAGCTGATAAAATCCCAGCTGTAAACAGGGTGTTTGGTAAATACTTGAACAGACTTGATTTTTTGGGGAGTTGGTCATGCGCTATATTTTCATGGTAAACCCAATATCTTAAGTGGCACGGTTGTTACGATATGATTTCGGGTTATTTTCAAAAGAACTTGAAATCTTAGGACATTGGGTCTACTGGAGAATTTTGCGCATGACCCCCACAACCCTCCAAAAAATCATGTCGGTCCATGAAGCAAATACCATATTTATATGACCTTTTACAATATTTTAGACTTTTTAAAACTTCTCATCTCATAGAGTCCACAGGTTATCGGAATGCTGGCTTTTATTTCGGTCAATGAATTAGCATTGTCACGTTGAATGGCAATGCTAATTCGTTGCCAGCATTCTGGGCACACTGCCTTCTGGTAACGGCTTAGATTTTTAGGCAATAGATAAAAATAAATACTAGTTGTATTTGTTTTATTTTGTTATTGTAATGTTGATAAAAAAAAAGTATTTTACATATACAGGGCGTCCCACGGATATGCCACATGGAGGGAAAGTACCTTGAATATTGTAGATGGAACATTTTACTAAAAGAAGACTGAAATTTAGTTCAGAAAAATGAAAAGATGGCATTGCCGTAAGGACATACAACTGACATTATCATAACTATTACTAATAAATGTACCCACTTGAAAAGTACGCATCATTATATTTTATTATAATTATAATTTATATATTATAATTTAAGTGCATGATAAAATGATAAAGAGATACGTAATAAGTAGGTACTTGGTTGTATGCAACAAATCGAGCCGTATCCTGAACCGAAAAAAGTTTAGTTAACAAGAACCAGTATGAAAGTTTCCACGAGCTACAAGCAGAACTTAGACGTATTATTCTAAATATCCACAAAAACAAGGTCAAAAAATGGACAGGGAGCGAAATAATCAAGAGAGTGCGACTTTGTATTCAACAGGAAGGCACTCATTTTGAGCATTTGATAAATTGATTGATTTTGTATTAAAAATGTTAAAATTCATGGTCTTCCTTTTATTTCTGACACTAGGTTATTTAGAAAAAAATAATTCTTATAATGAAGCCTTTCAGTATGATAAAGCTACAGAATGATTATTTTTATCGTGCAACAGGTTCGATTCTCGCTTCAACCATGTAATTATTTAAATACCTATGAATGCAGTTTAAATGGTTTTTTAAATTCTAATAATGTCTTCTTGCAGTAAAATGTTCCATCTTCGATATTAGGTAGGTACTTTCCCTCCATGTGGCATATCCGTGGGACGCCCTGTATATGACCAAAAACGTGTCTATGGCGATTTTGCAACGATACCACAGTAAAGCGATTGGTTAACATTATCAGAACTAGGTGTATTACTACTTTTATACACCCTTTTATGTGCAAGTGAATTAAAGTACTGCAAGTACCTTTTAAAAACTAAGTACAAATAACTAAGTATTTTTTTGAATACCTACTTCAAAACTTTTTACAGGTACCCATAGTGTATAAAACATGGGTAGGTATTATTCAATTTCACCTTACAATACCAAAGCCTGGTCTTGTAGCCGTAAACACCTTATTATCCTCGTCATTGCCTCGCCAAAAATGTTTCAATAGTAGATTATACACTAAGGGGATAAAGCACTGTTTTATGTCACGGGAGCGAATTGAATCCCGAACGTAACGAAGGACTCATAATTTAACTCCTGAGCGTAGCGAGGGAGTTATAAGTTAATTCCTGAGCGAAGCGAGGGAATTAAGACTGAGTCCTGAGTGCAGTGAGGGGTTCAACCGCCCAAGACTAAAACAGTCTTATCCCCGAGGTGTATACTCTACTTTTCACACCTTATGCGAGACAAAAAAACAGGCTCAGTAGATAAATAATGTTTTCCTTTGACTTCTCTGGCAGCAGATTGTTGACAATGCCTATGGCATCTAATTTGATAAACTCAGGAGTCAAAACACTTTCATCACTCGACATTTTCAATATTATTTTTGAAATTAAATCTTCTATAGGCACCTACAAGAACTCGATTTGTTCGTCACGCGTGAACAAATGAAGGCGCGCGACGTTCCAAATTCGAAAGCACAAGCCGTGGTCCTAGATTCGAAATTCGAATTTCGAACACCGCGCTCCTCCGGACCGGGGTTCACACGGAGGCAAACTTCATTTATTTTGTCAAATCAAGTAGGCCATGGCCTAGGACAAATTGTGTTTAGCAAAATTAAACTTTATGCATATAGTAATAAGAATTATGAAAAGTGAAATCATATTATTAACCAGCGGGTTATAATGAAATTCAGTACAACATTATAACCCGGCTAATACCAAGGGATTTAATGTCTTGCTTTCGGTAGGGTTTACATGACCTATAATTCGGCATTGTCGAGCATGTGGTTTGAAAAACATTTTAAATGCTTTTGAAAAGCAAAAATGTTTTGAAACATTATAGATTTAAATTATTCATCGTATTATTCATGTATAGGTATGATGGATGAGTTTTATTGTTCCTCATTCGGATTATCATTGATCTCAAGAACATTGAGATGGAGATGTCCTTACTTTAATGTGAATTATTGTGAGAATGTAATAAACTACCTATAAATAAAATAAAATTTTATTTACCGGCGCTATAGTCCGTAAGAGGTCCCAAAGATTTTCGGTTGAACCGACTAAGGGTTTCTTGGCTTAGTTGGTTAGTTAGAGCACACCCGTACGTACTGAGGGTGGGGCGCGGGTTCGAGTCCCGCCGAAACAGAATTTTTTTAGGAACTTACTTCATTCCTTAGAAATAGTTATTTGTTATACAAGAGTGCACTCTAACCTTGCTTTTTAACCACGTGCTCTTTTTGATGACCGAGCAAACGACGGATACTTAAATTGAATCACGAGCGTAGCGAGTGATTCATAAATTTGCATCCTGAGCGTTAGCGAGGGAATTATATGGTAACTCCAACGTTTTGATGGTCTGCCTGACCTGCGCTTTTTATAAAGTGGGCACCGGTTTGTTACGGTTTTGGTCCATCTGTAGTCTGTAGCTCGTTAAAGGAGGCTAGCCCATTTGTATGGAGATTTTTTTTTGGTCGCATCCATAAACTACCTACCTATATCTACTTAAATTAATAAATAAATAATGCTGGCAATCCACACAGCATCATCTAGTCCCAAGCTAAGCAGAGTTTGTGTTAAGGAAGCTATACTCCGATTCAAAAACCTGGATATTTTTTTTATATACATTTTTTTTTGCAAAATCCCAAGTAAGTAGTATTGGTGGAAAATATTAAACAACATTGTTATCATCGAACCAAAGCACAGAAGCTCGAAACAGTTTTCGGTTTTGAAAGCTTTCATTCATTATTTAATCGATCTCTCGTTCGCGTTACTGAATTGGAAGATCAGAGACACAATTGGTCACTTTAGCTTGCAAATTTATCTTCTAATTCTGTAAAAAAAAATCTGCTGGATATATCTTTTATGGATCTACCTACGTATCATTCAGAAAAACTCCGAGCATAGCTCGTGCACCTTGTTGGCCGACTTTTATCGGTGGTCCAGCCGTAACCTAACTGTCCACGAGAACAATTTAATAATTGCCGCTGGGTGGTATTAAATACATGTGGTATTCAATTATTGACCTTATCAGTTTCAATTTGATATCTTGAAACAAAATCCTATACAAATTACGAAATCATATAAAGTTTCAGCGTGTAGGTACAGTCACGCACTAATTGCAACAGTGCGATCGTGCGTCAAATTCAAAAGGTACCTAAGTACATACCATGCTTCGTGAATAAATCAAAGCTAGCCACTTCTAAATACAAGACCTCAATTAAATATTTTGTAATTCTTTGTTACGAATTAATTTATCTCTTGTAATTAATTTAACGTTTCGTTCAGTTGAGATGTTTTATCTTTAAAATTTTTATTGATCATCACAAGTACTTAAGGTTTTTCTATTAAAGTACGTAAGCCCTCGTACTCTGGGTAAACTCTAAGAAATTAAATAAGTCTCAAAAATTTTCGGCAGGATTCGAACCTGCGCCCACACTCAGTACGGGTCTGCTCTAACCAACTAAGCCACGAAATCTTAGTCGGTTTCGTCGAAAATCTACGGCGCTAGAGCCGTAAGAGGTCCCAAAGCCGAAATCCTGCCGAAATCGAAAATTTTTGGGACTAATTTAATTTCTTAGTGATACATAAGCTCTAGTTCTTCTATTTCTATTTGACGTTTGAGTTTTTAATTTTATGACCCTACATCATTCTCCGTTAAATTCTGCATTTTCGATTATGTTAGGTCCTGTAAATGATAATGGGCCTTCTTATATTTTTCAATGCAATACTACGCGGCGGTAAAAATTCAATTACAAAACGCCAAAAATGCTCCCGTTGCCATCCATTTTCTAGATAGTAGCTACCACAAAGGGCTTGTTTATGTTATATTTGCCAAGATTATCTCATCATAATTAATTAGCGTGAAATTGGCTCTAATTAAAGTTGTTTGCTTTATTCCATTCAATTAACTAAGACATCTTTGATTATTGGATTTCCATTTTATGTTTACTGATTGATCGCATCGACTACATGCCTACTATCTTAAATAACCATATGTACCTGTATAAAAGGTATACGTATAAATAAATAAATAATAAATACGTTATGGCTACAGGTATGTACTAGGTTAGTTGTTCACATGAAGACTATAAATAATGCTGGAAAATTCACACAGGATCATCTAGCCCCAAGCTAAGCAGAGCGTGTGTTTTGAGTGCTAGATGACTGATATACAAGATATACACGTATAACAACAAGGCTGAGATCTAAATGATTTAGCGGGTATTGTGTTAATCAGAGGGTTCTGTCCTTAAAGGCTCAAAAATTGTGCTTGTTTAATCATCAAATGGACCTTCATTGACCTTCATTACGTTATCCAGACGTTTAAGAAAAAAATACTTCCAGGAACCGGGAACCATTGAAATTTTGGGAAGAGTGTGGTTTTAGCTCTTTATATGGTTTTGCTTTATTTTCTTCTCTGTTAGAAAAAACGTAGAACCTAGTAGGTATGTTTTTTGACCTTTACAATGTACCTAGGTTCTGATCTGATCAATTGTAATTATAATAACAGCTACAATTCCAATTAGATACTTAATACATAACAGAAGGTAAAAAAAAAGGTAAAAACATTTACGAAGGTAATTTGTATAGTAAATGCTACTGTTAATATATGGGACGAGGGCGATGTGGTTTGTTGCATGTCATAATGCTAAGACACCACAATTATTCCGTTTGCTAAGTTAACAGTTTTGCACGCGACTGTCCTCAATGTCACCTCAATGGGAAACTGGGTTGAGATTCCGGGGAGGGCTTGCTATTTGCTACACGCATACCTATCTTGTACACTGATATTAACGGTAGACATGTCGTGATCCCAGAATAATTGGTTACTTCATGATGTGGCCGATCAATGGCCACATTGATCAAGGACCGGTCGTCGTACATGGCCACCTTCTCGAAATTGTTTCCGAGTACACTTATCTTCGGCAGATTCTACAGTTGGGTAAAAACAATTTCGAGAAGAAGGCCAAGAGGAGGATCCAGCTAGGTTGGGCAGCGTTTGGGAAATTACGTCGAGTCTTCCCGTCATCCATACCTCAATGTTTGAAAACGAAAGTTTTCAATCAGTGCGTCCTACCCGTCATGCATGACCTACGGAACTGAGACGTGGACACTCACGGTAGGGCTGGTCCACCAATTTAAAGTCGCCCAGCGAGCTATGGGGAGAGCTATGCTCGGAGTTTCTCTGAAGGATAGGATTCGCAACGAATATATCCGACAGAGAATCAAGGTTATCGGCGTAGATAGAAGTCTAAACTCAAGATAATGGGTTCTTCATGATAATGGTCAAACTTAGTGATATATCATAAAACAGTTACATTATCCACCGTTAGAGGCGCTAATTTTGTTTTGTTTTTTGTGATGCATCATGGCGGCGGACTATAACCTGCTCTGATTAAAAAGCTAATTACAATGTGCTGGTAACGTGTTTAATTTATCTATTGACCAATTACTCTGATAAATCGTATGCCAGTAACTTTTAAGTATTCTTATTCTTAGGTTAAACAACAATTAAAATAAAGTTGGGTGGCCACGCTACGGAAATTACGGATGGTTATGCAAACTGTAATCAATATTTCTTCAAAGGTCAGTCGTATTAGTTATAAAAACTAATTTTAAAGTTTAAATAAAATAATAGCGCCAAAACGATAATCTCTATCATGGCTCCGTTGACAAGACTCGATGACGTCACACTACTCACACCACACTAACAAGAACTAAAACACGCACTGTAATCCGTGATTAGTGTGACGTCACCAGCGATGCAACCAAGCGCAGAGCGTTTTCGGTCACGTGATCATAAATCAAAAAATGTGTTATTTCAATCCCGTTATTATAACTTAAATAGGTATATTTTTTAATAAAAGTCACCTGATTACGCTTTATTACTTTGTCACTGACTAGGATGAAAACAATTCGCAACTTATTTTCAATGTAGTCAAATTTTTGCCTATTCTATTATATAAAAAGTCGAATCCATCTACGGCTATTCGCAATAAAGTATAAAATAATGGCATAAATAGAGAACATGGAAACAAACAATAATGATGTTGTTGATAATAATGCAAATAAAAATAACAATAACGAAGCATCCAAACAAGCGGACTTCCGAACATCTTAATGCAGCCATTATTCAAATTAATGTGGTTGAAACACTGCTATAAAATCAGCTGGATGGAGCACAAGTAATTCTTTAAAAACGAAAGAAAACCTCTGTCATTTTAAGGAACCTAAATAGTTATTCGGTAAGTTTTCGGAAAAGGATGTGTGTAAGATAAAAAAAAGCATTGGCTGCCATAGTAGGTGTAATTTTTTGCATACATTTTTTAAATTTTTGGTTGAGTATTTGTGTTTCATTACAAAAATGATATAATAATAACACGCACAATTTTTTATTAAAGGAAAAAAATATAACTGCTCTTAGTTTCGGGTGAGAAAAACACTGCACTTTATCTGTGACGACCAAAAAAAGTTTGAAAGGAATAAATGACAAAACCATCACGTTTTGCTGTCTGTATGTTGGTTTATTCTAATGCATAATCTTCTTTCTTTCAAAAAAGATATCCCACTAAAGCTTCATGACAGAACGGTGAACGGCGACGCCACGTTTAGAAATTGCGATCGAGTATTAAAATAATCTACTTTTCAATGATTAAATACCACAATAAAAACATCAAAAAATACAAAACTAAATATGCAGATATATTTCAATATATAAAGAACACAAATAAATGAATATTATTAGCTTAATTTAAGTCACATGCATACCTATACCCTATTGTTTCAGTTATAAATACTAGACCTAATTCTGATTCTACTATTTGATTGTAATCTTCTTTGATAATAAAGATTTATAATATACGATGTATACGGTTCTTTAGGTACTTTACGCCTTCACTGTCTGCATAATTCTTAGAGTCTTGGGACTCTACATTCTTTAGGTACTTTACGCCTTCACTGTCTGCATAATTCTTAGAGTCTTGGGACTCTACATTCTTTAGGTACTTTACGCCTTCACTGTCTGCATAATTCTTAGAGTCTTGGGACTCTACATTCTTTAGGTACTTTACGCCTTCACTGTCTGCATAATTCTTAGAGTCTTGGGACTCTACATTCTTTAGGTACTTTACGCCTTCACTGTCTGCATAATTCTTAGAGTCTTGGGACTCTACATTCTTTAGGTACTTTACGCCTTCACTGTCTGCATAATTCTTAGAGTCTTGGGACTCTACATTCTTTAGGTACTTTACGCCTTCACTGTCTGCATAATTCTTAGAGTCTTGGGACTCTACATTCTTTAGGTACTTTACGCCTTCACTGTCTGCATAATTCTTAGAGTCTTGGGACTCTACATTCTTTAGGTACTTTACGCCTTCACTGTCTGCATAATTCTTAGAGTCTTGGGACTCTACATTCTTTAGGTACTTTACACCTTCACTGTCTGCATAATTCTTAGAGTCTTGGGACTTTACATTTTTGAGTTCTTTTTTCTACCCATTCTCAGCTTCATTTTTGTTATTCCTCCAGGCCACATCCATTCACAACAGATCCGTGCGATGTCTGATAGTAAACAAAGGAAGCTTGTATTGCCTACAACATTATGTAACGCATTGTCGATGTCGTTGGTAACGAATCGGAGCTCCGAGTCCATTTGACGATAGTATCGAGACATGATCGTGACGTCTCATTTTTAGGGTGCCGTACCCAAAGGGTAAAACAGGATCCTCTAATAGTAGGTACCTTTCGTTATATACCGCGTTTTGACACAGATTAGGTATTTTTACTTCCGGGTAGGTAGTAAAAAGATACAAAGCTGTACCGACCTAGATCGAACTGATAAAATATAAAAGGTGACGGGATAGGAGAGCAGGGAAGACATGTACAGTGCGCGTCAGAATTAGGTATCCTCCTTGTCAAAGAGAGGTAGAGAGGTAGGGAGATACCTTATTCTGACGTGCACTGTACCTACGCTGGTGAAAATACGAAATCATCTCTGCTGGAAACAGTTGTCAGTTGTTAACATCAACTAATAAGAAAGTTACACAATACGATACGACTTCGTTGAACCAAATGTCGTGTCATATTGTGTAAGAACTCAGAAACGATACTTATGGCTTTCAATGGTAATAATTTACATTGTTTGGACTTGTCAGATAGGCATCAGCGTAGCCACGCTCAAGAGCTTTTGGACACAACATTATGTAATGCTTTGTGTAATATTTTTAACAATTGTTCGCTAAATTATCTTGATTCAAGCACCCTGCCTTGAGCGAAGTGCATGTGGACAGAGGTTCTGAATCTTTTGATGGGGGTCTCTAGTCTCTACATTCTGTCATTATTATTATTTTGACATACTATTGTCTGAATACATAAAGTAATGAGATATCATTAACTCAAGTGGGTATTACAGGCGATGTGGCCGCTGAGCGACAAAATCCCTTAATCTATTGTTTTTAATAAAAAAGTAGGTGTTAAAAGTAAATAATCTCTCTCTACTCTATATGTTGATCGAACCACCTTCATACTGTCGGTGGTATTTTTCGAAGACTCTCTTTTTTAACCTTCAAAAAAGTCAGTTCTTTTTTACCAGCGGATAAAGAGTTGTTTTTACGTATATTTTCAATGTTCTCGACCTTTGATGAATGGAGATTGACAGTAAAAATTCTAAAAACTAGTTTTTGAGCCGCATTGGATACGATAAAATGCGCAATGCTACGACAAATCTGTGTGTTTGCAAATTTTTGTATTGATCTCGGTTTCCGATTGCAAAAAAAGTCTATTCTGTCTAGTAGAAAAGTTTGAGTGCCTCTGGCCTCACCGATGCAGATAAGCTAACTACGGTCTAAGGTCGTGAATGGACCTTCTTTCTGTGTTTGGATATTTGATCAGATTTGCGTTATTTATGTGGATTAATGTTAGTTGGTCAGGGATCACCTCCACGGGTGAATATATCGTTGTCGATAGTTTATAGTTTAAACGTCGAACTATAAGAGCGTGTCATTGCAATCGCTGCGAACGTTTTGGGTGACTTTAATTCGTCATATTATTCCACCGCTGGACATTATTGAGCCCCATAGCGCCCTGTCTTCAGCTTGCCGCATCCAGCATCTGCCTTCAGTCTTTCGCAGATCGTCTGCCACCTGGCCCAAGGAATACTTGAGTTAAAAAATATTCTCAAGACTATTGGCTGACATTGTTATATGTATTTATAATCAGCGCGCTATAAGAATAGGATGGAGACGGAACCTTGACAAAGTAAATATTTTTACGACACAATTCGGGTACAATCAGCGATTTGTTAAATAAGGATTGAATTTTGTCAGAGTAAATATCCGAACGCGCTTGTTTCACTTCGAAACAGTTTTATCCCATTCTCATTGCGTGCAGTTTACTGGAATAAATAAATAATTATTCTGGACAATACACAGACCATCATTTAGCTCCAAGCTAAGCAGAGCTTGTGTTACGGGTAGGTACCAGATGGCAGCGATACATGTCATACATCACAAAGTAGATATTTTTAGTACACATTGAAAATACCCAGAACAAATATGTATCTGCAGATCGTGCACACATTTATTCCGAGGCGGGAATCGAACCCGCAACCTCCTGTGTCGCAGGCGGACTTTCACCCGCCGCGCCACATAGGTCGTCAAATCGGAATGCTGTAAGGGCCGCTTCGCTTTGCTCTACTGCCTTTTCTATGCTCTACCTTAATTAGTTGAGATAAATCTTCCACACTGTTCAGCACCTTTGAGATATCTTTCTTAAGTATGGTTACGCGATAACATCAACTTACTAAATTTGCCCCTCCATGCTACTAATAGGCTATTATTGACAGGCTAATATGAAACTTCAGTAGGAAGCAATAGCCCCTTTTCATCTATAATGACAATCGATGTGGTCCACCTACAAAGCAAGACTTTATGCCCATAAACAAGCAATTAATGAGTAATGTTGTTCCAGAGTGGAGGGCTCCGCTCGTGCGGGGAGGCGGAATGCGCGTGCGACGGCCGGCGCGCCTCGCCCGCGCCCCCGCCCCATCCCCTGCGAGCGCTCGATGACATGCCGCCCCCTGTACTCAGGTAATCATTACAGAAAAAAAAATGTCTTTTGGTGTAAGAGAAGCTGCGTACTAACGGCGGACAAAAGTCTGCGACGTCGGAGACAGAGCGAACCTCAAATGAAGTTAGGTAGGACATCTGGCTTGCCTAGATCTGGCAATGGCCGCAGACAAAAGCTGGAAGCTACGTTCTAGTTAGGCAACACGTAAAGGAAACTGGCAACCTAACAGGAGATGACTTGAGCTATCTGTAAGATTTCACTCAATATAAAACTACTACGAGTCCAGCCTAAATGAATTTCAGAACTGTTAATTTCATTAAATTTACTTGCAATGTTGAGCTTGAACGCAAGTGATGCTTACCTACAGCAATTTAACCTTTTTATTACGCGTTTTGAAAATGTTGCCTGTAGTTATAACTTATATGAGGAGTATATGAGCTTGTTGATGTTAAGAAAGATGACGCTCTTCAAGGTTCCAGCGAAACCTTTCATAAGACAAACGGTAAAAAATACCTTGCACTTGACCACTGTTCCACATAACGTGATTCAAATCTAATGAATAATTCTGATCACGCACCATCAAACTACCATACGAGTCGTCGACCCCTGAAAGTTATGAATTTGGTAACTATAAACCACACTTATGATCTCTACAATAATAAGCCATACAGGTTCAGGTGAATTTGTGTTTGGAAATGATTCATCCTTGCCATTTCTTTGTTTGAAGCTCTTTCCATAAAATCACTGCGCAATTTCACGATGTGGTTTGAATCAGTATCATTTGACATGGTTTTCAATGGTTCCGGTATTGTGCGATTATTATGACGACTTTGAGTTTTCTTGCTCCGGAAATCCTAATGTGAGTTGTTTTTATTTTTATATGTTAAAGTTACTGGGTATTTCCTATTATTCACAGCACACTGCAGTTTCCCATGTTCTTGACCAGGTTTGCGGTCTATTGTTACGGTGACGTGTTTATTTATCACTTCACTCGGTGCCTACAATTGCAGCTAAAGCGAAAATCAGATTTTTTTATTTTCGGTTCCTTAAATACTCTCATCAGCTTTCTTATTGATTTTTGCATGTACGGGAATTACATGGCAGTCAAAGATTTGAAGGTACATCTCTTCTGGTTTGATATTATAGATCTTTCATCCTTCATCGATTCAGTGCTAGATCGATCATATTAGAAATGTAGGAGTCAAAACGCGTAGAAATAGACTACTCAAATCACAGTTGACACACTGTGGTTTCTTCTTATTGATCAATTCAACTCGGTTTTAGAATGTAAGATATTTTATGCCAAAAAAGGCAATGAATGAAACCTCCACAAAAACCGATAAAAAAAAACAAAAAAAAAACAAAGTGACAGCAAGGTCTCTAAACACAAACTTCAACACTGCATCATTCCACAACAGCAGTGAAAAAGGTTTAAATTCGAGATCGAGAATGAACGTTATAGGTATGTACAAATATTATGATGAGTGATTCTTTCAAAACAAAAGATTGTTTCGTACTTCTGCAAGTTGCTTGATTTGCCGTTCATCGGACCAAATCGCAAAAAAAAAAAAATGGGTAACTACGGAATATTTTGGAAGTTCTTTGACTACCAAAAGATGCTAGATCATTCTCAATTGAAATTCTCCGCCAGCTCCTTGCCGGTCAGGTGTGTGCCACGATCCACCATCGTGCACTTCGATCAGGGTCGACGGATACCTTTATCGAAGAACGCGCATTACATCAAATTCGTAAAGAGTGCAATGTGCAAAAAGTTTAAAGCTATTTTCTTTATCATTTGCCAGGTCGAACCCTATATTCTTGGAGGAGGAGGAGCAGGAAGTGGTGATAATAGTGGACTCGCTGGACGAGACGCCAGGGGCGGAGCCAGAGCCCCCGCGGGTGCCGCGACGGGCTCCTTCCACTTCCTCGGGTCAGTAGATATTATGAACCTTATAAAGGAATAAATCTGCAAAATGACATAAACTGCTAATTTATTCCCGCGTTTTTTCTATGGAACCGTAATGGTCCATTTTGTCCCATGAGGGCTGATTTATGAGATGAAAAATAGTCTTTGTCCATTCCGGATCTAATATAATGTTTAGCACACATTTTGTGAACTCTGAATCGAATCCACAGTGAAACCTCGCACACTCTTGCATGCCGAGTGACACCAATGCGATTCCTTGGTTTCAACTCGATTTCTTCGGTTCCTCACTCGTTAGCAAAATTCATGTAATGAAAACTGTTAGTGATTCCCATGTCTCAAGTCTCAATATAATTTTTCATTGAAAGACCTGCGAAAAACACAAAATACAAATTCCATGTTTTCCTCAGGATATGGCAGCAACGGCAGCAATGGCCGCGTGTCTCCCAATCCCATCATACCCATCATACCAAATCTACCAAAGAGCGATGCGTTCCTGCCGACGGCGCACGAAGGATCTCAATCTCACTCATCAGACTCTGATGCCAGCCCAGCTTGCACGCTTTCAAGAAGCCTTAAGGAGGATATTCGTTCTTGTTTAGGAGGATGCAGGTGAAATTAGACTCTATTGCTATATCCCCATTGTTTAAATTACTAATTAATTAACTTGTCAAAAAACCTCAAACTGGCGCAGCAGAAAGGATTTACTCTCAACATAGCACGTACAGGGATTATTGCTGGACAGCTCTTGAAAAAGCAATAACTGAATTGATAGAGACGATTTAGGATGTTGAAGATTTAAGATGGTTTTGTTTCTGGTGTCATTCTATGCGACCCCATTGGAAACAATATTTTTTATCTTTCAAGGTGGGAAAAGGACGTCAACGTCGTGGTCGAAGCGGCTGTCCGTGGCGCCGGGGGCATATCGGCTGCAAGAGCGCGCCTGCACGCAGCGTTGCTCGCCCTGCACGAGCCCCCGAACCGGGGCCCCTGCCTCCCTTACTGTGGCCCTGGCGTGCGCCCTGGTGACGTCACTATGATGCCGAAGAATACAGAAATGTCGCTATTGGTAAATATCTACTAATATAATGGACTGGGCTGTTGGGGAATTTGAAAGTTTAACTGCTTTTTTGGACCATTGAGTAGGTTGTTCACTTATGGGCAGCGTTGAGTGACAAATTTGACAGTTTGACAAGCATAAGCAAGTCATAACTCGGCTAAACTCTGCTAACTCAGCCAAAATGATTGTAACTCGTCTAGAGACCTTCGTGATATATCGTCAGCCACATCTTCACTTTCCATCAGGTGAGATTGTGGTCAAGGGAAGATCTAAGGGATTATAAAAAAAAACAAAAAAGGTGGTAATATAGCTAGGTAAACAATTATAATTATAATGGCCATATCGCGAGAAGAACCGACAACCGCTGGAGTAAACGCGTTCTTGAGTGGAGACCGCGACTCGGCAGGCGTAGTGTGGGACGCCCTCCGATCAGGTGGGATGACGATTTGCGAAAGACTGCTGGCAGATGCTGGATGCGGCAAGCTGAAGACAGGGCGCTATGGCGCTCATTAGGGGAGGCCTATGTCCAGCAGTGGACTGATATAGGCTGATGATGAAACAATTATAACCAGATATCTAAGGTTTCAATTAGAACAGCATTAATGACAACATGATTATGTGCTAAAAACAACAAAGGTCGCAGTTGTGAAAACTCATTAGGTGCTAATGCACGAAGGTGAGAGGAGCTTACAGAGCCTTGGACTTAACTTCGGATTGTGAAAATGTTTGTTTACCTTTTAGCGGTAATTTTCTACAAGTAGGTACTTACTTACTACATAGGCACTTAACTTACTTAAGTATTCCTAATGGATAGTAATAGAGTAGAGTAAAGAAAATTAATAATGAAAGTGGATACCTATGGCAACCAATAGTACTTATGGGAAGGAAGTGAGAGAGAGAGGATTCCAGTCAATAAATAATCGATGACGAGGTGCGGCGGACGAAGGTCCGCCTGCGTCGCAGGTGGTTGCGTTGTTTGTTCGATTCTGGCCTCCGGATATATATTTGTACGAAATTGTTAAGGGTGTTCTGGATGTTTTTCATATCTATTTAATGTTGTTTATCAGTTATTTAGGATCACACAAGCTCTACTAAGCTTGGGACTAGATAAAGCTGTGTTAATTGTCCAGCATTATTTATTTTTATGTATATCTCATCTCACTAATATTATAAACGTGAAAGTTTAGATGGATGGATGGATGGATAGATAGATGGATGGATGTTTGTTCCTTTATCACGCCAGAACGGCTGAACGGATCTGAATGAAATTTGGCACAGAGATAGATTATAGTCTGGAATAGGACATAGGCTACTTTTTATCCCGGAATTCCCACAGGAACGGGAACTACGCGGGTGAAACCTCGAGGCGCTGCTAGTATTTTATAAACATAAAATTAAGGACTTTTCTTACATCTGGGCTAGATGCTTGTCTTATGGGTAAGTACTGTTGTACTTTACTTTCGTGTAATGTTTTCATCTTTCCCTTGGTTATCAAAACTTTTATTACTCAAGAGAAAAGGGATAAATACCTAATTGGTACCTACTCTCCTCTTGCTAGTTCACAGCGCACCCACTCATAGTAAGTAAATCTTGGCCTAAGACAAAAAAAATTACGTATAATTGCGAGTCGTTCTGTGAAGTTTTCCACCAGTTAACCGCTTGTACCTACCTTCTGTAATCTGTGTACCTACCTCATATCCAAAAATAGAGGGTATTATACATTTAGTGTCGTTTCATATTGTAAATACCAACCGAAATTACAGATTACAGGGTCGTAATAAGAACGATCCGTGCGCCTTCAATCGTGAAGTGACAAACTTTGTAGGCTTTTTATTATACAAATAAACAAAAAGTAACGTAGAAAAATTATTATTTATGATATCATTATAATTCCCACATAAGCTTTAGTTTAATTTTAAATAGCATAGAATCTAGGTTAAATTAAATGTTATGGGGTTCCCCCTTGCCCCCGATAACCAATGCCCCGTGTAACGTTACGAAATTGTGCGTAATTGTAATCACGCCGAAGTAAGTATGCATATTAGCTTCCTACGAGTACGATACTCGCATAGAATTGCTGCGCTGCCAGCGTGAAGATATTATCTGTTGAAGAGAAAAGCTGGTATACATGTAAGAAAGACACAAAAAAAGGAGGATAGGTAAATTATTGAATTAAGGAGCACACGTAAAAACATTAGATAGAAAGATATATCATCATCGTCATCAGCCTATATTATAGTCCACTATTGGACATAGGCTTCCCCTAATCAGAGCCAGAGCGCCCTGTCTTCAGCTCACCGCATCCAGTATTTGTCAGCAGTTTTTCTCAAATCGTCATCCCACCTCGGTTGGAGGGCATGTATTCGTTGCGAATTCGTCCTTCAGAGAAACTCCGAGCATATGTAGATAATGGAAAATAAATCACGAAGATTTAAAATAGGTATATTTTATATTAAAATAACTAGTTGAATTTAATTTAATAATGTAGGTGCTTCACTCTTAGCATTGACATACAGCGGGACAATGCAGTCAGCGTTTTGGGGACGCTTCTGACTGGTATTGATATGGATCAGTTGAGCTATTAGTAGATTGTTTGCAACAGTCTGTAGTTACAGTTGTTTTGATTGTAAATACTAGTTCTTATTTGATTCTATAGAAATAGAAATACATTTATTTGGACACAGGTATACACAAATATAAAATAAAGCGGAAAACAAGAACAATTTAACATGGAGGTAAGGTAAGTGATATAAAAGGGTGGTAGTAAAAATAAGGTGACTGCCTCCATGACCCTGCGCCGAAATAGGGGTTGGCTCAGCGTGTGCTGAACAATTTTTGCTCAGCGCTGTTTTTCAGCCAATTCTATTATTTGATTTTAATTTTCTTTGTTTATATGGTTCCTATTTACTCTACGTATTACCTTACTAATGCGGTGACATTAAGCTACATGTTACAGACTATCGATTTAAATCATTAAAAAAAACATTGTTCGTGTAAACGATGCATACTATAGGTATTTAAAATGCCAATTTTAAACTGAATTATCATCATTTAGTCATTAAAAGACTTCGAGACAAAATTAAACGCGAGATGTTTATATTTTCATGGCAGTTTTAATACGCTGTGTAAAGTGAATGAGCTGTAAAACTTTACCTGTGTAATTACTTTGTATGCCTTACGGAAACTGATACTATCTCCACTGTTAACAGATTATCGTGAAGTTACCTCTATTTTGCTGTTTAGTTATCTTACAATGTTTTTAATAATGTAATTTTATGATGTAGGTCGTAAATGTCTAAAGGAAACATTTCAGAACTACTTGAAATATAACTTCTTGATTATTACATTACTTACCTATTACTAAACAACTTTACCTGACAGTTAGCTTGTCAAGAAAATTCCATTTGAATAATGTTCTGGTTTATTTCAATGATAAAAACTTCAACTAACAAATAAGCCCCTTTTTGGAAAATCAGCCCCTTACAACTTTACAAGCAAAGCAAGTTCGTCCCTGGATTTATTGAAAGGGACAATAACTTCTGCACTAAATGGAAACAATCTACATAGGCATGCATATTGCCAATTTAAGCTTCATCGCGCAATCACGAAAATGGTTATTGTAGATAAATTTAATACAAGATGGGCCCGCTAGAATCCTAGTTTGTATGCAAGAATGTGATTTAAATCGAAAAATTAATTTGTATCGACACATTCGACACAATATAATTATCGTTCGCTTTAATCTACCTATAGGCTTCTCCATTATCAGCGAGCTATGGAAAGAGCTATGCTTGGAGTTTCTCTGAAGGATAGGATTCTTAACGAATACATCCGACAGAGAACTAAAGTTATCGACATAGCTCTAAGAATTAGCAGGCTGAAGTGGCAGTAGGCCAGGCCATGTCTCGCGAAGAACCGACAACCGCTGAGGTAAACTTGAAAAGTTGTCATTTTTTGGTATGAAACATCAAAAATGAATTTGTGGTGAGAACCTGTGGTGCGAACCTGGTGGTGCGAAACAGCGCTACACCAAACGTGTCCTTGAGTGGAGACTTTAGGCAGATGCTAAATGCGGTAAGTTGAAGACAGCGCGCTATAGATTATCATTTTTTAGCGATATTATTAGTGTGGGCATTTTCATATGAACCAAAAATCATCATATATATTTCTTTAAAGTAAATTCCATTAGCAGAATACAATAATTACAACTATTATTTACACTTAAATCTATTAACTATCTATTAATTGTGGACTGATAATGACCATTATACTGATAATATCAACAGAAATAGTACGGTTAAACGTAGGTAGGTAGGTAGGTACTATTTTCTGGATGTAGGTTTTTACCTACATCCAGAAAATAGTACCAACCGAATAAAGGTCTTTACCTTTATTCGCTTCTGCAAGTCCTGCGGTTCTCGTATCGAAGTTCGCCCAGCGACTTTGACGACCTCGTCAAACCATTTTGCGCGAAACTTCATCCTTGCATACGTTTTGGTTTTCCAAACGCATTCACAGAGTATGGTAGTCAAGTCGGTCATTGCTGAATTCAGACGTGATATTTATATATATTTGATCGTTTGAATGCGTTGGTAATACTTATTTGCGGTCAAAGGTTGAATTTTAAAATTGACTATGACCCAATGATCATCATTTAAATATATGACAAAAAAACCAAAAGACCGCGTCAGATTTTAAAAACGTACCTTAGACTACCACAGAATGACAAATACAGGTGTATAATTTTTTTAATGATTTTTTGGTGTTGCGCTGTTTTGCACGAATTTTTTCGCATCACAAGCTAAAAGTATAATAATTGTTTCGTTTCTCACCGGCTGTTTTTAAGATTGAAAATGAAAATGATTATTTTGAAAAACACAAAATTATGACTAAGTTCTGGGCAGCTCTGCCTTTTGTTTTAGTTTAAAAAAAACTGTGTGAAAAAAAAAAAACATCAGCGAAGGTTTTCGTTTTTGTTTCGATTAAAATTGCATTCTTGCATACTAACCACGATTTTAGTACAGCATCGGAATTATTGAACTATCGGGCCCATCATGTATTAAATTTATCTACAATATCCATTTTCGTGTTTGCGCGATGAAGCTTAAATTGGCAATATGCATTCCTATGTAGAATAGCGTTCATTTAGTGCATATGTTATTGTCCCTTTCAATAAATCAAAAAAATCTTTAATAACATACAGGCTACTTTTATTCCATCAAACGCGTGCGAAGCCTTGGGAAAAAGCTAGTACCGTCAATCATTTAACATTGTCGAATGTTCGTCTGCCAGTTAGATAACTTGTTAAAATTAATGAACCATCGAATAATGATTAATAACCCAAAACGTAGCCTCTGGATTACGATCCTAACTCAATTTAGAAACCTTGATATTTGTGTAGGCTGGCTTGAAGCGTTTTGAATACTAATAGTATTTAATTTATTAAGCAAAACGTTAATATTCATTTTGATACCTTCTTGGTGTAATGGATACTTGCCTAAGAGGTGGTCGCAGGTTCCATTCCAGCCATTTGTATGATCAGGTAGTCAAATTATAAGCAACTAGCGGTCTTCCCCGACTTTGCACGGATATGTTCTATCGTCTATAAAGAATAAAGGAATCTAATGGTGAAATAATTTTTCAAATCGGTCCAGTAGTTTTGGAGTCTATTAAATTCAAACAAATCTTTCCTCTTTATAATATTAACAAACAAGATGGTAATTTTCCATGGTGGTCGTAATCCGCCAAAACCTCGTATTGTCCATTAATCTTATGGTTTCTCCTTTATTTTTGTACCAAATAAGTCGTTATTATCCAGGATTTGGTTTGCAAACACAGAAAAAGTAAGCACTGAAAAAACATGGTAGGTGCCCCCTGGATTTTTAACGTCTCAGTCGCGGTAATTCACCAATTGCATTCAATGACGAGCGTGAAAGCTAGCGAGTTAAAATAAAAATACACAACCAAGGAAAGCGATTGTTGCTAAAGCACACGAAAATTAAGCATTAAACTTCGAACTTGCCATACTAAAGTAGGGGTTTTGGAGAGAAAACGTTTAAAACTCAAGTCGAAATTATTTTTATTTATTTATATAAAAAGAATATACATAGGACTTAATTTATAACACTCTTTAAACCCGTAGGGGTTTGACCCGAATGTTACATTCCTCGGGTTTTAAAATTAAAAAGGAAGTGTACCTATCTTCGTTCACAGGTACGAGTGCTTTCCTTTAGTGAACTCTTGAACAATCCTATAGCTAGTCTAGATGGACCCTGGTCTTAAGAATAGACCTAGAGTATGTACCTAAGTAAATTTTTAAAAGCTGTGAAAAATCTTTTGTTTTTATAAACAGTTATCCACGATGACGTCACATTAATTACTCGAAGAACAAAAGGGGATCGCGATATCAAAGATACCTACTTTATCAGTGATCTCTTTCCCCCACTTAGGTTACATGGTTACCTTGACTTGCGAAAAGTGAGAATTTTATCGGTGTCTGGTATGATAACTTTACATAAATACATAGATACTACTTTCACTTTGATTAGCCTAGAGTTGGTTGCATTGCGCCGCTTGATAGAAAAGTAGCATTTATTAGGTACTAAGAATTCATAGTTATAATAATTTGACCAAATTCAATTTAAATTCCTGAATAATGCTAAAAACAGCCCGCTGACAAACATACGGATAGAATAGACAGACAGGCAGACAGACAGGAGGCTTAGTAATAGGATATATAGGGACCCTTTGCGTAGAAAAACATAACAAAATCATCAGTTCAGGATCGGTCGTCCTTTGTTTTAGGCGGTCTGTAATCCGTACACTTTGTAAGACCTCTTGTTTACGTCTGTTGCCATGGAAACCATTTCGTTCATTGTGAAAACTATAATGTGATGTTGTTTTAGATAAGTTTTACGGTGCACTTAATATACATTTCTCAAATATACAGAAATAATTTATAGTAACAAAGAAAATTACAATAAAATAATAGAATTAAATTAATAAATACTTTATGTTGGCTAAGATATCATCAAAATTTTTGTAACTATTCGTAAATCTTCAATAGGATTTGTAAATTTTTAAGCTTCACGGGATTAAAACTAATCCCCGGGAATAAAATTTGAATGGGACCAATTCTAAATCATTGTACAAAAGCGAAATAATTTTCACAATCGGTCCATAAATTCACGGAGAAATTATGAATATGTATAAAAAAATATACAACCTTAATGCAGATAATTTTACTTATAGCATCGATTGTAATGTAAGAAATTAAATCAGTTCCGATTTTCGAGTTAGAGAGAGAGAGTTTCGAGAGAGAGTTTTCTGAGTTCCGAAAAATTTCGGCAGGATTCGAACCCGCGCCCCACCCTCACGTACGGGTGTGCTCTAACCAACTAAGCCACGAAATCCTTGTCGGTTTCGTTGAAAATCTTTGGGACCTTAGGATTTTAATGTAATCAGAACCACTTACCATTTAAATGTCGATAAAATCCATATTGTTCATTGGTTAATAGATTAATCGATACAATCGGAATGAACCGTTGATGTGTTGAAAGCTTAATCGGTTGATGGATATCGCTTTGACCTAGAGTTGACGTTTCATTGTCCAATCGCAATGAAGTTGTTATACAGAATCAAAAGGCATGTACATTTTGTGAGTTTTTATTTGCAATATTATTTTTAATTTATACAGGGTTATTGGTAAATTAGTAACACTACGTGAACTGCAGGTCCTGCCAATCATCACAAACACGTTTGTGAAGACGCCAGGGTTAAATTCTTTAAAAAATTATAAATCACCTCTGATACTCAATGAAAAAACATCTTTGTCTGGAACCCAACGAGTTACTTAAGACCGATCTTCTACTCTCATACTTTCTGTTAATTCAGGGCAGAGCTGTTTTTAAGTCGAATTTCAAATAAAACCACTCTAATGAGCGATTATTGAATCAAAAATCAAATTAAAAAATTTATCACGCAGGGATTCTCTGGGACCCATATTATAGATTGCAAATGAATTGCGGGGGGTGCCTTTTTACCAATAGGTACCAAGTTTAAGAATTAAGACCTGGCGTCTTCACGAACGTGTTTTTGATGATGGGCAGAACCTGCAGTTCACGTAGTGTTACTGATTTACCAATAACCCTGTATATAGGGTGTTTTCAAATAAGTGCACAATACTGTATGAGGTTATTCACCTGCTACCACAGATTAATATTCTGTGAACAAAGGAAGCCGCAAACGATTATTTTTTCTTTCTGTAATGTTTTTAATTTTATCACATTCAATGACTTATTATTGTATTAAACCATCCCAAACATGGCGACCTCTTTGATTCGCTCGAGTACATAGCTATATTTTATTTCCAGTTTTGTTACTGCTTCTTTTTTTCATCATCCAAACATTCGAATTGATAAATAACGAGGTCCTGGACACAAAACCTTTTAAACTTTGGATATTTTTAGCATAGTTATTGATTATTTAACGGATATTTATCTCGTACCTTATGTTATTATTTCCTTTTCGTTTACTTACATAGTGTTACAATAACATATTATATTGTTGTTGAAATAATAACATAAGGTGCGCGATAAATCCCATTTGAAATCGTTTTAGTTTTTCAAAATACATAATCATCATAAAGTGAGACCGAAAATTCATTTTTATCCATTTTCAAGCGATTTTATTATTTTCGCTCTAATTTAATGATGATTATGTGATTTGAAAAACTAAAAAATACAAACATCGCTATTTCTTATCCGATTATGTATGCTAAATTTTATTAAAATCGGGGACGTGGTTTCCAAATGAATCGAATAGTACGTTTGTATGGGAGCTTAGAGGTTCAGGCCCACCTTTAGTCCTGGGTTAAGTAGGTAAGTTACTACACAAAACCAAAGACGGTGAGCGATTAGTTCCGCTCTAAAGCCGCCCCTATAATATTAATTACTTACTTGTCTGTATGTTAGTAATTCATCTGTGAAAGCTCTCAGATGTTCCTAAAGTGAGCAGTGACCGACAGCTGCCTTGCCCGCGGCAATGTCGATTACGACAACGTGACACTCGACTCAAATGTTGTGGAAAATATTTACAAAAACAGCACGGCCTTGGCCCGAGTTATGCATGCTGGTATGCGATGTCATTCCCTGGACCTTAATATTCAAACGATAGGTATCCATATTTATAAATACTATTTAACGGGTATTTATCGCGTTTAATTACCTTATTTTTCCCGACGTTTCGACAGGTTTACACACTGCCGTGGTCACGGGATGATAGGTATCCATACTGTTAATATTATAAATTCGAAAGTAACTCTGTCTGTCTCTCTGTCTGTTACTTTGTCACTCCTCAACGGCTGAAATTTGGGAGGGAGGTATTTACCTCCCTCAATGGTATACCGGGGACGGACATAGGCGACCCTAAAAGCGAGTGCAAAGCTGCGGACAACAGCTAGTGATAAATGGGTCAAACGTTAATGAAAGTTGAAGTCTAAAAATATTTAATTTTTAGGGTTCCGTACCTAAACGGTAAAACGGGACCCTATTACTTAGACTCCCAACCCTTCGCACTAGCACTTGGCCGGTTTTATTTAGAATATTTTAACGCTAATTCTAAGACACCAGGTTAACGCTACATGACCCTTAATTTATAAAGATACTAGTTGCTGCCCATGACTTCGCATTTTTCAGAACTAGGCATAAGTATTTGTATACTATTAAAATTGGTGCGCGTTAAAGGCTTTTCTGTGGGAATTTATTTTATGTTCAAAAACCATTCGTTAGGTCGAAAGTTTTTTTAATCTTTCGAGTTTATGATCAAGGACAACTTGACCCCTTCTAAAAATGTGTTAAATTAGCAAATGGTTTTGGTTATTGAATAAATCTATACAAAAAAAGATACGCGCGTTGAAAAAATTAATAGATAAATAATGAATGCTGGACAATTCACACAGCACTATCTAGCCGATAGATCATAGAAATCTCTTCTATGAACGTTTAAAGTTAAAATAAATAAACCGGCCATGTGCGAGTCGGACTCGCGCACGGAGGGTTCTGTACCATTATCTATATAAACGGTAAAAAATAATGTCTGTTGTACGGGAGCCCTCTTTAAATATTTGATTAATTTAATTGTTTAATTTTAAAATTAATGTATAACTAAATTTTCTGTGAATATTTCAAGCGTCTACCTGTTGCCGTTATCAATATCGAGCAAAAACGAGCAAAAAAAAACACGTTTGTTGTATGGGAGCCCCGTTAAATATTTATTTTGTTCTGTTTTTAGTCTTTGTTGTTATAGCGGCAACAGAAATATAATATGTACATCATCTGCGAAAATTTCAACTGTCTAACTATCACAGTTCATGTGATACAGCCTGGTGACAGACGGACAGACAGATAGACGGACCCGGCCCCGTCTTACTCTTTGGGTACGGAACCCTAAAAATACTTTTATTTATATACCTCTATAGGGTATAATTTTTATTACCTTACGGAGTTTAGGATCAAGGACGGCCTAGCTACATAGTCTACCTACAAACTTGTTCAAATGATAAGGCATAGGAATTACAATAATTGAATTATTAATCAACATTAATCTCATAATGATATAATATTAATAAACGATGGAATGTTTTTATGATTGCTTGAACCTTCGTTTAGGAATTTTAAAGGGTCTGTTAATAATGATTATTTGAATTGCAACATCCAATCTACAAATGTTTTAGTCCACGACTACGTGTTACGGCTCTTCATTTATCGAACTTAATTTAGTTAATGCTATAGAATCAAATCATATCGCAGTAAATTAATTTAACACGTGTATTATCAAAAATGATTCGACATTGGTCAAAACGGAAGAATAAATCGGGCCTTATTGCATCATGTTTGTACCTATATTCTAGCCAAAGTCGACGTGAAATGCTTATATACAAAAATAAAACACGTGGTCATAGAGTTTCAGTTTTATTCTTATAATACATTGCAATATTTCGTGAGAGAATATCTCAAATCGGCAAGCAGTGATCAACATCAAGAAAGAGAGTTTTAGGTTAAGTATGTGTTGTTAGGAAGTGTAAAAGTAATAAAAAAAATAGTAAAAAAAAGTAAATAGTATAAAAGCAATAACACTTTATTTCTTATTTGATAATAATTACTATTAATAAAGCTGTTTATAGTATTCAATTTTATGTCGTATGTCCTTACTAGCAGCACCTCGCGGGTTCACCCGCGTAGTTCCCGTTTCCTTGGGAATTCCGGGATAAAAAGTATGCTACTCTAGACTATAATCTATCTTTGTGCCAAATTTCATCCAGATCCTTTCAGCTGTTAAGGCGTGATTGAGTAACAAACATCCATCCATCCAAACTTTCACATTTATAATATTAGTAAGATTTTGTAAGCCTAAAGAAATAAAGTTAAGTTTATACAAATCGCAAGAGCATCACATTCCCTTATAACGAGTGTGAATTGCCATCCGGGTTCCGGGTGAGTTTTTCTATCAATTAGCAATCTGTTACGTCGAGGAAAGTGTTTCAGATTCTCTAGGCGTGTTGTGTTATTATCTAGTCTAGACTGGTCTATGTGCAATTTCTATCATAAATTATTAAAAAATATTAAAATGACAAAGATAAGGAAGCGCGTCAAAGTTTGGGAGTGGGGATCGTGACGTGGCAAAATCGCTTAAGTGTCGTCCGGCGTGACGTCACGCGGAACTTTAACTGGTTATTTATCTTCATAATTTTTTGTATAATTGACAAAAGAAAAAATACGTGTCCAATATCTTGTGATAATCTCGGACGGACGGACTAATTAGATTTTTTAGGAAACTAGCCTATTGAACCTTCGCACCTCCGATTTCGAGCGTTTGCGCTCTTCTGAAGCCCTATGCGATTTGTATCCGTTACCATAGAATAACCATATAGTACTATATACTACGTATACGGAAAACTGACTAATCTATCTTCACATGATTTTTGATGATAACTCGACCATGATACGGACGGACGACGTCTAAAATGTAGGTAGAGGAATCACATAATAACTCTATAGTAGGTACTCTAGATTTAATGCTGCTGTCCCGCCGCCACGCGGTCCCAGTACACATATAATGTAAACAAGTTACAACCAATAGGGTTGTAATGTAAACAAGTTACAACCAATAGGGTTGTAACTTGTTTACATTATATGTGTACTGGCTCTGGCTATAATGGAGCGTAGGTATTTATTTCATCAACTAGGCTTAGTTTCCATACTGTCCATATGTATACTACTGTGACGCGGTGCACTTTGGCTGCGTGGATTTGTTTGTTTGACAACGTGGGTCTACGTTTCCACTGCAGCACACACTATAAACGCACGTTGTGTGTGGCCACGCGGTGCATTTTAGCTGCGTAGGTTCGTTTGTTTGACAACGTGGGTCTACGTTACCGGTTTACGCATGCCTACCGCGAGCAAAGCGTTTTACTTGATACCTATGGTTAAACTAACCCATTGACTTGCCTGTTATGTAATATAACGTTGTGGTAAATAAATAAAATCTGAAATCTGTACTGCGTGCATAGCGTCGACAGCATTGACCTGCGTGGGTGCCATATTCGAGCAAGCCAAGCGTATACGCTTGGCTTGCTCGATCGATCGGCTTAGAACACCACGTCTCGTATTCGTGCGTAGCGTGTTTGTGTCTGCCACTACGTTGCAGTGCATAAAATTTATTGCAAGGCGACAAGCTAGACATACGTGTGTAGCCTCTTCGTGCGTGGCGGTGGGACAGCGGCTTTAAATCGTACCATGTGCCAATGAATTGTGAAATGCGTCTAAGGATTAAGATAGAACATCAGCAAATAATTGCAAACTCGTACTAGCAGTTTCGCCACGTTCTGCTCTTGACACGGAGTCGGGTGCGCTTGCGCAATGTAATTAATGATTGTTGGACGCACGCGACAACGCCTTGAGATGTGGCTCCTGGACTTTGATGTTTGCCTTCCGATGCTAATAGCTCGTATTATTTATCTTGCTTCATCTGACAAACTTTCGGATAAAGCAGAGCCCAGAGCCTCAAGTCCATTTGACGATTGTATCGAGACGTCAACGTCACGTCTCATTTGATAATGGGGATCTGGTACAGATAAATAGATCCCGTGGGTGGCAACGGGCTAGCTGCTTGTCGCTGATGGTGTAGGTGCGCATGGCCGAGCTCTAAAAATGTAAGCCCAAAAGCGTACACTCAGAAACGAACGTGGATTTTACATAGATCTGTAAAACACGTTTAACTTGCATCCTATATTATAGGTTTTGATAAACCTGTGAAAAGCATACGTTGCCGTCGTGTTTTTGTAGTTCTGAATCCTGAGTTCTGTTTGACAACGGTATCGAGACGTCATCGTGTCGTCTTTATTGTATGGGATTTTCGAAGTTCCATGTCCGCACGCCAGAGGCGCTGTACCAAATCCTATAGAAGAATGAGACGTAGCGATGACGTCTTGATCTTATCGTCAACTGTACTCAGAGCCACAGATATAATAATACTATACTATGTAGTCAGAGCTCAGGACTTTAAGTAAGAACATGCAGGAAATGGGCCTACCATGTTACGTCATCTATTAAGTGGGACAAAACCAGATAGAGCGAGTTGTATAGAACTCTAATTGAGCGATTGATGAATGTCACCGGTGAAAGCGATTGATCAATCATTTTCAATGTGATGAGAGTATGTGATAACGGGCCCCGACTTTGAGTAACGATTTAATTTTTTTTTTAATTACGAAGCTCGTTCTTTTGAAATATCAATTTAGAACGATCGGTACTGTACATGTATACCACAGAATAGGGAAATTATTGGGTACAACGGTGGGCTAATTCCACTCCAGGACAAGCAGACGGACGGCGTAATACCATCCTTATCTGGTGGATATACCTTCCACCCGCACTAAGTGGTTTTCCTCCACCTTCATCATTCACACCGCTAACTGGAACTCGCTGCCAGTTACTGTTTTTCCAGCCAGTTACAACCTGGATCTCTTCTAGACAAGAGTAAATAGGTGTCTTCTAGACCTTAGTGATACACCGTCGGCCACATCACATCGTCACTTTCCTGAACCAAGTCCAGGTTCCTGCACACACAAGCAATAAAGACAGCTAACCAAATCTTGGATCCTCCACACAGTAGAGGTTAGTCGCTTCTTACGAAACCCACGCGAAGACTTGAGGTGGTGCAAATTCTAAGCCGGCACCATACGGCTAAAAGCCTCCCGGCGGCAATTAAAACTTAATTGATTTTTGTCTAAAAATACATCTTAATGTAAAAGTAGGTAAGTAACATAATAAATTGTGCAACATAAATTCCTTAACAAAGCAAATGCTTAAAAGTAAAAGTAGACTTATTGACGGTGTCACTTTAAAATCGTGTCAATCGTTTTTTACGATTCAGATTAAATATTTTTTAATTAAAATTTATATTATTTCATAATCGCTACATCTATTAAAGTTATGGACACTTTGAACGCGCCTTTTAATGTTTTCGACCTCTGTTTAAGTTGCAAGTACCTGTATCATTTTGCTTTAAATAACAAATGTAGACAACCCACCTACTTGCAACATTTGGTTATGCCGGGTTTCCACCGCGAAGGGGCATTGAGCGTGAAACGGTAGGCTGGAGAGTCTCCTTTTAAATGAAATACTTGGTTTACGTTTCCACCAACAAAGAGTTTTGTTTGTTTATTTCCAGTGCAAAAGGAAAGTTAAAGAGATGAACGGAGCGTCATTTCAACGTTTTATGCTCACTCAGTCCTCTCCGCTCGTTTATGTGTTGGATGCAGAATACCCATTCCTTACTGCGAGACCCTATTTTTTTTTATTTGCTTTGGTTGGCTCTAATGTCACTGCGGCCATGATAGACCTATTGTGATCGCCACTTTATACGTTCACCCCTGAAGCTGCGGTGTTCATAATTCGCCACTGACCCTTGCAGCTGCTAAGAACTGTAGGATTTTCTTCAGGGTGATGTCTCTTAGCTCGTCTGGGCTGTGCAGGTGCTTGCCCAGGTGGATGCTACGTTTTTGCATCAGTGCTCCGCACTCTCCTGCGAGACCCTAAAGAACCATAGATAGATGGATTTAGATAGATTTTTACTATACCTACAAAAAACACCTAGAACACCCGGAACAAATATCTGCAGATCGGGCAAACATTTGACCCGAGGTGGGAATCAAAGCTGCAACCTCCTATGCTAAGAAAGTGAAAGAAAGAAAGAAAAGAAAAGAAAAAAAAAGAAAAAAAAAAAGAGCATGTAGCTACCTAAATATGGACACGAACAGTTGCGAAATTGCACTGATCGCTTATTTGTATTAAAGTAAACAGCCGATTATGCAAAATGTTAGCCTAAAAATGTCTCCGATCCATATCGGAGGAAAAAAGGCGGAACAAACAATAAAAATAAAAAAAAAAAAAAACCTACGCTAAGGCGATACCCCGACGCAAACTATAGCCGCCACCTATTTTATTTTATTACATGAAGTTACACTTTGTGGCCATAAACTCTATTTTCGCATCTCTGCCTAAACCATACAAAATAAAACTATTACAGAGGCATTAAAAAATCTTATATTAATTTAATAGTATCACGAAATGGCCAAAGAAATTTGTTAAAGTTCCTTTGTTCAACGTAAAAAATAGGTGGAAGCCCTATTTGGGTCGGGGTAGTGCCTTAAATAATGCCTCAAAATAAATCCATGTAAATAAATAAAAAACTAAGTATTTCTAGGTCGAGACAACCCTAATAACGAGTTCAAGAATGTCGTCTGGTTGCATTTCGTGAATGCACAAGGACCATTTTACCATTATTTTACGAAATAGTCAAATAACGGAACCTTGACCGCTTTTGATCCTGGTTTGACCTTAGCTTTGAAGATGCGTTAATTATTTGGTCAACTTAGATGAAGAGCACGCGGTTAATGTGTTTACCAGATTTCATCCCTAATAAAATCTTGATGTGGCAAAACTATTGTGACGTAATTTTTAGTTACACGCATTTACACAGAAGAATTTGTTGAGAAAATTATAAAAAAATATGTCATTTAAAGAAAAATCGAATAGTAAAAAAAAAACAAAAAAAAACTATCAAAGCAACTATCAAAACTTTGATAGGTATTTTTTCATTTTGTAGTTGGCGTCGTTTTTCTTTTACAACGCGAAAAATCTAATAGATTTATCTTAAGTAGGTAAATTGTAAATTTATTTATTTTATTAATTTTGAGCTACATCGTCCCTCTGCAAAAAAGGCTTCCTTCCTTTCATGCACTTTTTTGTCTCTTTTCATATTGAAAAGTGTTGTTTTATACTTTTATGACGTATTTTTCTCAATTCCAGGCCGCCAGCGCCCTCTTCACCCTCGACGTAGCCCGTACCGAAGCGCTATCCCGGCGCCTTGCGCGCGGCGAGCGCCGGCGCCACCGCTGCCGAATCATCTTAGCAGTCATCGCTCTGTTCTTGCTGTTGGCTGCTGTAGGTGCTGTCGAGCTGCTTATGTCCCGAGGACAGAGAGTCTTTGGAGCGGCTATACGTTGAACTACATGATTATAAATTTTGTAAGTCAAATTTTGTGGTTCAACGTACGTAAAGCCGCTATTTATTGGCGCATTGAGAAGAAGGAACATTTAATTCGCGTTAGCTATTGACACAGTTTTAAAAGGAAATGAAACGAGTGCTAAAGAGGCGTCCAGTTTAGCATGAGTTGCTGCCCAATGCAGATTTTCAACTGTAACCTAGGTTTTTAGTGCTTGTGAGTATTATGTGATTCTCACTACTACGAAAATTTTTGAACATTTTCCACGTAAAGTTATTTAAAAATGTTGCAAATAGAACTAGGTAGTTAAAGTAAAAAAATACGTAAAGACTCTGGTGAATGTATGACTTCAATACCTTTTGAATAAGGTATTTGAATGTCTTTTCGATTCAATGTATGTAAACTTTACAAACTTTAATAGCTGTATGATTTTCAATAAAGTCGACTCCATTGATTTTATCAGGAAATCAAAGTATTGCAAACTATTTGTGATACCTAACATTTAATTAGGAAATCTTGGGTTATGTACATAAATGGCTTAGACCATATTCTTACTGTTTTAGTTATATTCAATATTTACTTGTAGCCTTCCAATTAGGTATTTGTTAATATTATTAGTCTACCTATTCTAAGTATATCTCTTGATCGTCTAATAAGTCACATGAAATAATTTAAGTAAGTATCTTTTTGCTGCCTTTTCTATTTACTTTAATAACGTTTATGTAATGATTGTAAAATACAAGCATTCTAATGGAATTATTTGTATATATGGGTAAGTAATATATTTTTAGAATATATTGGTTTGTGATCAATTATTATTGTGATTTTTAGATCGTATTTACTTACGTGTATAATATTAAACCTATTTTGAGTGAGTAAAAAGACTCTCCTGAAATCGAATAGACTCATTAATTATGATTTGTCTGTTTCTGGGAGCTGTCTTCTTACACGCTGTAGGTACATATTGTTTTAGTGGGTACCTACTAAGTGTATTGTATTTAAGCCATTGTTTAGCACAAAGTGCCTTATATTATAATAAAAGATCTACGAATTTAGGTTTGCTTGTTTAATTCGTTGAGTCCTACATGGTACACTATGAAAATATCTATTTTATCAATATAAAAATGTAACAAGATAAAATATATTTGAGCTATCTACTCTCCAGAAATAACATCGTCCACTTTCTGGTCATGTTCATCCATTGGCACATCTTCCGTCATCTGTACTGAGAATGCAACAGCTACAACCTGGAACCAAAAACGGATAAGTTTGGTACACAATGACGTCTATTTTAATAGCACGTGCTTCTGCACTATAATTTAATTGTATTCCTCCAGTTGTAAGTATTGAAGGTAATATTAGGTTGGTATTCTTACGTCTCATGAATCGACTGACGATAGAGTCTAAGTTTCGAGGAAGCAAGGAATGTTTAAATAAATATATAAAAATAATGCTGGATAATTCGAATGGTTCCCGTTTCGTCGCGTCACGTTACGTAGCGAATTCGTTTGACGGCCTCAATGTCAAAAGTACAGTCGGCGCGATAAATGAAGAGCGGTTTAAATGTGGCCGAATACGATCCGTGTCCTATCGATGCAATAAAAAATGGCCGTTCGCTATAACAAACAGTCTAGAGGTGTCTGCAGTTAACTCAACTGTTTAAATTGTAAATACTTGTTGTAATTTGTTTCTACACTTTGATTGTCATTTACCTTAGGAGCAGTCTGAGGATCCTTCCGTAGGTTGGTAATGAATTTATCATAGTAACCGCCTCCGTGGCCGAGCCTAGCTCCTGACTTCGAGAAGGCTACTCCTGGAGCTATGATCAGGTCCAGACCACCTGAAATTTGAAATCGGAATAAGTTTACAGCATTGCTCTTTTGACAATCTCGTTGGTAAACAAAAGAAAGACAAAAGAGGTTGATTTTCGGCCCATTCCGCTCATCCAAAATCTTCGTCCAATTTTCTTACATTTTACTAAAGAAATTGGATTAATTCATCCAATTTACTAGCAACACCGATATATTGGACATTTGACAACATTTGAAATGACCATCCGTTCAAGAAATTTGATCAAATATTGGCGAAAGATATTGGATGTGTGGAATGTGACCCTAAAGAATAGTATTTAAGATGAAAGTGGGACACCATGCTGCTTCGCCTTCATCTTCATCGTGAAACTTAATTTTTTCGTGTTCTACCACTATTTTCAAAATATCACTTCTTCAGTAGGAAATAATAGGGATTTGAAGAACCTTATCTTTTTCATCATTTATCGTTACGTTACTTCCAATTCCAACTCTCCCATGTTCCTTTAAAATATCACTACCTGATTCCACAGCTGTCGAAGACTAGGAGGACCTAGTCTTCACGACAAGATAGATAATCCCTACCTGATTCCACGGCTTCTTCCCTTGCCGTGTCCTTCGCATGCTGTTGTATCCCATGCCTGGTCTTTGGCATGGTCTTCTCATCATCAGTTTCAAGTTTCAGCATTCTCATGATACCGCCAGCGTATTGAGGTACGAAGGCAGCCGCTCCGCGAGCCTGGATGTGGTCGATGATGGGTGCTGTGTTGATTTCGTCTTCCGTGCTCATGTAAAGGGAGATGCGTTTTGAGGTCTTGTACCAGGGGTGGTTTATTATCTGGAAAGGTGTTTTTTTAAGAGTTCCGTATTTAAAGGGTAAAAACTGTAGCCTCCGCTGTCTGAATTCTAACTCAATAGTTTCTACCATTGGGGAATGTCATTTTGTCCAAAATTTAATTTTGAATTCGTGGTCTGAGTTCGAGGGGTCGATTGTTACGTCGCAACCATGTCCAGACTTGACTGACCTGCGACGGACAAAAAGTGCGAGGGTTCTACATTTTTGATAGGTTGGTAAGAAAGAGTCAGTCACTGTGGATCGGATCCAAATATTAAACAGCTTTATTTCCTCTAAAGGAAGACCGTACCGGATTCACGATTCTTCGACACGTAACATAATTCCAATTAGGTACATAAGTAAAACAAATACAGTGATTTTGAGATGGAGCAAAACTCTTGCCAAGCTTTTTATTTCATAACTAAAGAATTCTTATCCTTTAGATAATATGATATTTTGTAGTAAGCCTTTTTACAAAAGATTTTTAATTGTTTGACAATTTGTTATTTTTCGCTTCTTCCACTTGTGGACAAAAAATTTAAGCGAACAAAATCAATAACATTTTCTTTCTTATTTGATAATAATTACTATTTAAAAAGCTGTTTATATATAAAATTTGACTTTACTAAGTGATTATTTTGTGAGCCAAAAGAAATAAAGTTATTGAATATTTGTTTGATATTAAGTATTTACCCAATGACGGAGGAGAGGAGTTTTGTTGTTAGAGAAGAAGTGTATTTAATGAGAAAACAAACCACCCGTTCCTTGGAATCATTGACTTACCTTGTCATAGACTACTTTGGATTGCCTCTGCTTCTCTTCCTTGCTCAGTGCTGCGATCTTGTTGGCTATTTCTGTCCTCAACAGGGCTTTGGCGGGGTTAGGCGTAAGAGGTGCCATCTTTGAACTAAAAAACACAATTCTCATTAAATTACTTTCAATAACCATTTCAACGAGATAACTTTATTGATTTTGTTGTTTTCCGATCTTTTGACGCGCACGCGCACTATTTGAAATTTAGAAAACGAATCAAATATTTGTTCTCGATTTCGTTTAAGTTTTAAGTTTGTTTCCATGCATTTGTTGAGATTGGTTCAAGAGTATAACTATTTTCTAGTCCGGAGACGTGGCCTGAGTTCTTTGTAAAGACTCGAACTGAACTCTAAAGGAAGTAAACCACATTGTTGTTGACAAAAAATGACAACAACAATGTGGTCGATTTTGTAGTAGTAGGTAACGGATTGTATTAGACCTCCGATCTTTCCGGATGCCTTAATGATAACAATAACAATAGGTTTGTAACTCATTTAGATTGTTTTAACAAAAAAAATTTAGCTTAAGTAAGTACCTACTTAGTAGTATAGGTAGGTACTTATTTTATTATTAAAAGTGAACATATTTTATAGGTACCTACTTAGGTAAGATAGGTAAGTAGGTACCTAAACAGTTTCTTTTTCGTTTTTAATGTATCTCAAAGTGAATTTTTCCTCTCGATACCTACATAAGTATAATTAGAACTTAACAGTTTATTAAATTCAAAAAATGTTGACGGCAAGTTTCTAGTTCAAATTGACACATGTAGAAAGGTAAGATTAAGATTCCCCTTTAAACAACTTTTTATATGTACCTAGTGGGTACATACAAAATGTACAATATTATGCCTTATCTTTTTACGTAGGTACCTATAGGTTCACAAACAATTTTTTATAAAAGGCGAACCAAAGCACATCACATTGTCCTGACGACAGTCGTGTTGATCATAACTACCTACCAATAATTTTATAGCCATTCAGAAGCGAAACAATACGAAACCCCATTCATTCACCACCATAAAAGTAACAAATCTTACGCAATCTAGGTACGAAAATATTAAACAACGAATAGGAAATCTTACCAAAGACAGCCGCAACTGATATGAACGAGAAGAGACTGGAGAGACGGACTGATAATACGAAAGATTATAAATTGATAACACGCGTTCAACTAACCAAAACAATGAATGTTGACCAAAACAATGCATGCGGTGTGTAGTAGCGACATCTAGACCATGTTACGTGAACTAGATTACGTGTTTAACATAATTATGTGGTTTGGGCCAAGTGGCAAACCATTGAGAGGGCATGGCGGTTGCTTAAGAAAGTGTATTAGAGATTTCCGGTAGATGGCTCCAACTGTTGGCCTCTAAAATTTTGAGGCCAACTTAACAGTTGGACGCTATTTATTTTATTCTACTCTATTCCGGTGTTGACAGTCTGTCTATTACCTAGACATATTTAAAATCAAAGATATTACCATGGGAAAGAAAATACAGACGACTCATGTAATATTTATTTTTATCGGTCACACACGTTAAAATACGTACAGTAAACCAAAGGTCGCTAACGATGTGGTCACAGTCAAGATGAAGCAGCTGGGATCAGTACTTAATAAGAAGAAGAAGAAGAAGAAATACATTTATTTACAACAACAATACAATACAAGAATACAACAGTTAGAATTAAGTCACACTTAGAGATTAGAAATAGGTATTATTATAAAGTTGTTATAAAAAGGCCCCAACTCAGCATAATGCTGGCTAAGCTCCTGTAAGAGGCCTGGCCAGCGCTGGTCTTCCGTTAGGACCTGTACAGGTGACGTCACGAACAAACCTACGCTCTACGCTATGTAATACAAGTAAAATTTTGAAAACAATTAGTAAAATAATGAAATTAAAACTATTGAGAAAAAAAAACAAAATTATGGATAACAATAAAGTTAAAAACTACAACCCGACTACGTGAAAGTTATAAAGGTTTGAAACATTTACATTGACAAAATAGAATGACGTATCGGTCATATTTGATAGGCATAGAGTTGAAAATGAAAATAGGTCGTAGGTATTGTAATTTTTCTCTATGGGGCCTGCAGCCTGCGGCTACCTAAACTTTAATACGCGTTTTGAAGGCTTATTCGGGGTCGGAGCCCTAAATCCTATAGCCTATAACCATCTGGGTATTGAGACGAATCAGTAGTTACATAATTTGTTGAAATCGAACCAGTAGTTTCAGCGCTACGTGGGAACAAAGAAATTGGCCACATACATACAAACATACAAACATACAAATATACAAACATACAAACATACAAACATAGGGTGCTAACCTCATAACCCTCCCCTGTCGGTAGTCGGGTAAAAACTACAACCCGACTACGTGAAAGTTATAAAGGTTTGAAACATTTACATTGACAAAATAGAATGACGTATCGGTCATATTTGATAGGCATAGAGTTGAAAATGAAAATAGGTCGTAGGTATTGTAATTTTTCTCTATGGGGCCTGCAGCCTGCGGCTACCTAAACTTTAATACGCGTTTTGAAGGCTTATTCGGGGTCGGAGCCCTAAATCCTATAGCCTATAACCATCGGGGTATTGAGACGAATCAATCGATACATAATTTGTTGAAATCGAACCAGTAGTTTCAGCGCTACGTGGGAACAAAGAAATCGGCCACATACATACAAACATACAAATATACAAACATACAAACATACAAACATACAAACATAGGGTGCTAACCTCATAACCCTCCCCTGTCGGTAGTCGGGTAAAAACATAAATTGTGTTTGTGTAAGTACAATGTCTGTGTGTGTATGTGTGTGTTGTAGGGCACCCCTGAGGACACCGGTCTCGTAAGAGTCCGGGCAACAGGAGCTACCCAGGGGTGTTTCTGTAGTAAGCATAATTATGAATTTACCGAATGTGTTGTGTGTGTTTGTGAGTGTGTGTATAATGGGCGAGGGTGTCTGTGGTAAAGTACTATTACAAGAGCCATCTACCGGATATCTCTCACACATGCTTGCAAACTTTTTTCTTTGAGCATATTTTTGTGGACGCTATGGTAAATAACAACTATTTCTAATAGGAGTTTTTTTAATATGCTAAAGTAATATTTAGCAGTCGCGCCCGCCAGCCAAGGAAGTTGACCTGTTTTTTATAGTTGCTTTGCAGCGCGACGCTTTAACTAGCCATTATTAATAATGAAATGTACATATTTCATCATGTCAATTTTACAAAAACTTTGAAACACTCAACGTGTTTTAATAAAATAATTAATTAAGTACAAACATAATTATACCGTCTTCGTTCCGTCGTACGTATTTGTAAAAGTTTGTAAAAATACTATGCATTTGTGAAAATAGGTACTCATAATTATACACGCCTTAGCCCTTGTAGAATTTTAATAAACAATCCGCATACATTTTGTTTCTGCGTTTGGGATCATCTTAATGATGATCCCAATTATTTGTAGCTAAAGAAGGATTAAATTTTATAAAAATTGGCGATGAAATACAAATAAATACTGTAACCGAATCTTTCACAAAAATAAGCGAAACATTATAAAAACTGCATTATTAATTTAATCACATATCTAATTTATCTACAATCGGTTATTAAACTGTAACGAATGCAGCTAATTATGATAAGATTTCTAAAATATACTTAGTGTTCAGCTATTTGTGGTACCTATATATGTTTTGCACCTTTTGTAACGTAACATATTTTAGATTTTTTTTACTTGTTACATAATAATATGGAAAGAAATACCGTTCAAGCAATTTAAATACCTATTAATTAGTGTTCAGTGACTTTCGTTGCTCTGCACCTACCTACATTATATTCTGTGTGTTTCGTGTGTGACCTACTTCCCAATAGGTACAAAGGTAATAACGCAGTATTGACGCATCATCAACGAGTTATTTTAATTGTCTGCAGTTAACTGATACGAGAGTATTGTATAGAATTCGAAATTTAAATTAAGTATTTTGTTTTTTACATGAAAGAATTCAATAAATGACGATCAGTTTTGCCGAGAAAAACAAAAGACGGAACTGTCTTGTTTTATTTCGAAAACGAAATTTGATTGTTTTGAAAAAACTTTCTCTCTTAAATTCATTACACTAGTTTTTAAGTTTATCGGGACAATTACCTGCTTAATCACCGGGAATAAAAATTTATCGTACTTCCTTGGAATCGTTCTCCATGCAATAACGTCGCCGACTCTACGCGTGGTAGTAAATAGGTATATATTTTATGTATGTTAGAATAAGGTATATATTTTATATGGGCCGTAGTTTTTAAGTATTTTACATCCTGTACTAGACTAACGTTGCCTGAAATAAATGTTTTATTATTATTATACTAAGCGAAAGAATTTTCCAAGTCAGTCGATATTTGACGTCTGAAGAAGATATCAACGAACATTCAAAAAAACATACCTACAGCCGAACACACTCACACCCCGAACCCCTTCTCCACTTTTGTTTTTCGTTTCGTCGGTTCACAAGTGCAATGCAAGTGCATTGCATTTTTCTCAAGATTACTTATACCTGAATCGGAAAAACTATTTTTTTCTAAGGCACTTTTGTACCTCTGCTCTACTAACGCTCTACATAATTCACAATGCCATAGAAAAATCACGATATTGCCAGATGTTCACTAGATCCGAGTAAGAATCGACCCCTCCGACTCATATCACAAAAGAAACACTAACAAACTGACTAAAAAATAGTAAATAGCCTTTCGATCGGTATGATAAAACCACAGGTGATTATTTTTCTCGTGGAACGGATTCGATTCCCGGTTCAACCATGTAATTATTTAAATATCTATGAATGCAGTATAAATTGTTTTTCAAATTCAAATAATGCCTTCTTTCAGTAAAATGCTCCATTTACAATATTCAAGGTACTTTCCCTCCATGTGGCATGTCCGTGGGACGCCCAGTAAAGTAAAGTCCGGTAAAAGCGGCATACCATGAAAGTGTTTGTAATCCTGCCGAAACGTCACAAAAAAACCAAAGGAAAAAAAACGGGATATAAAAGTGAATAATTTAATTACCTATCTATGTTTTCGGATATTTCCGTAGAGATAGCAGATTACCTCGTGTCGTATTCTTAGATAAACGTTGCTGAGCCAAATGTGATGAAACTAACGAAATACGACACGATTCAGCGGTTGTAAGGGAAATAGTAATCCTGTGAGAAAGATAACGCAATTTGTGTGCGAAGGTCAGCCTGGGACGCGGAAGGTTGCTGGTTTGATGCCCGTCGCGGGTTTTTTTTCCCGCGGCTTGTAGTTATGTTTTACAACTTATTTTTATTAACAAAAAAAACAATCAAATATTAGAAACAAAATTAGAACAAATATTTACAATTGTAACAATCGAGCTAACAATGCAGACTGTTGCAAACCATCTACATCATACCTTCATATCCTTCTATCGATTATTTATTTGAAACTAGCTACTTCCTGCGGCTTGGCGCGCGCTTTTTAAGTAACCTATGTCTGGCCCCGGGATACAATTTACCTCCCTGCCAAATTTCATTGCGATCCGTTCAGCCGCTTAGACGTAAAATGGTGACAGACAGACAGATAGACGGACAAAGTTACTTCAAATTTAAAATATTAGTAAGTGTGGATAATTGTTTTGCAGAATTGACCCCACAAGCTGTATCATGTTATTTACGACCAGATTTTCTCTACTATGTAAGGCCCCTGAAGTTTACCGCGTCCACCAACGGCTCTTCACCTTGTAATACAAGTTTAAACGGGTCAATCATAAACACTGACTCATTGACAATTTATATTTGACATCATTGTCAGATCCTAGATGTCTGATATGATAACATTGTCAACGGTGGAAAATTTGTGACCATTAAGGAAAACCATGGAATTGAAACGCCTACGGTTTTAATTTGATCATTGAAAATTAAATATTTTAAGACTCTTCCTAAACGTTACGTCACCGTTCACCGAATTGTCATGAAATTATGGATATCTTTTTTGAAAAAAAAAATTATTACACACAAACAACAAAAATGATGGATTTCATCAAAAAGGGCAGCTTTTTTATCAGCCGATACGGAGTGCAGTTTCAGTTTTCGTTTTTTCCTTAATATGTAAAAAAAATTGTGGTATTATAATAATATTATTGGCATTGAAATAATATATAAAATATTTTGATTGGTTGAGATGATTTTTGCATAGATGCATAATTTCTTTTTATTCTTCACTTGATTATAATCAAGTAAAAAAATTAAAATTCTATACCCTCTTGCAAGTTAAATTTACTCTCTCGTATAAGTTCCTCGTAATTTCCTCCACTTCCACAACTTGTTTGCCTATTCTTAATTAATCCACCAGAGTGACATGACAGCACTCTAGATAACGTAGTGGGAACTTTGCAGAGATTAGCGCGTTTGAGATAAACTGTAATTAGTTTGCGACGTGATATCTACGGCAAGGCAATTAGTAAACCTGCAGGTACCTACAGGATCTCAAGGTAACTTGGCTGGTAGGTATAACTCTCTCTCTCTGAGCGTTCATCTGAAACTCTCCCTCAGTACGGGAATGAGCAATATGAGCATTCCCGTACCGGAACTATACATCCGGTACGGGAATGCTCTAACGGCTAGAGCATTCCCGTACCGGACTCGCGCTCAGTTAGATAGACTAGGTCTAACCAACTGAACGCACAATAATAACAAAAGCCTTAGGTAACTTTTTATACCGGAAACCGCACGGAGAAACTGGTGTCTTAAATGTGGTCAATTAGACCATTTTACGGTGTTAGCTAAGAACATTGTTTAGGCTACATACTGTTATGTCTGGGATTCCTTGTTTTGATCTTCGATTGTGCACAACACAATGATAGATTGTTTAGCTTTTTAGGGTTCCATACCCAAAGAGTAAAAACGGGACCCTATAACTAAGACTCCGCTCCCCGTCTGTCCGTCTGTCACCACTGTATCTCATAAACCATTATAGTTAGACAGTTGAATTTTCACAGATGTATTTCTGTGCCGTTATAACAACAAATACTAAAAAATATAATAAAATTAATATTTGTAGGGACAAAAACGTGATTTTTTTGCTCGTTTTTGCTCGATATTGATAACGGCAACAGGTAGACGCTTGAAATATTTACAGAATATGTAGTTGTATATTCACTTTAAAATAATAAATAATGGAATTAAAATAAAAAATATATTTAGTGGGGGCTTCCATACAACAAACGGGTTTTTTATTGCCGTTTTTATACATAATGGTACGGAGCCCTTCGTGCGCGAGTTTGACTCGCGTTCTTCACTGCGTTCTCCGCCGCACCGTTACCTGCCGGTCTGTAGGGGCTCGTTATTGTATGCGTGATGAAGTTTTTCTTCATGAAGTTACCGAACTCCGAAGACCCGAAAGGAGGTCCGCCGTCACTTACTATTTGCGAGGGAAGACCGAAACGTGCGAACAATTCCCTTAATTTATTAATAGTCGCCGTGGCGCTGGTGCTCGACATCTTCTGTACCTCGATCCATTTAGTGTGCGCATCCACCGACACCAGATAGTGTTTACCCATAAACTCGCCGAAGTCGATGTGCACTCGCTGCCAGGGGCGCGCAGGGAACTCCCAGGGGTGCAGCATGGAGCGCGGGGGCGCATCACGCTGCTGCCGGCACGCGCTGCACTCCTTCGCGATACCTTCAAGTTCGCTGTCCAAAGTAGGCCAGTACACGTAGCTGCGAGCTAAATTTTTCATTTTAACCACGCCTAAATGACCCTCGTGCAGCTCGGCTAAAACCTGATTTCTTAAGGAATCAGGCACAATAACGCGATGATTGTATAAAATGCACCCATTATCCATTACTAAGCTATCTTTCCTATGAAAATAAGATTTTTCAAGTTCGGACGTAATTTTAGCTGGCCAGCCGTTTATTAGATATCCTTTTATTTTATTTAACACCTGGTCTTTTTGCGTCCATGTAGACACCTCCTTAGCACTGATAGGAAAAGCTTCCTCGACGTAATTGACATACGAAACCGGAACCAGTTCATTACATTGTTTGCGTTTGTTTGACAGCGGCAGTCGAGATAACGCATCAACATTACTGTTATCACTAGATTTCACAAATTCAATCTCGAAATCATACGCCGCGAAGTTAGTAGCATATCTTTGCAACCTACTTGCCGCCGTAACGGGTAAACCACACTTTGGACCAAAGATGAACGTAAGCGGCTTATGATCGGTTTTAATGATAAACTTACGGCCAAACACATATTGATGATGTTTGTTAACACCAGCAATGATCGCGAGTGCCTCCTTATCTAGCTGGCTATAGTTTTTCTCAGCTGCGTTCAAAGTACGGGAAGCGAAACAAATAGGACGTTCATCCCCGTTCGGGTATCGATGTGACAGCACACTGCCGATGCCATAAGAACTACTATCGACTGCTAGTACTAACGGTAGTTCTGGGTTATAGTGAACCAAAACTTTGCTACTTAAAATCACACTTTTAATTTCATTAAATGCTTGCGCGCAATCTGCACTCCACAACCACTCAGTTTGTTTGCGTAACATTTTATGCAGCGGGTGTAGGATGGTACTCAGCCGGGGGATGAATTTAGAATAATAGTTTATCAAACCCAGAAAAGATCTCAGCTGAGTCACATCCTCCGGTGCTGGTGCATCTACAATAGCCTTTAACTTATTAGGGTCTGGGTGCAAACCGTGCTTATCGATAATAAAACCTAAGTAGGTTATACTATTTTGCATAAAACTGCATTTTTCTATTTTTATTCTCAAACCGACCTTACATAAACGAGATAAGACGGCTTTTAAATTCTCAATATGTTCCGCCTTAGTAGAACCCGTGACCGCTATATCGTCTAGGAATACTGCCGTGCCCTTTAACCCTCGAAGAGTCTCTTCCATAAACTTTTGGAATTTTTCTGGAATGCAGGTCAAACCATAGGGCGTCCTGTTGTAAATATATGTACCGATGTGCGTCGTGATAGCACTGTAAGCTCGCGAATCTTCATCCAAAAATAATTGCTGATAAGCATTTGTGAGGTCGATTTTAGAATACTGTTCACCACCACTCAACGCGGCAAACAACTCCTCGATTCGTGGCATGGGGTACGGGTCGCGTATCAATTTAGGGTTAACGGTTACCTTATAATCCCCGCATATACGAATTTCACCTGATTTCTTAATAACTGGCACAATTGGTGTACCAAAATCCGAATATTCAACTTTGTTAATGGTACCCTCTGCCTCGAGTCGCTGCAATTCTGATTCTACTGGCTTACGTAATGCTAACGGTAACTGCCTAGCTTTCATAAAAACAGGTGTTTTATCACTCAGTCTCAAAGACAGCTGTTTAGTACACGTGCCCAAGCCTGGGGCGAACACGGTTGGGAATTCTCGTCGCAAACTTTCTACTAAATTATCATCAGATAAATTAAAAATCATTTCATTTATTTTGATGTTATCTATGTTCAATCGGCCTAACCAGGCTCTGCCCAGCAAAGGCGGGCCTCCATTTTTGATAACAAACAGTTTGAGATCCCTCGCCGTGTGCGTCCCTATCACAACATCGACAACAATAAATCCCGCTACTTCGATCTTAGTTCCATTATACGAATGCAAACAAACATCATGAGCGATCAGCGGCGTCTGCTTGAAATGTTCATCATAACAATGGGTATTAATTGTGGATAACTTACTGCCAGTGTCCAACTCGAACATGATCACCTTACCGTTCACTTTCGCTTGCACATTAAAAGGCCGATCACTATTATTACACACGTTAATATTATATAGGTCGCTCTCCGTATCACTAGCACTATCGATATAGTTCTGCCCTCCTCGCCCTGAAGGACGACCGTCCCTCTGGCGAGCAGAGGGTTTGCACATCACTTTTAGATGGCCCTTTTGACCACACGCATCACAAGTGTAATATTTGAACCGACAAAAGTTGGCGCGGTGCCCCTTTCCGCATCGCCAGCACGCCTGTTGCGCGCTCGGCCCGCCGTCGGCCGTCGCTAGCTCCCTTGCGGCGCGGCTCGCCGCTGTGCCGGCGCCGCCGCCGCTGCCGCCGCCGCCCCTGCCGCTTGCTGGCGGAGGGCGCGCGCGTTGTCCCGTGCCCAGTCGATGCACGGCCTCGCCTGCCGAAGTCGCGGCCGCCGCCGCCGTGCTGCCCGCCCCGGCACCGCTGCTGATCTGCGCGTGCCGGTCAGCCGCCTCGAGCGCCAAGGCTAACTCGACCGCTTTCTTGTACGTCAGGCCCGGCTCAGCGAAAAGCCGCGACCTCATATCGTCACTCCTCAGCCCAGACACGAATTGATCTCTCAAATTCTCTTCAAGATTCGTTTTGAAGCTACACGTACTCGCTAGGTGTTTGAGAACTTGCAAATAATCGCCGAGACTTTCGCCGCCATTTTGCCGCCTCAAACGAAAAATATGGCGTTCGGCTATTTCCGAGCGCTTTGGTTCGAGATGGTCGCCGACTATTTTAACTAACTCCGTGAATGTTTTAGACTCCGGGTTGTCTGGTGCACATAAATCACACATGAGATCATAAGTAGCCTCGCCTACTAGTGTCACTAGCGTAGCTACACGTAACTCTGCTTTGATTTCATTGAGCGATATGAACTGTTCCACGCGTCGAATGTATGCCGACCACTTTTTGCTCGAAATATCAAACTGTTCGACTTTTCCGATCGGCATTTTATTGTCACTTGCACATAACACAATAACACGTTAATTTTGGTTGTTTTTCGCAGTTTACCTCGTCGCCAGTGGTATTTATTGATATAAATAGTGGGAGCTCAATAATAGAAACACCAAGTCAACGAACCAACTGTTTTATTCCCTACCCTCGAATACACATATTAAATGGGTAGGATACCACACATTAATTATTAATTAATGTATTAATTAATAAATTAATACATTAATTAATACATTTTCAAATAGTCAGTAGTTCGTACGCTGAATGGCAAATGGCTCCCTAACAAACTTCGTTTGGAAAATTTGCAGTCGGTTTTTAGTTTTTTTTTTCAAAATAATTAAATTTTATGTCGACGTTTGTGCACACATTGTACCTACATACAAATTACCACGCTCGAAAGGCTTGAATGCCGGTAGTACCTAAGAATGATCTTCGGAATTGACTCTACTAACTATCTGACACTTCTGTCAAGTGTCAGTTAGTAGAGTCAATTCCGAAGATCATTCTTACAAAGTGAAAACGCATCAGAAATCAATAATACTATTTTTGTAAGAAATTAATAAATCCCAAAAATTTACGATCCCGACGGGATTCGAACCCGCACCTTCCCCTTCAGCGCAGGGGTGTTTTTGGGATTTATTAATTTCTTAGAAATTACCCAGAGTATAATAAATAAAAACCTTAGAATCAAGCAACGGCAAAACCTCTCGTCAAAGAACTAAATGTAAATTTGGTCTTTGAGCAGAATTGGATAACTTCATTGTTTCCTCTGTAGGTGGCGCTGACGGCGTAAGTGCCGAAAGAACTCCCAAAGATTTTCGGGCCGGCTAGATAAGATCACGTAGCTTAGTTGGAAAAAGAGCACCCCTGCGCTGAAGGGGAAGGTGCGGGTTCGAATCCCGTCGGGATCGTAAATTTTTGGGATTTATTAATTTCTTAGAAATTACCCAGAGTATAATAAATAAAAACCTTAGAACTATTTTTGTAGCCTTACAAAGTAAGCACTTCATCATCATCAGCCTATGTTAGTCCACGGCTGGACGTAGGTTTGTCTTCAGGGAAGTTAGAAGCACTTTAGACAAGTGAAATTATAATAAATTCGTCGACAGTGAAAATCAAAAGTAATTTATCGCTACAAAGAATTCGAATTCCTACGGTTGTAGTTCAATTACATACTACAACCGTAGGAATTCGAATTCTTTCTCTTTCTTCTATTAAAACAATAGAAATTATGGCAAAAATGGTGCGTTTCTCATCTCGTTTTACCGTTTTAACAACAAACAATTGTATTTTGTGGTACTTCCCAGGCCGATAAGAAGGTAAAAACAAAACTGCAGCAAAACAATAAATTTACACGAAACGGTAATTTCGTTTTCCGTATGCGGTACATTTCCAAGTAATTCCTTTGTAGCCTTAATTCTGTATAGTTCTAGACTTTAGGTGATTCCATTATTGCTTTTACAAAGTTATCAGACTAACAGAAAGCCATTGTTCTCGTTAGCGGAATGCAATAACTAAGTCCTACAAACGGCCCGCTGTCGCAGTCATTTGCGCGCGGACCGAACACGGGAAATTACAGATCTGTTCGACAGATTGCATGCTGATCGAGAGAATAGAGCTGGTAGAGCAAAGTTATTTGATTTGTGATCTTTTTGACGTTTTTGCGGAGAGGTGTGGCGAGTTCCCCGGCTCTTTGTTCGACTGGGAGGGCGCCACAAGCTACCAGCTGCGCGCTGCCCGGTCGGTCACCCACCGGGCCACCGCAGTCTAGGTCCGCACAAGGCCGACGACACACGTGTTCGCGTCTCCCTCACCCAAAACTTTCTTACGTCAAATCAATGGATATAACCTAACACGACGAAATCCGCGAACTACTTAAAATGTAGTGTTGTTGTGTTTCTGAGATAATGTGCCCATAGTGCGTGACGGTGTTGTGCCAATGTGAATTTTGTGCATTGTGATTGTGTGATCTTAAAAAAGGAGCCATGAGTATTCAAAAATGCCTCCTGGATAACTCCAGCAGGATTGTCAAGGCGATGTCGAACGCCAAATCCGGGAACAGCGAAGTTAAAACGGTATGTTACTTAACTGTTGCTTACTGTTTATCTCTGTGAAATATACGCGGGACTGATTGCCGACCTTGTATTGGTTACAAAACGAAGTGACTCGTTTTAGGTTATTCTTGATAGAAAAGGAGAAAAATAGTTTTATCTGTGGACCTGTGAATGTATTAATACAGTATGACATTTGACAAAATGTGTGACGTTACATGAATTATGTTTTTGTACCGCAAAGTAATTGAACCAGTAGATAATGGAGTCGATTTCTATTCTATTCCGGTCATGTACCTACTTATTATAAACATTTACATTGATAATAATCGTAGAAGCACACAATTGAATGCCATTGCAATTTACGGAATGCATTTTTCTAGGACTAGATTTCTATAAATAAAGTCGTTATTGGCTATAGGGTTTGACATGGCAATTAATATAGTAATCAGTACTAGAAGCAACAAGAATATTATTTATCTACACTAATATAAGATTTGTATTTTTGTATGTAACGAATTAACTTAAAAACTAGTGGATCGATTTCAAAAATTCTTTTGCCGTTAGAAAGCTACATTATCACTGAGTAACATAGGCTATAGAATATACCCGTGCGAAGCCGGGGCGGACTGCTAGTTTAACTATAAAACTATCGTAGTTTTTGTGTTTATTTTTTGTAGGTGTTTTTCTAACACTAATAAGGTTCGTAGTTAATAAGCATGTTAACTAGAAGAAAGGGCGCTATCCCACTCGTTAGAGAGGCTTATGTCTAGCAGTGGAGTTAGTTTTAGTTAAAAGCTATTTGTGTTTGAAGAACACCTACAAAAAGACCAAACAAACTACGATAGTTTTATAATAAAATGACTAATATTCTTGCTGCTTCCGTAATGAATATTTGTTAAATATTCATTACGGAAGATATACAACTCATCCGAATCAAAATTCGCTTGATTTTTTATTCGGATGAGTTGTACCCCTATCCAAAAGCGAAGTGGACATTCTCTTCATGAGTTTTTAGATTTCGTATTTCTTTTGTGATAACTGATAGTTAAGTCATGTACACGACTTACGTACATTTAGGTACTTCATGTTTGCAATAAAAGCATTGAGCATTCAATATAGGTACAGGTACTTATGCATGCATTATGATTGAGTATGAGTACTCACGTTCAAAAGATATCTACTTAAGTACTTAAAAAATAATCTCAAGACCGTTTAGATACTTTACTGTTGATTGAGTAAGTTGAAGCATATTACTTCGTATATAGAATATGTTTTTAAATGGTACCTAATTACAATTACCTATAAACATGATATGTTAAAATAAGCAAAAAAATTACTAACTCTAATTATATTAACATGAAAATAATAGAAAAATACCTAGAAGCAAAACAAACGTAAAATTTGGCAAAACAAGTTCTCAGTTTATAAACAATGCGATAACCGAATTGATCAATGAAATGGTGTCAATTTTGTAAAATAATATTATAATCTCATCTCACTAATATTATAAACGTGAAAGTTTAGATGGATGGATAGATGGATGGATGTTTGTTCCTTTATCACGCCAGAACGGCTGAACGGATCTGGATGAAATTTGGCACAGAGATAGATTATAGTCTGGAATAGAACATATAGGCTACTTTTTATCCCGAAATTCCTACGGGAACGGGAACTACGCGGGTGAAACCGCGAGGCGCTGCTAGTAATACATATATTCGTATCAAAGTACCTAATATTCCACTAAACGCGTTTTCGGCTATCAAACAAATATAATTTTATGCTTTCACGGCATTATGTAGGCTGACGTCATGACACCAATGGGGTTAATTGACCTTTTGCGTTTTTTATAAAATAAAATAAAATACGCTGCTATAATTATTCGTAGGAATAAGAAATCATTTCGAATTGTCTTTTATACTAGAAATTCTTGCAATTATTTTAATTGATCTTAGTACCTTCCATTGATCTAGTTAATGTACATAATGTTGACTCTACATATTTTTTTTCTACTATGTGGTACAAAAAAAGAAGATCTACCTGCAAATGAAACAGTTGAAATCTGCAGACTGTTTCAAACAATCTACAGGTAGCTCAACTGATCCATATCAATACCAGTCGGAAGCGTCCCCAAGACCCTGACTGTATTGCCACGATGTATGGCAATGCTGATGCGCTGCGCCAGATACTCATCAGCTCTCGGGTCACGCTTCGACTAGACGCTCTGATAACATTTTGAAAACCCGGAAACCTATAGTCTCCCACGATAACAATATATGATACGAGTTTTTATTAACTTGTGATCTTCTCTTATTAACAAGTGATCGGAATGATCACTTGTGGACTCTATTAGGAGTTTTGTTAGAAGAGGTAACAAACATTCACACTTTCGAATTTATAATATTACTGTGTTGTGATTTTTTTTGTAAGATTGTGGTCGTTAAGCTGGGAGACTGAAGAATCCAGGTCAATGAGTGCTACATCCTGAATAAACTTTATGATTTCTGGGAGTGGCAGCCAGTTTACTCTGGGTTCAGCCATAACCCTTACGATGCCCAGCCTTGCTTATGAAAGTAAATTGACAACCAATAAATGAACCACGTTGTACATAATTGACCCGAATTGGTCATTGATGCTCTGTCTGGTGTTTTGTACCTATTCGATTTAATGACCGTTGTTTTCCTGTCTGTTGACCATCGTGAAACAATATAGTTAACGATACTAAAAATAACAACTGACAGGCTAAAGGTTTTTTCGTCGCTTTCCTTACTTTGTTCTACATATAAAATGACCGACATCAAAGTTATCACTTTATATCCATGTCTATTTTAGTTTAAGGAATGTAATTTTTTCTATATTCGTATCTACGGAAATAATTTTTTTCCCTTTCGAATGATGCAAGGCGACACTATTTCTTTGATCCAATTAGCTAGTTCAAAAAAAGATTAACAGTGAAAACTCAGTCAACGAGTTATGTAGTGACTGGAACACAAATCTCAGACTATAATCTTTTTAGTCTTTGTAGCATCCTGCAGAAAGGAAGGGAAAGAATGTATGATTTGAAAAATTAGGTAATCTGTTTGACTTGCACGCTTCTTGGTTGTCTAATTTAATTTAAAACATGATTGTATAACTTAAACTTAGTTTTAACTTGATAGTGTTCATTATTTCTAGCTTTATAATAGGTTTTTAGTATTTGTAGCACTCATCTCCTTTGTTTCTTTATTGTTTTCGCTAAATTTTGTTAGTGTACTACCTTTTTTCTGTTTAAGATGGCAAACAAACTATGTTTTCGATACCCCGCGAAACAGGCCTAGCCTAGTGCGGGGGTCATTGTTATCCTTCATAACCACCTAAAATTGTCACCACTGAAGTCATAATTATGTAATGTTAAGTTCTTATAGGTGTTTAGGTATATAAGCTTTCTGGAAATAGACTTTTTTATCTTTATCTTTATCTTTTATAATGCGTTTTTCCGCCCGCATGCGGATCTGGTCCGCGTGCGGGCCACCCGAAACCTATAATCACACTCATAATATACATTCGAAAGTTTTGATGGATGGCTGGACGGATCATCATCATTAGCCTATATTAGTCCACAACTGGATATAGGCCTCCCCTTATGAGCGCCATGCGGATGTATGGATGGCTGGATGGATTATTGAATTAATAATACCTACATGAGATAAAGTATTATAACTGTAAATATATTTTAATAGGTATTTACAATTTACGTGCAACCATTGAAATAAAACACCACAATTTAGCACCAGCGCCTTCAAAACAATAATAGCTTGAATCTTTACTAATTGCTCGAAAGAAAAGGTTCGGCTTGTATTATGGGTCTATACCTACTACCTCAAATCAACTCCGCCGGATGTCTATATCTTCCAAATTACAGAATATTTAACTTTGAAATTTATATACGGCATGGGCTTACTCTATCGTTCATCTGTTTTGAAAACACGATTCCATAAAATTTTCAAATTTACCTCAAATTTTTTACTAAGACCTTACTTTACTAATCTCACTTCTCAATAATATTATAAACGTGAAAGTTTAGATGGATGGATGGATAGATAGATGGATGGATGTTTCTTCCTTTCTCACGCCAGAACGGCTGAACGGATCTGAATGAAATTTGGCACAGAGAAAGATTATAGTCTGGAATAGAACATAGGCTACTTTTTATCCCGGAATTCCACGGGAACGGGAACTACACGGGTGAAACCGCGAGGCGCTGCTAGTTTCTCAATAAATACAGAAGTTAAGATCGTGTGAAAGAGCATGGTATCATCGAAACAAAGTACAGAAGCTCAATGTTGAGTTTTGAAAGGTTTCATTCATGAAGCAATGAAGACAAAGTTGAAACAGGAAGTAGTTGTAACATTAGTTAGCCGCCGGCACGAGGTACAGCGCGGGCAGGTGTGCGTCATGGGCCACGAAAGTGTTAAACCTTTGCCAATTCTGTTTTGTTTAAGTATATCTATGATATTACTTGTTCAAGATATTCATTATTACTCGACGCACGAGATGCAACTAAAGGTTTAGGTAGGTACTTTTTTTGACAAGCGAATAAACGTACGTACCAGGATTTATTTGGGTGGTTGCTCTAAAATGACAGGGCACAAAATGCTACTAATCCGGTTTAATTGATATGTCATTTGTTTACGAATTCAAATTTAAACATTTTTCGCTGCGTTGTTGAAGTTAGTGTTTTAGTTTTTAGGGATAACCTTGCCGTTACCTTGTTGTTTTCTGTTACTGTTATCAGTTTTTGCAAAGTTTTCGTTCCAATCTTTTTTGACATAAAATATTTTTGATGCTCAATCGGAGTAATACCTTCACTATACGGAACGCCTGAATTTTAAAATATTTCCGGATCAATAAATTATTGTAGGAACTGGCTTCAAACTTAGAATGTGTTTTACTAGCAATAGAGCCTTTTGTAAAATATATCGATGAAAAAAGCTGTCATATTTCTGGTTCACCAAAACTTTTTACCACTAAATTGAGAGCACCTGGGACGGATAAATACTTCCTCTAGAAGTGGGACCATAAGTGGACCATTACTGGGCCATAACAGTAAGGTACAAAGTCAAGAAAAATATAAAAATACCGTATTTTCCTCACATTTGCCGGAACGTGCCCATTATGTCAAACTCAGCACACGTGGAATATTACGAAATACGGTATTTTCCTCTTTGGAGACATTTTATCAGCTGACTAGTAAACAAAATATCCTGACATCAGGGATTTTGAAACTTTTTGCATTAGTGTATAATAACAATAATAAATAATACCTACTATTTGATTGTAAATTTCTTTGTTTAATATATGCATTAATTAAATTCTATTAATATAAATAAAATAATAATAATTAATGATATACATATGTATTTTATAATACATATTACCTAATATAAGGATGAAACGATTAAGTAACAATTCCCGCGTTCTTGAGTGGAGACCGCGACCCGGTAAACGTAGGGTAGGACGCCCTCCGACCAGGTGGGATGACGATTTGCGAAAGACTGCTGGCAAATGTTGGATGCGGCAAGCTGAAGACAGGCGCTATGGCGCTCATTAGGGGAGGCCTATGTCCAGCAGTGGACTAATACATGCTGATAATGATGATGATGACGTATCGTGTATTACGTGTGATGAAAAATATGTATTACTAGCTTCTACTCGCGGCTTCGCTCATTAAGTTCCGTTCAGCCGCTTGGTGGAAAAGCTAACAGACAGACAAGTAGCACCTTCAAATTTATATTATTAATATGGAAAACTTAAATAAACTCACGTCTTCGTTTACTATTGGCCCTAACACAGTTAATATTTTTTTATTACCCGACTACCAACAGGGGAGGGTTATGAGGTTAGCACCCTATGTTTGTATGTATGTGGCCGATTTCTTTGTTCCCACGTAGCGCTGAAACTACTGGTTCGATTTCAACAAATTATGTATCCATTGATTCGTCTCAATACCCCGATGGTTATAGGCTATAGGATTTAGGGCTCCGACCCCGAATAAGCCTTCAAAACGCGTATTAAAGTTTAGGTAGCCGCAGGCTGCAGGCCCCATAGAGAAAAATTACAATACCTACGACCTATTTTCATTTTCAACTCTATGCCTATCAAATATGACCGATACGTCATTCTATTTTGTCAATGTAAATGTTTCAAACTTTTATAACTTTCACGTAGTCGGGTTGTAGTTTTTAACTTTATCTTGTTATAGTACCGTATTCGTCGTTTTCTTCTACAACGCGGACTTCATTTTGTTAGAACTTATCGGAGAAGGTTTATTCGCGGAATTGTTACTAAATATTTTCATCCTTATATTTTAGTACCGTATCATTGTGTGCCTAAGAATATTTAAGCCGTTAATTTACTTAACGCTTTCATTAATTTTGATTAATCAACCCCTAGGCTCTCTAGTTGCCCAGTTCACAGCCCATTTACTGTGATATACGGACCTTCTCAAGGGACATGGATTTACTACATGTTGGATTAAATTATCTTGTCGTCTAGTCTTTTTAACAAGCATTTATTAGTGAGATAAGATAAAAGATCTATTTTATTAATAATACGATACGATAGAAAACTTATAAGATAAGGCCCGTACCTATTATGAAAGTTTGATCAGTCATAGAGTTTTACTTGAGTGACGTTTATGTTATTCTTATGCGTTATACTAGTATTATTAAATATGTGCTGTAGCTAGATAGATGACTGAGCAATCTTTCATAAAACCCTAAGATCCGTATTATAATAAAACCGGCCAAGTGCGAGTCAGACTCGCGCACGAAGGGTTCCGTACGATTATTTATAAAAACAGCAAAAAAATCACGTTTGTTGTACGGGAGCCCCCTTTAATATTTATTTTATTCTTGTTTTTAGTACCTATTTGTTATTATAGTGGCAACAGAAATACATCATCTGTGAAAAATTCAACAGTCTAGCTCTCACGGTTTATGATATACAGCCTGGTGACAGAGGGACAGACGGACAGCGAAGTCTTAGTAATAGGGTTTTTACCCTTTGGGTACGGAACTCTAAAAACTTGCTCAGTCACTAATCGATCCTCGAGTACCGCTTTTCTATGGCATAAAAGTCACTTAAGCATAGATACTGAGAAAGCTTTTATTATACGGGCCTGAGAGTCATGGGCAATTTCAATCACACTTTTTACACTTATAAGTGCTAAAGTTTGGATGTTTAGATAATTGCATGTTTGGATGTTTGTTACCTTCACGCCAATAAAACCAACCGAATTCGACGAAATTATTTAATAAATATTGACGAAATGATTAATTATACAAAACTACATACAGTCGAACATTGAACTTCCTCATCTTTTGTTTATCGTCAGTAAGAACGTGCGTGAGAGCCACTGTAGAAGATAATATGTTTTAAAGTTTCCAAGAAAAAAAAAAGAATTTTGGTTGTTACCCCATAAAGTCATGAAGTGGAACCATGAATAGCTTCTCCATAAAGAAATAAAATCGCAAGTTTTCAAGCTTCGTGCCATGCTGATAAACCGAAAGTTTGGAAAAGTTACAAAATACAAAAAGTAGTAGAAAAACAAAACTCGAATGCGACGCATTAGTTTATCAACAAATTTCCCGAAGGAATTCACCCTAAACGATATATTTGTATTTTGCAGGTTCTTGGGAACAACTTATTTAAGGTAACTGTTGTTTCTTAAATTCATTTTTGCCTCCAGCTACTGATAAAATGTACAGTGGTTTCTTTTAACTTAAGAAATGAAATAAGTCCCAAAAATTATCATATAATTTATGGGACTTATTTACAATTTACTTATTACCCGCACTCTGGGTGAGTGCGGGTTAGCAATATAACAAAAAAAAAACTTGTTTTAACTTCTTCCATTAGTAGAAAAAAAATTGAAGAAAGAGAAAATAAATAACCTTTCTCAACTCTCAACGTGCCTAGTCAGCCTATAGTGGTCCACTGCTGGATGCAGGCCTCCTCCTGCCTTATAGGTTTATATCTCATGGGGGTAATGCCCATAGTCCCAACGCTGGGCTTGCGGGTTGGGGATGGCAGTTCGGTGGTAGATCTATTCTGCAAGAGGCGCTGCTGCCCACCCCGGTGTATGTCCCTTTATCAACTCATCATCTCAGCCTATATCAGTCCACCGCTGGACATAGGCCTCCCCTAATGAGCGCCATAGCGCCCTGTCTTCAGCTTGCCGCATCCAGCATCTGCCAGCAGTCTTTCGCAAATCGTCATCCCACCTGGTCGGAGGGCGTCCTACACTATTTGCCGAGTCGCGGTCTCCACTCAAGAACACGTTTACCCTTTAGTAGCCTCTAACGACACCCACTGGAAGAGTTGGGGTGGTGAACATTCTAAGCCGGCACTACACAGCTGATATATACAAAAATACAATAATACCTAAATTCTTATTAATTACTAGGGGTCCGCCCCGACTTCACAGGGGTATATTTTATAGCCTATGTTCATCCATCAGGGATAGTATAGGATTCTAATAGTGAAAGAATTTTTCAAATCGGTTCAGTAGTTTCGGAGCCTGTCCATGATGAACTGATGAACATAGGCGGTAGAATCTACCCGTGCGAAGCCGGGGTGGGCCGCTAGTTTCAAATAAATAGAATCAAAAAGCGAAATTGGTAATATCTCACCATTCATTTTAAATACGACACGCTTAAAACTGAAAGCAAAAACCAGGTTTTGCTGATATAAAGTTCAAAATAAAATCGGTGCCCTATAACTTGGTTTAACTTTTTCCAGCCAGGAGTGCAAACGGGTCTAAAAAAAGTGGGACTAGCGATGCTATCGCTGTCGGTTCCGCTTATTGAGAAGAGGAAAGTTAGTATTTGCCTGGTTTGAATTTAAAAGTGTACCTAATGGTTTGAGTTTGAGTTTGGTTTGGTTTTTATATTTTAAAACTAACAGAACTTTAATTTCGTAAATGAGTCATCCTGGCCAACTGGTCTGGCTGTTTTAACATTTGGACCATAACGACATTTAAATTGACAACGCGATTGAGCGACTTATGCATAAAATTATAGCCTCTAGTGCGTTTCAGGTATTTAGTATGAAGAATATCTAAAGTTTTTACATTACTAACTGAAAATATTGTTTAGTTTTGTTAGTACTTGTAGTGTATATTGTACTCGTCTAACGGAGCCACGGTCGTCCTGCCCACAGGCTTGTTTATAAGTCTATTAGAATCATGAAGATATTAGATATTAGAATATTTAATCAGTCACCAACAGAAAATTAACTTCGGTAAACGACTGCGATGTATTCAGAATAAAACAACAGAGCTTCGACTTTTTATTTTATTTGTGATGACCAAGCGCTTGGACACTTGAATAAGTGATGATGTAGCTTAAGATGGAGCACGCTCCGCTGAAATTTTAAAGTATCGCCTGACTGGTTGACTTTTTTCGGTCTATGTCCATGAATGTGAATTAATTTCTTCGTCAAAGATACGACGTATGTAAATGTATGACCAACCATAAAGCAACCGTAGGAGCTACCTACACAATGCCCTTTATTTATACGTAGTTAGAAATAATAAATCTTTGCAGATAGTTACTACTACAGTACTACTATAGGTAGGTAGGTACTTAGAGCTTTGAATTTGATAATTACGTAACGTTAATAATGATACTAGTAATGACCATCATTGGGTGGTGGTGATGCTTAGTGGTAGATAAACCACAGATTTTGTTGTGGTGATAAATTATACCTTTGACGTTCACTGTACTTACAATAATTTTGGTATGAGGGACGAATCTGGACAAATATTATCGTGCGGGACGAACAAAGACTTTTTATTTATTTTTATTTAAAACTTTAATGCACTAAGGTACAAAGGGTGGGCTTAATTCCGAGGCATTTTCTACCTGCCGACCAATAACATAATGTTTAAACAGATGGTTGGCGTGCTAGTTTTTGTTCTATAATTAGGTATGAGAAGTTTAACTACATTAAATATATATATCTCTAAATATCCACTAATGAATTAGAATGATCAAAACTGGAAAATAATAGACATTTTATCCAGACTAATTGTGTAACCTCTTTAGAAAATGCTTGCGCACCAATTGCTTAAAAGAATCTCGCGTATCTGCCTTTCTAATGCCCAAAGGCAAGTCATTCCACAACCGCACTGCCTCTACTGAAAAAGAGTTTCCAAAGAAGGAGGTGTTATGCACAGGTTTTTAATGAAGTGGGCCGAACATTCGGGACGAATATGGCATAAATCAATTTATTGCCGCTCGCCCACAATCGCCCCGTTCGGGGGCAAGCGATAACACAACACCCCTTTGTGTAGACTCTACTGTCTACAATGTAGAGTTACCCAGCTAATGAGTTTTAGGAATTTATAAATTGTTTTGGCTTGTCTCTTTTTACCAGAGTAAAAATTAACGCCTTCCGAGTAACAATAACCAGATCACTAATTTGATGTGGACGAAAGACTTTGTCAGGCATGAACATGACTAAATAAGTTGACATGGTTTATCAAATAATAGAATTAAATTAAAACTAGTATTTACAATTGCAACAATTGAGCTAACTGCAGACTGTTGCAAACAATCTACAAGTAGCTCAACTGATCCATATCAATACCAGTCGGAAGCGTGCCCAAGACGCTAGCTGCATTGCCCCATGGTTACATGGTTTATTAATTATTATATCACACTAAAATTATAAATGCGAAAGTTAGGATGTTTAGATGTTTGGATGTTTGTTAACTCTTCATACCAAAACTACTGAAAAGATCGGGCAATGTGAAATTTTGCACACAGGTAGTTCTAGGCCAGGAATAAAACATAGGTTACTTTTTATCCCATATCAATTCCCATGGGATACAAATAAACTTAAACAACGCGTGCGAAGCCCAAGCTGAAACTAGTCTGATATATACAATGTGTATTTTCGAACCTTGATCAAACGAAATGTTCGGATACACGACATAAGTTTATCGATAAATATCGGATAAAAAAAAATTATATGTTGGCTATTTAAAAAAAAAGCCGATTTAATATTTTTTTTAATGAAATCTACTTCATCTGGTTTTTTCTCCGTTTCTGTTTGAGTAAACGGTGTATTTTATTCAAAGTAGTCTCATTTGAAAGCTAGATAGTTTACCTAGCTAAGAAAGTTAAAAAATATTTTATATCATCATATTTTCGAACCTTGATCGTTTGATCAAGGTTCGAAAATACACATTGTAGAAGGCATATAAATAAAACAGCTTTAATCTTTATTAACAAAGAAAATTACAATCAAATAATAGAATTAAATAAAAACTAGAATTTACACCGTACTGGCTGGGGCGCGGGTTCGAGTCCCGCCGAATTTTTGGGAACTTATTTCATTTTCTTAGAGATACCCAAAGTGCGGGTAAGCCTATAACAAAAAACCTTAGTATTTACAGTTGAAACAATTGAGCTAACTGCAGACTGTTGCAAACAATCTAAATAAATAAATAATGCTGGAATATTCCCACAGCATTATACAGCCCCAAGTTAAGCAGGGCTTGTGATAAGGGTACTAATAATAACTGATATGCATATACAATACAATATACAGATATGCGTATAGTGTGTAGATATTTTTGATTATACACAGAAAACGACCAGAACACCCGGAACAACTATTTGCAGAACGTACAAACATTTGTCCCAAGGCGGGAATCGAACCCGCAACATACTGCGTCGCATGCGGACCTTCGCTACCGCGCCGCAGAGGTCGTCTAATAGGCGACCTTCATTTATAACAATCACGTTGGGTACAATACGAAGACTGCGTATACCTGCAGATCACATGGAAGTGTCAAAATGGGTGTAAATTGAGTTGTCACTTGTCCCAGAGCGCTTGTTAACGCTTTGACAGCCGCTTGTTTGAGTAAACTTCGCGTACCGTGTTTTATTTATTAAACCGTCTTATAAATGTGATTGAAAAAGAACAATGTGTTTTGTGAGAAAATGAGGTTTCAATATAACATAATATTTAGACGAATAATTTGGATTTTTCTTACCTTTTGTCACTATATTGCGCCTACATCATAATCATCATCAGCCTATGTTAGTCCACTGCTGGACATAGGCTTCCCCTAATGAGCGCTATAGCGCCATGTCTTCAGCTTGGCGCATCCAGCATCTGCCAGCAGTCTTTCGCAAATCGTCATCTCATCTGGTCGAAGGGCGTCCTACATTACGCGGTCTCCACTCAAGAACACGTTTACCCAAGCGGTTGTCGGTTCTTCTCGAGATATGGCCAGCCCACTGCCACTTCAGCTTGCTAATCCTTTGAGCTATGTCGATAACCTTGGTTCTCTGTCGGATGTATTCGTTGCGAATCCTATCTGTCAGAGAAACTCCGAGCATAGCTATATATAGCATGTGCCTACATGAAGGGGTTTTAAAGTTTTGACCCTCAAGTCAAGTTATTTTTTTGAGGCCCACGTTTTGAAACTCTTAAAACTTAGTACCCGAATGTTGTAGACATTCGATATTCCTGTCATAAACCACAGTATTTGTTGTGGTTTATGACAGGAATCGTCATTTTGTGAAACAAACTATCATTTGGGCACCCTGTCACTATTAACAAACCCATTTATTTTCACTCGCTTATAGTTACTATTGTAAAAGATGATTATTAGATGTTTTACATTGACAATGATCAAACTATGACTGACGTGAAAGTTGGAACGAGTGACTTGAGACGTTGGGAATACGCTGCATCTCATGTGACACGGTGGGAATACGCTGCGTCTCACGTGACACGGTGGGAATACGCTGCGTCTCACGTGACATGGTGGGAATACGCTGCGTCTCACATGAGAACTTGGGAATACGTTGCGTCTCTCGTAAGACGTTGGAAATACGCTGCGTCTCACGTGAGACTTTATGAATACGCTGCGTCTCACGTGGGACGTTGGAAATACTCAGCGTCTCACATAATTACATGGGAAAATGATCAAAAGAAACTTAAGCATTTCAATAACGACTTAAACTTCTCAAAATACCAACCTACAGAGCTCACTTCAAAAACACCCACACGTAGGTAGGTGTTAAGAATTTTCCACTGCTGGCTGGTTTAATTTTCATTTGCATTTGTATTTTGTCGTCCGGATGTTTTCATAAGATAGTGTGGACAAATAGCCGACATCAGTCAACATCTTGGACAGAACATTACGGCCTTTATCAAAGTAGGGTAAGTTTTATAAATAGATAGTCTTGGTTCAAATTTAATGTTGGATTTTCGAGTGACAATTAAAACAAAAGTCATGGGAATATATATATTACGCATAATTATTAGGATGGTGGAAAACATACAATTTATTTATTTACAATTTTAGGAAATCTTATACTATAATAACAAAAATAGTGTGTAACTGACGGCTTATTATAAGTTTCCACAAAAATAACTTCATGAAATAATTATTCACAGTCGAAAAAAGATGAAAGAAAGTCGGCGCGTTTGGTGAACAATAAAAATTTGCACAAAAACCTTTGGGTTTTCTGGAATCTTGCAGATATTGTATATGATAACTTTTTTGGTGTAGGTATCTAGGTAAGGCGATACCTACAAGGCGGTCTTTCTTTTTTCGCATCCTACGTAAATTTTGAGTATGAAAAAACTTTTAAAATACACTTCATTTTGATGTATTGTAACAAGAAGGGCCTTTTTGACTTGAAAACTTACCAGCATTTTAATTTCGAATACTCAGCTGGTCGGTGAAAATGTATTTGCAAGGTCACAGATATAATATTACGCAAGGTTATCATCACTCATATTATTTTTGTGGTTTGGTGGTTTTTATCTGATGAAAAAACAAAAAAGGAGGAGTTTCTATGTTCATTTGTATATATTTTTTATGTTTTATTTGTCGATTTCTCCGTCAAAGGAAAATTATATTGTGTAAAAGTTTATTCCCAAGGGTTATCCCTTGGGGATAAAATTTAGGAACGATTTCGAGCATTTCACAATTCTCAAAATTTTGCAAATCCTTTTTTTTTAGTTTTAAAAATTGTAAAAGAAATTTGAAGTCATTTTTAGTTTGTTTAAACAATAAAAACTCCGTGTAAATACTAATAAATAACAAATTTCTTACAAAAAATTAAAAAAAAAAATTGTTTAAGTTTGAAGTAGTTTTTAGTTTTTTTTAAACAATCATATTATTTTAATCGTAACATAAATGCAGCCAATGAACGACGATAATAATAATGAGTGATACTCTCACCAATAGGTACTTCTAAATCGACCAATAATCCGCCATTTTCTTTTGAAAGTTTCCGTTCCACTACGACTACTGAGATTTAAATCTAAATGAAGTAATTGTACGCAGTATGTATGCTACTGAGCATAGGTAAGTTGATTACACAAATTGTATGATTGTGGACCATCTATTTACACGGGGTTTTTGATAAGTGAAAATGCAAGCGCAGTGATCTTGTAAGAACGTCTTGGTTTTCTAAATGTAAGTATTTTGTCGTTTATATAAATATATATTATACTTGTGAGTTTTAAACGCGAACGTGTTTTATCCGATTTTAGTAGCGTAGACACATTTTACTCTATGTATAAACTAAGTATGTGTGTAAACTATAAAGAAAGATATGTCTGTAATGTATCAATCAGGTGTAGGTATGTATTATGTATGTATGTATTGTAGGTATACAAACTAATTATTTATATACAACCTATCAAGAGATTGGTTTGTGCTACTGTCATAACATAATGTATTAGAAATAGTAGATACAGTCGATACTTTGCTGAAATCCATTACTTTGATAGATTTTTTATGTTTTTGTGTGGGTTTTTTTTCTACAAATAGGTTGTATGTGTGTGAATCTGTGGAAGGGCAAGCGGTGCACGCTGACTACGTTTTGTGGAATTTTATCAGAGAAAGTTTTGCGTGGAATTGTTAGTAGGTAAATGTTTTCATCAATACTTTGCAATATATTACAGAAGATTTCAGAACCAAACAAACAAAAGACCCACCGACAAATCTAATAATCGAGCAACATTTTTTTCATGCAGAAATACTTCAGATACAAACAAAAATGTCCCTGTAATATTAATTAATATAAGCCCAAACCTCTTTTCATGTCACCACTAAGTAATATTTATGAAATACTTTATGCTGAAATTTTTTAGTTCATATTTTGCGGAGTCACGCCAGGAATAAACTATGTTGGGCACGCAAATGAGGAAAGTGGAATGTTTTATTACATTTTGTTATCAAAAGATTATTTATTTTATTTGGAACACGAAGATACAGTGTGTATTTTTCTATAATAACTGTATAGTATTCCAAATAAACACAAAATAGAAGTTGACCAAAAACGACTGATTTTACTGACATTGAAATTTTAGAATCATGCAGAATTAGGTGTGTTCATATCAAAATTTTGAAAATTTGTATAAAATATTCAATATTCATAACAACAAGAGAGTTTAAAATTAATTGTTGAATACAAATATAACTAAGTGTTTAGATTCCAGTTGCGTTCGTATCTACAAATATTTTTATCTTATTTACAAAATATCAGACATTTCAGTATTTACCTCTTTACAAAGATACATTGTAAATTCAGTAGCATGTATTGAGTGTTCACTCAGTCAGTAGTTTGTGCAAAGTGCTGTGAAAAGACATTTTGACATTTTGTGCTATCGGTGGGAAACTGACTTAAAGGAGAAACGGAGGCGAACCCAGTTTTACAGAATCTACAAAACCTACGTCAAATTTAAAATTCATTTACATATAGTTTCTATAATATCATAAGAATATTGTATTTGCTTATCATACAAAACAAAACATGCTGTAAAATAGAAATTAGATAGTACAGACAAAACAAACTTATTTATGTCCTTGAATGCTTAGGTTTTCTGTGATTTTATCGAAAAAATGGGGTCTTGCTTCTAAATATTAATCAGAGAATCTATTCAAAAACCGAATAGATACGTAAGTTACATAAGTTATATAATTGACGGTAGATATGCAAAATTCAAATTACTTGTAAAGACAAATGTCACCTCAGTCTGCCTGTGACCATGGAAGCTGAAAAGCCTCCGAAACGTCAGGTTATAAAAAAAAAAAAAATATACGCGATCAATCCGGTTAAACCAGTGTTTTATTATGAGTTCTCGCGAAAATAACCTTAGAATATACTACCGAATAGTCTTATACCGAACCTTTTGTAAGTCCTCAGTTTATTCAGCCTTCGCCTACCCTCGTTTATAAGATGGCGTAAATTGTGCTTTTAAATGAAATAAAGGGGCAGATTTCAAACTAATTACCGAAGTAACAAATGACTTTTGTTTCAAAATATAATGAATCTTATTAAAATAACTGTAGATAGACAAAATTGTTTATAAAATTTAACTGACAAATAAAACTTTTTGACTCTAGATTAAACTTTTGTTATGCTTCTGTGCTATTTTTAGTTTAAACTAAAGCAGTTCTTATCGTATTTTAGCGTACTTTTTGTTAATGAAATCTAATTAGGCCAATAAACATGACGTAGATATCAATTTCTAAAAACTTCAAGTTAATATAACGTACTACAATCTATACTTCGTTTTGGGTACATTAAAGGTCGCTATTTGATAGTTATATTGGAAACAATGTACAAACAAAACAAAATTATTTAGTCATGTACTTACTTGAATGCTTAGGTTTTCTGTGATTTTATCGAAAAAATAAGGTCTTGCTTCGAAATATTAATCAGAGAATCAAAATTGTATAGGTAAATAAAATATAATAACACAGGAAAAGTGCAAGTGACATATTGACGGATGTCATTATAAGATGACATCTTTGGGAATACCCACTGAGGCGCCCGTGCATACAATTTGGTTCACTTCTGGATACCCTGATCAAAAAGTAGTGAAGCCACTTGTAAAGGTAAGTCGCATTGTGTTATTATTTGACAATCGATCAAATACGTATAACTTGCGTACTTTTATAATGGGATTGAGAGTGACGTTATCACTCATGCTGTGCTGCTCAGTTTGAATCCGATCTGCTGTGCGATTACGTTAAAACCACCCATCCTATAATTGACTTTTCACGATTTGACGATTTGGAAGCCATTTCAATGGCATTTAAAGCCCCTACATTCATCATCATCATCAGCCAATATTAGTCCACTGCTGGATATAGGCCTCCCCTAAAGAGCCGCCATAGCGCCCTGTCTTCAGCTTGCCGCATCCAGCATCTGCCAGCAGTCTTTCGCAAATCGTCATCCCACCTGGTTGCAGGGCGTCCTACACTACGCTTAAGTACGGCTAGGTTTACGTTAGGGCTGGTCCACCAGTTTCAAGTCGCTCAGCGGGCTATGGAGAGAGCTATGCTCAGGGTTTCTCTGAAGGATAGAATTCCCCACATTCGTTTGGACCTAAATCAGGGGTCGGTTTTACGACTTTGATATACCCTGATTAGGGCTTATGTAAGTCTACTGGTAGTCAAAAAACCGAGTCCCGATCAGGCTCTAAACGAGCGAATGAGTCCGAGCCCTGATCAGGCTCCAAACGATTGTAGGAGTTAATCGCCTTTGCCATACAATGACAAATAACGAAGACCATTCAATGGGCTTTCAAATGTCAATATAGAATGGTTTTGCGCAATTCCACGGCTGAGCGGGACAAAAAATATCTGAAAAATGACGAAATACATACTATACGAAGTAGTACCCGGCATGCAATTAAAACGAAGCTGATACTAACGTCTGGCATTTTAACTCATTTTGTGTTTGAATAAATTTATTGATAATATTTTTCAGTTTACTTTAGATTTTACGAGAGAATGTATGACGTCTTTTTAACGTCATGAAAAACTTTCATTTTATCTCAAAATCTACTATTTATTCTTTGAACAGGTAATAAAACTGTTAAGCCTCCAAAGTCTTGGGTCTATCGATAACATTTTATATAAATATTTTTAGTTGACTCTAGATTTTTACGTGAGTACTTCTATTTTAATGATGACGTCTTTGCTCTCGGAGTTTACTTTACAAAAGGCTCATTTCACACCGGAACGTCAGCGGCCACCAACTTTATTGAAACATGAAGACTTGTGTCGCTTAAAAAGCTTTTTGGAAGCGTATTCATTAGTTTTCTAAGTTTTTACAGTTTTCGAGAGAACTCTTTCGCGCGGTCAACAAAGTTCTAAGCCTATCAAATATCCACTCAAGCTGTGCAATTATGCATAAATCAATCAATCATTCGTAATTATATTTATAATAATTATGTATTATTATAATTACACATGAATGTTTGAATATCGAAATAAATTTCTTCAAATAAATACTTATGATTCAATAATGCGACACCATTCGGGACTCGTCCTTACTCCTTCCTTGCTCAGAGAAACAGAAGATAGGCTTCCCTTGGCATCTAGAGAGGTGGGCAAACTCTTTCTCTGACGGTTTTTTTTAGTTTGATTAATACTTTTCTTTATTACCTATACTATACTACCTATATTATATTTATTTAAATGTTCTGACCTGGTTCGACTATGATTAGGTGGGTGGACCTAATTGCACCTAAATTGAACCTTGCACTTTCGAGAAGCTAGTACCAATCTCCCCTTTAACTTTTATCGAAGAGGTGGACTCTAATATCGCCGATATTGACTTCATGCACATCAGTAAGCTATTTATCTCTATTGGAAAACGCGAGTTCCCAACCTTGACTTCCCATTACCATACAATAATATTTACGACTACCCACGAGTCATTTTAAATTTTAAAACGGATGTAAAATATTTTTATTTATATTGCGGACAACGAGTGCGCCATGGCTGTTTTATAGCCGTTTTATGGCACTGATATTGATCGCGTAAATCATGCGTACTGACAAGCTTTGGGTTTAAAACTAGTGGCTACAACCTCGACAGAATTAACTGTAGGTACCGACAATGTGGATAAATGGTAGAAACACATGAAATTTCCTTTTTTTTCTATAAGCTTTCTTATTTTGGTGTCGACAGATAGAAAGCTGAGTCATTCCTTGAATAATAGTAATGATATATATTTTATAACTTCCTCATCTTTCCTGTTCTGAAATGAAGAGTTTCAATAATTTGATTGTTTTAATCCCTTAATTTTACTCTGTTTTTAAGTGGGTGACAAATGCCAATGACTGGGCAATAAAAAAATTATTAACCACCTCGGGATTATTCTCTATTCATACAATAGCGAAAGAATTTTCAAATTCGGTCCACAAAAACATTAATTCAGCCGAACATTCAACCTCTACCTTTTTCGAAGTTGTTTAAAGGAGCAAATATGTAACTACCCTAAGATTCTGTAATTTATGGTCTAAGAAAAAAAAGATTAAATAGTTCTTATGAAGGAAGTGTTAAAAAGAACTCAGACACTGACTGACATATGTCAAAACTTGTTAAACGTTTTAAACATTGACAAACCCCCCTTTATTATCATTAAGAAAGTTCCAAAGTCTAATAAAGTCTCCAAGTTGATATGACTGTATTAACTTGGAGAGAAATTAATCTTTGACAGCGGTATAATAAAGCTATCTGCGAATGGAAATATTTAGGTATACTTAAATAGTAATCATGAATAGTTTTGATTGCTGTTTTTAAGGATTTAACGACTATCTGCGTATGATGTTGCCCATACTGCTCATTAAACATTTCGCACTGTTAGACATTTAGCTACTTAGACCTTCTGATCATGAGGGGATATAAACGTACTACCAATATTAGTATTCGAATAGTATTCATCTAGGTCCCTGGTTTTTTTTCATAATACTCACCTTGAAAAGTAAGCAAATCGCATTTTGCATATTTTTACGTCGAAAATGACTTGTTTTTGTCCTATTTGTATTGTATGAGAAACAACAATATCTTACGTTTTGTTTGATAAGGAACATAGCTTATATTGTATAGTTACAGAATAACAACACAATGTGGAAAATACATAAAGCTTTCAGTAATCATTTTTGTCCTTTTGGAGTCGAGACTGGGAGAGCCCGGAGAGCCTCGGTACCCCACGGACTTAGGTCCGTGGGGTACCGAGGCTCTCCGGGGTCTCTGGTTTCAAAAAATTATCTGAGCGTCTGGTCAAAGCGACGACGCGTGACCCGAGAGCTGGTGAGTATCTGGCGCAGCGCATCAGCATTGCCATATAAGCGCGGCAATACAGTTAGCGTCCGGGGCACACTTCCGACTGGTATTGATATGGATCAGTTGAGCTACCTGTAGATTGTTTGCAATAGTCTGCAATTAGCTCAATTGTTTCAATTGTAAATACTAGTATTAATTTAATCTATTATTTGATTGTAATTTTCTTTGTTAATAAAGTTTTTCAGTCATCATTTTTGGTATTACGGAACATAATAATATTACGAATTGAACTTGCGAGCAGCTGTCGCCGAATCCTTAACGTCAAATATTATAATTGAAGTCAAGAAAGTGTTGGGTTTCGATCATTCAATAGGATTTTCTGTAGTATCTATAGAGGAAATCAATTACATCTCCCATCTCAGTACTAAAGAAAAGGTTTCTATTCTAAGAAATTCTTCTTTTATAAGGACCTTTTTAATATTATAAAGGACATGGGCTGACACATGGCAAGAAATATGTAGAGCCTGAGCCCTTCACAGTGTAACAAATAATGTAGCATATGGGATATTTTTCTGTCATGCGGATTTCCGCCCACGTGCCACGTGCAATCCAAGCGAGCTCATTTACCAGGTACTCGTAGCGCTTTTCACCCATCATATTCTACTACAGATACTACTACTGCTTATTACAACTAGTACAGAACTACAGCACAGAACTACTGGGACAACATTTGTCGCAGTAGTTCTGTGCATCAAAAAAATATTACAATTGCAAAAATGTTAGACAATTGAAATTCAGCAAATGTCGTCAAAATGACAGAGAACGTTAATACTACAGACTTATTACAAAATACGAAAATCTGTGTACATAATGGGTTCCGGGGTATACAACCGATTACCTGAAAAATAAGAGATGCTTCTTCCTCCAACATATTCAAGCACCGACTTATACATGGCTACTGGGGAAGGTGTTCTACAGCTTCTGAGTTGCTAGAGTTACCTGAGCAATGCAATAGCAATGCAAAGCTGAATGTACCTATACGAATCACATATAAGTCGGTCAATAATAATAAGCGAAATGATTTCGAATAATCATAATTTAATTAAAACTAAGATAATAAATAATAAAATATAGTAAATCTCACTAATATTATAAACGTGAAAGTGGTAGATGGATGGATGGATGTTTGTTCCTTTATCACGCCAGAACGGCAAAACGGATCTGGATGAAATTTGGCACAGAGATAGATTATAGTCTGGAATAGGACATAGGCTACTTTTTATCCCGAAATTCCTACGGGAACGGGAACTACGCGGGTGAAACCGCGAGGCGCTGCTAGTAATATATATACTTGAACGATGATGATAATCAAGAAATGTAATACATAGGTGTGATATGTGAATATGATAGTTCTATTTGTCTTGTAAATGTAATGTATTATTTACCAATAAAATTTTGTATCTTCTGCGGGTCTGTTCCGCTTGCATGCCACCCGAAACCTATAATTTCATAGAGGTTTCTCCTATAACGCATGATAAACGCACGCGGAACGCGGATTGGCTGCCAAAAGTTATAGGTTTTGGGGGGCCCCACGCGCTTCGCAAATCAGCATGACAGGAAAAGAGTCCTAACCCCGGATCAACATCATCATATCAAATGAAATAAGTTCTCAAAAATTTTCGCTTTCGGTGGCGGTACTTTAACGCATACTAATCTGTCTTCCCATTTTTTGGGAATTTATTTCATTTCTTAGAGATACCCAAAGTGCAGGTAAGGATTATAACAAAAAACCTTATCATCATATCAGCCCATACATGTCCGCTGGACATAAACTCCCTCGTACGACGTCACAATTAACGGTCCTGAGACGCCTCCGCCCATCAACTCCCTGCGACCGCTACAATATCGTCGGTCCAACGACTGGGAGGTCTTCCCACACTCCATTTCGCGTTGCATCGCGGTCGCCACTTGAGAACCTTTACTCCCTAACGGTTGTCAGTTCTGCGAGCTATTATACCTTTGGCATACACATCGCCACTCCTATACCTTCTACCCTTTCTGAACCTTGTCAGCTAAAACCTTAAACAATATTGCCGCAGGTGTTGCCCATAATGTTTATATGAAGCGTGTACTGCGTGTAAACCCAGACTTCATTATTATCGGAGTCCCTGGGTGGGCGACTGGTTTAATGCACCTCGCACCGACATTATCTTAATTGACGAACGGGAGACGAACTGCGTACTTAGTTGACAGATGAGATGTAGGTACCTACGGGTATCTATGTACAGTCAGCTACGAAAATATTGTAAATCTCATCGCGCTGGATTGTAGAATCACCCTGAGTACCAAACATATACATGTACATATCTTCAGCAAAGAGGGATTTTCAAAGCGACCTTTAAAAAATAAAGTGGTTGCCATAGACTAAGATAGATGGCGCTGTATGAAACTCAAGTCTCTCACTCAAGAATCTTAGCAGAAAATAATTTCGTTGTTTATTTTATGACACTTGACTTTGACACTGACACAAGCATTCAAAGCTTTTTTTTATAATAATTTTAACGTAACTTTAATCGCATGTGACCTTTTTTGGATCAGGTTTGAATGAAAAGCTTATTAATTCATTGAATTTCCTGGGATACTATGAAGTTTGAACTAGTAGTATTTTGGATGTTAATTGTAGTTACACCATTTTTTTTATTCTTATGGCAGTCAACAAAAGTAGTACAATTTTTGTTACTCACATATATATACAACACTAGCAGCGCCTTGCGGTTTCACCCGCGTAGTTCCCGTTCCCGTGGGAATTCCGGAATAAAAAGTAGCCTATGTTCTATTCCAGACTATAATCTATCTCTGTGCCAAATTTCATCCAGATTCGTTCAGCCGTTCTGGCGTGATAAAGGAACAAACATCCATCCATCTATCCATCCATCTAAACTTTCACGTTTATAATATTAGTGAGATAATTTCGAACGAAATCTGAACATGATTAACTTTATTATCAGTTGACCGTTTTTGAGAACGGTTTACGGTTAAATTTCATTGAATTTTCTGGCTATATATAATAGTTTGTCCCTAGCAGCCTTATTTTTGGACATACATTTCTGTCACACGAAATTTTTTTATGCTAAAGGCAGTAACTCTATTTTGCAGTCCACGTTTCTTGAAATATTGCAGTTACAACATAATTTCGAACTGAATCTGAAAAATTGACGGCTATAATGTGTAGCGCAACTGTTTTTTTTTATATAGCTTAAGCTTTTTTTCAATACTAGCATTTATTTTTAATGCTTTTGTTTGCGATATTTTAGACGAGAATTATAAATTAAAAAAATTGGGAGATGATACATATTTTCGCAGCTGACTCTACCTGCATCCAGTTCACTGCTTTATTTACTTAAGTAATGGTTTGTCTCTCTCATCAAACGTTCCTTATTGTAACCTGAACGAAATTATTATTCATTTATTTAGCAGACAACCGAGGTTGACGACCTCTGTGGCGCAAAGGGCGAAATTCCGCCTACGACCTCCTGCAACGCAGGGCTTAATTCCCGCCTCGGGACAAATGTTACCTACATCTTTAGAATCGCATGAAACTGTGCCGAAATATTGGAAAACTCAAAAATTTAATCATGGTAAATATCCCGTTTTATATGATTGTTATGTTAATAACCATGATAGTTTCAAAGGTTTTATTACATTTTTAGATTTGTTCTGGGTGTTTTCTAAAGACATAAAAAAACTCTACCGTTGGTATTGTAATAAGCTGAACAGTTATCTCTCGATACTTAGCTGTGCAGCACAGAGCTTTTGTTATGGGTAGGTACTATACATACCTACCCAAGACACGCCTGTGTAGCTTTGGAGCTAGAAATACACCCAGGTGATTTACTCCAGGTGAATTAAGTCTACCCGGTGCATCAAATCTACCGTGCGTAGCACTTAATGCACCCAGGTGATTTACTCTAGGTGAATTAAGTCTACAAAGTCGATTATGCTGAGTGTCCAGCATTTTTTTTTATCAGATCATCATCATCATCAGCCTGTGTTAGTCCACAGCTGGACCTAGTCCTCCCCTAATGAGCACCATAGCGCCCTGTCTTCAGCTTGCCGCACCCAGCATCTGCCTGTAGTCTTTCGCAGATCGTCATCCCACCTGGTCGGAGGGCGTCCTACACTACATTTACCGAGTCTTGATCTCCACTCAAGAACACGTTTACCCTAACGGTTGCCGGTTCTTCGCGAGATGTGGCCGGCTCACTGACACTTCAGCTTGCTATTTAGACAACATTTCAATCAACATTTTTAGTGCTGTCAAATTATTATAGTTTTTGCAACTACCGAACAGACACTAATATTGTTATGAGTTAAAACCTTATTAATCCTTTGCAATGCACCTATTCTACTCTGCGAATCTCAAGCGTCTATTGTTTGGACGTTAGATCAATTCTACAGGATGACGGAAACGAAATGGAAAAGATTCAGATAAGTGCCTAGTAGAGTTTGAGTAGCAGATTGGTACAAGAAGGTCATAGAATCCATGTAAAAGCGGTCTCGCGATTCGTGTAGATAGAAGCCCTAGGCTTGGGTCTGTGTTTTAGAGCTGTATTGCCATCTGGCATTACCTAGATACGCCCCGCAGTTAACAAATAATGAACCTACTCCGTTATACTTAACAATGTATGCCAAATCACTTCTGCACTTGTTCCGAGAAACAAAAATAAAACAGTTAAAATAATGTACAGCCAAGGTTAGTGTAAACAGTAAATTTCATACGTTATCATACGTATCGTTTTTATGTATTTTTTATACCTGTGAATGCCGTTTTGAAATATAGAGTAAGGGCAAGATTTTATGATGGTTTTCACTCCAATATTCTAGTGCCCATATCTATAATTATAAATGAGAAAACGGGGTTTCTTACTTCAGTTTCGTATCTGTTGTAGTTCCAGAGATCTCATGATGAGTCACCCAGTTTTCTCTAATATACACAGGTTTCGTGTAGCCCGCACGCGGGCTGAAATCCACATGACAGGAAAAGGGCCCTTAGAATATGAATTCAAAAAATTTGGTCTCATGGTGTTGGACATTTTCATTTTGAATTTTGTTTGAGACCAAATTTTTTGAATTCATATTCTAAGGGCCTTTTTCTGTCATGTGGTTTTCAGCCCGCGTGCGGGCCACACGAAACCTGTGTATATTAGAGAAAACTGGGTGATTCATCATGAGATCTCTGGAATTACAACAGATACGAAACTGAAGTTTTGCATGGAGTTTCCTTTTAGGATGTAATCACTCGCTAAAAACGGATTTATGGAAATTCGTATTTTAAGGTAGTCAATATGGGGTCAAAGGTTATTTTGATAATTACTTCAGAACCGAAACTATTATCCCGTCAAAATTTTAAGCGCTTTTATTCTCCATCCAATGCCATGCTCCAGCCAATCCACGTGTCGTCATGTGGCCCTTGTGATGAGAAAAAAATATATGAAATTATAGGTTTCGGGTGGCCCACATGCGGAGCAGATCCGCATGCGGGCGGAATTCCGTATGACGGGAAAAGAGATCTACTATTGACGATGAATTCATAATACCACAACCTCCCTCAACCTTAACAGCCTATAATGGTCCAATGCTGGACGTAAGCCTCCATCTGACAAATTCATATTGCGTCTAAAAAAGGGTACCTAATAAAAATATTTGAAAATAAATTAAAACAATTATATATAACTAGCAGCGCCTCGCGGTTTCACCCGTGTAGTTCCCGTTCCCGTAGGAATTCCGTGATAAAAAGTAGCCTATGTTCTATTCCAGACTATAATCTATCGCTGTGCCAAATTTCATCCAGATCCGTTCAGCCGTTCTGGCGTGATTGAGTAACAAACATCCATCCATCTATCTATCCATCCATCCATCCAAACTTTGACATTTATAATATTGGTGGGATTGAAACAGTTGAGCTACATGTATACTATTAACAACAGTCTGCAGTTAGCTCAAATGTTTCCACTGTCTAAAATGCTGGATGCTGTTTGTTTTGTATAAACAGTTTGTTGTTAGAATTCCTGAAACGCATTGTACGTACTTCATACAAGATTCCATACACATACCTTCTTTCATTCTTCGTCATCATCATCATCAGCATATATTAGTCCACTGCTGGACATATGCCTCCCTAATGAGCGCCCAAGCGTCTTCAACTTTCACTATTAGCTACTTACCTTGTTTTATTAATTGGAAACGTTTAACTCACTTTAAAAATAAAACTTTTTAAATTTTATAAACCATTTATGTTTGCTCGCATGTTGAATTTAACAGACTGCTTGCTTACGGAGCAAAAATGCAGAAACAGTTCTGTCTTGTTAACAACTAGGGTAGGTACAATGAAATAAACTAAGACCCTTATTAAGAAAGCTTACTCAGTCATCGATCTACGCTCGAGTAATAACTTTCTATGGCATGGACGTTACTCAAGCATAGTTCTATCACTAAGCAAGCTTAAACGGGCCTTAGAGTAACTAACAATTAACAAAAATATACAAGACAGGAACTGATAGATATGGAAAAGAAACATAATACAAATAATCCGGCCACGTGCGAGTCGTACTAGCGCACGAAGGGTTCCGTTCCATTATCTATAAAAACGGCAAAAAATCACGATGTTGTATGGGAGCCCCCCTTAAATATTTATTTTATTCTGTTTTTAGTATTTGTTGTTATAGCGGCAACAAAAATATATCGTGTGTGAAAATTTAAACTGTCTTTCTATCACGGTTCATGAGATACAGCCTGGTGACAGACGGACAGACGGACAGCGAAGTCTTAGTAATAGGGTTTCGTTTTACACTTTGAGTATGGAACCCTAAGAAAGAGATACCAATAATATTACCTGATAACAATAGTATTATGTTAATATGCCGTATCAAACCATCGCTTATTATATTTACTATAAAAAAAAACTTTGAATATTAAATATGTGATTCAAAAACATTCGACGAAAGCTTCGATCAAAAATAAGTAGGGGGGCCGGCAAAGCCGGACATTTTTGATCGATGGACGAAAGCCATAATAACTAAATAAAACCGGACGGAAAAGTAATTACTTTATTTTATGAATAAAATAAGATTTATTATGGAATAAAAAATGTTTGTGTTAACTCAAGCACTGGGTTTATTTAGAGGTGAATTATCAGAGTTCTTAAACATTTTTCCTTTTAAAATTTATTAACAAAGACAGGCGCTACAGCTGTTTTGTTTTTATAGAAAATTTTAGTGCAAATTACAAATTTAAATTAATCAATTCAGATTTAACATCCGTGTGAAATTGTCTCACGTTCGCTTTTAACGAGTGAACCAGGTTTTATAGGAAATAATTTGGACATAATTATTTGCTATAAAACCTGGTTCACACTTCCAGTGCATAGAGTGTCGTGTGTCAAGCTCTCACATGTAAATAGACAGCATCTGACAAACGCGTTAATGTCGAGGTAAGAATTTGCCAGTCCATTGCTTACTGGACATACGTAAATGAAAAATAACACAATAAAATAATACGATAGCAATATTTAGTCATTTGCATATGTAACCGTATTTTATTACTGTAATTCGTCATAAAAGCAGTTTTGATTAACTTTATAAAAAAAAATGTACCCTTATATTTTAAATTCTTAACCTCTTAAATATTTATAAAGACGCATGAAGTCTTTATAAATATTTGCGACCTTTTCTCAAATCTCAGTAAGAGAATGCCAAAAGTTGTACAGCCCTGATGCAAAGCAAAGAGATACAAAAGTAAATATTTATTATGCGCGCTTACCTTTTTAGAAATTGTGGTGATGTAGGTACGTCTATTTATGTCTGAGCTATGCTCGGAACGCGACTCTACCTGCCAATTAATTTACTTTTTCCATAATTTCAAAAAAGGTACTAAGTAACTTCATAAAAGGTACAGAGGTCGACCGAAGAAGAGATGGCAAGACCTCTTTATGAAAAGAGCTGGTGCAAACTGGATGACAAAGGCCAGAGACAGACAAACTTGGAAGGAGCTAGGGGAGGCCTACGCCAAAAACGGTGACTACTAACTAACAATCATTCATTCACCTAAATAAAGAAATGTAAATTTGTATATGACTAACACGAGTTTGTTCCACAGTAAATTGTTAAAAGTGAGTAGGAAATAGGCTAATTTTATTTTATTTTACTAAGTAACTTAATGCCTAATAGAAACAAATTAGAACTAGTTTTTACAATTGAAACAATTGAGCTAACTGCAGACTGTTGCAAAAAATCTACAGGTAGCTCAACTGATCCATATCAATAACAGTGGAAAGCGTGCCAGAGACGCTAGCTGCATTGCCCCGCTGTTGGCGCTGATGCGCTGCGCCAGATGCTCACCAGCTCGCGGGTCACGCCTCACTTCGATCAGACGCTCAGATAATTTTTTACTCGAGTTCTTTTTTTTAGACCTTGTTTTTTTCTAGAATGTATTTTTTTTAAATAATCCGGGTTTAAATAGCATGGTTTTAGTGCATACTCGGTGCATTTATTAAAGAAGTCCTACGAAGTCATAGAATCTCTGCCAAATAAGAGCTCTTGTAAGCTAGTTCGCGCTTTCATTTGTTTTGTGTAATAGTTAGTACTCAATCGACAATTGAGTTGATTTGAAACTTAACAGGGGGTTACCCATCGATGGACGTCACTGTACCTATTAACCAACCACATACTTGTTAGTTTGACGTAAAAGCAATCGAATCATGAAAGTAACCATGCATCAGACAGACAGACAAGTTCTTCAGATTCAGCTATTAATACCTCTTACTCCACTCTTACTGAATTTAAAATAGGTTAATACATTATTAACACAGTGTTGGTTTCGTGTACACGTGTGGATTATTCAGACAATGGACTAAAGTTTAAAGTGTTTCGGATTTCTTTATTATTGAGTACAAAGCGATATTAAAACCCGATTTTTAGTGTTTAGCTGAATAGAAATTTCCTTTAGCTCAACATAAAGCGGACCGGACCGTAACTGCATAAACAAAGACATTAAAAAAAATGCTGTCAGTTTACGTGATCTTAGGCTTTTTGCATAAGGTTTTCCATTAAAAATACCTGCGCAATTTATAAAAAAGTAATATAAAATGTCCTTTAAAAAGTAGATAGATAGATAGATAATTCTTTATTGTACCACACAAACACAGAAAACAGTACAGAAATAAAAAGTTACAAGATGAAGTACAAAGGCGGCCTTATCGCTATGAGCGATCTCTTCCAGGCAACCTTGGGATGGACTGTAAAAGACTGACAGACTGTTGAAAAGTATATCTTTTTAAGTCTTTTAGCTCAAAATAAAACGGGCAAGACCGTTGTCTAAAAAAAAACGTTTTTTTTTGTTGTCAGTTTTTTGATTGTATGCTATTTTTGCACAAGGTTTTCCATGAAAAAAATGCGCAATTCATAAAAGAAGCAACATAAAAATGTGATATTTTCAATGTGAAAGTGTATAACTCAGAAGTGTGAAGTGTTGCCAGAACAAAAATGTGAAGCAAACCAAAATGTGAACAAATAAACAGTTAACAAAACTGAAAAAGGTGTTCAGCTTTAAAAATGTTAGAGTTAGTGCTGATGCAACCGGTGGATTTATCCATAGTCAAGGTAAAATGGTGTCAAAACATATAATATACAACAAATATACCTACTTATGTATTTTGTTATTTTTCTTCGACTGTGGAGGTGAACCTTATGTGAAAAAAAGTCAAAATGTATCTAGGTTATCTCTTAAAGTTAGGTCTTATACAGGGTTATTGGTAAAATAGTGAAATACGTGAACTGCAGGTCCTGCCCATCATCACAAACACGTTCGTAAAGGCGCCAAGACTAAATTAAAAAAAAAATATAAGTCACCTCTACTCAATGAAAAAACATCTTTGTCTGGAACCCAACGAGTTACTTAAGACCGATCTTTCACTCTCATATCTTCTGTTAATTCAGGGCAGAGCTGTTTTTAAGTTGAGTTTCAAATAAAACCTCTCTAACGAACGATTATTGAATTGCAGGGTGTACCTACCCATTACCAATACCAAAATAAAAAATTAAGACCTGGCGTCTTCACAAACGTGTTTGTGATGATGGGCTGAACCTGCAGTTCACGTATTGTCACTAATTTACCGATAACCCTGTATAAAAATTATAAAAAAATCGAATCGTTTATTTTTACACAATAGATTATTTTTACCGAATGTAATTGAATCGGTACTGTCCCAAACTGGCTTAACTGCATGAATTGTTAATATTTCTGTCTGTATTATTTTATTTCTGTGTATTATACCGTTTTCTATTTATCTATTTTAAGACACAAGTAATGTCAAATAGGTAAGTATTTTTTTTCTCAAATACTTGCAGGAACTTAATTGATACTTGAAGAAATGAATATCCCGATTACGGCTAAAGTTCAAAAAATTTTCTCAAGAGGGAAAATTTGTTAAATTTTATAGTGGAATAAGTAAAAGCATTGTTGGAATACTGGACCTTTTTTAAATTAAGTTCCAGTTTTCCGCCTTAGGTAAGGGAGATTTATCTAGGGTAAGAACTGAAATAAGCCTTCCGATTATAAATGCTGAAACTGTGCGCCATTGCAAGATAACATTAAATGGCTCGGAAAGTATGAGATTTGAACGCGTTAGGTACTTGTCGGCAGTCTATCTTGAAATATTGCGCCACAGTTCGCATGCAAATATTAACAGTAGGTAAGGTTTTTCTACCTACACCCAGAACTCTATGACCTACTTCAACCATCCTCTCTATTATACTAAAGTCTATGTTCACCAAAAGATAACCGGACAATTAGGCAGCTTCATCGGTTAACTTTGACGTTTTATGTATGAAAATTTGTGTCAAAAACGACAAAACAACTGTTTAAAATTTAACCATCTGTTGGTGAACTCGGGTCTTAAGCCGTTTTCAAGTCACACAATGCTTGTAAACAAGCCACAACACAATTTTTTTTTCACTTTGTTGTTGAGTTTCATAAAAATTGTCCGCAATAAAATAGTCTAGTCTTGATAGTTGGATAGTTAATTTTATTACCTTAGATTATGCAGTTGGTAAATTCGAAGGTTATCCTAAACTTTTTATAGTAGGAAATTTGCGAACTTCATACCTAACGTAATAAACGTAATAAAATCTATCGTCTAACGTAATAAAATGCTAACTTGGCTCTTCTTGTGATCTTAACACTGTTTACGGCAGAAGTATTACGAGACGAGACTTCGTCTGATTTTTACATTCATGTCTTTATTCGGATCATATTTAAAAGAATCATAATATGTAGTTCAAATCACAAAAAGTGCAGCTATTACAACGACTAACATTGCGCGACTAACATTATGCTGAGACAAAGACCTTTTTGTGACTCGAGCAAGTTGTTTATTTTTGTGTCTCTTTTATAAATGATTGTTCCTGCTTGTACGAGTGACAAATAACGTTTTTCTATTCTATTCTATTCTCAAAAAATCAGGTGAAAGTGTTATTAGGCAGGACAATGTTTCCAAATATCTTGAATTTGGCTGGAACATAATTTGGGCGTATTCGAAAATGAAGTACTTGGACAAAACACAAGTTGGTTACCTACTTAGTCTTTAATTTTTCCTACTTAGATGTGCGTAACATTAAAAAAAATCACTTGTCACAAGGAAATTTTATTTGCTATCACATAAGCTTTCTTAATAAAACACTGTTTTAACCGGATTGATCGCGTATATTTGTATTTGGTTTATAACCTGACGTTTCGGAGGCTTTTCAGCTTCCAGTGTTTTATTATGAGTTCTCGCGAAAATAACCTTAGAATATACTATAAGCTTTCTTATTTTTTAATTTTAATTGAAATATTTGCTCACATACTTGAACACGAAGAAATTGAGCGTATCTCAGTATCTACTGAGTTACCATTGGTTGCCATTAGATACGCTCAGTAGATACGTAGACACGCACAGAAATGAAAATCTTTTCTGTGATGCCAGCTAAGTTAGAAAACTTGTACTAATCTTTTGCACCTTGTCTCCCTCCCCCATCATAGTAGCGTGTCCTGGTAGAGCAGGACAGAATATCTAATAACCAGAGATTGTATGCGAAAGGTTTGCCACATTCTTGCACTATCTGCGCACCTTAATCACTATTCAAATGAAAAAATGATTAGTTTTCCCTGTCCATAAACCTATGCAAGATTGCTTATGGTACCTACATTTCCTTTCCTGCTCAAAGTTGCACAGAAGATACCCTCCAAAACAAGGATGGCAAACCATCACATGCTAATAAATATAGGGAAGCTCTTTCTCACCAATGGGACGAGAAAGGATGGATGTAAAATAAAAGTTTAAAAAGAACAATAGACAGCTCGTTTTGTGAGCTATGTAGTTCAAATCAAAATGCTGATAATAACGATATGGACGTTTGTAATCAGGGTTTCAAACTGCTTAGTTCTGAAGTCTCTTACTCACTTCTTTTAGACAGTGCTTCCAACTCACAGAAAATCATTTCTATAAAGAATTTTTCAAACCACATGCTCGACAATGCCGAATTATAGGTCATGTAAACCCTACCGAAAGCAAGACATTAAATCCCTTGGTATTAGCCGGGTTATAATGTTGTACTGAATTTCATTATAACCCGCTGGTTAATAATATGATTTCACTTTTCATAATTCTTATTACTATATGCATAAAGTTTAATTTTGCTAAACACAATTTGTCCTAGGCCATGGCCTACTTGATTTGACAAAATAAATGAAGTTTGCCTCCGTGTGAACCCCAGTCCGGAGGAGCGCGGTGTTCGAAATTCGAATTTCGAATCTAGGACCACGGCTTGTGCTTTCGAATTTGGAACGTCGCGCGCCTTCATTTGTTCACGCGTGACGAACAAATCGAGTTCTTGTAGGTGCCTATAGAAGATTTAATTTCAAAAATAATATTGAAAATGTCGAGTGATGAAAGTGTTTTGACTCCTGAGTTTATCAAATTAGATGCCATAGGCATTGTCAACAATCTGCTGCCAGAGAAGTCAAAGGAAAACATTATTTATCTACTGAGCCTGTTTTTTTGTCTCGCATAAGGTGTGAAAAGTAGAGTATACACCTCGGGGATAAGACTGTTTTAGTCTTGGGCGGTTGAACCCCTCACTGCACTCAGGACTCAGTCTTAATTCCCTCGCTTCGCTCAGGAATTAACTTATAACTCCCTCGCTACGCTCAGGAGTTAAATTATGAGTCCTTCGTTACGTTCGGGATTCAATTCGCTCCCGTGACATAAAACAGTGCTTTATCCCCTTAGTGTATAATCTACTATTCTTATTCTCAGTGGATATTCGTCGTACTACGTCATCGGAGATCTTCAATAGAAAAATAAACCCTTGATTTACATATGATCTGATCTCAAACAAATCCATAATTTAATACCTTTCGTTCCTTCGTCCTTTAATATAAAAGTTCAGTCACGATTCAGCATAAAAAGGGTGTAAACCCGAATAAATCGTTAAATAACTTACCGATGTCTGTAAATCACATTCACATCTGTACAAAGCCAATGTATCAGTCTAGATCTAAATACGGCTGAATGTGTTTGAATTAAGCTTTTGTATCGGATTTGAGAACTTTTGTCGACATAAATAAGAGGTTTTTCTCGACTCTACGTAGAGAAAATCCTATTGATTTTGCCAGCTGTACTTAGAAATGTTTGTCTAGTTGTCAGTTTGTCAAAACCTTTTGTTTTTAGGGTTCCGTACCCAAAGGGTAAAACGGGACCCGATTACTAAGACTCCGCTGTCCGTCTGTCACCAGGCTGTATGTCATGAACCGTGACAGTTAGACAGTTAAATTTTTCACAGATGATGTATTTCTGTTGCCGCTATAACAACAAATACAAACAAATACAAAATACAAATTGTATTTTTGTATTTGTATTTGAAATACAAACAACAGAATAAAATAAATATTTAAGGGGGCTCCCATGCAATAAACGCGATTTTTTTGCTGTTTTTATGGATAATGGTACGGAACCCTTCGTGCGCGAGTCCGACTCGCACTTGGCAGGTTTTATTCTGTTTAGGGGAGGCATGGTTAGCCGTTTTTTATATACAAATATCCGGCATGTTAATTTCAAAAATTACAAGGTAGTTAGGATAAAGTTAAATTCTATCTAACCACTTGAACGTCCGGGCGACGAGAGCAGCCTAAAAAAATGTTGCGTTGAACGTTAGGGCGACTAGAGCGCGCTTAGTCACCTCTTGTAACAATTTAAATATACCTTAAAATAGCCATTACCTGGTATTTTTACGACCCTCCTGCAAAACCACATCACTCCCCGTTATATACAAATAAACCGAGAGCGAATGTAAATTTAGTTAAGAATATCCCACTTCTGAGAACACGATCAAATGCGGGTGCCAATGCAAATAGACGGGATTCGAACCCGCTACTTATCCTGAGTTATGGTAATCAGCAGTTTATGAGCCGGCATAATTTCGTGATTTGAATACGTATTGTCTGATTTTCGGTTATGGAACGGCTTTCATGTTTAGATTTGTTGGTAACTCTACAACTATGTTTAAATAAACTACTAGTTTGGCATATAAACGCATAAAATTTAATAATTTTGTAGTCTAGGTGTAATTAAGCCAAAATCAAGTACGACACTACGCTTATGGGTTCATCATCATCAACCGATTTAGTCCACTGCTGGACATAGGCCTCCCCTAATATAATAAATTAATATTATTAAACTGTTTGGATCAGTTAATGATTCATCATTTAGAGAGGAGTTTATAGTTAAAATTTATGTAATTTTTTTATGAAAAATGTCGAACCATATAAGAGAAGTTAATTTCTACTTGGATCAAACATTTTTATATTTACTTCTTAAAATCACACTAATGTTATAAATTATAAATGCATAAGTTTGGATGTTTGTTACCTCTTCACGCCAAAACTACTGAACGGTCCGGGCTGAAATTTTCCATGCAGGTAGTTCTAGACGGGGAATAAAACATAGGGTACTTTTTATCTCATAAATCAGTTCCCATGGGATAGAAATAGCCTTAAACAACGCGTGCGGAGCCGCGATCAGAAGATCGCGGCTCCGCACGCGTGCTTCATGTTGTTATTATTAGTTATTATAAAGTTATCTGTTAAATATATTTATTAGTTTCTACTAATAATAAATATATTTAACAGATAACTTTACTAATAATAACACTAAGTAAGTAAACCGGTGGTTTACTTACTGGTTTACTACAATTCGTCTTTCTAAATATCTAAGATAAACAATTTTTATGTGTTTACAAATCGCGAGAGTTTTAAAATGTGAATAAATTTTCAAGAACCAGGAAATATTTACAGTAACACCAATAAAAACCACAATATCCTCAAAGTCAAATCTTATCACGTCTGCTGCTGAAGTGCAAGCCAAGCCACACGCTGCCGTTGTCAATCCATCCTCAATCCATCACTCCATCACATAATGTTCGTCCGTCAATTTGTCATCGTTGCCGCGAGGTCGGAGGCGCATCAATCAAACGTAGATTGGTAGAACACGTCCGTTTTTCACTGACTACCGTACAGATAGGGTTAAGGTCTTTATGGAAACAAGGAGACACACCCTCTTACTTTGTTAATATCTCTCAACTTATTGTTTACTAGCTCTGGCCGGGGCTTTGCCCGCGCTTTTCAAGTATCTATGTCCGACCGTCCGTCCTCGGGATACTATTTACCTTCCTGCCTTTTATTGAGAACCGTTCAGCCGTTGCGAGCAAACGTAATAGACAGAAAGACAGACAGAGTTACTTTCAAATTTATAATATAATTAGTGGCCCGCCCCGGTTTCGTACGGGTAGATAGAGGTATTTAACAAAAAAAATAAACATTATAAATTTTAACACATTATTGACAGACTTTCCACGCTTAGAACACTTGATCAAGTCTTCTTTTGACAAAATAAACAGTCAAAATTATCCTTTTGGGAGCTATGATGTAGCAACAACCCACAGATAATACACACACAGACACCTAGATCAATATAGCTGTCAAACTTATAACATTTTATATATATATAACTATATATCTATATAACGTTTTTTGCGTTTAGGTTGCTGTTGCGACTACCGCGGTTCTGTAGTGCCTAAGCCATGTTCGCACAGGCACACACCGACACCTTCAATGCTATCTGGCGAAAGAAGTCAGCCTCCTTACTCAGTAGAACCCGTGGGAGTGGCAACCGCATCCTAATCGCGATTGCTGAAAAATTTGATTGTCCAGTTATCTACAAACTGGTCCAAAGGACTAAATCAATAATTAATTTTAAGTACTAACCCCTAGTTATAAGCCAACTAACACAATGGATTGTAATTATCTAAATAAATAAATTATATTATTATAATGCAAAAAAAAAAAATTACAACCCTTGATGTGTCGGGGCCGAATAAAAAAAATATATTATAAAAGTATGCATACCTTAGCGCTGGCCATATCTCGAGAAGAACCGACAACCGCTGGAGTAAACATGTTCTTGAGTTCTCAACTTCTATTGATTCCTTTGGTATAACTAAACAATTAATTTTCAAAACAAGCTTTTCTTTAATTATGAATGTCACTGACGGGGGTCATCAATCGATGGCTAAAGCTGGAAACACACTATTGACACGTCACGTGACCCGACGAAACGCTAAAATTTTATAGACCTCTATTGATTCCTTTGGTATAACTAATCAATTGATTTTAAAAACAAGTTTTTCTTTAATCATGAATGTCACTGACGGGGGTCATCAATCGATGGCTAAAGCTGGAAACAAACTATTGACACGCGACCCGACGAAACGCGATTCGTGTTGTGGTGAGCTTAATCAAATCGTAATATAATTTCTATGACCAGAATCACAATATTAACACCCGACGCGCGACGCGTGGCGTTTTAATAGTGTGGGCAACCGTAGGAACAATGTGGTACTAACTACCTGGGCCTCGGGAAGCCCAGCAGTAGGTTAAATGAGTGCAAATGTCAATGCTTCTTCCACAAGTGGACAAAAAATTGAAGCGAACAAAATCAATAACATTTTGTTTCTTGTTTGATAATTACTATTCATAAACACACGTCATTCTCTCTCAAACATATTTTTGCATGCCGATTGACGGTCAAGCATATTGATCCATAAAATGTATTTACTTATTACCTTACATAACACATGTTTTGGCAAATAAAACTAACCACCAACAGACACACTTCCTGTTCGAATTAATACAGCTCCTACAACAGTTCACAGCTTTTCATTTCTACACATATCGAAGATTACACAAATACATCTCATCATATCTTTATCTTTAAAGCTGTGTATGTATAAAATTTGACTTGTAAGCCTAAAGAAATAAAGTTATTGACTTTTGACTTTTGAATGAAGACCAAGCGGTTAGGTTTCTTCCTACGCGCTACGCTTAGCACGAGTTCGACTAGTGGGACGAGGCTGGGGGGACGAACGGGACATCACGAATAAACTTGAAGTGGACAAGTTAGGAAATGACGAGTTTGGGAATGGACTGTTTAGGAAGTAGACAAAAGTTGGATTTGAGGAGTGAAAATGCAGTAAAACAACAAGACGATTTAGGAAGTAGTCAACTTTGGAAGTGGTCAAGTTAGGAAGTGGACAAAGTCGTCCTGAGGGGCTTATAAGTCTGCTGAACTCTCTGCAGATAAAATCCCTGCTCTAAACCTGTCTACGATCAAAAATTATGACGGTCCTTCTATAAGCTTGTCCTTTTATCATTTCTATAGAGGCTTCCACCCTGTTGTTCAGTAATTCAATAAGGGTTCGGAATAAGCCCGTAGTTTGCGGGATTCCCGGATTTTCTGCACCCCGATTCCGGGGCATTTATCTGAAATAATACGACATTCGAAGCTCATTCTGTCGGTAAAGAACCGTGGTATATTGTTTATGGTATGCTAGAGTCAGGGCATTAAAAACATAAACAACGAGAATTATGGTAGGGATGGGGGACTAACCCATAACGCCACGATGTACAGTATCTCACTAATCTCACTAATATTATAAACGTGAAAGTTTAGATGGATGGATGGATGGATGTTTGTTCCTTTATCACGCCAGAACGGCAAAACGGATCTGGATGAAATTTGGCACAGAGATAGATTATAGTCTGGAATAGGACATAGGCTACTTTGTATCCCGAATTTCCTACGGGAACGGGAACTACGCGGGTGAAACCGCGAGGCGCTGCTAGTATTTTATAACATTACTTTCAACGCGCTTAATAATTGAATTTTTCGATTGACTATAAAAAAAGATAAGAAAAATAACTTTTATCGGCTGCGGTAACTTTTTTTTACCAAACTTTATCGCTTATTCCCAGTGGTTCTGTCTCACAGAACTACTGGGACAGAACTACAGAATTCTGTCCCAGTAGTTCTGTGCACTATAAATATATTAGACTAGCGACCGCCCTGGCTTTGCACGGGTATATTCTATTGCCAATTCACCAATCCTCTCCCAACTCGATGGCGGTAAAAGTTTATAATACTTTACTAGAAAACATTAAATGTATAAAAAAATTACATGTTCGAATCCAAACTAAAAGCAATACTCATAAAAAAATGTTTTTACGAACTTGACGATTTCTTCAATGATAATTTTAGCGACTCGTAATATTTTTAGTACTTAATAATAAATATTGAATGCATTTATGATAAGTAAGTTCATCTTAGTCTTGAGTGGAGACCACGACTCGGCAAATGTAGTGTAGGACGCCCTCCGACCAGGTGGGATGATGATTTGCGAAAGACTTCTGGCAGATGCTGGATGCGTCAAACTGAAGACAGGGCGCTATGGCACTCATTAGGGGAGGCCTATGTCCAACTGTGGACTACTATAGGCTGCTGATGAAGTTCATCTTAAGAAGAAAAGCATGATAGCTGACAAGTCTTCCATTGCAACACCCTCAATGGGTACATACTGAACATTATAAGAACACAAAATAGTCAATAAAAAAATAAATTTAATGCGAATGCGAAAAAAAAACACTAGGTGATTTTTTTAATTTTTTTTTTCTATGACTTGATGGCTGTATGAATTTATGCAATAAATAAAATACTGAATAGCCTATGTTCATCGGGTATAATGTAGGATTCTGATGGTCAAAGAATTTTTCAAATCGGTCCAGTAGATTCGGAGCCTATTCAATTCAAACAAATAAACAAACAAACAAATCTTTCCTCTTTATGATACTATAAGTATAAGTAACTATTTTTAGCAGTAACAAATAAGCAACAAAACTATGATAATTTACTGTAGAAGTTAAACCTCATCATAGCTATCGCAAATGAAATTTTCATGTAGCGTAGAGAATTTAATTTTATAACTTACGTACGGATATTTTCTGTTTTCTACTAGCTAGAAATACTTACCTGCATGCGCAAGATAACATTTGAAAACAAACCTTTATGATAATGCTTATCTCTGATAACAGTGAGAGCGTTAGACATAGATAGATAATAGGGATCTTTTATAAGTAGCACACTATAATTTGATTGGCGTGGAAAATGAATCAAGTTGTTTGTTTTATGTTATAATGTTTTTAAGCTTCCGCACCCAAAGGGTAAAACGGGACCCTATTACCGAGACTCCGCTGTCCGTCCGTCTGTCTGTCTGTCCATCTATCACCAGGTGGTATCAAATGAACCGTGATAATTAGACAGTTGAAATTTTGCCAGATGATGTATTTCTGTTGCCGCTATAACAACAAATACTAAAAACAGAATATATAATTAATTCTGAAAAACATACATTAAAAACGGCGAAAAAACTCTTGTTCTCACTTTTGTTGTATGCAATAAACGTGATTTTTTTGCCGTTTTTATACGGCAAACCATGGTACGGAACCCTTCGTGCGCGACTCCGACTCGCACTTGATTATTTTGTTTATATAATAATTTGTTAAAGTTACGGTTTCAATTAATTATGACCGGACATGACCGGACCAAACTAGGTATATCCTTAAGCAAAATATGTATATCGTCTTTTCAGATTTTTAAATGCTATATTCTATGTCTCAGATGGTTTTAAAAATCACAAAAGCGCGGCCTCTGCTATAATACCTAGCCTTAAATCTATGATTCATTGATTGTATCATCGATGGAAACTTCCCGATCTATATTGTACCAATAGACATAAATGTACCTATGCATGGGTAATTTTATTGCTCTACTATGTTGCTTTGTTGCTCTACTAGCTAATTTAAACGTTACCTACGTTGGAAATACCTCCAGAAATTGTTATTACGAGATAATGCCCGGGATTTCGCATGCGTACTAGATTTTCCAGGTTATTTTGTACATATTTGCCAAGTTCTATTACATTCCATAGTAGTTTCCATATTCAGTACTGCGCTGTTAAACAATAAAACAACTACCTTCTCGTCTTTACTTAACCTCCATATCACAAAAAAATTAACTAAAATATATTTATTACCTGCTATATGCTTTGACCTAGTATGTTTTTTGACTGAGTAATTTTTTAATTTGACCTGTGTGTGTAGTTTATATTAGATAATTTATTTGTGAAAATCAATCTGTGATGTGAATAAAATATAATAGGTATTTATATTATATAGTTTACATATTATGTATAGGTAGGTAAGCTAATGATTAAAATAATTTATGTGATTTATTTAAATATGTTGTATTTTAGCCTTATAATAATTTTGATTTTATTTTTATTTCATATCTAATCTTAAGTGACTACTGTAATTGGTTAGTTTTAATCGTGTTAGTTACTCAATAAATAAATAAATAAATAATCACATCACAGTAAGATTATATATGCGATAGTTTAGATGGATGGATGTTTGTTACTTCTCCACGCCAAAACTACTGAACGGATCGGGCTGAAATGTAATTAATGTAGCTTATAAGCCTGAAATCAAACGTAGGCTACTTTATGTCCAATTCAACAGTTCCCATCGGATGAAAATAATTTTTAAACGTGTTCATAGAAACAACGCGTGAGAAGCCGCGAGCAGAAAATAGTCCTGTGTAATATAGTCTATATCGCGAGAAGAACCGACAACCGCTGGGGTAAACGTGTTCTTAAGTGGAGACCGCGACTCGGCAAACATAGTGTAGGACGCCGTCCGACCAGGTGGGATGACGATGGGGAGACTGATATAGGCTGATGATGATGATTTTATGGTAGAGATCTTTACGTTAAATGGGAGAAATCTGTCGGGGTCTGGGAAAATATACCACACATTCGTTTGGGTTCATACTTTAGGTAACAGCCAGACAGACAGGGCTGCTTTCAAATCTCACTAATATTATAAACGTGAAAGTTTAGATGGATGGATGGATGGATGGATGGATAGATAGATGGATGGATGTTTGTTCCTTTATCACGCCAGAACAGCAAAACGGATCTGGATGAAATTTGGCACAGAGATAGATTATAGTCTGGAATAGGACATAGGCTACTTTTTATCCCGAAATTCCTACGGGAACGGGAACTACGCGGGTGAAACCGCGAGGCGCTGCTAGTATATAATAATAAGTCTAGATGTATTGATGAAAGAGCCATATTAGTTATGAATAAACTCTACTTTTCTTTACTTCATTTTACATGGTAGCGTCTCCACTCAAGAACACGTTTACCATAATACAACTACTATAAAACTATGCATAGATACTAAATTGTATGGAGCATCAGTTTTATGTTGATCCAGGAATATTGGCTAAGTTTCCAGGCAAACTAATTTAGCCTCCATTGTCTACAAGTCTAGACAATGCTCACGGCTATTACCTTTCAATGAAGACTGCAATTTACTTACACGTGCGTCGTGTAATATCTGTTTTGTATAAACGTAGAACGCACTGCAATAAACTTGTATAAACTGTAAATACAGGTTGCTTCATCCATGCGCGACCACTCGAAGTGTGATTTTGGAGTTACAATAGATAGATAGAAAATTCTTTAATGCACACTCATCAAATGTTTAACATACAAAATTTAAAAAATTAAAATATGTGACAAGAGGTTTTAACGCTCAAAAGCGCTCAAAATTCTACCAGACAACCGTGGATGGATAGGATCGTTGGATTGAGCACGGGGCATTATTATGTAGCTAATACAATTTATTTTTGATTATTTTCAGTTACAATGTTCTTGATGACTACTCTATTGTATTAAGTCTAACCTGTAATGTTAGACGTAATGTTTAAAAATATATAACAAAAAAATACAAAATTCACATCGTGTATCAACTGTACATATTACATACACTGAATAATAAGAGATAAACGTACTTAAACAAATACAAACATACATACATATCTACATTTATAAAAGCAAACAAAGGTGTGGTCAGTGACAACAGGACAGATAGGGCTCCTTTACCATACTCTTGAATATTGGTAGTGATTTTGCACGCCTTACTGTGACTGGTAATGTGTTCTTAAGCTGTACAGCACGAACAGTAAATGAGTTGTCGTCGAAGGAAGTAGAGTTAACAGGGACTTGAAGCATAATAGTTACAATTTGCATTGAATGGACCTGTGCACGTTATTCAGTTTTTTTTGTTTAGAAGTTAGAGCTGATGAAAAAAAAATCAGAAAATTCATGTTCGTAAAATCGATGCAGGTTGATGATACCCCCCAGGACCCCATTTCGTTTTATCGCGTAAGACTGACTATGAATGGAACACCCTGTATCTTTCAATAATCTTTTATGCCAAGTGTTGAGACGTCTCGGGTTTAGTTCGGTATTTATGTTATCTGGCTGATATTTGTTCTCTAAGTTCTTGTTTAATTTTGTTAAGCGTTAGAGCTAAAGCTTAATTTGATTCGAAAAGCAATCTTATAATTTATGTTATTTATTATTTTCATTGTAGATTTTTTGTTCTACAATGAAAATATTTTTAACTAGCAGCGCCTCGCGGTTTCACCCGCGTAGTTCCCGTTCCCGTGGGAATTCCGGGATAAAAAGTAGCCTATGTCCTATTCCAGACTATAATCTATCTCTGTGCCAAATTTCATTCAGATCCGTTCAGCCGTTCTGGCGCATAAGGGAACAAACATCCATCCATCTATCTATCCATCCATCCATCTAAACTTTCACGTTTATAATATTAGTGAGATTGCGGTCTATGTAAGCTACGATATAGAGAACTTGAACTTGGAAATACCTACAGAAATTGTATTTTTTAATCATTAGCAGTTTTTCCGAAAAAAAATCTAGGACTAATTTTAGTATAATTTTTATACTAAAATAGTTTTTTTTCAGTTTTTTTAATATCACGTATTGGTCATTTCACGTGTTGGTTATTTTGCGATTGGTCATTTTGCGTAGGTATTCATGATGTTTTTTTCATTGGTGTATTGGTCAATGTGCGTCTAAACGGTATATACAACAGCGCGCCCTACTTAAACAACCTCTATGTAAACTAACAATGTCCTATACACCCTTTGTGCCAAAGACTGCTGATTAAGAAACCTTCAAATGGAAATAGCTTGCGGATCCAGCGCGGTAAAATGTGGTTCAAGCTTGGAGCATTTAATTTTAACCTTTGTTAAAATTTCCTATCTATAAAATTTATATCATCTGCCTTGTCACAACCCTAGCAGACTAAGATAAAACTCCCGGGAAAAAATATAACATTGAGTTTTAGTAAATGTAATCATTTTAATAGAAATTTTAATTAAAAATTAATTCTGCTTTTTATTTTCCTCGTAGGTGTAGCATAAAACATTATGTATCACTCGGGAGAAAATGCGATTTCTTACTCGTGTGTTTTAAGGCCTCAAATGACAAACTCGAATGGAATCAGGCACGTTCTCGCTTATGTGTAGGTATAATGTACTATTCTAATTCGACTTTTTTTGTTTTCAGGTAAGTTCGTAACTGAACGCTGTTACAATGACCATTGTGGTTTGATCTGGATGTAAGTTTATGAAAATCAATGGTACCATGAAATGAATAAAATATTAATTATATTAAATCTACCGTACTCGAAAAACCAAGCCCTGAACAGGCTCGAAACGATTAAAACATCGCCAGTAGAGAGGTGTTCAGCCTTCAGCGGAGTTATTTCCAACGTCTCACGCTTGACGATACCCAGCGACGTACATATTACCAACGTCTCACGAAGAGTCTTTCCAACGTCACACGCTCACACGACAGTCTGAGCATCGTGATTGCTCCGTAATTCCGGATCCAGCTACAAAGTTCTTCGATAATCTCCAGGTGCTCAGGATCGCAATACATCTATGAAATTCTAATGTATAATTTACTAATACAAAAAAAGAGATAAGTCAAATTTTATGCAAAAACAGGTATTTATTAGATAATAATTACTATTTAAAAAGATACAAAGTAATTATTAACAGCAGTAAGCCTAAAGAAACAAAGTTATTGACTTATGACTTTTACTGAACCCCCAAACCGTTTCAGGGTCTTCGGTGCCTCTGACAAATGTGTGCGATGATCCTTAGTTTATTGTCCCCTACCTCATTGTGCGTTGAAGCTTTTACCCCATCGCTCTCAACCAGATTTATTTTACCTTCCCATATTGATTCCGCCCCATTTATATCTTCGGATGGGTATAATAAGGTTTTTCTTTGGATGGGTGTTGTTAAGAATTCGTATTTTAGAAAGAATTTCATTAAAAAAGTGTATACTTGTTGATGTTCGTGTTGATACGCTATTACAAACAGTGTACTTACCTATATGAGTTTCTAGATAACATTACTTATATTTAAGAAGCTTAAAGAAAAGTATGATAAAATGCAGTCAAATGAAAACATGTTTAAATTAATAAAACGATTCTACTTACAAAAACATTAAACTTTGTCATAGTTATAGCTTATTGGGAATGAAGTACCTATATACATACATATAATATTTTGTTATTTCCTCAATCATCGATAACTTTTAATTAGTAAAACAGTTATTTTAATGTAAATAACAAATTACTCAACAGTATTTATAACAAAATTGCATTCAAATAGCTATGATCAAATACAACTAAAACAGTCTTACAAAAATAGCACTGAACGCACAAATAAACAGAACACCCACTAACCTACCCGCAGATGACACAGGACTTGGAGCTTTATAGTAATTGGAATAGATCTGATTCCAGAACCTCATTCTAGTGTCGTGAGGGGTGAATAGGGACTGTTCTAAGGTGCTGCTGATGTTGGCAGTTAGGGAGTTGCCACCGTAGTACAGGTAGTTTATTCTGTCGGAGGTTATGGCTGGCCATGCGGTGGGATTGCCAACAGCATTCGGTAAACTGAAATAAAAAATACAAAGTTACAAGTAGAATTAAAAAAAAAACTATTATGAGTATAGATCAGCTGAATAATTTCTGTCAGTGTTATGGGATAATAATATACGAATAAAAGAAATTGATATTAGGTACATCATAATTTGCACATGGGTGATGTTGTTGGTGTTACATTGAATGTACTGTGCATTGGTAAATGTTGCACGTGCAAGTTTAGAAGCTTTGTTTGGTATCGGTCAAGCAGAACGCAGAATCCTGCAGGTCATCAAGGTTGGTAAATTAATTAGGCCTTAAATAAACTAACCCAACATGAGCAAAAGTCGCCAGCCTTCTCACAACAGACAGCATGATGGTCTCATCAACTGGTTTCAAATCAAAATCAAACAGATAATTAAGGATTCCGCCATGCTTCACGCCCTTCAAAGGAATTTGGTTCAGAGACCAGTCAGAGTTCGAAGTGCCCATGTACGCAAACTCTAGCAGTCTCACTTCGCTCCTGGCAGTAGAAGCTCGTTCTCTTGCTCCTCTTATAGCAGCTACAAGAATCATAGTATCTCCATGATAGTCTAAATAGTCCTCGATATCTAAGATTAAGGGTCCAGTGAAGTAGAAATTCCATATAGATTGTGCCATATTCGTCTTATTATCACGGAAATCAAGGTCTACTTGCAAGAAATCAGTGAAGTTATTCTGCATTCTAAGTCTCCAATCATTGAATACTGCTTCTTCCGCTCTAAGCGTCCCTTCTCTGTTAACATAGCCAGCAATGTATGGAATGTCAGTGTAGTTACGTGATCGCAGCAGGTTTATAGGTGCATCAGTAAGGACAGTATCGTTTCCGTTCGGGTTTTCGATGCAAGGCGCGAACAAAGGTGTGTTGTTGGTAAATTTGAAATCATTTAGCGCTGAGCCAAGAACGTTTATATCTGTGGAGACCAACAGTTTTGCAAGATCTGACCTAGACTTTCCAGTGTAGGTTAACTTCGCGCCCAGGATATTGGCGTAGCCAACGGGATCGTAGGCAACGGCCCATGGTGCCAAAGCAGATCCACTTAGTGCTACAGCTTTGTGTACTAGATTCTGGGATCTTGACGACAATGTTATAAGATCTACAATGGCAGCTGCTGAGCCGTGCCCAAACAAGGCTACATTATTAGGATTTCCTCCAAATCCCGCTATATTTGCTTTAATCCAATTTAATCCTTGGATAACATCTTTCAGTCCAGCGTTGCCTGGTGCTTCTGGGACGCCCAAACATAGAAAACCGAAAATAGATAGTCTGAAGTTCATTGACACGACAACAACTCCCTCTTCCACGAATCTTCTATAAGAGTAAGGTGTAGAGGTGGACGTGGTGTACTCTTCAGCGTTCAGCCAGACTACTACAGGCTTGGGAGTTGTGACGTTGTTGGTGTAAATGCTGAGGGTTAGGCAGTTTTCTATGCCAATAAGGCCGTTTTGGCTGGGCTGCGCGCATATTATGTTGCTGTCCATCGCGTGGAATAATCCAGGGAAGGGGATCGGTGGTGTCGGGCCCTGGAAATGAGATAATATTTATGAATCAAGTGAAAGGTGTATCATATCGGGTCGATGGTCGATGCGAAGCTCTATTTCCTTTTAGATAAGATATAATTTTTTTTAAATAATCTATGATTCAGTAAATATTGTATGATATTTTCTATCTGTTTTGCTATCATGTTATGATAAGAAGACAAGTTGTTTCAGTTAGGCAGTTATTTTTTGGTAAAATATTTACTGCTGCCATTAGGAATCTGTTGAAGATTACTACCTAAATTTTAAGTTTTGACCTAGTGAGTTCTTTATCAAAAGACAGTGAATTTATTAATATTTGCGCTTAGTTAAATTAATTAGTTCAATGATCTTTTATTTAAGTATTAATGTTTTTACATTCTATAACTAGTTATGTAGTATTAATTCTAAATTATTCACGTGTCTGGACTCGGGCGAGATATGCAGCTCTACTGTCTTGTTACACCTATGTATTTAGAAGTACCATGTTTTGTGTGAATAAATACTGAATTAGCTATATATGATTTTGAGCGTTGCTTGAAAAAATAGAACTAGCCATGTACGAGTTGGACTCGCGCACGAAGGGTTCCGTACGTATTCTCTATAAAAATGGCAAAAAATCACGTATTTTGTATGGGAGCCCCCTTAATATCTCTTTTGTTTTAATGATATATTTTTAAAGTTAATATATAACTTAATATTCTGTGAATTTTTCAAGCGTCTACCTGTTGCCGTTATCAATATCGCAAAAACGAGCAAAAAAATCACGTTTGTTGTATGGGAGCCCCCTTAAATATTTATTTTATTCTGTTTTTTAGTATTTGTTGTTATAGCAGCAACAGAAATACATCATTGTGAAAATGTCAACTGTCTAACTATCACAGTTCATGAAATACAGCCTGGTGACAGACTGACAGACGGACAGCGGAGTCTTAGTAATAGTTATTTCTGAATTTAGCTTGATAAGTAAGCAAAAATGGAGCTAATTGTTACAACGCAACGACTAAAGACCGGTTAATGATAAATGAAACACTGTTACAAGGAAAACCTTCACTGGTATTTAGTACTACAAAGTTAATAGAAATTTTATCAGTAACGGTTAAGTTGAACTGTTATTTATATGCAAGCGGAAACTACTAAAACTCTGTACATATTTTACAGAGATCTGCTAGTTTTATGCACGTAAGTTATGGCTAAAGGAACTTCCTTTCTGTGGATACGATGAACTGAAAGCAAATGATGATATACTGGCAAAGATGCAGTGTAAACATATTTAAGAAGATATGTCAATATGCGAGTTAGAGATAGGTCAATTCGCGTATGGGTTATTATGCTTATTGGTTAATACGCGTTTTGATCATTTTGCGTTATTTTTTCAATATATATTGGTCATTATGCGTCTAAAACAGTCCATCGAATTTAATCTGTTTTTGTTTGTTAGACAGGTCCATTGTAAATCTATTTTGATTGTTAATAAGACCTCCATGAATTGCATATTGATAAGTACTAAAATATCGTGACTGTATGATAAAAATCAATTGAGTATCAAAGATACCAACTTGCCTATTTTCCCTCCCATTACCAGTTCAAAGTGGAAGGTAGAAGCATCCAACGCTCGGACAATTTCCTGCAGTTATTATGTTTGCTTGAGGAAATAGCTCCTCGGTAAACGTTGACCTATGCAATTAATAAGCAGTTAGCTATCTCAAGGGCGTAAAAACGTTTACATGAAACATTTTTTTGCGCATTAGATCTCACATAAACGATATAAATATCGTTTATGTGAGATATAATTTTAAGTGATTTTACAGTAATTTGAAATTTCTGACGTATTCAAGATTCCTGTAAGTATACCTAAAGGAAATAAAGCACTATGAATTATGATTTTTTGAATTATACCTCACTACTTATTACACTCATACAATGATACTTTTGCCTCTTCAGTAAACACTGAACGAAGCCACAGAGGCTAGCTTCATAAAACGCCCGTCAGTTTTCATTGGACAGCAGCCAAGTTTTATTTACTCTGAATGTTTTTCGATAGCAACTGCTACTTGCGTTCCATTACCATATCACTGTTACATTTTGCATGACGTAAGTTTCATGCAAATAATTTTTTGAGCCGGTAGAGTTTAGCAAACCTACTCTGTTTGAGTTGGTTTGCTATATTTGATACAAACATGGCCTTCTACTGGTCATTCTATGTTCAAGTAATGATATAATATAATATAGTGACATAATCTGCTAGTAACCAAAAGGTGCTGGTGGAGATAAGGAATTTTCGAAGAAGATAACAGAAATATCTTTAACATTCCTTTTAGTTTGTCCGCTTGTTTATATGTTTTTAATCAAACTATAGATTTAATGAAAAAAGTGATCTTCCAGTGAGATGAACCAATGTATTCAACATTTCTCGGAATTTTTATTAGCCTTGAAGGTGCTTGGTCAAATCCGAGACTAACTTATGATCTGATTTTTTTTGCTTTGATCTGAAAACTTGAGATCAGAGCAAAAAAATTTAGAAAAATTATTTAATTAGTTAATTTATTTTTATTTTACTACATTTAATGTAGTGTGAAGTGGCTAGATTAGCATTTATTCCTATTATCCCTTAGGACGAAGCTTCGTATGTATAATTATGATAGAACTTCATATATTGGTAAGTACATTTAATCATTAATTATATAACTTACCTTAAATCTGTTCTCGCCCACAGCAGGGCCGGCGTAAGGTATCCCATAGAATACATGATAGTTCCCATTCGAGGCCAAAGTTCCCTCGATCAATCCTTCTGTTGTATTCACTTGGAGTTGTCCTTGCACCAGTGCTAACCCACACATAAACACTAGGACTAACATTTTAACATACACATAGGTGTTTAATATTAAGTAATTTATAGTTGTCTACACACGTGTGCTCCTCACGGACGCTTAACGGCTTATGGATCACTGCTATCAGTAGATAATGTCATATCAATGAGGTCATCTTGTTTATACAGGGGTTTGGAAAGCTAAATAAATAAAATAAATATTTAATTCTGGATAATTCACACAGTATCATCTATCGGTAAGCAGAGCTTTATTGTTATGGGTAATAGATAACTGATTCACATAGATAGATATTTTTTAACTATACATACAAAACACCCAGAACACCCGGAAAATATATGCGAAGATCGTGTAATGTTTGTTCCGAGGCAGGAATCGAACCCGGAGTCTTCATCATCTTGAGTTATCTTGAGTCGCTTGACCTTCGCTCACCGCGCTACAGAGCTCGTCAACCACATCTATATTTTTGTACTGTGTTCAAACGAAAGCAACCGACCGGCTGGAAAGTTGACAAAACACTGACGGTTGCCAACAATTTTAACCGACTTTAAAAATTCCAAAAAGGAGGAGGTTCTATGTTCGGCTGTATGTACATTTTTTTTATGTTCATGCTGGACTGTGCCTGCGGGTTCGGTGTGTAGAGTTCATAATGAAAAATAGCACCTGCGACCAATCTAGAAAGGTTCGAATTATTCAAAGTAACGATTCACGTAGGTCACATAGTGGACTCAGTCACTTACCCACGAGTGGTCAATTGCTATAGTCTTGAGTCAAGTTGTGTAATAGTTAGATTAAATCAACTGAGTGGAATACCCTTTAAAACATAACAGAGCAATGCTTCTTGATGGCAGATAAAATAGGCAGGCAACTATGAGCCAACTCGCGTTCTTTTATAGTGTTTTTACTAAAGGAACCAATAGAAAACCGTTCATTAGAAGGGACTAATTTTCTTTCTTTGAAACTAATATTAATAATTAGATTGTTTAGAAAAAACTAAAAACCGAACCCTTCGTTTATTTTACACTCTTTTTAAGTTTTTCGGGTTATGTATTAATCTCTCGAGACTACATATTTTTTGGGACCACGTCGGGATCATTTTCAATACAATAGCGAAAGAATTTTTAAATTCTGTTTGTTAAAGACGGAGCAATCGACAAACATTCATAATAATAAGAATATAGAACCTCATTTTTTCAATGTTGGTTATAAACTGCTCTTCTCTGAATTAACAGAACTAACAATGGGCGTAGGAGTGGGAGATCTGTCTTTCTTTAATGCGTTGGGTTCTGGACAAACGTGTATTTACATTTTGCATGGGCGGTGATTTATGTATATAAAATTTAAGGAACTAAGACCTGGCGTCTTCAGGACCATGTTCGTGATGATAGGCAGAACCTGCATCTCACCCAGTTCCAGTGAATTTTGAGTAACCCTGTATACATACTTAGGACTTATTGAATGAGCACGAACACTGAAACACTTCAATACACACTTTAGTGTGACTATCTCCGCGATCAAATATGCTGTGAAAACGTTTGTCACAATAAAATCTAAAGAAAAGAGAAATCTCATTCAAGTTTTCGTAGAAGATTTACCCAGTGCGAGTATAAAGCAAAACGCTATAAAGCAAAACGCTAATAAAATCTAGTAAACGAATATAAAAAAAAAACTTTTATGTACAAAAATCACAGAAAAATTTCAGAGCAATTTTGTTTCCCATTTATAACGGAAGCTTCAATACCTTGTTGACAGAAAAATACCCAATTTTTCGCAAATTAAGGTACTTAAGTGCTACCAGAATTTTTCTCGCACATTGCAATTTTCAGGCGAAGAGTTGTCCAATTACATCGCCCTAGTTGGCTAGGATCCAGGCTCTTCTGTTGACTATCAGCTCCAAATGGCCTGGAATACCTCAGCTAGGTTTTTGTGATGACGCCTGGCAGACGGCCCAAGATGGGTAAACAACTTTGTAAGATTTGAATATTGTACGTAGGTAAGGTACCCTTTTGACATTATGGGTTTTGTAAGTTTCCTGCGTCCGTTACATTAGAACAAATAATGAACACGATATAGGCACCATACCACCTTAGCTTGTTTCTTTTAGGGCCAATTACTTTCAGCGGGCTGGCCAACCTGTGGTGACGTGGAACAAAGAATACTAATTTTCTCATAACAACTTTTGTAGATATAGTTTTTGATCGGTCATTCCTAGTCTTTTTACCATAATTATGTTTACAAATATAAAATTACTGGCAATCAAGCAACTATTTTGTCAGATTCCTGGGCAAAAGCGGAGAGGCTTTCTAGAGGCATCTTTCCATCACCATGCGCCTACCAATCTCTGAGGAAGCCGTTATGGTCGTCCCTCCAGCAAAAAAGTCGACAGACTACGATCTTAATAGCTGGAAATGTACAATTAATTGCACAATAAAATTCTTCGTTACACAACCGTTTGTGAGCTAGATTAATGATAATTGTGAAGCAGGAATTTGCCTGGTTAAATTGTCGTGGCGCACAAAGTGATCAGTTGCCTGCTGAAGTGGAGTGCAATATCTTGAATAATGCATTAGGAGAGCTGGTGAACAGGAACATTTTGTAGGCTTAGTGAAGGACTACAGTATTACTTAGTGGTTGATGGCTCAATAAAATGTTAAACAATACAAAAATTCGTCGTAGTTTTTGTGTTGTATAACATTTATTTTTATGGAGATCTATTTTTTTTTTATAATTATGAGGAAAATAAGGAAATTGATTTGGATTTTTGACCTGAAGTGGATTCGGTACTTGATGGATTTGGACTTTATTGGCTTTTATAGTTTTGAAAAGTGTTAGTATTCAGTATTTTTATTAACTTTTTCGTGTGACTTCTCTAACTGTCATGCATCCAGGTGTTGACTCTTTGGGTCTCAGTGTTTTAAGTTTCAAGAACTTGGGAAAAATTTTCTTGGTAAGTCCCAATATGTAACAGCATATATTTTTCTTCCACTCTCTTCTATCAGCCGTCATCTCCATACACACACCGTGCTTAATCATGTCCTCCTTCATACAATCTATCCATCTCTTCTTCTGTCTTCCTCTATATCCCTCCACGTTCAAACCTAAATCTCTTCTCGTCACATGACATTCTTCTCTCCACGTAACATGTCCGTATCATGCTCACCTGTTTCTCCTCATCTTTTCCGTCACTAGTTTTTTTTTCAAACTTTTCACACGTCACACTTCACCTTTTTTTGTCACTAGTTTTTTTTTTTTTACTTTCCACCTTCCTTTGATATACTCGTTCCTTATCTCATACGTTATAGATAATAAATAAGTCCCAATAAGTACCTATAAATCTATGTAATACGGATTCATCTTACTGACGATTCAAGCAAGTATGCATCTTACATGAAAAGTGTGCGGTCGACAGTACTTTTGCCTGCCTTTAAAAAGTGGTACGAATCAAGACCGTTTTCAGCATAAAAGTTGAGTTTCTCAAATCGTCCTACTTTGGTCCGATCCTTTGACATTCGATTTTTTTTGCCGTTTTTATAGGTTAGGTTAATTATCTATAAAAAATCACTTTTGTTGTAAACGTTCGTTTGTTGTTGTTGCCCCCTTAACGATTTAGTATTTTATTCTGTTTCTTATTATGCGTTCTTATAGCGGCATCAGAAATATATCCTCTGTGGAAATTCAAAATTCAACTATCTATCACGGTGACAGACGGACAGACAGACGGACGGACTGCGGATTCTTAGTAATAGGATCCCGCATTACTCTTTGGGTAGGGATCCCTAAAAATAGTATGAGTATATAAAAATAAAGACTGAACTAACAAACGTTTCAGAATATTTATCCTTTTACATTTTTATAATTTGAACCTTTTATTCTGGGGTGAGGAGTTAATTGTTGTTAGTCAGAGGTCAGTCATACAAACATCCAAATTTTCTCATATATAACACTAGCAGCGCCTCGCGGTTTCACCCGCGTAGTTCCCGTTCCCGTGGGAATTCCGGGATAAAAAGTAGCCTATGTCCTATTCCAGACTATAATCTATCTCTGTGCCAAATTTCATTCAGATCCGTTCAGCCGTTCTGGCGTGATAAAGGAACAAACATCCATCCATCCATCTATCTATCCATCCATCCATCTAAACTTTCACGTTTATAATATTAGTGAGAGTCCTATTCCAGACTATAATCTATCTCTGTGCCAAATTTCATTCAGATCCGTTCAGCCGTTCTGTCTGGCGTGATAAAGGAACAAACATCCATCCATCCATCTATCTATCCATCCATCCATCTAAACTTTCACGTTTATAATATTAGTGAGATTACTTTCTTGTATCTTCTTAGTCATTGTTTATTTTACTGTGTTTTTAGTTACAGTTATATCTTTGTCCCATTGTTGTTATCTTGAAAACTCATTTGAAATTGTAAGGTCCGTGTAAAAGAGCTGTTAAATCTTATTGTCAGGTTTTAGTGATCGTAAAATGAACGAAAAGTTTGCTTAAATTGTTCGTTTTATTGTTTCATTAGATTTGAATTTATTCATCTCTAGGCTATCGTAAAACTTTGCAGTATGGTCCGAAAAACGCAATTAAAGCTTAAAACTGAACTGAAAAATTTAATTGACTAAGAAGGGTTCTAAAACTAACATAATAGCACTGACAAGAGCAAGGCTCTCTATTTTATAAGAACAACATTTTCCAAATAAAATAAATAAAACGACATACGTGGTACAGTGAATGAATATGCACATAAGACGCACAAGATTGCGGCTTCGACAAATGCTTACATTTTCTGCTAAGTAATATCCCATTGCTCAATAAATAAAATCGCGGCGCATATTACAATACAATACAATACAAAATTCTTTATTGTACACCACAAAATAAAGCTAAAAGAAACAGATATAAACATTAAACATAATAGTACAATGGGCGGCCTTATCGCTTAACAGCGATTTCTTCCAGGCAACCTTTGGATGGAAAGAAATTCTATTGCATAAATTGCATAATTAATTAATTAAATTGCATATTCTGCAGGATTTCGAAGCCGAATCTCCTGACTGAAAAGGACAGCGGCTATATTGTATTTTTCAGTCTCCTATTGTAAATACTGCCTGAAATCACAAAATCCCTGTAACAAAAGCCTCATGCTCCGTACATCATAACTAATTAATATCTTGACCTTTCTAAAGCATTCAAAGCCATGAAGGCAAAATCTGTTGACCTGTAAATGTTGGTATAAAGAGCGATCTGATTGGTAGATTAAACATTGTTGATTTTGGAAAATGTTTTTGTAGACGGTTCCTACTGAAGAAGAGTGTTTAAATATTTATTTAAACACTGTTCATTTCACTTCATTTATTTACACCGTAGACACTTTGATGTCGTTATTTCTAGTTGTAATATTAGAAAAGGAAACACCTTATGGGATTTAACAACCGTGCTTGAACTTAAGGTGGGTGGCGAACCTCTAAGCTCGCAATCAAACGCACTTTAAAGTACGGTCCCGATTTTAATGAATTTTTACTTATTAGGATAAGAAATAGCTATGTTTGCACAGTTTTTCAAAAAACAAATAGCGACGGTAATAAAATCACATTTAAATGAATTCAAATGAATTTTCGCTCTCATTTAATGATGATTATGTATTTTGAAAAACTATATAACGGTACAAACATAGCTATTTCATAGCCGATTTTGGGTGCTAAATTTCATTACAATAATGTTTGTAGTTTCCAAATGAATTGGAAAGAACGTTTGTCTGGGAGCTTAGAGGTTTGCACCCACCACTGTTTTATTTAGTTTTAGTACTTTGTTTGTTAAAATACGTGACTGACATTGGCATACCAATAATTCAAAATCCCCAGAATATAAAATTGTGTTTGTATATTTTTTACTTTCTTCGCCTCAAACGTCACGTAGGCCTGTATTATGAAAGCTTAGTTACAGATTTATGCTCGAGTAACGCTGCAAAAACATGTACCTAAGTAATTTATATTTGTTAATTCGTGACAAAAGCTATTTAGTCCATGCTACAATTACGCCCGTCCCACATTTTACAATTTTAGTATTTGTTGTAATAGAGGCAGCGGAAAAACGTCATCTGTGAAAATTTCAACTTTCTAACTATCACGGTTCATGAGATACAGCCTGTTGACAGACAGAGTCTTAAAGGGTCCCGTTTTTACCCTTTGGTTACGATACGAACCTTAAAAATAATGAGGATTCTCTTTGTGCTCTAGATAAAGATACATCTTTGATGCGAAAGAGGCAGGAAGCTACGTAGATCGCATTTATATAACCAACTAGCCCGTGGCTTCGCTCGCGTTTTTCAAGTAGCCTATGACCGTCCCCGGGATACCATTTACCTCTCTGCTAAATTTCATTAAGATACGTTCAGCCGTTTAGACTTGAAGAGGTAACAGATATATAGACAGAGTTATTTTCTAATTATAATATGCAAGTTTGGATTGCATGGGTGAACGGTGAATGGATGTTGCATTCTGACTTATATTAAATGTGCACGGCCATCGGATGTGCTCGTCTAACAAGGGTATATATCCCGCGGGGCACGCGGGGGACGCATTCGCACAAGGTGCGGCATATCGAGTGGACGTGTCACTGAACAAATCTGTGTTTTATTGGCATAAAGTAATTACCTTTACCCAAACCATTACCTGGTATAATACAGATGTTTGTTTGGTAATTTTAAACATGTTTTTTCGAGACTAGGGCTGAAGTTTTCATAGAACACAAAGACTACTACATGGAATAGAAATACCCTTTAAATATTTTCATAGAACAGTCATTTAATTTTTGTTGATTGGTGTAACATACATCGGGTGCTTTTTGTCTCCGAAACAAAAAGTACGAAGCCGTTGGCATAAACTAGTGGTAGATAAAAGAACTTTAGTTTTGTACATCAATCATGTATATCAACCAATTTTGTACATCAATCAGTTTCTGTACATCAATCATTTTTGTACATCAATCATGAATAAGGTTTTTTGTTATTTTATTCCTTACCCCGTAGGTACTTTGGTTATAGACTATAAAGAAATGACATACATTATATGTTATTTTATAGTAATCTGTGGATAATGCGATTGGTTGTACATTTAGGACCACATTAAAATAAGAACATTATGTAATAAGTCTGCATTGAGCAATTGTTTATTATCCTGAATAAAAATATAATATTCCATCATTTGAATGCAAATTTTGCATGGAAATTTAGTTCCTTGTTACAACAAAGCACATGATTCAAAGAATTTTATGCAGGAGTAGGGAGCTCTTCCTGAATTGTAAATTTTCAAGCTCCTGCTGTATTTAACTAATTTAAAAGTATAATTCAAAAACATGGCTTAAAATTCAAAGCTCGCACATCTTTTTAACAAAATGCAAGCTCATTAAAATCTTGAAAGTATCATATCATCAAGTTTCACTGCATGCATATGCATAGGTCTTGTCATAGAGTACGTTGGACATACTAGGTATATCTAGCACCTTTGTAGCTTGTTGTACACCTGGAAAACACCACTGGCACTCAGCACAAAAACCTGCATTCAATTAAGGGCTTTAACTCGTAACATTTAGATGTATATTACATTGACGGCATCTGATGACAGACACCTCGCGGATCATTCGATTGAAAATTGTGGAAAGCCACTTTGTCACTGTAAAATAGTAACATATTTGTACATAATTGCATATTTATATGATGTGTGGTAGCGGTATTGGATTAATGTGCGTAGAGCTTGATGTACAATTCCTGCATACCTCCTACTCATTCATATGGGATCCACTAAAAAAGTTTTCAGTAGATCATTCATGGATCTACCATGGATCTTTTGGAAAAAAAGTTCTCGATAGATCCACACCTTCCAAAGTGGATCTAATGGGAAATACAGTTCTCGATAGATCCGTCATAGATCTAGTCAATTGATCTAACGGGAATCATCTAAATCGTGCTGATTGCTCTTTGTTTTGGTTTGGACCAGGTGGGATGACGATTTGCGAAAGACTGCAGGCAGATGCTGGATGCGGCAAGCTGAAGACAGGGCGCAATGGCGCTCATTAGGGGAGGCCTATGTCTACTGTCCAGCAGTAAACTGATATAGGCCGATGATGATGCTCTTTGTTCAAGTGCTGTCAAAGCGGCGACATCATGCTGCTGCAAGCTCGTAGTCCACGCATGGTCGGCTAAGTTCTATATAAATTAATAAAATAAATAAACAATGCTGGACAATTAACACAGCACCATCTGGCCCCAAGCTAAGCAGAGCTTGTGTTATGGGTACTAGATGTCTGATATACATAATACAATATACATTAAAGAGCGAACGAAGCCACGGGCTGAAGCTTGGTCATAATATATAACATGAACATGATATCAAGTTCAATATTCTGCATGCGCGCTGTTGCCTGCTACTAATTCCTGGGAACCGATCAACTGCATGCGATGTTAATAAGCCAATAGGGTACAATCAGCGTAAAACGGAGCTTTTGCATCTTATGGGATTATTTGTCCCGATTAGCGAGAAAATAAATAAATTATTAATAAATAAATAGAAAGAAAGAAAGAAGAAGAAAGAAAATACATTTATTGGCACACACAATAGGTACATTAAAAATATATATATATATAATAAAAAACATAATTACCCCTAACCTAAATGTGTTAGTGAACCAATTAGGTCCAAACCAAAATAGTTGTGTATAGTGGTGAGAATCGTAAAGAGCTTTATCTCATAAAAAAGTTATATCTGTTTAGAGATAATTATAGGTATAGAAATAGCCTTATACTTTCTTCCTTCTTGATCGGTTTTAATTATTGCTTATATGCATATTTCGAGTTGTGTACTTGGCTGAATTTTAGAGTAGGTTACCAGGATTCACAAGCCAATATTGTTCTCACTGTTAAAAAGTAACGAAATACCATAAAAAGCTAAGTCTTTATCTCTTCAAACTGTTACGTTACCCACTCTTCAAATGGTTACTGTTTGACCTAGATGGTTCCCCGTTCTACGCTTTATCCGATCATTCGAGTACTTCGTAAACTCTTTTCCAATATCGAATGGAAATGAAAACCATACGAAATATTTTTCTGAACGGATTCATGTACCTACCTATTTTTCATATCCATGAAAAATATTGTGACGACCTTTGTAGCGCGGTGGGCGAGGGTCCGCCTGCGACGCAGGAGGTTGCGGGTTTGATTCCCGCCTTGCGACAAATATTTGTAAGATCTGCAGGTATTTGTTTCGGGTGTTCTGGTCCTTTTTTGTATATAATAAAAAAATATTTATTTATATAATGTATTCTATTATGTAGGTATATCAGTTATCTAGTACCCATAACACAAGCTCTGCTTTGCTTGGGGCTAGAGAATGTTGTGTGAATTGTCCAGCATTATTTATTGATTTATTTATTACCAAAGTATTGCTACGGAATATCACAAACTCGGAATGAGGGGGAGAGCTTTATTAACAACTAGCGGTCCGCCTCGGCTTCGGATGGGTATATTCTATAGCACATGTTCATCAGGGATACGGCAGAATTCTAATGGTGAAAGAATTTTTCAAATCGGTCCAGTAGTTTCGGAGCCTGTTCGATTCAAACAAACAAACAAATCTTTGCTCTTTATAATATTAGTAGGTAGAGATGATAAAAATTACTATAAACCGAATAAACACAAATGAAAACCAGTATTTACAAGACTTATTTCACGCAAAAAAAAATAGATTGTCTATAACTTACTTAGCTGAGTGTACCTAATCAGCTTACATTCACGCTTCCCCAACCCTGGCCGGGCAGCCTGGACGTGGAATGCATTCAGCTGCTTAAATTAAAGCTTAAATTACATGCAATCTGGCTTAGCTCAAAAGCTTAGCTCGTAATTTTTGTAAATCAAGATATTGGATCACCCTCTGCTCATGCCGAAATGAATTCCAAAATCGTCGAAGCCTTTCGGAGGAAAGTAATATTTTCAAGGGAGACTTGCTTTTGTTCTTTGATCAACTCAAAATTTTGTGACTTTTGTAAAACAAGACTAGGTAATGGTAAAAGGTTTATAAATATCCGGTTAATATAATAATACTAGCGGGCCGCCCGGGTTTCGCACGGGTATATTCTATCTTATACTACAAATAAATGATGTTTATAATAAAAATAATATTGAATATATGAATAAATAATGCTGGACCATTCACACAGCATTATCTAGCCCCAAGCCGAGTGGATAGTACTAGATAACTGATAATAATAGGCACCTTAGTATGTTTTGATGCGTCAGTTTAAGTAGAAACTGTACTAAAAATAACATGTAATAAGTTTTGATTACCGACAATTTAAGTCTTTATCTGAGCAAGTTTAAAACTTTTATATAGACTCAATCTTCTCTCAAATATTTACTCTCACGGGAAAGCAGATATTTATCTTTGAAGAAACTTTTAATGGCGAACTGTAAATGTCAAAGATACTCAATGAGAAAAAACCTTTTCTCGGGTATTCTTTTCGCTCGTTAGTGTAATTTTGATAAGTGCTGAACTTTAGAAGGACTTTGAACTCTGTGCTCTGTGAAAAAGACTTATGTTTTTGCCACTAATAATAATAATAATAAATTATTTATTTTCAGACACAAGATCCATATAGGTATAACCACTAAAGGCAACATTGCAAAAGTATATTTACAATGCTATTGCAGCTACTTATCTTTAATCATTTTAATGTTCATTTATTTTGTTGTTCTATATTTAATATTTCATGTACTTGAATGTTATATATTTTTGAAATGTAACTAATGTGAGAAGGCATTTGACTTGACTAAGTGCTCCTCGTGAGCCAATGGTATTAATAAATAAATTGAATTGAATTGAATTGAATATTTACGAGGGCGTACCAATTGATTTTTTTTTCGAAACAGCGTGTTTCGCAACGATGGCGTTCGAATCTACATAGCAGACCCTGTAAATATAGTGTTTTGCTAGTCGTAGTGTATTTTTTTTGTGATGGTAACCTTATTGGTCAAGTTCGGAACAACACGGGCATACAAGCGTTGCGACCTCGCAGATTAATTGTATTTGTTTTTTATATTACTATGCTATTTTTTTGGCAGTTGAATTGGTAGAAAGAAGAAATTGGCTAAAGCGGACTGCCACACAAAATAGGTAACGTTACTGTAGCGCTGAATAAAACATCATACCCAAAATATCAGAACTATTTTGAACCATAAACATACCTGCAAGTCAGGTGAAAACAAACTATAATTCATAGTGCATCTTTTTAATAACGATGGCAAACAACGACGGGGACGGAACAAAATATAAAGGTTTTATGTAATATTGCACTTTTTACTTCCAGCTCGCCCTACTTTTTTAGTAGATGGAAAAGGAGAAGCTTTTGATCTACCTAGAACCGTTTGATATTAGGTCCGTTTTTTAGGTGTAGTACCTACCGTTTCTCCCATTATTTCCGCATTTTGATGGGTGGAATATTACTAGGTATAATAAAGTAATTTGATTGTTTGAAAAAACTAAAAAACCGACTTCGAAAACCTGTTTTTTTAAGTTACGTGGAAAAAAATTATTCCCGAGGGATTAGTATAGTTTGTCTTAAAAACTAAAAAAATTAGTGTTAATACTAAGTATTTTTATTTTATCACCGATATGGGCCAGTAGCAAGGCCCGGCCTAAATGGGTCATCGGGTGAGAGCAGGTGGCTGGGCTTAAACTGCAGTCCCATAAGAGTTTGCTGGAAGTTGGAATGGCTATTGGAATTAAGAGTTTTTAAACGGGAGATACCTACTAATAGTTAGTTGTAAAATAGCTGGAAACAAGATTGACTGAGACGAAAATGAAGCTAGACTTTTCAAATTAAAACTATTTTCGCTACTAAGAGCTATAGATGGCCTTCCGCAGGAATAGGTAATCTATGAAATACAAATCAATCAATAAGGACTTGATTGCGATTAACAGAAAATATGATTATTGTCAGTGGAGCATGTAGGTATCCCTGTAAGACTACTATCCGGGCTCATACACAAGCCAAACTCGATGTGAAATGTTAGTAAGCAAACCAGAACACAAAAAATTACTCTTCACTCGATTTTCAGGTATAATTGTAAGCAGTATTTATTAAAGAGAGGAAAACTCAAATCGACAAGTAATGAAAATTGAGTACAAAAAGATGCGGCCACAGCGTGAATTTTAGATTAAGTATAGGCGGTTATTTACAAATATTGTGCATCAAATTTGGCTGGAATATGATGTTCTCCATCAAGCCGAACAACGGCCAGTATCAACAGACATTATAACAGTGCACACAGCTGCGTATTCGAACTGTACTCTTTTTGTCCCTAGATAATACATTATTATATCTAGGTGTATAACAGCTGGGAAGTTCCAATTTATTCAGCCAGGTCATCATTATGACGTCATTTAGCCATAGAATGGCTATACGAAGCGGCGAATTTTGCAGAGTGATTGGCCGAAATAATTGCATGCTGAATGTCAAAGGAATTTCAATGACAACCATTGTTGACTCACTTGTGTTCCCGCAGGGCGGCCACCCTACCTACGAGCGGGTAGACGTTCTTGTGCGTCATGGGCACCGTCATGGGCCCTGAAAGTGTTAGTTTAAACGAATCGTTCCCACCACGCCGATTCCCTCAGAGTCGATTCCCGCAACGTCTACTCTTGTAAAGTCGACCGCGTCAATTTTAAAATCACATGTGTAGGTACTTGTTACCTCGAAGCAATGTTTGTTATTTGAAGCTGTTACTGTAAAAATGTACTCATCAAATAGGAGTCGAAGCATACATTTGATTGTTCTTATGGAAACTGTCCGGTAGCGGTGTCGGATGTTTATGAATGTCCCAAAAGTTACAAGTGTATCAAATATCAAAGTGCTTTATTTCCTTTAGACCTTACAGGACTCTTGGACTCTTGGGTGACGGCGACCGGTGATATCCTCTGAAATTGCAGCCAGACATTCGTTTGTAGAGGTGGTCAATATAGCTTCATTGCCGCTACAGTTTCACATTTAACTAAAAACTAGGAACAAAAATCCATACTTTCGCAATTTATGTAGGTTGTTTGTTATTGATAATTCAGCCTTCGTGTTTACCCACACGTGACGTAGCAATATACACGCAAAAAAGTATTTAACCCGAGAATTATATTTTTTTACGGTTAGACACGATGACTACGGTTTTAATTTGTTGGAAGTTTTCCTATTTACACCCTGAATGATTGAACGACCTTGACTAATTCAAACCTATTGGTACTAGATTGGTTCTGGACTTATTTTATTCTTAAACTAATGTTAGCGGAGTCTTAGTCAGTTTTTCAGGTTCATTCCTCTATTCGTTCAGATATACCTACCTTAATGGAACCAGAATTAGATTAGCAGATTAAATTACAAACAAATATAAATTAAATATATACCTAACTCAAAGCGTTAAAAATTACCGATGAAAAAATTCGGATTAATAAAAGAAGAAAAAAATGTATGTATCACCAAGTCTCCCAAAGGATGTCTTATAGTTTCTTTGGTACACAAATTTTACCAACTTTTGACTATAATAGTAGAGGAGGTATTTTCATCGAACATTTTAGCGGTTTTTGTAAATTGTCTGCTTTTTGCAAGGAATTATACTACCTAAAACTTCGTTATAAATAAAAAAGGGAGATGAGGCATTACCATCTCGAAAGTGGATGGCTCATGTTAGGTTCAACTATGTTCCCTTACCTCAGTCATAGTCGGACCGGCGGCGCGGGCGGTGGTGTTTGTGTTGCGCGTGCTTGCTACGACGTACAGTTTTGTGTGCTTTCGACTAAAACACCACGACAATGCCCTCGTGTTCGTTCACCAGGTGTACAAATAACAAGCCCAAGGCATCACATATTTTCCCGCGTTAGTAGATACACCAAACTTTATATTTTCTGATAATCCGATACCTTATCTTTATTTCAAATCAAATCAAATCAAAGGCGTTTATTTGTAACTAAAACTTATACTTATGCTTAAATCATATACAGTAACTTACTTTAACTAACTTAGTAACTTAATTTAACAAAATACGACTCTACATGAAATTATACAATATTAATGAACCTAGTTTTAGCTACAAAATGGTCCCAACTCAGCTTATGCAGGTGTTAAGAAAAAACCTGCGCTGGTTTTCTGTTGGGGCCTATGGGACCGAGGATAAACAAATTTAAAAAATTTCGTAACACGGTATAGTTTTTGAGTGAACGCTGGTAGAACGTACCGTATCTTCCTTTTTACCCGACTACCGACAAGGGAGGGTTATGAGGTTAGCACCCTATTTTACTTTTATCGAAGACCTAAAATGTAGTTTTTCTTTAAATGTAATTTTTTGTTTCCTTAGATCTTCAAAAGTACTGAACAAATCGAGATGAAATTTGGCGCACATTTAGAATGTAGCCTAACTTAGATAGTGAGCTACTTATTACACCGAAAATACGCGTGCAATGCTAGTAACAAATAAATTATAGACCTTGGCTACATTATCATAAAAACGCCCTCATTTCAACTAAAAATTTTATACGTATTCCCAATTTTATGGTACGCTGGTTTTTCGCTGCTTTAAGTATATTTTAACGTTATTTTATAGTCCCCAAAAGCTACGAAGTTCGCAAAAAATTTAGCTTACGCACCTTTTGTTACCTAGAATGAATTTTGTAACAGTGTTTTAATATCGTTGGGTTTCTATAATAATATATCGTCGGTAGGTAAATAATAAACATCAATCATCAAACATTTATGAGATTTATTATTGACCATGATTTGAGTTTAGAGCTTTACTGTGGTTTACGTCGATGATTTTAAATATAATTTTAGTTATATAAAAACATATTTTTCATTTAATGATAACGGAGACATAATAGTTATTGTATAGCGATTTACCGACTTACTTGATGGTAGAGATATAACCTTAAATAGTTTTAAGGTTGTTTCTATACCATGGAACTGATTTAATTGGATAAAAAGCAGCACGTGTTATTTCAGGTCTGAACCTACATATTACTCAGAAAAAAATCCAAGCCAAGCCCATCCGTTCAGTCATTTTGTTGTTTTCATCCTCCACTGATTAAGCCAAATCCTATCCCATGATCACTTAGTTGATTAATATAACAATAGGTAATGTTTTTAGACAGATCTTTATGGCAAATTATATTTTAAAGGTGTATCTGATACTACCTGATACACCTTTAAAATATAATTTGCCACAGAATATTAGCAGGCTGATAGTTGTACTACGGCTGCTAATATTCTCACACAATATTCTGCTTTCACGAAATCATTAAAACATATAAAACTTATTTATTCCTTGTACATCGTGCATTAATGCTAAGTAATGTAAATTAGTACCTTTTAGATTTATAAGTATAAAGTTTGTGAATATAGTTTTGTAAATCAGTCGACTTATTTAACGAATGAATAAAAAGAGAACGTCGTAGTTGCTTAAATAAGTAACAATTAGCTTTTTTGCAATCACACCACATTTTCTCAGCTTTATCAGCAACACACCCATCATTTCTATAAACGGTTATTAAATTTGTTTCATACATTGAAAAATCGTTATTATTTTTTACAACTATAGCTTCGAACGCCTTGTCACCTGGTTTCATTGAAATTACAATCACGAAGTATGTTTTGTTAAGATTGGTGTAAGAATGTGTTCTTATAACTTCATTTAGTTCAAGCCTCTGACATTCCCAGCATTTGTTAATAGTCTGTACTTTCATAGCCTTGTCTTGAATGTACGAGACTGCCACTTGCGTACTGGTTTTACCATCTTCATTTGTATCACTGTCAATGTGCTCCATATTGTGGCAAGTGCACCACTTCTCATTGATGCCAGCGTCAGCGCAAGACCTGTGTGGTGGCGCTTCCTCGAATAAATTGATACACGTTGAACAACCACCAGAAGTTATGTTTCCTGAGATCACTGACATGTCGGATATCTTTATCAATGTTTTATACAAGTCGTACGTTGAAATTAATCTATTTTGATTCAGTTTTAAGTTCAAATATTCTTCTCTGTGCAATTTTTGGAAGTCATCTGGTACCGACATGAAAAACATTGGTAGTCTTTCTGTGTAGTAAGACTCCATCGGCAGTCGATTTGGGCCATATCGTATTCCATGATCACTTAGTAATATAATAAAGGTGTTTTTTGAGGAACCAGCGTTTTTAATAGATTCTAGTAAGCTTATAATATCGTTTTCATGTAGAGATGGTATGTTTTTTACGCTGCGGCCGATGGAGTTAATCCAAAATATTCCAAAGAAGCTCTCGTTTTTGTAAGTGGTTGCGAAATCAAATGCATAATCAACGATATGTTTTACTGTAGTAAGATGCTTCGTGCATACCATGTTCCCTAAATTTTGCTCTTCTACGAGGAATAGGGGGCGCATGTAATGATACGTTGGTTGGGTTTGGAATCCGTTGAATACGGAAAATGTGTCAGGACAGCTGAGTAAGTCTTCTCCAGACGCCGTTATATATCCCGCTCGCCGAAATGTGCTCCAGATCATTTGTTCTTGGCAAGTCAACAGAGTTGGCTTGCATGTTTCGTAAGGAGACGATATTTGTAGCCCTGTTACGAGTGCTATGAGATTGGGGCATGTGTCGGGACCTATCTGAAATTTTAATAAAATAATAAACATGTTAAAATCTAATAAAATAAATTAAGTAGGTAATTGTTCAAACAGTATAAATAAATATTTTAACCGATGACTAAGTAGACGCTGTTCATTTTTGTACCTTATTATATCCTTTGAAATCTAACCAGCTATGGCTTAGCATATATTTGGTCAACTTTGGCATTTCACTTAAAACCCTGGCACGTGACATTGTGTCTATTCCCAGAAGTAATACATTCCATTTTTCTTTGGTTCTTTCAATTATCGTTTTTGTTTTTTTCAATATCATGTAAGCGTCCTCATAAATGTATTTGGTCGAAATAAGGGAAATACATTTTACCGTAATAACTTCTTCTAGGAGATATGTCTTTGTGCCATGTTCAAAAATACGAAATGGACTGTTTCTGTAATAGAAACGTTGAAAAATTATAACTAGGTATTCACTCAAATCAATTTCCAAAAATTCTCCAGAAGGCGGAGTACTAAGAATGCTGGCAGCATTGCCACGTTGAATAGCAATGCCAATTCGTTGATCAAAATAGAAGCCAGCATTTTGAGCACCTGTTGACTCGATGAGAAGTTTTGTAAGATCTTTACTACGTATTTACGTACGCCCCAGGAACCCAAAGACCAGCAACAACATCTGCGGAGTCCCTAAAATGGCGAAAACATGCTTAACTTGACCGAGGTTACCTATTTAACCCGTTTGGGAGGGTCAAATAGGTAACCACCCTTTTGGGGGAACCCTAAAGGGTCAAATAGGTAACCTCGGACAAGTTATGCATAATTTCGCCATTTGAGGGACTCCGCAGATGCTGTTGCTGTATACCTAATAGAAATAGTTCACATTGACTTTGAAAAAAAGAGAAGCAAAACAGCTATCACTAACATTATTTCAATATCTTCCGCGCCCCTTCTAAAAGACCGAGACGCAAACTTATAGCTACATTCAAAGTAATCATCCCTCATATATTTTCTCATTATATCTGAATCTATATGAAATTCTATTAGATTACTAGAAATCTTCTCCACGAAAATGGCCCGTTCGCCACACGACTGGTTATAATATTTAGTTGTAGATTGAAATGTCAGATTCTTTGCGAAGTCTGGAATCACGCATCCTTTCGTGTTTATGAGAAAATCGTTAAAGCCTGAAAAGAAATTAAAATAGGTCAAACAATATAATAGGTATTTCAGAAAATCTTTTTAAAAACAGCTTTTATATCATGTAGGAATACCAAAGTGTTTGGGAAGACAAATCCAGCTATCCCAAACTCGACGGGGTTACGTCGTTTTGTGTAAGTTCCTAGTATATGTATATGGCCACCTTTTTGCCCCATCATCAGACCAGCTTGATGGAATTAACATAATTAAGTACCTACTATGCCAAATTTCAGCTCTATCGGATGAGTATAACTGGTTTAAAATTAAGTTGCTAAATTTGTCCCTTATATACTAACAAGGAAGTTAAATAAAAGCTTCTCCATCATCAGACTAGCTCAACGGTACCACACCATTGCACTGTCAACGAATTAAAACAAGTATGATATTCAGCTTAATCGGTTTTATTCAGGATAATTGGTTTAAAATGAAGTTGCGAGATTTGTCATACACATATAAACAGGGCCAATAGGAGAGCTTCAATCTTTCAATGCTCGAGTAACGCTTTGTTATGACTTAAGCATTGCTCGAGCATGGGACGATGACTAAGTAAGCTTTCTAATTATAATGGGTTATTTTTTTTATCATAGTAAGTATAGGTGCCTACCATTAATACAAATAATAATCATGCTAGACAATTCACACAGCATTATCTAGCCCCAAGCTAAGCAGAGCTTGTGTTATGGGCACTAGATAACTGATATACATAATATTATACATTACATAGACAGATATTTTTATTATACATAGAAAACGACCATTTTCAAAGAACAGTAAACCCTCTTTTGTATCTACTGTAAACGATAGTCGGTTTATCTGTAGTGAAAATTAACTTACCAGTGTTGAAATAAACTGGTGTCTTGGACACGTCTTCGTTATATATATTTATAGTTTGTCTATAGTTATAGTGGTAGAACATCAATAATATCATCAGATATGTTGAAAATACGGTAGCAGCAGTCTTTCGTCGAGACATTTCTATGAATGAATCGAGCAAGTTTGTAAGCTTTCTGAAAATTTGAGGAATATGGCACCTAATCCACCTTAATAAATATAAATAAATAATTCTGGACAATTCACGCAGCATTATCTAGCCCCAAGGTAAGCAGAGCTTGTGTTATGGGTACTAGATAACTAATATACTTAATATAATACAAGATAGATATTTTTTATTATACATAGAAAACGACCAGAACACCCTGAACAAATGTCTGCAGATCGTACACACATTTGTCCCGAGGCGGGAATCGAACCCGCAACCTCCTGCGTCGCAGGCAGACTTTCGCCCACCGCGCCACATCGGTCGTCATAATGGGAAAAGTCACTTGGTTCTGTTAATTTCTACATATATTTTCGAAACCCGTTTTCTTTTTTGCTCCTTAAACTGAGTTATCGGATCCCTGTACCCGTGCCCTGACCATTTTTCAATCGTTTTGCAACCATTGCTGATTATGTAAGCCTCCCTTTATTTGTAGACCATGTGAGTACCTACCTACAGTGGCATTCATTGTTAGCCGAACCACCCTTTTACGTTTGAAGTCAATTACTACGAATACAGAGCTTTAAAAACTATATTTCGGTATAATGAAGAGCAACAGCAAGCCGTTTTACACAAAAAACACAAATATAATGTTATAAAAACAAAACTGATGTAATTACGAGACTTGGGACCTGTAAGGGGTCAGTTAACGACGAACGCCACTGTATCATTCGCATCCGTATGTACCTACTACACTATTATTAATTTACTAAAAATAGACTTCAATCCTATCTATTGCACTAGATTTGGTGAAATTATCATAACTGGTCGTTTCTGGGAATTTACGTAGTTATTGTATACTCTTTGCTGGGAATTTGTATAACGTAGTGGTTTTCATCTCTTTGGGAATTTGGAATAAATAAATCAAAGAGAATAAAACCCGTGGACCAAAGAGTATACAATAACTGTGGACGGAAGAAATCACCCTCTGATGAAACCACTCCGTTAATGTAAATTATAACGCAGTGGTTTTATTCTCTTTGATGTGATGACTAGACAATTTAAAACAAAGCCCACAATGTCATACCATGAAAAGTAAGATTTCTAATGCCTATGTGAATTAGCCCCCCCCCCCTGATAACTGCCTGGTTGGAAAGTAACCTCTGGATTTCTGCACTCTATTCAACCCACGAGATTTTCGGCTAGTTTTCTTTTAGTAGAGAAAACTAGCTAGCTACTTTTAGTAGATCAGAGCCAAAAACAATTCGTCCTGAAATCAACTTCAAAAACGAGAAAGTGGGTTTATTTTGTACATCTAATAGGCCTCATTGGAGTTCTTTACATTACCGGTTTTAAAGAAACTTACTTAAGTTAAACGTACACTTGAAAGATAATAAAAAGGAAAAATCCTCGTCGAGTAACATTATCTTTAAATTTGAAAAGGTCAGCGGAAAAAGGTCACCTTGATTTATCGCTCGAAGTGAAAAATCTTAAAAATAAGAGGTGTTAGGGAGGTTTCAGGTTTTAAAAATGGTATAAGAGAAACGAGTAAATATTCTTAATGCTGTTTATTCTAAAATAAATAACTTATGTAGTTAATAATTTACAAACTTAATTATCAGAATAATTAATAATAAAACCATGGCAATGAAATTTCAAACGATGTGTAGATCTACATAATCGTTATGAAATAAGAAATAAAGTTATTCGCCATAAATAGGTAAATAAAATTATTAACACGTTATTCCAGAAAGTTCAAACATACTAATTATACAGAAATTAATCAGATAACAAAGTCAATATTTTGGATAACTAATACATTGAAACATATTCTATCAAAAACCTACTCTTTGAGAAGCTTGAAACCTAATAAGTTGAAATTCAAAATAACCTAAAACTCTTCAAATTGCAACTTTGCCCTAGTCCAATTTGAAGTGTTGATAAGTTATCTATGAATAGAATAATGGTAAATTACTATAACAGAGTTTGGTTTTAAAATTATAATTATAATAAGGGTGCACGATGACCCGTAGGTATTATTTTTTATTTACATTGGATCGTTCCATTTTGTGATCGCCATTTTGTAAATTCTATCGTCATATTTCATTATCAGCAGGGTTTCGTTATTTAGAATAGGTACCTATAGCTACGTGGTTAGAAACGGTGAAGAAATGTTGATCAGATACCATCGATAGTGGCCTTCCAAGTCGAGCAGACGGCAACCGCCGCGCCACCGGGAACCCTTTTTTCGAACCATCTCGAGGTACTTTTCAACTCAGGATTTGATTGTTCCATTATTCAAATATGAATCCGTTCTGATACAGCTGCTAACCTGATGATCTTATTTGAGTTCGAGTAAAAAGAAAAACTTGAAAAGAAACTAATAGGGATCGTTTGATTTTAATAAACCCTGCTGAAATATTTTTTTATTTATTGCTTCTTACCCTGTTGCAAAGCGTTCAGTTCGTCATAGTATTTCGTCGAGTACTCTCCCTTGGGGTCGTACATTTTGACCAGCTGTTCCCAGACCTTAGGCTCCTCATCGATCATGTACTTGACTACTTTACGGACTCCTTTGTGCTGAGCATCCGTGCAGCGCTTGCAGCCTGTTTTCAGAGCGTCGGTGACGTGCGCTGAAAACAAGAAGCTAATTTAAAAAGATAGTTGGCAAATACGAAGACGCGAATTCGTGGTAGATGAAGAAATCCGGTACATTTATGAATGTCATAGCCAACTTTTAATATTCTAAAACAGACAAAAGACAATGACTCTAAATGGTCCAAAACATACCTACCTTTCTAAATAATTTTACAATAGCTTAGGAACAGGACAGCTGACTACAAAAGATACAAGAAGTTCTAACGTATAACGACGACCTTTTTGGTGCGGTGGGCGAAGGTCTGTCTGCGACGTAGAAAGTTGTAGGTTCGATTCCCTCTCAAGACTTATGTTTGTAAGATCTGCAATATTTGTTCAGGGTATTCTGGTCACTTTCTTTGTATAATCAAGTATTTATCTATGTATTGTATTATAGCAGATATTTAGTACCCACAACACATGCTCATTCTTTGGGCTAAATAATGCTATGTGAATTGTCCAGCATTTTTATAAGTAATTTAGAACTTACATTTCAAGTAGCGTCCATCAGAAGTACATTTGCCCGAACCGTTAAGGCATTTGACGTAGGCATTGACCAGCCTCTTGTTGCCCAACATCTGGTCGATGTTCATGCTGTCGTAGCGATCTGTGTACTTCTCATTCCCTTCTCCCCGTGGGCCCCTGGGCCAGTTTTGATCTTGCTCTTTTCCATCTCCCCATGGGCCTCTTGGCCCGAGTTGTTGGCAGTATGCGCAGGAGAGAGTGAGGAAAAAAAGGGCTAGTAAGAGTTTCATCCTGAAAAAAGAAACTTGTTAGATAGGTTTTTAAACTAACTTTTAAAATATCTTCGGTTTCGTAGTCGTTTTTACTAGGCAAAAGAAAACAACCGCTTTTGCAATTTTTGGCGTGAAGCCATAGAAACGTCCAAACGTGCGTGTATCGCTAATTGGTACCTATTGATTGTGTCTTTTTGGTTTCAGGTAAGTTGCAGAACCTGTTAAAATCTTAATTGGTGAGAAACGAAGTAATCTCTGCGCACATTAATCCAACACCGCTACCATGCAATTCATAAATGTGCATTCAATTATTGACTTAAAATCGTTATCTTTAAATACATTTTACAGTGACAAATGGCACAAGCTTCAAACAAGTGGCTAGCGAGCTGTCTGTTATCCGATACCGTCAATATGAAATGCATCTAAACATACGAGTTAAAGCCCTTATTTGTATGTGAATTTTTGTTATCGTGGTATAGCAGGCCGCCTCTGACCTGCGACAACCTCTCATGTCAAATAAATTGTTCTTTCTCTTTCCAATCAGTCCCATTATCACCCGAACGTTTTATTTTGATTTTTCTATGCCTAGTCTCAAAGTCAAATTGGGGCTATGCGACAGAAACTACTGTAGATTCTGTGAGGAGGCGGATGAAACGCATCTCCATCTGCTAGGAGAGTGTGGAGCACTGATGCAAATACGTAGTACTCATCTGGGCAAGCACCTGCTCGTCCCAGACGAGCTACGAGACATCCCCCCGAAAAAAATCCTTCCGTTCCTAGCAGCTGCAAGGGTAAGTAGCGAACTCTGAACGCCGCAGTCCTAGGGGTGAACACATTAAAGTGACGATCACAATAGGCCTATCATGGCCGTAGTGATAAGAAAGCCACCAAACAAAGCAAAAAAAAATGTCTAGTCTCAAAAAACAAAGATGAATATGTACTTACTTTGCACAAATAAGACTTCCACAATACAACAATATAGAGTGATGGTAGTTATGAACTGAATTAATATTTCAAAACAATTGCTTTTATACAATCCTGAAAGGTGAAGCCATCGTTTCTCCCACTAATTTCCTCGAAAGCAAGTGATCTACATTTAAATCAAGGTCTACCATAATTTACTGGTTTCATTAAAAGCATTGGATAATTATCCATCATTTCTTTTTAATTTTATGGTCACGCCTTGGGAGCATTGATTGTGATTCCAACATGATTATTTTATGAAATGACAATTTTTCTTACGATACTCTGATTTAAAATCTAAGAAATATATCTTGAAAACCTAACAAAAACTGATTACAATAACAGAAAACAACAAGGTATTTAGCAAGGTTTAATCACTGAAAAGAAAAACACAAATTTCAACAAGGCATTATCACACACTCACATTTGAATTCGAAAACGAACGAGAGATCAATTAAATGATAAGTGAAAACTGAAAAAAATGAAAGCTCTCAAATCCAAAGATTATTTCTAACTTCTGAGTTTTGCTTCGATGATAGTCGTTAAATATATTCCACCAATATTCCTTGGGTTTTGTAATCCCTTTGTATCCAGGTTTTTGAATCGGAGTATAGGTGACTTATGGCGCTACATGGAATTTTAATTGGATGCTTTTATGTCAACCGCAACAGCATAAGATTTCCCTGAGTTGCAGATCGAAAGCTAGCTTAGCTATATAGCTTGTTGTTACATAGCTCTGTTTAGCTTAGCTCACATAAATTACAAACTATGCTATGCTTTGTGGTATGAAAAATGGCTTCAATGTTTATGTTTTTGCTTTAGCTGCATATGCAACTTTAGCCTGTACTAATGTTATAAAGAGGAAAGACTTGTTTGTTTGAATTGAATAGGCGCCGAAACTACTGGACCGATTTGAAAAAATCTTTCACCATTAGAATCCTACATTATCCCTGATGGACATAGGCTAGAATATACCCGTGCAAAGCCGGGGCGGACCGCTAGTTTAAAATAAGAATCAACGAGAATACCATTCCTAAGAAATCTATCTACTTATATAAAATCCATAGCTAACGTGTTTCTTAGAACTAAGTTCAAGGCATTTCTGTGAGAGCCTTATGATAAGGAAAGTAATTATATGCTAGCCTTCGCCTCACGCAAGCACGCTGCAGAAAAGACCTTTACCTATAAAAACTTCATTGTTTTAAATGCAATAGTCGGGGAAAATTGCGGAAAGGCTCGGGTATTATGGTTAAGAGTCTCAGTAAGTCTTTGTTGGCCTTTGCACGCTCGTTTAAACGTTTGTGGAAAAAGTTAAAGACGCGATGTTTTCAAGATTAGAAAATTAAATGCTCAAAGATCGAGAGCCGACTCACTGAACTACACTCTCTCTAAATGACACCGAGCAGATCGAATTGGACAGTAACCTAGATTATTGATATAAAATCGGTTAGCCAAGCAGCAGGATACAAAAAAAAATGTTCAAAATGGGCACAGTGCATAAGCTTCCAGAAACAGGTGTAATCTAAATACTATTATAGTTAATACTAAATAAATATAGTTAGTTATTACGATAATTTGGTGTGTTTAAAAAAATAATAACCGACTTTAAATTCTTAAATAATGCGTGAATACGTTTGTATAAACAAACGGGCTGATTCTACGATCCGGCGGCGACATAGACACAGGTGTCGTAGGCTACCAAACAATACATCATCCACCAAGGAGGGACTAATACGGACCTGAGTAATAAAGTTATAGGCTGACATTAACTTCCATAGGTACTCGTAACTTTATAGCTAGACCAGCAGAAAGCAGGAGGAACTCGTTGTAAACTTCAGGTAACTTGTTAATGTGTGTAACTTATGCTGAGGAACTTCACACCGGTTCCAGTCGGCAGGTAATTGAATTATCTACTTGGTTTCCGAGTGTCGTTGCAGAAAGTTTGGCGTTTGCAAATGGCGGAAAGGTATTTCCTCTGTCCTGATTGTAAATAGCCTGCCCTACCTAAACTTAGAAGATTCTATTATTAATACCAGTTAGAAGCGTCCCAAGATACTGGCTGCATTGCCCCGCTGCTGTATGGCAATGCTAATGCGCTGTGCCATCTGATATGAGTATCTACTCACCAGCTCTCGGGTCACGCGTCGCTTCGACCAGACGCTCAGATAATTGTTTAACAGCAACAGGTTTTCGGTTAGAGTATTATGTTCTTACTGGTAATTTTATCTAAAACATTGTAGAACATAATTAGATATAAGGTTTTTTGTTATAGTGCTTACCCGCACTTTGGGTATCTCTAAGACCGGCGCGCTCACCGGCGCTATAGTCCATAAGAGGTCCCAAAAATTTTCGGTTGAACCGACTAGGGGTTCGTCTTAGTTGGTTAGAGCACACCCGTACTGAGGATGGGGCGCGGGTTCGAGTCCCGCCGAAGTCGAAAACTTTTGGGAACTTATTTCATTTCATAATTAGATATTACCTAATCTGTAAACCATCGACCTTTTTTGGAAATAAATAATTTCTATGAAACGAAAATTCTTTGTTATACACTAGACAAACAGCATTACAAAGAGACATACATAAGACAAGTAAATTGAGCGGCCTTGTCGTTTATAAGCGATCTCTTCCAGGCAACCCTTGGATCGAAAGAATTGTAAATTTATGAAAGGCACCAAAATTATTAAAATGAGGCACTCCTTCCCCAATTGTGGTCTTGCTTTGGTTTACAATTGAGAAAGAGAAAGATGATAAAAGACGTGTAGAAGATTTTCACAAAAGAGCTTTATTTCTGATCTTACCCTCACATGGTACAAACTGCAAGCACCACGGGCTACTTACTTTGACTTTGTACAAAGTCCTTAAGTACGTACTAAGGAATTTCAAACTAAGAGGGTAGAAACTGACTTTGTGAAACTACTTTCATCGGGTAAGTTCGTGTTTTACCAGTACAGTACTGTACTTACTGATAAATGTATAAGTATAGAACGTTATAAAAATAAGACCTCTTTTAACGCATTCATTGCCCAGACTCGGCGGCGGTGCGACCCGCAGGGGCGTGCTGCTGCTACACCGGACCTCCGAAGTCCCAATGAACGAGTGCGTCGAGGGCTACGGAAGTGTTAGTTTAGTTTAACCGTAAAATAAAACAACTACAAATTCGGGACGGTATATTTTTTTGTTGTGTTGCCGATTCAGACCCTTCATAAAAACCGCTCAGATATTCGTGACAACTTATAAGATAAACAGATTGTAAATTCAGCAATCGCAGTATTGAAAAAGAATTTGAACCCGGTCTACATTTCCGTTCATAAGAAAGTAAATATTGGTGCCGGAAGTTTGGGTAATTACGACGTAATGAATGTTTCCAATAATCAATTAAGTAACAAACTAAACTAATAAAACAGTAACTAATAATTCTGCCAACTTATAGCATTGGTGATGGATTGCGCGAATTTATCGAATGAGATAAACCATTACGAAGTCGTTGGTCTCCGCCTCAGTGGCAATTACAAGAACAATTTAACTTTTTTATGAACATGATATTAATAATAACATTTATTAGATATTATTATGTAGTGGGACTACCTCTGCTGTGGTTGAAACTAGGTTAAAAAATATATTTATAGATACTAAGGCCCGTATTATGAAACTATTCACAATCTGCGCTTGAGTTTTGGCATAGAAAATTGTTACTCAACTATGACTGAGCAAGCCTTAATTACCCGTGACTTAGACCTTCTAGCGATAGATTGAATTGATTACCGAAATATCCTCTTTTTGCCGTATACAATATTATTTTATAGTTTTTACTAGTACCTAGTTCTACGAACAGTAGACCTCGCGAGTATTTAACTTTTTTCCAACCACTAATAGTTTGTCGTTTGATATAATAATCTTCGAAATAAAATCTCATAAATCAGAGATGTCCTGTACAAAATGCAACGCCAGCGCCATATACAAAATTGATTGATTTCTTACCTGCGCAAACTGCAAGCATATGAAGACTAAACATGTGACCTGGTCATTACATCGTACCTACCTACTCTCGAAGTATTACAAAGATATTCTGATGTAACGCTGTACGGAAAATGCTCTCATGCTTATTATTGCATTTTGCAGAGCTATTTTGCTCCTACTTTAGCTAAGCGAAAATCCTCATCAGATCTTTATCATTTTTTATGAAAATAAATCAAAATTACTACCTTTCAATTAAAAAAATAAACATCAAAATCAGATGTCTTATAGCTGAGATTTCGATAGCCCCCTTTTTGCCCTTCGTTGGAAGAGCCTTTAATCAAAAAACCCAGTTGACCAAAAAATTCTATAAAATCGTAGAATCTGTACACCAAATTTCGTGTCCAGATTGGTCGTAAAATACGACCTGTAGAGGAGTACGTACATTCTGACAGAATTCATACTTTAGCTAGTAGTTGATGCAGAGACGTTTCGCTCGCTCGGTCAATTAGTAGTAGGTATTACCATTTTATTAGTTATTCTATTATTGGTAGAGACCCTTGGGCACCCTCTTGAAGAAAACTTTCAAAGCTCCCTTTATAAACCGAATCAAACTGAAACGTTTAAGTCATTTGAATATTATCAGTAAATATTACAACAGTATCAATTTAAAGTTTAATAATCTTCTGAGATTGGTAAAGAGCTCTCCAGAAACTCTCCACAAGTTTGTTTTATGAAAATCTCTTTCAGACATTGAAATTAATATATTGCTTTCATCAAACGTGGATAAGTTTATTCGGAAAGTCTTTGTTTGCCTTGTTTACATAACATTATTCTTAAAGACAGTGTTGTATCCAATAAACATGATATTTTACATTACTTACTCAGATGACCCAAGTAGCATTTTACTCCATTTAAGAGTACACATTTAGTTCCCATGTGTACTTGAAGGATTACTACAGTTCACTCGTGATGTACAAGCTGCATTATTGCGATTAATAACACCTATACCTGTCTAAGGGACTTATAGGAGTGTAGAGTTATACTTTTATACGACTGTTGGTGATATAATACTCTAACAACTATCCTTTAGTCAGCCGTCTGACTAAGAGCATTATAGGGGGGTAGAGATACGGCAACCGCTGTTTAACGGCCTACTTGTACGATGTTATAGAGCTTAGCTGAGCTTAGCATTTTAATAGAACACACGTGGACATTTATAAAGCCAAAGGCTGTTATGTTTACTTGTTTTAGACTGTTATACAGCTAGTAGCTGTAGTAGGACTTGTTTGTGATCATAAAATAACCTTTTTTTACTATCTGTACAGAAGTGTTTAAATGGTTCACATGTGCACTGTAGGCTGTTAAAAGGAGTATATGTGTTGTCCATTAACATCAATAGCAGTTTATTTGTCCACAAGTACTACTCTTATTTGCTGTAAGCTGAACATGAATATGAATGTGATATTCTATTACACTTATCCCACAAGCTGTGTTTATTACATCGCGTGCATAATCTGTGAAAATGAATAGAAAATCTTGGAAAGTAAGAGCGAGAACCGGGGGAATAAGGAGAAAAATTGCAAAAGAATATTCGCAAATTGTGAAAATAACAGTCGATTGACAACGACGCCCGAAAATGAGCCCGTCGATACGGCTTCAACAAGTGCGACTTCAACCGTTGTTCATGGTGGTTCTGTACATGATGCAGAGGAAAATGTGCCTGAACCTGAAAGTTCCCTTCAAAATATACAGATATCAGAGTGTGGTGATTGCAGTTCTAGTACTGCACCATATTTTGCAGAATTTTAACAGATAAATATCAGAAATAACAGTTATTTATTTATTACTAAATAAAAGGAATAATATTAGGTTATTTATCTGATTAATTCTGCAAAATATGGTTACACTATTACACTTGCCGACTCGGCGCTTACGGTGCTGACAGGTGTATGTTCACCTTTAAAATATTGTAAACAGTGTTTGTTACTATGGCTGAGTGACAACTATTATTTTCTGTCCTTTTCTGTCGCAGGGCATAATGTTGTCTCTCTTTATGTAGTTTGTTTACATTCTTTTAAATACCTCCTTGAACAGAGTAGTGTTTTTTGTAAGTGTAAATACTCTGAAACCAAACTGTGTGTCTCACACGAAATTAAAAAGTATTTTTTGTTAGATTGTTACAAAATTTGTAGGTACCTACTTTAGGTATTCATACTTGACTTAGTACCTGGGCTAGGCGATTTAACGGACAATAATTATTATTGCTTTGCCAAAAAAGGGCAAACAGAAGAATTATCGATGTCGTAACAATAGGTATAAGTAACAGTATTTATAAAAAAAAAATGTAAATTTTTCTGAATAAAGGCTTGAAATGAAATGAATTATTATTGCGGATCTCTAAAATTGCAGTATATTGAAAGACGAATACGATGGTACACAATTGACCTAAACTACATCTTAAAGCTGTACATAAGTTCACATTCGAATAAATTTATAGACATTGGCTCTGTAGTGGTACAAATGTGGGACTTCATATAGATAACAGCATTCTAACAGAACACATGTGAACCTATATACCGCTAACCGCATTAAATTGGAGTTATAACAGTTCACATAGTCGTATTTCATTTCCACCATTTTGTTCTCGTGACCTAAAATGTTTACCAAATAAATCTCCAATATTATCATGCAGATTTATCACAAAATACGCAGATAGAGCGATTGAGTTTTGTTTCATGTTATATTTAATTACCGCAGTTTAATTATAATGCCAATATAATATCAAAAACTGAAAATTGTAGATTTCCTCTCAGCCAGTTTTAAATATTTTAAAATGAATATCGCGTTTTTACAGAGGCGCGTGAATATTTTAGCTGTAAATATGTATACATTTCACGAGTAAGTTAAAGTTGCATTCCCATGGCATTAACAGCTAATTACCGCGTATTATCATAAACTTTTATCCAATTGATATCCGCCGGAGTTTGTGTTTCATGATGGCAAACACAAAACCAATCTAATGAGTAATTCATAAAATAAAGAAATAATTTAGTACACACGTGATTTTAGGGTAGCAGTGGAGTACGTTTGTGGGATGTTATAACTGTGAAGGCTGTATATTGAGCCACTTGTTACTCTTTATTACACTCATGTACGTTGTATGGTTCACACTGCGTCCCATATAGTGCCGTAAGTCAGCCTTAAGTCCGATGTTACTACTTAAACTGCTAATATAATGCTATTATACTGCTAATGTACAGCCATAGTGAACTTAAGGCTGTCTAATTTGTGCCCAAACTGGCTGTATAAGAGCATTATAGCAAGCTATACAGCTCTTATACAGCTGACTAACACAGCTTGTGGAGTACATGTGAACTACTAGACATCTTTTATAGAACCCCGAATGCTACTTGGGGAATTTTAAAAAATTGTTTTGTGTGTGTTTTCAATGAAAATCTGTCAAAAACTGGTCACTTAAGAGACGAGCTTAAATCTGAGTTGCCTTTGATTATTCGGGGTTAAGTCTCTGATCTGCGTTTGTATAAACTTCACCTATATTATCCAAGGATCTATGTCAAAAACTTGACAGTTACCTATATTATGCCAAATTCCGAGACGGTTGGTTCTAACCTCGTCTGATTAAACCGAGTCAAAATACCGAAGGGTCTTTAATCTCAACTTTAACCGAAACTACTAAAACATTTAGTTTAGGACGCCGACCCAACCGTTTAGCTATAAAAAGGACCGGTGCCCTTAGCATAAATAACCTTAAGGGATCTAATTTAGGTGCTCATCAAAATACAACAAGGTAGCCGTGCCTTGATTAATATTTAAGGCTTTCAGCAACAGGGTAAAAACCACGGATATGTGCTTATATATAACCACTAGCAGCGCCTCGCGGTTTCACCCGCGTAGTTCCCGTTCCCGTGGGAATTCCGGGATAAAAAGTAGCCTATGTCCTATTCCAGACTATAATCTATCTCTATGCCGAATTTCATTCAGATCCGTTCAGCCGTTCTGGCGTGATAAAGGAACAAACATCCATCCATCCATCCATCTAAACTTTCACGTTTATAATATTAGTGAGATTAGTGAGATTGCTGCTGCTTTTGCCCTTCAGTTTGGAACTCAAGCAGTTTACTGCCAGTTATGTATACCGAACGGATCGATAACCCCGGTCGAATACTTACAAGTTTACAACCCTTACTATAATATACAGATAGAGCGAAACTATAATAAGCATAACTTGCGCTCTGTGGGGTTTCGAACCCGAACTATGCAGAAATGATCATCTTGGTGCACCGGAGATGCGACAACTTATTTAAAATTCGGCTGTGGTCTGTCTTTGACAAGCTGGTCACATGTAATCATAACATCTCTGCAATTCGGTTACGTTATAAAGCGACACTAAAACACTTACCACTCTATTATTAAATTCTAATAGATAATATACCTTCATTTTCCATTGCTTCATTTAGTCGACCAAAGTCCGGTAATATAATAATGCTGGACAATTCACACAGCATTATCTAGCTAAGCAGAGCTTGTGTTATGTGTACTAGATAACTGATTTACACAATACAATACAATACATAGATAGTTTTTTTTTAATTACACATAGAATACGACCAGAACACTAAACAAATATCTACAAATTGTACAAACATTTATCCCGAGGCGGGATCGAACTCGCAACCACCTGCGTCGCGGACCTTCGCCCACCGCTCCACAAAGGTCGTCTAAAGTCCAAGACCATACACAGCCTCGGCAAGGAACCGGTTCAACCTATTCGACAATGTAAAATGTAGACAAATGCAGAGCCAATCTGGGTCAAAGGTCAGGCTAATGAGTACTGGAATGTGCGAAGGGCGCTTGTCTGAATGAATGAGTGAACACTTTATTGTACACGTCGTTTGTACTCTACGCCAGCAAACAATGTAGAGGGTTCTGGATTCATGTAACATTCAGCTGGAGGGTAATTAAACGGAATTGCCTATGGAGCGGGGTGCCCGCAGCGCGGACTGATGGAATAATAAACAGCATTATTTTTGGAGAACGCTGGGGGCCCGAGCGGATTTTTCAAAGCTTTACTAGAAGATAAAGGATATTTTGACAAAAACCTGTCAAAAATCCGAAGTATGTACACACTAGCAGCGCCTTGCGGTTTCACCCGCGTAGTTCCCGTTCCCGTAGGAATTTCGGGATAAAAAGTAGCCTATGTCCTATTCCAGACTATAAGCTATCTCTGTGCCAAATTTCATCCAGATCCGTTTTGCCGTTCTGGCGTGTTAAAGGAACAAACATCCATCCATCCATCCATCCATCTAAACTTTCACGTTTATAATATTAGTGAGATGTCCTAAAAACGCGTTGTGTAACTTTTGCATTGAAATAATGAAGACGAAATTAGAAGAAAAAGAAATAAAAAATTGTAAACTCAAAATATTATCGAAAAAGGTTTTTGTAATCATGTATTAAAAACTTGATAATGTCGTTTCATACCTAACGAGAGATCACCCGAAAATCATGGGTCGGTCTTGGACTGTCTAGAGCACAGTTCAACTACTTTGATATTTACTTGAAGCTTGAAGTAACTGCTACATAGTAGGTCGGGTGCTCGGATCTTTGACTAATGCCGAAAAGACTTAGAACACATTTCGCCTAAATTTGTCTTTTGTTTTTGAATGTACAGGCGATGTGAAAATTCAAATGTGAATTTTCCATTAGGTATTAGCAGGTAGGTACAGGTACCCTATACAATTCATACCTACAAGGTAGGTGGTATTATAGTTATTATTCGTGTATTATAGCGTTTAAATAGGTATATATAGTTATTTTTTAATATAAATTGATTTGAAGCTTCAAGCCGTTTAATTTTGGTATTAAATCTCTGGATAGGCTATCATTTTCATCACTAAGACCGTAACTAATGCGTCTATAGATATTCCTTTGAACTAAAGCCTCTAAATCCTTCAGCTTCAAGCATATCGGGAAGGGAATCAGCAATAGAACTAATGCTCTTTGAACTAGAAATCTACAAAGCTCCCATCAAATATTTATAACCAAAAACAACGAATTCATCCCTATTATAGAACAAGCATAAACCTGCGACTTCGCTGATGTTATTTGCAAATGTTTTGAGCTAGTTTGTTGTAATAAACCTTTCAAAATTCAATAACTTTATTTCTTTAGGCTTACAAAATAAGCACTTAGACAAGTCAAATTGTCTTTAGGAATAAGAGATAGCGTGTCCAAGAGTCCTGTAAGGCCTAAAGGAAAGCACTTTGATGTTTGATAGGGTATATTTACCGGGAAGCGGGCAGAAGCACCTCCTACAGAATAATTTTACCACAGAACTGCGATTCTTAACCCTTATGCCCAGCGTGGGGATTGTAGGCATTATCCCCATATGATAAAAGTCAATAAAGCGCAAGTCTGCGTCCAGCCGTGGACCAGTATAGGTATTACACCAACCATATGGAAGACTACACTACTATTCGATTTGTAATATCTATAAAGTATAAAAAGGCTTACTACAAAATATCACATTATCTAGAGGATAAAAAAGCTTGGGACGAGTTTTGCTCAGACTCGAAAACTAACAACCGAAGTAGGTAAAGGTTTCTTTTTCGCTTCTTAACTTTACCTTAAAAAGATTGAAGTGAACAGATAATCAAAGTTATCACTTTATTTTCTGGTTTTACTAAAGTTATTTGAATAATAAAACACTGTTTTAACCGGATTGATCGCGTATATTTTATATTTTTCAAACCACATGCTCGACAATGCCGAATTATAGGTCATGTAAACCCTACCGAAAGCAAGACATTAAATCCCTTGGTATTAGCCGGGTTATAATGTTGTACTGAATTTCATTATAACCCGCTGGTTAATAATATGATTTCACTTTTCATAATTCTTATTACTATATGCATAAAGTTTAATTTTGCTAAACACAATTTGTCCTAGGCCATGGCCTACTTGATTTGACAAAATAAATGAAGTTTGCCTCCGTGTGAACCCCGGTCCGGAGGAGCGCGGTGTTCGAAATTCGAATTTCGAATCTAGGACCACGGCTTGTGCTTTCGAATTTGGAACGTCGCGCGCCTTCATTTGTTCACGCGTGACGAACAAATCGAGTTCTTGTAGGTGCCTATAGAAGATTTAATTTCAAAAATAATATTGAAAATGTCGAGTGATGAAAGTGTTTTGACTCCTGAGTTTATCAAATTAGATGCCATAGGCATTGTCAACAATCTGCTGCCAGAGAAGTCAAAGGAAAACATTATTTATCTACTGAGCCTGTTTTTTTGTCTCGCATAAGGTGTGAAAAGTAGAGTATACACCTCGGGGATAAGACTGTTTTAGTCTTGGGCGGTTGAACCCCTCACTGCACTCAGGACTCAGTCTTAATTCCCTCGCTTCGCTCAGGAATTAACTTATAACTCCCTCGCTACGCTCAGGAGTTAAATTATGAGTCCTTCGTTACGTTCGGGATTCAATTCGCTCCCGTGACATAAAACAGTGCTTTATCCCCTTAGTGTATAATCTACTATTGTTTATAACCTGACGTTTCGGAGGCTATAATTTGAATACATATTTTTTGTGACGTGTTCAAGAGTCCTGTAGGTCTAAAGGAAATAAAGCGCTTTGATTTTTGATGTATAGGAGAAGGGATTGCAAAATCCGGATGATTTTCTTATCCAGATAATATGGATTTAATTATTCACACTTTATTTAATCTATGAAAGCTATAGCACAGATATAACAATACCTATTATCATAGTAACAATCTTATTTTTATTTGGATCAAATGGATGCCTTTGTACTTCGTCAGGACACCTACATATCTTCTTACCGTTCGACCGTTGTCGAAAAGGTAATAGACAGGCAAAATATAACTTTCTGTCTGTCTGTTCTAGTAATGATTGTGTATGTAGGCACAGGCACTATCAAATATAGGTAGGTACCTACTAATCTATTATTCCAAAGCCTTAATAAAACAAAGCGGCCAAATGAACGCAATGCCCAATAAAGACCAATGTATGGAATTTTACGGCCCACTGGGCTGTGCTGGTATTCTGCGGCATTGGTCAGTATTGTTTTCAGGAATTTCCAGGCTTATTATTCTTGGTCCATTGGGAAATATCCGCCTTCAGTAGTATAATTGCTTTGGTGATTGTTCGCTGAGTTTAGATGTTCGATTTGTTGGTCATGCATAAGGTATACAAGATTTTATCGCCTGGATTGCTAACATAGAATAGAATAGAACAGAAAAACATTTATTTGGACACAGGTACACACAAATATAAAATAAAGCGGAACACAAGAACAAATTTAACATGGAGGTAAGGTAAGTGACACAAAAGGGTGGTAGTAAGAATAAGGTGACTCTGCCTCCATGACCCTGCGCCGAAAAAGGGGTTGGCTCAGCGTGTGCTGAACAGTTTCTGCTCAGCGCTGTTTTTCAGCCAAAAACCTTAAAGCTGATTGACGTAACGGACAGCGATTCGGTGACGAAAGAAAATAAAATAATAATTAAATATATGATAGATATTAAGCAAAAAATATTATAACATAGTTGAGATATTGTATTTTTAACGGCGGAGGCGAAATGAGAGTTTTGTCAGTATGACGCGTGCGTTTGTGTATACCTGCTTATTTAATTATAGAATGGGATTGAGAATGACTTAGGTATCACTTGCGTTACCCACGACGCACATGTGATTTTAGCACTGCTTCTAAGCTGCGGCGGGGCGGTGCGCACCGAACGCCAAAACTGGGCAGTGAATGCGTTAATCTCTCATGCTGTCCTGCTCTGACCGGAACCAAACTGGCAATAGCATGAGAGATGACGACATGCTTAATCCCGTTCTATATGTACGCAGAAGGTTAGATGTCTGCGACACAGGTGTCTGTGTGTTAGGTCTGTCGGTGGAATTGTAGCTCCAAAACGGATGATTTTGAATGACCTGATTTTGACTTAAGTATTTAAGGTGGCTTGATCGAGAGCTTTGAGCTATTTTTGATACAGCCATCAGATATCTACGATAATTTTGCTTTGCCTTGTGGTTTTGAATTTCGTTTTACTTTATCCTCGGGACAAGACAAAATTAAATTGCCAGAAGCCGAGACTTCTTTTCAACTCTTTTTGGCTGAGAACACCCTTTTTTATCCACTACGTCTGTGTTTTGGACCACAGAAAATATAGGTTTAACAAAGATTCAGAGGAATGTGTCTTTGTAAAAAAAATGTGTACTTACCGGCAGACAGACACACGAGCGATTCATAGAGTACATGATACAATATAAATCCGAGAGTGATCTAAGAAGGGTTCCGTTTTTCTTTTGGACGCACGAAGCCCTAATAAAAAGCACCGGAATTTCGAGGTCCCGGGTCAGTACTCAGTAGTATTGTAATGTATATTTCACCTCTCATCCCGGTAAGCGTGTACATTAGCATGACAAATGAGTGTGGATGTAGGTCAGCCAGGCCCCTCGGGGATTAAAGGTACTGGAAGTGGCAGTCTATTGAGCAAGCTCATTGCATGGCTAGGCAAAAACAACAACGATGTTGTTTAGAATGACTCTGACTAAAAAACTACTTGTGTTTGGGATGGTCTTCGGTATATTAATAAAGTGTCCTAAAATATTGAAAAAAAATATAATTTGCATACAATAACGTGACGTGAACATTTTCAGTGACAGTATCGTAAACTTCCTTGATCGACACCACGGCGGCGGCGACGGCGCGCCCCTACCAGACCTATCGCTAAGGCGGGGCAGTGAATGAATGAATTAATTCATTATACATTATATTCATAACTTCATACAGCATCAAGCATCAAATCAATGATTATATGCAAACCGCGGCGGAAGCCAAACCCGCAACCTATGCCGCAATCATTCACATCTCAGGCGGATATTTGCCCGAAATGTGAATGATTCCACTGCACATAAAAGGTCGTCAACAAAAAATTACAATCAAATAGTAGAAACACATTAGAACTAGTATTTACAATTGAAACAATTGAGCTAACTACAGACTGTTGCAAACAATCTACAGGTAGCTCAACTGATCCATATCAATAACAGTCGAAAGCGTCCTAAAGACACCAAAACGATTATGGAAACAGCGTGTCGCAAGTGGAACAACTGATCAACAAGCACCGAGATCCGAAGGAAACCATCGACGCGCTGATAGAACGCTTCCACGCGCTCAGATGGTGGCGATTCTTCGACGATACCATTGTCATAGTGAAGCTATTCGTTTATCAGAATATAGCCTTAAAAATTATATCTCTTATATTACAACTTCGTAGAGTAGGTAATTTCTTACTGAAATATAAGATTAATCTGTAGAAAAAAGTCCTTATTTATACGCGCCTTTTAAACGTATATGATAACCAGCTTATGCCCGAGGCTCGCACGTGTATTTTCGGTATAATAGGCAGTAGCCTATTATCTAAGTTAGGATATGCTCTAAATGTACGCCGAATTTAATCTTCATCTGTTCAGTAGTTTTGGAAATCCAAGGTAACGAAATAAAATTCCCATTTCACAAATTTTCGGGGTTTTATTATGAGTAGGATTGGATAGTCAAACTCATTAACTTTATTTCTTTAGGCTTACAAAATAAGCACTTAGACAAGTCAAATTTTAAACATAAAAAGCTTTATAAATAGTCATTATTATCAAAGTGGTTTATTATCAAGGTGTTAATGATTTTAATTTACTTAAATTTTTTGTCCAGAAGTGGAAGAAGTGAAAAGAAAACCACTAGTGAGTTTATATACCACTTATTCATGTGTGTATAACCGTATAACCGCACTACCGCACTAATACGGTTACACATTAATACGGCACGCCTTGACGAGGCAGAATGTATTGGAGTGTTATTTTTTTATTATTAAGACCTTGTAATTGTACCAACATTCCTGCAAATATTATTATTTTATTTTATTTGAAATGAAATGATCAATGAAATATATCAAAACATATTCATTTTCATTTCATTTCAAATAAAATAAAAATGATTTAAGTATGTTTTTTTTTAATATTAATACCTATTTGTTTATTTTACCTATCTAAGTCTAAATATAATGTGATTTAGTTACATCTCAATATTTATACCAACTAAGCTTAACATTAATTTTCTTACATACTATTGTCATAGGATAGGCTAGCCTCATCCAGAGTCCCTACTTCCGTGCAGTTGGCAGGTGTAAGCCCAGTGTTTACGGGGCCAGTTACGTGTAACCTAGCTAGAGGCAAGCGCAGCGCCGCCTGCCAGTAATTGGCTTTTTGTGTGCGAACTTCCCATAGGCTAGTTGGGTTTCGGGATCTTGTTGATGTTGTCTTTTGGGAAGACTGTCGTTGCGACAGGCATGTATAGGTAGTATTTCTTTTTTCTTATTTAGTTCTTTTGGGACTAAAAAGTCGCTTGAATGATATTCTAAATAGGTACATAAATAAATAAAATAGTGATACTGGACAATTCACACAGCATTATCTAGCCCCAAGATAAGCTATTATGGGTACTAGATAACTGATCATAATACATCAATAATACAATACAAAACACAGATATCAATTTTTTATTGTACATAGTAAATATCCAGAACAAATATCTGTAGATCGTTCAAACATTTATCCCGAGGCGGGAATTGAACCCGGAAACAACTGCCGTTTAGCTTGACCTTCGCCTACTGCTCAACAGCGGTCGCCAAAAAAGTAAATATTACCTAGTATATTCTAAGGTTATTTTCGCGAGAACTCATAATAAAACACTGTTTTAACCGGATTGATCGCGTATATTTTATATTTTGTTTATAACCTGACGTTTCGGAGGCTTTTCAGCTTCCATGGTCACATGCAGACCATATACCAATATTACCTATCAAATTATGAAGATTGTTTGATATTTTTACCAAAGCGTCTAAGCTTATTTTGTAAGCCTAAAGCATTGATCTGAAGGGTAGGTATCTCTTTTTTCATTGGCCTAAAGCTTCGATCAAAAATAAGTAGTTCGCGGCCTCCCCCGTAGATTCCTAGAGCCTTACAAAAATGTCAATCAAAATTGTCTACGTTTTGTTTTGACGCAGACAGTTTGCGCAGAGCCTGACAAGTTTTTTCCATACGGAACAAGAGATTGGTGGAGTCGAATTCATTTTATTTTATTTTGTAAGTAGGTAGGTACCTTCCTGAGAATTATATAACTACCTACTCAGTTTATTTTCTATAAGGATTAATTAACAGAATTCAGGTAAAGATAACGAATCATTTATTGATGAAACTATAAATTGGTGTCTCAACAGTAGGTATTTATACAAAAGGGTCATTTCAGACATACAACAATTTAAACTTAAAATACAATTTCAGGCAGGCACTCTAGATTAAAAAGATCTGGTTCCTGTCTGCGGCTTTGCACGAGTTTTTTTTACGGGACAAAAAATAAACGTTTTATAAATTCATACTTCTGGTAGAAAGACTAGGTTCTTACCTACCTAGGTAAGAACCTAGTCTTTCTTTTATTAGAGAGTCTACGCAAATGAAATTTTAGGGCGGGCCAACTAGTTATTTTAAAAATCATCAACTAGTAATATTAAACTTATTTTTATGAAAAATATATTAATACATACTAAAAATGAAAAAAAAAATTTAGAAGAAATAGCCTCTCCATTTATCAATTTAGAACAAAATTAATATTTTAACATAGGCAAACCAAACAACAATATTTTATGCTGATTTCACAAGTACATGACTCACATCTCAATATACGGGTAAGAAATATATATAAACTTACTGAAAATAAGAAATTCCATCCTTTTTCAGCACTTTGGACGAGTGATTCTTGCATTTTTTGTACAAGCACTTACCCATGCTTTTTGTCTGAACGCTAAAATGACACTAGTTGAAAAGCTTTCCTAACATGTCAAAATGTTTCTCTTTTGCTACTGAAGGTTGTGGCGTGCGCATTGTGAATCTAAGGGGGGCCGGCAAAGCCGGACATTTTTGATCGATGGCCTAAAGTAATAAAGTTATTGACTTTGACTTTGACATAGTGAAATCTAGAATTTAAATTAAAATACGCTGGTAGAGTCAAGCTCTCAATACCTCGCACGGTTTTCATTTATTGCGTTCCATTTCAAATCAATAAACAAAAGTGGATCTTCTTGAAGTGGTACTAAAAACAGCGCAAGTACTTAATAATAACATAAACTCTTCGGAGATTAAAGACGTGTACAGAATTAGCACGAAGGCTAACATCAAGCCCATTATAGCCGACTTCACTACGGTCTTCACAAGAGACAGGTTTCTAGCATCAATAAAAAAATACAATAAGGAAAACCGGTCCACCAAACTCAATACCACGTGCTTGGGTATCGTCGGACACGCCATACCTGTGTACATCTCTGAAAATCTGACAAGTAGAGATAGACGTCTATATTTTCAAGCACGTGAGTTTGCTAAGCAAAACGGATACGCGTTCTGCTGGGTCTCCTTCGGAAGGATTTTCCTTCGGCAAGAAGAAGGCAGCGCTCCCATACGCATAGGATGCGAGAGTGATTTGGCAAACATGAAACCTAATTAAATAATAAAATACCTATTATAATTTTTGAACATAGATTTACTATACTTACTTAGATCTGTTGTGCTAGTTAATAGTTTATGTTATATAAAATTTTATGCTATACGCTAATCTATATTAGGCTTTAATTCAAATAATTTGATTATCTGTACTCTGTATCTATAAATTCACTGATCAGTATTTGTGTAAACCGAAGATCTCGTAATTACTCTAAATACCTACATTATCTAGGGGTGGTTAAATTATTACTACCCTACTGCTACCTACCTACTCGTGACTAACGCGCAATAAGTCAATTTGTCCTAAACTTAGACCTTATAAATTTCTAAATTAAATATGTGTACCTACTTTACTTTCATACTCTCTAATTGGTAATACTACGGAAGAATAGGCACATAGAAATATTTAATTCGCTATTTAAAATGCTAAATGATCTTGAAACTGTCACAAATGATGTTAATGACGTCATCAACGCAGGCTGCTCCTATGAAATTGACGACCCAAATAAGATCTCTCAATTTATTGGAAACGAAAGCTGTCTTACTGTTGTTTCACAAAATATTAGAAGCGTAAACAAGAATTTCAGTGATTTTAAAGTAACCCTAAATAGGAGTAATCTAGATTTTGATCTAATTGTCCTCTCTGAATGCTGGTTAAGAGGTTGTGATACTGTTCCCGGACTAGATAACTACTCTACCTATTGTACACAAAAACATATTAACCAGAATAGTGGTGTCATCGCATATGTCCGCTCGAACCTGTCAAATGTGTCTGTCTATGAGCCAAATTTTTTGGAGGCGGATTGTTTAGTTGTACAGATTGATAAAATTGTGTTCATCTGTATATATAGATCCCCGTCCTTCCATTCTATCGATAGGTTCCTACAGTCATTAGATAGTCTGTTAAATGATCTTAAACAATCAACTAATATTTTCATTCTTGGCGATATTAACCTTGACATAGGTAACAACACTAATGATGCCAGAGCTGATGAATATCTTGACCTACTAGCCATGCATAGTTTAATACCAGGCCACACATTTCCCACAAGACTTGACAAATGTATTGATCATTGTTTTATTAAGTCAAAAACTAAGGTAACAACTACTATATGCTCAACCTCTACCACCGATCACAGTTCCCTATTCATGATTATACCCCTAGCACAACGCCCCGATAGAGGAGTTAAATATATTAAAAAAATTGACCTCAAGGCTGCCTATAAGCTATTATCGGAAATTAATTGGGACACTTTCAATGATATAGATGATGCAAACAAACTAACCGAAACATTTATTGAAACGGTTTCTAATGTTATCATAAATAGTTCTCGAATTAGTAAAGCTCCAAACAGGAAACGTATTATTCAACCTTGGATAACTCAAGGTTTGTTGCGATGCATCAAGTTCAGAGATACTCTGAGTAGGCGATACAAAAAATCCCCCAATGACAAGTCCCTAGAAATGACTTTTAAACGCTACAGAAATCACTGCAACAATCTTCTTCACAACCTCAAAAACAATCATGACAAAGCGGAATTATATGAAGCTAAAAATGACATCAAAAAGACTTGGAATGTCATCAAACGTGTCTGCTGTTTAAATAAAAACAGCAATGACTTAAATGAAAGTAACCTATTAAAACTAGAGTCCTCGCCCCAAGACTCTACTAATGTGGTAAATAACTATTTTGTAAACGTTGGTCGAAATCTTGCTGACAATATCCTTCAAAAGTTAAATTTAACTGAAGACCAATTAATTGAGAACTATAAGCCCACGGACACTGTACTCAATTCGCTAGTGATCCTAGATACTGATGAGACTGAAGTTAAAAACATAATAACTACCCTTAAGAAAACGTCATCATGTGGCTGGGATGGAATATCATCCACATTCATCAAAACCTTTTCTAATCTCTTATGTAAACCTATAACTCGACTGTGCAACCTTTGCTTTACTACAGGCGTTTTTCCTATGGTGCTAAAGGAATCAGTCGTAATACCAATATTCAAAGCCGGGGATAAAAACTGCATAAACAATTATCGTCCTATATCTCTGTTACCAACACTATCTAAAATTCTGGAGAAACTCATAAACGTTCGGTTGGTTAAATATTTGGAACATAACGATATTTTAGCTAGCAATCAATATGGTTTTAGAAGTAAAAAGGCAACTGTAGATGCAATCGAAAGCCTGGTTTCCCAGATCACTAATAGTCTAGACAAGCGTAATAAATGCATCGGTGTTTTTCTAGATTTAGCCAAGGCTTTCGACACCATATCAGTACCCCTCCTATTGCGCAAACTGGAGACTATAGGCGTTAGAGGAATTACATTAAAACTTTTGACAGACTATCTAAACAATCGTACCCAGACTGTAAAAATCAAAGATTGGTCCAGCAGTAAGTCCCCTATTCACTATGGTGTACCACAGGGATCAGTTCTTGGTCCAACGCTATTCCTGATCTATATAAATTCACTCTGCTCAACTAAACTAGAAAATGCTGTTATCACCACCTTTGCCGATGACACAGTCGTAACTTTTACAGGCAGAACATGGGAAGAAGTAAAACTATCTGCTGAAGCAGGGCTGCGCACTGTTAATACTTGGCTCAATAATAACCTTCTCACACTTAACTTGTCCAAAACCAAGTATATTCGATTTTCCATCTATAACAACAATCAACCAGATAGTGACCTAAACCTTAAAGCTCACTCTTGTTCTCTTAACAGCGCTGAATGTAATTGCTCCACTTTAAGTGCTGTTGAAAGTATAAAGTATCTTGGAATTATAATTGATAAAAATCTGAACTGGAAACCACATATAGATAACCTTAAAACAAGAATTCGTAAATTAATACATATATTCAAGAGAATCCGTAATTTGAGAGACGAATACACCAATAAAACCGTATACCAAACTCTATGTAAATCTGTTCTTAGTTATGGTATTACAGCCTGGGGCTCTGCGGTAAAAACGAACCTCATTAAAATAGAGAGAGCACAACGCTCCGTTCTTAAAGTTCTCTATTATAAAAGATACAGATACCCAACCGTAGACCTTTACAGAGATACTGGGTTGCTCACTGTTAGGCAACTGTACATTAAAAGCCTTATATTAAGGCAACACTCTGCACCACATCGAGTGGACAATCGCTGTTCTAGAAGGTCCTATGAGATGTTTAGAGTACCTATGCGTAAAACACAGTTTGCCCGACGCTCTACTAATACTCTTGGACCTTTTCTTTACAATCGTTTGTCCAAGATTACAAAGGAAAACTTAATTGAGAAATCAAGATTTGTCTGTGCCAAACTACTGCATTCATTTCTTCAACCGCTTAACTATGAAGGAACTGAGCAGCTACTTGTAGTTACTCGCTAATAAATTCCTACTTACATATATACATATACATACATAGTTAAGTGTACCTACATTAGTTACCATACATTTATATTGTTTTTTTTTTTCTTTTTTGCTAATATTTAATTTAATTTTTCTTAGTAGCTATCTTTTTTTTTTTTCTGTTAACCCCTTATTTTTTACTAGTTTTATTAATCTGTACTAATGACACGTCCTATAAACAATTTAATAACTCAACCAAAGCTTCTAGCCATTGTGAGGTATTGAGCTCTACCTTGCCGTAACACAGTTTCTTAACTAGCACGGAAGGAACGAGACATGCAACACCTAGAAGCCTTAAAGTATGTATTAAGTTCCAGCATAAGGCCCTATAGACCATAAGTATGTAAACCCACATAATTGTGTTTTTATGCTAAGTTAACCAAGTAAATGTATTTAGTGGTAAAATACAGCTATAATTAACTTTAAGGCTACCCTGTTATTTTTTGAAAAATAAATATTCTTTATTCTTTATTCTTTAAATCACCGAGACCATTATAGACCGCTTTGTTGGAAAATGCAAATTGAACCAACGAGAAAGAAAGAGAATTGCTGCTACGGGATCAGGTATGGGGGGCTCAGACAATTTAACCCGCTGTAGATTGTCTAGGGGTATGGGGTTTCATAGAATGAAATCTGGTTTTTAACTACGAATAAATTTATTTATTCGCAGGTTTTTAAAAAAAATAGAGATTCAAATATATTTTTCTTATTATTATTGTTGTAAGTGTTATTATATTAGCAGTATACCATAAGACATAATACTGTGGAAGTAGCTGAATTAAACAAGTCTAGATGTATCAACGTCTATGAGTAGACGCTAGCTGCATTGCCTCGCTGTATAGCAATGCTGATGCGCTGCGCCAGATACTCACCAGCTCTCGGGTCACGCGTCGCTTCGACCAGACGCTCATAACTTTACATGTAGGTACAATGTATATATACACTACTTATTCTTCTGACTATAGAAAATGCTAATAAACACAAATTGCTGCTTTTGATTCTCCAAAGCGAATTTGCCTTCCAAAGTAATAATTTGAAGGAGTAACAAAGTTTTGCCGAGGCGAACGGTCCGAAGACGGACTTCAGCAAATTCCTTAGAAATAATCTCTGTAGATACACTCTCTGAATGTTGCCAACAACTTTATTGTGCAGTTGGAAATATTTATTTTGAATTAAAAGTTCGGAAGTGCTTTGCGAGATACAGGGAAATGAAAGAAATCGATTTGAAGATGAACTGGCGCATTGGAAAAGTTTGATTCGAAGACACTGTCTTGTGTATCCTTGAGCATGATTATTTTTTTATGAATGCCTAGATAGATAGATGTCTATACTTTATTGGCAGAAAGATATATATATATATATATATATATGCTTAGCTTGGGGCTAGATAATGCTGTGTGAATTGTGCAGCAATATTTTTATTATATTTTAAAAATTATAAATAAATAAACATAAATAATCAGATGTTAAGTTAGATAGATACATATTAAAGATTTACTTACTCGATAATATGCATGTAGGTACCTACATAAAACTTCTTACGAGTAGATACATATGTGGTGACGAAAATCCAAAGGTCATGTTCACGCTTGTGTGAAGAATTTAATTCCATATACTCGCTGTGGACAATGCCGGCCATTAATTCTCTTTTATCTGCTCTCCGACGTCTGTTGCATTGTGTAGTCGTATTATGGGATAAATCCGTATTCCAACTACCTACAGCCCGCGGCTTTGAACGCTTTTCCGTAATAAAGTGACCTATGTCCTTACCCGGGATACTTCTACCTCCCTACCAAATTTAATTCAAGATTCGTTCAGTCGTTGAGACATGTAATGATAACAGACAGAATTACTTTCGCTTGAATATTAGTATGGATGTATGTAGTTTGTTTAAACGGGTGCGTAGAATAAAACATTTGCTTTCTTAGGAACCCTCGTGCGAGCAAAATTTCCATTGGAGTTATGTTAAATCCACCCCATCGTAGATAAACTGATGCATAGCGAATATCTACGAAGGTACTGAAGGCGCTACCCCAAGTCAAAATAGCGGCTTGCCCCGGCTTCGCACGGGTTCTATCGCCTATTTTCATCAGGGATAATGTAGGATTCTAATGGTGAAATAATTTTTCAAATTGGTCCAGTAGTTTCGGAGCCTATTCAATTCAAACAAACAATCACAATTTTCCCCTGTAATATATTGTAGAATACCTTGAACAAAGGAAATTTCAAAAATCCTTCTCACAGTTTTTGATACCTATAAATAAGCTATTTTTAATGCCATTGTACGTTGTTTTATTTTGTGTATAATAAGCAAAGACTTGAAGTTGTCCTTGGTGGCCACCAAAATCTATTTTCGAATCTCTAGTGTGCGCCGCGGTAACCACCTTTTCGCTGTCAAAATCGTACTTAATAGCAGAACCGTGATACAAGATGGCACCGAATATAAATAACTGTTTTCATTCATCCCTCCAGCCAGACTTTGTTAAGCCTCGTAGAAAGGGAACAAAGAACTTACCTTACATGGGTATTTATATATTCACCAAGGCGCAACAGTTGGGCTTACAGTTAAGCTGCTGAGCCTGTATCGACTTTGTGTCAGGAAGGTATCTGAAGATGGATGGCTCATTGAGCTCCTGTTGGAACGTTATTGTTTATTCATTTATTTTGACAAATGGAAAACACTTATGACGGCTCCTGAATGGATTCTCCTGATTTGTTGCAGTCAAAAGGAGTAACGCCGTTTAAAATCGAATGAACTCTACATACCGAACCCGCCGACGTGGCCCGGTAGGTTTGGTGCCATCATCGTACATAACTATTTCGCATAAGAAAACGGATTTTCAAAAAAAACATAAGAAAGCAAAAAGCCAACATGACGCGGTCACCCATCCAAGTAATGACCGCGTACGGTGTTGCTTAACTTCGGTGATCGATATTCAACTTGGTATGGACGTTCGACCCCTTAGTTATTAAAATTTTCGGTGGCAATAAGTGATACACACCTTGTTAAAATTTCGAATCTCTGGATTATTGTCTATACAATGCAAAAGAATCATCCAAAACGGTTCATAAATGATGGAGAAATCGAAGAATATACTAAAAAACGGAAAATTTCATGTGACATGATATTTGGCAAAGATCGTATATTAGACAAGATAAAGTTAAAAACTACAACCCGACTACGTGAAAGTTATAAAAGTTTGAAACATTTACATTGACAAAATAGAATGACGTATCGGTCATATTTGATAGGCATAGAGTTGAAAATGAAAATAGGTCGTAGGTATTGTAGTTTTTCTCTATGGGGCCTGCAGCCTGCGGCTACCTAAACTTTAATACGCGTTTTGAAGGCTTATTCGGGGGGCGGAGCCCTAAATCCTATAGCCTATAACCATCGGGGTATTAAGACGAATCAATCGATACATAATTTGTTGAAATCGAACCAGTAGTTTCAGCGCTACGTGAGAACAAAGAAATCGGCCACATACATACAAACATATAAACATACAAATATACAAACATACAAACATAGGGTGCTAACCTCATAACCCTCCCCTGTTGGTAGTCGGGTAAAAAGAAAATGGCTACCTTCAGTCATAAACAGAATATTTCATAAGGCCGTGTCTTAGTAGAACGTACACGTGTTTATGATAAGATTGGAATTAAAAGAGACTTTGTTAGTTACATAATAAAGATGATATTAAAACGACTTTATGTGGTTCCAACAGAGATTCAAAAGCAAATCCGTTGCGTTGGAAGGGTAAATGGGGATAATTGTGACCATCGTTAAATTACAGTCAGGCAACGCGAGGCTCATTAACTAGAATGTACGCTTTCGTTTAATAATGTTATGTATTGTATAGGATTAAGGATTAAACTACAACAAACGACAAAGCCATAGAGGAAATCTAGGCAAAGAGATCTATTATAAATTTACCTACCTACCAATACGTAATGTTTTTTTACTAACTTTTTACTACCTATAATAAGTAGATACGTCCGATGAAACTTGAAAAAAAAAGAAAAAAAAACGTATTATAGTATTTGAAGAACCTTTCTATTCTTTCTTTTAAAATTTTGGTAGGTAATCGAATTACGTACTTTCGACAAACTTCCTTTTTAACGTCAAACGATTAGATGCATAAAACTGTGGGTGTTGATAAATTTTTAAAAGCTGCTGAGTTGTAATTGTCTTGTTTTTTCATACAATTATCCACGCTAACGTCGTCATGCGAAAACAATGTAGTAAGTCAGTATACGAAAAGCAAAAGGGGATCGCACCAGGTTTTAAAAATTATGAGTAGTTGGATATATTTTCATTTTCTTTTTGTCGTGTCTGATCTAGCCTTCTTAATCATCAGCTACAAAGTAAAGCCACGTAGAGGCAAGAGTCGTAGCGGCTTCCGCTTAATCATTCCCGCCATTTCCTATCTCTCTGTGACTCCAAGTACATTGTCCTAGCAACGTATGTCGGATTCATTAGAAACTCGGTTTTTTCTTTTCACATTCTGTATTTGAATTTTTCACTCATTAAGTAATCTTTTCTTCCAGTACTTTTGCTCAGGTTGGCTTAATTAAAACCTTTTTCGGACATTCTTTTGGTGCGAATTTAGAATTTCGAACTCACTATGTTTTCTTTTGTTATTTTAGCAATGGTGTTATAAACCTTTTTTGTTAAGCAAGTGAAGCGAGCATTGTTATGAAACCTATTTGTTTCCCGTCGCTAGTATACTCCATGGAACAATAGGCACGTACTTGTGTGACTTTGAAAAAGCAGTTTTTTTTTATTTGTATTTGTTTTTGTCATAGAAATGTGTATATGCATATTTATTTCTAAATTTTTTGATGTTTTCATTTTGAAAAATAATTAGAAAGTAGATATTTTAAGACTAAATCACAAAATATTAATTTTTAAATAAAGCTTCAGCGGGATATCTTTTTTGAAAACACAAACAACAAACATGATGGTTTTTATCATTTATTTGTTACTAATTTTATATTGATTGAAAATCAAATTCAAAACAAAGCAACAGAAGCACTTTGAGTTGACAAACTGAACGATGACGTCACAGAAAAAGGACAGCGTCACGACAGCGTTTTATCACCCGAAACTGAGTGAAGTTTCCGTTTTTTTTCGTTAACAATAAAAAAAATTATTTTTTTCGGTAATGTAACAAAATTATTAATAATCCAAAAAAATATGCAATTTTTTTTTACTTATTTGTTACTTTTACCTCGTTCCTAGTACTGTATAGATGATCCAAACAAATTTTATTGGTTTCGCTTTGCTATTGAGAGTTGAATGGAGGAGGCCTTTTTCTGAAAATCAGAGCTTATTCACATTTTAAATGCCTTAGAAAAACAGCTTATCCAGAAAGATATAACGACATTTTCAATGATTACGAGTAGAGTACACGTCAAGTTCCTTTTAACGATAAGAAGACAGGTATTGACGGAGGTCGCCCCACGTAATCCAATTGTTGCTGTCAAAACAAAAATAAACGAAGGTGAGAATTTACTATCGATTTTTTTAACTATAAAACTATCATAGTTCGACGAATTCATTACGGATGTAAGCGGGTTAACTACCTCCTCATTCATCCGAGCAAAAGAATTAACTTAAAAAAAAATTACGTACAAAAAACTTTGAGAACCATTGATTCACAAAGAATCAATGGTTCTCAAACTTTTTTTCGCAATATATTTATGATTTTTGGATTCGCCTATACCTTTTTATTAGCAAGTATGCATTATAATCATTACCTCTTTAAAAATTGGCGCAGAGGTATAGGTAGGTATGGATATTTTAGGAATTGTAGTGTGTTTTATGTTTTGTTTACGTTATTTCTTTTGCTCGGCTAAATAGACTATAGGACCTTATTCGTATTGGAAGAACACCATCGTTTCATCTCTTAACGAGGGACTTCTTCAGGGTGAGCGCGGTTCTAGACGCGCGCGTACCGCATCCCTCGGAGCACTGCGCGCTATCGCTCGCTGCGCACGAGTCGCGATCTTCGCAAGCGGGGGTGGCGGGGGACGCGCTTCTTGTACAATTTTTCCATACCTCGGCATCATCACCGAGGTATGCAAAAATTGTGCCGTTTGCTATATCACTTCGCACTTTGAATGATAAAGACAACACTTTTGGATTTTCATATAGAACTAAGCAAAATTGGCATTAAATCAAAACTGGGTAAACGCTAAAAATAACATCGTATTTATTTTTATTACTTAGCGTAATAATAAATACCACTTTCTCACTTTTTTCATCGCATGAGATCTGCTTTGCTAGTTTTTTTTATTGGTTTGTTTTGTCCAACTGAGTCTGCCTCAAATCCCTAAACTAAATAAAAAAAAACCGTATTCAAATCAATCATCCACCGCTTTTAACCCTCCATTGAACCTATTCATAAATCAGAACAAAGCCCGATTCGTAGATACCCAAATCCCTTTCAGGGCGACATTGGCAGTCACAGCTGTGTCCACACCGAAGGTTTACATAGGCCGTCACCCATTGTTTCCTTGTTGTAAACTATAACTTAGAATCTATCAATTCTAGATGGGTTGCTAAACGAATGTTGGAAATTTTACTCAGTGTTTGATAGTCATTTTATTGCGCGGAATGTGCGAAGTAATAGGCTCAATGACTTGCATAGTGACAATGATTGAAAGTGACTCAAAATTTATTGTAGTTTAAAAAAAAACTATTTAGTCCGTCTGTTAGATTTCAAAGAAATTGGACAGGTATTTTTTCGTGCTCGTGGTCGCCCCCCCCTCAAACTTTGACGCGCTTTATCTTTTGACAAAAGAAAAAATACGTGTCCAATATTTTTTTACTAATCTAACCGACAGACCAAATACCATAATATTTTTTGTACCCAGGAAACTACCAAAATAGGTTAGTTTCCTGTGTAAAAAATATTATTGGGTAGGTTAGCTTCATAATTCTATAAATAACCTTTATGTTTCTCACTGCTGAGCTAACGTCTGCCCATTCTCCTTTCACTTCTTGCTCGGTGGTAGTTGGGGACCGATCACAATCATTTTTGTCAAAAAAATCCATAGCCCGTCAAAACCGTTGTTTCAGCATATGACCATTGAATCCCCAAATACTGGTCCCAAAGTCATCATATTTCTAATAAACCTACATACAGTCTCGTGAGGCGTAATAGCGTCGATTACCACCGTTTTATTATTTTCTATAATAAACTCACGCAAAAACAATTCCATATATTAATGCTGAGTCAGCAGTGGTGTCATTTCGCTCTTTATATTCACAAATAAATAAATAAAATATATATATATTTAATAATAAATATTTTCTATCACAAATAGTTGTCTTATAGGCAGAAAATCTTGCTATTATTATAAACGCAAAAGTTAGTGTTGTGTTCTTTAGTGGAGACCGCGACTCGGAAAACGTAGTGTAGGACGCTCTCCGACCAGGTTGGATGACGATTTGCAAAAGACTGCTGGCAGATGCTGGATGCGGCAAGCACAAGAAGACAGGGCGATATGGCGCTCATTAGGGGAGGCCTATGTCCAGCTGTGAACGAATAATATAATATTGGCTGATGATGATGAAAAGTTGGTGATTGAAGGTGTTTTTTAGTCAAAATATTGATCAAGGTCGAAATAAAAATTTTCCTGCATGTAGTAAACCACCTACAAAATACTTTACATCTGTACTTATTATAAACAGCGCATGCGAAGCCGCGGGCCAAAACTAGTATAATAACAATACCCATACTTCACCCATATCCCAAGTGTTCCTCAACTCGTCATATCCCTTCCCAAAGAGATTCCCAAAGGCGCCATATGCTAGTACCGAATACCCGAGGCGTGAATAGGTAATATCGGTATTTGTCGGATACCCATGTCTCGAGGGATCCGAGGCACGACGTGACTTTTAATCCTCTCTGGGTTGAAGGTTAGACACGATCCGCTAGTTGGATGTTTTTAACTTAAAAAGGTACTATCTATTTATAGGTTGGCATAAGTTTGAACATGTTGTTTTGTGTTTTGTAGCTAGACAAAAATACATTGTTATTTTGGTAATCTGTCTTTAAATAACAATGTTATCAATAATCAAAAAGTAAGTACGTGTCTTCAGACTTAATAAGTGATTTTGAAGAGGTTTTATGTGATGTTATTAAATTAATTCTGGGTGACTGACTCCGAACAAAGGTTTTCGATCATGCATGACATTTTTTTCGATATATGATTCAACTCTAGGTTAGTATAGATACTCTGTCGTGTCGTTAGATAAAATTGTAAATAGATACTCATATATCACATAGTTGAGGCGTCGATTCAAAATAATGACAATTTTTTACGGTGAAAACACTACGATATTCTTAGCCTCTACGTTTTTCGTAGACATGCTACGAACTGCTACAAAAGTGCTACGACCGTTAGACCTCTACGAAACTTCTACGTTATCCGGTAGACGTCCTACGAAATGCTACGACCGTGTAACCGCAGACCTTTTTTAGACGTGCTACGAACCGTGAAAGGTGTGACGGCGTTCTTTTATATTATTTATTTTTTTGGTTCTCTTGTGGATTTATAAACTTGAATTGAACATACAATGTTTATCCAAAGTATTACATGGATCTGCCAGAGTCTTTTCAAAGTCTTTATAAATAAGTTAGCGGAAACGGATCTTCTGTCAATTTCTGGAGTTTACCTCAGAATTACGTGAGCTAGGACGGGGTCTCTAACATTTAGATGGGTACATGTCTGAAAATCTTCTGAGAAAGAAAGACCTTCGGAAAAAATATTTTTTACATTATTATCTAGTTTGATTCATGCCGTAACGACTTGTACGTACATGCAATAATAGTTATATTCATAGGCATCATCTATTAAGGCGTTATGTCTGATTTTTTGTTATTTTTTTATGATTATTTATTATAATGGAGTTTTGTTTTAATCCCATAAGAGATCAATTCTATATAAATAAACATGGCAAAACACTATACATATAACTCGCAAATAAAGCTTGACTAGCATTTTGGCTTCCTCGGAGTACGGGGAAGACAAAATGCTCTTGCGAACACCTACGCTAAAATCATAGAAACATCTAAAGTCTTGTCGTTGTGCCTCGTTACGGATACATTCCATCAAATCATGGTGTAGATCTTCTATCATGTTACACTCTGGGCCATTTGGATAATCTGAAATTATCATGAGAAACTCAAACTTATTTGACGGAATGTGTCCGGAGCGTAGCTTCATAATTCTTCCAATATTTTTCCTAGTCAATGGCTGATTATTGCTAACTATACAATTTTGAGTATAAGATTATGTAGGTTTGTTTAAAGAACTTACTAAGAGCTAGAACAAATATTTGTCCCTCGGCGGAAACCAAACCTTCTACGTCTCCCATTTTCACTGCACCGCAAAGGTCGTTAGTCGTCAGTATCCTTGTGTCTGGATTCGCGGTTCTTTGCAACTCTATTTACAACAAACAAGTTTACAACACAAAGAAGACAAGTTTTCACTCCAAGTGACTTTGCTAACCATAAATTACATTACCAGTGCAAACGAACTCGCAACCCTGCAGATGCTCTGTTTATGTTAATGTTTTATACAACTGCAGTCGCATCTCTGGCACTGCAAGAGATTGCTTGAAACAACTCTGGACGGTTACTTTTACACATATTTTAATTTTTCTGCGGTCAACGCTAATACGTCTGAACATTGTCATTTTCCAAAATGATTGAAACACTCGATAACTCTATTTACTAATTTCACTTATATGTAACTAGCAGTGCCTTGCGGTTTCACCCGCGTAGTTCCCGTACCCGCGGGAATTCCGGGATAAAAAGTAGCCTATGTTCTATTCCAGACTATAATCTATCTCTGTGCCAAATTTCATCCAGATCCGTTCAGCCGTTCTGGCGTGATAAAGGAACAAACATCCATTCATCTATCCATCCATCTAAACTTTCACGTTTATAATATTAGTGAGATTAGTGAGATGAGATTAGTGAAATTTGAATTTCTGACGTGTACGATGAATCCATGAAGGCCAAAAGGAAATAAAGCTCTTTGAGTTAGACTAATAGCCGGTTGTTCGAACGCTGATTATCTCTATGAAAAACCCCTTGTCAATTTAGATTGCTGGATATTAATATCTATTTTGTGGTAAAATATATAGATATTATATAATTTAAATAAATTAAAGTTGACAAGAGTATTTGACCATTGATTATTTTTTCAGCGAACAACCGGCTGTAAGTAAAGGCTTCTTATACCTACAACTAATATGGCATTTGGAACGTTTACACTATAATTTTCAGCGTACCTCTAAAAACCTAAAGAATTGTTCTTCTGTGATGTTCATTCTCATATGAGAACACCACACACACACAGAGGTACAGAATGCCTAGAATGCTGAATTTCGTAAAGTTCTCATCTTAGCGAACGAAACCTCATCACGCGTAGGTGTAAAGGTTAACTGTGATACTAGGAAAAATATATAAATACTGCCTCTGAGCCTCCGACGCCTACATAATTTGAAAAGATTGCTGACCAGTAAACAAGGATTTACGTCTACCCGTAGAAACGAACACCTTATATTTTTTTCCATTTTATTTCAACCTACCAAACGACGGTCATAGAAGCAAAGAACTACTCTTTATACCGCATTTTACGATTCTTATCTTTTTTATTCTTTTTTTAAAATTCTTTTATATGTATTGTATTATGTATATCAGTTATCAAGTGCCCATAACACAAGCTTTGCTTAGCTTGGGGCTAGATAACGCTGTGTGAATGTCCAGCATTATTTATTTATTTAGATTTATTTATAAAGTAGGTACATCTAGTTTGTGTGTGTGTATGAGGAAAGATTACTGAACAATGAATAGTCAGTTTTGTTTTTTTTACTATGTTTTTATAATTAGTGTGACATGATGTTTTTACTAGAATGTGCAACAACCGCAGCCGTAAATCTGCCTTCTGTGGTAAGTTCGAGGTTTGCTGAAAATGAAATATTTTATTCATTTTATATGAATATTTGATGTAGTTTCTGCACACGGCCACGACAGGACTAAATAGAGAAATTTAGTTTTTTAACGTAACCTTATAACATTTTTTTTGTATATAATTTAATCTCTACGATATCGTAGAGGGGGGAGGGGGTTTGTCCTGCCCTGTTACAATCCGTTATTAAATAAAATATTAGTCTTTTGTTTCGTTATCAATGAGGGTATTGGGAGAATTCTCTTCCTCGCTGGACACACTCAGGCTCAGGCAAATTCCAATTTCAAAGTTAAAGTTTAAACCGCTGACCGTATGTTTCTTTATTGACCAAACCAGTTTTAGCTAGTTTGACCCAGTTTGGCATTTTGCCAGTTGGGACAATGTTTTTGTCATTAAGTTTCAAACTTCCTTGATTAAAATTTAAACATAACAAAATTCGTTTAAAAAAGGAATCCGAATGATATCTTATATTATGTAGATTTATAAAAAAAAATCGTGTTTGACACTTTTGATACGAATTGAGAAGGTTTCAACAAATTAAATTATGATCCTTATAATTTGTACCTCTACTTCCCCATACACACAGAAACCGTGTCTCTCCTTTTGTGCGAAAAAAATATAATTTCCTGACAAAATTGACTCTAAAAAAGCCTATTCATTCTTTATCTTCGCCACCATCTGTCGTTATTGCTCCCCCTAATTTGGGATTATAATACGATGGTAATATTTCAGGAGAGGTTTAATGGGAGTCGCGATTTTATGTTCGCTTTTTCTGTTTACCCGGTATAAGTTAATTAATCGGGAAATCTGAGGTACCTAATACGGGAAAATGGTTTACTGAGTCTTTACACTTAAGGTGCGAATATCTAAGCACCCATATAAACGTACTTTCCGATTCATTTGAAAACGACATCCCCGATTTTAATGAAATTTTGCATAGGTACATAGTCGGATAAGAAATAGAATTATGTTTGCACCGTTTTAGTTTTTCAAAATATAAAATCATCATTAAGTGAGAGCAAAATTAATAAAGAAGCTTGAAAATTAATAGGCTATTTGACTACATTAAATGAAAGTTCCAAATTGTTTTCATCCTAGTCAGTAAGCGTAATCAGGTGAATTTTATTAAAAACTAGCAGCGCCTCGCGGTTTCACCCGCGTAGTTCTATTCCAGACTATAATCTATCTCTGTGCCAAATTTCATTCAGATCCGTTTTACCGTTCTGGCGTGATAAAGGAACAAACATCCATCCATCTATCTATCCATCCATCCATCTAAACTTTCACGTTTATAATATTAGTGAGATATGCCTATTTTGTAAAAAAATGGGATTAAAATTACACATTTTTTGATACATGATTACGTGACCGAAATTCGTGTTTGGTTGGATCGCAAGTGACGTCACACATCCTCAGATTACAGTGTCAATGAGTTCTTCTTGTTAGGTGTGGTATAGCGGGGTGACGTCATAGCTAGCGCGTTTTGGCGCGGCATTATTTTATTCAAACTTTAAAATTAGTTTTTATAACTAATACGACTGGCCTTGAAGAAATATTAAGTACATTTTGCATTGTTTTTATCAGATAATACGTTAGATTTCCAGGTTATGAAACTCGGCTACGAAAGTGGATAAAATATTATTAATTAATAACCAGTTATGAACAGAGACAAAAAAAACACATTCGTAGCTGGCTACGAAACATGGCTACGAAAACGGCAAGAACATTCCGTTCTCGTAACTGGATATCAAGCAAGAAAAAAATTCCATGTTCGTAGTTGGTTATCAAAGATCAGCTACGAACGTGGACTAAAGGGAATTATCACCCAGTAGTAGTCAAGTAGCCTATTGTAATGAATTTTCGCTCTCATTTCTAGAATCGGAAAGTACGTTTGTATGGGAGCTTAGAAGTCGCACCCGCCTTATCGTTCTAAGTGCTTAGGACAAAATAAATGTGAAGACGAATAATGTTACCTAAGGGCGTATTTACAAAGCATTCGTTTTACAGGATCCACTTCTGTGTCATGATCCGTAAAAAACGATGCTGTAAAAACGAATCCGGTACGTAACTGCGCCCTTATCTCTGATCGAGTTGGTAACCTCACAAATAAGATATTAAATGGAATTACAGGTCCTCTTTGTTGTGTCTTGTCCGTGTTTATTTATTTATTTATTAAGAAAGAAACGCCAACAGCGTATACATAGAGCATTCTTATAGATAGATGTTTCATGCCATAGGCAAAAGAATTAACGAAGTGTATACAAAGTAGTAGTAGAAGTGTGTGATTGCGTCACGTCTCGCCGTCAAATAACGCGTCTTTAATTTTAGTTTTTAATATTGTATGTATGTTAGTTTTAAGGTATATATTACTATGGACCGTAGAATAAGTTAAAATAAGATCTGTAACTGTTCTATAGTCTGAAATAAATGATTATTATTATTATTATACAAAATTGCTATGGCGCTTATTAGGGGAGGCCTATGTCCAACAGTGGACTACTATAGGCTGATGATGATGATACAAAATTACCTAATGAATATGAGCCCAATCGTTAGGTGGCTTTAAATTGTTGTTGTTCGTTTGTTTCTCGCTCTAAAACTATTGCAATTCAATACAATACAAAAGTACATTATTGTACACCATAAAATAACATTACAAAGAGACATCACATAAGATAAGTATAATGGGCGGCCTTATCGCTTAGAAGCGATCTCTTCCAGGCAACCTTTGGATGGAAAGAATTGTGAATTTAAGAAAGGCAGGGGGTGTACCAAAGATAATCTTAAATACATATTTAACCATAAGGTTTTTTGTTATAGTGCTTACCCGCACTTTGGGTATCTCTAGGAAATGAAACATGCGCTATAGCGGCGCTATAGTCCGTAAGAAGTCCCAAAGATTTTCGGTTGAAGCGACTAAGGGTTTCGTGGCTTAGGTGGTTAGAGCACACCCGTACTGAGGGTGGGGCGCGGACTCGAGTCCCGCCGAAACAGGAATTTTTGTGAACTTATTTCATTTCTTAGATATTTAACACTATAAAGACCAAATACCAATGGATACTATTTTGATTCGGGAAACCCGCCAAAAAAGTTTCAAAGATAATAACAACTTCCATTAGTCCAAGTATTGAAATAAAGAAGAAGAAAAAATTTGTACAATCCAAGTATTGTCCAAGTAAAACATCCTAACAGACTTTACTCCAAGTTAGCAAGTTCGAGTCAACAAAGTTTTAATTCCTATTATGCAAGTTAAAAATATTTGTTTTTTTGTTGCAGAAAACCACGCGCAGCTGGATAGAGACTTCGTTCCAGAAGAGGGAGTGCAGATGTTTCGTGCCCAGTGCCAAGGATGAGCATGTGTAAGTCATCATCAACAGCTCATATACGCCCACTGTTGAAGATAGGTCTCCACCAAACGACGCCACGGATAGCGGTGCATCGATCCAGCGAATGCTACAATGTTGTTTGTCCATCGGGTGTTCCCACATCCCGTTTCGCATTGCATCGTGGTCGCCACTCGAAAACGTTTCTCCCCAATGGTTATCGGTTCAGCGAGCTATATGGCCTGTCCACGCCACATTATCATGTACTCGTACATACGCGTTGGTACAGCACTTGATGTAAAGATTTGTTATGTGCCTTGAATGTTTGTACGCGTAGTCGAAGCTTCTAGCGAAAGATAGCTAAGAACTAAGATGGCTTTTTTTTTTTTCTTTTGCGGCGAGGAAATTCGTTTACGAATAGACTGGCCTGGGGAGGACCAGAATGATGTGGGACTCGACGCCCTGAGAAGGACGCAATACCCACTAAAACCTCTCCGGTAACCCTCTCTCGCCATTTTTTGTCGAACCACGGGAACATTATAACCTACCGCGGGTCGACTGGCGTCCCGTCTTTCTCCCATACATGGCCGGCGAGCCCACCGTTCTACACACTCGCCGACCCCGTTCATCCGTCACCTCTCCTCCCCCCGATTAGGACATAGACAGGACAGAGGCAGTTGAAACCGCGAAGAACTCAGATGCCTGGAGAAGTCCTGTGTCGGTGGCCAACATCCACTAGGAGTCGCTGAGTCACTGAGTGACAAGTGCAAATAATGTTTTGCAGTCGTAGTTCGAATGAAAGATTTACCCACATACGGTTAACATTATAACTAGCAGAGCAGTTGCAAATGCACTTTCGAATTACAATGTAAATACATAGAATGACAAATAGGCATAAAGTAATCCTCAATATATTTATTTATTTATTTATTCCTCAATAAATAAATAAATAAAGTGCATTTACATAGAACAACTAAAAGGTACCTATTCGAAGTTTCGTAACTCGCATTTCAAGCGCTGGGTGATATGAAAGATGATATTTTTCCTGGTCCTTTCTCCAGTTGCAGTCCTCCGGACGCCCAAATGATCATAAGATTTCAATAAAATTTGACTGAAACCTTTTCCTCAACTCGTTTCAGCAATCTCTAACGTATCTCACAAAACTTTTAAAATCCTTTTGAAGTTAGCAAACGAAAGCAAGATCAAACACTGGTGCCACATTGCTTGTGCATGGAATAGATGATGCATAACGACAAGAACACAGCTGGCGGTTGTACAAAACTTGGAGTTTTCTGTAAAATTTCACAGATATTGAACAAATGTGTTTCCCCGCAGCCTTCGTTCCACTGTATTGTGATGTAACCAGAAGCTTTATACGTAAACTTTTGTTGCTAAGTCCAATTCGAGTTGGTTGTTTGTAAGTTTCATATTTCAATGTTAGTTCCATACAGTTTCATTGTAGCAAAGTTTAATAAATTACAGAGACACGTTGCGCTACGATAAGTGTTCAACTTGTAACTGACATAACAAGCTTGAAGTTCTGGCAAGTTATCCAAATTACCACATCCAACTTAGACAAAACTTTGCCCTTGTGTACTTGAAAAGGAGCTGTCAAAGTAATAAACGGATGACTAGCTACTCACCAACCAGAATTGTATGACGGACTCGTATACAGACATAGGAGTCCTTTATGTAAGAGTCAAGTTTTTTCATTCCGACGTCTGTTGTAGCATATGAACTCGCAAGTGTTTTGCTTTGTTTGAAATTTTGTAGAGGCTTAACCTCTACATACATACCTACAAGCGGTTGAATACTAATCACTGGAAAATCGGCTAGCCGCGCGGTTAGCACCCTCGCGATTAATTGCTAGTGCGTAGGAGCGCTTGATAATCATGGTACGTATATTATATAGGTATAAACTATTAAAAAAAATGAGAGTATGACAATATTTTTCTTCATTCATTTTGCCCACAAAACAAAAAAAATATTTTGGTAATAAAAACATTGGCGTTTCACTTGATCTCCACCATCTTATTCAATGCTTCATGTAGATTATACACATATTAAAAAATATATATTTTTAATAAATTACCAATAAAGCCTGAGCACACAAAGAAATTAGAAGTAAGTAACCTCAGATATTTTAATCTCTTTATGTAAACAGTTAAGTTGTCTGCGCTTGTCTGCGCTTTGTCTGAACTCGTGCTGTCACTTTTCTTTCTGGTTTTGGCTGAAAACCAGCGCCCTATCACAATCACTGCCGACAAACTGTTTCACAGTTTGGCAGAAATTATATAAGAAAATGTACTTTAAGTTGATAATAAATAAATTAAAAAAAAATAATAATAATAGTTCCGCTATTTGTGTTAGAGCACCACGCTCAGCCAGGACCCGTTAGACATGCCTACGTACACACGCTATATCCACCAACCCACGGATGAGCTGCATAGTACCCACTGTTTTTAACAGTGTCTTTGTAATAAAACACTGTTTTAACCGGATTGATCGCGTATATTTTATATTTTGTTTATAACCTGACGTTTCGGAGGCTTTTCAGCTTCCATGGTCACAGGCAGACTGAGGTGACATTTGTCTTTACAAGTGTGTCCGGTTAAAACAGTGTTTTATTATGAGTTCTCGCGAAAATAACCTTAGAATATACTAGTGTCTTTGTAGTTTTAGATAGTAGACCGTAGGTATTTAAGTAGCCTCTCAGTGTACCCTGGTTTGTTATATGTTTTATTGTAAATTTAGTTATAGTAATTGTACCTATTTACCTATTTGCGAGTACTTTGTATGTCTAATAAACTATTTCAATTCATTTCAAGTTTTTAATGAGAATAAATTATTTAAACCAACATTTTTGTCAAGGACACATTGCTCAGGTAAAAAAAACAAAATAGCTAAAAATAATGAATTTAATTCAAAAGTGGTTACAGCTCTTGATAATGTTTTTTCGTTGTTTCATTACAGTCTTGAATATCCTGAAAAATTATAAATTATACATTCTCACACAGAATCATCTACATACCTAAATTAACTGTAACTTGTGTTGTGTGTACCAGATAACTCATAATTGATGGTGTTCCCTGAAAAACCACAATCCCCAAAAGCCTCAATTTTGCAGTAGCTAACCGAAAAAAAGTCCGGACTTTTTTCAAATGTTTCGATTTTTTAAATAATTTTTCGATAGATTAACAAATAAATTTCGCTTTTTTTTGTAAATTGGGAATCGATATGATAATCCTAGTGTGAAATTTAGGTGTAAATACCAAATAGCCTCTACACACACCTAGCTATAGGAAACCAAGTATAACTGCCATACAGTAAAAAAGTTTCTGGCTATTCATTGATCGCACCAATATGACATACGGCAAGAATAGGGACAACACGAGAAACAAAACCCAATTGGTAGCAATATATCATAGAATTAAATTAACCAATAAGCTAAAAAAAAAATGCAAATGTCATTGTAATTAAACATTATAATAAGCTCCCATTAAATCTATCGAAAATCACCATAGCTTCGTCTTTGACATAAAATCTTTTATTAAAAAAAAACTGTGTATACACGTTGAAAATAACTACAACCATTTCAATGACAAAAATGTTAAATTTAATTTCATAAGAACTTAGTACCTTAAAAGTGAAATAGTGTTTACAGCAAACAGATCCATATTTCTAATATTAAAAATTCTAAAGTAACTGTGTCCGTCTGTCTCTCTGTTTGTTACCTTTTCACGCCAAAACGGCTGAACGGATCTTAATGAAATTTGGCAGGGATGTAAATGGTATCCCAGGGACAGACATAGGCTACTTAAAAAGCAAGTGCAAAGCCGCGGGTAGCAGCTAGCTATTTATAAATAGACAAGTCAAAATCCTTACTAATAGTATAAATACGAAAGTGTGTTTGTTTATTTGTTTGTTTGTCCTTCCTTCACGCCCTAACTAAGCACCGATCGACTTGATTTTTGGCATAGAGTTAGTTGAAAGGATGAAGAGTAATATATGCTACTTTTTGCCTGGTAAAACATTAAAATCCCATGGGAGATTTACGGGAATATTAGTACTGAACGATGATGATGATGATGATGATTCGTACTGAACGTGGAAAAAAAGGCCATTTTATCGCCTAGAAATGTGGAATTCGAATTTAACGCGGGTGAAACCGTACCGTGAAACCGTGTACAGCTAGTTTGTTATCATCACCATCATCTATGTTAGTGTGGACATAGGGGAGGCCTATGTCCACAGCTGGACATAGGCCTCCCCTAATGAGCGCCATAGCGCCCTGTCTTCAGTTTGTTATAATTCGAACAGTATTGTGTAGGTATATCATTATTGCCAATAAATTACTTACTCTATTCTTTTCAAACATATTTTGTTCGATCTGCACTCGCCTGTTTCTGAGGTTGCAGTCATTCGGAAAACTTCCTCTATAAAAAAATAAAATAAGTTCCCAAAAAATTTCGACTTCGGCGGGACTTGAACCCGCGCCCCTCAGTTTGGGTGTGCTCTAACCAACTAAGCCACGAAATCAATACACGCAGACTCGAAAACCAGATACCCTGAGTGCAGGGTAAGGCACTTTAACAACAAAAAACCATAAACAAATTGTCAATCTAGCTAGCTAGACGACCATTGTGGCACGGTGAGTGAAGGCTCGCCTGCGACGTCGGAGGTTACGGGTTCGATTCCCGCCTCGGGATAAATAGGTATTTGTTCTATCTGCAGATATTTGTTCAGGGTGTTCCGGTCGTTTTCCATGTATAATAAAAATAAAACTATATGTATTGTATTATATTATGTATATCAGTTATCTAGTACCCATATCACAAGCTCTGCTTAACTTGGGGCTAGATAATGCTGTGTAAATTGTCCAGCATTATTTAGTATATTCGAAGGTTATTTTGTTTTATTATCAGCATTATTTAATTATTTATCTACATTAGCAGACATACGTCCACGTCTCACCGTAAAGACCACGCTTGGTGGATTGATGATTGCCGTTGAGGCGTAAAAATAAATATAATGAAGCGGCTACTTTTGGGGGTCCATTCTTTCGCCGCCACTGCCAAGTTGGGCCTTGGCACACTTGCATGTTCACTAGATGAGACGAGCTATGAACAAATGACTAAACACATATGAATAAATGAACTTGGATATTGCTTATGGCGCAGCGGACTAACTAACCTGAGGGATTTTTTTGATGACGGGCCTCAAAGAGTCACGGTACAGATCCCAGAATAGCGTTACGTGGTTCTTGTCTAGCTCCCGCCGCATCAGAGCGCAAGTGAGGGCCCATTTGCCGGGAACTGGCTCTTTTACTAGTCCTGTTGGCAAAATAGATAAAATATAGTGGGTTGATCGTTTCGGGTTCGCGCGAGATTCCGTTTTTATTGTGGGTGTGTTTTAATTTAGTCTGCTTTCAACAATATTGCGCCATTTGTTCGATCCCGAGGCCTACCTCAGGATTTGGAGTACTTTGAAAAACGAAAAAAATTGACGGATGAACGACGGCCGATCCGTTCTTTCGGTATGACTTTACTTCGAAAAGGATTCTGACATTTATTTCTCATAGATCCGAAACGAAAGGTGTCAGTTAGAAATGTGCCCGGAGCCACTTTGGTAACGTTGTTCGATCCGTGCAATCGACGTCATCAATCAACTTGATCGTTTTTCAAAATAGACCAACTGAGGCGGGTCCATGTCGCTCAGTAAATAATAATAATAATTATTATTTATTTCAGACTATAGAAAAGTTATACAGATCTTATTTTAACTTATTCTACGGTCCATAGTAATATATACCTTAAAACTAACATACATACAATATTAAAAACTAAAATTAAAGACGCGTTATTTGGCTAAAGGCTATCACATTCAGAGCCTATACAAAAATAAAACGCCTCGACGTCGACTCGTAACTATCGAGTATCCGAACTAAGGGCGGTGTTATAAGGATCGATTATTTAACTATACAGGGTCTAACAAAATTTAAGGACCAAACTTACAGGGGGTTAGCTTTGAAACACGTAAAAGTATTTCCAAAAAAACCCGACGTACTTAAAAAGGATCACTAGACCTATGCATGTGCTTTATTATAATAGAAGCCAGGAAAAAAATATTTTTGGTACCACCTAACGCATCGCGCGTCGCCCACTCCAATGATGTCACGGGTTGTTGAACTCCACGGTCGACGACCGGCATCCCCACGTTTTTTGTGTTTTAAAAGTTATGTAAACAGTCACTCTAGTGGTAATACAATTTTAATTACATGATTTTTCGAAAACTATAAGTCGGGGTTTTTTAATAAGTATTTCTCCTGTGTTCTGTGATCGAAGTTAATTAAAAAAAAGTTAATTAAACCCCCCCTTTAAAGTTTGGTTTTGAATTTTTGTTAGTCCCTGTATAAGTGATGTCTCACCAACTCTGCTGGCGATGTGTAGTTTCCAAGCCAACTCATCGCACAGCTGCGTGCCATGGCAAATCGGATAGTTGCGCTGCGAACATTACAAATATTGAATCAGTTAACTGGTTTTGGAATGCGTAACGTGTGTGGTGGCATTTGATGTTACCCGTTAACAGATCTAATATAATCATGTTGATGAAGCCAGCAGAGATCTTCCAGTAGATCAGAAAAGAGAGTTCTGTTCGGATACACTTGTATCCGAACTGAGTTCTTTAGTTTTATTTCTTTACTTTTCAGAAATAAGTAGTTCTGATATTATCAAAAACCTGCATGCAAACAGAATTATTTTTATGCTTTGCTGGAATTTGCTCTACTTACTACAGAGATACTAAACTATTTCTGGCCGTATTTTAATCTATAAAGAGAACTATAAAGTGAAATGTAGAGAAATGATGTAAAAAAAATAGCAGAAAACAGCACCGCTTCTTATCTTCTAGTAAAAATACAAAAAACACTCTTTATGCTCTCCCCCTTTGTGAAAACTGTAAAATCCGAGCAACTCTTAAAATTTTATAGGAAACCTGGCTCAAAGACAAACGCTTGGAAAAGTAGGCTTTTAAAAGAACTTTCTGAAGTTCTAAGTTAAGGATCTCGATCACGAGTAGTGGTGCTCCCTCGTAGAAAGGTCTTTTTTTAAATGCTTTACAATATAATGTAAGCAGAATGTAGACAGGTCCCTAATTCTACTAAAATATAGCTTCACGATAACAATCGTCTCAGTATTACACATTTAGGCATTTTACCTTTGATGAAAGAAACTGCAGATAGAGGGACTCGTGTCAAAAGTGTCAAGGTTGAAACCATTCTATCAATTTTTCCGCGCAAATAGCACCGCACGTGACGATACCATAATAGCAATGTGATTAGTTAGCAGAATTTTGCCTCAGACAGAAAGGCAGATTCACAAATCTTTTTCAATTATGTCTTGCATGTCCGCCGATATGCAGTTCTCAGTAAATTTAAATATGTTCTATTAGGAGACATCGGCACTAGAAACGTCGTCGTCGAGGCAACCATTTTCACCATCATCAATATTGGAATATGAAAAACATGTACTTATTGTATTTTTGGTTAAAACGAATAAATTATAGGTTAATCAGGTCCGGAGAGTGCAGTGCGCTGTATACATATTATATACATATAACTCAGGTTACTAACTCTTGTCATCTGCAACTGAAATTATTTTGTCGTAGCAATCATGGAAATAATTATATTCAACAGAAGCGCTACTACTTGAGACCGAGAGCCTTGCGAACTCAAATATTCAAGGAAGTCGTATTTTTCCTCATTGTTCGGTTTTATTTCAAACGGTAGAATTTTTGTGAGAAGGAAGAATCGGGTGCATTTATTCATTTGAATTAAACCGAATAAGATTTCTCTTTTCTCTTTCTCATCCTCGTTACATTTAGGTATAACATTAAATTGCTGAGGAGGAGGGAGATCCAAGTTAGTGAAAAGCAATTTTTAGAATCTGATTAGATCATCGTTCTGGTTATCATTTCAGCTTCTGCCAGTGGCTTCGCGCGCGTTTTTGCAATTTAAAAAGTAATTTAGAAATTTTAGCCAGATCCGTTCAGAAGCTTTGCCATGAAGAGGAAAAAAATATCCAAACAGTGTTTGTTATGTTCAGTGTGGATTGCAATCAAATACCATAACAGATTCTAAGCCCGACCGATATGACGCGGTGGGCGAAGGTCCGCCTGCGACGCAGGAGGTTGCGGGTTCGATTCCCGCCTCGTGACAAATGTTTGTACGATCTGCAGATATTTGTTCAGGGTGTTCTGGTCGTTTTCTATGTATAATAAAAAATATATATCTTATGTATTGTACTATATTACGTATATCAGTTATCTAGTACCCATAACACAAGCTCTGCTTAGTTTGGGGCTAGGTAATGCTGTGTGAGTTGTCCAGCATTATTTATTTATTTATGTAGATTCTAAGCCGGATTTCCACCGCGAAATGAGAAGAGAAGAAGAGAGAGAAAGAAGAGAGAGAAATGAGAGATGAGCGGAGTTCATTTCTAAGCTTTTGCTCGCTCAGTCCTCTCCGCTCGACTATTTGTTGGCGGAAATACAAGTATTCAGTTTACTCTTCCGAGATAACCGAGTGACATCTCTCGTCAATCGTAGGTACCTACTAAGCGTATCTTTAGTCATTGAGCAGGTTTTCGATAATCTTTCAAGGTTTCCCCTGTAGGTGGAGCTAACGACGCTTGTGTCGTAAAAGATCCCAGATATTTTCGAAGAGGCCCGTGTCGATCTCGTTGCTTAGTTGGTTAAAGCGCACCTGTACTGAGGCGTGGGTTCAAATCCTGCCGAAAATTTTTGGGACATTACTAATTTTACGCAGAAAATTGCCCCAGTGCGAGTTACGCACTAGGTATAAAACAAAAAGCTAAGAATAAAGCAAAGCGACACCTCTCGTCAATCGTACTAAACGTATCTTTAGTCATTGAGCAGGTTTCCAATAATCTTTCAAGATTTCCCCTGTAGGTGGAGCTAACGACGCTTGTGTCGTAAAAGATCCCAGATATTTTCTACGAGGCCGGTGTCAATCTTGTTGTTTAGTTGGTTAGAGCGCACCTGTACTGAAGGTGAGGTGCGGGTTCGAATCCTGCCGAAATCAAAAAGTTTTGGGACATTATTAAATTTTCGTATACGTTTACCGGCTGTTGGTGATGATGAGTTTTTGTACTCTGCAGAAACTTCGTAGATAAACGTACCTGATGCCTTCGGATCATTAATCTCAATCCGACTTATCTATTAATCTTCTACGATCAACTTTGTCCCGCCCATCTTCGGAGGATTTATACGTCCATTTTATATCTACCTTACCTCTCCAAAATCAAACATGTTTTCTGAAGTTTTGTAATTAAAAACTCTCTTGTTACAATCATAAACCATGAAATTATTATTGAAAAGTAAAAAAAAAACACTAAATTGATAGGCTCTAGATCGATTGCTGGTTTAACTCCATCTCTATTGAGGTTATAGTATATTTTTTACACAAGGGACCAAACCACCCCATTATATACGAGGTTGTTTATACTTCCGAGCGTAGCGAGGGAGGATGACAAGACCGCGTTATAATGGGTGGCTGTGTCCCGCGTGAAAAACGATACTTTTCACTTCGAGTGTGAGAAAATATAACAATTAAAACTTACCTTCAGTAAAAATTCCTGCTGATTTCACTTCTCTGTTTCATGAGTGTAATATCAGTCTTAAAATACCATATTTCACGTGATTTCGATTGCAACAGTTAGAATCATATTGGTTTTTTGTTTGCCAGTCTGTCCTATTGCATATTATTAAAAAAATTTTTGCTTGATGATCATTTTCAATTATATAAGCCAAGTTCATCTTCAGTTAAATTTGTATTAAACAAACATTCCAGAGATTACGCGTTGATTTATATCAACTTTTTTGTGTGGAGACCATGGAGGAAAAATCACCATACAAAACATCCAACACTGACAAAAAAAAGGTGATTTCAGTTCCGTTTTCAAAAATAAATCCAAATAAAATGTATGTTCTTTGTAAGAATTGAAGTAAATTATTTCAATAAATGAATTTAAAAAAAAATGCCATTCGGTGTACTTTTTAATTTGTCGGGATCAATGTTGCATAGATTTAATCTAGCCAATGAAAAGAGGTGGACAATAGGCAATATATTTCAATAAAAATAATTTACGCGATTATCAGGTGGACCACGGAAGAATATGTTTACCCGTGGTCCACCAGGTGGACAAAATAGGTGAACCACGGGAAAGTTCTGGAGGAACACCATAAAGTCTACTCTCTAAGGCCGCATCCTACTTGAGCGAACTTCACGTGATTGCGAAGCGGCGGCCCATATATTTTCGAATTACAAATTCTAAAAATGTAGGCGTTGCCGCTTCGCGTTCGCGTCGATATCGCCCACATAGGATGCAGTGTTACGCAAGAGGACGAATGTCTTGTACCAGCTGTTGATTTCAAACAAAAATTAAAAAGAAATATTATTTTACCCTAGACCTCAAAATCTAATTTTACGCTATAGCGTAAAATTCGAAAAGCTACGCTATATTGACACACTTTTTGAGCAAGAGAAGTGAAAAATTATTTTATTTCGTTTTGTTTATAACACAACATGCACAGCCCTCTAACTAAAATTAACTTCAATATTAAATCCATACTACATAATAATATTAATGATTCGAATGTAACTCTGTCTGTCTGTTTGTCACGTTTTCACGCCTAAACGGCTGAATAGATCACAATTAAATTTGGCAGGGAGGTAAATGGTATCCCAGGGACTGACATAGGCTACTTAAAAAGCTCGTACGAAGCCGCGGGCAGCCGCTAGTATCACATAAGTGATAACAGGATTTTAAATTTAAACAATACAGAAATCTAAGACACCCCTTTAAAAAGGTAGTTGTAGCGAACAAACTAGAGAACTAAAATTCGAACTCACAAAGAGGTGCCCCAAAGGTATGTCAGCTAAGCAATTAAGGCCAGAACGACCCCTTTAAAAATCTGGGACTGAGCTAGTACTGTGCACTCAAAGTGAATGCTGCTAACAAGCAATCTCTATTCTATTTAGAAAGTTATTAAGTTCATTTTGCATTAGATTACGTGTGTTTCAGAGTTCGTTATCCAAGACAATTCAGTTTTCTAAATTCTATTACATTATGGTCGTTCTCAAGGAGCGTGAAGTTAAACTTGCCGTTCGTGCTATGCTTTGTTTAAACTGTGTATCATACATAGGTACATGTGTAAAAGCTACGAGCACTTATTGTAAAACCAAGTTAGCAACTTCGAAAGACCTGTGCTAACTTCATGGTGCTCGAAAAACCTAGACTTGTCAGTTTTTGGCTTATAACTTTAAAAAAATGCATTTTTCACTTCTCTTGCTCGAAAAGTGTATCATAATAGTGTAGCTTAGCAGGCCTAAAACTCGAGTTTAATCCCTCGGGCTAAAAAGTAATTTTTCTTTTTAATTTTTGTCTAAAATCATCAGCCAGTACAAAGCATTCGTTCTCTTACATAAAAACTCGACTTCTTGGTGCTCCGTCAACCTTTTTTTTGAAAATAGAACCGTCTTGGTGATGTTTTATGAAGGTTGATTCTTCCCTTCACGGTAGAATGCGAACTCTTTCGTTGCGGGTTAAATAGAGATTTAAAAAAAAAGATGGTATTGGCGCTAAATCTCTAGAATTTTCTTCATTCCAAATCACAAACTTTTACGTTTAACTTCCTGACTTTTACTTCCAAATTGTGAACGTGAAAAATGTCATCAAGTGATAGTGAAGATGCTAATATGCAAATGGAAGAAAAGGGCAAAGAAATAATTATGAATCTGTTGCCGACAAAATCACGTGGAATATATTTAAAGAGTTACGAAAATTTTATGAAATGGAGAGATGAGAAACGTGTGGATTCTTTTACAGAAGGGGTTTTTCTCACTTATTTTGATGAATTATCGAAAAAATTCAAATCGTCGACTCTTTGGAGCACATATTCAATGTTAAGAATGACCTTACAAACGAGACACGACGTCGATATTAAAAAATATGTAAATTTAACGGCTTTACTGAAGAAATTGTCCACTGGATACAAGGCAAAAAAATCTAAAGTCTTGACGACACAAGAAATCGAAACATTTTTAAATAACGCTCCAAATAAACAATACTTGGCAACAAAGGTAACCTACTACTTATGTACTCAACTCAAACTAAATAAATAGATACCTACCTACATACCTAAATTATGTACCTAGGTTATTACGATTAATAACACACTTATTTTTTTGTTCAACAGGTTGCTTTAATTTATGGAATCAGCGGTGCATGCAGAGGAATAGAGCTTGCTAATATAACGCTAGAAGACGTAGAAACGGATACAAACCTACAAGCTGTGAGTCTGCCGAACACGAAAACAAACAAAGAGCGTAAATTTGTCATCAGTGGAGAATACCTTAATATAGTTAAAGCCTATCAGGAGTTACGTCCCACTAATGTTTCAACGAGAAGATTTTTTCTAAATTATCAAAATGGTAAATGCACAAGGCAAGTCATAGGCAAAAATAAATTTGGTAACATGCCTAAAGATATTGCCACTTATCTAAATTTACCAAATCCGGAACTCTACACGGGCCATTGTTTCCGCAGAACATCCGCGACTCTGTTGGCGGACTCTGGTGCGAATATAACGACATTAAAACGGCACGGTGGATGGAGGTCCGATCAAGTGGCTGAAGGTTATATAGAGGACTCTATACAAAACAAGTATCACGTCACGCAGCGGATTACGGAAGGAATCAATATTCTACCAAACATTACAGAACCCCAAGCATCTACATCGCGGGATTGGATGAATATGTCAACTCAGCTGAAGCCGCACTCAGATCTTAATAATGCACGAAACTCAAGCATGAGTCGAGTCTCTCCAACTTTTACTCCACAACAATCAACTCAAAATATTACACACACATCCCAATCACAGAGAACCGAAATAAAATTGCCCGGGAAAAACATATCACTAAACATTCAAAATTGCTCTAACTGCACATTTAATTTTTAATAAAATTTCTGAAAATTGTCTAATTTTGAATTGTTTTATTTTCTCGCAATCGAAGTGAAAAGTAGAGTGTTTTACTCGGGCCAAAACCACCCATTATAACTCGGTCTTGTCATCCTCCCTCGCTACGCTCGGGAGTATAACAACCTCGTATATAATGGGATGGTTTAGTCCCTTGTAAAACAATCTACTATTACGGCAAATTCATGTATGACACTTTGAAAGATAAATAACAAAATTGGCAACAATTTGACAAATCACCCAAGACCAGTATGTCATAAACATTTTGAGCTACAACACTTCAAAAATTGGTGATTTTTTCCAAAACGTTAGAAATTTTTAGTAAGCTTGTCATTCGAAAATACTCATTCCACAAGTAAAATCATGGGAAATAAAGTTGTACAGCAGTTATTTAGCTTTTTATTTAGTAAAAAAATCTTGTCAAATAATACGTATTTAAAAAAAGGAAAATGGCAAATGCTAACACTAGCGGGACCAAAAAAAAAAACGGAACTCACCTGTAGATATTCCAAAATGGACTTTGTTTCTACAAACGCCCGAAACATTGAAAGCCTCCTCAAGGACTGTATGATCATTTCTGGTGAGATCTACGCACATAAAAAATATAATCAAATTCTTAAATTCTTATGTTACAAAATTACAGATGCAACGTAATCTCTATATATATTATATATAGAGATTACGTTGCATGTATACTTCGCTTTCTTAGCCCCATTCCTCTATAATACTATCAGTAAGCAAATATCGCTAAGAAAATTAAGTTATGCTGAATGTAAAACTAAGACTAAAACCTATTTACTGACTCTAGATTACTATAAAACAGAGAATATGATGAGAACAGTGAAATGAAAACGAATACCTTATAAAGTGACATTAAACACGAGAGCACATACACACACACATATACACCCTGACATACACACACACACACCCCAACACCCACACACTACATATACATGAATACTGGCTGAACCTTTTAATATATGTACCTACTTTTACGTTAATACCTAGTTATTAAGAATAGTTTACCTTCTCTTGTAAAGCATATCAACCCCAACACATAAATAAGAACAAGATTGGGCATCTATCTGGCTGATATGTACCGAATTATGTTTTTCCTTTTATACATATTTTTAGTTTTGTTCCTTAATCTTTTGCTTTTACTTTAAAATCGTTGTATCTGTACTTTTAAAAAGCCATAACAGTTGCCTGTAAGATATTTGCCGAGAGGTAGAGATCCTTCGCGTCTATGACACAAGTTTCCTAAACTTAGTTAGAGCGAGGTGTTGAACCAAATGGTGAAATAGGTCTAAAACAGAATATTGTTATTGTACCAATAAAGTAAGACTATTAAGTAAGACCTTCAGAAATAAATGATTTATTATTATTATTATAAAAAAATCAATTGCTCTCCGTTTGTGTCGATAAAAATCGAGAATGTCTGGGCCGATTTAAATTTATTTATTTATTTAAAAAGAATATACATAGGACTTAATTTATAACACTCTTTAAACCCGTAGGTAGGGGTTTGACCCGAATTTTACATTCCTCGGGTTTTAAAATTAAAAAGGAAGTGTACCTATCTTCGTTCACAGGTAGATACGAGTAAGTAGGTATGTTACAGTAAGTATGATGGTACTCAATCATTTTTATATCATGCTCTAAGCACAGTTAATTCTAACTTGATGCTTATAATAACCTATTTTATGGTTTTTTGGTGGTTTGGTTTTTAATACTTTTTGTTTTTTTTTAATAAGTACAGGGTTGGTTTAAAATGGAAAATGAAAATTTTTACAATGCTTTGTAAAAATTTAAGTCTAAACTAAAGTGAACTAACAAAGAAAAGGTAAGGGATACTACTAAAAACGAGAAAAAGGCTAATTGATAGGTACTAATTGACGAACAGATTTTGGAATGCATAGTGATATAATGACTACTTCCATGATTCTGGTTAAATCACCAGCTAGAGGACTAAGTTACGGGGCGTCCTACGTGAGCAATCTGGATGCGAACGCGAAGCGGCGCGGGAACAATAAACAGTCGATAACCTTCGATAAAAGTAAAAAAGGGAGATGAGGCATTACCATCTCGAAAGTGTATGGCTCAAGTTAGGTTAAACTATGTTCCCTTACCTCAGTCATAGTCGGACCGGCGCGGCGGCGCGGGCGGTGGTATTTGTGTTGCGCGTGCTTGCTACTACGTATAATTTTGTGTGATTTCGACTAAAACACCACGACAATGCCCTTGTGTTCTTTCATCAGGTGTACAAATAGCTCCAAAACAAAAAACAAAGCCCAAGGCATCACATATTTTCCCGCGTAAGTAGATACACCAAACTTTAAACTTCCTGATAATCCGATACCTTATCATTATTTCATCTGTAACACGGTACAGTTTTTGAGTGAGCGCTGGTAGAACGTACCGTATCTTACTTTTTTACTTTCATCGAAGTCGATAAATATTGAAGTAGCCTACGTGACCAAAAGCTCGCAGGATGCGAAGCGGCGCGGCATGAATTGAATCGAACATCATAATGATGATCGCATTGAATTCGCGTGTCACCGCGTCGCTTTGAATCACCCACGCAGGACACCGCCTTAGGAACCTCGGCGACCTTACTGGCTCTAGTTCGTCTATTTGATAGTACCTATCGTCTCGACGCCGAGACTACCTGGTTATTTTTATTGAAATATAAACCACAGCCGCCGTTACAATATCCATCAAATCAAATCACTTTTATTTCAGACATAGTACAACTTACATACACAGTATAAAGCGATAATCGCGACATCACATAAGTACACAGAAACAAATTCCAATAAATTAAAAATACAAATAAACAATTAGTTATATAATTAGGGTTTTTTTTTGTTACAGTGCTGACCTGAACTCTGGGTATCTGCGGGACTCGAACCCGCGCCCCACCCTCAGTATCGGTGTGGGTGGGCCGCGGATTCGAGTCCCGCCGAAATCGAAAATTTTTGGGAACTTATTTCATTTCTTAGTGAAATGAAATGAAATGAAATAGTTTATTCAAATAAGTTGATTTTACAGACTTACGTAGCTAGTAACACAACTGACTATTCAAACTAACCTAGTTATATAATATATTATAATAACCTTAGTCATTATAATCTTATCTAAAAAAATCTAAAAAAATAAATGAAAAAACTTAAATCTGACTTTAAATTCTTTAGTATTTAGTTTTTTTTTTGGTAGTTTTTTTTTCGGAATCAATACTTATCCCTCTGAATTTTTTTTTTATAGGAGCACCTCGGGATGATTCTCCATACACTAGAGAAGGAGTTTTCAAATTGAAAATAAGTTGCAAATTGTTTTCATCCTAGTCTGTGACAACGTAACAAAGCGTAACCATAAAAACATACAAACATACAAACATAGGGTGCTAACCTCATAACCCTCCCCTGTCGGTAGTCGGGTAAAAAAGATGCCTATTTTAGGTAAAAAACGGGATTAAAATCACACATTTTTTATATAATGACCACGTGACCGAAAACGCTCGCGTTTGGTTGCATCGCTGGTGACGTCACCCGTATCACAGATTACAGTGCGTGTTGTTACTTTTGTTAGGTGTGTGGTGTGTGTGAGGTGTGACGTCATCGAGTCATGTTACCGGAGCCATGACAGAGATTATCGTTTTTTCGCGCCATTATTGTATTCAAACTTAAAAATAGTTTTTATAACTAATACAACTGAAATTGAAGAAATATTAGTGACACTGCAATATTTTTGAATTATTTCCCAGTAGTAGTCAAGTAGCCAATTGACAAAGAAATCTGCAAGATAGGTACAAAAAACCGGTTAAGTGCGAGTCGGATTCGCACACGAAGGGTTCCGTACCATTATCTATAAAACAACCAAAAAATCACGTTTGATGTATGGGAGCCCCCTTAAATATTTATTTTATTCTGTTTTTTAGTATTTTGTTGTTATAGCGGCAACAGAAATACATCATGTATGAAAATGTCAACTGTCTAACTATCACGGTTCATGAGATACAGCCTGGTGAAAGACAGACAGACGGACAGCGAAGTCTTAGTAATAGGGTCCCGTTTTACCCTTTGGGTACGGAACCCTAAAAAAACAGTACATACATACAAATACGAACATAGAACCTCTATTGTTTTTCGTATTGTCGGTTAAAAATAAATTTTCTATGAAAATACTTAGTAAGAAACGAAAAAAACCGCAATTTTTGTAACTATGGAATTTAATTCACCAGTAAATAAATTCAAACAAATTGTCAAAACCTTTATGGGCCAAAAAGGCTTACTACAAAATATCAGATTATCTAGAAGACAAAAAAGCTTGGGACGGGTTTTAAATTAAAATAAATTTATTTATTGACTCAGATAACACGATCCATAGTTTTGCTCCGACTCGAAAAATAACGACTAACAGGCTAAAGGTGATGTAAATGTTCAATAATTCTTTACATGAAATAAATTAATAATACGCATCTATACCGAAGCGACGAAAACAAAACTTACACTTTATTTCCGTATCAGTGTTTTATTTTAAGTAGTTATTTAGTTTTGTTTTGTTTTATTTACCTTTTCTGAGTGTACTTTTTTGTATTTATGGAAATAAAGAGTTTTTGATTTGATTTGAGTACAGCGCTTTACTGTGTGGAAATGGAACGATGCAAATTCCATACAAAAATGGTACGCTTCGACGTCGAGACAATACTATCGAGTAACCGAGCAAGGCTCTGGTCTTACCTCACACGACCTCAGTGGGTCCTGAGCTTCTTCCGGGGGCTGTGGCGCAGGGTGGCTAGTGTTAACGCACAGCGGAGAAAGCATCAGACATCTTGAACCGACTTGAACGCACCGTTTCATCATTTTACCTGAACAGCGTTACTTGTTCTTTGTTTCCGAATATATAATAGTATAGTTGCCACCAAACTTCTTGTCCGGTGACGGGCAGCGGGAGTGGGAAGTCTGCGCAGGTGCACTCACGCACATAATTCGTAATAAGCCGTCACGCTAGGTATAGCTGGTAATAGGTACAGCTTCGTATATAAGTACTTACCTATCCTAGTAGTTTTTAACTCGGTGAATAATCGACGCGACTATCCAGAAGGCCCACCAATTTGGCCTTAGAATTACGTTCTGCGCAACTTTGTCGCGCGGTTTGCCAGAGGATAAGAAGAATGACGGTTATCTGATGGGATCTGATTATAGCATCAGTAAGTCGATTACTAGTGCGATTGTCCGAAAGAGACTTTTTGCTCAGTCGGTACCTCCGGTTATATCCATCACATGGAGCCTCCAAGGTAAGGGGTTAAGAGGTTAGGGTAAGGGGTTCCATCAGTAGTTCGATTTGGAGTCCGGTTGACCAAACGAAAGGGACTTTTGACTCAGTAGTCCAGGTGTACACATCACATGGTTTGATGTGCCTCTACGGAGAGAGATCCTGATGTTCGTATTTCTTTTCCCCTATAGTCAATTAAGTCAATGCTGTTCAGTTTTGTTTTTGTTTTTTCTCAGGGCTTGAGAAAATGAACAGAAATTCTGTTCCCCTGATCATGACCTACTATGTTGCCAGCTAAATTATCTACTTAATTCAATTGTTAAAACATTTTAGTTCATCGTATTTTAAATATAAATGTTAACTCACGCTTGAATATAGTCTGAGTACCCATAGTTTTAAATTTTCTCATGTTTAGACTACAATTTCGGATTCTTCTCCCCTTGTATTTCCGAGAGCTCTTCCGATTTTTTCTGCAGTACGAATAGTATCTGGCAAAAACAACCTTATGTCTGTCCTCAGTTACAAAACAGAAAAACAAACCTGTAATTACTAAAATATATATCATTTATCAATTCAACGTAAACAATGTTTGGAAGATTAGCAAAACTAAGCACAAAAATCAGTCTTGCCATGGTTAGAATTTTCCAGTTGCTTCACCTTGAAAATATGAATATCCGAGACTCATTATAGTACTGGAAAGAAACTAGTCCATGTTGTCTATGTAGGGAGGTCTACCTTCGAGTGCAGCAACGATGTCCGCAGTATGGGCAACTTTCCATTATTGGCTCTCCGCCCGAGAGTTTAGTGAACACAGTAGAAATAGAGAAGTGCCGTTTCTTTACGGGGCGTTTCGAACGACGTCCGGCGAATCTCTTAGCCTCTACGCGACGCGTTGTTCTCTTTGCCACTCGACCGATTGGTGGCCGCTTTCGCTTTTTCTTCAATGTTTTTGGTTTGCGCTCTTTCCCACAGGTCGGGGCTGTGTTCCCCAATCTCTCGTGGCCCATTTCCATGTGGCTGTTTTCAGAGTTTGAGTTGGACATAGAGGTCTCAGTCGCCGTTGCGTTACCATCCTTGCCTGTTTCAGAGTTAGTGTTTTTTCGGCTAACTTCGCTGCGGTCTTCGACCTGCTTGCTGGTGCCTGGTAACGGCTCCTCGTCGTCCATCACTGAACTGTCGAAGAGGTAATGGAATAGTTTGTTGGCAATGTCTCCGGTAAAACGGTTACGGGTGGGAAAAACCTTTTTTTTTCATTGATTTGTGTAGAAACGTGCAAAAGTATTAAAAATAATGTAAAAAATTACAGAATTAGACAATATAACCAACAACTGTCAGCAGAAATAACCAAAGAGTATACAATAACAGAAATAATATTTGAATTTTCTTCTTTTCTGGTCACTTCATAGACAAGTTTGAGGTTTTATTATTTTGTGCTCCAATGTCTTATATTTCAACCCAACCTTCTTTTCACCAGATGCTGGTGCGGTCTCAGCAAGACTGCTCATGGCGCGAACACGGCCACCGCCGTCCCGGGGGAGGCTTGGGTCCCAACACGACACACGCACGCAGCACCCACGGACGCGTACGGGACTGTGGAGTTCCAAGGAGGGCCTCATCCTACCAAAGCACAGGTTAGTGAAATTTCAAACTACCTATGAAGATACTAGCTCCACACGCGCTTTTCGGATAAAAAGGAGCTTATATCCGTCCTCGAGACACTGTCTACCTCTCTGCCAAATTTAATTAAGATCCGTTCAGCCGTTTAGGCGTGAAAAATTCAGAGACAGACAGACAGAATAACTTTTGAATTTATAAATACTAAGTTCGGATTACGTTACATACTTTACTGCTCTGATTTTATTATTAACTAGCGGTCCGTCCCGGCTTCGCACGGGTATATTCTATAGTCTATGTTACTCAGTGATAATGTAGCTTTCTAACTGCAAAATATTTTTTGAAATCCGTCCCTTACTTTTTAAGTTTATTTGTTACATGCGAAAATTTCCTCTTTATAATATCAGTGTAGATTGACATAACAAACAGATGGCTCACCTATGTTGGCATTAAAAACCATCAGCAAGGTTCTGTTATTTGTTTTTTCCTGTATTCTTTCTTTTCTTTTGTATTTTTTTGGTGTGCAATAAAGTGTATTGTATTGTATTGTTCCTTCATGCCATAACTATCAAATCAGCTCTGCGAAAGTTTCGAGCCAATCCTACTCCTATTGTATAGCCGAAAGTTTGTGAAATGTTAATTTTATTTGTTAAATATTTCCAAAACTACTGAACAGATCAAAATGAAATTTTGTGTACATTTAGAACAAAACCTAAATTTGATAATAGGCTACTTATTATAACGAAAATCGCAGGCGAACTCGCGCGCAGAAGCTAGCGTGACATAAGTATCTATTTTCTCATCATTTTTTGAAACTTTTTGACTTCAGGCAAGGAAACGGGTTCAATTCCCGTCGAGAGTGAAACTTTTGATGAGTTTTCTTAACAAATTTTTGCTAAAGTTAACGTTTCATCACGGTACTGATTTCACCTTAAAAGTTCAATACCATATATGAGTATAAACAGGGCTTTACCCTGTTTGTTTGAAAATTCAATTTCTCCTCAGTAAAACGACTTCCTTCAGTTCAAAAACTTTCAACATTCAACGTTTCTAGTATGTCCGACTCTCCCACGACACGCGTCCTGAGCTGATAGTCACTCTGCTGACTCGAGAGTGGCAGCTGGAGAGGCCAAAGCTCCTCATCACCATCCAAGGAGGGAAGGCCAACTTCGATCTGCAACCCAAGCTCAAGAAGGTCCTGAGGAAAGGGCTGTTGAAGGCGGCGAAGACCACAGGCGCCTGGATATTTACTGGAGGGACGAATACTGGTAAGAGTTAAGGGTTACTTTATAGTAATACTTACCTTCATCCGCAGCCGGATTTTACCCACTGCGGGTATAGGCCTCCCGAATTTTGTGCCATCCACCACGGTCCTGTGCTAACCGCCTCCATTGACGCCCCCGGCACGTACAATGTCATCGACCCACCTTGCAACTGGGCGTCCGACGTTTCTTTTTCCCATAATTGGCCACCAATCAGTGGCTGTTTGGCTCTCATCACCTCACCTTGCAAATACCTTAGAAATATTTACAAAAGAACAATTACAGATTATACAAGTGACAGTAGGGTATTATACCGATTTTTGAAAAGTGTCTGAATTAGGGTCTTAAAGTGCTAATGAACCACTAAAAAATACAAAATTTTTATTTCATCCATAAGTGCCCCAAAAATGCATTAAAAATTTACGTTTTCAAGTTGCGCGCGTAACTTGACGAAAACGCTGGACGCAGTGGACGCTATATTGCTCTGTGATCATGACGTCAGTTGGATGTGAGACCTGAACCAATGCGCGGATGTTTCGGATGACGGTTGATACTTTTTAGTTTTCCTACACAGCCGTATGACAAAACAACTGCGCCTATTAAATCTTGGTGTTTAAAAACAGATTAAAACAACTTAAAACTTTGAATTGAATTTTAGAATTTATTTTGTTGTTTTATGAACTCGAACGAACATTTTCCGACCATTGGCCCTATTGGCGGTCTGAAGAGCGATCTCTCCCATGTTGTCCATGGATGGATGCATCATAATGTAGGTATTTATAGTAATAAATACACACATTATGATGCATCCTTTCGGTAGTAATAAAGTGACAAACACATGGGCCTGCGGTAAGTATACCGCAGGCCCATGTATTTGTCACTAAACATTCTAATCAGCCCGCTAGATCTAAGGGGAGATGTAATGGGGATCACTTAACGCATTCACTGCCCAGCCTCGCCGCCGCCCGCCGCGACTCGGACCGTAGATCGACTTCTGTGTCTTGGGCTATGACAGTGTTAGTTTAGTTTATGCGGTAATTCAAATAAGCAAAGTTATAATAGAACCATGTATTGTTTTCACCTTTAACAAACCTTGCATATTTAACCATGAATTCAGAACGACTGAATTCATTGAAATCGCGCGCTCGCTTTCAGTTTTTCCGTTATTTGAGTGATCCCCATTGCCAACTGATTCCTATTGCCTACATCTCCCCTACTAAATGATAACGGCATACCTTCCAAACATTTCGGTCTAGGGATTTAGTGGACCAGTCTAAACTATGAGTAGTCCCGCTATCGGCGAACGGGTTAACCGCGTTGCCGCTGTACTATTTATAAATTTTGTACATCTGTTTCATTCTTAGGTTAGGAACCAACTTGCACATAACATATTCTATGAAAATATAATATGCATCAACCATACTTACAGACACCTACTCCTATTTTCAAAGAAAAACAAAAATAACCTCGCACTTTTCCAATCTATTTTATGTCTTCTGGAAGTTGCTAAGGTTGCTTACATGCTATTGCTTTTATATCGTAACCTAGGTATAATACCTTTGTTTTTTCGCTCCAGCCAAATACTACTGTATTTTCACTCCAGCCAGTGTTAAGCTTTGGTTAATCTAGATTATTCTAAAACTAATTTGTAAACCTCACTGCAGATCACTAACTAATAGCTAATAGTTTAGTTCTGTGCCAAATACTTCATTACGTAGACACTACACTAGCAATGATTATACATGGTGAAGAAAAATAAGTGGTCTGACAATCGAGAAAAAAAATCCTGTTTGTCATACTAGTGTGATAAGCTGGTGTGAGTACGAGTCAGCAGTCAAATAAAGTACTACGCAGTATTCTAGTATTCATTTGTTACCTCTGGGTTCTTATGTTAATTGGGCTATCAGTTTACCCAATCAGAAACTTGAGTAGATAACCGAGTTTTCCGTTACTGTTACTAGAAAACAAGATGGCCATTACCCGCCGATGTTTAGTGAAAACAGATAGGAGTGCCCTGGTAATTGGCTACTGAGAGTGGAGTCAGCTAACTCACTTTTAGGGCGGCGACGGTTGTAATTATATTTTACCGTGTCATCGACTCCCTAAATAGGTTAATATACCCATTTTTTAAGTGTCTTAATTAGGATCTATAGAGCTAATAAAACACATGAAAAAGTCGTCGATAAATGCCCTAAAAAAGCGGTTAAAACAGTGTTTTATTATGAGTTCTCGCGAAAATAACCATAGAATATACTACCCTAAAAAGCATTTAAAATTTATATTTTCAAGTTGCGCGCGTAACTTGACGGAACGCCGGATGCATAGGACGCCATATTGCTTTGTGGTCATGACGTCAGTTGGATGTGAGACATGAACTAATGCGCTGATATTGCTGATGACAGTTGATACTTTTTATGATGCCTACACAGTCGTATGACATAACAACATTGCGCCTACTATTTTATGGTGTTTAAAACAGATTAAATAAACTGAAAACTTTGAATTGAATTACAAAATTAATTTTATGAACTAAAACGAACATTTTCCGACTGCTTATTGCCTAAGCTATCTCATTGATATATTTTTGTTTTTTTTTCTCATAGAGAGTAAAATAGCTTTTATCTCAGAGTAAAATATTTTATTTAATGTTTACGTATAAATGTTTTCTTTTGTAAAAAAAATCGTTTATAATTTATAAATTTTACAAGGTGTTTTAGCAGTATTCAGGAGGCCAATTGTAATTCTCAAATACGCAATTGAGTGTTTGGTTTTGGCCAATATTGGTAACTCTAATACACCGAATTAGGGTTTCCATTATCCCACTAATATTATAAATGGATGGATAGGTGGATGTTTTTTACTCAATCACGCCAGAACGGCTGAACGGATCTGGATGAAAGTCCGGAATACGTTTTATCGACTTCTTATCCCGGAATTCCAATGGGAACGGGAACTACGCGCTTATAATAAGCGGATAAAAACACGGCTGTCATACACCGAATTTGAGTATCAATTGTTAGACACATAAACCTTACGCTACCTTACCTAAGCCATCTAATTAGTTATTTAAAATTAGGCCTCGTGATAACATGTACCAGCTCTTTTCACCATCTACGTCGTACTGACCTGTTGGTTATCTATCTACCCTCGGCAAGGTGAGGCTTGTACAAGCACAATGGATCTCCTTTTAACAGCTGATTGTTTAGTTCAAAGGAAAGCTTCCCTATTCTAATATTAACAATGCAGAATGACTATAGCTTTACCTTAAGATTCCATTAGTAAGGATATGAGGAGGCAATATTTTGGCTAATAATAATAATAATAATCATGTATTTCAGACTAGGTATAGAACAGTTACAGATCTTATTTTAACTTATTCTACGGTCCATAGTAATATATACCTTAAAAACTAACATACATACAATATTAAAAACTAAAATTAAAGACGCGTTATTTGACGTGTTATTTGGCTAAACATGTGTGTATAGTTTTGAATCCTCTGCGGATAGGGGGTATTCTTGTGAGAAACTTTAATAAGTTCGTAATCATAGGTAAACGTTTATTTTGCAAGAATGTAGGTGTGTAAAAGGTTTTTTGATTAAAGCTTATCTGACACATGCTGCCTCGACACGGCTAGCAAACTTAAGTTAATTAGTTAGTTAATTAACAGTTGACCAAAGTTGACAGAACGTCTGTAACCAAATCTCGCCGGTTAAATGAAAAGTTTATAACATTGTTAAGTTTAGTTCTTTCTACTAATGAAGGCTAGAAACTAGGACTTCTAACTTATCTTGTTAAAGGCAAAAATGAGAATAATTTAATAGTATTTTTTTTGTAGGAAATAGCCATGACACCGGCATGTGTATAAAATAAACCCTTGGTCTCTTGATCACAACACAGTACGCTGTGGTATGCGGTGTCGTCGAAGTCTGCGTCAGCGGTGACGGTCAAGTGTGGTGAAGACAAGTGGGGTGGGTACCTACTACGCACAGCACGGTGTTGTCGTCGCGTCGTAGGCTCGTTACCACGCTGCGGTGTGAAAATCAAATGACCGCTTCTCTGCAGACAGTTAAAGTTGCGTCGTGGCGTTACGTGGTACAAAGCGTATTGCGTCTCGATCAAGCGACCAAAGCCTAGTGATATTATAATTCTATATTCTCTGACACAGGTCTAAGTTATTACAAGCCTAACGGAGTCCATTAGTAGCAAGCAGGGTCATTCTAAAATGCATAAAGCTGTAGAGCTGATGAATTACCTCGCTTTTACAGCAAGCCTTGTTTAGTCGTATGAAAGTCTTTTGTGCAAGTAAATTTATATTAAAAAAAAATTATTTAAACTCAGAAAGTGGCTCACTAAATTGGTATTGTACGATATCAACGATTTTTTTAATTTGCCTGTATTATGAATTCATAATTTTATTTTTTATTTTTAAGTGACATGTAATAATGGTATCATGAATAAATTTCTGTATTTCTGTATTAAGGCATAAGTATTCTGTCTGTGCTATAGTTTGGCAAGTTTTAAAACACTACAAACCGACTTCAAATCCTGTTATGGGTCCCTTATTTGATGATAGTCAATATTACGCCTATAGGGGAGGCCTGTGTCCAGCATTAGACCAGGCAGAGCCTTGAGTCCGGTTGAGGAAAGAATCGAGACGTCTCCTTTGTCCTTTTCGATCTCCTTTTTCCATCAGACTTGGTACAGCGCCTTGAAAAGGAACAACGCAAATTCCATAGAAAAATGATGACGTCACAATCACGTCTCGATATTATCCGTCAAGAATATAGTTAAGTTAGTAGCATCAACTCTACCTTAAATCTCTTCCACAGGTGTGACCCGTCAAGTAGGCGACGCGCTACAGCTGGAGAGGTCGCAGCGAGCTGGTCGCGTGGTCAGCATCGGCATAGCACCCTGGGGCATTGTAGAGGGCGCAAACGAACTCATCGGCAAGGGCAGAGATGTGCCCTACCATGCCATCGCATCTCCAAGGTAAGATAATGACCTTTGTCAACGACATTGAGATCGTTTTTTTTTTTAAATAAATTTCGTAGAAAATTACCCCAGTGGTTACGTACTATAAAGCAAAAAGCTAAGACATTGAGATCTTTATTAACAAAGAAAATTACAATCAAATAATAGAATCCAATTAAAACTAGTATTTATTTAAACAATTGAGCTAACTGCAGACTGTTGCAAACAATCTACAAGTAGCTCAACTGATCCATATCAATACCAGTCGTGCGAGTCCCCAAGACGCTGGCATTGCCCCGCTGTATGGCAATGCTGATGCGCTATGCCAAATACTTACTACCAGCTCTTGGGTCACGCGTCGCTTCGACCTTCGCTCAGATATTTTTTTATCTGAATTCGATTATAAACTCGCTGAAAACGCTGACTCGCTTTTAAAAATATTTCAGAAATATTAGTGAAACTTTACTACACTACCCAAAGATGAAAATATAAAACAGCACAATCATCTCAGACCGTTATAGGCTTCGTTTGTGTCTCCTTTTTAGGGTTCCGTACCCAAAGGGTAAAACGGGACCCTATTACTAAGACTTCGCTGTCCGTCTGTCACCAGGCTGCATCTCATGAACCGTGATAGTTAGACAGTTGAAATTTTCACAGTTGATGTATTTCTGTTGCCGCTATAACAACAAATACTAAAAAATAGAATAAAATATATATTTAAGGGGGCTCCCATACGACAAACATGATTTTTTTGCCTTTTTTGTAGATAATAGTACGGAACCCTTCGTGCGCGAGTCCGACTCGCACTTGGCAGGTTTTATTTACACGTGGCAGATCTATAAATGGCATTTCCTAACTAAACCCTATTATTACATAGAGTTTAGTTAAGGAAATACCAGGTTATGGTAACCTGGTTAAAAATAAAAGTCTATGTACATAACATTTCAAACTTTATTAATATTACCTACACTATTTAACGGAAGGGGTTTGAAGTGACAAAAGCACTCGCCGAGGTCAACCCGTTAGTCTGAGCTTGTAACAACACATCGCCTATGAGCTTCTCGGCCAAGATCCTCATGACAATACCTACACTATCTAACAGAAGGGGTCTGGAGTAACGAGAGCACTCGCCGAGGTCAACCCGTTAGTTTGAGCTTGGAACAACACATCGCCTATGAGCTTCTCGGCCAAGATCCTCATGACAATACCTACACTATCTAACAGAAGGGGTCTGGAGTAACGAGAGCACTCGCCGAGGTCAACCCGTTAGTCTGGGCTTGTAACAACACATCGTCTATGAGCTTCTCGGCCAAGATCCTCATGACAATACCTACACTATCTAACAGAAGGGGTCTGGAGTAACGAGAGCACTCGCCGAGGTCAACCCGTTAGTCTGGGCTTGTAACAACACATCGTCTATGAGCTTCTCGGCCAAGATCCTCATGACAATACCTACACTATCTAACAGAAGGGGTCTGGAGTAACGAGAGCACTCGCCGAGGTCAACCCGTTAGTCTGGGCTTGTAACAACAAATCGCCTATGAGCTTCTCGGCCAAGATCCTCATGACAATACCTACACTATCTAACAGAAGGGGTCTGGAGTAACGAGAGCACTCGCCGAGGTCAACCCGTTAGTCTGAGCTTGGAACAGCACATCGCCTATGAGCTTCTCGGCCAAGATCCTCATGACAATACCTACTCTATCTAACAGAAGGGGTCTGGAGTAACGAGAGCACTCGCCGAGGTCAACCCGTTAGTTTGAGCTTGGAACAGCACATCGCCTATGAGCTTCTCCGCCAAGATCCTCATGTTATCCGGAAGGTTCCTCAGTTTCGCAGCTACGTTTATACCTGAAAGGTACAAGCACAATAGCTAAAAAATAGATAGAACTAATATATATATTTTTAATTGTTTTGAAATAACTGAAAACCGACTTCGTACTCCTTAGTTTTAAACCGTTTTTGGGATAAATACCAATCTCTCGGGAATATATGTATATTTTTATGGACCCCTCCGTGACCATCCTCTGTACAACTGCCAAAGAATCACTCAAATCGACCCAAAAATGATGGAGGAATCGATGAACATACATACAACCGAACATAGAACCACCTTCTTCTTTCGAAGTCTGCTAAAAAGGTGAAAGTTTGAGCCATTGTGGCAAAGACCATTCCAAAACTGATCGGATCAAGCTGAAATTTTGCGTACACGCTGTTCTAGATTTGAACTAACATAGAAGGTGCTTTTAATGTTGTTCAAAGGCGTTAGAGGCCGTGAGCAGAGGCTTTTAACTATTTAATTTCAAAGGAGTATGATAATGTGTGAAAAGCAGCCATTTCATCCATTAATAATTAACTTTTATGGAAACCCGACAAAAACCCCACTCTACCTATTATAAAAGCGAGATAATTTTAGATAAGGCATGCAAGGAGGATGTTTCCTAAAAGATGTTTATCTCATGGTCGCTAAATGAGAATGGACTGGGAAATCGGAAGCTGCAAGAAACGCATACTCGTATATACAGGGTGGAAAGAATCTATGGGCCCTGGAGGGGAACTACCTTAAATCCTTTAGCTAGCTCATTTAACTGGAAGGAAACATTCCTTTATTTTTAAAAAGAAACATAATTGCATTCAAAGATTTTCTAAAAATTCCTTGTCTCAACTGGGAATCGAACCAACTAAAAATTAAAAAAATAAACCCTCGCTATTTTATTATGCGAATCAGTAGGATTATTGTTCAGGATAAAAATTGTCCTCCAGGGAACTACCACTACTATACACTGTGTATAGTATGTATTACTATATACTGTACTACTATACAGGGTGGAAAGAATCTATAGGGTGGAAAGAATCTATAGATTCTTTCCATCCTGTATATTGATATTTTCTAGGGAGACTGAGCCCTGAGGTTGGTTTAAAGTATTTATTGAGACGTCTGTTATCGTGTCGTTTCATTTTTCTATAGGATTTGGTAGGTAGAGCGTATCATACGGACACGGAACAACTCAAAATGCAATCCCATACAAAAACAGACATCACGATTACGTCTCAATACCATCGTAAAAATGAACTTTGGCTCAGATTTCATGATTTCTTCTTGATTGGGAGACATGTGACACTCTCATGAGACTTTTGACGATGACGCAACGCCGCCGCGTACGCTACGCTCCGATTCCGATAGACGCATAGCTTTAAAGTATTACCTATTGCATCATATTCGTCACCCACGGCCGCAGTGTCAGGCCCTCTTTTGATCTTCTTTCTGGGCTCTTCTATAAAACGACTGCTGGTCGAAGGCTGGACGTACTCCAAACGCTCTGGTTCGAGTGGAGGCTCCGCTTTGATTTCATCTGTCGTAGGACCTTCGCTGTCCACTGCTTCATCCTCTGATGACTCCTGGTGAAGATACTATTGTATGGTTAATTTTTTAGCTGACTGCACGTAATGGTAAATGGTTTATTACTCTGTTTTTGACAGGGTCGGACTGGCCTTAAGGCGTATACAAAGGCAAAAACACGAAAATTTGGTGTTTTTGAACGTTTTCTGACGAAAATATTGATTGTGGAGCTTTGAAATTTATATATCTTGTAACACATATCTTGAAGGGTTTCTTGGAGGTTCCAAATGCTTGCCGTTAATTGTGGTGTAGTTGTTACAGTGTTAGTTATAGTGTGTGTGAAGTTGCTTCGAACTCACTTTTTATTGGTGTCTCAAATTCGATTAGTACCAAATTCAGTATAGTGATTCCCATAGAGTTCATACCTTTTTCTTGGAGGTCCACTAAATGTACAAATACAACTTTTACAAGTCGCCTAGCGCTAAAATGGAACGAATCACTCAAAATCATTCGAAATCTATAATTGAGTTCATTTGAAACTATGAAAAGTAGATTCTCTCTGTAAGGTAAATGTCGTGATTTTATGATATTCTTTGCTAGAAACAGTAAATCTGATAGTTAAAAAACATACGTTGTAATAAAACATGAAACAGTGTCAAAAAAACTGATCATCTCAAAAAAATCTTTTATTTTTCTACAAACGAGTTTTAAGAAACCTTACAGTTACGCTTTAGCAATAATCTATCTACTTATATTAAAAAAATATCAACCCAACTGTAGGTACCTGGCCCTTTATCAAGCGATATTTCTGGCTAAGCGAAATATTTATCCAAAAGTGTGGCACGAATGAGAAACTTCGTATCGCATACACCCAATTAAATAATGACTCAGTGGTCCGTACGCCCCAATTTATATTTTAGGCTTCTTCAGCGACCTTCTTCACATTTTAGGCAAAAAGGCACAAAAAGTAGAGAAAGTTCGTTCATATTCAAATATTTTTTTAAACTTGCCCAAGGCTACTAAGATACATTTCAGCTTGACTTGTCAAAGTTTTGCTGAAAATGCAAAAACAACCACTGAAAATAGTTCAAAAATAGCATGTATAAGTTCCTATGAGACTATTGGATCACTGTCATACTATGGAAAGTACTATCTCACTAATATTATAAACGTGAAAGTTTAGATGGATGGATGGATAGATAGATGGATAGATGTTTGTTCCTTTATCACGTCAGAACGGCTAAACGGATCTGGATGAAATTTGGCACAGAGATAGATTATGGTGTGGAATAGGACATAGGCTACTTTTTATCCCGGAATTCCCACGGGAACGGGAACAATGCGGGTGAAACCGCGAGGCGCTGCTAGTTATTTATATTTATACAAACTCCCAGTAAGTTAAAAGTCTGGCAGGAGACCAAAACCTTTTTTGTTTTCGGAGACTATACAAAACTCTTTCTAGACCATCAGTAGCGCTGGAGGGTCACTTCACAATGTACATGCGATATCATTAATATTTCGTTTTTGAAGTTTTGCGGGAAAATACTATACTAAACCCGCGAGAGTAAAATTATTTTCTAAACCATAGCAAAATAATCATACAAAATAATGAGGGAATATTAAATAAAAAATTAAAAACCAATAAAAAAACCTTCTCCGATAAGTTCTAACAAAATGTAGTCCGCGTTGTAGTTGGTGTCGTTTTTCTTCTACAATGCGGACTACATTTTGTTAGAACTGATCGGAGAAGTTTTTTTCGCGCGCCTGAATCTATTATTTATCGATTTTAAATATTTTCAAAACAATCAAATCGTACTTCTTCCAAAAAAACACTTTTAAATCCATTACGGATGTAATATTCCAAACACGAACATATCAGCTAATAGCAAAAAAGAATCTCAGATACAAAGTAACGTATAACTTCGTAGATTATCCACCGGTAATTGGCCATTTGGGAACGATACGTGGTGCGAATCTATAATAGCTGATAGGGATAGGAAACAGGATAGTAAATAGACCGAACGCCATAAGCTAATAGCAGTTGATTAAGTTAAATAGGCAATAGCAGTTCATTTTTAGGCCCCGGACGCAAATAAAGGGTTATAATTAATTAACTTACCTTTTATAAGTATAACGTGGTTGTCATTTTACTATCGTCGTTTTGCTATCGAAGCCCCCAAACGGATGAACAGCTTATAATTTTGTTTGAAAGGTGACTTCATAAAGAGTACGAAACCTTAAAAATAACGTGTATATTATTTTAGATTAAAGCTCTTAATTATATCAAAATAAATCTAATTGTAGCCGGACAGTTGAGTACCTTACTAAAATATACTGATCTACAAATTTCTATTTTATTTCGAAGGAAAACATTCATATTTTAGGGATTCGTTTTATAAACTGACCGGTTCCATCTATGGTTGTCCAACCGGATGCATATAGGGTGGTTTTTAAGATTGAACGCATATTAAATTATTTATATTGTGTGGTAATATAGTTCGTTTCTAAATCAGTAACCTAAAAACCCTTCCGAATTATCTTCGATGGTTTCATCGTCTACTATGTTCACGTTATAACTATGTGTACCTACCTCTCAAAATAAAGATAGGAACACACTTTTAAGGTCTGTTTTTTAATAACCATGAGGTTTGGTTTCTTTTCGTTTAGAAAACCGCTGTTGGCAGGTTTTTTGTAGGTTGGTCCCTTTGTCTATGGTCGCTATGGAATCTATTGATCACTATGAAATTTATAATGGCTGATAAAAGGCGCAGTTTCCAATTTTTCCAAAAAAAAGTCCCATTTTTTGTACATAACTCAGTTTTGGCTCGTGTATGGGTTGGTTCCTTAGTGCACAAGTTGGTCCAATAAAATTGCCCGTGAGGATACACGATTGTTCCTAGTATGATCGTAGCTAGGAACAATCGGGATTTTTTTTCCCGATTGTTCCTAGTAGGAACGTAGAGGGTAGGGACAATCGGGAATAGGCGAAAATCTACTATTATTTGTACCTATCATCAAAAGTGGTATTATCAAATCCACCCGGACCACGGATCAAAGTGGAATTAAAATTAAATTTAAAAAAAAAATTATTTATTTCAAATTATGTACCTACTCAGTACAATTATTTGTGCCCTTATTGCCAAGCTAAGTTCTTAAAAAAACTTGTATTTTGGCAAGTAGTGCAATAGAATCAAGCAGTGGAATCTAATCCACCTGGGCTATGGATTAGAGAGAAACAAAATGTCGAATCTAATCCATCAATGACTTACCTAGCTCATTGAATCAGAGTGGAATAGGGCTAATACGTCACTTACAGTTTTAGCTGCAGGACCCATCTGTATATGGATAAATTCTTTTGGTAAAAGTAACGTAGGTATAGCTGTTTTCTTCAATGTTTTCCTCGCGTACATTTTCTTTTCAAAATGCAAGCTGCAAATGTATGTGTGCCTCAGACTTTCACATTTTTTTTCAACTAAATCGGGCCTGCAGCATGCTTTTGCCCATATTTTGCTTCTGGAAATTATAAATAAGTATTTTTTTATGTTGACTGAAACAAAAATATTAAATCAATTTTATAAAAAAAATATTGCCTAGATATTAATTTCTTAACCTAAACTAAAATTATACACAAAAAATACGAATAGGCAAAATGATAATGTTAAAATGTTTATAGCGATAATACGTAGTTCTAATAAAGTTCTTTCGTCTGCGTCCGCCATTTTGTTACCGATTTGTTTGGTAACGCATTACCAAATTTTTTTTTACCACTTACCTTTCTTCCGCGTGTGGAAATTGATGAAATCGCAGATCTTTGTTTAAGTAGGATGACGACAAGCAATTATGAACAGCACATGTTTGTACCATTTTTAAATAGCACAAAAATTAACGTCAGCCCTCAAAGAGAGCTCCCAAGTTACTAACAAAGACGGCGCGGCGGGCGACGGCCAGTGTTGGATTCTGACAGACTAAAAAATATTGTACGTTGCGTTCAAAAATATCGTATTTATAAGAAAAAGATCGTACATCTTGGAAAAACAGAGTTTTAAACGATATTTTCTTGAAATAAAAATATAACCTATAATACCTTGTAGTATTGAAAGGAAAAAGGAAAAAAAATCAACTTGGAATTCGTTGGAATCAAGGTATATATTTATAATAGTATTGTAGATCGAGATTTTTGTTTACCCTAAATTTATATCGATTTCTGCAACCTGTTCAATGCACTCCATTCCGTCATTACTTTTGTCATTCGCTCTTCGTAACATTGCGTCTGTGGGTTCAAAATCGATGCAGTTGCCACATATGCTACGTTTTATTGCGTCGCATGATAGTAATATTGCATCAACTGTTCGTGTAACTAATCTGTTCCGAGTTTTTGACTTAGTAAGGTTGATCTTACAATCTCAAATCAATCTTATTCTCTCACAATCTGCATTTATTACAAAAGGAATTATTTAATTATTTAAAGGATCTATGTCTATGGTACGAAGTCTAGTGTTGCTGTATGTAAAAAAGGTGTTTGTATGTAATTTTTGAAAATAACTTGTCAATATGAAAATTATCGTATTTTTGCGTACGATCCATGAATTAGGATAGTATATCGTACTTAATGACTAATTATCGTATAAATACGATAATTATCGTACGAAATCCAACCCTGGCGACGGCGTATGGTGTTCATGCAGGTTGGGCTCGCCCCTCACCCCGCGCACGAGTGTCCTGTCAAGATCGCTTCGCGCTGCATACATACAAAATACATCACTCTCCTTTGTGGTTCGGATAATAAGTTTAGTTTTACTAGTGTACCTAAACGAGGCGACGACGGCTGAAGCCAAACGATGTCTGTTTGCTATATGGGTATTTGAATTTTGACTCACGTGTCATGTTTGACTAAATTGAGTAAGTATGTAGTTTAAATTATTGACATTTTCAAGATTATAGACATTTTTCATTCCCAATTAAAATATAAAAATAATAAAATTCAAATATAAATATCGTTTTGACTTCCATTTTGATGATTGATGAACTAATGGTTTTCATAATAATTAAAACAACAAAGCTGGTAACGATGTTCTCTAAAATAAATAATAATTAATAAATAAGTACTCAGGGAGAGCAGATAGCATTTATACAACAGCAGCTTTTATACAGGCTTATCTACAACAAAATTTTAGAGACATATTTGTAGGTCGTGTCGTGTCCTGGCGCTGACTGGTTGCGACCGATTGCGCCAAAGCGGTGCGCGGCGGTGGGGGTTAGATCGCGATACGACACTACAGGCAAATGTGTTTCTGGTTCGTGGCTAACCGTGGGATGGCGCATGGCGGGGAAAAAAATACTGTATGAATGCTCCCTGCTCGACCCTATTTATTTATTACTTGTGACAACCCTGCCTGGCCGCCATGCGCCGCCTGTCGGATCACTTGTCGGAATTTACACATGCTACTATACGTTTTTGTTACAAATCAAAGAAATCTCTGCAATCTGTGGTTTCTATGGAGCTTGCTTTCTTGCTAAACCATTTAAAAGTGCGGTATTTGTATAAAATTATATTCATTATGTTTTATACTGATTACGTGATATTACCAGGTAAACTTAATACTTGATACACATTTTTTTCTAAGTTCTAAGGTTTTAAAAATTAAATTAAAAATGAAAAAGGTTTTCTTTCAGACAACACTTAGTCCATAGGTTTTAGGTTTTAACAAAATAGTAATGCATGGGGTATAACCTAAGTAAAATTTTATGGGTCCAACCTCGACCGAGCGGTAATTTTTTGACATCAAAATCGGATAACGTATTTACCTAATACAAGAAACACAGCTGAATTGAGAAACTCTGCTTTTACGGTCCATTGAAAATAGCAAGGGCTCGGAAACAACTCAAAACGTGTCTTCGGATCCGACACTGTTGGTAACAAATCACAAACAATTACCAGGGAGGGCTTGTCCTGTGGTTGGTATTGAATGCTTTGTAGAAATCCAAAGCTCTCGTTCGTCCCAATACTTTTGGAGCCAATATTCGTCTCACTATTCTTAAAGAGTCTATGTTCCGGCGGCGCTGTAAGCCGTACCAAAATGACAGTGTGACACATAACCTAAAATTGTGTTGTACTCCCACTTACCCATTTTTTATTGCCGCCACAGGCACGGTAAAGATAACATTACCGTGCCACAGGCACACATTACTTCTGAATGAATTGAAATTGAAATTATGAAATTGTGCACTCTATCATTCAGACAGAGAATATACATGCATGGACGGAGCATAGTTCCAGCAACATCGTTTAGCAGTCGCGTCCGACAGTTTGTTGTAAACTTTATTCACCCTAAGTCCTTTACTTTATCGACAGACCCCCGAATACTCAAACGCAACTCAGATATAAGCACGTCTCAAGCGACAAATTTTTGACAGATTTTCATTGAAAACTGTCAAAAAACGACGACTTGAGACGGGCTTAAATCTGAGATGCGTTTAAGTATTCGGGCGTCAGTCAATGCTGGCTGACGTTTTAAAACAACAAACATGTTCGAGCGGTTAAGGTGCAGTCAGTAGGATTTGCTATGTGTAATCTTCTCCACAAAACAGAATTATCTCGAATGCTATTTCTAAGCCAGCGAAAATAAGTTTCAATAAATTTCTGATATCTTCCATTACAAAAACAAAATTAAGAAAGAAACAATAGTTATTTGTTATACAAGAGTGCAAAGTTGCTTTTTAACCGCGTGCTCAATTTTGATGACCGAGCGAAGGATTCAAAAATTAGAATCCTGAGCGTTAACGAGGGAATCAAAAGAGCACGAGGTAAAAAATCTTTGCACTAGAGTGCAACACGTAACTTTTCATCCCACCTCAGCGAGGAAAGAGTATTTTTGCTCTTCGATATCCGAGTGTAAAAGCTGTTTTTATCCGCTAGAGGATACAGTAAGTTGAATTTAGAACATCGTGTACACGATGTTCTATATTTTTTTTTATATATTTGGATGAAAAATAAATAGCAAAACAGACAATCTAAACTAACTGACAAACAAGAAAACTTGCAAACCAGAAAACCAAGACAACTTAGCGAAACTGGCAAATATGAAAATTGGCGAATTCAGAAACTGTCTAATGAGTAAACTGGTGAATAAGTGAAATTGACGAGTAAGGAAACATGACACAAACCGACTAGTGATACGCTAACTCCAGGTCACGTCACGACCATCTGTGGTAGTGCGCTATTTTACAAAATACAGAATTACGATATATGCACAGGGAAACATCATGTACAATTAATTTAGGTAGGTACCTACTGGAACATGTTCCGAAAAAAATACAAAAAAAATATATTGAAATGTTCTGTACCTACAGTATACATGGATTCTACATTACCTACACACCTTGAAATTAAGACAAAGTATATTCTGTGATTATAATCTATTACTATGAAAACAACTCAATATCAAATTATATTAAAAAATAAAGATATACCTATAAGACAAGTTAATTTAAGAAGACTGCCTATATAACACGGGATTCCACCAACTATCAGTCTTAGGCCCGTATTATGAAAGCTTCCCCAAGCATTACTTAAGCAGTCATTACGTGATCTCTACTCACGCGTTAATTACTCAAGTAATGCTTGGTAACCGTTCAATAATATGTCTAAGCAGTTTCTCGAAGGCGTGGACGGAGGAAATCCGCTCTTGACGGCTACTTGAGTGAGTGTAGATTTTGACATGAGCTCCCAAGCATTGTTTGAAAATTAGTATTCACTCAAAACTAGACATAAGCATCACTCAAGCAGAGCTCGATGACTGAGCATGCTTTCATAATACGGGCCTTAGTCTTATCAGTCAACCAACTAACCAAGTGCCCGCTGCGCTGGCAATTACGCTAAAATCACCCATCCTTTATTTGACATTTGAAACCCTGTGCTTACCAATGGCCTTATGCCGAGTACAGAACAAGCGAACAAAGGTGAGCGAAGGCTAACCACCGAACGCGATTGAACCAGTAGTGTGGACGTCATGGCGAAAGCAAGCGAGCCCAAATGAGGGCCTTAGTTCGCCTTCGGCTATCCTTCGCCGAATGTTTCTCATGTGTTCGTGTGGTATGGATACAACATCGAAAGCGAGTGAACGTTCGTCATCGATCGTCGAATCCCACTCGTTAGCCTTCGCTCGCTTTTGTTCGCTTGGTCTGTACCCGGCATTAGAAGTGTTTTTAAATGACCTTCTCCTTACAATTGCATATTACAAAGGCCATTCAAAGGGATTTCAAATGTTAGTATAGGGTGGGTAGTTTTTACGTAATTCCCCAGTAAACCAGACCAACAATGGATAAATGGATTAAACGTTGGTTTAAGTCCCCACAAGTTGATAAGGAATGTTAAAAACAACATGCTACGTTGAAACTTCTGTTAAGGTTAGGTTTATTCGATTCATAAAGCTAAGTTTCAGTTATTTTGGCTTCTACCTTCCCTGGGGGTGCTCACAGCACTAAAGTTGAACATTGTTCATTATACTCTTAGTTCCAATTTAAAGCACAAGCATTTAGAACTTTTGACACAATCAGCATTTATGGGAACTGCTAAAGTTGCTTAATGTTCTTCGTATGCAACATAAATTATTTCTGATTAACAAATGTATTCCCGTAATTCCTAACGAATCTCTTGATTCAAAACCGCTGCTCCTACGATGCGCTCTCAGAGTCGGTTGAACCCACGAGTAAACACGACTTAAAAATGTTCTCTTCGACTAAAGTTACAACCAGCGCGTTACTAAGGTCGGCTTCAGGCAAACTGCCATTTAGTCCGCTCTATTCGATTAGCTGATTGGTCCATCGTCAGCTCCATTTGTTGTATTTGGTCCATTACATTTAGTAGATTTTCGATGCTGGCTTTTTTCAGCTTAAATAAATGTTTGGAGAGCTTTTATATTGAAAATATGTTTGTGGTTATAATAAACAGATATAGATAGAAACGAAAGACTGGACCTTATTGTCGTAACCTTAGAGGAATTGAAAAAGAGGAGGACGCAAAGGGAACATGTGTCAATTATTGTGCTGAAAATTTTATAGGTATTCGATTAGATTATCTTTTTTTGTGCCGTTTGGTTCAAACCAAGTTATTATTCGAGTCCACTTTTGAATGTAGTCTGACAATAGTATGTTTTGCTATCTAAGAGTTCAGAAAATTCTGAATTCTACTTATAATTTCCGATAAACAACTAGCCGTCGGAATTCCCTGAATTCATTCTTAGGAAATTGACCTATACAAGAAAAGTTATACCGATTTTCCCAAAGGATTTTGGAAATATCCAGTTCACATTCCACTAGCGGTGGATGAAATATGTAATAACAACATTCGTTATGGCAATGAACGTTAAAATAGCGAGGAATTTTTCAAAACTAGCGCCTTGCTAATCCAGTTAGTCGCCTGCTGGTCTGAAATTGCATTTAAACTTGATGGGAATGTATGACCGCATGACTGGTTCAATTTACGACGCTAGTTTATCTAAACAAACCTCAGTGTGGCATTTTGTAGACAAACACGATTTTCAAGCGAGTTCAGATATTTACACTTACACCCTAATTTTTACCAGAACTTCTTCAGAATTATAGCTGAATTGCAATGTCTGATTGCAAACCCAATTTTAAGATTCTGATTAAAACTTGAGGAAATTCATATTATCATAATTAATGGGAGCTACTACCAAAGAGAATGTAACGCTACGCTGCTACTGCGATCCTCCTTTTGTTGATCTGAACATGTATTTAGTAGATGTCCCTCGTTATGGGATGAAACGTTGGTGTTCTCATAAAAACAACAAGGTTTTAGTCTTATACTTGTAATTGTTTGTTATGTGACACAATAAAAATACCTTTTGCTTTTTTACTATACCTATTGATTTTCTTACCAGAAAAACCCAAGTAACAACAAGAAAATTTTACAGTAGCATCTCGGAGTCAGGAAGTTGGGTTGGTTACACCCCCTTGCCTCGGAAAACATGCTAAGCCGTGGGTCCTGCGCCGGACCTCTCTTCGTGTTGGCCGTTTTGGTCTGCCGTCCAATCGGATAATGAGAGTGAGGAAATAAAAAGCGCACCTGTGTTTTCGCACACACGTGCGCACTGTAAAATGTCCTGCGCACCTAGCCTCAGTTGAGACAGGCCGCCGAAATTAGGCTAGGAGGACACCACACCATCTAATGATGAGGGTCATAACACCGCCAACTTTGTCTCTAAGGCTGCTACTGTGAATTCTTCTTGCAAGGAAAATCCCAATTTTGCTTTCCAGTCTAATAAATGTCCTAGCCTGTCATCAATTTTTAAGCTCGCATTTCTTGTTGCAGATCAAAGCTAGCAGTTCTGAACAACAGGCATGCATACTTCCTTCTCGTAGATAATGGGTCGGTCGGCAGGTACGGAGCCGAAATCGTGCTGAGGAGGAAGCTGGAGAAGTACATCGCTGCGCAGAAGTTACACCCATGTGAGTATACAAACTGCGCACTACGCTAAGTGTAAGATGGACGAGACGTGCTATGTAGCTCAACTGTAGGATTTGCGGGATTAAACATAACACATTATGTCGCTAAAACTGTAAAAAATCCACGAACACTGATGATTTTTTACAGTTTTCAATGAAACTCGTGACTAGAGAACTTGTCAATATTAAAGTATGCGGGCGTGAGCTACGAAGCACGTTCTTTTATCTGAAAGGGATGTAACGAATCTCTTTGATCTATAGTTTAGCTTCCGATCTACATTTAGAGTTCCAAAAGTATTTTTCGAAAAAATCATAGTCCTACAGAGTCATAGACTTAAATAATACATTATAATTATACATATTTTTCTTTATTCTAAAGTAATGATATTATGAAGTGAGTATTCCCACGGTTTTCATATAATACAGGCATTTAATATTGATTCATTATATATTTCCATTAATTAATTGCCTCCATTTATTTCAAGTAAATCCAAACAACTTGTACAAACCTCATTGTCTGGTTAAATATTGGGAGACTTAAGAGCTGTGTGGATGAAAGAAATGTAGGTGAAAAATACGTCAGAGGAGTTTGCACATGTCGCATGGCGGATTGCTCTTGCCAATTAGCGAGTAACTCAACACAGAACAAGGCTGCCAATTAGCGAGTAACTCAACACAGAACCAGGCACATACATATACTTTCAAATTTTCAATAGGGTAGTTGTAATGCAATCTGCATTTGATGTCGCAAGGATAAATGAATACGAATGTTAATGTAGCCAACTGCTATTTATTAAAAACAAGCCAACAAAAATTCGAAAACAAAACGAACATTGTGCTTCGATCGATCTGTCCATACTATTAGAATAAAAAATGAAATAAAAAGAAAGTTTATTTCTGTAGCAGTTCCATTGAAGTGTATAGAATGGCTTTACCGATTGGCCAAGAAGCTTATATCCTGTTACTAACAGGATATAAGCTTCTTGCGATTGGCATTAAACATAGCTACAACCAATCTCGCCAAACGACTATCAGAAAAAAAACTATTTATCGATTTAGGAGCTACGATGAATCAGATTGATAACATCCCTGCCTCTTTTGTCGGGGTTATCAATAAACCAAACCACAGTTACATCTTTCGCGACGATTTCTATTCTTCACTGCTCTTTTGCCCTCTGTACGTACTCTTTGATTAAGATATTGATGTTTTTTTCTTACAACTAGGTACATCTCGTTTGAGCAGAGGAAATACCGTGGGTACGTCTGTAGCCGTTTCTAACGCTTAAAGTTTTCTTCTTAGACGCACTGTGCACCTTTATAAAACTATTCCTAACTAGCAAAATGAAAGGTATCTACTTTATAGTGGCAAACTTAACCATCTGTGTCTTTAAAGTCGGTTCCCATAGGAGCGAGGGAGAATGTCTAAACAACCAATTGGATCTTGATTAAATGACGTGATTGTAATGTGACGCTATTTTGAGACAATGCTATTGGTTGCACAGATAAAACAGCTGTTCTGTGATTGGCTAGATAAAATCTCTCTCAGCTTTGGTGGAAAAAAACCGGCGCTTAAGTAAGACGCTTTTTTATCATTTATTTATTCAGTTGCTTCATGAGTTCTTACTGTAGTACCTACATTGTAAGTTCTTATGATAATACTGATCATGACATAAACCCCGCTGGGGCGCTACAACATAAATTTATACAGTTTTCTTCACTTAGTTGTATTCATAGGCATCAAATAGCTTTTGCTTTGTAAATTGTTGTTTTTGTACGTCCTTTGATTTTGTTATTTACGATACAATTTATCACGTGATTCATCGCGACAGCACCTTTTACAATGACGATGTTGTCGAATAGATTTGCTATTAGATTTTCAACAGGATCAACTTTTCTATTTTTTTTCAGCAATGATTCCTGAACTTCTAGTTCCCAAAGACTTACTAATAACTGTTACTTGTGATAACAATGCAGCGAGAATCGAACCCAGAACCTCAGGCAAAATAGCTTCGCCACCGGTTTTGTACTGGCGGTTCTGCCACAGAAATACGTTTATTTAGTACTTACCACAGCTTGTGGCTCCGGCGACGACGGAGGCGATTCCACATCCTTTACTTCTTCTAAATCCAGCACGAACGAAAAAAGGCTATAATACCACAGCTGGGGAACATAAACTTCAGACTCGTTCCTGGCCTCTTTCCGGCTATCTGTTACTCGTCTGTACTCCCGCCTCACGCATGCGCGCAAGCTGTCAATCTTTCTCAACACATGCACTCTTGTAGCGGCCGGGTCGTAGGATTGCACCAGTTTAGTAAGCTGTGTTATTGCATCTATTCGGTCTTTCTTCGATTTGTAGTTCGGGGCGTGTTTGTGCCATAGGCAGGTCAGCTCCTTGTATTTGAGGATGAATTGCTTGACGAGCTTGCGCGAGAATAACACTGTACATTCGTCGGACATGTTTGCTTGGGCCGCACGCTTGGCGCGCAAGTGACTGAGCTTGTCTGCCGTCTGCAGTGTTGCCAGATCGAAATTGAGAAAATGAGTAGACAGTATAATAATAAATCAGTAGATTGCAGAAAAATCAATAGATTACAGAAAATATGTTAATTTAGCCCTTTACGCAAAAAGGCAAATTGAAACGCAAAAATGAAAATTTGTACTTTTTGTGACATTTATAGTTCCTGAACGGATTCACCGATTTTAATTTCGTCTTTTTTTATGTTGACCCTGTATGTTTCAATTTTCAATGATGGCGTTCGATAAAGTAGGTATGTAAGTACCCAAGTTGCAAAAAAAAATGTTTATGACTCTCAATCTTTGTAAAATTAGGTGGTGTAAGTAGGTACTTAAAAACGATGGAGAAGCTCAACACCACAAACAAGCGGACCACGTACTCTCGCGAAGTCGGGGAAGTAAACCTTACATTCCTTAAGGCCGCTCGGGCCGCGGTAAATTGCCCAATTCTGTTCTTACCGTTATAAAGATTTCTCTAACATTAATCTAATAAGTAAAGAAACTAATCACTAAATATGACCAGTATTCATATTTAGTGTATGTACAGGATAAAATATTTTATTTTACAATATTTTGTGTCTAAAATATAAAGATTTTCATAATTGTTACTAGATATAATACTATAATAGTAAAACCTCAAAAAACATCGTTATTGTGAAAAACCTCGTTTTTGTGAAAAACCTTGCGAAGTAATTGGAGTAAATTTTATACTTTTTCAGAACATTTTCAATCTAATCTGTCATATTTTGATATGATATTGGTATTTTTTTGTGATTTGTTTAATTGAAATGAAAAAAATTTGCCCTGATTTTTCCGAATTCAGCAAGAATAGACTCAAAGCTCACTCGAAATCGAAATAACACCCAAGTGAAATTCAATTTTTAATTTGTTTTATTGATATACAAGCCGGGTCTCTCTCCGAGAAAGCAGGTAGATGTATAGAATTTTAAGAAATAATTCTGTAGATCTGAGTTTGTACAAATATCGTAGATCTAATACTAATTTTACGGCTAAATCAGTAGATCTGGCAACACTGGCCGTCTGGTTGGGTTGGGGCCGCGCAGGGAGCGACGATAGCGGCGCTCCCCTTACTCTCCGCGCAGCCCCCTCTGTCTGACCTGAATTTATAATTTACTACGCAAGTTCGTGCGCTCGCTCGCTCGCATTGTCGAGGTTGGCGCATTTAGCGGCTTGTGTGTTCGGGTTTTTTCCGTATCGGCCATCGAGATAACAGAAAGAAAAGAGTCAATATGATATTTAGAGGTTGACATGACAATACGCCATAGTGTCCTAAAACTTTTATCTTCTTTTAATGAATTCATATAATTTTGATTATTTTGAAAGCTAAGCTAGGTAGGTTTTGATTTTATTCTGTCCTATTAACTATACGATGATAATGTATGAACTATAGATGTGCAAATGCACTCTACACATACCAACAAATAGATAATGGAAGGTTCGGGTTCATGGATTATTTTTTGATACATCTGACGCCTGTTAATATGTATAGGTACTTACTTACTTATGTGGAGATGGAGAGGCAATGAGGTTATAATACCTATCATTAAGGCCAGGATATTCGAATTTAGCCAATTTTCGATTCCATTTTAAACGATCAAATATCCTTTGTTTTGATTGGACTAAAATGTATGTTGTAGTTGGATTAACATTATTGATTATTCTACGGTTCAAAACACGATATTTATCACTTCACCTGATGATAAAAATTACGAAGAAAGGATAGTTTTTTGTGGTTTTTGTTTTTGTACTTCTAGTGTATCAACGTTTTACTCTCAAAAAACATGTCAGAAAATAGGCAACGACGTTTAAAAAAATATTCTACGGTTAGTTTTTCTCAAAACCTTTTTTAATTTTGATAATAAGCAAAAACATGATTTTAGGGCTTGCGTTGCTGTGCCCTATCTCACTCTTGTGAACACAAAATTCTATGCCTGTCCTTTTCACAAAATGGATCGAATATCCTGCCCGTGTAACAGAGTGATTAAACGCTCACCGTTGTTGTTTTAAACTGTGTTACACACCCACTGTGTGTAAGTAACACAGTATAACACAAACGTTCACCAGCCCTTCTCAACAAAGAGTTTATCAGCCCTTCATTCAAAAATAATAATCAAACCAACCCTTTACTCTACCTTGTTCCGTAGTACCTCCCTCATTAAAAGGACATGCCACTTGACACACGGCTGTTTATTTTGGCTTTACTGTCCCTACTTTGTTTGTGTTCGAACTTTGTTAATTTTGGACTTGTCACATTTCATTTACATTGGAGCTACCGAATTTAATCATTGAAAGTTGAAATTAACTTTTGATAGATTCTGCGTAGCTGATACGACATTTCAGACAACATTACGATAGGGAATAAGTTTCTATTGATTGAAGCTAATTAGGACAGGAGGGTCTACCGAAAATATTTCTTCCTATCTCTAGGAGTAATAAATTCAAAATTCAAAGTGCTTCATTTCCTTTAGACCTTACAGGACTCTTGGACACGTCACAAAACTCAGATTACATAAGTAAAACTAGGACATAAAGTGATCACTTAGATTTTTTGTCCACTTCAATCTTTTTAAGGTAAAGTAAAGAAGCGAACAAGAAACCTTTACCTTGTTAGAATGTTAGTTTTCGAGTTGGAGCAAAACTCGTCCTAAGCTTTTTTATCCTCTAGATATTCTGATATTTTATAGTAGGCCTTTTTACAAAGGATGTGTTTAACAGTTTGTTTGAATTTATTTATTGACAATTTTTGCAACTCACTTGGAGTTTTGTTGTAGAAGCGTAAACCTAGTTTTAAATATTAAGTTATTAAATTATCAATATTAAGATTGTTTGTAGGACCTTAGATTTATTTCGTAGGTACCTCCAATGAAGTTTCATGTATATCATCATTGAATAGCCAAAGGGTAGGTACCTCTGGGTGTTATCTTGGTCTGAAATAACCCTAATAGGTTCTGACTGAAAACCAGCGTCGTTATCGCCCTCGGATGATAACGACAATAAGGCAGGACCTGATTAGCCGCGCACATAGGGAAAGACCAATTTTTCCTACTCTTGGGACTCTACTACATGCTTATTTTTTTTATTACCTATAGGTTATAAATTTAAATCTCAAAGTATTTTTTGTTTCTGTTTATCAAGTATGTTTTGGTGTTTCCCTTTTTTGTATTGTATGTGTCTTATCTATTTGTATGTGTGTGGCAATAAATAAATTCTTTATTTTTCTTTAAATAAGATTTCAATAAATTGTCCCCAGTTAACTCTAAGAACTGTAATCCAAGAAAGTAAATTAATCCCGGGACCAGACTCGGGCCTAGATCTAGCTGTCATCGGGCGAGCTTGCGGTAATCTTCTAATTTTACAGGCTTAGGGCAGAGATTCTTGGACTATTTTTGAGCTAACAATGGTATATGAAATGAACTTTTTTAAATGGTGCGATCGTCTTTTGTTTTTTATAGATGTTACTACGCTGACGACACGTCACAAATCTGACGAACAAAGGAGGGTCGCTACAATTCTGCTTGGACAACCTTCTTTTCGCAAAAAAAAAAAAAATATATTTGTTCTTACACAAGCAGCGCCCCGCGGCTTCGCCCGCGTAGAAATTGATGTGTCAAATGGATAACATTATGGATATCCATGATTGATGTTACGATGTCTGAAAAAATCTAGGTCAAAGTGACATATTTCTTTACCAGCGTTTTTTTTTCATAAAAATTTTAGAAATTTATTGCAATAGATCTAGGGCTAGTTTTGTAGAAATAAAAAATACGCGATTCATTATTTACGTTATACCTTATTTATACCGAGTTTTGAGTAAATCGAACCAAGAAATAACAATTTTCTACAGAATCTTCACAAACCTTTTTTAACCTCTTCAGGGGTTAATTTTTGAAAATTAGATTAACCTATGTGTTATTCTAGAAACTTAACTACATTTATGCCAAGTTTCATCGAAATTGGTTTAGCAGTTACGGAGATACTGGTAACAAACATTCACAAAAACTTTCTCATTTATAATAATAGTATGATTATGTTATAGCAAACCTATCCTAAAACAGGAAGCTTTCAAAATACATCATAAACATTACATTTCCACCGCGCTGTTCGCATTCAATGAACTGACAGATTCGAGGCCCCGATCCAAGGCTACAATTTCGATAAATTCGAAACCAAACGACCGGCTTGTCACATTTTTTAAAATCGAGAATAGACTCGTTTGAACACAATCTCACCTGAGTAAGTAAGTAAATTATTTATTTGTCACATGAAACACACACATACAATTGGCTTTAACAAATCAATATTTTTTACATAATTTACATATAAAAGGTAAAGAAAAGGATGTAGAGGCACTTCTTAACCGAATAAGATAATCGGGCTTAACACATAGAGCCTATAATACTAATGAGTGTTTAGTACGGGTTATGGGCATTGTCTTACGAATACTTTCATCGATTTCGAGTCCTTCCTATATATTTAGCGCCTTGTAGCGCCCCTACCGGATCGAGAGGAACTACTTATCGTAAAATGACAACGATCCAATCGTTTGTCAGAAACTCGATGATAGTTTTAGAATATTTTTGAGTGATTTTTTGCACTTTGACATGACAGCGGTAGTCACGTTTGCGGCATTTATAATATAAAAGTAAATAGTTATAATATTCTTAGCTTTTTGCTTTATAGTGCGATACTCGCACTGGGTAAATCTTCTACGAAAACTTTTAATAATATCCCAAAAATGCCGAAATCGAAAATTTTTGGGATATTATTAAAAAGTTTTCGTAGTTATAATATATCAAAATCAAAACCAAAAATTCTTTATTTCCATAAACACAAAAATGTACACTTAGAAAAGGTCAAATTCTTAACCGACCTAGCTTGGTCATGAAATGCCTTCAATTGGTGCTTTGAGAAAAATAAGAACACACGGAAAAACATTTCACTCGGTACTTACACTGAATCTAAATATTCCTCTTGCGATCTATGAGCGTACCTACCAAGTCTAATCTGAACACGCCAATTGTAGAGGTAAAACACGTTCAAAAGCCGATTAAAGGGAACCTACCAAAGGAAGGGAGCTTCCCTTCCTTTGGTAGGTTCCTATAGTCGACTCTTACGACAGCGTAACAATCGGCCCCTACAACTCAAGGGGTCGATTCCTGCGCCGCGCCGCCGCGACCGCCACGGCACATAGTGTTCCAGAATCAGGGCTCAGGTTCGATGCTCGGTCACGTCAGCACCGTGGCACTTTATCACTCCTTAATGCCCATTCCGCGAGATTTAAGGTGTTCGCCCTTTGTGACCGAAATTGATAAAATACCAAACCTATTGAGACCTTGTGGATTCCCTGAAATACCTGGCAGAGATATTAACTTCTTTTGTCCGCGAATATGATGCTTTTTTATATCTACTATTATTTAGATTACAATATTTTTAGCTTAGAAAGTTTTTTTTAATTAAAACGTAAAACGACTAAAGGATTTTATACTACACCTTTTCAGAAAGTTGATTATTCCTGTTTCAAACCTAGAAAGTTCGTCATTGCAAGCGTACATATCTTATGTACGCTTGCAATGACGAACTTTCTAGGCGGGACGGAAAACTCTATGGAATTTCATTGGAGAAAAAAAGTGTATGGAAATCCATTTCTAACGTGTTATTTTTTTTAAATTTCTGAAATAGCAGGCGGTATGTTATTTTCATAATAGGTCAAACGACAAAAAGTTTCGGTTTAAAGATCTTTATTTTATACCTACTCAAAAAGAACAGACAAATCCACTCAGAATGAGTATACATTTTTTAATCCGAATCCACCGTATGACTTTGCCTCTTCCGTATTATTCGTAACAATAATTGAAAAATTAACCATGTGAAAATCGTACGCGCGTGTTTATTGCGTATGATTTTCACATAATTCGAGTTTACATTATCAATTTTCTCAAGTAATTTTGAAGATTTTTCCTCGTAGGTGTAGTATAAAGCACTATGTATCACTCGGGAGAAAGTGCGATTCCTACCTCGTGTGTTTTAAGGCCATATTTGTTCCACAATGCATGTGACTAAATTCCTAGGCAATGAAGAAACCCGAATAGGCTTATTCTTAAAGAGCTTGTCTGGTGAGTATCTGGCGCAGCGCATCAGCATTGCCATATAGTGGGTTAATGCAGCCAGCGTCTTGGGCACGCTTCCGACTGGTATTGATATGGATCAGGTGAGCTACCTGTAGATTGTTTGCAACAGTCTGCAGTTAGCTCAATCGTTTCAATTCTTAATAGTAGTTCTAATTTGTTTCTATAAATCGATTGTAATTAGTAGGATAGTACGTACTTAAGAAGAATTGTTGTGTATGTCATTTTACGATGACTATTTTCGATTTTCTACGAGAAATATACGTCTCCGAAAATCCAACGATATAATGTGAAATATCAACCTACACTAATACAATTCAGTGTGACATGGATATTTTGTAAGATAATGTCGTTCGCCAAACATCATATCCATAAAGAAAACCGAATTTGTCAGGAAACTTTTCGTATTTTGTCAACAAACATATAAATTGACGCAGAAAACTAATAATATGATGGTTCAAGTTACCGATTCTAATAAATTACTTAAGGCTCAACTTACACGGACGACAAGAATAATAAACACGAGAAAATATATGAAAAAATTATATAATATGTTAGGTGATTCAATATGCAAGATCTGCACCTAATAATGAGTTAATTATAGTGCGTAAATATCCGTATATGTTTAACGATAATATCGGCCGATAAAAACACATTTAAGCTAAAAGAACACACTAAAAGCACGGTAATGTTATCTATACAGTATTCTGTCTTCATACAAACGGCCGGAAGACGAGTCATAACTGTCACCTCATGTGAGGGCGGGATCGTGGTAGGTACAACCAGTCGGGGATGCGCCGCGCGCCGCAGCGCAGTGACGAACAAACTTTTTGGTATGAAACTATTTTTTATCTAATTTGAATGTTTTTTTTTGTTTGACAGAATTGTCATTACGAATGATAAGTTATTGATTTTTCTTTTCAATAGGTAAAAAATGTTGTAAGCAGTAAGCGTGCAATTTGAGAATTTTTTATATAAATAAGGTACTTTAGTTTTATATTCAGCTTAGAAATAAATAATAAAATTAAAATAAAACAAATTTTAAAGGGGGCTTCGATACAACAAACGTGTTTTTTGTTTTTTTAGATAATGGTACGAAACCCTTCGTGCGCGAGTCGGACTCGCACTTGGCCGGTTTTATTATCATTTATTTTATATTTATTAAAATATATAATCACAAAACTAGAAAGAAATTCAAGTAGGTAGGTACCTAGATGAAATTAAAATACTGCAGGCGGGCAGCCCTATCGCGTGCTTTTGTTTTGTTTTGGTAGGTAGTTATTTCAAGGACATGGCCGAGTTACAATACTGTATAGATAACATTACCGTGCTAAAAGGCAAAAGCCCCATCTAATCGAGCTTTTTCTTTAGCACCGTAAGATTTTTTTAAAATCAAATGCATACAACTAATGAGATGATCTAATAAGCTGTTCGTCAAGAATCCATTACGCAGTTCGTCCAAACAGCAATCAACGAAAAACTGCGACTTGCCTGTCTGTCATCTTAATAAGCTGTTCGTCAAGAATCCATTCCGCAGTTCGTCCAAACAGCAATCAACGAAAAACTGCGACTTGCCTGCCTGTCATCTCCTGTCTTCCCTACTCGTAAACTAGATGTCACCTGACGCCCACGTACAAATACCTTTCGAAATCTAATAAAAACTTGTAAGAGCGTGAAAGACACCAACCAACTTTTACGTTCGATACCCTACGCATTTATTGCAGGGCGTAAAATGTACTTTGTGTGCTTTATATTCTTTTTATGACATGTTCTTAATGTTCATTGAATGAGAGAATGGGAGGCTTAAGAAAAGTAACTATCGATAAAGATACTGTAGCATCAACATTAGGATTATCAAAATTTATAAAACACAATAATGACAAAGCTAACTGTTACCAAGAAAAGCTTAGCCAAAAGTGAGTGTTCTCAAGACTAGATAGGTCTTTTTTGCTTGAATTGTTTTGATCTCTGCTAGGTATGGTAGAGTACTGCAGGCTGTCGGTGCGGAGAGACGTGGCGCTGCTGGTGAAATACATGGTGCGCGGGCAGCTGCACCACCCGGCGGTACTGGCGGCGCTGCGGCTGCGCGCGCCCAACGACTATTTGGGCGCGCGCCGCCGCCCCGCCATTATTGAGGTGCCCAACTGCAGGACCAATCTACTTAAGTTTGCCCCCATATCACTCGCTATCTATCTACTCAATATTTTGTCTGCGAATAGCGTGGATATTTTTCGAAACATCTACAAATAGCACAGGTAGTTATAGAAACAAAATGATGAATGATGAGAAACAAAGATTAATACATGTCTTATTCTATAATATACCTACTTACATATACCATCGCCATAGGGTTAAAAAAACCTGTTATGATGTTATACTGTCTTCTTCTAAATAAAAATAAAAAATCTTGTTCAAGTTGTTCAAATTCGTTATTTTTATACCAAACCATAGAGATTTACTCTCTGTTCTATGCTAAAGAGGTCTGATAAATATTTATCTCTGTGTCCAATATTATCTTCAAGACGGCGATCTTTTGATTCTTAATACAAAGGGCAAAAGCCCCATCTAACCAAGGTTTTTCATTAACACGAGTTGCCTTGACCGCACACTTTCATACCACGGATGCGGTGTACGTACATACGTGAAATTAAGGACAGGCTTGACCACAACGTGAGCCTGCACACTTGTGCAGGCTCACGTTGTGGTCAAGCCTGTCCAACCGCAAATCGCTCGTCACTAATGAGTGACGAGCGATTTGCGGTTGGTTCAAAGTTTCTAACAGTACATAAATCATCTGAGATTATATTACGAGAGGGCGTAAAGATGGACGGTAGGGAACTCTCAACGCGGAAATTATTCAAATACCATCTTTATTACTCTTCTAAACTTACGAGTATACAGAAAGAACTTGAAAGGTTAGTCGCTAAAAAGGATAGAAACTCATTATGAAGAATATCTTATTGGAAGTCGGTTAAACTAAACGAACCCTTTTATTAACGCACTAGCGGTCCGCCCCGGCTTCGCACGGGTAGATTCTATCACCTATGTTCATCAGGGATTATGTAGGATTCTAATGGTGAAAGAATTTTTCAAATCGGTTCAGTAGTTTTGGAGCATTCAAACAAACAAACAAATCTTTCCTCTTTATAGTGTTATATTATAATGTAGATGCCCGTCATCAACTCAGTTCTATTATCACTTCGGCTCAAGCTGGGCAGTGCATGCGTTAAAATGGCTAACGGTTTCAGTAACAATGTTTGCTCTTGTAAAAAAGTGTGTGTGGGTATAATTGATCCTCCATTTTACCTGTGTACGAATGAAACCACAGGCAAAAGTGCTACTAAATAGCTAAAAGGCCAAAAAACTCATCGGAAACGAGGTCACGCTCTCATGTACAACGCACGAGTACAGTAATTTACGGAAGCTACGTGAGACTCAAACCATTACCTACAACCGCTAGGGCCCACCAAGGTAATAAAAATTTAATTATTGCTACAGATAATTTGTAGCTAATACAATCAACTATAGGTAATACTTTATTCATCATCATCAGCCTATATCAGTCCACTGCTGGACATAGACTCCCCCAATGAACGCCAAAGCGCCTTGTCTTCAGCTTGCCGCATCCAGTACTTCCATCCAATACTTTATTAACAAAAAAATAAATAGTGCTAGACAATTCACACAGCATTATCTAGTCACAAGCTAAAATGAAGAAAATTACTATCAAATAGTAGAATTATATTAAAACTAGTATTTACAATTGAGCTAACTACAGACTATTGCAAACAATCTACATAATATATTCATATGTATAATTTGCTCAGTTGTTTCATATGTAAATAATAGTTCTAATTTGTGTCTATATTTGATTGTAATTCTCTTTGTAATGATTATTAACAAAGTAAATTACAATCAAATAATAGAATTAAATTAAAACTAGCATATTCAATTGAATCAATTGAGCTAACTGCAGACTGGTTCAAACAATCTACAGGTAGCTCAACTGATCCATATCAAATACCAGTCGGAAGCTGGTTGCATTGCCCCGCTGTATGGCAATGCTGATGCGCTGCGCCAGATACTCACCAGCTCTCGGGTCACGCGTCGCTTCGACCAGACGCTCAGTTAATTTTTAGGGTTCCGTACCCAAAGGGTAAAAACGGAGCCCTATTACTAAGACTTCGTTGTCCGTCTGTCCGTCTGTCACCAGGCTGTATCTCATGAACCGTGATAGTTAGACAGTTGAAATTTTCACAGATGATGTATTTCTTTTGCCGCTATAACAACAAATACTAAAAAACCGAATAAAATAAATATTTAAGGGGGCTCCCATACAACAAACGTAATTTTTTTGCCGTTTTTATAGATAATGGTACGGAACCCTTCGTGCGCGAGTCCGACTCGCACTTGGCCGGTTTTATTTCCAAGTGATATCGTAGTCAAAAATTGCATTGCAGTGTTTTCACCTCGTAGCACTTCGCTACGGAGCTATGCTGCTACCAGAGCTACGCTGCTACGGTTCAAAGCTGTTAAGAAGCCACTGCTACGCCGCGTAGCCGTAGCTGCTACGAAAACGAAACTCTTAATTTCTCTTGTTTGGCACTTTTAATGAAAATCTAATTAAAGGAGCCAGAAACTCATTGCATAATTAAAATGGTTAGTTAAAACCTCAGACTTTTTTCTTAATTAGCGAAAGATTGCCGCTCCAGAAACTTTTGGTAGTTAATTATGAAAATTTACGGTAGCAAAGATTATTCAAATGGGTCGACACTTTATTTCCCGTTGCAAACTGAATGATAAAAAAATTTGACTATTGACTAACCTATTTCGAAAAAAGGAGGACGTTGATAAAAAAAAATTATTATTAACTAACCTATTTCGAAAAAAGGAGGACGTTCTATGCGGTCTGTTTGTATGTTTTTTATGTATGTCTTGTCCATCGATTTTTCCGTCATTTATGGAAAGTTTTGGGTGATTTTTTTGCATTAGTGTAGATAGATATATGATATTATGTAGCTACAATTTATAGAATTGCTTAGCATAGATTTATCGACCTTACATGTAACATCTTTTGTTATTAATAAAGAACTATTGAACTATAGAAGATGTCGAGGTAGTCCCATAAAAATCTTTTTCCCGATTTGAAGTCGGTATTGTCTTTTTTCCAAACATAAAAAAAATGGACTTTTATTCCAATCTAACTAGTTATGCAGGATAGCTTTTTGAGATGGGAGTGGATGGCCAAATCCGACATCTTGAGGGTTAGAAAAAAATCGTAAAACGATTCATGACCTACATTTATGATTTTTGGCCTTTGTCAACCAGTGGACTAATATAGGCTGATGATGATGATGACTTATGATACAACAAAAACCTACCTCGAATTAAATTAAATTGTCATGTTTTCCCAGTTTAGTTTTCTGTAATAAGACATTTTTTATAAGCCCATTTCGTACCACCACTGGGTAAAGCAGCAATACAGCTGATGTGCCTCGACGACGACATTACCTATAATATCATTGCATTACCTTGAGCTGCCAACTGGCACTATTAAGGTGGGTACTCACCGGTGGCGTTACAACGCGCAATGTAACGTGTTACACAGCTCACGTTCGTGCAGTCAGCACGGGGAAAAAAGGCGAGAGCAACGAGTGGAATTTACGCCTCATAACACCAGTCAGTAACCGGGTTTACTAGATTTAGTTTTTTTTAATCTCTGGTTTGATACTTTGAGTAGTGTATTTAATCCCGGTTAAACTTGTACTAAGGATCATTACAGCCTACTCTCCTCTGCTAATGGACTATTCCTCGAAACATGTTCTAACTCGGATTGCGGGTAGATTGTATCGGAATGGGTACTTTACGGTGATTAGTTCTATTCCTAGCTTTCAATATGAGGTTTATTGAATGTTTTGATGCTGTTATTACGATATCAGAGAATGATTCATTTTACTAGCAGATTTTTCTCGAGTGAATAAAATACTGTTTTTTCCAGAAAATCTAAGTAAAAGTCAATGATATGACTCAGCCAATATGGATATGCCAAAAATCTAGAGACATAAGCTTCCCCTGTTTTTTAAGAGAAGATCATTTGGTTTGTTTAATTGTAAAAAGGTACTAGTTATAATTTGTATTTTCTTTGAATAAATTTTAATAAAGAATTTTGTTATTGACATAGTTAATATTTCTACTCAATATTCAGATTATCAAATATTTATGCTCGATAAAATCAACACGTATTGAAACGGATTTCGTAGCAGCTGGTTCAAAACGCGATTTGTCTAACACGAGTTGTATCTTACAAGTTTTTCGTCCAACACGCATTTCGACCAAATTGCCACAATAATAACTTCTAATGTCAAAAATTACTGCTTGTGAAAGCAAGTGTCAAAAAGACGTAGACGAAGTTATTCCAATATATCGACATTATCCTTTGATATTAATACCATCTCCTCTTCGATCAAAAATTTCCAGCTTTGCCGCCGCGAACTACTTATTTTTGATCGAAGCATCTCCTAAATAAGTATAAAGTCCTGGGTCAAATAAACACACCTACGCACGTTATCGTCGCCGATCAAAGGAGATTCCCTAATAGGCTTTCACATAGCTCAACCTCCATTTACACATTCAACTAAGAGGTACTACCTCAAAATCATACGCCTCAGGAACTTTCCTATGACTGCTGGCCGACCAGAATTATTGGAACTATCCAAGTGGATGTCTCATCGAAGTGGACGAAATTCATCCATGGGTCACTTGAGTGCGTCACGTAAATAGAGGAGAGATTAGGCGGACGAGATTCAGACCCAACCAACGGCTGAATAACATACATGCTAAAACTCTTACAGAACACTAACAATAGATTAAATTCATTATTGATTCTATGGATTTAATTCAGCCGTGTAGTACCGGCTTAGAATTTGCTACACCCTAACTCTTTCCGTGGGTGTCGTAAGAGGCGACTTAAGAACATCATGCCCAGCGTTGAGATTATGGGCATTACCCCCATGAGATAAAATCCAATAAGCTATTATCAGGGGGTGGCCTGCGTCTAGCAGTAGACCATTATAGGCTGATGAACAGATTAAAAAAGAAGTTGAAGAGATTAAATTACTCTAAAGAAAAACCTTTACTAACAAAGAAAATTACAATCAAATCATAGAAGCAAATAACTATCTAAATTAAATAACATCAGGAGAATTCTGAAATTTCAAAATTTTAAGCCGAAAATAATAGTAAGGAATCTTTTCTGAAAGCCATTTGACTCAAAAGTCTAAAATGCTTTCTTTGTTACATAAAAACGGAGAAAGCACTACTTTTCTAAAATTAAATGTAACACCTTCCAAATTGAGTTCTAGAGTGCCACTAAACAGGCCCCAGTAAATTCCCTGTCAGACTGGAACAGGGGCTTTACGAGCTTTTTTACGATTCCACGCGAGTGCAATTACCTCAAATACACGGTGAATTCGACGTCCTATCATCTAAAACGTAAAAAAGTTGTTTACTTTCCCATAGATAAATGGTACATACCAATGGTGCCAGGTACCAGTGGTGAGGTAGGAATAAAGACCTGACGTCTTCACAAACGTGTTAGTGATGATTGGCTGAACCTGCAGTTCACGTATTGTCACTAATTTACCAATAACCCTGTATTTATTGGGTATGGAGTAAACCTTCCTGACATGTAGAACTTATGTATGTTTTTGCTGAGCGCGTTCGTAAATTGCTTCCTTCCCAGTAAACATGACGTATTTCCGATCGTGTATACCTACTGGTTATTAGCCGTAGATATGTGGCTCGAAACAAGCTCCAAACTGAAGTTCTTATTCAATTTTCCCAGGCTTCTGTTGTTAAGGACTTGCCTTGAAGGCTGAGTGATGTTCTATAAAGGCTTTGTGTTCTGTTAATTTAAATGAAAGCAATTTAAACACTCAAGTAGTATCAAGATTGTATCCAAGCATGTTCAAGTTCTAGTAGCTAGTGTTGTCTAACTATACAGGGTGGCACATTTAGATCGGTCATTATGGTAAAGTCTGAAACTATAAGACATACGAAGATCTCTTCTTAGGAACCATGTCATCGATTTTAGTACCAAGAAAAACTGCATTCATACCTTTAAAAGAACTTGTACTCAGCCCAGGAATCGAACCCGGACGTTTTGAAAAATAAACCTAACACTATTTATATTTGAATATCGATTCTGTAGTTCTTAGACGGTAAATGTTACTATGAAACATGATAGTCTAAAATGAATAAAAAGATATGAAAACAATGCATTTTATTCATGTTAGACATCATGTTTCCTAGTAACATTTACCTACACAATCGATATTTAAATATAAATAGTGTTAGTTTTATTTTTCAAAACGTCCGGGTTCGATTCCCGAGCTGAGTACAATTTTTTTTAAAATGTATGTATGCAGTTTTTCTTGTTACTAAAATCGATGACAAGGTTTTTAAGAAGAGATCTGCGTATGTCTTATAGTTTCAGACTTTCCCATACTGACCGATCTAAATGTGCCACCCTGTATTATAGTACCTACTGATATCATGAATAGCTGCTTTCGTATGATTAGCTAGATACGTAACAATTAATAAGAATGATGTAGTTCTGAAAGTATTTTAGTGTTGTAGTATGAAGTATACCGTACCGTGATGACCGTAGCAATACAGAAGGAACATGGTCAACTGGTAGGTATATTAACAAAACTACCTACTCCTGGGAACGTTGTTTACGATATCGTCCCAAAAAATGAACGTTTATCTTAAATACTTAACCCTTATTTCACATTTTCGCAGACACACACTCATCAACTCCCGTGGTCTGCCTAGTTATCGAAGGAGGAACCAACACAGTGCGCGCTGTGCTAGAATACGTGACCGACAACCCACCAGTGCCGGTGGTCGTTTGCGACGGCAGTGGCAGAGCCGCGGACCTCATCGCTTTTGTACACAAGTGAGTGTTCAGTACCTAACATTGAAGATTTCTAGGTCTGCTTTGTTTTATCCTTGGTCTGTCTCGTCAACTCCCATGGTCTACATAGTTATCGAAGGAGGAACAAACACAGTGCGCGCTGTGCTAGAATACGTGACCGACAACCCACCAGTGCTGGTGGTCGTTTGCGACGGCAGTGGCAAAGCCGCGGACCTCATCGCTTTTGTACTACACAAATGAGTGAGTTTTTAGCCATATAGACGACTCTGGGTCTGCTAGTTAACACTGTCATGTGTCTGTCATGTGTGCTAGTAACATCCCAGCCCAGGCTGACACCCACAAGTAAGCTTGCCGACCTACTTACCTTGCTAGCTGATTTATCTCTTGTATCTAGCCAGTGAGTGAGTAGGTAGGTAAGGTACCAAACTGTACCTATCTGTGTATTTTTCCTCCTTTCTGTTCAGGACTGTAGTATCTCTGTTGTGTCAATAAATGAAAGAGAAAGAGAGAGATCTTGAGTGAGATCTCAAGACCAACTTGGTCAATACGATATTAATAAAATATGTAGGTCTAGCTCTCAGATTTTGATAAAATAAGTTCTAAAATACATTTTAATATTCTATTTCTCCAAGTAATATGCAAAATAGAACTGAACTGAAGTAAAAGTAATATTACTTTCAATACGTGATTGAAAAATGTGTATTGGATTTGGAATACGAGATGAGATTGGCACAAAGACTCAGCGATGCAGTGAAGTTGGTACTTGACTCACTATTCGAGTTGTATAAGCAAGTGGACTGCTGGAAAATATAGAGCTTGTGTTGGAAAGAAATACGTGAATTCTGTATTGGCAACAAAACATTTATCTGGGTTATCTCACTATCTCACTAATCTCACTAATATTATAAACGTGACAGTTTAGATGGATGGATGGATAGATAGATGGATGGATGTTTGTTCCTTTATCACGCCAGAACGGCAAAACGGATCTGGATGAAATTTGGCGCAGAGATAGATTATAGTCTGGAATAGGACATAGGCTACTTTGTATCCCGAAATTCCTGCGGGAACGGGAACTACGCGGGTGAAACCGCGAGGCGCTGCTAGTAATAGATAATGCTGGACATTTCACTCAGTATTATCTAGCCCCAAGCTAAGCAGGGCTTGTGTTATAGGTACTAGATAACAGATTTGACGGCGTTATGTCACATATTTTTTTTTATGATTCAAAATAAATAATATACCTGCCAACATACATACAGTTTCATTAAAGTTTGTTTCCACTTCTTATTTGAGTCTTCACCAGAGCTGGATACAAAAAATTTGTTCTCGCCAGGTATGCGTCAGAAAGCGGGGAGCAGACGGTGCTTGAATCCATGAGGGACTACCTGATCGGGACCATCCAGAAGACCTTCGAAGTAGGCCTCACGCAAGCGGAGTGCCTGTATGGAGAACTGCTGCAATGTACCAGGAAGAAAAACTTGGTGAGTGCTTCTTCTACTTTCCTAATCTGGAGACTGCGACTTTGCTGACGTCACTTCCTCGGTTTTACGGCGCGTACTGTATCAAATCAAATCATTTATTCGCCTGGAACATGCTACGTTCCTGCGTGCTATGGCTATGGCAGGACCGTACTTTATGGCGTAGCATAGTACGGTGCCACACAGTGCACTGGCTACGGCAGGACCGTAGTGTTACGGCGTAGCATGCTACGGTGCTACGCAATGCAATGTTCACGGCAGGATCGTAGCGCTACGGCGTAGCATGCTACGGTGCTACGTAGTGCACTAGCTACGGCAGGACCGTAGCGCTACGGCGTGGCATGCCATGCAGTGCAATTGGCTACGGCAGGACCGTAGCGTTACGGCGTGGCATGCTACGCAGTGCACAGGATTGTTGGTAAATTAGTGACAATACGTGAACTGCAGGTCCTGCCCATCATCACAAACACGTTCGTGAAGGCGCCACGTCTAAATTACCTACAGTTGGTCATAAATACATGTTTCACCATATTCTGCTTTTCGGGCATACGAATGTCAATAGAATTTAAAAACTTACATAAAAGAATACAATATCATTCGCAGCGATTATGAATTTTTAGGAAAATTTAGTATTTTATACACTTGATAAACATGGTAATTAAATGAATCATCCTCTGATAGAATATCGTAATAACAGCATCAAAACATTCAATAAACCTCATATTGAATGCTAGGAATAGATCTAATCACCGTAAAGTACCCATTACGATACAATCTACCCGCAATCCGAGTTAGAACATGTTTCGAGGAATAGTCCATTAGCAGAGGAGAGTGGGCTTTAATGCCTGTAATAATCCTTAATACAATTTTAACCGGGATTAAATACACTACTCTTAAAAGTGCTAAACAAGAGATAAAAAAACTTGATCTAGTAAAGCCGGTACTGATGCACCATGGCGCTCGGGGATGCTCGGGGTGTGATGCACCATTCGCAGCAAGAATCGTTACGCCGCGCCGTGAATTAAAATCCGTCTCGTTGCGAGTGTCTTCTTTTCCCGTACTGACTGCACAAGCACGAACACGCTATGTCACACGTTACAGTACGATCTGTAGATTTTACTCAAACTTATTAGTAGATATACCTTCTTTCTTAAACCTATTTAGAAGTATGGCATCCAATTAAAATACACAGTTTTTAAGCTTCGGTACTGACATCGTTTCATTAAGCATCAATGATCCTTCTGTAAAATGTTCTGAATAAAATGTTTTTTTTTATTTATTTATTTAATTATGAGGGTCAGCATTCAATTCCAACATTGCTATCATACAAAGAGCTCAAAATGGCATACTTAGAAACATAACAAACGCTCCATGGTTTCCAAGGAATATATTGAACTCTATGAACACTTCGAAATCAACACTATAGCTGAAGAAATCAAACGATTCTCATCCGCTTACAAAGACAGGCTTGACCGGCACCCGAACCACCTTGCAGCCGAACTGACAACCATCAACTATCCAAAGAGGCTGAAAAGACACCACGTAATCGAACTTGATTTATGAATGAAGGAAGAAGAGGCCAATGACCCGCTCATCCTGAAAATCCCAGCGCTTACAACACACCTGCTCATAGGTCAAAGAACTGATCGCAGATAAAAATAGAAAAAAAGTAGGTATACCTATTTATCTGAAACTGTGATGGGTATAATAAAAATGGTTTTGATGAGGTAAGTTACTGGAAATGGGCTAAGGGTTCTTAACGAAGTGTTTAATATTTTTTATGGTACTTGTATTACTTCTAAATTTTTTGTAGGAGATCCTTCGATAAAAGTAAAAAAAGGAGATGAGGCATTACCATCACGAAAGTGTATGGCTCAAGTTAGGTTCAACTATATTCACTTAGACAACTATATGCTTGAGGTAAGTGAATATAGTTGAACCTAACTTGAGCCATACACTTTCGTGATGGTAATGCCTCATCTCCTTTTTTTGGCGGCGGCGCTGGTGTTGCGCGTGCTTGCTGCGACGTATAATTTTGTGTGATTTCGACTAAAACACCACGACAATGCCCTCGTGATCGTTCACCAGGTGTACAAATAGCTCCAAAACACAAAACAAAGCCCAAGGCATCACATATTTTCCCGCGTAAGTAGATACACCAAATATATCCGATAATCCGATACCTTATCATTATTTCATCTGTAACACGGTACAGTTTTTGAGTGAGCGCTGGTAGAACTTACCTACCGTATCTTCCTTTTTACATTTATCGAAGAGATCATAAACTAGATGCCTAATAAAATAAACATAGCCTCGTTAGCGATCGCATCATTATGAATATTCTAAATTCTACGTGATTTCGTTACTAACAAGGTTACTTAGGAAAATTGCTATTTCGACAGTCGTAAAGTTTGAGAGAATAATGAGAAATACTTCAAAATAACGATGTTTCCCTGTATAATAACAAAATAAATGATTTGAATAACAAATACCCTGGTGGTGAACTTCTCGGAAAACGGGTGATGCCCGTCTAACGCCCGTTGCACATTACCGCGCGGAATCGAATTTGCGGAGCCACAACTCGTCCGCACCGCGTCCGAATATGTGATAAAAAAAGAGAACTTGAAGAAAAATCAAACGATGCTACACGCTCGGCACACCTTTACGCGTAACTAATTACCATAAACAAAAACTTTAGGTTGGTATCCATACTAATATTTTAAATGCGAAAGAGCGTTTGTTTGTTTTTCCTTCCTTCACGACCTAACTACTGTGTGTGTGTTTATTAGTTTATATTTAGTACACCCCCTGCCTTTCTTAAATTCACAAAATTATTTCCATCCAAAGGTTGCCGTCTCTATGTCTTTTTGTAATGTTCTTTTTCTGGTGTACAATAAAGTGTATTGTATTGTAACTACTAAGCAACCGATCGACTTGATTTTTGGCATAGAGTTAGTTGAAAGGGTGGAGGGTAACATAGGCTACTTTTAGTCCTGGTAAAACATTAAATTCCCATGGGAGATTTACGGTAATATTCGTACAGAACGATAATGATGATGATGATTCGTACTGAACGGGAAAAAAAGACCATTACATCCCTCTAGAAATGTGAAATTCGAATTTAACGCGGGTGAAACCGCTAGTTAGAAATAAAACTGCAAACTGATCTGATTTGAGATCTGCTCGATTGCAGGAACATCTAATTAAGCTAAAAAAAAGAGAACATGAAGAACTACTTGTAGATTGTTTGCAACAGTCTGCAGTTAGCTCAATTGTTTCAATTGTAAATACTAGTTTTAATTTAATTCTTTAATTTGATTGTAATTTTCTTTGTTAATAAAGATTTGTTTTAATATCTAGTACATTAAGCTAAACCTGTAATTTTGAACACAATTTTTCTATAAATGCTGATAAAATAGTTCCTAACATTTCATAAAATTAATCAAGAGTGCTTAAACTAATAAAGCGCAGAACCGAAACTGAAATTTTATAATCAGAAAACACTTCTATACGATAAAATCTTAGCCTTAGAGAATTACTATGAAATCGTAAGAAACCACCCACGCGGATGTTTCCTTTGACACTCTCCGAAAAGGTGTGCGTTCAGCTGTAAAGCTGTAGAATCTTATTATATTATCTACTAAAGATTCAATTTGTGAAATCTGAAGGATAAGCCAAGGAAAAACGTCTTATACCTTGCATTAATTACAAAATTAATTAACTCTCGCATTAATTAGATACACGCTGCTGAAACTTGAATAATTTCAGTGCCTTTGATGCTTCCTTAACCATTTTGTCTTCCCGTGACTTTTTACCCTCAGTTACGTTACGTTAGGTTAACCACAGGCTAGGTAAGTGCGTGAAGGGGATACGGGGATGCGCGCCGCATCAGTCAACCGGTGCGGCCGCCGCAGCCCATAGACAACCGGAGCGGTTAACGGCTGGCTGGAAGTCAGTGCTTCGATCGATATCATACGATTTCATGTAAAAATCGAAGCACTTCGATTTTTACATTTACTGCAGGCCACATCTTGGCCAGCCGCTAGTGCTGTTTAGGCCTTAGTATACTCAAAAAAAAAAACTCAAATAAATAAAATAGTTACCTTTATGAAACTCTGTAGTAGGTAGGTCCTTGGATCGTTTTTCGTGCTCTACAATGTATATTTTCCGTGATGTCTGTAGACCACGGTAAAAATTCAAAGAAGACAAAGAAGGTTCATTGACCTTCACTGAGTTTCACATCTGGGTATTTCAACTATGATTTTAACCTGCAGGAATGATAATGAAGCCTTCCAATGAACGCTCGTTAGCGCGCTAATGGACGCGGTGCCCACGGGGAGTCAGCTGCCCGGACTCTTTCCTTAGCGAAGAAATGTTATACAGATGGATAGCTACCGATTATTTCCAGCAGGTTCTTTAAAAAAACCCTTTGCTATAAATGTAAATTAAAGTAGGTAATTGAACAGTGAGTGGTATTGGTGGTTGAAAAAAAAGTATCCATCTATACAACCTCATTGCGCAAAAAATACTCGATTCAAACTCCTTGTGCAAAGAATACTCGACATGTAAACTCCGTAGTCATAGTATCATGTAGGGACTAAAAAATTTTTGGTCTATGGTATTATGTATAGTATGTAACTCTTGAATAATACGTATTTATATAGCCATAAATCACTCGCGTCGTTCAGGATTCAAACACTTGAATCATGATCACCCCTTCGATCGTGAGTCAGTCGTTAGAATCCTTCACTTGCTCGTGATTCATCTATGGCCCTCGCTTTAAATCTATCCTATAATCATAATTGCTTAATATACTACTATCTTTCCACCTTGAGCTTTAAAACACGCGTTCTCGAGCCAAAATAATCGTATTTTGGCAATCGTTGTATGAAATCGTAGAAAACAATGTGAAGGTCAAAGTTCACACGCGAGTCAGACAGAACCTAATGATGCAGCTTTTATGCATCTTTATTAAGAAAGTCTTGGAATAATATAACAATAAAAAAGATCTAAAAGATTTATTCGTCAAGATTAAGGGTTTGGATAGAGATTCAAATCCTTCATAATAAGTTAGCTAACTTTGGAGTTTTTTTACTGACCTTTTTACCCAAGAGAAAGGAACGTTCTAAACCATTTTTGTTTTTAAACAATTCGCTCTCCTGGGTGCTTAGCGAGTAATTCATACAATTCAGAGAAGCTTCATACTAAGTGACTTAATTATCAACATTCCTTTTCGTTAACCATTTCTAAAACGGACTTCAAGATAAACACAACTCATACAAATCATGGATGATCTGTCAATGCACACAATGACGGCTAAAACCGTTGAAATATAATGTGGCTATAAGATTATAATTATGTATTCTATCTAGTAATATATAAACCTGTGGAGAAAACAAGATTGGATTAGCTGTCAACACTGCTTGTGTGTTGAGGAACCATGACTGGGTTCGTAAAATGCAAAATCGAGCTTTATGCGTAGGGACTACACTTAAAAAGCACTAATTGAAACTCTATGGTATTTGAATTAGTATACTTAAAGTGACAGCTATCAAATCACGCCTATTTGTTCAGACTATATCTCCTTCGGTGTAGTCAAAACGCGCAACCAAAAAAGTAGAGTTAATCTTTTAAAAATACAATTGATATCTAAGGCAATTACATAGTTTACGGATTACTATTTTTTATAGTGCTTTTCAAACGAAAATATCAAATAAAAAAGTTACCAAAAAGACAAATACGAAAAATCATATGTGTGAAGGAACCAAGATAAGGTTCCACACAAGAACATAAATCGAAGATGGCAGTCCCCACACGCGAGAGGTTAAAGGTTATAAAGGAAAAGAACCTATTATTATAAGTCTATTATTACACTATGGGCTTATAATATATCTTGATATTAAAAGCTCTCGGAAATTGCAATCTGGATTATCTTGTTCAGCATTCCATCAACTGGGTAAGTGAATTCAATTTTACCTGAGAGTCGTCTAGATATTGCTTCATTTGAATATTTTTATTTTTTGTGAAGAGAAGTTTCAATATAATATTACTACGCTCTTGTAACAGATACCTACTTACAATTAGGTACAAGCAGAAGATAATTGAAAACATATTATAGAAATAATCAACTTAGTTCACTGTTCAGCCACTTTGACACTTCGGTTTTTATTAAACAACGATTTATACGGGGTGGACCAAACAGTGACGTCAAAAAAATTAATGCCTGACCCCTGGGGTACCTGAAAAAACCCCCATGTATGTTCCTTGATTTTACGTAGTTTTCGAGTTATGAATATTTTACGTTTTATGATTGTTTTTTGTGTAATTTTTGGCGTTTTTTGTAACATATGACCATGAATCGTACTTTCTTGCATGAAATGATCAGCTTTCTAACATTTTTTTGACGTCACTATTTGGTTCACCCTGTATAATTGTACCTACTTACTTACTTTTAACTTGAAGAAATCGAGACTTAATTATTTTTATAGGCTGCTATTATAATGAAAGGAGCTAATGGTTCTTAGAAAATGATAAAATAAAGGAAAATTATTCAATAAAAACGTCAGGTAACAAGGGCTACAAAAATCACTTCTAGTGGATAAAACAAATGGGTTATTATAACCCAAAAATGGCAAAACGGCGTCATAATTCGCCCACGATTATCAACCTTATATCGAGCAAATTATGACGTAATTTTGCGAAAAGGATAGGCACAGGATTGCGCGTTCTAAGAGCGGGACAGAGTAGAGCGGTGTTAGTGCAAAAATCAAGTTTTTGCTCGTTATCTATTAATTATTCAAAATAAAAGTATGATATAGAAAAACTAAACGATTACTCTTGAACATTAGTCTGGCTATGTAATTCGTAAAAAATAATGTAGTGTTGTAGCTGTAATTTGGAGCATTTCAATTAAAAACAGTTTTCTATGCGAAATAATTTTTTTAATTTAAGAAACAGTTCATAAATTCTATTCGATTACTCGGCTTTTACATTTTTTTTTTTCATATTACGTATCGTATTTTTTTAATCTGAACATTTACGTTCGTTACCAAAAAACTAAGTATTTAAAAATACCCATTTAGCTTGATTTTTGCATTTATCGCACTCTGAAAACTTAATTACAATCTTAGGCCCGTATTATGAAAGCTCGCTCAGTTATCAATCGATGCTTGACTAACGCTTTTCTATGGCATAAACGTCACTCAAGCATAGATCTATATCTAACTGAGCAAGCTTTTATAATACGGGTTATAATACGGGCCTTAGACACATAGAAATAAAAGCAGGATATATATCAGGTCATGTTGGATGGAGTTGGTACAGAAACTCACTCAAGGGTTTGAACGCGATGGATAACTCTTTATTGAACTCCACATAACTAAAGAAAACAATATTGAAAAGAAATGGTGAGGATCAAGCGAGTACAAACGGCTAAAATATTGCACAGACCTCAAACCTAATCCAGCAAAAGCCATGCATGTAAATAAACACCTTAGAATAAATACTGGATTTTTGTATACCTCGCAATTTATTTCATATTATTGCGCGCAGAGGGCGCTGGTAGGTACCTAATAGTGAGCGCCGGATGATACGCTTTCCAGAGCCGATGAAATATTCATTCAAAGCACCTTTGGAGTTTCGCTTCTTATTATTTTTTATGTATGAGCTGCGAGGCCACGTCTGATTCTGGATGCAAAAACTTGAATAAAACAAATGGATTCAAAACTTGGCCCAGAGGAAGTAAAAATGTTATCATGAAATTACTTCATGTTAAGCCTCATCTTGAGGTTCTCCAAAAAAAAAGAAACATTTATCTGACGGGCCTAATAGAGTTGATAAAGTACAAGTCATACTCTAAGACGAGCATTCTTTCATAAGCTTGTCCAAGACTGTAAAATAAACAAAACAAACGTTATTTTTGATGTTCCGACCTGACCGTATGGGCTCACCATAACATAAAATAGGTAAGAGAATAATAAATAATAAAGAATCCTAGACAATTCACACAGCATTATCTAGTCCCAAGCTAAGCAGTGCTTGTGTTATGGGTACTAGATAACTGATATACGGTAGAGGTATAAAGGTAGTACATACAATCAAACGTCAAAAGGCAATAACTTTATTTCTTTAGGCTTACAAAAAAGCACTTAGACAAGTCAAATTTTATACATAAACAGCTTTATAAATAGTAATTATCAAGAATGACAAGAAATTACAATACAAAGATTGATATTTTCATCATACACAGAAAATAACCAGAACACTCGGAACAAATATCTACTGATCGTAATGGATACCAGCTAGATAAAATATAGTATACTCAGAAAGTTCACGGTTCCTTATATCTCAAATCTAAGCAGTCGCGAACTCACCTCCTCGATGTTTATCAATCCTCTTTCTATACCACCATCAACCCTTCCACAGATCACCGTCTTCAGGATCCAGGAGCGGGCAGAGGGCGGAGAGGTCCAGGAGCTGGACCAGGTCATCCTCACGGCGCTCTTCCGCGCCCAGCACTTGACTCCGAGCGAGCAGCTCTCGTTGGCGCTGACATGGAACCGAGTCGACATTGCACGCTCGGAGGTCTTTGTCTATGGACAGGAATGGCCACCAGGTAATATAAATCCACCTATTTAGCTATACAGTACACATGCATAGATAATTTCAGAATTAACTATAAATAACACACACGTCTATTACGCACAAAAATAAAATAATGAATTATAAATAAAACCGGCCAAGTGCGACTCGGACTCGCAAAAAAATAAAAAATGTATGTACATCATTTATATTTGATTCAAAATATTACTTTATTTACTACACAAAATGATGAAATTTTTACGAAATACGAAAACTCCCCGCGGCGTGACGCTGCGCCGCGCTGCGTCGCGATGCGTCTCGAGATGCTTCACGTCGCATCGCCTCTCGGTGTGAGTCTTGTGCACAGAACTACTGGGACAACTTTTGTACCAGTAGACTTGTGCACAGAACTATTGAGAATGAGCGAAAATTATCCCCTCTAATATTTTTCAACAACCATATTGAGTGGAAAACTCGTCGAATAGACCGTCTCTTAAAGGTCAGCTTTCAGCAATCGTTACTAAGTATTTCTGTGGCTACACACACGCCACCTACGCGGGAAAATTAATAAAAGTTTTCAAATCACCCATAGCAAACAAACAGGTTTGTTACACAAGGGACCTTGTTTCCTCTCCGATAATTTATTTGCCCTACGGTTTCTCTATTATTTCCGGTCACAAGAACTTGATCGGAAACCAGAGTAAATTTGATCGAAACCAAAGTAAACTTGATCGAAACAAAGCGGTGCCTTGCAAAGTCTCGGGAATTAATTTCATCAGTTATCGCTAGAACGCAGTCGAAAGTAATAAAATATGCAAAAGAAAAGTTGCATGAGCAAATGAATAAATTAATTATTTATGTTTCATTGCTTTTGTCATGTTCATTTTGTACACGAAAGACTTTCACACAGTCATACACAATAAATCTTTTAACAACATATTTACTTTTCTATCCATGGCTGATTTGTGATATTTTAACATAGGTCACAAAACTAACTGTATCTTCCTCCTAAGGCTGTTTATTTCGAAAACGGAAAAAAATATTGCCATAATATTTACGACCATACGCTGAATTATTTTGCCACTATACCTTAATTCACAATAACTGTCTGTCAAAGGTTATGGCTGATAGACACTGCAGTAACTTGCAAAGGCTCTGGGGTATCAAGCCTCGTCAACCATTTTGCCAAACAAATTTATTACATAAATTAATTCTGTGTGTGTATGTACCCTTATTGTTAAATTAATTCTGTGTATGTTTTTGTACTATTCTATGGATCCGTGTTATCTAAATTAATAAATGAATTAATTTTATTTTATTTTATTTTAAAAAAACATTAACATGCCTCCTCCAAACAAGATGGATGTTACTATAACCACCAAGCTTGGCAGACGGTTTCTTGATCGCTGATCTCAATATTTTATGCTAACAAGTTGCCGTCTGGGCTGCCACTCCTGAATAGGTGTTTTTACATCATCTTTTGTAGATGCCAAAGGGCGATGATGGCCGCAGTGGAGGTCTGTAGTTTCTCTTAATCGGCTATTAAGAAATACACGGGTTGAGTTGATGAGATAGAAAATATTATACTGTAACATTGTCCTACTCCGATAAAATTATCGGCAAATACCAGGATAATGTAAAATGCTTTCATATTACGTATACAAAATTGTTCCGCGTAAAATATTTGCTTCGAACATGCCGATCGCCCAAGGCCCGTTCGGCAATTATTTTCCAGTTCAATCAAAACTTTTCCGGTACGGCATTTTGCAATTTCAGCAGCTGTTTTGCTTTTAAGTGATGCATTCACACAACACAAAACACACAAATCTCTACTTAAACTAATAATAATATGATAAAGAGGAAAGATTTGTTTGTTTGTTTGAATTGAATAGGCTCCGAAACTACTGATCGATTTCAAAATTCAGTCACCATTAGAAACACGTTCGAAGCCGGGGTGGACCGCTAGTATGTAATTAATAGGGGTAATTTTAAACTACTTACTTACCTATTCGTTTATAGGCTTTGGAAAATCGTTTATATCTATGGTTCTCAAAAATTACCAGATAATTGTATTAGAAATAGCTTCAAGATCGAATTTATCACCCAAAAAACAAAATTTTGTTACTGGGCTTACATTTTTGTATGTTAATCTAAATTTATTGTGTATTTTAGTGTAAGTATGTGTAAGTCTTTTAACAAATAAATTGATATTCTATTCTATTCTATTATTCTATTCTAAAAAGCGCCAAGTAGTACCATAAAATGACCATTATGTTTACTAGCATGTGACGTCACCACAGTTGCAACAAATTACAGGGCGTTTCAGTTTCAACTAAAAATTCAAAAAATATTGTATTTTTATTCGTGTTATCTGGAAAAAAATATACATATTTTAGTTTAAAATCAAGTGATATATGTTTTTTTTACGCCTTAATTTGATAGGATGACCACAATGTGTAGTATATTTTCAATGTTGTCAAATAGCCTATTCATGTGCCTTGTTTTCAAAACGGATTAGTGACCTCATTGTCAAAATCTGCCGAGCCAGTTTGGGCTTTGTCGGTCCATTCCATGCTTACTTTTATTTTTATTCTGTGTGAATTATTATTTAGTAGTGTAGCTAGTTTGTTCCATTAAAACAGAAGTTATGACGCTTCCAATGTTTATGGCAGCAAACTGCGAAATAAAAATAAATCTCTGTCGCTGCGAAAACTGCGCTGAAACCTTTTGTTACAAGCGAACGAAATCAAATTAAGTTGAATTTTCTTTCTTAAATCCTCATTCATTTTCTTAAAACCTCCTTTCTTTTTTTCTATCAAATATCCATAAAGAAATAGTTTAGTCACGAAAGCCAAGTTCGAAATTCAAAATATTAAAAATCAACCCGGGTGTATCTTTCAATTGTTTTTGTTGCCTAAATATAATCTTTCAACAGACGCATTTTTTGTGAAATTGTTAATATGTTTTTCCACGAATAACAAATTAAATGTTTGTTATATATTTATTTACGTCTTGGTAAGTTATTCACTACCTACTCCTATGGTGATAAAAGCCTCTTCATTCAGGTCTCAGGGTTTCCCACCCCTCGAACTTCCCAATAACCGGACCGGAATTACGGACTGGAAAACAAAACCGCCCATAAATTCTTATTCTTTTTTTTAATATGTCTGTAAAAGCTTATTGTCTGTCTGTCTCATTGTCTTATTCACCTTGCCATGTCATTCTCCTTGTCCAAAGGCAAACAAAACAACAGATGTTTTGGATGAGGGACTTGAATAGGTAATTAGGCGCTAGATATTGTTTATTTATACAGTCTTGGATGAAACAATGTAAGCTTCATAATTTTGATTAAGTTTATGCGTAAGTATAAAAACTTAAGCTTATACCTAGGTCCTTTAATATTATAATCTGTTTCTGGGATTTGGTAAAAGAGCGGGATTTCTCAAAATTTGGGACAGGTTTTTTGCCAAGAAGAAACGGGTGTCATAACAGAGATAGATTAAAATTTAAAAACATGTACCTTTTTATGACACAACCACATTAAAGTAATATATTATTCAAATTGAGCTCCGAGGGTGCAGAGTTTCCAATTATAACTACTTTACATTATTTACAGAGAGAATGAACCCGTTTCATAAATATTCCTCTGTATACAGAGTGTCTATTTGAGATGGAAGTGTTGAGTAGGAGAGTTTTCTTATACATCGAGGTCATGAGTTTTCTCTTACTCTCATAGTTCCGAATATGGCCATCCACCCATCCCATCTCAAAAAGCCACCCTGTTTAATAGCTAGTAACTAATTCTAGAGTAAGATGAGGTTTCTCATTGCAACTGTAGTTTTTGTTCCTGAAAAACAAAATATAGGGATGAAAATATTTAGTAACAATTTCGCGAAAAAAGCCTTCTATAAGCTCTTACAAAATGTAGTCCACGTTGTAGAAGAAAAACGACAGCAACTACAAAATGAAAAAAAATAACTATCAAAGCAAGACGTCTTGCTATGTCTTGGTACTTTTTCATTTTGTTAGAACTTATTGGAGGTTTTTTTCGCAGAATTGTTACTAAATATTTTCATCCTTATATTTTGCAATGGATTTCCGCAAAGTAACGCCTGTATCTATTTATTTTTCCTAAGAGACTACAAACGAAACCTGTTTCTTTTTTCATAGGTGCCCTCGACGAAGCTATGATGCAAGCACTAGAACATGACCGCATAGACTTCGTGAAGCTTCTTTTAGAAAACGGAGTCTCCATGAGGAAGTTCCTCACCATTCCACGGCTAGAAGAACTCTATAACACAAAGAGCGGTCCCAGTAACACGTTGAGGTAGGTACTTTGTTTTAACCGGATATATAAATACATAATACTTTATTCATCACCATGAAAAAGTACAGATTATAAATATAAATAAATATTGCTGGACAATTCACACAACATTATCTAGCCCCAAGCTAAGCAGAGCTTGTGTTATGGGTACGTGATAACTGATATACGTAATACAATACGTTACATAGATAGATATTTTTTATTATAGATTTTTTTTTATTAGAAAACGACCAGAACACGAACAGACCTGGAACCAATAGTACCTGCAGATCGTACAAATATTTGTCCCAAGGCGGAAATTGAACCCTCCAGCGTCGCAGGCGGACCTTCGCCAACCGCGCCACAGAGATCGTCAAATTAAAAAAAACAAACTAAATTATATTTAATCGAACATAAAAACAGTTTTCGAATTCAAACTTCATGAAGTCTATTTTCATACTAAGATCTTTTGCTTTTATTGTACAAGGTATATCCTGAGGGACGTCAGACCACATCTGCCGAGGGGTTACGTGTATACCCTTCATGACATCGGACTGGTCATCAACAAGCTTATTGGAGGTGCTTACAGGTTAGTGATAGGTCGCAAGTAGGCCACGTTGAATAATCTGACGAAAGTGAATAGGTATCTTCTAGACCTTCGTCAAACAACCACCCTGATCGGCAACCTCGTCACTTACGATTGTAAATTATCAAATAAAGGTCAATACACTATATATAATTAAAAACTCGAAAACAGTCTCAATTTTAATCACAATTCTAATCTCACTAAATACCTGACAGAAGATTTTTCTAAATTTGTCGATTTCCTTAAGTTTGATTCGCACAGATCTGATCCCAGATTGTTTTTTCAAGGTCACAAACCTTCGTTTGATCGAGTTTAATGGAATACATAGATATTGATACGATTTTCAAGGGCACCGAGATTTGTTATCCTGGAGCTGAATTGTCTCATAAATCTGATGGGTTGCAAAAGGTTTATTAATTTATTTATTATTATTAATTTATTAATTTTTTAATTAGTTTTTTAGTGCTTTTTAAAACTTTTTCTTAAAAAAAACTCAGTTTTAAATGTTTTTTAAAGCCGGCTTTAGGTATCTTCGTGACTCATACCAAGGGGCAGAAAAAAAACGAAAAACAGATATTCAAAAGTCTTACCGTCCATAGATGTTACTACACTCGCCGCAAGTTCCGTCCTATCTACGCGAAAGTAATGAACAAGAGTGTGAACGTCCACCGGAACAGCGCTTCCTTCACCAGACACCAGGCGGGAGGCCTATCTCTCATCACGGGGTTCATGCCGGTCACCAGTGAAATGGCGCTGTTTGACTACCCCTTCAATGAACTTCTAGTAAGTACCTACCATCGTATACATAAATATAGAAAAGAATGTGAACGTCCACCGGAACACCTTCACCAGACGCCAGGCGGAAAGCCTGTAATCATCTCGGGGTTCATGCCAGCTGCCATTGAAATGGCACTGTTTGATTATCCCTTCAATGAATTACCTACTAGAACAAACATAATTATAAACTTTGAAAAAATATGAAGCACCAAACAAGCAAATGAAACAAGAGAAAGATACTTTCTGTACCTACCTAGCTCTCCCTGTCTCATCTCAAGGGTATAGCAGTGATCACACTGTACAGTTACGGTTTAAGGAACCCCATTCTCCACTGATTTTCACCACCTCGATGTTTATAATGTCACCGTCAGATAGTAAGACCCGTAAAATTATAAAAATCCTAGTCACTTTATAAAATAATCAACAGAACTGTTGCAATTACAATGTAACGCATTGAAACACGTAAATTTATCATTTTCCTAAGCTTATCCGTAAGATAATAAACGAACAAAACTGTGAACCAATCACGGCCTTGTTTTACTATTTTACAAATTCTCTGACGATCACGTGCTCATTTCTGTGTTGACAGTCATTTTGGATAGGTACTATTAGCCACTGTTCCACTAATTCTACAACTTAGTTAACAATTTTACTATCAATATTAATGATAAAACTATTTAAAAACTCTTAAATAATTGAAAAATACGCAATAATAACTTCGTTGTTATTATTTGGGCGTCTAATGAATGACAACCAAAGATGGCGGCGCTAGGCTAGTGCTAATCAGTCAATCAGCGGGCGTCTTGCCTTCCGTCACGTACTAGTTTATTATTTTCCGGACAGATTTCGTAAAATCATAATTTTACGTGTTTAAATGCGTTATATTGTAAGTGCTCCGGCCCAATTGATTATTTTACGTAAAACTATAAAGTGACTAGGATTTTTATAATTTTACGGCTTTTACTATCCTACGTCGACATATACACTCGGAGAAACAACAAACAATGGTCAAACTGATGCTAAACGACGATTATCGCCAAAGTACCACTTCGCGTGTCACGAATGCTTAGGAATGTAAACAAGAACCAATAAAGACCTTATAGCTTTGTGTGCCTTTTACTGGTTTACTATAGAGTAAACTTTTTTGGTTTACGAGCAGGGTGATTATAAAGAATACGTCTTCGAGTGTTTTTCGTAAGCTACCAAATGTGCCAGTATCATTTTTTCGCTTCCTCAGCTTCCGCCGCGGCTGTATTCTATCTACAAAAATCATCAATACAGGAACCTATTTAACTGGCCTATTTTAATTCTCCAACACGAAATTACATGTTTCGTTTCGGCCAATTGGTATATTCACACCCCGAATGAGAGTCGGTACTAATTTGCACAAAAAAAAAAACGAAAAAATTGATTGCATGTTTTGGAGAATTATAATAGGCCTTCGGTACCTAGTACGCAAAGCTCTATTGTGCTAAGTCTGAAAGTAACATACACCTTTTAAGGCAAATTCTTACTTTCTCACTCAATAAAAAGGTCATAAATAGGTACCTTATTGAGAACAAACGGGTAACTATCCAGTGGATGGACCGATGACATCGTAGCGGTCGCAGGGAATCGATGGATGGATGCGGTTAGGGATATAGACCTCCCCCATAAGACGCCACAAATAGCGATTTGTGGCGTCTTATGGGGGAGGTCTATGTCCAGCCGTGGACGTGTATAGGCTGATGATGACGATGAGAACAAAATACATCTTACATTTCGAGAAAATCCTTGTTTTTTCGACTGGCCCATGAGTAATTCATGTCTTAACATCGTTTACTAAACGTTCAATCTTTTTATTTCTTCTTTTTTATTTGAATTTTTTACTTATTCATAGATTTTCATAATATGTAAATCACCGAATTATTTTCACAAAGAAAATTACAAAAAAAAATTTAATACAGAAAAACTGAAATACAGAATAAATTCTGATATTAGCATACATAATTACCAATAATGTTGCGTTAAATAATTACAATGTTAAAGAAGCTTGCGTTAAAATCTCATTAGCTATGTTAAAATGGGTACCTAAGTAATTTCTGTAAAATCAATTGAAATGCGAAAAATTGTCTACCTGCAAAAGTAAATTATACAAAATAACAGCTTTATCAGCTGACGGGTCCTTTTAATGATCCCTGATTTAAACCAAATATCAGCAACCGTTGCAAAATTTCCGGAACCTATTTATTTTTAGCTGGCGGTGTACAGCGAGCTCATTACACGAAAATGAAAACACAAATAAATTTTGCAATTTGTCCAATTAAAAATGGCAATTATTTTATAATGAAACGATTGATTGTTTCTCCGAAGTTTTGTAAAACTCTCAGTATTTATCAAACCCTTCAACGGGAGCGGAGTCTGTATCGTTTTTCGTTGTATTGTGAAGGCAAATTGGCTATTGTTTCACTCTGAATACGTCCAATCAGTGCCAAAGTGGCCCATTGACCTGTGTGATAGCAATAAGTCTGGGTAAAGAGGATAACTTGTATTCAAACTTGTGCGTAATATTGACGCAGTATTGATAAATCATTTTGCGTAGGTATCGAAAATGGCTTTTTATAATTTTGAGCTTTGATACCATAAAGTTATATGAGATAAAAGTTTTTGCGTCTATGATAGGTGCTGATCTTCACGTCTTAACATCCACGTAAGATGGTTTTTGGTGTTCTCGTTCGGCAACAATTAGTTAGGTATGTTAACTAAGTACGTAGATAAAGTAATATAAAACCCTACTAAGTGGGTTGACTCCGCAGAAACAAACGAAGTACCATAGATAAATTAGACTACAAGTTGGTCCATGGTAGTACAGGTATTTACCACTTCAAATTCAAACAGTACTATAACGATATCTTATCAAGAAAGCCTTTTACTCCATAGATGATTGCATATGTCGCCCAGTTCCGCACCGACCACAGTATTTACAAAAATCAACTTTGTGCTTAGCTTTATATAAATAGTGTATCTAATTCACATTATGTTTAGACTTAGATAGGCAAAATAAATGTGTACTAAGTGATATTACTAGTGGTCGTTCATCGTCCACTTATAGACAAAAACTTGAAGTGAATAAAACCAATAACAAGGTTTTTTTGTTATAGTGCTTACCCGCACTTTCGGTATCTCTAAGAAATGAAATAAGTTCCCAAAAATTTTTGGTTTCGGCGGGACTCGAACCCGCGCCCCAACCAAATTTTTGGGAACTTATTTCATTTCTTAAAATCAATAACACCTTAGTTCTTATTTGATAATTACTATTTACAAAGCTGTTAATAGTACAAAATTTGATTTGTCTAAGTGCTTATTTTGTAAGCATAAAAAAATATAGTTATTGACTTTGAGTTTGACGTTTGACTTACTGCTCAGTATATTGGGCTGAGGTTCCTCTACGATTTCTACCTCTATAGTAATCGTTAGTGCACAAAAAAGAAAAAAAGTATTATCGTTTTTGTTGGACAAATAGGCCTCCAAACTTTATACCCAGCAGTGGGTGAAGTTTGGTTGATGATGATTATGATGATTTTTTTTATCACATCCATCTCGATTACTAATTGCATTTAAAATTTATAAAGTTAGAGGCAATTATGGATAGAGCTTTGCGGTTATTTGGAAAAAAAAAGTAATTAATTATTGCTTTGCCCTTGGGATCATCGAATGCTTACTTATCTACTTACACTATAGTAAATTATAGTCGAAATAAACTCGTCTAGACCGGCGCAGCGGGCTTCTGCAGAACAACAAACTCTTTAAGAGATTGGTTTTTGAACATAAACTCATCTTCTATGAGTGGGTTTAACTAGAATCTAGATAAATAGGCACTTAAACCTAATTTTACCTAGGTACCTTAAAATTATTATACATAATATGTATATGTAATACCTTAAAAACGTTAAAATTACTAAGTTACACTACAGTCTAGGTAAATTTTATGCGACCATACATGTCTAATGTAATTAAGTAATAATAATAAATAATGCTAGACAATCCACGCACCATCATCTAGCCCCGAGCTAAGCAGAGCTTGTGTTATGAGTAGTAGATGACTGATAAACAATACAATACATTGATAGATATTTTTTACTTTAGATGGGTATTCTACCCAGAACACCCGGTACAAATTATATTTGCAGATTGATTATATGTGAGTTGGTACGGAAAAACCTTATTAATACGTCTACCAGCTCATCAGAACGCGCTCGTTTACTTGCCGTTTCCGAGTGGGAATCAGGACTTTGGTTATATGTTTTGCCTTCTAAAAATCTAGGTACCCTTTTAGACAATAACACATTTCGGGTGGCCACCTCTTTGCGTTTAGGTTCTCCCTGTCTAGTTGCACACCGTTGCCAGTGCGGTGAAACCGTTGATAAGTTCGGTCACCATGCACTGGCATGTGTCTCTAGTGCAGGACGTGTGTCCCGTCATAGTTCAATTAATGACATCATCCGTCGGGCTTTTACCAGCGTCAGTATGGCAGCTACTCTCGAACCACGTGGCCTAATGCGAGATGATGGTAAAAGGCCTGACGGTATGACTCTGATTCCTTGGAAAATGGGTCGGCCTTTAGTTTGGGATGCCACTTGTGTAGATACCCTAGCACCTTCTCATCTTGCAGGGACATCAGTAAGGGCCGGCTCCGCAGCAACATCAGCGGAGTCCCTCAAACGGCGGAAATACGCTAATCTCGACCGAGGTTACCTATTCGAGCCGTTTGGGGTGGAAACCCTAGGTCCTTGGGGTCCTGGGGCACATGGAATATACAAAGATCTAGCAAAACTCCTAATAGAGTCCACAGATGATCGGAATGCTGGCTTTTATTTCGGTCAACGAATTAGCATTGCCATTCAACGTGGCAATGCTGCCAGCATTCTGGGCACTTTGCCTTCTGGTGACGGCTTAGATTTTTAGAAAATAGATTTAAGTGTAAATATTAGTTGTAATTATTATTGTATTTTCTTTAGTAATAAAATGTACTTCCTTTGCAGATTGTATAAACATTTGTCCCAGGGCTGGAATCGAAACCGCAACCTCCTGTCGCAAGTGGAACTTCGCCCGTCTTGCAATTGTCGTGCAGGTCACATTTGACCCACTTTCCGGTTTCCGATTGATCTGCATTATGTAAATCAGACGACAATGCAATAATATGGAGCATAATGAAGGAGCCGGGAGGTGATCATGTGAATTCTGTTTCCGGAATAAAACAATAAAATTTAATAGCATTTCCCGAAAATTGAGCGCGACTGCTTGGGAATTGTGTGCTTTGGGCTCATTTGATTTGTCATATCAAGTAAACGGTCCGTCATAAAAATGTTTATTAACAAAGAAAATTACAATATACAAATAATAGAATTAAATTAAAACTAGTATTTACAATTGAAACAATTGAGCTAACTGCAGACTGTTGCAAACAATCTACAAGTAGCTCAACTGATCCATATCAATACCAGTCGGAAGCGTGCCCAAGACGCTATCCGTCATAATAATTTTTTGAAAACATGTTTAAAATAATATATTGGTTAATCTCCTGCCAACCTACTAAATCTCTTCTACTACTAAATTTCTTTTTTAGATGTGGGCAGTCCTAACAAAACGTCATCAAATGGCGCTCCTAATGTGGACGCACGGTGAAGAGGCACTTGCTAAGTCGCTAGTAGCGTGTAAGCTATACAAGGCGATGGCACACGAAGCAGCAGAGGATGATATGGAGACGGAGGTTTATGAGGAGCTCAGGCATTATGGGAAAGAGTTTGAAAATAAGGGTAAATAACTACTTAAATCTATATAAATCGAGCCCAGAGAGCCGATACAGGTAACAAAAATTGAGGAACAAACTTTACGTGGGGGTTCTGATTGGATAACACGGGAAAAATATTTATATAAAATCCCGACTTTTTGTTTTCGAAAAAATTTATGAAAATTAAACTACCACAAAACTGATGTAGGTACGTACTTATTGTCATTTATAAAAACATAAAAAGGGGTAGTACATCCCCTTTAAAACACATGACACCTTCGTCGCGGGTCATCGATCGGCGCAGTCAACGACCCGCGACGAAGGTGTTCATCATCGCGACATTATTGGAGTGGGCGACGCGCCTTAGATAGCTCGGTTCTATGACAATAAAGCACATGCATCAGTATTTTTTCGGAAACTATAAGTCAGGATTTTTTAAAATATTTTTCCCGTGTTATGTAATCAATTCTAAATCCCCCTGAAAGTTTAATCCTTAATTTTTGCTACAGCCTGTATATTAGGGTGTCCCTTATATGACAAATTTTTTTTTTTTTCTAATTTCGAAATGCATACCCTCTGTATTTTTTACTAATGCTATAAGATACCTAAATATTTTTTTTTATCAATCTAGCATAATTGCAACCAGTGCCGACCGAGCTTCAAAGTTTAGTTAAAAACGTGTTTTGTCCTGAAATTTCGGTCTGCTATAAAATTAGTATAAATGCAATGAATTAAGTGGATAAGAGTAAAAAATAAATTAAATGAACATTAATCTTTAATTAAAAACATAAAGTACCAACAATCATTCAGGGTAACTTCTTTTTAGAGTAGTTTTTTTATAGTCCGGATACAATTTTCTATGTTCTTGGACACAGCGCAGCAAGAACTGTTTTTGTTCTTCTTCAGCCGTGATAAGTCCGTTAAAATCTTGCATTAATTTAACAGCCCTTTCAGCAGTATCATTTACAACTCTCAAATAACTTATTCTTCTTTTAGCTTCCAGAAAAGCAGCATTGTTTGTCCAAGAAGATATACATCTTCCTTTAGAAAACTGTCGTTGATCTGCAGTCGTGATAAAAATTGTTTGCTCTTTTCCGAAACGAAATCATCCAGTGTTTTGTGTGAAAAAAAGAAGAAAAATAAGTTAAATAACAAATAAAAATCAACAACAATTTTGAAAATATAACAAAAAGTCAATTTAACTTACCAAACAACTTTTGAGTCAGTTCTTCCTTCGACGGGTCATAGCGTTTGCTAAAATCTGAGGTTTTGTCCCTGTTGAAGTTGGCAATCATTTTCTTCTTAGTTTGGTTATCAACTTCATCATCAAATAGTGATAGAATGACTGTCTCTTCACATAAATACCACAAGTGATGGTTAAACTTGCTTATAGAAGCTTAAGAAATTGTTGCGTCAACTTTTTCGTACTCTTTTAACATCTTCAAGAAGCGCAAATCTTGGTTAGGTGCTTTGGTCGCCACTGTACATTCGAGCCAAGGTTTACAACTACAAGAGCTTCTTGTAGAGCCTTTTTGTCCTTCGCAGTCATTCTGCATTGCGACTGAAGTAAACATATTTTTAAAGAATAGATCGCTCTCGCCATCCAGCGTGCCTGATGCATAGCTCCGGGGGGCCTTAGCTTTAATTTTTCCTTTGTGTCTCCTCCTAAACATATTACGCACAGTTCGACCAATTCGCGAACAGTCAATTTAACCTCACGAATATTGTAAAATAGGACTGAGAGAACTTATCGATTAGATGGTAATTTTGCACCATTTATTTGGTAGCTAGGCAATCCGATAAGAAAAGTATTGTGTTTGTTTTTGACTGTTTATCACTCCGTAATTCCACCGACATGTTTACACACTAAACAATGGAGCACTAAAAGTCTCAAAAATCGCGCATGAAATGGCAAATAAAACATGTAGTTGCAAGTCACAGTGCAGTACACAGGGCAACTTGTATGGACAAGTTTAAATAGCAAGTCGGCACGGGTTATCGTTTATAAATCGAACTAATATTTTTTTCTAGACAATACAGGGTTATTACGAAACTTTTAAGAAGGTATGCGTAAAAAAATATCGAACTTGAAATTTAAGGGACACCCTACTGTATATTAATTGAATTGACAACAATGAAATCTGACGGTTCATTTCACTTCGCGGGTATATTCGTAAAGGTTTTGTACAATTTCATATATGTAACTAAAACAATCCAATCCTTTCGGCTTTCAACTGTAAATCAGTAACTCGAACAGCTTAAATCTACCGAGTGAAAATGATGGGTCCAGTGAACTTGGAAATGCATTTTGTTGCACTCACTCTTAGAGCGTGTGTATACCTCAAGTTGTTAAACATGACAGCATTTTCCTAGAAGAACTTACAATGTATAACGTATACATTGTAAGTTCTTCGAGTTATAATTTTGACCAACGATTTTGAAGAAACTGTTTTGAATAAATACCATTAATTCCGAGTTCTATTATACATATAACGACAAAAACGTGTCATGAAGGCAAATAACGCCAGAAAACCGTAACCTATCTGTTTTGTAATACGGAATTTGAATCTCATAAATATTTCACAGCATTAGAACTACTAGATTACTGCTACCGGCAAGACGACGACCAAGCTCAACAACTCCTAACCTGCGAACTGCAGAACTGGTCAGGACAGACCTGCCTGAGCTTGGCCGTAACAGCCAACCATCGTGCCTTGCTCGCCCATCCGTGTTCGCAGATCATACTTGCTGATTTATGGATGGGTGGCCTTAGAACACGGAAAAATACCAACCTCAAGGTAAAAAAAATCACACACACTTTTTTCAACTTTTCTCTTTCATATTAACGCACAAATTAGAAGCTCTCGTCAGATACGAAATAAGGAAAAATTTGCTAGAAAATAAAAGCTTTTTTGCAATGTAAGGTCACGTAAAAATAACATTTGTTGAGCGAATAAAGCTTCCTTATTTCAACAATCTGAAGGCACGATTGTAGTAGAATTTTAATGTTAGATAATAACGTAGAATAACGATGACCGTTTATGTAAAATCTCGATGTCTGTGTGTCAATGGATTGCTTTTTTGGAAATGCATGTTATGTGACGCTGATTAGGCAAGTTTGTTTAAAATGTCAACTAAAGGGTCATTCAGGATTATATACATCTTCACAATTGTGATTCATAAACAGACAGACATCTTATAATTCATTTGAAACGACTATCTTGCACTAATTGGCGTCCAAATCCGACTCAGGACCGAACCCAATAGATTACAAACAAGTATGAGGATCAAACGTAGATCTAATCGCTTATTGAACTCTCCAAAGCCGATTATACCGTCAATCTCGACTGTTTGTGATAGCTTCATGACAATCTATCGATAAAGGATTATCCTCTGTGAAGTTTATTATTGACCTATTTTGCTTCAGTAAATTTGGTATCTTAGGTTTGTTTACCTGGCCATCAGCCCTTTCTATTGAGACAAGCCTAATTGCCAATAGCTGTACCAATTACACGTAGGTACGAGTATAGTCATGATTATAGTATGATATAATCATCGGTAAAGTCTAAAGTTTAGGTCCAGTTGAATACTACTTTGGCTGTACATTTAGAGTTTCTTAAATTTCTTGATCAATAGTTTAATTGGAGAATCAATTTTTTAAAATGGCTCTGAAAAATAAACGTAAAAAAGATATCAAATTCCAAAACCCATTAACCTAAAACGCAACACCCGCTTCCGAAATTAATTATCAGCACCGACATCTATTGGTTTCGGGCCCGAGTAAGCATGTCGCTTCAGTGAGATAGTACCACCGTTTCGTTTGGCACATCGCTTTGTCTGAAGGTGATACTGAGTCTGCTCTTCCCGCTCTACATACTCCACCTGGAGTTCAAGTCCAAGGAGGAACTTCAGCTGATGCCGCAGACTGAAGAGGAGCATCTTGAAAATGAGAGCATTGAAGACGACAGAAGCACAAAGGACCCTAATGATGCTGAGGTAATTTAGTTATCAGTTGCTTATCATCTTGCTCCAAATCTTGGTGGAGGGACACTTTACTTTTTGAAACGCGATCACGACGCTTTTTCTATTCTCGAAAGGAGACTGACAGAGTATTCGTTTAACAGATAAACTTACTATTCAATGACAAATGTTTGATAAAAGATAGCAAAATTAACAGTGCTAATATTGCAGAAAGGATTGCAGTTCCCGAAGGATATAATAATAATTAAGTTGTTACACTAATAGGTTGGAGTTGTGAAAAGGCGAACGCTTTCTATCAAGAAGATAATACCGCCAGGGCAACAGAGCAAAGCTAACAAGGTAGCCACAACCTTGACCGTCGCTATCGATGTGATACGAACACAAACCACGCAATCAAGCAAATTTGCAAATCACTTTGATTCACTTAGGGTGACTTGATCAACAAAGCAAATAAACATTTTTGAAGTAGGTATTATATTTGTTTGATGCATTTCCATTATTGGGGTGAAAATATTATTGTTTCTTGTGTTTTACATAAAATGTATATCGGTTTACAACCGCGGGGTGTGATTGTTACACGGAAAATAAAATTGCACCTGTGTTTTTAACATCTGTTTGCAATGGTTCTCGGGAAACGAATTACCATTTTACCAAATGCGGAACTTATTTTAATACTTTATATCTACTTTTATTAGGAACTAGCTGTGCCCCGCGGTTTCACCCGCGTTAAATTCGAATTTCACATTTCTAGGGGGATTATTTCTGTAAATCTCTCAAGGGAATTTGATGCTTTACCAGGACATAAAGTAGCCTATGTTACTCTCCACCCTTTCAACTAACTCAAATCAAGTTGATTCGTTGCTTAGTTAGTGCGTGAAGGAAAGACAAACAAACAAATTAATAAACAAACAAACACACTTTCGCATTTATAATATTAGTTAGGACTAGTAAGGATATTAGTCTGAGACTAACTCAGCAATTACAATTCAAAAAGCTGTGTTAACTTCAAATGATCAAAATATCATAAATTTAACGAAATCTTCAATGATGAAGCGATTTAAAAGAATTTCTGAGAATGTATTTGTCTTATTCTTCATTTAATGTATAAACAATATAAAAACGAATACATATTATGTACTCATAACCCATAAAGTTTTTCTGTTTGTTCTTGGAAGAGATAAAATTTTGGGTCATATCATATTTCGAGTCACCCGAAATGAAATACTGCACCACTTTCCGTCAAACACACGCAATAAAACACAAAATACCGATCATCGACACTAATAGAAACTAAAGCCGCTGTCACAGCGATGTTTCCGCAGTAAAATTGGATTCCAGCAGCATTGTGTTCGTATTACATGCACGCGATCAAACCGACCTGTTGTTTGTTATACCGGCTCCTCGCCTGATCTATTTGCACAAATATTTGCGTTAACAATACCAACCATGTGTGAAGTACGCAGGGTTTATTGAATAACGCAATATTTCCGGTTAGTCACTTGTCAGCATCAGGTCCGTAATGAGCTTTGCCTGAATGTGGGCTTCCGTGACGTTTCTGTATTTTGAGCCCTTCGTATGTACTCTCCTTTAGTGTATTCGAATTTTTTCACTTTATAGGCCACGTTACCGTTTTATGTCTCACCTTGATTCGTGACCCTGGTCGTGTTTTACTCCAAAAATTTCACGAAATTTTCTTTGCGAGAATATTTTATTTTGCTTTTACTGCTCGCTGTTAATTTAATTAACAGCAAAATCTCGAGGTGGACTGTAAACGTTAACAATAACGACTTGTTCTAAAAGTTGAACTTTCGCCGAATGTAGTAGTTAGTTGTTGTTTCAATATATGAGTGGGCTGTCTTTGTTATAAACTTCTGTTCGACGGCTTTTACTACCTACTTACATTTCTGTCTCTCTCCTCTTTTATCATTCGAGTCAAGCTTGTGAACGGAAAACATTACGACTAAAAGCTTTTACTGTTGCGTTTGAATCTTTATACCTTTCCGATATTAGCTTTCATGCCTGGTAGGTATCTTAACTTTACTAAATACTAAACTTTCACTAATATTTTCGTCATCGCTCTTGAGAATGATTATTCTATTACAATGTATGGTGTCAACAAAATGTTTGTAATATTTATTGTCTGGACTCAAGCAGGCGTTGATTGGCTCAGGGGCCGAATGTGAAACTCGAGTCGATCAGAACGGGAAAGTGGGTAAAATAGGCTGGGAGCCGTCCTACCGGGAGCTGCCGGAGCCTCACATGCTGGAGGACAAACGCATGAGGCCGCTGCGGCTGAGGAAGAAGATCTACGAGTTCTTCACGGCGCCGATCACTAAGTTTTGGGCTGACTCGGTGAGTGATTTTATCTTGTTGTAAACTAGTTTATCTATGTTTCATAACGGGAGATTGTAGTGTTGTGTGTGTTAATCTTGTGTAGCCTAGTTGTGGGCACAGCAAGTTTATTCTTATTTCTAGTATTTTAATTATGTATGTCGCTATTTTTAGGGAACCGAAATGTAAAATTATCAGCGCATTCATAAATTTGATTATTTGAATATCCGTCTCAAAAGAAAAGCTTAATAATTACTATTTGAAGATCCTATCCATCCACGGTTGTCTGGTAGAGATCGCTCCTGAGCGATAAGACCGCCAATTGTCACATTTTTCTTATTTACTCCATTTTATCTTTGTCTGTTATTTTTAAGTTATGTGTGCAATCAAGAATTGTATCTATCTATAATTACCAGCTTCCGTACTTCATTATAGATTGAACACAGTAGATCGGCATTCGGAAGATTTTTGCCCGTCGGGATATATAGATTTTTGAAACCATAATATTGTGTTATCGTATGTAACAAAAGTGTATAGACATTTGTCGTGAGTATCGTAATAGTTGTACTTTATTTCACCCAAGAGAAATAGCTGCTATGAAGCGGAATTGTGGAAATGGTTTCCTTTCCTTTCGAGTGCTACTCAACACTATTATTTTCAAGTACCTACTTCCAGTAACCATTATCTACAGTACCAATAGCAACATTTATACGAGGGAACATAGGGATTATAGGGAGTCTGGGTGGATTTTGACCATTTGCTACGCTCAATGGTGCACTGTTGCAATAAATTTGCAACAGTGCACTTTTTTAGGAAACCAGATTTTAGGGAGATATCGCACGATATATTTTTTTACCTTTATTATGAATCATGAAATATCAGTCTTCTAGATAGCTCTGAAGGTAATGTGACCTACAAAGCTTTCTCGAAGACTAATAATTCATCATAGGTATATTAAACGACAGTTATTTGTACTCAATTTTAATTTCTCAAGGGCTGGACTGGCAAGTACCTAATAATCATATTAGGTAGTCCGATACATACTACATGACATTACTCTACTAGACAAGTACATATCTACAATTATTTATAAGTAAGAAATCATACTCAAAGAAACCTTTTATGAAACCTTTAACACTCGAACAAATAAAATCGATACATTCCAATCATAACTCTTTGACGACTAACCACTCTGAAGCTTTCATTCAATAAATATTTCCACGATTCCATAATCTGGGAATGTGAAATTGGCCATGTAAAATCACCTTTAGATTCCATTAGGCCCAAGGGGTAAAATAGGCCCGAGGAGGGAATAAACTTAGATCCGCTCGTGAAAAATTGGCGTAACGTAACAAATTACCTTTTATTAAAATCGTTATTTGACTTTATGGGAACCGTTTACTTTCGCTTAATGAAAGTTGAGGATTTGCTTCATATTGCGGGATAATTTGTCATTTTTACATTTGGAAAGCACGCTTTGACTTTTAACAATAAAACCGGCCAATTGCGAGTCGGACTCGCGCACGAAGGGTTCCGTACCATTATCTATAAAAACGACAAAAAAATCACGTTTGTTGGATGGGAGCCCCCTTTTTTATATTTATTTTATTCTGTTTTTTAGTATTTGTTGTTGTAGCGTCAACAGAAATATATCATCTGTGAAAATTTCAACTGCCTAACTATCACGGTTCATGAGATACAGCCTGGTGACAGACGGACAGACAGACAGACTGACAGACGGACAGCGAAGTCTTAGTAATAGGGTCCCGTTTTTACCCTTTGGGTACGGAACCCAAACTTGGCTTTGATTATTTTGCGGCTCATTTGAATACCAAACCAATGTGCAGTAGAAGTGGCGATTCCTCATCATATAATTTCAATGATACCGATCATTGAAATTGTTATTAACTCAACGGTATGGAGAGTATTTATATAGATCATTGAGCTTCCTGTAGATTATTTACCACAGTCTGCAGTTAACTCAATTAATTTCAACTGTAAATTATACTAACTCTAATTTATTTCTATCCTTTGAATGTACCTACTTTTCTTCGTTAGTAAAATTTTTTTCTCAACGAAACCATAAAATAATAACAATCAAATCATAAAATAATGTATCCACATTGACAATTCCAATTAACCAATTATATACGAAAACAAAGCCACAATTCCAAAACTTCTCGATACCATCGCTAAGTGATAATCGATAAGCGGTTTCCCCATTTCGCTTCCATGTCCGCTGCCAGCACTAATGAATTGTCGGGTGTGACTCATAAACATGTCAACAATTTATTGTTGTAGTGGAAGGCACTGGGCAATGTCTATATCTACGAAACTGGCTACATAATGTTTGTATGAAGGCTAGTATATTGTTTAGCGGGTGAATCCAATAAACAATATTTTTTTTTGTTACACGAGACATTCTTGTAACCTAATTTTTTCTTGAATTTCCATGAGCATAGAGAACTAAAACTTTACTGAATTCAAAGGATGGAAATAAAATAAAAGAAGTTAAATCAACAAGTCTTCGTAAAATTATTGAAAATCTATTGTCTGGTCTGGGGTTTAATAAAGAGGATGGTCCAAAGTACCTGTACAAAGTGGCTCCCAATGGCTCTAAACAAACTGTTAAAGGCGTCGCGCTGGCTAACACTCAATCGCGTGTTTACACTGTTTGCTTTCGGAGTGCATACAAACTCCAATCAACTTCTTAAAGCATCTACTATCTTGTGTTCTCCTTGCAACATCCTTTATAGGTACGTTAGGTTCTATATTAGCATATTTCCGTGTGTTAATGCGAGTCCATAATTCATAGCCGTCAGAGAAGGTAGGTATAGGTACATTATTCATAGACTAGTTACCCTGCTATTGTGACAGGTATTTCGTCCGTGATGATGATATTTTGCGTCGTCTAAATCCGAGAGTTGGAATGTGATTTGGACATCTGGTAATTATTTCAATATCGAACCTACCTATAGGTGTACCCACGTGTTGGAAGGTACATAAGTTTGATTTCGTATTTAAAAAATAATACTTAATCTACACAAAATGGTGAAGTTTTTATATTAAACCAATCATATTTCTAGCTTTGTGTTAAAAAATATAGAAGAGATCTTTTCAAACTGTCAGAAAAGGAAAATCCTTCGCAACAGAGTCATCCAGAGGGCATATTAGATTAAATTAAATTTACAAAGAGGCAACGCTGGCTGAACATTTTGGGGCGCAAAAAAATACAACCGTTCTGAGCCAAATATTTTATTGGTAGGTACCTACATACATATATCTTTTGCGTAGCGCTCAACTGCCGGACAGTTAAAGCTCAGGACCGAGAAAACTTTTACACTACTTGGGTATACTTAGATTAGGAATGTATGTAGTATGTACAACCACCTTTGGGGGAAGCACGTTCTCTAGGGATTGTTCTCTATGATAGAAAAGACAATAATGACATCGCATTGTCATACATTGCGTACATTATTGAATTAAAAGAAATTAATTTCTAATAATTTACGCGTTCGATTACAAAGTGACGTGTACGAGCTGATGATGATGCACCATGGGGATAAGCTTATAGAGAGGCCTACATTTATCTAACAGTGGACTACCGTAAATTGCGAATGACAATGATAACCTTGTCTGTATAAGTACTAATATATAGTTATTTGTTTCAGATAGCCTACATATTGTTCCTACTTATGTTTACGTATACAGTATTAGTCAAGATGGACCCAGCGCCATCTTGGCCGGAGATATACTCCATTTGCTATATTATTACGTTCTTGTGTGAGAAAGTGAGAGAAATTGTTACGTCCGAGCCAGTGGCTATTAGGTGAGTTATTAATTAGGAAGTTCAGCGGTCGGCTTCACTCGCGTTTTTCTCGATTAAAAGTACATTTATACCTACAATTATTTCTTCATCCCACCATCTCAGAAAGAGTATATTTGCTCTTCGATAGAATAAAGTAAATTAAGCGGATAGAAACGGCTTTTACACTCAGATATCGAAGAGCAAAAATACTCTTTCCTCGCTGAGGGGGGATGAAAAGTTACGTGTTGCACTCGAGTGCAAAGATTTTTTTCCTCGTGCTCTTTTGATTCCCTCGCTAACGCTCAAGATTCTAATTTTCATCTTGGAGCACGCGTTTAAAAAGCAACTTTGCACTCTTGTATAACAAATAACTATTGGGGTTAAGTTGATGAAGATGTTTGTTTGTCTGAACTTTGTAAAATTTCGATTTTATTTTCAAACCATTATAGATATAACGGTTCATACTTGACTAGGGTAACTATACGATAGTTTTAGTGTCTAGAGATCAATAAATAAATGAATAAACTATTTTAATGAGCACAGGTAACTTTGCTGAAAATCGATTTGCCTTCTAGATACGAGCACTTATACAAAACGACTGCAATATCAATTGTGGGTTACCAATTCATCTTGTCAGAACTACGCTATTCCCTATAGAACTTCGCCGTTACCGCATACAAAAGAAAATAAAGTACCTACACTTACAGCTCCACAATAGATTTCTTTATTTCCATATTTTTATGAATCGCACCCAGCGCACCCGGAGTTGGTTTTCCTACACTGTTAATATTCTGGGATCGTATTTGTAAAGGAAGGTATTGTTATCTACGAGGTACTAACTTGCAAATTGTTTCTATCAAAAAGGTCCAAAAATAGAACGGTAATTTCTCAAGAATGTTACGGTGTAGTGTGTCAATTGTTTTGGTTTAGTGTAGGGAATCCAGCCCGGGTTCTCATTTACATCGAATCAAGCCCCATTAAAATATTTTGCGATCGAAGTTTGATTCTGATCTTGTTCGTGATTATGATAATTCTCAGTACACTGAATCACTGACAGCATTATGTCATCGATTTTACCAATTTTTCTAGACATAAGTTCAGCGTGTGGGCATGGAACATGTGGAACACGTACGACGCCGGCTTCATCATCTTCTTCCTCGTCGGTTTGACGCTGCGGCTGCGCACCGGGTCCATGGACGTCGGCCGCGTCATCTTTTGCGTGGACATTATCTACTGGTACCTCAGGATACTGAATATACTCGGCGTCAATAAATATTTAGGTAAATTCCTCGAACATACTTACCTACATAGAAATATATAGAACAGTGTAGTAGTAATAATAAAGAACAGTATATAATTATATATTTGTTACAAAACTTACACATAATAAATAATATCTAATTAGGCTCTGCCACAGTATAAGTTGGTTGACTTATAGGCTAGCAACCAACGCTGGTCTTCTGTCAAAACCACTTGTTAGCCTTACGAACGAACTACTCACAGCGACTATACAAACGAAACATTAGCTTTGCGAGCCAAAGTTTCGTTATCAGAGTCAAAGACTCTGATAATGAAATCGCAATTTTTCATGTCCTGTGCAGTTTCCCTCCAATCCTAATTCCTCGGCCATATTAACACGAATCTCAATCAAAAGATTTAGACAATACAATTACTAAACCATTTAAAAAATGATTAATGGCACCACAGATTGAAAGTTTTGGTCACTTCAAAAATACAAAAAAAAGTAGATGCCTACAGAATTAAAATAATTCTAATAAGCTAGTTGAAAAGGCTGAGGAGTTACAGTTAAAGATTTTATCAGATAATTCAATTTAGAGACAGTGTAGTAGTTGAAACAATGAAGCACATAATTGAATTTGCTCTAGGCACCTCCAATAAAAAAGTACGCTGAAGGGAATCTTCAGTACGCAATGCCGATTCAAAACGAACTCACCGTCTCGACCGTCTCTGGTTAAAAATTGAGATTTTTTGAGACGTAACAAAGCAATACGACAACCTATAACTTCCATGGACGGTCAAACCGCTCACACAAACGCTCAAATGGAGAAATCAAATGGCCTTCATCTATCATCTCTATTATCACCTCCAGCGTACTTGTACAATGGAGCTTAGTGGTTCTACATACTCGTATATATTTGAAAGTCAATGTGCCTTTGCTAGCTAGGTCTACGCTATAAGACCACGCATTTATAGCAAAATATTTATTTTATTTATGTATAATTATCCTGCGAAACTTGCACTAATTTGACAATAACATTTGCAAACAACTTCACTTGTAAACTGAGTTGAAAACTAACTGCCCATTAAAACTATTCAGAGGACCTGTGACAAGTCTGCATAATCCTTCTATTGTTATGAAAGTTCAGTTAGCTTTCAAGTTAGGCAGGGCTTTGTTGATTTGGGACCTAGTAGGTAAAAGTGACAGAAACAGACATAACTAAATTTCGAAACAACAACACAAAGCTGTTCTTTCTAATTGAATCAATCCACTGGATAATGACCTCCATTTTTTTATCTTTTCCCATTTATAACGTAGGTAAATTAAAAATATTGTGCTCAAATAGAGTAAAGTTGACAGCACTTTGCTTACTTCAGGTTTTGATAATTTCTGAAATCATTTTTAACATCATTTGATTGTAGGTCCTCTAGTCACAATGATGGGGAAGATGGTGAAGAACATGATATACTTCGTGGTGCTATTACTGGTGGTGCTAATGTCGTTCGGAGTGGCACGACAGGCTATATTGTATCCAGACGAACAAGCTGGCTGGCATTTGATTAGAGAAGTGAGTAATATCTCTATCACGAACAGATTCTATATTGTCAGAGTCCTCTCGGAAACATAGGTTGAGTTTTTTGCGTGAACATTATAATATGTCTGAATGAATATTGTCAGTTCTACTAACGCACGATTGAGGAGAAGTTACCGACTCTCATTCATAAATAGAAGGAGCACTCAGCCTTCGTTCAACCATCTTTTGAGTAATATAAAAATGTCAACTCAAAACTTTTAACCTAAGAGAAGAAATTGTATTCATTATAATTGTAAGCGGCTTTACTACGAACCTTGTTTGTGTTACTTCAGGTGTCCTTTAGCGATCACAGTTTGATCCCGCTTACAATCATAATAAAATCAATTTCTTCTCTTAAATACATTAGTTTTAAAAGTAAAGTAATCGTTTGAAATGGAATGGAATGTTACCGTATGCAGTTTTTTTCAGGTGTCATTAACTAACATGTTATAAAATCATAATCTTATTCATTTCTCAACACACACACACTATCTCTCAAACAGACCAACATCTATAGCGTCTTCAACATGAATTTTATCTGTCCTAGTTTCAATCAAAATCAGTAACGAGCCCTCGACTAGTACAAATAACTAACCCTTGCAGGTATTCTTCCAACCTTACTTCATGCTGTACGGAGAAGTGTTCGCTGAGCAAATGGCCCCGCCTTGCGGACTGCCTGGCTTGGAAGAGTGTCGGGTCGGCCACTGGGTGCCTCCGCTAGTCATGAGTGTCTACTTGCTCATCGCTAACATTCTCCTTGTAAACCTACTCATCGCTGTGTTCAATAACATCTTCATTGAAGTCAACGGGGTGTCCCACCAGGTTCGCCCGAGAGTTATTCGACGTAGTTTTTGATGTTGTTGCGTTGACACACCTGTTGCGAGATTCAGTAGTTAGTGTAGCTCTTTTGACCTTTTTAAGATTTTTTTAAGTGTCCAAGGTGTAGCTAGAGGAGATATTTCATTTGTTATCTTCATTTATCTCTTAAATATCATTTCATCTGGTTTGGGTTTAAGTTGCCGACTAATTCGAGGAGATAATTTTAATTTAGCTTATTATTTTGCAAATTATTTGAATTCTCTCCCTATTTTCCAATCATTTCTTTATTTTATTATCGTTTAGTTTACTTATTTTTAGGTATTTTACCAACCGTACTTTATGCTGTACGGTGAGGTGTTTGCGGGCGACATCGACCCTCCTTGCGGTATCGAGGTGAACCAGCGCAAGTGCGTGACGGGCCGATGGATCACACCCATTGTCATGACGATATACCTGCTCGTCGCCAATATCCTCCTCATAAACCTGTTGATAGCAGTCTTTAACAATATATTTAATGAAGTCAATGATGTCTCGCATCAGGTTTTGTTTTTATTTGCTTTATTTGTTTTTTTAAGTTTCTGTTCTATCCACATCACTAGCGCCGTTTTGATCGCTTCTAATGTGGATATAGTCCTTGTTTTATGGTTTTATGAAGGTCTTTATATCCTTAAAATTTATGTGAAGCTAAAAAATTATGAGGCAATCGAGAATCTTCGGAAACCAATTAAATTTCTTTTGCTTTTTCTATTCTATACTTACATTATTGTTGTTATAGCTTGTGCCCAAAAGCTACTTAAGTACTTTTATAAGTCATGCAGGTGGTCTAACGCACAATATATTTTAGGTGTGGATGTTCCAAAGATTTACAGTGGTGATGGAATATGAAAGGAAGCCGGTGCTACCACCACCTATCATAATATTTTGCCATATCTATCATGCCTGTAAATGGGTGACAAGAAACGTATCGCACAAAAGACTACAATACGATAATGGACTTAAGTTGTTTTTGGAAAAAGAAGATATGGAAAGGCTTTATGATTTTGAAGAAGAGTGCGTTGAAGGGTATTTTAGGGAACAAGTAAGTATTTTTCAGAAGATGTTCGATAATAATCTATGATTTATAAATAAAATAAATAGCGAATAAATAAAATGTTACTTTTAGGAAGTTAAATTATCTAATTCTATAGAAGAGAGAGTAAGAAATACAACTGATAGAGTAGAACATATCACGACCAAAATGGAGGATTTAAATCAAAAAGCCAACTGCCAAATACAATCAATACAGGTAAGTAATTAAACAACTTCTGTAATAAATGGTAATCATAGACTGGAAGATAATATGAAAATTGTGTTTCAGAATGTTGAATTTAGGTTAAGAAAGCTAGAAGATGTAGCGGAACAAACCATGAACCACTTAGCTGTGATACATAGGTTCATGGCCACACACCCATCGCTGGTGAATCGAGGATCCACGGATACCCTGGGACCACCTCCGCCGACCTTTACGGCAGGACCCGCGAGACTGAGAACAGCTAGTGATAGATCTGAGGTAAGTTGTTTACAAGAAAATTTTAAACTGAACAGTAAACATGTAGTACAAGCAAAATCTACCCCCGTTGCCGAAACTCTTCCCATGGGTGTCGTAAGAAGCGACTAAGGGACATAAACCAGGGGTTGGGCAGCAGTGCCTCTTGCAGAATAGATCTACCACCGAACTGCGATCCTCAACCCGCATGCCCAGCTTGGGGATCATAGGCATTACCCCCCCCCCCCCCCCCCCCCCTTGAGATAAAAGCCAATAAGGCGACCATCAGTGGGAGGCCTGCGTTCAGCAGTGGACTATAATATATATGATGTTGAGGTGAGTACAAACAAAATCAAAAAAAATATGTAAAGTGAAGTCATGATGTATAGAATAGAACATACAAAACGGGTGAGTGAAATTTCAAAAAATAAAAATTAATACTAGTGATAAATAGGGCAGACGATTTCTTTGTAAATAAAATACCTTATCTCGAAACCCTGATTTCAGAATTAGATAAAAGAGATGTTTGTACCGTCATTATTTTCGCCCTAATAAAATGATTGTTTTCGGTGAAAACGTTAGGATTTTCAAGCGCTTTCACAAACTGCTGGATGTTTTGTATATCATATCTCATTGAATGTTATTTGTCTGTTTGTCGGAGCACATTCTCTGAAAATATTTTGTTTGTACCGAACTCCCTATTTTAGGGATCTGTGAATTCAGGGAGTGGGTTCAAATTACCCTTTATTTGATGTTTTGACGTCATTTGACCATTTCAATGTTTCGATAATAAGTCAAACGTTTGTTTTGTATTTTCATTCACCTTTACGACCAATTGAGGGGTCACTTCAGAGGCTATCAACTCATTGTTTTGAGGGCGGGCTATATTTATACCCTCCAGTGAAAATTTAACACTTGTTTTGAAAACAACCCCTGGCACGATTCATCAAACAAAACAAAGGTGCCGTTGATCCCTGCGTCAGACCCAGGCAACTGGGCTTTGAATTGCTAATTTGCACAGAAAACGTACAAATGGGGACAAATCATATTCCACGCGTGTAAATTGAGCTGCCAAATGACGTCATTCCAACAAGCACGACCCTCTGGATGTGCCTTATATTTTGTGTCGAAAAGTTACGAAGATGGCTCACTCAACCCAGAAAACTGTTCACTGACGTTGGAGGACCATTTTAACGAATCAGCTCAACGTCAATTGTAGAAGGTTCAATTACGCTTTGACGTCGGAAACAAAGACATCGCGTTTTCCGGAATCGACCTGCTTCTCGCGTGAGTCGAGTGTGTTAAAGTTTGGAGTTTACGCTGTATGACGATACTATATTATATAGGTACTTTACATAGACAGTAAAGTGCCTATATATGTAGGTAGGTACACACAGTACAAAGTTTGTAGACACTTTATTTTAATTATGAAGGTTACAATGTTTGCTACATTATCAAGAATTTAAATGAAATTGGCGTGAAACTTTTACTAGCTTTAAAACAAAGTAATAGAGCCAAACTATGTGCCGGCTGGCGTGCAAGTAAAAACTGATGTTAAAAAGTATTTAAGTAAATGGCCGGGTGAACCGAATATTTCCTAAATACCTAATGAAAAAAACGTTGAAATCACAAAAAGCACAAAAATCCAATAGATGCACGCGCATCAATAAAATAGCGCTTCATGCGTTATTTTTGCTAGGGCGCATAGCCCAAGACCGTGCCCAGACGTCAACTTGTATGAATAAGTATCATTACAGAAAAAATTAAACAAAAAAATTTAGGCATTCAATTCCATTCAAAGTGCTCTATTTCCTTTGGATCTTACAGAAGTCTTACACATCAGAAATTAAACATCAACCCGTAATTAAACCTTCCGAGACTTGTGCGTGAGCCATCCCGTATGTGACAGGTGCTGTCAGACAGTGACACTGGCGCTGCCGTCGCTCGCTTCACCGTGCGGCCTGTGCAAGAAGAGGACGAGCACGCCTCTCAGCCCTCTGACGTAAGAAAACGTCCGCACGGCAGTGCACCGCACGATTTTATGAATAATAATGTCAAATATTTATTTGTAACTCGATTTTGAGTAATAAAAATACGAGAGCACATGTAAAACAAGGTTGCAAACAAAATTTCAGTCAAATACGTGCAGTTGTTTGGGCATGTAGAGAAGCTACAAACATCCACGCACACACGTCGAACACCTAAACTCTTGTTTACATGAATGAAAGCTAAAACATTAGTTAGTCTCCTCGCTTGAGGATTAATAAAATTTAAAGACCACAAAACTATCAGGAACATTGAAAGGCAGAGGCAAAGAATTAAGGTATCTAGTGCCTATTTTATAGCGAGTGTAGGAACTCCTAATTCTTAGACAATTGACTTGCCAATTGATAATTTTGTTATCGACTCATAATTTCCTCTAATACATAAGATCGTGCAGTGCATTGCCGTATGATAAGCCGCTTCCATGTACTACTATCCTAGTAACGCTGCCCGTGCAAACGACCCCAACCGTAATTGACGTGACATAAAACTTGGTTTGAATTTGCGAACTTGGAACTCCGTCTGTCGACAGCAAATCGTTTGGCATGACAGACATTGTATCAAATTCTGATGAGAACAAAATTTCCTTTTAGAAACAGCTCTAACAGCCTTGTTTCCTCCAATATGGAAGGTAATATGTACTTAATAACGAGTTAAAGGCGATAGAAGTTGGATTGAAAAAAATCTTCTCCAAACAATGTCGCATATGTAATTGTGCGATGTAGAGTCGTTTTGATATTCTTAACTTCGGTTTGTTGACCGTCTTGACACATATTCAGGGCCTAACCAGAGGTTTCTCGTGGCTAAAATTAATACCTTTAATAAACGTAATACCTAAATAGAAATGAGCCCTAAATAACATCGCTGTAAAATTCGTTGAAGTCGAATAAGGGGAAAATGTATTTTTGATCCCGTTATTCGCACCTCAAGTTAACAGAGGTTTTGATTAGGGTTATTTGTTCTGTATTCCGTTTCATGTTGCCAAAATAATACCGTGTACGTCGTTTGTGGTGGCAGCGTTAATAAGAGATGAATTTACGATGTTACCTATTAAAATATTGATTACCATTGAAGCATAGTATTACGTCTCTAGCATACGATTACGGGTTTGGGAGTGAGTATTAACTTAAACAATGCTTTCTACTATACCATGCCGTGTTAATACTGGTCTTTCTCTGGTTTTTGTGATGTCAAGATTGTTCTGGTTCTCCTTTCTCAAGTATTTTTTTTTATTTGTTAAATGTTTTATTGTTCTGTTTGTGACACGGTTTGGTATGGTGTGTGACGTTCTTTAGTGTCTCGACAGCACCATACTGGTTTGGTGTTGTGTTTCTCAAACTACACCTTTGCTCTCTGCATTCCCCATTTTGACTGTTGCTGTATTTTGGATTTGTAGTTTATTTGTCCATTTATATTTTTGATGCATCTAAATTTGCTGTTTTCTTTCACTCTATATCACATTGAGTCAGTATTAAGTATTTGCATCGGGTATGTCATTACTATCGCAGCTATATCACCTTCATTTACAATCACTGCCGAAAATTCATAACCAACATCAAAATAGATTTTATTCTCTGTTTCATAAAATAAGTGCTTTTATTAATTTTAGTATTAATTTTATGCACTAATCACATTAACCAATCATTTTATACTTTCAGGTAAGTATGCAATGGTTTGTTTCTTAATTACTTAGTAGCACCTTGAATAGTCAGTCAGGCTTTCTAATATTCACTTGGATTAATAGAATTTGATTTACCATTTGCACCATAAAATAAACTATTTCTCAGGATGAGCATCTGCAGTCAGGGCCAGAGATACCGGTGGAGAAAGAAGCCGACTCATCATCAACATCATCAGCGGGCAGCAAGGCGGGTCCTGAGATCACCATCATCAAGCCACACGTACCTCCTACTCCGGTCAGGCAGAGATCTTCGGATAGCGCCAGGACGGAGCCCAGTGATGATAAAAAAGGTAGGTACGATGTATGAAAATCAAGTTGACCTGCGCAGACCAAACCTTAGGTGCACATCTGCAAGGTACTACTGTGATATATGCGATGGTTGGTTATGCCACTTAATTCATTGTTAAAATAAATAAATAACCTCAGGTGGGCGATCTTTTGTTAATTATATAAGTAGTAGGTATATTTAAACTAATTTCAGGTAGGTTAGCTACGTTCTTGAAAGCTTTCAGATTAGTTGGTAAGATAAATAATTAACCGTGAAACTAATTAGGACCCGGAAATTTGTTATTGATTTTAGCCAGTCTGAGAACTTTTGTTTACTTACGCCCTAAAGGAAATTGAATTTATATTAATTTTGTTACCAACTCGCATAGTCCACTGTAGGTAGTACCTTATTAAGATCTTAACAGACGTCCATTCTTAATTATTTAATAACTTAATAGGGATAAAAGAAAGTTTAGCTTGTAAATAAAGTTCTCAGACCAAAAACCAACCTTAGTGCACAGAATATTGAGTTAATAATATTCAAGATAAGAAGGGTGAAACTACCAACATAGATTACTAATTTGCAAAATACTGAGAAGCTGTAAATGGTGTACGATATCCAAGTTATATAAGCCACTAATATTCAATCCATACATTATTTTGGCTATCTGTAGTCGTTTGTCGATACTAGTACTTTCTTTAAACATACTTGATTCGTAGCAAATTAATTGAATTGAATATAGGAATTAATGGTCATTAGAGACACTATTATTTTCCCAGTTCCATCATCTACCGACGATGCCTTCCTCCCTGAAGTGCGAGAGACCCCGGGAGACCTGCATAGTCTCAGGCCTAGGACCACCTCTGGGGCCACCAGGCGAACAGCTAACACGAGAAGGTATAAAAACGTACATTACATTTACTATATCAAATCCAGATCAATAGGTAATTTTGCGATTATATTTAGTAAACGATACAGCATTTCAAATCGTTTAAGAGAATAATTTAGTGTTTTTACAAAAGCGAAAAGCTTTTATTTTCTAACTTTAGACTAAAAACACGTTTAAACTTTAGATAAATTTGTGAATAATTTTACTGAGGAGAAATAATAAATTATGTTTTCTGTTTTAATTTAATATGTTTGAGTTTGAATCAGGCATAAGGTTCAAATTAAGCCAGCTACATCCATGTTCTGAGCATGAGAATTTAGTTTCCACCGTTACCCATTATCATCGATTTATCATTATTTTACTCACCGATTCGGCAAATTATGTTCGTAACAGAAATTTACCATCGCCATTGATTGTTTTAATTTATTTTTTGTTACTTTCTTGCATCTGTTAGGAGACGATTGTGGAAACAGTAAGTCAACTAGACTCATTGGCGACTGGCTTAGCTTTGTAGGTATAGTTGGTGTAGTTAGATGTACAGTCACGATCAAAATTGCATTAATTTCATACGAGTCTAGTGTGTTTTGCTCACGCTGACCGATGATGACCAAGCCTAGAGCACTAGAGCTCTGATTGCAATTTTGAATGTGACTGTGCCTAGCTAGTGCATTACTGTAAATATTTTTACTACCATTGTCACTATTGTAAGCTTGTACAGACACACACTGTATTTAAGTAACTGCACAAAATTTATGTCATAACACTGAACGAACACCCTGAAGTTTTGATCTATTCGTTTGCGTACTCAAATCTTTCTTAACTACTTCTCAAAACTTTGTTTATTTAACCCAATATTAAAACCTGGTAGACCTATTTTATTTAATCTGTCTTGTCTCATTTTCTTTGTCTATTTATCCACTTCTTCGTTTTCATGTCTCAAAAGCTCTGAACCTAAATAAAAACTATTTATCCTTAATTTTGTGCATAAACTTTACAAGGTATGATTCTGCTTTTGGAACACCTAGACACACAAAAGATGACCTACTCCTATAACTTCTTTATGATCACAAAACACCTACACAAGACATGATATGCCTGTAAACCTATTATTTAGGTAAGTACCTACAAGTCTTTCTAGCCACATACCATATAAAGTAAGTACACAACAATATAAATCCAATAGAATAAATCAAAACATATATGATCTTCTACAGAAACGTGATCCATTTTCGAAATCTGGTTTAATAAAAATTTCGTCTTTTTGTTACACAATCGATTACCGTCGTGATTGCTTCTTGCTAACACAAAGTAATTTTTTGATAAGAAAAAATAAAGTAGACTAATTATGATCTGATGTAAATCAGCCCATTGCCACCTGATCACACAAAATCTTTGAATCCATCAACTTAGTGTAAAAGGACCTGTTAGAAAAACCAGTTAAAACGCGAGTATCAGATAAAACATAATAGCTTTAATGATTTGCGTTTACCGTACAGCATTAAAACTAAAAATGATGGATGGAACGTGAATGGGTAAACATGAACTACATCGGTCAGATATCTGTGATAATGGACCATGTTACAATAGAAGAACTTCACCAATCATTGACAAAGAATGTTCTCGAGCTAATATCTGATGACAGGCGTTCCGAAGGCGGCAACGACTGCGGCGTGGGCGCTCATCACTCCACGCATCACCTGGCGCCGCGAAGGCAGCATAGCCAGACGCACTCCGAGCCAGACAACTCCGGGGTCGATGCTGGATCCGTGCACAACTCTGTCACTGGTGAGTTGATGGTATACGCTTCGAAGGTGGAAACGACTGCTGCGTGGGCGCTCATCACTCTAGGGATCACGTAAAATTAAAAAAACAATTAACGTTTGAGATGCGACACGGCGAACACTCGGACGGTCAAGAAGATGGGTAGATGACATTGTAAAAGGAGACCGGCAGAAGAGAAAGCAGCCTAGTATTTAGAAGCTAGAAAGATATAAAACCACGCAGTGGGTGAGCCCAGATTAAATCTGACAGTTGCTAAAATTGTACCAACTTCGCGTCGGGTCAAACATTACGTCTGAACAATATAACAATCAATTTCTGCCTTGAAGAAGAAGCTCTTCAACCAATTAATAAGATCTTTTCCTCCAGGTTGGGAAGCTACCGGTGGAGCATCGGGCGTTCCAGCAAGGACGCAGTCGGGCAGGCCTCCTCGCTCCTCCTTCCTACTGGCTATGCACGAGTATACCAGCATTACGGATGAACTGGAGACGGTGTATGGACTGTTCTCTCCGCCGCATACGCCAAGGTAAAGTATACGTTTAGAGCTTTAGATATACTAAACGGTAGCGCCTAGGACTAAGTACAAGTATCTCCGTTATAATGCCTCCCCTGGCGGTATAAATGTGGTCATGGTCCTGTGCCTGTCGGATTCAGCAGTATGTTCGGTTGGAGTCAATATTGCATTCGATACCTTTTGATGGTTCTTTTTATTGTTCATTGGTTTATCCACCTCCCATGTCCTCCACAGTTCAGCATTAGGTCAAACCTGATTGCATTAAAAATTATTTATTCTTTGACAGTATACATAATTATATTGAAGTATACATAACGGATGTATTCATTAAATCGCCTGGGCTTCATAAAAAATCATTTTGACTGTTTTATACAACTTCAGGTAGAAAAATCTATGTTTAATTATTTTAATTATCTGTTAACTACCGTAATTGACTGCGGGATTATTGACTCATTGAGATAAAGGTTAAGCTTTTTACTAACAGTATTTTGAGTATACGTTTGATTGGTTAAATTCAATTTTTAAAATACAATAGTTACGTAGTTCCCACTCATAATTTGCTATAAAACAAGACTTCATTCAGTTTCACAACATTTGTAACCAAACCAGTTGTAGGTAACAGGCAGTGTATCAGGCGCACAAAATGTTTAACTTTCCTTTTGTGGCTTACAATAAATCCACGTTTATGATAGTGAAGTTATTTGAAAAAGGAAAGTATATCATTGCACAGAATTTATTGAAACGGAAGCTTCATGTTTGAGCTGAATAAAATGTACATCCGCTTCGATGTTACATTCAAATCTAAAATGAAACTTATTTCCACCTAAAATGGGACGCTACACTAAAAGTACCAATAGGAAGCAAACTGCAATCAGCCGATAATAACTCATGTAGTTACTTTTGAGGACTTTTTTCGTCCTTAAGGACGAAAACAGAAAAGTCCTCTAAATGACCAAAATGATGATGAATGAATGAGTGATCTTAAAGACCCTCTGTAACTACTGTTTTTCAAGAAGATAGGTACCTACCTTATTCCAATTCTATTTTTTTATTGATACCATGTTGTTTGTAGGTCTTATAATAGAACCTACCTACCTACTGTTTTGTTTTGAGACTGTGGAACTACGAAACCCTCGCTATTTGATATCTCCTTCTGTGGCATGAAAATTAAGTTTACTCTTCCATCTTTTTAATCTTGACTAACTATTTACAACTTTACCGTTAGTATTAATAAATATTCTCTGACTTTACTTTTGTATGATTCTCAACAATTTCTCTAACTTAACTGAACAGTATAGAGTTCCCCATCTTCTTTCTAGCGACCTCCCGACCCGTACGCCCATCACATCATCGGCACGCCTGCTCTCCCCCGCGCGCGCCGCGTCCCCCTCCGCCCGGCGGCGCCACGCGAGCGAGATGTCCAACCCAGAGTTTGCACTGTACATGGAGAAGGAACATTTACGGGGGGCAGAGGAAGATGACTATATCATCATGGAGAATTTGATACAAAGGCGGTGAGTTTGGTGATGAATGCAGGTGGTGGGTTTGTATGCTGTGTCTTTGTTGAAATAGGTCTCAACTCAAACAAAAAGGTTTGCTGGCATTCCTCTTTAAGGGTTAAGCTTGCCTTTGCCATTATCTTTCTAGTTATTAGTTTTCCTGGTAGTATTAGGTAAGATTGATTTTTCAAATAAAGAATTATATACTTCAAATTATTTAAATTGCCGAATTATGCCATTGAGATCGAGATCAAAAAAGAAAATCAAATTAAATACAAAGTCACGTTGAAGTTCTTAGAATTTTCGTTTAGCATTACCTATTTTCTCAGAGTTTATCGGGCAGGGTTAGAACATGTTTAATTCGATCATTCTAATTTACTTTACTTCAAACATGTGTACCTATCTAGCGATGGGTTCTACGAATTTCATTTGAGCTCTATTTGGTAAACCTAGGTACAGAGTATAATTTAATATCAGGGAGTAACATACTCTACTAAGAGATACTACCTACATCCTTAGTAATTTTCATGGCCGATTTTATAATAAGATTTTGGCTAATTCAGATTTTACTCTGATGATATTTTCGAGCCAAAATGTGTAAAATCATTATCATGGAACCTAATTGGACATACAAAAACAACCCTCTAGTCAAGTGCTTCCAATAACCAATCACATAGAATTGGGGTCAATTAGCGTCCTCCCCTATACAATTATAAGTAACTAGTTTCTACATATAGCCTAGAATTGGGGTCTGTGCTGGACAGATACGAGGAGGAATGCGGGGAAGGCGAAGGCGAGCCGAGCGGTATTAGCATCAGCGTGTGTGTCAATACCAGCGAGGAGGCGCCTCAGAGTGGGGGCCTGCTGACTGTGGACAGGAGGCTGCCGCATCAGAGGTCAGTAGATAAACTAGCATTCTAGGCTTTTGACATAAAGGAAATTAATAGCAAGCCATAAACAAGAACTAAACTGAAAGGATATTGGGTCTTCCTCCAACAGTAAATCTTGATAATGCTGTGCAATAGGGGTACCTATTAGATATCCATGAACTCGAAATTGGATCTTACAAAACCATACAAGTAAGTACCTATAATTAAAGTTATCAGCACGAACTCGACTATAGAGGTGTCAAAACAATCCTACACTTATGAAGTTATGACATATTCAACTGAACACGATTATGAAGTTGACCTTAGAGACAAGAATGATGTAGTGTAGACAAAGCTAAGAACAAACGATAAATTGAAAAAAAGAGTTGATACGAAAAAGAATGCCGGGAAGGTGAGGGTGATTCAATCGGCGTCAGCATCAGCGTGTGTATATATAATACCAGCGAGGATTCGCCGCAGAATTAGGGCCTGCTCACCGTGGATATGAGGCTACCGCATCAGAGGTCAGTACCATAGACATTATAGTGTTTTTGACTTGTGTTATAGATACATAAATGAAATTGCTTTTGCAAAAGCAAGACTCGAAATTGCTATGCTAAAACAAAATTGGAGACTCAGGAACTTAAGATGATCTGACAACAATGATATTGATAATCTACGAACTTAACATTGAAGGTAACAAATTCACGAAACAGTAGCGGTTTTCACGGTGAATAAGAGGCTGCCACATTAGAGGTTAGTAAGACATTTTGAAAATTGTAGTTTTAGATTAAAGTCAAGGCGCTCTTGAGAATCTTAACTAGAAATTTATATGCATGCGGGAAATTGAGAATCCACAAACTCAACATTGGATGGAGATCAATTTATACCCCCGATCATAAAGTTAACCTTAGAAACAAGAATAAAGTTGACAACGAGGTTAAGTAGATTCAAGGGAAAGTAGCAAATACTCAATTTATTGTTCGTTTTACAGGACACTGAGAAGAGCTTCAGCGATCGACACGCGAGACCTCCCGTCGCCGCTACAACCTCTGCTAGACGATGAGGCTTGCGGAGACGTTCTACTACCTGTGCCACGGCAGCCTTCGGGTACGCAAATGTTTAATTCATCTGTTTAATTTTTTATGTCTCTGACGTTTTTTTATGTTTGATTGTGTGATGTGATTTCTAGTACTAACAATTTACTAATTGCTTTTTCACTTCTCTTGCTCGAAAAGTGTATCATAATAGTGTAGCTTAGCAGGCCTAAAACTCGAGTTTAATCCCTCGGGCTAAAAAGTAATTTTTCTTTTTAATTTTTGTCTAAAATCATCAGCCAGTACAAAGCATTCGTTCTCTTACATAAAAACTCGACTTCTTGGTGCTCCGTCAACCTTTTTTTTGAAAATAGAACCGTCTTGGTGATGTTTTATGAAGGTTGATTCTTCCCTTCACGGTAGAATGCGAACTCTTTCGTTGCGGGTTAAATAGAGATTTAAAAAAAAAGATGGTATTGGCGCTAAATCTCTAGAATTTTCTTCATTCCAAATCACAAACTTTTACGTTTAACTTCCTGACTTTTACTTCCAAATTGTGAACGTGAAAAATGTCATCAAGTGATAGTGAAGATGCTAATATGCAAATGGAAGAAAAGGGCAAAGAAATAATTATGAATCTGTTGCCGACAAAATCACGTGGAATATATTTAAAGAGTTACGAAAATTTTATGAAATGGAGAGATGAGAAACGTGTGGATTCTTTTACAGAAGGGGTTTTTCTCACTTATTTTGATGAATTATCGAAAAAATTCAAATCGTCGACTCTTTGGAGCACATATTCAATGTTAAGAATGACCTTACAAACGAGACACGACGTCGATATTAAAAAATATGTAAATTTAACGGCTTTACTGAAGAAATTGTCCACTGGATACAAGGCAAAAAAATCTAAAGTCTTGACGACACAAGAAATCGAAACATTTTTAAATAACGCTCCAAATAAACAATACTTGGCAACAAAGGTAACCTACTACTTATGTACTCAACTCAAACTAAATAAATAGATACCTACCTACATACCTAAATTATGTACCTAGGTTATTACGATTAATAACACACTTATTTTTTTGTTCAACAGGTTGCTTTAATTTATGGAATCAGCGGTGCATGCAGAGGAATAGAGCTTGCTAATATAACGCTAGAAGACGTAGAAACGGATACAAACCTACAAGCTGTGAGTCTGCCGAACACGAAAACAAACAAAGAGCGTAAATTTGTCATCAGTGGAGAATACCTTAATATAGTTAAAGCCTATCAGGAGTTACGTCCCACTAATGTTTCAACGTTTGGATGAATATGTCAACTCAGCTGAAGCCGCACTCAGATCTTAATAATGCACGAAACTCAAGCATGAGTCGAGTCTCTCCAACTTTTACTCCACAACAATCAACTCAAAATATTACACACACATCCCAATCACAGAGAACCGAAATAAAATTGCCCGGGAAAAACATATCACTAAACATTCAAAATTGCTCTAACTGCACATTTAATTTTTAATAAAATTTCTGAAAATTGTCTAATTTTGAATTGTTTTATTTTCTCGCAATCGAAGTGAAAAGTAGAGTGTTTTACTCGGGCCAAAACCACCCATTATAACTCGGTCTTGTCATCCTCCCTCGCTACGCTCGGGAGTATAACAACCTCGTATATAATGGGATGGTTTAGTCCCTTGTAAAACAATCTACTATTTTATGTTGATTATGTACTAAAACTGAAATGTTCGTACAAGATTCAGATTTCAAGTTTGTCGTGAAATCTTTATTTGTGTTGTCTCTAAATACTCTATGAAAGTTCTCCCTTCTATTTCTGTTACTCTTATTCTTCTTCTGAGTCACGTACGTTTCTCTCTCTCTCTCTCTCTCTTATCAATATTCTTAATTTATCTTCTATTTCCCACTCTTTATCTGCCTTGTTCTTTTTGTGAATTCTATGAATGTGCTAACCATTTATCCGACAGCCTATACGTCCGTGAATAGATAGTGAGTGCCTGGTCATCGTGTCGTCTTACTAACAATTGGTGGTTGGCTTTAGATCATAACGAACTTAGAGTATCTTCTCTCCGCAGCAGTCAGAATACGCGTACTAACCCGAGACTTGCACAGGCGAGACGAACGCGTCGAGCGAGCTGTCTCTCTCGCACATGGTGAGCGAGAGCCTGCCGCCGCGGCCGTCGATAGTGCTGGACTCGTCGCAGCTGCCCCGCCAGCGGTCCGCAGACGCCGCGCAGCCGCACACGCCGGGGCCCGCGCCGCCCGAGACTATGTGCTAACGGAGGACGTGGCCGAGGTAACTTGTGCTGTCTCTCTCGCCCACAATGAAAACATGCCAATAATAGTGCTGTACCTAAACCTACCCATCGCAGCTTGCCCGCCTCTGGTACGCAGACGCCACGCAGAAACTGTTAGCTTCTGAAGACGTGGCTGAGGTAACTAGGACTAGCGTTTCAACGCGTTTCAACTCTTGCTTCTCATCTCGTTCTCTTAGCATTATTCGAACGCCAAAATAGTAAAGAGCCTTCATTATCAGAGGTAAGTGGAACATTAGACAACGTTATATTAGATTTGCTGACTCAGCCAGTTATTGACACAGAAAATTTAGTAATAAATTTTCATACTAGAGTTGAAAATAAAAATGCAGAAGCTACACCACACGTAGCTGTTACAAGTTTAAATTTTTTTGATAACAATCTAAACTAACATAAAATTATTTCTACGCAGGTAAATGAAGACGACGTGGCGACCCATTCTGAAGCTTCCAAAGATGATAATGATAGTCTTAGTCAAAAAAGCCAGTAACAATAATCTATTGAACGTACCTAATACCCCAAGATAAACTAAAGCGTACGATTTTAATAAGTACATACAATTAGAACACCAAAAGAAACTACTGTTAAGGTAAAGTTAAGAGTTTTGAGACCATGATTTTTTTGTTGAGATATTTTCGAGTTGCACTACACTATTTTCGAACTTTATCTTTCTGATCAATCTACTATCTGACTGATTCAATCATTGATTTTAGTACATCATATCTATAACTTTTGCATGGTGAAGCAAAATTTGATTTCCATGCTCAAATTTTAGATTGACTTCCTATTTAATATTGCATGCAAAGAGACTAGTTAAAGTTTATCTAAATATTTTATTTTTCTAAACCTTACGTAGTTTACGAGTTATGGATTTTATAACAATGAACTTTATCTTACTTATTACTTACTATAAAAATTTCAAGTTTATCTGTAGGTACTCTTTATAAAACTGCTGTACATTTTGCTAAGTTAAATATAATGTTTCGTCTAGATAATAGTTCCATGGATGTTTCTTGCATATCTCGTTGAAATTTGGATTACATTCATCTTCCTTGTTTTCATGTTTGTATAAAATAATAATGCAAAGACTATTTCAAATATCTGGTAATTGTTGAAATAAGCCTTATAATAACCTGTTTCAGCTAATTCTTGTACAGAATAGATTATGTGGGTCAGTAAGTTCTAGGGAAAGACAATCGACAATACAAAAATAAGTGCTCACGTTGTAAATACAAATGTAGTCAGCGTTGCTGATATTAATGAAGCGTAATTGACGTAGGTATTAGTAGAAATTATATTATTAAAATGTATGTATATAAATGTATAACATCAAATTGCTTGTCTATTCAAAGATAATTTTATGACGACGACATTTAGGTAAATGTTTAGTTACCTACACTCTTACTTTTTACCGAGGAGTATATTTTACTGTGTTTATATTTATATTCAATCTGGGTTTTTATTAATGACTTCCAAATAATAATGGTCATCACAATGTGTTCATTTACCAAATATTTTGTGCAAGTTTTACTATTTGTTTTATATTGCGAAACAGAAATAAAATCATCTTTGTATGTATATAAATTTTAGCAGTAGTTAGTTAATTAAATATGTATATTTGTTAGAATTTTAATCAAATAAATAGTAAGTTAGAATTGTAGTTTAAAGAATAGATGCAATAATTACTTCTTCATATTAAAGATTTAACTGAAAGAGTTTATTTACCTACCTTGTAATTCATGAATTGATCAGATAAAGCAATAATACACGTAGTACCTTAATACCTAATGTTATGATTTTAAAGATAATTTTAATCTCGCTATTCATAAAAGAAATCAAACATTTTATAAACGTATTTGTTTTTACAAATAATAAATTTTCACTACAGCATATTATTGAAGAAATTTAAAACTCACCAACTCATTTCGATCATCCATTGTTAAATTTTATAATATTTGTATAAAACCAATGTTAGAATGTGTTTTTTACGAAGAAGGAGGTGTGTAGTGTGAATGATACTGGAAAAAATAATAAAACTTTAAATGCTTCCCTGGCACTACGACTCCAAAACTTTCAAAATTCACACTCTGTTTTCACTCAAAAAATTCCTTTTCGGGATCTTAATCTTCACAAATTTCGTGATAATCTACTTCGTCTGTGTTATGTAAAACATTATGTACAATGATACAATAAATATATTTGTGATATTAAAATAGTCATGTATTTTTTATTAAGTCATACTAACACGTTAATTGTTTTGTTCCGAAGCTAACTACTGCAGTGTTTTTAAAAACATCAGAATGCTCATTAACACGAAATGTTTTCAATAGGTAAGTACTTAAAAAAACACCTACTAATTAGGATAAGTTTGGGTAAAGACATGTGACAAAACCATGTGGGTACAATACAAGCCGGTTTTTCATCCGCTTGTTTAAACAACATTTTAAACTTTTCGTTAACCTCCAGTGTTTCCCCACACACAACTGTTGTGTGTGAGAAAACCAAGACGTGGTTCGTAAAACAAATAAACAGAACTTAATCAGGATAAGTGCTCTAAATGCTATATTAATGCTTTGTATACGAGTGTAGTCCCTCTGCGTAAAGCTCGATTTTGTATTTTTTACGACCAGTCCAAGTCTTGGTTCCTTCACACATAAGCGAGCTATACGCAGAGGGACTACATGTGGTGTAGTAATATGATGAGACTCCTGTACAAAACACTAATATAGCATAGATAGCACTTATCCGGATTAAGTTTTATTTATTGGTTTTACGAACCAAGTCTTGGTTTCTCCACACACAAGCTACACTAGAAGTTACCAAATGTTTAAACAACAGAAAACCCCTAATTTAAAACTTCGCTGCGGCGATATAAGGTAAATATTGGCCGTATCTTTTATATTAGCGTATATATACACACACGACACAGAATTTCACGAGCAACCTTTTATCCGTAGCAAATTGCATTGGGAGCTTTAGTTTGTCGATTTTACGGTGGCTGCTTATGTGAATCAATGTTGTTTTCCAATATTCGCTGGATTTTGTTTGTCGGTCTAAATTACTTTTAACTTTAGGGGTAGATACAACTTTTTAATGGCAGTTCTGGAGATCACTTACTTGGGCACAAAACTAAAACCTTTATAATTAGGTTTATTTGGTAGCTAGGTATAAGGTAGTTAGATATTAGTAGGTAGATAAGTTTATGTACCAAGTCAAGCGACATAAACATTTTGTTAAAAGGTTGTAAAATCAGCACAAAAATAAGGTACCTACCTAGAGTCCTACCTATTAAACCTATTAAATCTACCTACTTATTAAAAGTCTATGTAAAGTTAATATAATATAATATAATAATGCTGGACAACTCACACAGCATTATCTAGCCCCAAGCTAAGCAGAGCTTGTGTTATGGGTACTAGATAACTGATATACATGATACAATAGATAGATATATTTTTTTTAATATACATAGAAAACGACCAGAACACCCGGAACAAATACCTGCAGATCGTGCAAATATTTGTTCCAGGGTGGGAATCGAACCCGCAACCTCCTGCGTCGCAGGCGGACCTTCGCCCACCGCGCCACAGAGGTCGTAGAAAGTTACCTCTGATTGCTTTCACAACCATTATAACAAGGACGACAATAATAAATGTCCGTAATTTCACAGAAATTTTCCAGGAAACGCATGAAATTTCATAGATTTTGCACACATTTTCAACAAGAATCAACATAGACAAAAGATGTTGTTTTAGTATGAGCAAAATTTCTGCAGGAAAATTATACTTTAAACTAGGTATATTTACCAGCTTTTATATTTACGTTTCTTTAGACAATGAACAGGTATGGATAATCTTTCAAGGTTTCCCCTGTAGGTGGAGCTAATACGACGCTTAAGTCGTAAGAAGTCCCAGATATTTTCGACCTGTACTGAAGGTGAGGCGCGGGTTCGAATCCTGCAGAAATCGAAATTTTTTGGGATATTATTAAAAAAGTTTTCGTAGAAGATTTACCCAGTGCGAGTAACGCACTATAAAGCAAAAAGCTCTATTTACCAGGCTGCACAAAGGGGCGTTTTATATAAAATTATGAGAGCTTCCTAGCTCGTTTTTCTTAGTACGGATTACGAAGGGAATCGTTTGAGCAAGAATCAGGAATTTGTTATTTGAGGGAAATTAAGTACTTACCTACAAGTTTGTTTCTTCAACCGGGATTAATAAGTCTGTAGGTTTATTTAAAGTTGATTGTGTAAGCCATGAAATGAAAGGAAGTTAAATTAAGCAATGCGGGGAAAGTTGGGTGTTTTGAAGTGGTTTGTTCAAACAACGCCTATTAGATACCTACCGCTTATACTGCAAAATCAAATTGGAATGTTTCGGTGAATGAAAATTGTAAGAAAACAAACTCCTATTAAAATTATATTATTAAAATCGTTAAAACTTAATCGTTTAAGTAATTAATCGCTGTAACAGGATACATTTTTGAGGTAATCAATGAAACAGATCGAGTATTTACAAATAAAATTAGTTTTAGGAGATTAAAGTCGAACATTGCTTGCTAGACTAGTCTAAGCGTAGAAAAAGTCGTGGTCCACTTCGAAGTTGTTCCTTGTCGAGAGTTCGGAAGCAATGTTCATGGGGATCTTATCTGTGGACAAAGTTGTAATGAGCATTAAAGTTACGCAGTAAATTACGCTTCTTATCTCTCAGCCTGTTTAAAACCTATGAGTAACCGACAGAAATGACCACTAAAATAGAAAAAACCGGCCAAGTGCGAGTCGGACTCGCGCACGAAGGGTTCCGTACCATTATCTATAAAAACGGCAAAAAAATCACGTTTGTTGGGAGCCCCCTTAAATATTTATTTTATTCTGTTTTTTAGTATTTGTTGTTAAAGCGGCAACAGAAATACATCACCTGTGAAAATTTTAACTGTCTAACTATCACGGTTCATGAGATACAGCCTGGTGACAGACGGACAGCGAAGTCTTAGTAATAGGGTCCCGTTTTTACCCTTTGGGTACAGAACCCTAAAAAAGGAGTAACGTGGCTGATGGTAGGCTAGGAACTATAAGTAATAATACAGAATACCGACCGATCGACAGATCGATCTAAGTTTTTTTTTACATTAATCAAGAAGCCCTTCTGGGGCATGGGATAACTTACAAAACCGTATAGAAATAATATTAGGTAAAATACCTCTGAGAGATTAAGAAAAACTGCGATTGAATTAGTCATTTTGAACTTACCATTACACCTATAAACCAAATTAGACCAGATGATCATTTCTTGCGAGAAACAGAAGACGCCAAGCCTTCCTCCCTTCAGTGTAAAATCATAGACGTTCCCTGAATCAGCGACCAGTCGATTGTTTTCGTAGATCTTGAGACGGATGAGACCGATCTTGGGCCGATGGAGCAGACGCCAGCGGTAGGCGGTCTTTTCACGCCAGCCGACGTTGCGTGGATCTTTCCATAGGAGAGTTACCTGGGGAGAAGGATCATATGAGACCGTTAATAAGAATAATAATATAAAGAGCCTATACAACGAATTAGAATCCTAAATATTATAACTTCAACAAAGACATTTATGAATGAAAACTTAACAAAAACTGATAACAATAACAGAAAACAACAAGGTAACAGTGACGTAACATAAACTTCAACAATGGATAATCTCACATGTGCAGTGAAAAATATTGAAATTTGAATGCGAAAACGAACGAGAGATCAATTAAATGATGAATTCAAAAGGAAAAACTGTTTCGAGCTTCTGTGCTGTGCTTCGATGATACCACCAATGTCGTTATATATTTTCTACCAATATTCCTTGGGTTTTGTTACCACTTTGTATACAATAAATATCCAGGTTTTTGAATCGGGGTATAGGCGGCTCTTGTCGGTACAATGATGCAATTTCCTTCACGTTTCTCTTTCCAATACGGTCTTTTTTACTTCTATATACGACATGAGACAGTGAAATCACAAAAAAATGTAAATGGTATTCTAAAATACAACTTGTTGAACGCTGTTTAGAACTTCACGTTTTATTACTTTAACTTTTGTTTGCTTTCAATTATTTACCCTCAAAAAAGACGTTATGTTTCACTCCATTTAGAACTTCCAAATGAAGTTCAAATCTAGGTCTTTTGTTACATTATTTAAATTTTCCGCTGACTACTTGGTGCCGCAATTGAACTTTAAAGCATATGATTCTTTCTTTTTTTTTTCCTTAATTTCTTTTTTTCAAGTGCCACCGTCTTTTTTGTTCTAACATGTCCAGTCCATCCCAAGGTTGCCTGGAAGAGATCGCTCATAGCGATAAGGCCGCCTTTGTACTTCATCTTATAACTTTTATTTTTGTACTGTTTTCTGTGTTTGTGTGGTACAATAAAGAATTATCTATCTATCTATTCTTTAACCAAAGGTTAACGTTACCTACGTTTCAGTATCTCCTTATTTGCAGGTGACTTATTATTTGTAGCATGTACCAAAGCACCAAAAGTTTACTCTGCTAGGTACCTACTTCAAGGAGTTGGGTTGGTAAGTGTCTGGTTAGGAAGAGGATAACGCACAGTAGGCACAATCCGTTGCGAGATCTCAGCATAGATTACAGACCCCACTTAGAATTTACTATTACCTGATCTTGAGTAGACTCGGTATTCCAGAGAGCGTTTCTCAGCGTCTTTCCGGGCCCAGTCTTGGAGTTGACTAATTTCAGCTGGATCCCTGGCTCCGCCACCGCTCTGAATGGCGTGGTCTGCCAGTAGGTTTGTGTGTTCTTCTTCCACATTACTACGTAGAAGCGCTTGTTGTTTTGATATCTGGGGCAAGTTGTTACAAAATTTAATGAGTTCGGCTCTGTAGTTTTAGCTATGGCATACGCTCTGACTACACTTTTTATATAGGCTAGCGGTTTCGAGCTTAAAAAGGGACAAATACCTTGATCAGTGTCTACGTGACAATCATATAGCAAAAGAAATTGCATATTTTCAATGAATTTTTTATTAAGTATAACCTAGTTAGGTCCTACTTTAGGTTCTTTGTTAACGTCGTTAACGTTTTTGTGCGTATGTGCAGCTATGGCTTTAAAAAGGACGACCTTTTTTAAAACCATAGCTGCACATAAGCCTATGTGTTATTTTCCGGTATTGCGATAGTATCTGTTACCGTACATGTTTTCTAGTTTTAAGCTATAGGAGTCACACCATTCCTTTTAACTTTAATACTTATATGTACAACTATGCCTTTATCATCATCTTTGACATCCATGAGGAAAGGTTTCTGTAGTGTTGTGTCGGCGTTCCCGTATGGACCTTGCAAGTCAACTATGCCTTACCCAAATATAAATCCAACGTAGTCATCGTCAATCTGCGTGTCGACAAACAGCGTGCCTTCGAAGTCGACTCCTGAGAAGTGTTCAAAGCCGACTGCGAGGCCGGGATCGGAGTTCAGGGTTTGGAGGATCTCAGCACCTAGATGGGAAAGATAGAAGAGTATGAAGATAGGATCATTATTCATTACCAGATTTACACACTGCTGGGTTTTTGTTATAAATTCATGAAAAAGAAGAATGAGATTTGACCTGGGGGGTTATGCACTATGACCAAAGAAATTCCACGTCTAAATCGTGTTACGTCACAACGTGTTTTAAACACAATCGTGCCTTGGGTGTGGAATTGTGAGCGAAAATCTACTCAAACTAAACGTGACGAGGGCAAAGATGAAGGAACAAATTCGAATCGATTCAAATAATAACAATGTTGAACAATTCACACAGCATTATTTAGCCCCAAGCTAAGCAGAACTGTGTTATACGTAACTAGATAACTGATATACATAATATAATACAACACAAAGATATTATGATATCGTTTTATTACATAGAAATATTCAAAAGAAGTCTTACAATTCGTCCAACTCTGCGTGGACAAGTGTGCAAAGTTTTATAAGGTCCACCTACAACGAATTTTAAATTGAATTCCTTCGACTCATTTGGCTCTTCGATCTCAGAAATTTGATAAATTTTATGGCAACCCCACAAGGGGACAGTTTACCACAGTTTACCTTCCTAAAAATCCCTATAATGGGGAAAACTACCCTCGTATGAGACCATGAACAGCTTACCTTGGTTAGCGATTTCCCAGTTTGGATCCTGTTGAGATTCACCTTCAGGGTCCAGACGGACTGTCATGTAATTTCTGGAAACGGAATAATTTATCGGAATCATTTATAGCAATATAAAAAAAAAAAGTTTTAGAAGTGTTTTCGCTTTAATACCTGAAATCAGTGCTATGAATGCGCGAATTGTTAGGACAATTATCGATTTCGTTGATGACATGGTCTCCGTCGAAATCGTTATCACAAGCATCGCCTACACCATCATCTGAAAACAAATCAAGAAATCAATCAAGCATCAAATCAACACCTTATCAGATCTTGATGACACATCTGGGTCCAATGTCCGCAACGAAATCAACAAATCAACATCTGTAATATATATATATATATAAGTATATATCCCTGTATAAAAATAATAAAAGATTTAAAAAAACAACATCCTAGTGGATTGATGTTGATGACACATCTGGGCTTAAAGTCCGCAGCGAAATGGCTTAGCAAAGTTTTTAGTTTCGTTAGATCGAAATCTCGAAATATACTCAACATGTCTGCTGAGAATTCTCAAATTTTATGCTTAACAATATTAAATTCAGGACATAATTATTACAGTTAATCAATATCATCACCACATCATAAACTTACCATTTCAGTTAGAAACTAGCGCCTGACCTTTGGCTTTGACACGTACTACGTCAAACCCAAAGGTCATGAGCGAGAGAGTCTGAGCTAAAAGTACTTATAATAATGCTATTAAATATTTTAGAACTACATCCATGCACAGTTTTAGCCTACTCCATTCAGTAGTTTTGGCACTGTCACACTTTTTGCCTTAGGTCCAAACATTTCGGGTGTTTTCTCGTGGTCCCATTGCTTTCATATGTTTTAAACTTTCCATCCTGTATAAAATTGAGGAGGAATAAAACCTTTGTTTTTATGGGTAGATAAACTTTTTCAATTGCATAGTGAACGCAGACGATAGAATTAAAACTTCATTCAATGTCTTCACAACTTCAAATCTTCACAGACTGCATTTAGGAAGTACTTACTTAGTACTATACTTACAAATCTGTGGTACTTACTGTTAGAATCCCTCTGATCTCTATTAGGCACGAGCGGACAGTTGTCATCCAGATCATTGATACCGTCGCCGTCATCATCATCATCGCAAACGTCGCCTTTGTCATCGCCGTCCACGTCTTGCTGATCGCTGTTTGGTACCAGCGGGCAGTTGTCTAGTCCGTCTTGGATTCCGTCCCTGAAATATATGATAAATTTAGCAAATAGGTAAACTTGTGATTCTCAGTGTATGAGACCATCCGGTTTAAATGGAATGACAGTGGGAACATCCTTACTAATATTATAAAAACATAAGCTACTCTGTCTGTCTATCTGTTACCTCTTGACGCCTAAACGACTGATCTAAATGAAATTTGATAAGGATGTAAACAATATCCTGGGGACAACAATATAGGCTACTTGAAAAGCGCGTGAGAAGCCGCCGCAGCAGCTTAGTATTAATAAAAAAACAAATATTGTTATTTAGCAAAAAAAGTAAATAGACCAACTTCAACAATTTCTAACAATTAGGTTTTTTTAAGATGTTAAATTAATTATATAATTATCCCAAAAATTACGAATAACATAACGCATAAAAAGGTAGCACATTCCCGTACCAAGGGAAAGACCCGTCGAAGTCGACGTTTTTATATTATTTAATTTCTTAAAACTACCCAGAGTGATTACGCAGTATACACGAAAGAACATTTTTTTTGTAGTTAAAAAAAGTTATACTGACGTATGAAACGTTTTTTACGTCACGGCTTTTCTTAAATTACAGTCCAAGTCATCCCTTGATGTATTCATACTTCTAATTTGTTTGGAGTTATTGCATGCATCACCTATTCTGTCGCCTGTATAATTTCTTATTTAGAATATTCTAAAATATGCCAGTAAAAATACTAGCATGTTCTGGAATGTTCTACTAACTGGTCCTTATCTTCGTCGCTGTCACACGCCGCAAACGCGTTACCAACGTTGTCTCTGTCTGCGTCTTCTTATGAAGGGTTCCGTACTCTGTGACAGTTGTCGCATGCGTCGCCTATTCAATTGTTTGTGTCATCTTAGTTCTAGCATATTTTGAAATGTTCTACTCACTGGTCCCTATCCACGTCGCTGTCACACGCGTCGCCCACGTTGTCTCTATCTGCGTCTTCTTGCGACGGGTTCCGTACTCTGGGACAGTTGTCACATGCGTCGCCTATCCTGTCGCCATCTGTGTCTTCTTGATTCGGATTGTATTTGCGAGGGCAGTTGTCGACTTCGTTGGGAATACCTGGGGAAGGAACAGGATATTACACCCATTTTTGAAAAGTGTCTCAATTAAATTATATTGTGCTAATAAACCACTAAACAAATATTTAAAAAATTACCTTAAATAGATTGAAGTGAACAAAAAATCAAAGTGATCACTTTATTTCCTAGTTTTACTTATGTAATCTGAGTTTTGTGACGTATCCAAGAGTCATGTAAGGTCATGTAAAGAATTTGAGTTTAGAGTTTTGACTAATTACCCAGACCGAAATTCAGTGTCTGTCCCCTAGGAAGCTCTGATGCCTACCGGTTAAGGTCAGTATCGTCATACTCGCCTCCGGATCCTACCCCTATAAGGGTAGCAGAACTAGCAGAAGAACATGGCGATACAAATCAGCAGACTGGGATGAGATGCGTTATTTCTTCGTGTTTGTCAATTTGTTTCTATTGTTAAAAAGATCACAGCAATAAACATTTTAAAAAAACATTTACATATTAAAACACTAGTTGCTGCCCAGGGCTTCGCACGCGCTATTCAGGTAGGCTACGTCCGTCCCCGGGACTCCATTGACCTACCTGCCAAATTTCATTAAGAACTTTTCAGCCGGCGTGAAAAGGTAAAAAAATTGTAATATTAACATATATTTTAGAGGTGGTGTACCTATAGTTACATAGTTCATTGAGTATAAATAATAGCTATTTGTAGATAAGTTTTAGGCTAGGTAGTTTCTAGTACCTATAGTTTTGTAATGTTACATACATTACAAAAAGTATGTATTTTTTTGTTTTGTTTAATAATCTGGTTCTTTAAATGTGCTCTACCAACTCTTATTAGTCTTCTATCTTTTTCTCCGTACCTTGGTTGCCTGGAAGATAAGGTCGCCTATTGCACTGGTCATGTTTTAAAATTTAGATATACGGATTTTTTTAATGTTTTAATTGCAATAAAGTGTTCATTCATTCATTCAAATAGGTAAGGTAGGTAGGTACCTACTTAAGCTTTAACATTTTATCAACAAAAACGTGACTGCATTGACTATCAACTCATTGTAGACATACCATAATTTATGTAGATAGTGATAAATGAATGACTGTCTAAAATAATTTTGGACAGTCACTTATCTATACCATGTGATCCGATGGCGGCAGTACACACTCAACGAGACGTCAAAATGTCTGGGTCGCTCGTCCTCGTGTGCTTACCAAAATAGGTACGAAATGTGATCTAAACAAGACGAGAGCCCACGTGAGTGAGACCCCGAGGCAAGTAGTGACGACCTACCCCAGCCAAATTTGAAGTGAAATATTTGTGAACAAACGGCCCATAATTATCCTAAAACTAAATATCTAACCGACTTTATTTTTGACCTTAATTAAAAGATCTTAATCACATTGCGATAACATATGTTTGACGACCTCTGTGGCGCGGTGGGCGAAGGTCTGCCTGCGACGCAGAAGGATGCGGGTTCGATTCTCGCCTCGGGACAAATGTGTGTACGATCTGCAGATATTTGTTCAGAGTGTTCTGGTTGTTTTCTATATTAATAAAAAATATCTATCTATGTATTGTATTATTTTATGTATATCAGTTATCCAGTACCCATAACACAAGCTCTGCTTAACTTGGGGCTAGATAATGCTGTGTGAACTGTCCAGCATTATTTATTTATTTTATGTCGCTTCAACTAATTACCTAACAGAAAACAAATAACTTAACAGATTAAACTTACCTACTATTGAAATAAATAAAAACAATAAATTGAGCTCTCATATACCTACAACTTCACCAGATTTTTTACTTCTCGAAAGAAGTATCTGGGTTTAAAAGGGTTTTTATTTATTTATTTAGTAAGGGCTATCAACTAGAGTTAACATGGGTTATTTTACAGTCAGCAAATTCTTTTTAAAAACGTTACAATTCTCAGTACGGAAGGTGTCATTCTGGAGTCCAGAATGACACTGCGTACTGAGATACTAGAATCTGGACACATTCATGGAGTCATGAGAATATGCAATACGCCCCAAACTCCGTACAAATCGTAGTTAGGAGTCTTAGGAGAAGGAACTTTCCCATTCTAACCGACTCACATAACAGCAACTTACATTTCTTATGGATCTTGACTTCAATAAATACCTTTTAATTAAAGAATCCACTAGTGGACAAAAAATTGAAGCGAACAAAATCAATGACATTTTGTTTCTTATTTGATAATAATTACTATTTATAAAACTGATTATGTTTAAAATTTGACTTGTCTAAGTGCTTATTTTGTAAGCCTAAAGAAATAAAGTTATTGAATTTTGAATTAAGATTTGGACTTCAATAAATAGTGCTGAACTCAACGTGTTTTGCCACGTTTGGCTTACAAAAATTTCACATCAAAATTGTCTGGGGTAGGTATACCTACCTACACTCGTGCCCGACCGATCTCGGCGAGTGTGTAGCAGGCGCAGCGGTGTGAAGTTGATCGCAGAATATAAACAGAACTGAGCCACTAGTCCAATCTAGTTGTAATCAAACATCGACTGACGCCGCCGGCCGGCAGGTTTCTCCGAAAGGTTAATAGGGTGAGTGTTATGTGTGTTTTTATTTTATATCTAACAGTTTTACGACAAAAAGGCTTTGTTTATTAGCTTCTTGATCAATTAGTATCATCGCCGGTGATTCAATACCATTTAATATGCGTTCCCTGTTTTGTATTTTATGAAATGATACAAGAATGTTATCATTTACATTGGAACAAGTTTAAAGGCCACATTTTTATTGGCTTATCGAAAAGCTAAACGAAAACAAAATAGGTGCCTACCTATATTTGTTATGATTATTTTGTCCATGTTGAAACCGTTATAACCTTGGCATTGGTATGCTATTAGATCTATTTACTTTGCAGTTAATGGAGGATCAAGTCAAAGTCCTTTATTATCAAATGCTTGAGATATGACAATTCGATGCCCATGTTTACGAAAAGAAATATTATAGATTATACTAGCTCCGTTGAATGAATTTTATCATTCAGATATAATTAATACTTTTTGAGATGGGAGTGTACGGCTAAATCCGAAATAATAAGAGAGAAAAGTCAAAAAAAGTGAAATATAAAATTGATAACCAAGTTATTATTTTAGTTTTAGTTTAGGTACCTACTATAATCATCACGAGTAGATGTTTTATCCTGACAAGCGACAAGCACACCATTTGTTCGAAAAGATTATTAAAAATTTCACATTGAGAATTTTATTTGAGACTTTATAAACTGAATTTAGGAAAAATAGTAAATAGTATGTACATTCTTAGTAATTCATTTCTTCATCAAAGATTCATCCATAACAGCAACCAATCCGTTGATGCAAAGGTGTCATATTTTTTTAAAATCAATTGGAATAGCGGTCCACCCCGGCTTCGCCATCTATATTCTATATTCTATCGCCTATGATTATCAGGGATAATGTAGAATTCTAATGGTGACAGCATTTTTCAAATCGGTCCAGTAATCAATTCAAACCAACAAACAAATCTTTCCTTTTTATAATATTCTTGTAGATAATCTCACTAATATTATAAACGTGAAAGTTTAGATGGATGGATGGATGGATGGATGGATAGATAGATGGATGGATGTTTGTTCCTTTATCACGCCAGAACGGCTGAACGGATCTGGATGAAATTTGGCACAGAGATTGATTATAGTCTGGAATAGGACATAGGCTACTTTTTATCCCGGAATTCCCACGGGAACGGGAACTACGCGGGTGAAACCGCGAGGCGCTGCTAGTAGAACATAAATATAAGTACACATTGCTTAAATTCATACCAACGTTTATTTTTTCTTTTCATTTCTCAGATTCCACAATGGTAAAGGCAAGGAAGTACGTTGTAAAGAAGCATTTCCAAGGTCTGCCCAAAAAGTCAGACTATGACATTATCGAGTCAGAGTTGCCCTCACTGAAAAGCGGAGAAATTTTAGTCAAAGCTGAATTCATCAGCGTAGATCCGTACCTCCGCGCTTACAATAACCGAAACCCCGTGCCATACGACCAGTTCGCCTACCAAGTCGGCATCGTGCAAGAATCGCAACACGCAGGCTTCGCAATCGGCGATAGAGTAGTTTCACACAAAGGTTGGGTGAACTATTACATCGGCAATCCTGACGGACCGGTCGGAAGTCCAGCAGAAAAGATCTACAAACTGCCTGATCTTGGCAAACTACCGAAGTCTCTTGGATGCGGCGCTATTGGCATGCCCGGTGCTACTGCTTACTTCGGATTCTTGGAGCTGTGTAAACCCAAGGCGGGAGAGACGGTGGTGGTTTCCGGCGCTGCCGGGGCGGTGGGATCGCTGGTGGGACAGATCGCTAAGATCAAGGGCTGCCGCGTCATCGGCTTCGCTGGGTCCGACGCAAAAGTCGAATGGCTCGAAAAGGAACTCGGTTTCGATAAAGCATTCAACTATAAGAAGGTTAACATCACAGCGGCTTTGAAGGAGGCTGCGCCTAAGGGAGTAGACTGCTACTTTGACAACGTTGGCGGTGAGCAAAGCAGTGAAATCATCGCCCAAATGAACCTTTTCGGAAGAGTATCAGTTTGCGGAAGTATCAGCGCTTACAACGCGGACCCTAACCAGATGCCAAAAGCTACGATCCTACAACCAAGTATGGTGTTTAAGCAACTGAAGATTGAGGGATTCATCGTATGGAAATGGATGGATAGGTGGTTCGAGGCTCTCAGTCAGCTCACCCAGTGGGTGTCCAGCGGACAGCTGAAGGCCAGAGAGCATGTCACTGATGGTTTTGACAATCTGTTTGATGCTTTTGTGGGTATGTTAAACGGAGAAAATTTTGGCAAGGCTGTTGTTAAAGTTTAATAATTTCCTATGTAAATCTTTGCAGTTTTTTCCTGTTCAATTTAATAAGGAACAATATATTTTTAAATTCATATCTTATTATGTATTGTACCTACCTAAATTTTAATTAATCCACTTGTAAAAATATTGAAAATTTAATTAAGAATATATTTGTAAAATTTATATCTTACTAGCTGACCCGACAGACGTTGTCCTCTCATACAATTCAAACTGACAACTGAAAGTATTTTCTAACGTGCTTAGCAAAGATTATATAAGGCTGAGGCTAAGATTACAAGTTTATAATAAAGGTAGTTGTTAAGTTTTCTAAGTTTCTCAGCTTTTTCTTTAATTTTAAAACTTTCTTCGAAGTATTAGAAAACATTTATAAAAAAGATGAATGAAATCGGTAAAGTCGTTCTCAAGTTATAGCGTGACCAGGAGAAATAGGGGTTAATATATAAATATATACTAGTGGCCCGCCCCGGCTTCGCACGGGTAGATAAAGGTATTTAAAAAAAATATATAAATTTTAACACGCTCTTGGCAGACTTTTCATGCTTAAAACATTCGATCAAGTCTGCTTTTGACAAAATAAACAATCAAAATCATCCGTTCGGGAGCTATGATGCTGCAACAACCCACAGATAACACAGCTTTTTTGTGTCGGGGCCGTATAAAAAAATATATTAAAAAAATATAATTTAGCGCTGGTCATATAGCTCGAGAAGAACCGATAACCGCTGGAGTAAACGTGTTCTTCGGTGGAGACTGCGACTCGGCAAACGTAGTGTAGGACGCCCTCCGATCAGGTGGGATGACGATTTGCGAAAGACTGTTGACAGATGCTTTTTTTTTTAGTCTTTATTTATGGAGCTTAGATCATTTGCGATTATGTCGCTCTAGACAGATGCTTGATGCGGCAAGCTGAAGACAAGGCGCTATGGCGTTTATTAAGGGAGGCCTATGTCCAGCAGCGGACTAATATAGGCTGATGATGATGCAATACTTCCTCCACTACACCGCACAAATCGCAGATAGGAGAAGGAACTTTACCCATTAAAACCGACTTACATTACAGCAACTTGCACTTCATAAGGATCTTTACTCCAATAAATACATTTTATACAAAAGATTAAGATCTTGACTTCAATAAATAGTACTGAAATGAAAGTGAATATAAGTTTTATGCTGTGGTTTGTTTACTAATATTTCACATCAAAATTGCCTGGGCTAGTTATAGGTTTAGGTACACTCGTGCCCGACCCGGTCTCGGTGTGTAATAAGCGCAGCTAATAAATGCGTAGGTAGCGCACGCGGTGTGAAGTTGTTCGCAGAATATTAACAGAACCGAGCCACAAGAGTGAATCTAGTTGTTAGCCAGTTGTAATCAAACATCGACTGACGCCGGCCGGCAGGTTTTCTTCGAAAGGTTATTACGGTGAGTGTTATGTGTGTTTTTATTTTATTTCCAACAATTTTTTGATATAAAGGCTTTGTTTATTAGTTTCTTGATCAATTGGTATCTTTGCCGGTGATTCAATACCATAATAATAGATATGCGATTCAATAGCTATCTTGCTTGGTCCCTGTTTTGTACTACGAAATTATACAAGAATGTTATCAATTGCACGGGAAAAATCGAAAAACTTGTTTTTTAATTAGTAGGTATCTTTGCCGGTGAATTAGGTAATAATACCATTTAATATGCGATTCAAAAATCTGCTACCTATCATGATCCCTGTTTAATATTTTTATTGCCTTATCGAAAAGCTTAACGAAAACAAAATATAAGGTATATATATAATATAAGTACCTACTTAATTTGATAGTTTTATTCCAAGTTAAAATTCCCGTTCTAGAATATCCGTTATAGCCGCGGCATTGGTATGTTATTTGGTGCTCTATTTACTTTGCAGTTAAAGTAGGTTCAAAGTCCTACATTATCAAGCGCTTGAGATATCACAATTCGACGCCATTGTCACGATAAAAAATGTTATACAGGGTGTTTTTTTTTTAGAAGGGTGATGGTCAAGTCCGGAACCACGAGAGTTAAAGAAAAGTGATGAAAGGAGTCATAAACTCAATAAATTACACTATTATATTATGGAGTATTATTATTTAATATTACTTTGTTCTCAAATTTCTTTGACATATATCTGGATAATGTATGATGTATGTAGGTACTTATAAATGATTTTCTAATGTTAATATTAATTTTTATAAGGCTAGGCTAGAATATAAGGTACTCTACTGGATTGGGTGTGAAAGCCTGAAAAGATTATCAAAACATTCTCGTTGAGGCGTAATCAAATTAAATTTTAATTTTTTTTTTTTTTTTTTTTAATTAAATTTTTTTGATGTAGAGAGTCTATATACCAGCTTACCAATACAAGAATGCATCGAAATCGTCAAAAGAAAGCTAACAGAAAAAGACTTACCAATAGAATATGCGGACCTATTAGAACATTGTCTCACCAGTGGTTACTTAATGTGGGATAATGACTTCTATAATCAGATCGACGGTATTGCTATGGGTTCACCAGTCTCTCCAGTAGTCGCCGATATTTTCATGGAAGACTTTGAGGAGAAAGCCCTGCTTAGTGCTCCGGTAGCACCGAAGATCTACAAAAGGTACGTTGATGACACCTTTGTAATATTACCAAAAAATAAAGTAACTGAATTTCTTTCCCATTTAAATTCCATCCACTCTAAAATAAAATTTACAATAGAAATTGAGAAAAACAATAAATTAGCTTTCTTAGACACTTTAATAATAAAAAACCTGGATAAATCACTTGGACATTCAGTTTATAGAAAACCAACCCATACAGATAGGTACCTCAATGGTGATTCTCATCACCACCCATGTCAGTTAGCTACTGTTGGTAAATCTTTATTGCAGAGAGCCCACGGCATCTGTGACGAGCACCATCTAGCAGGAGAGCTGAAGCACATCCATGAAGTTCTCCGGAGTAATAAACTTCAAACTCCACGCCATCCTCACAGAAGCCGCCCAAAGCCACACACAGTTGAGCGAGCCCCAGCTATCCTTCCTTACATCAAGGGAATCACAGACAAAATTGAAGGAATCCTAAAACGAGCTTCGATTAAATCTTATTTCAAGCCGCACAAGAAGATTCAACAATTTCTAAGACCAGTCAAGTGTAAAGTCCCCTTTGAAGATGCTGGTGTTTATAAAATTGACTGTGAATGTGGCTCATGTTACATAGGGCAAACAAAAAGAAGTATAGCCACTCGATTAAAAGAGCACATAGCTGACGTCAAACACAAACGGTCGTCAAAGTCTGTAGTCTATGAACATTCACTGGACGCCGGTCATTTTCTTCGCTTCGACAAAGCTCAAATACTAGCTAGAGAAAACCGTTTCATTCCTAGAATGCTCCGAGAAGCAATTGAAATTCAAAAACATCCGAATAATTTCAATAGAGAAGATGGTTGGAGAGTACCTGCCGCTTGGGATCCAGTCCTACATCGAGTCAGGTCCCACACCCAGCAATCCATAGCTACAACCCATCAAGACACTGTTAGTGATTACTGCGTACATACGGAACGTTATAATTAAATTTGTATAATTGACGGTAGATATGTAAAATTCAAATTACTTGTAAAGACAAATGTCACCTCAGTCTGCCTGTGACCATGGAAGCTGAAAAGCCTCCGAAACGTCAGGTTATAAACAAATATAAAATATACGCGATCAATCCGGTAAAAACAGTGTTTTATTACAAATTAAATTTGTAAAAAATAGCAATTGTTTTTTACAATTTTAATAATCCATTTTATCATCAAAGATAAATCCTTATCAGCAACCAATCCGTTGGTGTCGTCACGTCCGGTGTGATAAAATTTTTGAAAATCAATCTATTCGAATTTCTGCAAAAGTATAAGATTAAAATAAAATTAAAGTAGGTACTAGGTCGTCGTCGGTCGTTTTCTCATAAAACGAAGGTATGACTCCATTCACGACTTTTCTCTAACTCTTGTGGTTTTGGATTTGGCCATCCACTCCCATCTCAAAAAGCCAACCTGTATTTTTCTTGTAAATATCATTGCAACACAGGTTTGTAGACCAAGTTCTTAACCTTGACCCTTTTGGTCGAATCATAACATCCCCCACGTATAGTAAAGTTGGGTAAGATTTGACAAATACACAGACTTCCTTAATATACGTGCATGGTAGAGGCAGGACTTTCATTCATTCATAAAGAGTGGTTTGCATCTTTTTGTCCGAACGATATTTTTCGAAACATACGGGGAAAGACGGGGGGAATGTTATTATTGAAAAATCTCAATTAACTTACTTTTGACTTTAATAACGAAGCTGTTCGGTATAAGGATATCAACCACTTTGATTCGTTAGTTTTTTTACACTTTGGCCTATAAGTCAAAAGTAAGTTTTTTATTATATAGGTATAGCCGGACTATTCACACAGCATCATCTAAATATAATATAATTATACACGTCGCGTAGATTCATACCAACGTTTATTTTTTCTTTTCTTTTCTCAGATTCCACAATGGTAAAGGCAAGGAAGTACGTTGTAAAGAAGCATTTCCAAGGTTTGCCCAAAAAGTCAGACTATGACATCATCGAGACAGAGCTGCCTCCATTGAAAAGCGGAGAAATTTTAGTCAAAGCTGAATTCATCAGCGTGGATCCGTACCTCCGCGCTTACAATCTCCGAAGCCCCGTGCCATACGACCAGTTCAGCTTCCAAGTCGGCATTGTGCAAGAATCGCAACACGCAGGCTTCGCAGTCGGCGATAGAGTAGTTTCACACAAAGGTTGGGTGAACTATTACATCGGCAATCCTGACGGACCGGTCGGAAGTCCAGCAGAAAAGATCTACAAACTGCCTGAGCTTGGTCAACTACCGAAGTCTCTTGGATGCGGCGCTATTGGCATGCCCGGTGCTACTGCTTACTTTGGATTCTTGGAGCTGTGTAAGCCCAAGGCGGGAGAGACGGTCGTGGTTTCCGGCGCTGCCGGGGCGGTGGGATCGCTGGTGGGACAGATCGCTAAGATCAAGGGCTGCCGCGTCATCGGCTTCGCTGGGTCCGACGCAAAAGTCGAATGGCTCGAAAAGGAACTCGGTTTCGACAAGGCATTCAACTATAAGAAGGTTAATATCACAGCGGCTTTGAAGGAGGCTGCGCCTAAGGGAGTAGACTGCTACTTTGACAATGTTGGCGGTGAGCAAAGCAGTGAAATCATCGCCCAAATGAACCTTTTCGGCAGAGTATCAGTTTGCGGAAGTATCAGCGCTTACAACGCGGACCCTAACCAGATGCCAAAAGCTACGATCCTACAACCAAGTATGGTGTTTAAGCAACTTAAGATTGAGGGATTCATCGTATATAGATGGATAGACAGGTGGTCCGAGGCTCTCAGTCAGCTCACCCAGTGGGTGTCCAGCGGACAGCTAAAGGCCAGAGAGCATGTCACTGATGGTTTCGACAACCTGTTTGATGCTTTTGTGGGTATGTTAAACGGGGAAAATTTGGGCAAGGCTGTTGTTAAAGTTTAATAATTTCATACATAAGGGTAAACACCCTTACAGTGTTTTCCTGTTCAAATATTTAAAATGTAATAAAGAACAATATATTTTTATGTTTATCTTTTTTTTTTCAGTAGTCAACAAGGACCCCTTATAGTTTCGCTATGTTCGTCTGTACATAGGTCTAGTTAGTAATAAGTGAAACAGGTACAATTTTGCACCAATTCCATAGAAAATTATTCAGATAAAATTGTTAGTTGTGTGAAACAGGTAGATATGTTTGATTAGTTTAATTAACGATGCAACAACGGAACTCTACACTGCGCATGGCCTGACATGACAACAAGGTTATCAACCATTTTGATCTCTACGTTATTTTTCTAGAACCAATTTTTCAGGTCCTTAACTACCCATGTTACTATAAATTATAGCTGTCGGGATGTTAATAAATGCACAGTGGAAACCTTCTGTCGTTTAACCCGACTAGGCTAGATGTGTATTTCGTTGTGTTGTTCTTTAATCTAGCTCGGTTAGTTTAACAAACTAACTAAACACGCTTTATAAAAAGTAATTCATCATATACCATACCTCTTACTTCGTTACCATCGTTATCCATATGAGGGTCCCAGACGACCGTCCACTAGTCTTTAACTACGTCTTCTTGTCTGGGGTTGTATCGAGTGGGACACCTCTATATTCACAAGATAGGAATCTTGTTATTATGAGTTTGAAACTAGAGGAGACCAGTATCTGTTTAAAACTAGTGCCCTTCATTGAATACCTTACCGTCATTATCCATATGAGGGTCCTAAACGACCGTCCACTAGTCCGTCTTTATCTACGTCTTCGTGTCTGGGGTTGTATCGACTGGGACACCTCACAAGATAGAAATCTTGTTATTGTTAGTTTGAAACTAGAGACCAGTATCTGTTTATAACTAGTGCCCTTCATTGAATAACTTACCATCATTATCCATATCAGGGTCACAAACGTCCCCTAGTCCATCTTTATCTGCGTCTTCCTGTCCGGGGTTGTATCGAGTGGGACAGTTGTCGCAGGCGTCACCGCGCTTGTCACTTCTATCTTCATCACGGTCTTCTTGGTCGGGATTGGAAACTAGAGGACAGTTATCCTGGAATAGGAACAATATAAAATTATCTTTCAAAACATTACAATGCTTCTTACTTTTCTTCTTGCACTGAAAACTCGCACATACTGTGGTGGCTTTTTGAGATACATTTTTTATTTTCTCATGAATGCTCAATTTGTAGGTACCTACCTACACTTTGTTACTTTAGTATTAGTAGTGTTCTTTATTATATATTTATATATAGGTTTATTTATCGGAAGATGTGTTGTATGCCTAAGCTTCTGTTCCTTACCGGTAGATTAGCGATTCCTTGCAGTATCTTGTATCTTCCTGTTAGTGAGCCCTTGCAGTTATATAAAACTTAACATGTGTTGTTGTTCCTTACCGGTAGATTAGGAATGCCGTCTCCATCAGCATCAGGATCGCACGAGTCTCCTAGTCCATCGCCATCCGCGTCTTCCTGTCCTGAGTTGGAGACGTCGGGACAGTTGTCAGCCGTGCAATATGGTTCGGAGCAAGGTAGCTGGTGATCGGGGTAGCCGTCAATGTCTCGATCTGGTCCGCAGACTGTGCCGTTGCCGGCCCATCCAGTCTGGAAATATTACGTTGAATTTTATTGGGCCTGACAAAATCATGGTTGAAGGCTTCTTTTTAGAAGGCAGGGAAACTATACGCAAATTACCACATTGTAACAAAACGGTCAAGTGTGTGTTTGGTGGGACCACGAAAAAGTATTGTCCCACCAGTGGGACATCGCAGTGGGACCACGGTTCCGGAGTGGCTTTAAGTGGGACTACGAGTCGCGACCCTTATCAAGCATGTATGAGTGTAAAAGTCTTTGTAAGTAAGTATGTGCTCGATTCTTTTAACGCACTGTTGTGTGGCCGTCTTACTTTCTACATTTTTTGACTTAAACTATCGGTTCCACACCTCACCTGATGACTGAAAAATTCTTCTTGATAGTACCTAAGTCCCACAGGTCCTTCTAGTCGCATTTGCCTCATACCGAGGTCTGAACTGGATTAGACAGCTGGCTTTGAGCTTGCTTGCAGACAGCTGTTTTGATTGTGTCCTGCCCACCAACCAAGTTACCCGCAGTTTTAGTAACTCACCGCACAAACACACTTATGTCCATATCCACAGACAGCGTTGTATCGGCGACACTGCGCGGGATCACAGCGCTGCACGAGGTCACCGGACTCCAGGCACGGTCGGGTTGTATTCACGTAGTAACTGCCTCCGCAAGGAACACAGGTGTAGGAACCCTGTAGGAAAAAATCAAAACTTTGAATAAATTGTATTGATGTGCGTTCTATACTTAATAACTTTGTAAGACAGCGTTTGAAAGCCAGGACCACCGATACATAAAGAGAGCCTCATTCTAGAAGATGGCCCCCAGCCATTCTAAATTCAAGAATTAGAATTGAATTTAGAAATTCAAATTCTAAATTCCAGCAATGATATTTGGCAACCAACTGTTTTCTAATAAATTGTTCGAACAGCAGTTCTTCGATAACTTGAATGTCGCTTTCCACTCGCTGCTGCCTTTGTGTGGACGGGCTTCACGAGTGGAACTCCTTTCTAATATTTGTTTCTGTTTTTAGTCTCTTACCGGAGTGTTGACACAAAGTCGTCCTCTATTACAAGTGGCCCGTCCATCGCTACATTCGTCTAAATCCACGCACTGCTCCCTCCGTCTGTCCCCTCCCGACCCCCGCCACCCGTTGCTGCCTTCGTATCCCGGCGGACAGGGTCCGCAAGTGAAACCTCCTTCGTGATTCACACAGGAGACAAGCTCATCGCATGGACGGATCAGATCGCACTCGTCTATGTCCACGCAGTTGTAACCTGCAATCGTAAGACAAACATGCAAGTGTTTTATATTACTGAATTTATGGAAGAAAGTGTGTTACTGAATGAAGAGCAAAGTGTGGAGCTCTACAATACTTTTGCTCTGTCTGTTTAGGTAGTAGTTTAGATACTCTTATGACACCTAATGGTTTTTAACATTAATTTTACCCTACTCGGGAAAAGACATGTCACAAATAACGGTAGCCTCGCATCACAGACGTGTTGGCTACGATTGTCATGCCCAATGCCCCCACCTCAAGGAGGTCTTTAACAAATCATCATTCCACTGAAACCCACTCAGACAACCCGTAAGTAATTAGGCCCGTATTACAAAAGCTTGCTCAGTTATGAATCGGTGCTTGAGTAACGCTTTTCTATGGCATAAACGTCATGACTGTCTCGATGACTGAGCAAACTTTCATAATAACTTCAGACTTGTGGTTGCACTGCCACCTTGGTCATAAATCTCGCGTCGCATACGCATTGCGAACGAATGTCAGGCGTGATTAACAAAACTCACCATTCCACTCAAATCCACTCGGACAGCCCTCACACTCGTAGTAAGGACTCTCGGGTTTGTGGTTGCACCGTCTGCCTTCGCATGGTCGTCTCGCGTCACATACGTGTTGGCAACGGATGCCGTCACCGAGGTAGCCGGTTGGGCAAGCCCCGCAGCGGGGGCCTGATGATGTCTCTTGGCATTCCACTCCTGCGAAAAAAATCATAATAATAAAGAGAGGAAATGCTGGAATACCCGGGACAAGAAAGAGTAAACGTCTCTTTACTACCGCGATTCACACTGTACCTATATCTTCCAGAAATGTTGGATTTGTCGAATTTTGGTTTTGATCATCTAGGTAAGTAAGCAAAAGTATAGCTGGTAGGTAAAGAGGTCATGGGAAAATTAAAATTACAAAGCGACAATCAACTCATAGCAGATCTATCAACCCGGATATGTATTTGTCTTTGCCAAGATTCATTCTGGATCGCTGGAACACAAGACTTCACAGGGATACCTAAGTGACCAGCCATTTAATACGAGTCAGCAATTTCACGCATTTTGTAATGCTTACCTTGGAAACAGGTATTCGCACGGCATGCGACCCGGTAGCAGTCTTTTCCATTGCCGTGGTATCCAGGTGGGCAAGAGCCGCATCGGTACGATCCATCGGGCAAGTCTTGACATGGAACTCCTGTAGAAACAAAACAATTTGGTGGCACCCTTACATTTTATGAGAGTAATGACGTGTCTCAAAGTACTAAGTTCTACGTACGTCCGCCAAAGCAGGGGTTGGGATTACAAGCTGATCTGCAGTTTTGTCCATCGCTTGTCTGTCTTCCAGGGCATCGTTCACAGCGGTAGCCTTGGCTTGTGTCGATACATCTTTCCACTAGAAACAGTTCGTTTATTATTTTTCATTTAAAATTCATAACACTTCGAATGATTTTGTCTATCACATTTCATTGCAAAAACATTTACGGTCAAAATTCAAACAGAGCTTAGTGACTAGCTTGAGAGTAATTTGTGTTCACTCATAGATCTTCGACTGGAATTAGGCTCAATTGCTCATGGGATTTTTGGGTGAAACCTACTTTATTATTATTACTGATCAACAGCCGATATTGTCATGGCATTGGTGTCGGGAACATAGTTTAAAACTGCATACACCATAACGAGGAATTCAGTAACTATTCTCTGCTTGATAGGTCTGAGGTTATTTTTTTCTGGGAGATCTACCATAGCCTACCTGTATGACTATACCATACCTATTCTTATATCACAAAATTCATATTTACCGGTAGAGCAAGGCCGTCTGCTACAAGTGATAGCTACGCACCGTCTCCCATTTCCCTCCATGCTTTGAGGACAGGGGCCGCATTGCGGGCCTGAGGCTGTGTCTCGACACTCCACTCCTGTTTAGGATAGATGGGTTGGCATATGCGAACCGACTTGACGTGGAATCAGTAGTTTTATGCCTTTGTCTGATAATCTTGCTTTGAGCACTAAACTTGCTTAAATTATTCTATGTTATATGTGTGATATACCTACTTTATTGTAGATGAAAACCCGTTTATTTTCTGTAGGTTATCTTTTATAATTTTCAACGTTACACTTGTTGAAAAGTAACATACCTACATGTAACGTAGATTCACTAGATTGATACCTAAATGATTAACAGAGATTACACATTCTTATCTAATACTTGGTTTCTACCAAAATAGGAGAGAGAAACATGTGTAAGAATATAAGCACATTCAGAATTTTTGTCGTGATTACCGCTTTTCTCCGCTATGTTGAAATGGATTCAATTTATTCTGCCTAATTTTGGGCCCGTCGCATATTTCAGGGTTAGTTGGATCCAACGGTCCAACCAACCCTAAATTATGCAAATGATCTGTTCCATTAACTGAATCTGTCACATGATTGAATTCCATACTGTCTACAGAGTTAAGTGCCCCACTGATTCTCCGTCATCGATATATCTAACGAATAATAAGGTCAATCAAGCAACTCATTCTACACGTGGGTGACCCAACTCTGTAGCCAGTACCAAACCAACATTCAAAGCGGCAGGTATTGTACACTTATAAATAAAACCCGATGTTAGTTCACTCAAAACATTTAATGAAAACCCACACAGTTGCTTGATTCACCTTATACAAATGGAAATGCCCGAGGCTTGGGTGAATACATCATAGAAATATATCGAGTATGATATTTGATATTGGACCTAAGTAAGAGTAGTAATTAAGGTTAAATACAGAACACGTTACGACTAAAAGTAAAAACATACTAAATAAGACTATTGACGATCGCAAAGAAATTCTTTTGCACGTTGATAAATGATCATGCAATTTTCTGCATTTAACTTTTGACCTTTTAGTCTATGCATGGTACATTTTATAAATTATTTTATCTATTAGTTGCCATTTTCATCGTAAATCAATATACCAAAGCACCGTCACACAGTTAATTTTATGTACGGATATTTCTTCTGGGAGAATTTCGTTTTTTAGGAATAAATAGCTCATTAGTAAATCTGTTACAGATAAAGCCTGGAACTTAATACACTAGTTCGGGTAGGGAATTTTTGATAAGAGGAAATCAGGGTTAAACTGATTAATAACCAGGGTAGCATGATCCCGAAGTGCATCGTTCGACCGGCGGTGGAGTTGGTCGGTTGCAGCATTGACTCAAGCGTTTCCTGAGATCGTCGATAATGCCCTTCTGATCACCGACTTCTTGGCGAAGGTGCTCGATTGTTTGTCGGAGGAGTTGTAATTGGCGGATTACTTCATCTGGAAATAACGAGTATTCTTGAAAACACCGTCTGGCTGGTGGTTGCTAAGCCCAGCCGTGGAATAAGGCGTAGGCAATTTAAAATATTTGTAATCGCTCATTTTAAAGCTTACACCGTTGCCGAGCATGAAATTCACCAGCTATCTAAATTATCAACTTCACGTGCTAAAAGCTTTTTGTACAAGTCTAAAGTTTGCTAAGCATTGTAACAAGTATGACATAGTTTGTAGAGCTAGAACTATTATTCACACTAGCTTACGTACGAACATACTATACCATTGTATGTTTTGAATAAATTACGTTTTAAATTGAATTGAATTTAAAATATGCTAAATCATCTCTGACTTATTTCGTAATTGAATATTTTGTTTGCCATATCAGCTGTTTGAGCATTATGAATTCCGTGTTATGTTATGGTTTTAATCTAGGTAACTTACCATCGCAAGACTCAATAGCGTTGGACGGAATATCTCCCCTAAGCCGTTCTGTGGACGTCCTAGGATCGTTAGCAATAAAATTGTCTCTATATTGATCTCCTTGCATATCTTCATTATTCTTCCTGTCCACGTTCTTGATAAAGCTTTTCACTTCCCTAACATCTGATGGTGGTAGTGGGTTTAGGTAATCATCTACAGATATTAGAGGTGGTGGTTTGATTGCTTCAGTGCTTGCACTGAAGCAAGCAAGCGAATCTAGAGCAGATTTCTCGCTGCTGAAGACTTTGATTGAGGAGTTTTCTTCGTGATACTGAAAATTATAAAGTATAGATAAGCACAATTTTAGGAACAAGTTGTCATCGTCGGCATCGATGACTACCTACAATATTCATACGATGAAATGTGGTAACAACCCGTGGGTTGTGTTGGTGGATTCGCTGTGTGTGTTATTTATTTATTAATAAAAAGTACAACTATTATTACAGGGGCACCCAATTCAATAGTGTACATACTTAATTAGTCATTTTAAGGTGCTGCGTCCAGATTAAGTAACAAAATTTATCAGTGTGCACTATTTGCTATAAAACATTGTTATATAAAAAATCTGTATGGATGGTTTGTTATGAAACATTGTATTCCATAGTATTGTTTAAATAATGTGTATCAGTCTCAGACTTAAGTGTTATTTTTGTTACAACTAGTTCAATAATATGTGGACGTGTTTATCAACATAAGATATATAAAATGTTGCTTAATATGGACGCACCTACACAGAAGAAAACAAAAGACTCTAGCTATTGCTATAAATCAGGGGTTTATAAGTAAGAGTGTAAATGTTTTGAAAGAAGCATAGAACTTTTGATTTTTTTAAACATTAAACAACCTTAACAGAAAAACACTGCATTAAAGTTGGAGTGAACAATAGTTGAAAGTTTTTTGGACTTTTATGGCGTTTTTGATAGTATGTAGGTATAACAATAAACTTACCACTTTCAACATCCGACTGGAAAGTATTTCCAGCAGATCGTATGTTCCGGACAGCTCATGCCAGCGGAGAGCTTTGCAGCCGACCAGCAGCTTCACGCTGTACGATGTAACTACCAGAAGAAGGGTTCCCTTAGGGTGCGACTCTATGCCCCATGATATTGACTTGATATGGCCACCGTGAAGAGTTTCAAGGGTTACTGAAAGACAGGACGACTATAAAACTCACAGGTCATAACCAAATTCGTGTATTAAATGTATCTAGAAAAGGAAGAGTTTATTTGTAACCAAAGCCTAGGTACAATAACAGTAAGAGGTATCTCACAGAAAATAAAACTGTTTGCTCGAGAGTCGCAGTAGTAACGGTCCTTGAGTCGGTTGTATTTATAACCGATGCTGGTCTTACGAGAAAAATAAATAAATAATACTCGACAATGGATTGTCCAGCATTATTTTTTTATGACACAACATCATCTAGCCCTAAGCAAAGCAGTGCTTGTGTTATGGGCAAGTGCCCATAAAGAGTAAACAAGTGTTTACTGATACAAAATACATAACATAGGTAGTTAGATATAGAATTACTCAGAACACCCTTAAAAAATATTCGCAGATCGTACAAAGATTTGTCCCAAGGCGGGACTCGAACCTCCTCCTCAACGCGCAACCTTCTCCGTCGCAGGCGGAACATCGCCCGCTAAGCCACATCATCGTCACGAACAGTTTGGTGACGTTAATTTTTAATCTCTAAGGACCTCTAACTATTGTAACCTTTTCATTGACATTTAGTTATAAATTGGAGCCTCACCTTTATCACTCTTCTTGTTGAAGAACAACCAAATAGCAGTGTCGTCCGCTCCTTCAGCGTGTAGAAGCTCTTCCCTCGTTGTGTTTCTGCCTTGAGGTGGAGGCACCAGAAGGACTACTTCACCGCCATGGTCCAACGATGCCCTGGCTGTAGATATCACATCTTTTGTGGCTTCTGAAATGATATTATGAGATCTTCTATAATTTTAATTGATTTTAACATTGAATACGTGTATTGCAATACAATTTATGAAAACCACGGTATCGTTTTAAAATATTGCCGGATAATTGCGGGTTGACACATGAATCCATTGAATCGGGATTGAATCGGGACTTAATATAAGCTTGTTCATTTTTGAAAGGCAAATTTTATTGGCTCTGTAGAATGAAATCTAATTTCATGAACCTGTAGTAAAGTTATCAGCTTTTATGAACTTACTAGCAGCGCCTCGCAGTTTCACCCGCGTAGTTCCCGTTCCCGTAGGAATTTCGGGAGAAAAAGTAGCCTATGTCCTATTCCAGACTATAATCTATCTCTGTGCCAAATTTCATCCAGATCCGTTTTGCCGTTCTGGCGTGATAAAGGAACAAACATCCATCCATCCATCCATCTAAACTTTCACGTTTATAATATTAGTGAGATGAGATTGTAGAGTAAAAAATAAAGCGTATCTAGATAAAAATCAAACACGGTAAGTATCGGTAATGTTTCACCATACTGTACGGGGTTATTATAGCCTGATAATGATTATAAGTCAATTGAAGTAGTGGTATATAATTCCTGACCTTGATCAGGACGTCGCGAGCCGGGATCCGTAGAAGGCGATACAAGTTGTTTTTTACCAGCACCGTTATAAATCGGTTATCTGTGACGTCACCGTTATCGGACTCATACGGGACTCTAGTTAGACTTTTATGGAACACGACATGGCTCGACAGGATTATTGGTTTGTACGTTTACTTTGATTACAATGTTGCTAATTTTGCGACAAAATCTTAGTAAAGATAATAATTACTGGATAGTTCACACAGCATCATCTAGCCCGATGAAGATCGGTTTGATGATTTACTAGTTGAAATTATGTGCGACAACGCTTGAGCCCGGTTTCCACCGCGAGCGGAGCCGACCCATTAAGGACTCCGTTCAACTCGCAAGAGTAATCTGCATACTTGTATTTCCACCAATAAATAGTCGAGCGGAAAGGACTGAGACAGAAACGCTCCGCTCAACGGTCTCTCTCATTTTCCTTTTGTGATGGAAATCAACAGACTCTTTGTTGGTGGAAATATAATCCTATTTCATTTAAAAGGAGTCCGTCGAGTCCGTTTCCCGCTTGTACCCTTTCGCGGTGGAAATTCACTGCCTGATGTCGGGCAACATTCGTATGTACGAAAGTTTTGTTTTTGCATTTCAAACTACATACCTACCTACAATCATCCAGCAACTAATAATACCTAACTTAAATCTTGGAAGTAATTTTACACAGTGGCCGCAAATAAACGAGAAGCGTGAGTCAGGCAAGTTGTGTCACTCGAGTTAAAAATAATAAACGATGGGCACTGGTTTTGTTGCTATGTTGTAGCTTGAACCTGATGAAATTCTCAGAATTGTGTATAGACAACAACGTAGGGTTAACTAAACGAGATGCTTAATTAATATATTTCTGAGGCCCTCGTACGACTTTTACGCATTATCTTTCGAATATTTCCATCGAATTCGAGTCCTTCATATACATTAGGGCCTTGTAGTAGCCCCTTTCTCTCGATCTAGAGAGGAACTACTTCATCGTAGTAAGATAACGATGCAATCATTTCTTACAAATTCGATGATAGTTTAAAAATGAGACTTATTTATCGTAGCTTTTTGCCTTATAGTGCGTTACTCGCACTGGGTAAATCTTCTACGAAAACTTATTTATCGTATTTTTTTGCTCCACTTTGTTTGTGTCTACTTTCATACTAAGCCTTTTTCGTGGAAGACATCAATGGTTCCCGATTACGTTTATCAAATGTAATTTGTATTAACTCAGACTAAGGCCTCTGGGCATAGATTCCATCACATACCAATAAATTAAAACTAAGACTAAATGTGTAGGTATATATTCTTCAAAAAAATAATCAGGCTTACACAATATAAATTACCTACAATGAAATTGACATTTCGACAGAAGTTTTCATACAATAAACGTCACAGTTTACCGACGAAGCTGCTATAATATCCGATTTTATTTTGTTGAACACTAGCCCAACCTAAGTAGCTCAAATTAATTACTCAAATGTACTTACATAGAAGCTTTGATACAACTAGTCCCTAGGGACCAGTCTCTATATTTACAATTAGCAAACATATAAACCAATTGCGTAGGTTTTAGTTCAATGAAATCTCTGGAATGAAATAAACTAAAATATATGGCTCAAAATTAAACAACTAGATAAAGCCAGTTGATTTAGCAACCCGAATTTATCAAGCTATGTATCAACGGATGACGGGCGTTATCACAAATCAATTCAACGAAGGGTTATCTCGTAAACAACGAACTTTGGTACGAATTCTGCTGTTTATTCATTTTTTGGAGTTTTTGTTGTAAAATTATTCATTAACTTAATTGTGGTTCTAATAATAGAAGCACTTAACAAAATACTTAATGAAATATCATAATTGGGCAGGTCTTTACACGTGCGTGTTATATTTTGAGAACCATAAGCCTACCAACTCTAGAGCTACCTCTAGATTGTTTGCAACAGTTTGGTCATAAATGTTTCAATTGTAAATTCTACTTCTAATTTGTTTCTGTACTTTAATTGTAATTTTATGTTGAGTTTATTATGTATACCTACTGAATTTTATTTTGTGTGGCGTCAAACGTATAATCAGGTCAGCTGCACAGGTAAATTGACTTAGACAAAAAATGCCTACATTTTCACACTAAAAGCTTTGAAACATCTAATTTCGTAAATGTATGATGCTTTTATGAAAAAGACATAATGAGCACGTTAAAAGCCAAAATATGTAATGTGTTGTAAAAGTCATTCTGTCCCAGTAAAGTTCTGTCCCACCAAATAATTAAACATTGCACAGTTCTGAGCCTGGAGGAGATCGCTCAAAGCTATAAGACCGTCCCTTGTACATTCTCGATTCCTAACATTTCTTTCTGTATTGTATTTTGTGTTTGTGTTAACCGTAAAGAATTATCTATCCATCTATTTCCAAGTATCTAAGAGAGATGAAACTTGTCCGTATCTGGCAGAAGTGAGTTCACTAGAAAAATCAATGCATGTGGTAACTGTTAGTTCATTACCAACCGCGGTCAAAATTAATTTCACGGAAATCTCTGAATTTTTAGTAGTAAGTTAAATAACATAAATGTCTGTATTCGAGCTGAATGGTTTAGCAAGCGTGCCTAAATAAACAGGGTCGTGAGCGAGGGTTGTCATAAACTAATATCAGGCTATCAAAACCTGACGTGGGTGGTCCTTGCCTATATACGGAGCCGGATTTTTAAGATCGAGTCAGCTGGGTTGTTTTATCGGGAAAATATTAACATAAAATGTGTACGTACACAAGATCGCTATGTTAAGTTAAACATGTTAAAATGTTATTTATCTTCACTCTAGCAAAATTACTTTTCTTTCTCTTTGAAGAGTTTCTGTAACCTCACAAGGAAAAATGAATCAAAGAAACACTCTTTTTGTAAAAAAGGAAGGACACTAAGACTTTATAATTACCTGCTATGCCGCTCATTTAACGCTTCTTATACCGCTTGTGTGCTAGTTGGGCTGCTTTGATATATTTTTATTCGAATAAAAATGGCTAAGCCTTGATAATACTTAAACCTCGGATCGCTATATTTACTGATTTATGTAGCCTGAAAGTTGAAATATACTTATATAAGAAATTATCCCGAGAAAATATAAAAGGTACCAAGCCTTAGGCTAAGTTTCAGACTCAGTCTTTGTATGAATAAGTATCTCAGCCTGTTACTTCATCTCTAACAGATTGTAATGAAATAATTAGCAAGACATTACTAATAATGTTCGGTTGAATGTGTAGTCATTACTCGAAGGTCTTATTAATGATATCATTGAACACGCTCCTTAAAATAGGCCGGATTAGTTAAACATTATGGTTTGACTTTGTTACCAACCTCACTAAATTGAAACGGAATTTCAGTAAGTCTTAAGTGATGCCATGTGAATTTTACAGCATGGCCTCTTCTCACCTCAGCAGCCTAGAAACGATTCCGTCTACGTTTTGTTAAATTTAAAAAAATCTTTTAAATTCTATCACTTTGGGAAAAGTGTTCATTTTAATTCTATCACTTCGAAGCAAAGTAAAAAAATTTAAGGAAGCATATGATCACATATCACGATTATAATATCTCAAAATTTGTGACTTATGGAGGGTATACGTATAAGAAAGTAACTCCCTCCGACAGCTGGACTGCAGCCCTCCCCCTGATAATCGCCTTATTGGCTTTTATCTCATGGGGGTAATGCCCATAATCCCGCGCTGGGCATGCGGGCTGGGGATTGCAATTCGGTGATAGATCTATTCTACAAAAGGCGCTGCTGAATCGTTTGAATGGAAAGCTATCCATTCAAACGATTCCAAATTTGATTATCCTTTCCCATCTGCAAAAACAACAACAAAGTGCAACAGGCAGCCTGCGCCATGACATCATTGGGATCGACTCAACAGGTTGCGCCTACGCAGAATTTGACTTAGGTTTATTAGCGTGTTCAATTCGCTGTTGGCACTTGGAAATCTTGGAATGTAGAATGTAGATAATTCGTTTCGACACAAGAAGTTATGAAGCAGGTAAGACCCAGCCTAAGTAATGCCTACATAATATTATAAAGAGGAAATATTTGTTTGTTAGTATTGAATAAGCTCCGAAACAATTGGACCGATTTGAATAATTCTTTCACCATTAGAATCCTACATTATCCGTGATGAACATAGAATAGAATATAGCCTTGCTAAGCCGGGGCCGACTGCTTGTATTATGTAAGTATTTTGAATAGTCGCATAACAGTGAGATACCGATATCTAGGTACCCTAAGTACAAACTCTACTTTGAGGCTAAGTAGATAAATTAAGTTGTATGTCGAGTGAAAAAATACCCCCTTGGAAAAAAGCCGGCGGTTTATTTGTTTTTATAGGTGATAATTAATGAGCATTTATACACTAATGATCGACTAATAAAGAACTAGTATTCACAATATTGTCAAGAAACAAAGAAAGCTATTGATTGAAGAAAGTTCGACTTTACCATAGTTATTCCTGTGGTTATTCTGTGCCTTTACATTACATATTGTGACGGCATGACGTCACAACTTTGTATTCTCTGATTGGTGATCAACGTGTCATGGCGGATCGCAGTATTTTGTATTTTTAATTCCTCAAAACAATAATTGATTTCGTTACTCATTCATTACGGATATAAGCGGGTTACTACGAATCCTATTTGTGTTGGAAGAACACCAACGTTTCATCCCTTCGATTTCGTTCCGGTCATCATTGTGAATTTTATAACTATCATAATCATAATAAAAACTGGTACCAGTATCGTTACCAGTTTTTAAATCTCGCGTCAAGGAGTTTTTCCTGTCAGAATAGTGAATATTGGTACATAATATTTATTTATTTATTTAGTATATTATAGTTATTTTATGTGTATATCTAGTTTATGTGTTTATTAGTCTATCTTTAGTACACCCCCTGCCTTTCTTAAATTCACATAATTTTTTCCATCCAAAGGTTGCCTGGAAGAGATCGCTTCTAAGCGATAAGGCTGCCCATTGTACTTGTCTCATGTAATGTCTTTTTGTAATGTTCTTTTTCTGGTGTACAATAAAGTGTTTTTGTATTGTATTGTAATCCCTATTCCCCAATATTATTTATATAGTATTTATTTATTCTCTATTGGAATAATGCCTAATTAATTGGATTGTAGAGTTTGAGAAGATATGCAAACAGATGTTTCTCTAATTACATACTCGTACACGACAACGTTATAGTAATTACAATTAAATTAATGATCATAATTAGTTATAGTGTGTTGTCTCCATTATAATTGGGATGAAGACATGTTGGATTTATGAGCACATTACGTAACGTAGGTATCATACAGTTTAATGATGATAATGTAATTTACAGATATGCTTTATAACAGGAACCCTGTATCTACTGTAGGTATACCTATTAAGACTTTCATTGCCCATAACGCACATCTCGATGTTCCAGCTAGTAGGACGACACACCCCCTCGGGTCGCAACGCAGAGGTCGGGCAGTGAGTGCGGTACAAGGAAAGACAAAGTAAAATGAGAAGTGGTAGAGTCACCAAAACGTAATCGACTCTACATTTTCCTTTGAGAATCGAATAGAATATCCGAGTCGAGTAGTACTGGCTCAAGGCTTAGTAGCCCCGAGTCCGTTCGACGACACTTTTGAGATCTTGACGCCTCATATTAGTACGGGATTTGCATAGTTCCCTGTCCGCACGATAGAGGCGCTGTACCAAAATCTATAAAATGAGACGACACGATCACGTCTCGATAATAACTTCAAATGGATTATAGAGATAGAAACTTATCCTATAGAAGATTTCAGGAATTCTTTGTAGTAACAAATGTACAAATGTAATGTACTACTTTTTTTAAGGTTATGAAATAAAGCATTTTCTATCTATCTATCTATTTCCAGTCGACCGATTATTTAAGTAGGTACGGGGTATTAACAAAAAGTATACTAAACTAAACTTACACTATTTTTGAACACAAAAATTAAAAACTACCAAAATCTAAAAATCTTTTTTCATCGAACTCCTGAAATCTTTTTCTATGACAAAAAGATACATTGTGATTGATAAATGATGTCGGAGTTTCGGAGTGTGGAGGTGAACTTTAAACTTTCATAAATGAAAATTACAGTTAAAAACACAGATGAATTGAGAAGCATCTCCTTTTTGATCTCAGTTACAGATATATTTGGCAACCAGGTGCATTGTTATTGATTACGATGAGCTGCATGCATTGTGCAAGTCCAGTATGCGCCGATTATGGTCTGCCATATGTCTCTTGACCCTAAACGAGCCTCATAATCGAAGCTTTGTTAAGCATTGCTGTCGTTTAAAAGGTTATGTAAGCATTAATCAGAAATCTACCTATATGTAAAATATTTTCAATAAAACTTGAAAACGATGCCGTAAACCTTAGGGCATACAACTGTGTTGGTGGTTTTGGTTATTAGGGCCTAAAGGTACCAATCACCACCCACTCTCTATGGCGACAGGTTTTCGATTTAATAATGTAGTTAGTCTTATTGGATACATTATATTACATCCTAACTTATATTATAAATGCGAAAGTGTGTTTGTTTGTTTGTCCTTCCTTCACGCGACTAAGTAACCAATCGACTAGATTTTTGGCATAGAGTTAGTTGAAAGGATGGAGAGTAACATAGGCTTTTTGTCCTGGTTTACCAGGACATCAAATTCCGAGTGCTGGTGAGTATCTGGAGCAGCGCATCAGCATTGCCATACAGCGGGGCAATGCAGCCAGCGTCTTGGGCACGCTTCCGACTGGTATTGATATGGATCAGTTGAGCTACCTGTGGATTGTTTGCAGCAGTCTGCAGTTAGCTCAATTGTTTCAAATAGTTCCTTCTAATTTGTTTCTCTTATTTGATTGTAATTTTCTTTATTAATAAATAATTTACTGTGTAAAATTATGTTCTTTAATTAAGAGACTCAGTCCCTAGGAGTTAGAATCAAAATAGTACCTAGTTACTAAGCACGAGAAGTAGATTTTGATTGCCACAATAAAGTGCTTAGATAACGGGGACAAACCAAATACTAATCCATTTTGCTCGGTTAGTTAGATATTCCAGAAAATTAGTTTCGCTTGGGTCTTTGTTGCCATGTTGCCCTCCCGGCATAAAGACCTATTTTCCGAATCGAATAGAATAGTTACTTTTCTTCTATGAGGCTAATAAAATAACACAGACCTTTTTAAAAGTTCAGTCCTAGATGGGTTACAGCCCGTTTTTCAAACGGTTATTATTTTTGACAATAGAACTTTTTGTTTAGCTTCAGTGTGTGGAGGAACCAAGATTTAATCCAATTTTGGTTGCTGATAAATAAACAAAACTTAGTCAGGCTAAGTGCTATATTCTATGTTATTTTAGTTCTTCAATTTTGTATTTTTTACGAACCAAGTCTTGGTTAAACGGAAATATTCTGAAGACTATGAATGATAAAATCATTTAGTGTTGTTTGTTTCTGTAATTTCAGGGCTATAGTGTAAGTAGGTTCAATTGAAAGAAGCATTAAAACTGTGAAAGCTTTTTCAGGTTTTTTACTTTTGAAGACTGTGAATGATAAATCACATAGTGTTGTTGGTTTCTGCTCCGGTTTTTGGCCTGATTTCAGGGCTATAGTGTAAGTAGGTACAATTGAAAGAAACATAAAAACTGTAAAAGCTTTTTCAGGTTTTTTTTTACTTCTGTAGACTGTGAATGATAAATCATATAGTGTTGTTGGTTTCTGCTCCGGTTTTTGGCCTGATTTCAGGGCTATAGTGTAAGTAGGTACAATTGAAAGAAACATAAAAACTGTGAAAGCTTTTTCAGGTTTTTTTTAACTTCTGTAGACTGTGAATGATAAATCATATGGTGTTGTTGGTTTCTGCTCCGGTTTTTGGCCTGATTTCAGGGCTATAGTGTAAGTAGGTACAATTGAAAGAAACATAAAAACTGTGAAAGCTTTTTCAGGTTTTTTTTTACTTCTGTAGACTGTGAATGATAAATCACATAGTGTTGTTGGTTTCTGCTCCGGCTTTTGGCCTGATTTCAGGGCTATAGTGTAAGTAGGTACAATTGAAAGAAACATAAAAACTGTGAAAGCTTTTTCAGGTTTTTAACTTCTGTAGACTGTGAATGATAAATCATATAGTGTTGTTGGTTTCTGCTCCGGTTTTTGGCCTGATTTCAGGGCTATAGTGTAAGTAGGTACAATTGAAAGAAACCTAAAAACTGTGAAAGCTTTTTCAGGTTTTTTTTAACTTCTGTAGACTGTGAATGATAAATCATATAGTGTTGTTGGTTTCTGCTCCGGTTTTTGGCCTGATTTCAGGGCTATAGTGTAAGTTGGTACAATTGAAAGAAACATAAAAACTGTGAAAGCTTTTTCAGGTTTTTTTTACTTCTGAAGACTGTGAATGATTCATCACTTAATATTGGTTGTTTCTGCCCCGGTTTTTGGCTTTTAAGTGTTGTCTCTCAGATAAAAAGTGTGTGTTATTCCTGATCTAGGCCTACATCTATGCCTTTCAGCCGAAAGCCTAGAAGTGTACCTACTAATTAGTGCAATTATTTATGTGTTCTTCTCCGTCTTCACTAATAATATTATAAAGAGGAAAGGTTTATATGTTAGTTTGTTTGAATTGAATAGGCTCCGAAACTACTGTACCGATTTGAAAAATTCTTTCCCCATTAAAATCTTACATTATCTCTGATGAACATAGGCGATAGATAATTATATAATAAACGCGTGCGAGGACAGGGCGGACCGCTAGTTGTTAATAAAGGATTTATAAAAAATTCTTTATTTGGTTTTCTGTTGGGTACTAGTTTCTGCCCGCGGTTTAGTACCTACGCTTTGTTTATATGGAAACGTATAAAGGTTACTTCTTTCTCATACTGATATATGGGATAAAAAGCCTGTGTTTTATTCCAGGCCTAGAACAACCTGTATACATAATATCAGCCCGATCTGTTCAGTAGTTTTGGCGTGAAGCTTCGATAAAAGTAAAAACAGGGAGATGAGGCATTACCATCTCGAAAGTGGATAGCTCAAGTTAGGTTCAACTATGTTCCCTTACCTCAGTCATAGTCGGACCGGCGGCGCGGGCGGTGGCATTTGTGTTTCGCGTGCTTGCTACGACGTATAATTTTGTGTGATTTCGACTAAATCACCACGACAATGCTCTCGTGTTCGTTCACCAGGTATACAAATAGCTCCAAAACAAGAAACAAAGCCCAAGGCATCACATATTTTCCCGCGTAAGTAGATAAGATACACCGAACATTAAATTTTCTGATAATCCGATACCTTATCATTATTTCATCTGTGAAACAGTACAGTTTTTGAGTGAGCGCTGCGCTGGTAAAACGTACCGTATCTTCCTTTTTTTACTTTTATCGAAGGCGTGAAGAAATCGAAGGTGAAGAAGAAACATCCATCGATCCAAACTTTCACATTTATAACATGAGTGTAATTTCATGTGTCCATCGAAAGTGGGATCATAGTGCGATATTGTGAAGCTCCTACCTGAAAAAGTGCGTCCGTACCATAGCAAATATAAGAGTACCAGAGACGTGTAAACCCCACTTTATACAATTAGAAATTCTCACCCTAGTATGTATATACATCTTAGAAACATGCAAATTTGTAAGGAATAACCCAATTTTTTTCCAAAAAATAAATGACCAGCCTCGCCGATACCAAACTAGATATAAACACAACCTTGTCATGCCCGCATCAAAATTAAAAATCCACCAATCCTCCCCCAACTCGATGGCGGTAAAAATTTACAACACTTTACCAGAAAAACTAAAAAGTATAGAAAAAAATGACATGTTTGAATCCAAATTAAAAGCGATACTCATAAAAAAATGTTTTTACGAACTTGACGATTTCTTCAATGATAAATTTAGCGACTCGTAATCTTTTTAATAGGTATTGAATGCATTATTATTAAGTAAGTACATCATAAGTAGAAAGGCATGAAACCTGGCCTGTCTTCCATTGCAACACCCTAAATGGGTACATACTGTGAACATTTTATGAACACTCACCTAACTACTAAGACCTGACTGTATGAATGCAATAAATAAAATACTAAAATACTGAAATACTGAAATTTACTTATGTATTTATGTACTTATAGGCACATGCATGTTATTTCTACATAAGTCTATAACTCGGTAAAGGGAGTCCCTTACATCCGTTCTCGTTAATCATCTGTGTGCTAATGGCCACGTAAATAGTGACGGCAGAAATAGAAATGTTAGTTCAACGCGACGTCGTCGTCTCTTCAATGGGCATTACAGACGAACTGTGATTTTAGTCGGAATTTGGTTAGGCAAATACAAGAGGCCTAAATCAAAGTTTTACTTTTTCCTTTTCATCGACACTTATAAAATGTTTTATGATCTTTGTTTTCCTTACAGAATAATGACTAAAAAAACTACCAGAAATACTCCATGGGTCTCACGTGGTATAAAATTATGCTGTAAAAATAAAAGAAATCTTTTATGGCAATTTCGTAAAAAACCCTCTAAGGCTAATAAAATCAAATATAAAAACTACTCTAGAACTCTTAAAACCATAATAAAACTAACACAAAAGACACAAAATAACTATAAAATTAATAAATCTAAAAATAAGTCCAAAGCTACCTGGCAAATCATAAATAATACTAAAAGAAATTTGCCTAAAAGTCAGATAATAAAACTTGACATAAATAATAAGACAATTACAAATCCTACTGACATAGCGAACGCTTTTAATGATTTTTTTATTGACAAAATTATACCTATTAGAAATTCAGGCAGACATATTACCTCACTTATTACTAGTCAAAGAGACTCTATGTTTCTCAGACCATGCATTCCAGACGATATCCTTAGAATCATAGCCTCTCTAAATAATACAAGTAGTGTTGGCTATGATGAAATTTCTACAAAAATATTGAAAATGTCAGCTAAATACATAGCTGAACCTATAAGCTACATAATGAACTTATGTATCAGCGTCGGTAAATTTCCTGACGCACTAAAGCTCTCCGTCATAAAGCCCCTTTATAAAAAACAAAATAAGGAGAGCATGGAAAATTATAGACCTATATCCCTCATACCTATTATGTCAAAAATACTTGAACGATATATATATATGGCAATTAATAGCTATTTTGAAACAAACAACATATTTTGTACAGAACAGAAGGGTTTTAGAAAAAATAAATCATTAAATATGGCCTTATATGATTTTTTACATAGAGTTACATGCAGCGTTGATATAAGGCAACCAGTATGCTCCATATTTTGCGATATGACGCAAGCATTCGATTATGTGCGTCATGACATACTCTTAAAAAAATTAGAGGCTTACGGAGTCAGAGGAAATGCATTGGAACTTGTCAAATCATATCTTGATAATAGGAGACAAGTTACTGAAATAAGTAGGATTAATTTCAAAACAAAACATGAAGAAGTCCATAGGTCAAAACTACGTACCGTAACATATGGTGTACCACAAGGTAGTGTACTAGGTCCTCTACTCTTCATCATATATATCAATGATCTGCCAAATTCGACAACCCAACCTATGTCGCTCTTCGCAGACGACAGTGCCGTAACAATTCAATGTAATAATAAAATGACATACGAAAATGATATTAATTCTGCCTTGACTTCAATTGTTGCTTGGTTAGACAATAATAACTTAAAAATAAATCTAGATAAGACTAAAATGATAAGCTTTAGACAACGCGATACAGCTGCTCTACATTCACTTGACATTAAATATGGTCATTACAATATTATTGAAGTTGACATGACAAAATTTTTAGGACTTACTATTGACAAAAAACTTAACTGGAAATCTCATTTGGAAAATCTGTGTAAGAAAATTAATAGCTTAGCTTATGTACTATTTAAAATTTCGAAAATTGTTAATATGGAAACCCTATTAACAGCGTACTATGGATTAATTGCATCTAATATTCGATATGGTATACTTTTTTGGGGAAACTCTACTGATATTGAAAAAGTTTTCAAATATCAAAAGCGATGCATAAGGGCCATGTTTAGTTTAAAAGTAACGGACTCGTGTAAACCTTTATTCTCTAAACATAATATTTTGACGATTCCTGCGCTATATATATTTGAAACGGTGATGTTCGTAAAAAGTAACCCAAATCTGTTTGAACAACTTTCCGATGCCGTGGTTCGCAATAGGCGGGACAAACATAGAGTTGTTATGCACAACGCAAAAACGACCTTAATGCATAAAAGTATATTCTGCTCAGCACCTCTCGCCTATAATAAACTGCCAGAGTCTATAAGAAAACTACCTTGTGCGTTGTTTCGGAGGAAGGTGACTGAACTCTTGACAGTAAAATGCTATTACTCCTTTAATGAATTTATGACCGATAAATTGTAGTATGTAACATTGTAATTTTTTATTTTTTATAATTGAATTTTCATTTACAATTTTTAATTTCATCTACTTTATTATTGACATTTGTTTTCTATTGATTGTTTATTATTATTATCATTTTGTTTATCTGTCTGTGAATTTTATGTTTTGTTTATTTTATACCTAATTGTACCGAATATTTCTGTAAATTTTAAGACGTTGCACGCCCACTAGGGCAGAATACATTGAGACATTGAATTTTTTTAATAACAACTTTTAATAACATGTATTTCTTGCAATAAATATTTGATTGATTGATTGATTGATTGATTTATTCAGACCCCTTAATGCTTTGAACGATGTACCTATACAGGGTGGAAAGGGACGAAATAAAGTACCACGTAAGTGATGTAAATTCGATACGAAACGATTATTAGAAAACCAAAAAGTTGAAGTAACACAGCCGGTTTTTCATCTGCTTTTTATTTTTGACAATAGTTTAAACACATCGTTGACGAGAGCCGGGTAGACAATTTGTTAGCAAATGACATATTGTTGACAAACACATGATGTGACAAGCGGATGAAAAACCTGTTAGCTGCTAGCTGTACTTCTAGAAGTTTTCAGAACTCGCGGGTAATGTAATTACGAGTATACCTATCTAGTTTGTGTTGGAACATCAACCTTTCATCCCTTAGTGAGGGACTTCATCATAGGGCAAGCAAGGGCATTGGTATCTAGTAGAATTAAAAAACATACGTCACTTTATCATCGAAAGCGTAAATTATTAGAAATGAATTCCTTCAATTTCATTAATGTACGTAATGTATGATGAAGATGATGCTTTGTTATTATTGTCTATTCTACCTAAGAGAACAATCCCCGTGCTTGGCCGAGACGGTGAGTTCCAATCGCGCGCGTTGCGCTTCTCTGCTAAGAAACACAAAGTACACAAGATACAAAGTAGGTTCGTAGTTACCCACTTACATTCATTTCATACGTTAAACTACGTGAGTTTTTTAGTTTTTAGAGCGTTTTATGGTACTCTTCCTCGAACTCTTTTTGGGGCATTTTTTTTTATTAATCTTCCTCCTTCTTCGGTAAACCTAAGTATCTACCGATTTCGCTGAACTGTCAATTTTAAATGCGCTGCCAACCGAGGTATTCTGTTTAGTTAGCGCCTAGCGCAAGCTCGTTCTATTTTCAAGTTTTCACAAAACGATGATGTCTTTCGACCAGTTACAGGCTGACGCTTCGTTTCGTGTTTTGAATGTGGAAACGTTTTATCGTGTTCTGAATTTGAAAATTCTTCTGAATGAATTTAAATGAAGACCGCTGTTGTAGGAACGAGTAGAGCTAAAGTTAAAAGATACAGCATAGAATAAAGTAAGATATAAGTAGTACAGTTAAATTTAGGCTTTGGTTAACATTAACTTTGACAGATTACTCCGAAAATTATGCCAAGTGTCGTCTCGAACCTAAAAAGTAAAAAGTGTTCAGATCACGAGAAAAGTCAAGTCCGGCATTTTATTATCTTTGATAATGAAGATGGCAATATATACTAAACATACAACACACACAATACTTACAAATTATTTAAATTATCCTATTATTACTTTTAGGAGTCAGTTGCCTACGTTAGCTTAAATTTCAGACCGTGTGGGTGTCATTTCTAACAAAGATCTGAACAGTGCATCGAGATGGTTCGAGAAAAGGGTTCCCTGACTTTGACGGTTTCCTTGACTTGGCAGGGCCACTACCGCTACCCTGATAAGTCAGAAGTAAATTATGTAGCCTTGAATAATAAAATACTCCGAGGAATTGGGTACAGTGGCGTTCATTGTTAACTGTTGCCCCCCAGTTCCTTTTGAAGTCAATTCCTGTATATTTAGCACAAAAAATATCATTATCTCCATATTGGAAGCACAAAATTTGTAGTAGGTAACTGTTAGTAATAGTTACATCAAGTTCGATGTTTTATAAATATTACGCTGTCTATACTGTTTAGAACAACCTGTTATATAGATTTTTGAATTGGGTGAAACGGAGCATAGCTTACGTTTTGGGTTGAACGGGGGGAAATTATATTGGCTTGTTTTTTTATGGTATGTAGAAAATAACCGTAAATAATAGAGAATCCGAATCTGACTGTACCAATAACCAGAAACTTTTAGCACCCGAGCCCCCTGTCAATACGAGGTTCCGGCGGTACGGAAACGATCCGGAACTACTCCGGAACGCCGGAACTGCCGCACGTCTACGAGGGCTTTGTTTTTCGAGTAGTGATTTTTCAAATCCATTTGGATTTTGCAAACACTTTCAGCGTCGGACTCTATTTAATAAGTTCCCCGGTACGGAAACACTCCGAAAGTCAGGGGCCTTCAGTTCAGTTTACCTACTCTTTCATTATTTAAGGGAGGCGGTTAGATACCAACCTATTTTTAAGCATTATTAAAAACCTCAGTACGAATAGGGTGATATGCTATTGCAATTATTTATGGATTGGTGAATGTTTTATATGTTTTCTTTTATGTTTTTGCTTGTTTGGGGAGGCCTATGTCCAGCTGTGGACTAATATAGGCTGATGGTGATGAATGTTACATAGGCCGCTAGTCATTGTTTTGAAAAAAATATAAAACGACTTCGAATTCCTTTACGCCCTTCGATCAAAAATAAGTAGTTCGGCAAAGCCGGACATTTTTGATCGATGTTTACGCCATATAAAAGAATTCGAAGTAGACTTTCAAACTAATCACTTGTGCCTAAAAAAAATCCCCATCCAAAAAAATCCTAGGAATCAGATCATTATCTATCTATACTTACCAAATAATCATCAAAATCGGTTTACTCTTTTCGGAACAATCGGTGAACACACATAAAAAACATACATTCAGCCTCCGCACCTGCTTTTTTCGTAGTCGGTTGAAAAGTTTCAAGTAGATCGGACTGAAATTTACATAGATGCACTTTGCACTTGGAACAACAACAGGTCACTTTTTACCCAGAAAACACGCTTGCGGAAGAGATTGAATGAATTATGAAATATGTAGGTAGAAATTAAAAAGTTTAATCTCGAGTCGAGCGAAAAAAATAAAACACAATGTTGGTAAAGGTAAAAGATTGATTCTAGGAGCTACCCATCAGTAGACTGAAACCAAACTTTGGTATATGTACAAATGGTTACTTGAATGCTGTTTTTACTCGCCTAATGAATATTTTGACCACTGTAAAAAAAACTAACCCCACTTTTATGAACCTGCTGGGAAATGACATGTAATTAACCTATTTAGTACAAAATATTGTCTAGCTCGTTTTTCCTTTTTTTTATGTATAATTGTGTTGAATTTAAAATTTTGCATGCCATCGTTATTGCAATGATAGAACATGATAAACTTATATCTAGATTAAGGCATATCATCATCATCATCATCAGCCTATCCAGCATCCAGCATCTGCCAGCAGTCTTTCGCAAATCGTCATCCCACCTGGTCGGAGGGCGTCCTACACTACGTTTGCGGAGTCGCGGTCTCCACTCAAGAACACGTTTACCACGTTTTTTATTAAGGCATATATAATTCTATAAACATATGAATATGACTATGAAAAGGTAGTTTAGGTACGTTACCTTGGTCCATGACGAGGCAGTTCGCTGTCACCAACACTGCCAAGAAGGCGAGAACCCGCGCGGCTGTAGCCGCCATTTCTGAAACACAACACCATCTGTCACTTGATGTCTGATGATGATCTACTAACCGTACCGTAACCACTGCTGCTTCCACCCTAATGCGGGAGGATCAAAATTGAATTGTATGATGATTTATTCCTTGGAAGGACTATCTATAAAAGTTATTTGTAGCGAGATATTTGCCATGATTTGATTTTGATTTTGTTTTCTATACTTTAGGTAGCTCCTACGTCAACCGGCCAAGTGCGAGTCGGACTCGCGCACTAAGGGTTCGGCAAAAAAAATCACGTTTTTTGTATGAGGCTCTCATACAAAAAACGTGATTTTTTAAATATTTATTTTATTCTGTTTTTTAGTATTTGTTGTTATAGCGGCAACAGAAATACATCATCTGTGAAAATTTCAACTGTCTAACTATCACGGTTCATGAGATACAGCCTGGTGACAGAGGGACAGCGAGTCTTAGTAATAGGGTTACCCTTTGGGTACGGAACCCTAAAAATGATTTTCATCAAGGGCTATCTGCCGTTTGACTCAAAATTAATAATGAAGGGCATTGAACGTATTAATAGCCGAATGTACCTAACTAAAATCCTAAGAAGCAGGTATAGTGTGGGAAGACCGTACCATTTTCTACGATGACAATAATGCCATTTTCTAAATGCCAATTCGTTGACCGAAATAAAAGCCTATTCAATGTTTTTGTAATTTTCTTAATAAAAGTTTTTAGGTAAATATTAAGTAGGTAGGTAGCTTAGGTACTAACCTACATGAAACTTGCCAATTTATGTATAATTATTATGCTAAGCATGAATAAAATTATCGCAACATTTTTATCAGTCCCCCGAACCTAATTATTACTAGTGTGTGGGCAAATGACCCAAAATGTATGTTCGTTGACCCACATTGTGTAGATTACGTGAGAAACTACCTACTTAGTGGGTACCAACTAACAAATTATTAAATTAGATTCCTCCTTCTTATTATTAAATTTTATCAAATAAGTAACGTAATACCTATAGGTTGGACTATTATCTGAAATCGATATTAAGTTTCATCAACACCCTGCTTATGAAACTTCTTAGAAAACTTCGTTTTTCGAAAGAATTTTCGAAATAATTCATATCGGAAAAAGAAAATAGCGAAAGCTTAAGGTATAACTACAAACTACGTTAAAAGTTTATAAAAAAATCTTGACAATGCTAAAGCTTTGAGTATCTAGGTAGAATACTTCATTGGCTAAATAGTTCAAAATACCTAATTTAAGTTTACCAAAAATATCAAAATGTTTCTTACTTTCTGTCACTGTTTTAATTTGCCGCGTAAATTAACTTTTGTTGCCGCGCTTTCAGAACAAGGGCGCGTGCGCGGGCTGCCTGCGCGCTTCTCGACTGGCAAACTGGCAACTCACTCAAGTATGAAGCAAGTGTCATGTCAACCAGATTGGCTTCAAGGAGTTTCAATATGTCGGTCAGCTTATGGGCTATTCTGTGACTGATGCCTTTGCTGTGATGAAGTCCGTTGTTTTGCTGTAATCTATATATAAATAGTATTTTATTCTTCAAGTGGTGAGATGAATGTATGGAATGTAAATATGTAGTATTTACCGTAAATTAAACCATTATGGGTAGGTAACTTCTACCTTCCCATGAAGGTGAGATCATGCTCCGAAGACCGAGTCAGTCAGACCTATTATTATACAAGCGATATTAAATGTACTACTTATCAACAACACAAGCTTTTTTTTATGGTTTGTTTTGTTGTTCCGCTGAGCTTTAAACATCCGTGCCAACCACACAACAATACGAGTACCTACCTACCTACATGTCATACCCACTATATTAACTAACATACCGACTTGTTTACCGACCGACGACGACGCGACGACGACGCTAGGTGTAGGTACCTGCCCTAATTGTTTATCTAATATAATTTGAATTTTTTGAAATAATAAATACTGATTTCGAATCCCTCAGTTTTAAATGGTTCTTTTGGTTTTGCGGGACAAACCCTAACTAATCCTTCGGGAATATTTTTTTTATGGGACCACCTAGCTGAATAGCGATAAATTTGCTAAATCGGTATATAGAATACGACGAGCATATAGGTTTTACATTAAAAAAACATACATGCAGCCAAGCATAGAACCCCCTCCTTTTCCCGAAGTTGGTTAAAATCCTACCTACGTAAAAATCACATAAGGGTAAAAAATACACTACAGCATCATAAGAACAATGTGTTTTCACACATCGGACGTCGTCGCCGCCGCCGCCACCGGCGCCGCCCGCCCCGCGCCGCTGCCGCGCCGCTGCCGCGCCGCTGCCGCGCCGCCCCGCAGCGTTTTTATGTTACATCCATGACGAGGTTGGTTTTAGCTCAACGGGTAGTGATTATCTCGTTCGTTATATCAAAAATTATTTTTAAAAATTTCATAGACAATCTAACTTCTTTGATCCGACCGAAAATTGATAAGTTTTTGCTACTGGCAACTATTACTTTCAGAAATGCTTCCACCAAATACGGTTTTGCCAATTTTTTGTAAAATATGAAATCATGTTTCACAGATGCGCACGTGTATCATGGCTCTAAAATCGAGTCGTGCCTATGAAACCTACGAATATTATAATGCCAGAGTACGTAACTGCAAAAAATCTGAATTTTTCTTGGGAATTTCTTGATTCTTGTTTGCACGTACAGCATGCACTTTCAGGCAAAATGTTTCCTAAAGCAAAATGCATCCGAACTTAAAATACACTTTTGGATTCGCGATTCAAAAAAATAAAAAAAATGAAAAAGCAAATGTGGAGATCTTAGAGTTAAGATGGCGGCACTGTACATGTTTTGTTTGTCAGTCAAATCAAAGTCAGCCAAGCATTGTCTTGTCTATGGACAATGTTTCTGAATCTGATTTGATTTTGTCGTAAATTCGTAAATGTCATAGCACTTTTTCGAGTTCAGTAAAAACGTGATGGCAGAAAATAGAGAAGAAATTCTAGCAAATTTCCAAGTAAGCACTTTCGCAGTTCATTCCAATAAAATAACCATCTCGCGAGAAAACTCAAATTCATTGTGGTTAGGTTATGTCGTAAACAACAACAGTGAATTAAATTTTACTAAAACTCTTTGTGCTACGTTCTAGAAATAAAACTAGGCATTGTTCCATTAATTTATCCTTTGTCTAGACAATCTATGATATTTGCATAGCTTTTTAAAATGCAGTAGCTCAAAAACTTGGTTGAAAACTCTTTAGTAAATACCTAATAAGTAGTACTTTATGCCTAGTCATAAGACAGCGGTACAAGGTAAACGTCTCTGCTTGATGATAATACGTTACAAAACTTCGCTCAAGTCCTTTGCAAAGCCAGTACAAGCCATAGTACATGCGTAGTTCTCTCTTTGTTTGATAAAAAACTTATACAATGACATTGAACTTGTTTGTAGGGAATAACAGCTGTTGAAGATGTAGCAGAAGCAATATACCACCTAGAAGAAGTCAATTGGGACTTACTGGTAAGTTTTACTTTGTTTTGTTTTACCTTGTTAGACAAGGAAATACACAAAATCCTGAAGAACCTTCTAATGTCCAATAGTATGTGGTGGATAAATCATGGATATTCTTCTTAAATTATAGTTGTATGTATATAATTTAAAGGGAAACAGAGGTCTGACATAAACACTTCATAAAGAATCTAAATAATGCATGCTCATTCCAACAGCCTATAGCACAATAGAATTCAAAGTCTATATCCTAGATTAAGCGGTTTTTTAACCAGTAAGTGGTAAATAAAAGTGAAACCTAGGTACCTAGTCTTTGTCTTTAATCAATAATTTTTAAGGAAACAGTAACTGTGACTGCACATCCATAGTGCCACGGAGCAGACAAAAACCTAAGTGCTTACGTTAGCATCCTCTTTTTCTGAAGCCCTAGAAGAAGTTTAAGTGTTTTGATATCTATAAAAAAATCGATGTAAAATTTCAGAGATTGTGAAGAAGTAAATAGTCAAAGTAAAGCCTTATCAATATGGTGATTTATGATTAGGGAGGCCTTTTCCTTGCAGTGGTATACTACAGGCTCTTTAATAATAATTAATTGACTGTTTAGTAAGACCTACCTAGAAACATTTTTGCAAGAAGCTGTGGTTTTAAACACCTCTAGGATCATCAGGAAATTCCTGCAAAATGTCCTTCCAAGAAAAGTTTCTTCCTCTAAGTGCATTTAGCTTAGGCCCATGCGCTTTGGAGTTTACCAGTTTTAAGCTGAGAAGATTAAATCTGAAGCCAATAATAATGTTATGTTATGATTTTGATTTATTAACATTCACAGGCGGCCATCAACCGCGTCATGCCTCAGGATGGAGGCCAAGCCATGCAGACTGCAAATGATGAAATGAATGATGTGGAAATGATTGACGATGATATATCTGTGATAACTCCAAAAACACATCCCCCAGGTAATGATTATACATTTTTCATCATGTTTCTTATATCATAATAAACCTGGTCATTTTGAAGGCAAGCATGAGGTCCACTTAAGTGTTATTGGTCTGGCCATGGCTTCTCGGGCCTTGTTTCTATGAAAATTTTTAGTTATTTCTATCCCACGGAAACTAATTTATGGGATAAAACATAGCCTATAGTTTATTCCTGGCCTAGAACTACCTGTATGCAAAATTTCAGCCCGATCCGTTCAGTAGTTTTCCAAACTTTTGCATTTATAATATTAGTGTGATGTGACAATCATTTGTGGACAATAAATACAAAATGTACATGATGAATACTAATATAATGTTTATATGCAGGGTAGATTAAAATTTGTATATCCCAATTGATTTAAAATTTCTTAAAATTCCCATATTCTCGGAGAAACATGTGACTAAAAGATATGTAATTATTATAGTATACCCACGCGCTTTTCCGGGATTAAAGTGCCAAATTTCATTGAGATCTATTCAGCCGCTTAGACGTGAAAAGGTAACAGACAGACAGGTTACTTTTGAATTTATAATATTAGTATGGGTGCCACAAATGCTACTGCATTTGTTATTGCATTCATTAAATTGCATAATGTAAAGATTATAAAACCAACTTATGGGACAGCACATACCTGAGTAGAAAAAAAATTCAACAATAAATAAACAATCAGAACAATCTAGAGGGCGATTTTGAGGGTTCCGTACCCAAAGGGTAAAAACGGGACCCCTAAATTACTAAGACTTCTCTGTCCGTCTGTCACCATGCTGTATCTCATGAACCGTCATAGTTAGACAGTTGATATTTTCACAGATGTATTTCAGTTGCCGCTATAACAACAAATACTAAAAAAATAAATAAAATAAATATTTAAGGGGGCTCCCATACAACAAACGTGATGTTTTTGCCGATTATATAGATAATGGTACGGAACCCTTCGTGCGCGAGTCCGACTCGCACTTGGCCGGTTTTTTACTTTTTTAAACCAAATACGCTTTTGTAGTAAAACTTAGTAAAAAGTAAAATCTGATAATGAAAACAGACAATAGCAAAACAAAAACTTCAACAAAGCATAATTGCACCGCGCGAAAAAGTGCTACTGCTAGTTCGAAACAGAGCCACAAATGCAATGATGAACTAAAGCTGTCAAGTAAAAATTTAAATTATTTTGAAATTTGCTATTTACAGTGATGATACCTGTATCTTTAAATATTTTCCACCGATAACTCCTTGGTTAGTCTTAAACCTCTCCACATATCATGATGGGGAGAGTGGTTTAAAAAGTTGCTAAATAGAAGCACATGATTAATGCATTCACTGCCCAGTCTTATGCGAGCCGCAGGGGCGTCAAGAGCCAAGAAAGTGTTAGTTTAATAGACGACTGTTAAGTAACCAGAGAGAGCGGTACTATTATAGAAGCACATGATTAATGCATTCACTGCCCAGTCTTATGCGAGCCGCAGGGGCGTCAAGAGCCAAGAAAGTGTTAGTTTAATAGACGACTGTTAAGTAACCAGAGAGAGCGGTACTATTATATATTATTATTATACTATTGTGTAGCCGTGTTAACAAGTGTTGACAAAAAATTGAAACAAACAAAATCAATAACATTTTGTTTCTTATTTGATAATACTTAATTACTATTTATAAAACTGTTTATGTATAAAATTTTACTTGTCTAAGTGCTTATTTTGTAAGCCTAAAGAAATAAAGTTTTTGAATGTTGTTAATGTTACTTACTGGTTTCTGTGTATCGAATTTAATTTATTTTAATATTTAGATAGAAATCATTTAGAACGGGATATTTACGATTCGATTTTTGAATGTTCAAATATTTCGGTACAGTTTCATGCGCCATGATCCCCCGTTCTAAATTACTTATTAACATAGGTTAATAACCATGATAGTTTCAAAAGTTTAATAATATTTTGTATTTACAGATAGAGAACAAAATGATCAAGCATCCACATCGACTACGTCAGCTAAGAATCATTTAGCGAATTTAATAGAGTTGATAGTACACTGTAATAGTAAGATACATGAAATCAAAATGTCGGGGCTGGCAACTGTCAGTGAGTATGATTTGTACCTATCTGATTTTTTGTAAATAAATAATGCTGGTCAATTCACACAGCATCATCTAGCCCCAAGCTAAGCAGAGCTTGTGTTATAGTACTAGATGACTAATATACTTATTAGAATACATTACATAAGATAGATTTTTTTTTATTAAACATAGTATAATACCCAGACCACCCGGAAATAATATTTACAATTTAAGTATACAAAGTTTATCCCAATCGAACCCACAATCAGCGTCGCAGGAGGACCTTCCGCCCGCCACGCCGCCCGCGCCACATTGGTCGTTGTCACCATCCTAACCTATACTATTATTGCACTGCTGGAAATAGGCCATCCTTTATGAGCGCCAAAGCGCCCTGCCTTCATCTTGCCACGTCCAGTATCTACCTGCAGTCTTTCGCAGGGTCATCTTCCCATTTGGCCGGAGGGTGTCCTACATAACGTTTGTCGAGTCGCGGTCTCCACTCAAAAACACGTTTACCCCAGTGGTTGTCAGTTCTTCGCGAGATATGGCCTGGGCAACTGCCACTTCAGCTTGCTAACTATGGTTAATTTAGTACATACGAGGCCATTCAATTTATCTACAGTTTTGGCTATCTATAGTCAAATTTTTACCCATTTTTTAAGAGAAATAAGGTACGTTGGGAAAGGTTTTGAATGCATAAATATGGAACCCACCAAAAAGTATTGTCTGTTTAATACAATACAATACAAAAACACTTTATTGTACACCAGAAAAAGAACATTACAAAAAGACATTACATGAGACAAGTACAATGGGCGGCCTAACTGGTTTAATAATTTTTTTATTACCTAAATTTTATATAACACAGAAAGTAACTATATTTTTTTTTACCCAGATGATTTAAAAAAGCGGTTAGAAGCGGTATGTGGTGTACCCATATGCAGACAGCAGATATCAGGCCTGGGTGGCTCGAAGGCGACGTCGGGCGCTTCGCTGGGCAGTCTGGGGCTCGCTCAGCCCTCTGTGCTGAGACTGAAGGCATCCGAGCAGGTCATGCCTGATGATGAGTGAGTATACCTACCGTTTTCATCATCATTATTATCATCAGCCTATATTAGTCTACTGCTAGACATAGACCTCCCCTAATGAGCGCCATAGCGCCCTGTCTTCAGCTTGCCGCATCCAGCAACCTACTTAGACATTTGATATTGGGTCTGTTTTTTTTTAAATAGTTTCTAATGTATACATCCTCGTTGGGTAAAAAACGGAACTAGTGGTCCTGTCCGTTATTTGAATTTCCTTCACATTATATGCAATGATCTTCTTAACTTTTTCAAAATCTTATCGTTTCTTTTGCTTTCCTGGTGGACAGAGACAATCGGTAAGTAGCCAATAATATCGATTATTAGTTAATACTAGTTTCTGCCCGTGGCTTCGCATGATTTGTGTCTCTGGAACGTTTTAAGGTTATTTCTATCCCATGGGAATTCATTTATGGGATAAAAAGTAGTCTATGTGTTTGATTTAGAGCTACAAAAAATCAGCAATTTCAGCACGATCTGTTTAGTAGTTTTGGCGTGAAGTAGTTACAAACATCCATCCATCCAATATTTCGTATATGTTAAAAATGCGAAGTTTGATACTAACATAGTCTTTCTTATATTTGAAGAACAACTGCATACTTGTGACACTTGCAGTAAGCCAATTTAAATGCAGTAGGGGAGCCGAGGTATCTCAATTACGATCAAATGTTGTTTTATTCTTAAGTGAATAAATAGGTGTCGAGTCGACTAGACCTTCGTTATACGCCGTCCGTCAGCAAAATCGAACGTATGACGTGACGTGATCAAACCAAGGTCTATGCATGATATAAATTTTTTAAAACAAAAGAAAAAATACGTCCAATCTAAGTACTTTGACAACATTTAAAATGATGCCCGTCTTTATTAGATTTTTATCGATAAAGAGGGTCGGAGTCTAAAGCAATTAAGTTAATGAAATCTGAACCAGTCGAATTTACTTAACTAATTTAATCGTTCACCCCCAGGGTAGCAGAGCGGTTAACAGCTACGTACACACTACACATAAAGCACGAAGAGAAGGAATACACGCTCAAGTTCCCGGGAACCAAGACTGTAAGGGAGGTGAAGAATGATATCTACTCATTAACGGATATTCCCGCGAGGCATCAGGTATGTACGAATTCTAGAATAATCCTTGTGTAATTCTTTCAAGTTCTGTTGATGCTCTGAGATCATCATCAGCCTATATTAAATAAGTAAACAAATAATGATGGACAATTCACACAGCATTATCTAGCCCCAAGCTAAGCAGAGCTTGTGTTATGGGTACTAAATAACTGATATACATAATATTATACAATACATAGATAAATATTTTTTATTATACACTAGCAGCGCCTTGCGGTTTCACCCGCGTAGTTCCCGTTCCCGTGCGAATTCCGGGATAAAAAGTAGCCTATGTACTATTCCAGATTATAATCTATATCTGTGCTAAATTTCATACAGATCCATTCAGCCGTTCTGGCGTGATTGAGTAACAAACATCCATCCATCTATCCATCCATCCAAACTTTGACATTTATAATATTAGTGGGATAGAAAACGACCAGAACACCCTGAACAAATGTCTGCAGATCGTACAAACATTTGTCCCTGGCGGGAATCGAACCCGCAGCCTCCTGCGTTGCAGGCAGGCCTTCGCCCACCGCGCCACAGAGGTCGTCGATAGGTATTAGTACACTGCTGGACATAGGCCTCCCCCAATGCTCTTTTAAGAAATTAGACTTAGGTCTAATTTCTTAGCAAATGTTAAAAACTAAACATCAAACACTACGCTATGTGAAATGCTAAGTCGGATCAAAAAAAGGTTGAATAGAAAAACCATTTAGAAGAAATCCTTTTGGTTTAGTTAATTTCACGAATGTTGGAATATTTACAATTATTTGAAGGTTGTGTTGCTAACTATGATAGTATTAAACGTTTTATTCCAATTTCAACTTCAACTTCAACTTCTTTTGTTATATGGCTTGCTGTGCTTGCAACAATTCTGCCAGTGTCCATGTAATGAGTGTCATAAACTTTAGTAGAGATTAAAAAGGAGAAAAAACTATTGGTCGGTAGAATGAGGGAGAATCCCAATTTCTATTGCAGCAATGGACAGGTTGGCCCTCAGTTCAAGGCCTCGACGACACAGTGTTAGCGATGGTCGGTCTAGACTCGCCGCAACACGAGCTTACCGTCAAGCGGTCCACCAGCAAGCTACAAGCAAAGGATTACAAGAGGGTATGTAGACTTATCAATTTGCCAGATTCATCAATAACGTACGCAATGTATGGCGATGCGATGTCATTATTGTGTATTTTTTATTTTATTTTTTACCCTAGAGAACAATCCCCGTGCTTGAGGCTCTGGAGGTTACTTTTTCGCTGACATACTTAAAAGAAATATTTTTTTAATGGATTAGCTAGTAACATTAAATACTTTTTTACAGATAATAGTAGAGAGTTCAGACAGCGAAAACAGTTCCGTTGAAGAGATCGAAGAAACGCCTGACGTGTTTATAGCTGAGGATGACATGTTCGTGGATCTGGTGCAGTCTGAGAGGCTGCAGCCGTTGAGTAAGTTACCTTATAGTGTGCTGCATAAAGTCTATGTTGGATTGTGTTCCGGTTGGAAGGGTATCAAGAGAATAAGAAGACAACTGCCGTTCAGTCATTTTATAGTGCCGTACTCTATTTTGACCTGAACTTGAAAACTTGTCTTCTGAAGAACCGACTACCGTTGGGGTAAATGTATTCTTACGTACAAACCACTCAGAACGTCATCGCTGAAGACGGGGCGTTATGGCGCTTATTAGGGAAGGCCTATACCCAGCTGTGGATTAATATAGGCTGATGATAATGATGACAACTACACGGCAAACATAGTGTCCTGGCCATGTGGGATGGCTACTGCGAAATATCGCAGGTAGCAACACAGGGTACTATGGCGCTCATCAGCGAGGCCAATAAATAAGTAAAAAAAACATTTTTTCGGACTACAAATGGATATTTACATAATTTGTTAGTAAATATAAATGACAAGTCTATGTCCAGCATTGGAATAGCATGAGATAATAATTCACTGGGCAAATAAGTGTAAAAAAAATATTACTCGCTTATCATTTCAAAAATTTCCAGTGTCAGAACGCGTAGAAGATGAAGCGTTGGGCTGCATAGAGTTCGCGCAACGCTTCCGCAACCGCTACGGACCAAATACGCCGCATTTCTTTGAAGGCACGCTGCAGGACGCCATCAAGGAGTCTTGTCTCAAACCCGCCAATGAGGTAACTTAATGTAACTATATACTAACATGTTCGAGATAGAAGCGTTAGAATGCATAGAGTTTATGCAACGCTTCCAAAACGGACCGAACACGCCGCATTTCTTTAAAAGCACGCTGCAGGACGCAGTCAAGGAGTCTTGTCTCAAACCTGCCAGTGAGGTAACTAAAGAAAGATTATATTCTTGCATATCAGCCCATATAATGTCCACTGCTGTTCCCTTAGTCGTCTTTTACGACATTCACCGGAGAGCTGGAAGTGTGATTTGGATATACTGAATTTATCAGAAAGACCATTGTCTCACAATTCTTTCGTCCGTGGCGTACAGTACCTACCCGGCGATAAATATTGCACATCGACCTTTGAAAAGAGTATCGGCTAATTTTGGCTTCGTAGGCGTTATCTCTGTATGTTTTCAAAGGTCGATATGCAAAATTTATCGCCGTGTACTGTACCATGGTTATCGTAGAATGCTACCTAACTAGCTGAGACCAATACATTTATAATAGATTCAGCATTGTTACCAATATATTTGTTCCACAGAGAAAGCTACTCGGCGTATACCTACACCATGAGCAGTCAGTCTTATCCAACGTGTTCTGCGCTCAGTTGCTCGGCTGCGACACCGTGCTACAGACGTTAGCGGCCAACTTTGTAGTGTACGGCTGGGACCTCACGGATCAGGATAATAATAACATGTGAGTTATATGGGGATAGCAGAAAAGAAAGTGGACTAGACTAGATCTGACAGACCAGAGTCAGGAAAACATGGAGATAACCATTTCTCTATGAAGGTATTTTTGAAAAGAAAAATAGTTGTTTGGCTCAAAGATGTCTGAAATTCTTGGGAACGTAAAAAAAGCTTTTCGCCCTCGTCGTTACGGAGTTTGCCTGATCATTAGCAGTCTTGAAAGAATTGTTAATTTCTTTTTCCACACTAATATTTTCAGTGCGAAATTTTGGATATTTAGATGTTTGATTGTTTGTTACCTCTTCACGCCAAAACTACTGAATGGATCGGGGTGAAATTTTGCTTACATCTAGTATTAAGGAATTTTATCCCATAATGATTTATGTTTTCCCATTGGATATAAATAATCTTAATTAACGCGTGCGAACCTGCGGGCAGAAACTACACAAAATATTATAAATTTTAGAATTGTATGTGAGTGTATCTAAAAACTGATAAGCCTGTTTGTTTTTAAGAATAAAGATATTTCAATTGGTAAATCAAATGAGTTATTATTTTTGACGGTCATCGGTATCGTAAAAAAGCATTACGATTTGTAGCGATTCCTAAAAATTTAGTTTAAGGTTAATTTTTGCATTTAAAGTAAAAAAAACGTTCTCAATAAATGGCTTTCTATTTGTTTATATAAATGTTGCCTGTTAGTTATAAGAGATATGCAGTCGTGACATAGCCATGAATAATTTGTCTATCATTTACAGGTTACTAGCATCAATAACGAACGCGCTAGGTCCTGTGGCGTGTATGACGATCCGCAGCATTCCCGTGGACCGGCTGCCGGCGCTAGTGGTCATCATGCGCGTCCGCTCCAACACGGAGATCTATTCCGTCATCAATGGTAAACGTGCAAACAATAATAAATAATGCTGAAAAATCCACGAAGCATCATCTAGCAACAAACCAAGCAAAGCTTTTATCATGGGTACTCAATAACTAAAAATATACTTTATAGACACAGCGTGTGGAGGCTACTCATTCACTGTCGCTTGCGACTACGTCTGACATATCAGAATCTGCCTACGTTGCGTGTGACGTGAAGTTAATCTAAATTCGCAGATTGATCGAAAAAAGCACCTGTAATGTGTCTCCTTCAGGGCATATCAAATAGAAGAATTTTTTGTCACAGGTAATGTAGGAGTATCAGAACTAATGGCGGGTCTAGTAGAAGCGTGGGAGCGGTTCGCGGCGCAACGGGCCGAGGACGTCAAGGTCGAGAGGGAGAGGGACGCACGACAACGCGTCAAGAATGAGCAGGACGAAGCGTATCAGAGGAGTTTGGAAGTAGACAGGTGAGACGAAACATATTCGATGGCTCGCTTGCGGACGCTAAACTTCAGAGCCTTAAAGACAGACGGTGTGTACTCAGACTGTCAGTGTTTTATAATTATCATATTTGGTGACTGTGCGCAAATGTACATGTCCGCCCTTCCAACACCGAACAAGCAGACGCACATATACCTCCCATTCTTGGTTTAAATACCGCAATGTCCGAACACGTTTCCGCTCTACCTTTAAAAGATCTAGTAAGGAATGGAACAAACTGCTTGCGTCTGTTTTCCTGGTAGACGAGAATCCCGGGATCTCTAGAGTGAAGAGTATAATTAAGGCCCCCCTATTCATCAATGTATGCGGCTTTAAGGTTTCATTTGTTTATTCTACCCTAGACAACAATCCCCGTGCTAGGGGGGCTGATCTTTGAGAAGAAGTTATAGATAGATAGAAAATACTTTTATTGCACACTAAAAACTAATAAATACTTAACAAATGAAACAATTATAACATAAGTGACAATTGGCGGTCTTAAATGTTTTATTCTATGTTAGTCTATAAGGTATTTATTATATGGGCCCTAATTAAGTTTCTTTTTGTACACTTTATTTGTGGTCTGAAATAAAAGTATTATTATTATCGCTCAAGAGCGATCTCTGCCAGACAACCTGGTATGCATAAGATCATCGGATATACATGGGGTAAGATCTGTGTGCATCTAATGGTACTACTACATAGTTATCAGTGCCATCTAATAAAATACACAACTATTATGTAAGCAATGCATGCCTTTTTTTCTTCTGTTAATTTAGACCTAATTTTAGTCATACCTAGGTACTGATGTTTGAAGCACGCCTTATGTTGATGTTGACCCTATGGCAGGCAGAAAATGCCATCGGCATTATGCCCACCATTTGTATACTTTTTGTGTAATTGTGTGCAATAAAGAATTAAATAATAATAATGCAGCTTGAAAATCAGTGTCTCGTCACAAACTTCTGTCCTTATTAATTTGCACTGACATTTATATCACCTTTACTAATGTAATGCTGATTTCCGTTACAGGGCAAAGGATGAAGTGAAAAAACAGATTGCAAAAGAGAGACACGAAGAAATAGAGAGAGCGGAATCGGAAAGACAATTGGAGGAGGCGAAAAAGGAGGTAACTAATCCTAACTAGATACTCTCTGGTATTTCAATGCAACCAGCTTGTTGCCGAAAGCTAACCCAAATGAACCGACTGACCTTAAAGCCGCCGCGCATTTAACTTCAGTTCGCTACTTCACCACTACAGCGCAAGTTTTATCCAAGCAATCAAAATGAACAGTACTTCCCCCGGTTACTCTATTGTTTCGAACTATGTAGATATATCTCGGTTATTTAATGCTGACGCTATTATATTTTGTATTTCATAGAAGTAACTATACAATACTGACGTCACCGAATTGTTATCAATAGAAGCTTGCAGGATCCCACTGCAGGGCAAAGGCGTCTCTTTCCTCCTTTCACTTTTCTCTATTAATATACACAGTATACATACGTAAAACAAAAGACGGTCGCACTAACTCTATACCTTAGCCAAACTCCTTGTAGAATTTTTGTAAACAAACCACGACACAAATAACTAAAACTTACTTGCTTGGTTTCGAGTTATAGATGTAATTGTAAGCAATAATTATTGAAGGAAGGATCTCAAATCGACAATTAATGTAAATTGCGTATAAATGGACGCGGCAACGGAATGAATATTAGGTTAGGTATGGGCAGTTTGTTGACAAAAAATCTACAAAGAGTTTGGCTAAAGTATAGTTACACTATCTATAGCAATATTAACCTGTGTATCATTCCAGGAGCAACGCTCTCAAGCGGAATCCAGAGTGCCGGCCGAGCCAGAGGAAAACGCAAAGGAAGTTGCGCGTATCCGCTTCCGCCTACCACCTCCCCAGGACTCCAGTCTCGAGAGGCGCTTTCATCCCACAGATACTTTACAAGTTAGTTAATTAATTTATCTATTGCCACGCCCCAGACACATGACGAAGGTATTGCATGCTAGCATAGATAAATCGAGATGCCGCCATATATCACAAGAACGAGAAACGAGAAACGATTGTCACTCCGCGTTTCATAAACCTTCAGAACTTCATACAAACGTTTTGTGCACGCGCACAAAACGTTATTGCACGCGCAAGTTTATGCAATTATCGTGCAAGTGAGATAGATGCGACATAGCTCAAATTAAAACATCGGCATCGTCTACCAACATCATTGCGGGTGACCATTCTATCAGATATTGTCCAAATGTATCTACAAGTTTGTATTTTAGATACATTTTTCTTGTTTTCCTTGTTCCCCCACTAATTAAGTTTGGCCCCTTTTGAGATAATATAAGGATGAAAATATTTGGTAACAATTCCGCGAACAAACCTTCTCCGATAAGTTCTAACAAAATGTAGTCCGCGTTTTAGAAGAAAAACGATGCCAACTACAAAATGAAAAAATACCTATCAAAGCAAGACGTCAATTTTTATTGTTATCTAACAGATGTGTAACGGAAAAGATAGATATCTTTTCCGTTACACATCTGTTTCAATAAATTGTTGGTTTTGAACGCTACACGTACTTTATTTTTGGACAGTTAAGTGAGGGAGTTTCAAAGGCTTTGTCCTGATGATGTCTCGTAGAGAGACGAAACTAGTTGACGTCTTGCTTCGATTGGTATTTTTTCATTTTGTAGTTGGCGTCGTTTTTCTTCTACAACGCGGAATACATTTTGTTAGAACTTATCGGAGGTTTTTTCGCGAAAAAAAGACATGTGTGCAAACATTTAAATATGCTTATTGTTTCAGGGTTTATTTGACTTCCTAGCATCAAAAGGGTATCCTCAAGATAGTTTCAAGGTCATCACTAGCTGGCCTAGGAGAGATGTAAGTATAGTTGAGTACTAATTTAAATAAATAAATAATGCTGGGCAATTCACATCAATCCCCAATCACAGGAACATATAGCCCCAAGCTAATAAGAGCTTGTTTTCTTAAAAAATTATTCACAATATACATAGTTATATCCGTACTATATTAACTATATCTATGCTCTTACAAAAATCTTTATTGACAAAGAAAATTACAATCAAATAATAGAATTAAATTAAAACTAGTATTTACAATTGAAACAATTGAGCTAACTGCAGACTGTTGCAAACAATCTACAAGTAGCTCAACTGATCCATATCAATACCAGTCGGAAGCGTGCCCAATACGCTAGCTGAATTGCCCCGCTGTATAGCAATGCTGATGCGCTGCGCCAGATACTCACCAGCATTCGGGTCACGCGTCGCTTCGACCACACGCTCAGATAATTTTTTGATCTATGCTTATATTATAAATTCGAAAGTATCTCTGTCTGTCTGTCTGTTAGATTTTTACGCCTAAATCGCTTAACATATCTTATTAAATTTGGAAAGGTGGTTAATGGTATCCTGAGTTGAAAGCTGAACAATCCACTTATTTATTATATAAAATAATCTGGTTATAGAAACTTCTGAATTTCTGTTCTATACAACAGAACATCTATTTAGCAAAAAGTAATTATTATTATTAAAATCTGTGCACTCATGATAGAAAGTGATAGTCATTTGTAAATTACATTAAATTTATCATTAATACGTAAACTTCGACTGTACGAGTTCTACAGAAGTAATACCTCTACCACTGTCCATATAATAACTTAATTTTAAGTACCTAACCTATTGTGAAGAGGAAATAAAGAAATTATTATTATTATTATTAAAAAATACCGTGTCCATTTCCCTCCCGATGCAATGTGTGTTGAATTTTGTGCCCGAGTGTACAGACATTTTGAGAATCTGACTTTTAGTAAAATGGATGTTCTACTATACAGACCATCGGATAGTTGGACGTTTTGCTACATTGACATTTTGCTAATGAGACTTACTGCTTATTGGACGTTTCGTTCTGTTGGAAGTTTATCTACTGAAACCTTCTGATCAGGAGGAGAAGTTTCTACTAAAGTTATTGGAAAGTCCTGGCTCTTTGATCTCCTGACTTATTCTTCTAAAACAAACTTGACTAACTTAGTATTTTTTGTTACAGCTCTCATCGGAATCTCCGAGCAGTACATTAAAATCTCTAAAGCTGTATCCACAAGAAACTGTAATGGTTGAGGAGCGGTGAAAGCGAGCGCGTCGCTGAGCGAACACATCACATGCGTACACACCCTAATACGAAGTAAGGCTCTTTTTGTATCCAAATCAAAATTATCTGGCGGTGCGATGCCAATACCGATAATGCTAAATTATATCGTAATGCAATTAAATAAAGCTCTTTTTGTAATGACAAACGTTGATCCTAGAGTTTTTTGTGTCATCATTATCATAATATTAAGGGAACCCGCTGCCGTATGCTTGTCGCACACCACCGCTGCAGCACAGCACAAAAAAATGCATACAAATATAAACTTTAACTCGTAATATTAAGATGTATTTTATATTGACGGCATCAGATGACACACAGCTCGCGGACCACTCGTTAGAAGCTTGTGGGAAGCCAGTTTGTCACTGTAAAATGTATCTAAAGATAACGAGTTTAAGCCCATATTATATGCACATTTTTGTTCTGAGTGATAGCGGTATTGGATTAATGTGTGCATAGCTATAGCCCGCGGGTTTGTGTCGGCGGTATTATTTTAGAGAGTCTGTCGGCGAGTTGTGGCGACATTTCGGAGTATGAATATTGCAGACCGCCGACAGTTTTTTGTCGAATTGAAAGTCGCCGTGTCGGCGACTTTTGAATGTAAACTGTATCATATCGCTATAACTCGAGTCTAGTATGTACCAGAAGGCGTTTAACAGTCTCATTAAATCTGCGCTGTAAATGAAACGAATATACCTCAAGCAAGCCTTATTGCATTAATTATAAATGCTATTATTGTATGGCTAATGTTGTTTGTTACATGCAATCTCCTTATAGTTTTTTAGGAAAGCTACTTGCCTGATAACTAAATTGGTATAAGTTTGTCAGACTAATATAAGATTACTCCACCCACAATAAAGATAATTTTCGCATGTGAACGTATCAGATTTGCTCGGTAATATAAAGGTTAGGATTATTCTCTGCATTTCCAGAAACTGAACTTTAGCCGCCAAATACTATGTTAGATGTTCACTGAAGTATCTACAGCTGGAACTAACTTGTTTTGTCTACCCAACTCGTGCAACTTATAATAATAATAATGCAGGACAACTCACACAGCATTATCTAGCCACCATAATCTGCTTATGGTAGAACGTTACCGTTCACGCGGTAAATTATTATTCTTCTGTTTTTTTATTGTATTTTCTGCGATCTACAGATAAAGCTCAAAGATTAATGGTTTTGCGAACATTGTAAACAACTTGCTATGAAAACGTCGCTTGTTAAATTGACAAGAAATCAGTTCACGGGATCATAAAAAAAACAGTTTACTATGTACACAAAATCAAATATGGACAATGTATACTACATAAATATATATAAACGCAAATTATATAGTGGTGCAGTTGTTTACTTCAGTGAATGTATAAAATCTATTTGTAAAATAATGTACCTAGAATACTAATTATTATAGAGAAATGTTTAATGTTATATCAGCAAAACTTGCAATTTGATATAAAGCACGCATAATAATTTTATTATTTACTTTAAATTAATTTATCTGCGTTATTCCGTTGAAATGCAACTATCGGATAAACCCTTCTGCAGTTATACAAAGAATATGCTTTTATTATAATTTTCGAGATAATCGATCATATATAAAATTTATGGCAATTTATATAACTTTGAAGTAGGTATATAAAAATAAAGACAGTGTCTTTCCATTCGATTTACATTATTTATTTTAATATTTTCGTTTAGATGTTTATATTATACTGTGTGCCCTGTGCCGTCTTTAAAAGCGATCTTCCGTTACGAGTAACTTCCGAATTTGAACTTTATTTGGAATAGAATAAGGCATTAAATTTATTTGTTGAAACATCGTAAAATGACCTATCGGGCTGGAATCGGACGGTCTTCTTACCTCAAACATTGAAGGCTATTCACACTGGCAGTGTTAGCTTGGATAGCAAAAAAAATACGACAGATTCTAGCCCCAACGGAATAAAGCTCATTTCAACTCGTCATTAAAACGTTTTTATACTAGCCAAGCTAACTCACTTCCAGTGCACATACCCCTTGTCTTCTTACCACGAACATTATCATACAGTCTTCCTTCCGCGAAGTGTGGTACGTAGTTAACTCGTGACGCTAAGGTATCCCTACTGATCCTGCTATTTGTAAAGTTACGCTATGATACATTATAGTGGACTCTAGTTGTACAAAGAATGCCTGTATATTTACAACAGAAAAATAAGTTTTTGCGGGCGAAAATGTTATCATTTTTACTCCATGTGGCGTGTCAAAGACATGTACACTGGTACAGTCTCCCGAGTATATTTTTTACTATAAAGGTAGTAACAGTTCAACAAGCATACTTCAACTTTTCAGATATCCCGAAACTTTCGCAATTACATACTTACTAGGATTACCGATTCTGATAAGTATGTAACCGAAAATCGGTCGTTCTCCTTTTCGCTCCATCATTTTATGTAAACTGATCATAAATGTACCAAACATTATTACAAGATTATATTCAGTATGATGTTTTCGCCCGCTAAAAACCTTGCTTGAATTAGGCACCCGAGATAGTTTCTTTATGGCTATCGAATGTTTATAAAGGGGGTTAGTTTTAGTTAATCCTAATTAAATTAATAAATGCGTGTAGACGTTTGTAATTTTTCACAAAGCAAGATTGTAACAGTTTGTGAGGATCTTTATCGAAATAAAACAATGAGAGAGGAAATACATTCTTTTTAATGGGAAGGCAATCTTCTTCGACCTTTTTGATGTCCAAAGCGACCGTAAATTGGTCCATGATAGGTAAAGTAGTCCAATTACTGTCAACAGTAATCAAAGCAGTCGGGATCGAAGGACTGTGACAAAAAAATTGCTTTCAGGCCATAATATTTAAGTTTTTATAGGTAACCTAGATGGAAGGGACCTAGGAAGAATCACCAAAATCGATTTGTGTAGCTACACAAATCGATTTTGGTAGGATTATCAATGAAGTGGTAGTTACTAAAGTTACACTAAACTCGTGTTATACCAATATCTATCTGTACATAAAAAAAAGTAGTGTTAGTTACACCATATTTATCTCGAGAAAGCCCACAAAAAAAAACCCTGTCGCTCAGTCAAGTTTTATCTAATTTCTAAATTCATAAAACCTCTTCCAACGTTTACAACACAATTCAGACTTCTTGACAGCATGCTCCAGTATTTCCATGCCCAACAATATCAGAGACACTATGTAGCCAACAGCTAGTGCTATAAGTGCTGTCTGGAACTCGTATAGGGAGACTGAGATTAGATTTGAGCCTGGATCGCGGACGCAGACTGGGCGGGACGCGTCCCAGAGGTTTTGAAGGCGGTTTAGCAGACCACGTTCTGTCATCAGGCGAATCCTGAAAAAGGCCGGAAATTTGATTTAAAGATTTTGAAGCGCGAGCTTCACATCACAAGACTGACATGTATTATAATAATGTAGGTATTCTTGCAAATAAAGGATTGCATAAGATCATATCCATGCATATGTGTAAAGAGAGCTTTTTATAAAAGCTGTGACGTGAGGTTTCGAACTTAGCTTTAGCATGGACTAATAGTATTAGTTAGTCCATGGCTTTAGGCAGGTCAAACTATTTATATCAAGCAACAAACAAATGATCCTAAATAGCGGTACTCATCATTGTAATGACAGGGTTTTAAAGCCATCAACCATGTCACAAATCTAAAGCAAAAGTCGGCTGAAGATATAAGTCTAAACATGTCTAAAACATAAGCATATGTGGGGCTTTGTTCTCATAAAGACAGATTCTCAAAAAGACAGAAAATCAGTATTGTTTGAGATTAGGCTTACTTGTCCTTTTCCCGGTTCCTTTCAAGAGACTGGTGAGACTCATGTCTAACTGGTTTCTGTTAGCCATGAGTCCAGTAAACCAGTTGATTTCAGAATACCACATTTTATGAAGGTACTTACGCGTAAGCTATCTGCTCCCTGTAAGGCGACCCTTTCGGCAGCACTACAGCAGTCAGCCTCGGCAAATACATCTGAACCTCACTAGCTTCACACAGCTCTTCGTTACTGAACGTATTCTGCATGATTCGGTACGCTACAGTGGTTTCCACGTGGAAGGCGTAGCCTCCGCGTTTGACTCGGGACATGCCATATTCCGCTGGGTAGTAATTGTATTCTTTGTCTGTTACTATCTTCTTGTGGTACATTTCGAGGGCTAGTGGGTCGGTGGTGCGCTGAAACAGCGGGTAAAATAAGCAGTTATCGAGATTATAACTATTGAAATATATACATAGTTCATTCAAGAGTCTGACTTTGGCAAAGAAAAGGCCTCCCCCCACTTCTTAAGGGGGCGTAATGCGCGCCATTTTGTGAAAAGGATAGACGTAGGATTTCGCGTTCATAGGAGCGGGACAGAGCAAACGTTTTTTGAACGGCGTAGGCGAAAAAATCTCGCGTTTTTAGGGTTCCGTACCCAAAGTATAAAACGGAACCCTAGGTATTACTTCTCCGCTGCCCGTCTGTCTGTCCGTCTGTCTCATGAACCGTGATAGTTACAGTTGAAATTTTCATAGATTTATTTCTGTTGCTACTATATCAAGAAATACTAAAAAACAGAATAAAATAAATATTTAAGGGAGCCCCCATACAACAAATATTTAAATAATTTAGTTTGGTTTTTTACCATGGCCGGGGATCCCATGAGTACTAAGATCTAGGCCTATTTTGACAACCAAATCCGTTAGGTTCGCCACTTAAGTGCGTGTTTGCCTCCTATGAACGCGAAATCCTACGCTTATCCTTTTCACAAGATGGCGCGCATTGCGCAAAAACTTTCTCTAATATAAGTACGTTTTCGTGTACATTTTTGTGAGAAGCTGTCAGCGACAAAAATATACACGAAAATGTACCTACTTAAACTATAAACAAGCTAGAAACGTGTCAAGCCAAGCAGACAAAATTATACGGGTTTATTTTTTTTGTCATTTTGCCATTACAATGCATTTGTTATTGAAACTATCATAATATACCTGCCGTCATCTCATGCTGTTCCGCTCACATCGAACTCGAACTGAGCGACAGTACGAGAAATGACGTCCGTCATTCGCAATCCCATTCTATAAGTAGGCACGCAGGGCCCTTACTCGTAAAAACAAAATCTATGTTTCAGATTCGTTTTCGCGCAAACGCTAATCTTACGCAACCGACATAAGGTGGATGCGAACCTCTAAGCCGTACAAACATACTTTCCGATTCATTTGGAAACGACGTCCCTGATTTTAATGAACTTTTGCATATATAATCGGCTAAGAAATAGTTATGTTTGCACCGTTTTAGTTTTTTAAAAACAATAATATCATAATATCATCATCGTTTGAACCCAAATCGGGGGTCGATTTTGTATTTTTAAAAACTGAAACGCTATTTCTTTTCCGATTATGTATACACAATGTCATTGAAAGGGCGTAGTTTCCAAATGAATCGGAAAGTACGTTTGGGGAGGGAGCTTGGGAGCTTAGAGTTTCGCACCTACCTAAGTTGGTGTCGCACGATAACGAATCAGAAACTTCGATTTTCCTTTTCAGAGTAGGCGCCGGTAACAGACATGGTACCTATGTACCTTGAAGAAATCTTTAGTATACAGCACATCTTCAATACCCATCTTCAAGTCGCTATCCAACAGATCTCTCATATGCCTGATATTCTTCGGCTGTTCTTGCAATAGAGTCGAAACTACCAGAGCATTGTAGTACTGGTACAAAGTCAAAGTGAATAAGAATGTGAATAAAATTACCACCTTTATTGCTGTGGAGTTACGGTTGATCATTGAACCTGCAAAAAGTTAAAATAAGAACAAAAATACTAATGTCTAACTATTACAGTTATGGCACAATAACTACTTAGAGTGAGGAAATTTGTTTGGATTGAATAGGCTCCGAAACTACTGGACCGATTCGAAAATTTCTTTCACCATTAGAATCCAGCGGTTGTCGATTCTTCTCGAGATATGGCTAGCGCTAAAATATACTTTATTTTAATAATATATTATTTTTTATACGGCCCCGACTCAAAAAGGGTTGTTATAAGTTTGACGGGTGGATCTATGTGTTTGTGTGTGTGTATATCTGTGGGTTGCAGTGATCTAAAGTCTAGGTATACTCTTTTTTCATTGGTAGGTTGTTTGTTGCGGCATCGTAGCTCCCAAACGGATGATTTTATTTTGTCAAAAGCAGGCTTGATCGAGTGTTCTAAGCACGGAAAGTCTGCCAAAACCGTGATAAAATTTAAAATTTAAATTTTATTTGTTAAATACCTCTATCTACCCGTGCGAAGCCGGGGCGGGCCGCTAGTCTTATAAATCAGTTCCCATGGAATAGAAATAACATCGAAAATAAAAAAATGATACATGGAATAGAAATAACATCCAAAATAAAGTTGTAAAAATTAATCCTCATCACAAATAATAAATTATCTCTGATGGGTTAGTGATTTGGCGGTGGCAAAGTCTGCCGTCTAATTCCTATAATACCTACTAATAACTTTCCACAAGGTCGTATCATAGTGGCGATAAATTCTATTGCTATGCCACGAGACTCGCCCTTGGAAGCAGACCCATACATACCTACCGATTAATGTCGACCAAAAATGTGGAGCAAAGAAATACAAAGGGAAATATAAATAATAGTGAAATAGGATAGAAAACCTTGCTGGCACAACGCTCCCCAAGTAAACATGAACGCAAAGCTAACAGAGTCCTCCCTCTCATCACCAGCAACCCTGATTATCTTCAGCCGCAGCATCTGCCTCAGGATCGCAGTGGAAAACACCAAGAAGGCGATGATGCAGTACCACACTTGGTTTGACAGAGGACGCGTGAAGATCGTGTAGACTCCACCCGAGTGCTTTGGGTGGCGGAAAACGAATTTTGGCCTGCGAAAGAAACAACTCAGATTCAAAATTTGACTTAGATTGAATCTGGTGCTAGTAACAATCATGATCATGCGTGCCAGTGACGCCAGTCACGCGGATCTTGCGCGACGATGACGACTAGGACACGGCTTTCCGATCGCATCACTGACGCCTGGCAGTGAATGTCTTAATACGCTATTCATTTTTTGCCTTGCAAGTCATGTTCATAAGTTCCTCAATTCGTGATATCATAAATGAAGAACGAGAAGTCAGAAAGTTATAAATTAAAATGAATGTTCAAAGTACATGTCTACATGTTTCTTTCTGTTCCAAAAATCAACAAAAAATGGAAGTGAGAATATCAATAACACCTTATTTCTTCTTTGTTAATATAATTACTACATAATCTCACTAATATTATAAACGTGAAAGTTTAGATGGATGGATAGATGGATGGATGTTTGTTCCTTTATCACGCCAGAACGGCTGAACGGATCTGGATGAAATTTGGCACAGAGATAGATTATAGTCTGGAATAGAACATAGGCTACTTTTTATCCCGGAATTCCCACGGGAACGGAAACTACGCGGGTGAAACCGGGAGGCACTGCTAGTATTATATAAATGCTATGTTATTTCTATACATATCATAAAACTATGGACTTGTCTGACTGAAATAAAGAGACTATTATTATTATAAAGCTGTATTTGTGTACAAAATTTGACTTGTGTATGTGCTTATTTTGTAAGCCTAAAGATAAATGTAATCGACTCTGACTCTACCTCGTCAGCCAGCATTGCGCTACATAATCAACAGCAGGCCACCTGTCATTGCGCAGGAAGACAGGCGAACCCCCGATGTCGGCCTCGAACCTGTACAACGCGCCCACTAGGCCGTCAAAGCCGGTGTTCGTTGGATATCCCCACGAATTCGTTCTTGAAAAAGTGTAGCTGAAAATGAAATAAGTATGCAGGTACTAAGTTTTAAACTTAAGTGATTTTTAACGTCGATACCTATAAAGTTTAATTTAATGCTGGTACTTATCGCGTACATAGCAAAATAAACATACGAAATAAATTATCACCGTTTTGGAGCCACGTGAATGGAGCTGTAGCTTAACACTCGCCCGGGGATATGCATGCATAGACTTCCGACGACGTGGAGCACTCAACGTTTCTAAATGTTAAGGTATAGAAAAAACTTTAAACTTACGTGACATTAAACATATCCTGATAATACTTCAAAACTTCGTAATATTTGAGCTTGTGCGTAGTATCCACGAATGTCAGACTCGGTTTCGTTTGCTCCAAATACTCCTCAAACCTTTTGTGTCCCACTTTCTGATTCTTAGTAATAAGAACTATGCATCTCAACATCAGGCCGCGCAAGTCGAATCTATTCCTCTTATGAATATGCAAAGTCCTATCCCAATATCCTATTTCTCTAACGACCACTTCACCTTTTATAGCAAAACCTGTGTTGTATATTTCGTACAGATTAACAAGTCCGTCGTTCTTGTAGATTATTGTTACGTCTGAATCGACATCTATTCGATAACGGGAGAAAACTTTGATAGTATTTTCAAGATCATTCGTGATTGCTATCCAGGTGAAAGGGAATTTAAAAGCTTTTTCAAACTCCGACAAAGAATGGAAAACACTTTCCCAGTCGTCGTTGGCATTGATAACAATACCAATTTTGTGGATGAAATGCGGAATTATTATCGAAGAGTTTTCTAACTTGCTACTAGAGAATCGAATTTGAGATCTATGCAGAATTTTATATGTATGAATCGCTAACACTTTGTCTTGATTGAAAGAAATGCAATGATCTATATTTTTGTATTTTAAAATATCACTGATGATTGTAGAGTTCGCCACCGTAAGCAGTCCCAACAATAACCATGCAAGTGACATGATGCAAAGAACGTTCTAACAGTTGTTTGTTACCCACCACCCATTAGGTTAGGTAGAATCAGAAATTATTGGTTGAAGACTGGCACACAAATTGGGCTACTCGATGTTGACAGCTGCCCATTACTATCATTAACTCAGTAGTTTATTCAGAGAATTCTTAAATTGGTTACGATTAGCGGCGAATTTTAGAAAAGGTCTACCAGGCAATAAAAATATCATATCCGAATTGCATTATTTAATATAAGCAGGGTAAATACCCAGCACTAATCTATAAATTGAATTCTACAACATTGACTAAATCTAAATTCACATGGTTACACATTCAGATTTATAAGGTTATATTTATGTAAGTCATGGCTGACATTATTGGAACCTAAGGCTCCTATAATAATAAATAGAGTAATATAAATTCAATAAATATTAAAATGCACTGAACACATCTTGAAATGGAAACTCTGCAGTATCTGGCACCAGGAGATCAGCGAGAAAGCATACAGTGCCAGCAGTTCCTTCATACAAGCTCTGAGGGTTGTCAGGTAGACGAGCATCTCTGAGAAACTCATCTGTATTCATGAAATCAGCGAATGATTTGGCTCTATATAGATACTTTTCCTGCCCAGTCAGTCTGTGCAAAAGCAGAAAGACATAGCCATTTCCTGCCACACCATGACAGATCCCTGGACCTTTACGTAGAAGTCCTTTGTTCCACACAACTTCCCCCGCTTTAATACAGGCATCTAAATACTTCTGGTCTTTGTACACAAGGTAGGCTTTGGCCATGAGATAGATAGTGCCTGGTGCACCATGGCACCAATGCAACAGTTTGTGATCGCTCAGGGATATCTCCTCCATGCAACATGGCCAGTTTCCTTCCTCTGTTTGCAGAGAGAGAAGGTAGTCAATTGTTGTTTTTATGTTGTGCTCGGCTAGTTTGTTGTACTCTATATAACCAGGCACAGACAGAAGCATCTGCAGGATGAGGCTGATACCATGCGCTGCTCCCAGGTACTCCGTGTTGTAATAGTGGAACATCAGCGGGCAGGGCCGATTCTGGGTCTTAGCATAGCTCCTTCCAGACTCCACAATGAAATCACATAGCTTGTACAGCTCTTGCTTGGGCAGCACATTGGTTTTGAGCTCGCGGTTCATCCACAGTGCTCCTGCTAGATACCCAGTGCGACCGACAAAGAATTCGTCACCACCGCACTTGAGAAATCTCGGATTTAGATACTGACTGAAGAGCGACTTGAACATCTTTATATATTCTGAATATTTTTCATCACCTACCTCTTTGGCAATGACGGCAGCGATGGCGTAGGTACCGACGTCTCCGAGGAGGAAGGAAGTCGTGTCACCAATCGAAGTATCCAGTGCAGGCTTCAAATATTCCATAGCCTTGTTCAAATAAGAGGACTTGTTCTCTGATAGTATCGGGTTCTTGGATAAATAGTAAAACATGTATGCGGCGCCGGTTATCCCAACGTAGAGCCCTCCTTCTGCATTCTTCCGCGTTGGCTGCAGTCTTTTCGTTATGTTAGCGATATTATCGTTAATACTGTTGGTCATCTCAGTCTTATCGACCGCTACGAAGGTTCCTGGTTTGTAATCTTCATACGGATTGGGAAAAAATCGCACCATTTTGTAGCCAAATGGGTTCACAGCAGAAAATCGTTTACCGATGGTCCGTAGCGAGCTTAGTTTGAATCTTTTTAGCATCTACTGAAACCAGGAATCAGTTATTTTGTATATTTCTTATGTATTATGCAGAAAATGCAAAACCATCTTAGCTTTTGCTACACTTCGTCAATCAACCATAGCGCTCTGCGCTCGTAACTTACTTTGTGTTTTGTTTTTATTTTTCTTTCGACACACCCAGCTGGTTCGTTCAGAAAATGTTTTCATTCACTCAGGGTAATGACCTCCATTGACCTCCTTTTACAGCTGTTTCCGGTTTGGATATTCGTGCGCTACTACCAACACAACAACAAAGATGCGTTCAGTAATAAAACTCTGTACCTAACAAGTGTATTTCGTTTCTAGGCAACCGTTCTAAAAGAATATTTTATTGTGGACCAATACTGCCTTTTCTACGAATTTATTTTATGGATGCAAATACAATATAATGAATTGGGACCAATCAATACTAACGTTTTTTAAAGTTCATGTTGGTTTATATCGATTTTATATCAATGCCTGTATCAAATAATCGTGGAAACGTAAGTACCGACCCAAGTAATTTTACCACCATAGTTACGTTAGGTACCTTTTCTACAAGAGGTTCCTACTTAATGATTATAGAGTGCTAGCTAGTATCTACATAAATCATTCAAAAATCATGTTACTTTCCTTACTATATTAGTGTTTATAACCTGTTTCAAAAGTTTTCGCAAATGCGAAAGTCCTCGTTCCGTGCGCGCGGTCGCTCTGCCCAATCGCTGGATGCTGGAGGCCCAAGAGCTGATGGACCTAAACCGGATCCAGGGGCCAGTGGAGACGGCCGGACGTTTTTACAAATCAGACCAGCCATTGCTGATCTAAGAGCTACCCTCGCTCGTTCTCACTCCATTTATGCTGGGTTCGTATAATCGCTATACCATATTTATAAATAAATAATTGAACATAACCTATTTATTTTGTCAAGAGTTACCTATTAAATTATGTTCTAAACAAAAAAAAAGTTCCATAGTATTATTTTAAAAAGTATGTACATAAACAAATAATGGTAGACATATTACTTAGTAGGTACTAGGCAATAATGTACCGGGTACTAAGATAAATTAATCATTAATATTCCTGACAGGCAATATTTAAAAATTTTTTTTTTACCGTAGAAACGATTACAAAGAAGATGCAAAAGAATATACTGTCAATTTAAAGGCGGTTGGAGAAGGCAAAGTTCAACTGGCGCGGACACCGCAAGAGAAAGATCGTCTGCCAGACAGAATAAGCTTGGATAGGTACTAATTATAACTATCTAAAGATTTCAAAATAATGATAATATACTCAATACTTAATAACGTTTATTTCTTTAGGCTTACAAAATAAGCACTTAAACTAGTCAAATTTTATACCTTAAACAGTTTTATAAATGGTAATTCAAATAAGAAACAAGGTGTTATTGAATTTGTCCACTTAAATTTTTTGTCCATTAATGGAAGAAGTAGAAAAGAAACCTTAACATTATTTTCCTTATAGAAAGCATAACATTATTTGCCATAAACTATTGTTGATGCAGAACTGGGCGACATCTGTCCAAGCACTAACATCATTGATGTAATCATCTATGGAGTGTGCGCAAGGGCGTTACGTTACGATCTATTGCCTATATCGTTCATAACTATATTTTTTTAAACACATTCAGGAGGGGTTTATCATCTATACCGCACATTGTAGGAGAGCCAGGATTGAGGCTTTTATCACTGCAGCATAATTTGATCAATAGCTTATCTGGGCTATGCACCCTAGATTTGGGAAAACTCGTATTTCTGGATATCTATGATAACCAAATTGACAAAATTACCTCGCTGGAGAGACTGTTTACTTTGAGAGTTCTTCTGATGGGTAAAAACAGGTAAAGAAGACTATAAATATTTTGTTGATATATTTTGATGGAACCATTACTGTACATTAGTCATTAAAATGCATCAATGATTTCAGAATAAGAAGAATTGAAGGGCTTTCAAGTCTTTCAAAATTAGAAGTTTTGGATTTACACGGAAATAGAATAGGGAAAGTATCTTGCTTATCTAATTTAAACGAGCTAAAAGTGCTTAACTTAGCTGGAAATCAGATAAAATGTATAGGACCATTAGATTTACAAGGATTAGTGTCATTGAGGGAGCTGAATTTAAAACGAAATCGAATGACGAAATTGATGGGATTTCAACACACTCCGAAATTACAAAAGTTGTATCTCGGAAATAACGAACTTCAAAGGTAACCAACCAGTGGTTTGATAGTACCGAAATAAGTAGGTACACTATAATTTAAGAAATATAATAGAAGCTGTATTTGTTTACAGTGTAGAAGATGTATCGTCTCTGGCAGAAGCAGAATCACTTATTGACATCTCTCTTGACGGTAATCCTGTGGCTCTGGGTGGTGATTGTACTCCTTTCCTAGTATCATATCTTCCGAACTTGCTGACACTGACAAACATGCATGTAACTGACCAGGTAAATAATAATAATGCTTGACAATTCACACAGCATCATCTAGCCCCAAGCTAAGCAGAGCTTGTGTTACGAGTACTAGATAACTGATATACATAATATTATAATACAAATACATAGATAGATATTTTTGCTATACATAGAAAACGTCTAGAAAATCCTGAACAAATATCTGCAGATCGTACAAACATTTATCCCGAGGTGGGAATCGAACCCGCAACCTCCTGCGTCGCACTGCGGCAGACTATCGCCCACCGCGCCACAGAGGTCGTCAAAATGTTAAACAATTAATTTTTCGCAAAGTTATAAGATTGTGGAGTGGATAATACATTTTAACTCTGAGATTACATTTTTGTAGGTTCGTCAAGCAGCGATGGCTTGGCGAAGTAATAAGGAAGCAGCTCTTGCTGCTTACTGTGCTCTTGGTGGGATCACACAACAAGAAGCCAGGAGAGATCAAATAATTCACAATGCACGGACTAATTGGGAACTATTGAGATCTGAGAATAAATGTTTTATTCCGACCATCCCGACATCAAAAAATGAAGCTGACAAAGATTTCGCGTTAGAAATATCCTCGAAAACTCTTACTCACAGTGGCAGTACGCAAACTGTGGATATTGCAGCACTACCAGACGTGGTGATGACTCTGCAGCAACCTGAGACTGAAGATTCTGACTGTAAAACTAATAATAGCGAAACTTTAGCGATACCTACAGAAAATGTTTCGAAGCCGTCCCAGATGAAAAAATTGCAAAGAAGTGCTACAGCTCGTAAAGCTCCCGAGCGCCGTGTAAATTTTTCCGACCGAAGTGCATCTCAAGATACCGATGCATCTCACTCAACCTCCACCAGCAGCGAAGTCCGATTACCACCGATCCTACTACCAATAATTTCTTCGTTAGAAAACGTAAAACTTGCAGATAGTTCAGAACCAATTTTAAAACGATGGGAAAGTATTTCTAGTGTGGATCCCATTGTCGATTCCTCATTCAGTTCTTTACCGTCCTCTAGTGAGAGCGATGACGAAAGAACGAAAAAGGTAGTACGACGCGTACCCACAGCTTTTAGGCGGAGAGAAAACTTTGGTTCAGTGCGATCAAAGTCAGTGTGCGACCCTGAGAGCAGGCGAGCCAAATCTAAAAATTCTGACCACATCGAAAATATGAGCAACATATCAACCAATACCAATATAGGCTCAGTTTCTTCATCAGGCAGCGATCAAAATAATAAAGTGTTGAGACGTGATGGGTCTCTGAACAGTCGGCTGAGCACCAGGAATACAAGAAGTGCAACTGTAACGAGAAGAAGCGAAAGAGCGTCTTCTGCGTCATGCAATCGTGCGTCGACAGCTAGAATAAAGTCTGGTAAAAGCTTAGCTAGCTTTAAAGTTTCCGAACCTGTGCCGAAGCCCATGCCGCCTTCTAAAGATAGAGAGCAAGGTAACTCTAATGCTAGCTCAAATTGTTTTGTATGTTTAACTCCGCAATATCTCGAATGTTCTATTTCTATCTTCTATGTTATTTGCAGGTGTGGATTATCTAGTAGAAGTTTGTGATGGTGTCGTAAGTGCGTGGGGTGCTGGTGCTGTGCGTCGTCTGTCTCGAGATTGGGACTGGGAACGAGCTCGCCATGTTAAGAAAGCTGCTTTTCATTACGTTCACTTCAATGCTGTGGCGCAGTCGATCCCGGAATTAAAGGCAAAGTTAGTCTAACCTTGTTTTTTTCTGCTCAATGGTATGGGAGGTCTGTTTAAAAGATCTTCGTTTAGTTATGGTTATTTCAAAGATGACAACATCCCATCCTTTGTCACCATATTTGTACATCTTCTCGCAGATTTCCAAACGTAACCCAGATCTCAGTGAGGGCGACTGGGCTGCAATGGCTCGGTCAGCTTCACGCCTTAGCTGAACTACGAGGAATCACTTCGTTGGCCGTAATATCAGAAGGCAACCCAATAGATGTAAAGATTTGGAGAGAGTATGCCATCTACAGACTTTCTCATTGGGGCTTGAAGGAAATCAATGACCAGTCGGTAAGTTTTAGTTTATTTGATTATATCCATACAAATATTATAAATTAAAGTAACTATTTCAGTTCTTTCACCTTTTTACGCCTAAACGGATCAACGGATTTTTTTAATTTATTAAAATAAGTATTTTCAAAGCAGGTGACAGAAGAAGAAATCAGTACAGCAAATCAAATGTACGCTGGCTTAAGTGATATTGTGCTTCGTGCGTTGCCCGATGCACCACTGCTGCCTTTATTGTCACGGTTGGGAAGAAATGGGAACAGTTCAACCAGTGCTAAATCTTGGCTGAGAGCTGCGGACCCAGCGTTACGAGATGTCATAGCAAAAGAGGCACTGCAATACAAAAAAGGGCATGTATCGCAGGTAATGAAATATTTTAATCTACACTGTTTCTTTTCTAGAGTATTAGAATAAAAAAAGAAATCCAAGCCTGTAAGAAATCACATGCCCTGTCTATACAGGAGAGATCTATAGTAAAAACGTTCACAAGAATCTTCTCTCACAAAATGTCACCTTTATAATAATAGGAAGACAGTACCTACATCAGTTAAATTTTTAGGAGGACATGAGTTGGCGTGTGAGAGGTCGCAGTCAGTTGTCTCACGCTATTGAGCTTGCTTGTGGAGCTGCACAGAGGCTCAAAGTTTTAGAATTCCAGTGGCCAACGATGCTTGTCGAGATGATAGAGGAGATACTTCGAGATTACTCCGACATGGACTCTCATGTCAAAGAACAAATTCGTATGTTAAGGGATAAGGACTTCTTATAATAATTTGACTATTTTTAAATAGTTATCACCTAGATAATAGGTAAGCTTGAAATGCACTGTTTATGTGATTGAATTGTGAATCTTCGATGAGTTACTGATTTCATGATATGGTACGTATTGTGATTAATGTTTCAGGAAATGTATGAAAATTTTAGGTACCTAGGTACCTACCTACTTAGGTATCAAGTTTTTAAGCATTTATCAATTTTACGTGTTGGCAATACAAAGTTGGTTCCTATGAAGGTTAATAATTATATAAATTAATATTAGCTATCTTGCTACAGCTAGGTATGTTTTTAATTCACATGAGACTCAATAATAGCCAAACAAAAAAAAATAGTTTCAAGTATGTCTTAATATCAAAGATACCTACTTAGTCCTAGTCCTAGTTACCTAGTCTTATACAAAATAGGTAGGTAGGTACCTATGAGTTCACCTAGTATAGGTTGCAACAATTAGGTAGTATTAATTGATTATGGACTCAATGATGTTACTTAATAGTGTAGATAGTATTATGACAATGCTCAATATTCTATGTAGAAGTCACATTAGTTAATAGAACGTTTGCATTTGTTAAATAAGCATTGGTTTGGTACCTACTAGGTATAGGTTAGAATAAAGTTAGGAGCATTTACAAAACTTGTTGGTACTTATGTACTCTGTCGATTTATAATTAATATTATTATCATGCATATTCATAAACAAAGTTGTTTTATTTCTATAATACCTGCTAACCATTTGATTGTGTGAGGAATATAGGGTACCTACCTTGAACTGGGAGTCTGTCTAAATTTTGCGTGAATCCGAGGCAATTTCCGAGTCTTCCATTGAGAAACCCAGGATAATAGTACAATACAGTAGTCTACCTATGCTTACTCTAGTTAACACATTCACTGCCCAGCCGTAAGGTGTCTAACGTGGCTACGTCCGCACAGATTTTTGAAAAGAAAAAGCAGTTTTGCTTTCACATTTATGTTACAAGAGTAGGTACCAAGAGTGAATGTGGGGATCCAAGTTCCTAGGGTTATCCTCTACAACGATAATTGCTTTTTCATGTCAGAGGTTTTTTTTACCTCCAATATTAACTTCTGCTCGCCTAGTATTTTTTCAACTCGATCTGATAGAATTACTTGAAATAAGTTTTTCGTCTCTTTTATTTAGCAGAATAACAGACTTACAACAGTCAATATTGGTAATTTTTTAAACTCAAACGATTTATCGAAATTTTCGGTAGTACCTACCTAACAAGTTAGAAGAAATATTCAAGGAAAAACAAGTTTGTTTAGTTTATTTTTTAGATAAAATGTAACTAGACAATAGAAAATAACTACTATAACTAAACTAAAACAATCCAACGCTTTGGAAATATCTACTACTACTAGGGTAAGGTAGGTAGATAAAAAGACTCCTTGATAGTTTTTTTTGATGAGGTACCTACAGCTTTATTGACCTTACTGTACATGATACATTTTCATCGGATGAGTAGGGAAAGAGACGAATTAAGGCATGAGACCAGTTAAGGTGACTGACTAGATGCAGAAAGTGACGTGATAGAGAGGGAGACGAAATAGCGAAAGTGACAACTGATCAACGCAACCCTTTTTACCGAGCATCAATGGCAAGCAATGAAAAAAGAGATCCCTTTCGGTTTAATGGCAAGTGACTCCGTCTTTACTTAGACTGTCAGTGTCACGTGACTATCATTCTGTCTGTTCATCGTTTTCGATTGATTGGTCGGTCCGATCATTCGTTCGATAAACTTTTGCAAAGTAGGTAGGTACCTACTTTTGTTTTATTTTGTTTGTTTGTTTTGCCACCCCGGGCGGGCGACTGGTGGATTTGTAGTCTATGTGAAATATTGGTGCTAGTGTCTCCCATCATCTTGGTAAGTACTCGCTCACGCGCTACACGTAATAAGGAGCTTGGGCCCACTGGCCGCCTGGCCTCGCTTTTCACGTAGCTAAACAGTTTGGGCATGTGGGCAATGAAAGTGAAAACGCTTCCTTAACTTCAGCAAACTGGTTGGTAGCTTTGTTGTATTTTTTTTTTGCATGAAAATTCTCGCAAAACAATACGACATACTAAAATTTATAACATTTTAAAGTCTACTGATTTTTTCCCAATCTACTGCTTTTTGCCAAACTTTCTACTGTTTTTTTCAAATTCCATCTGGCAGCACTTTTTATTCTCTTTGATTCTGAATAAACGTCGTCTCGTCTTGCATGTTTCATTTTTTTTTGTACATATTAATTCAAATCCTATCTTAACTCGTAAATCCCTTAGTCCAAGGCTTATCCAAGTTTATTATATCGACAGTGAATTAAGTACCTAAACTTGATTATGAAATGAAGAATATCGCAACACGCCATGGACGACACAGAAAGTACAACAACATCAGTGGATGAAAACACTGGCAACTTGTGCGATAACCCAACGAGAGATACTCTTGCAGAGGGTCTATTGGGGCTTTTGAAACCCACTGTGGACCAAATAGACGAGCGCGTGAGGGCTACTCGGTAATAAACGTTTTTCGACCCAAAATATTGAGGTAACCTAACCCTCGATCTTGTTCCCTTTCTTTGGCCATACAACTGTCGGGGCGTAAGAATCGACCACTCCAGGTCAGCCCATAGATACCGCAAAAGCGAAAGACTAAGGGAAACTGTTCTATCATTAATAATAAAGATTTTTGTACTTTTGTACTAAACTACCAGGGGAAGGGTTGGGCTTCCTGTTTTTTTTCTGATGTGCTGATGAAGGAACTTCCTTTCTATGCATTGATATTAATATATATATATATAATATCTATCTATGTATTGTATTTTGTATATCAGTTAACTAGTACCCATAATACAAGCTCTGCTTGGCTTGGGGCTATGCGAGCACCGCCACTCTAGAAGTTATTGCTGTGCGAGTTGTCCAGTATTATTATTATATTGCATAGATAGGTACTTCCTTTGCTTTAATTCTTAGGACTATGAAACGCTATGAATCATGGTTTCCATGACACATGCATGTCATATTAATATCTTTCAGAATATCCCAGTTGGAATTGAAACAGCAAATAGAAGCATTAAATGAGGAGTTAGCCAAAGTCAGAGAGGCTCTGAACAACCATCCTGATTTAGATCCCTATGTGAAGAAGCTGATTGCTTGCAAGCATAAAGTGACCGTTGTCCTTAATGTTCTACAAGGATCACAGGTAAGAGAAATACAAATTGTACTTGTAGATTATTAAACAGCTACTTCTGCCGGAGGCTTTGCATGTGTTGTTATGGAAAAGTTTAAAAGGTTTTTCTATGGGAATACAACAATAATATAATTACATGGGAATAAGGTTAAAAAAAGTCTGTGTTATTCCAGGTAGAGAATGACCTAGACCTACTTCCATAAAAAAATCAAGCCCAATCCGTTCAGTAATTTTAGTGTGAAGAAGGCACAAACATCCAAACTTTCACATTCATAGTATTACTGTAATGTATGTGATTTGAGGTTTTTATATGCAATAAGAGTCATAACATAAAACTGGCTAACTGGTTATGCAGTTTGTATCAAAGGGATTTTATTAATATATTTTTCATTTCAGGATAGACTGAATGAAATCCGACGTATGATAAGCAAGGAGAAGAGTGTTCGTACAGTCCTACCATCACCTCAAGAACCGGAGCAAGGCACTAGTGGCATCTCCTCATCACAAAGTACTATCAACTAATATGGAGACCCCACACCAGAACCACATAAATAAGGCTGACTTTGATTATGTCTATGAGCCATCAGAAGACAGCTTTCTACTCATAGATGCCTTAGAAAAAGATCTACAAAACTTAAAAGTTAAAAAACCAACAATATTCTTAGAAGTTGGGTCAGGAAGTGGCATTGTCATAACTGCTTTAGGTATGGCATTTCCAAATACAATCTGTTTAAGCACAGATGTCAATTTCAAAGCCTGTGTTATGACAAAACAAACCGCTGCCTCCAATAAAGTGCAAATGGATGCGATCAACATGGATTTAGTTACAATGATGAAAGATAATTTGTTTGATGTTATTATCTTCAACCCCCCGTATGTTGTAACAGAGTCAGTGGAATGCGGGGGGTGTGATATAGCAGCAAGTTGGGCCGGAGGTCACAAGGGTCGAGAAATAACAGATAGGCTATTGGAAATGATACCAAAGAAGTTAGCTAGGAACGGCACTTTTTACCTTCTACTTATTAAAGAGAACATTCCAGAAGACGTCATAGAAATAATGACAAAACACCAATACAAGCATGAATTGGTGATAGAACGAAGAGTGAAGAATGAACATCAGTTTGTTTTCAAGTTTTATTTATAGTTATTATATTATAAATCATTAAAACATTATAAGATATAAATGTTATAAATAATAATAAGTATTTTCTAAATAATTTCAATAGTTTTTTTACAGACAAGAGTTACTTTTGAATTATATTATTAATAGCATGAATGGGTAGACAAAGAAATAATTTAGTGTGTCAGCATACTCTGAAATCAGCAAGTCAGATCACACAAATATCAACAGATATCCTCAAATCTTTAACATTTGTGCGTTTAATTTGACATTACTGTTTAAGATTCTTTTTGACAGCTTCACCAAAAGCTTTGGCCCCTTCAACATTTTCATCAGCGCCAGGCAATGTTGAGCAGTTTTTTATCCATTTCTGAATATTTGGGAATGGGGACAAATCCCACCCTACAGCCTGAAAAAGAAACCCGTAAGTAGATGTAAGTTTCTTACTTATGTAGGTAGGTAGGTGCTGGCTGGCTACTGTGCTACTTTGACCTATAACTCCAGCAAAATTCGATATGAAATGCTTGATAACCAAACCACAATCAATTCACGAGCTTGGCGTAGAGTTTCAGATAAAATTGTTAGCAATATTTATTTAAAGAAACATTTCAAATTGAACAGTAAACATTTTGCGAAACCAGCAATGTAACGTAAAAATGGGTGGAATTAATGGGCGAAACGACACTACTCGAAATTGCTTAAAGAGCAATTTACTTGAATTTTAAGATAATTATGGGCGGTTTCTATCTATGTCATGTATTGTATTATGCATATCAGTTAACTATAACCATAACACAAGCTCTGGTTAGCTTGGGGCTAGATAATGCTGTGTGAATTATCCAGCTATAGGTATTTATTTGTTTACAAACATTTCACATTGAATTTGGCTGGAGTTCTAGACACGTAATGAATCAAAACTCACTAAAATGCTTGAAATAGAAGCGTAAATAGATGTATCAGCAATAGTGGGACTATCGCCGGCTACCCACAGACTTTTACTTAAAAACATATCCAAAAATCCAATGGTTATGCTCAAGTCGTCTTTCAATTCTGGCTTGATCTCTGTTTCTCGTCGATATAATATGGGAATCTGTAAATTGAGATGAGTTAATAATTAGTGTGTCAGGTAGGTACCAGATTTAGATGCAGTTAAAATAAGGTGAAAAAAAATCCTAACAGTATGATATCAAATCGAATTAAAATGTTCAATATGTGTGGCCTTATTTCAAGTTTACCTGGGAGAAATCGCTCCCAGCGAAAAAACAGCATTTTGTATAAGATAATAATTATTATTGAATAATAGACGAGCAGCTGAGAGCTGATATGTCTATGTCACAGTGCTTTTAGTATTTTCACTACACTTGATTGTCTCGTATGGTGGTCGTAAAAAAAAATCAATATTTATAAAACCATCTGTTTTATAAATATTGATTTTTTTTTAGTACAATTGAGTTTTCATTCAGTTGGCTTTCACGTCCAGAGTTTAAATGGTTCATAACATTTTTGTATTAGGTAGGTACATAATCTGGACACACCACGAGGTATTTTTTCTTTTTAACCGACTTCAAAAAACGAGGATGTTCTATGTTCATCTGTGTATGTTCTTCACCGATTAGCTACCTACTCCGTCATTTGTGGACGATCGATCGTGGTGAGTTTTTTTCTATTGTGTAATTAAGGATCCCAAGAAGGTCTTATGAGAAATATTCCAGTGGGATTCGTATTATTCTTGCAAAACTTAAAAAAACAGTGCAAGGAATATGAAGTCATTTTTAGTTTTCAAAAAAATCGAATTGCCTTACTTTTCTTTTTTTGTATATTTTGCATTTCCACACTACATCCCATAAATCTGTTCACATGGTATAGAAATAACTTTAAAATGTTTATGAAGAATTTTTACTACATTTTCATACATGGGATAAAACGTAGCATATATGTCTTATTCCAGTTTAGGACTACATCTATGCAAAATTTCAGCCCGATCTATTCAGTAGTTAGGCGTGAAGAAGTAGGTAGGTAACGAACCCTTCCATCTATCAACATAACTTCGCATTCATATTATTTGTGTGATGTGATAAAAACTACTTAACATGGTATTATATCAGGCATAATCTTAATTCCTTGTTCAACCCAAGATACACTTAAATAGGTAGTAGGACTTACACATATGGCCCGAATTTTAACATACAACTGTGAGGCATCAAAATTGAGCCTCTGGTTGACAAGTGCTCGCTTTCTCAAATCTTTCGGATACCACTGGTCGTCTTTTCCATACTTATCAGATAAGTAGCACGCGATAGCGCGGCTTTCCAACAAAACAAGGTCATCTTCAACCAGCGTTGGAACGCAATGTTGAGGATTTATTTTTAAAAAACTCTCTTGCATTTGTTCCTTTTTGAGTAGGTTAATAACTTCAACTTTCACTGGAACTCCTATGGCTCTTGCTGCGAGCAATGCACCGCGCGAAGGTGCGCTTATATGATCATGGTAAAGTATCAAAAAAGACATTTTTATATTATACTTATAGGTAATTTTAAAATATTCAACTGGCCGTATGTATGTATGGCACCACGCTATCAAACAGACTTTCTACGCTTATCAAGACAAGACAAGTTTTATCGACTAGCCAAGGTTATTCGTAGTTTAGGTTACTAGCTTCAATTCAAGTTGTATTTGCCACCCACGTCATCACCGGATTCATCGGACAGAAATACCTACTTATTTATTTCATACTTTACCGCGCTTCTAAAATAGAAACTATTGTTTTCTCACACCAATCAGTGCGTTTATAGTGAAGTGAACAATGTTGTCCAAAAAACCGGCATATTTACCGAGAAAAAAAATTATAGGCTTTGTTTCAAGCAAAGAGCAAAGCAATCAAGCCAGGGATCAGACAATCCAAAAGTCAATCAAGCGTTGCTAGGTTGGATAATTGTTTGTAAATAAATATACCAAAATTTCTCTGCAAATACAATAAATTAGTACAAATTCTGAATAAACATACATTAGAGACCCATTCGTGGAATACTTCTAAGAAAATGTCATCAGACACGTGCAGAATATGTATGGGAACGAGCTTTCTATCAAACATCTTTCGATTTCACGAATCGATGAAATTATCGGCTAAAATAATGTCGGTAGCCAATGTTACGGTAAGTGGTGTGCAACGTAACGTAAGCCCTTTACTAGAAAAGAAACAGAGGTTCTGGCATTGCTGTGTGAATTGTCCAGCGTTATTTTTTTATTTATAACGCTATGTTTACTATCCAACCTCTCTTTCCAGATCTTACCAAACGACGGCCTTTCTGACAAAATTTGCAACATGTGTGTAAACAAGTTGAATGATTGCATCAGCTTTGTCAGATTATGTGAGAGCTCCGATAGAAAACAGAGAGAAATGCTCAGAATTTCTGAAATGGAGGATGCGGAAACCATTGAAATGGACATGGATCTTAGTCAGGACAAGTTCCCAGAATGTAAACTGTTTGAAACTGATCCAAGCCATGTTTTTATGGGTTTGAATGAGACAAATGATGAGATAAAGCCAAGTGATGAGGATTTGAAAAATTTGAAAAAGAAAGAGAAACAACAGTGCTCTACTTGTGGAAAAGTCATGTCTTCTAGGTATTAAATAATTGAAAACTTGTCAGTAAAAAATTATTGCTTTAAGCTTTCATTGTAATACTCTATTCGGTCCTTTTGTAAGCCCAAGAATTTCACTTCACACTTGTCTTCACAAAAAAACTAACATATCAGGCAGAAAATTTGCATAGACCTAAAATAAAACATAGGATTTTTATCATATAAATGAGTTCCCATGAAATAGAAAACTCCTTTATGTATAAATAGAAACAATGGTGTAAAGCTGTGTGCAGAACATCATAATATTTTTTTATTTGTATTTAGAAAAATAATTTTGAAAATTATGTATTCAATTTCAGATTCCGTCTGAAGACTCATCTAAGGACTCACACTGGTGAACGGCCATTCTCCTGTCCCCATTGCAGCAAGAACTTCTCCCTTGCACAAAACTTAAAAGTTCATATGAGAACTCACACGGTAAACATTTCACTCTAACTCTAAGCTTACCCGTAATTAGTATAATTGGTCTATAGCTTTTCTTTTTACAATTATAAATGGCTTATTGTCCAGCATTATATATTTATTATTCCAGGGTGAGAAGCCGCTCCAATGCTCTGTATGTGGAGAGTCGTTCGCACATTCCGCAGGCCTGGCGGCTCACAGACGCAAGCACACGGGCCAGACACCTTACCGCTGTGCGCTGTGTCCGCGGGCCTTTCGCACTGTTGGACATTTGCAGTACCATATTCGGTATGAACAGTTCTTTGTTTTTTTTTAAACAATGGCCGTTTTGCGTTGTATTGTGACCAATTAGAAAACCATTTTGGACTTATGGGTGGGACGTTGACGACTATCTTTAGAGCCTGCCTGGCCTTCCGATACGTACCGCTCATGTGGAGAGAGGTTAGAGTCCTATTCATACCCAAACCAGGAAAAAGCGACTACACTGAAGCAAAGTCCTACAGGCCGATTAGTCTTACCTCATTCTTACTCAAGACCTTAGAGAGACTATGTGATCGGCACATTAGGGACAATATACTAACTATAAAACCACTGCACCCACAACAACACGCCTACACCCCAGGAAAATCTACAGAATCTGCGCTACACACAGTAGTTAGTAGACTAGAACAAGACATTTCGAACAAAACACTTTGTCTAGCAGCCTTCATAGACATTGAAGGGGCCTTTGACAAAACAAACTTCAGCAGCATCAACGCAGCCCTACAGAAGCACGGAGTAGAACCAACGCTGGTAGAGTGGATCATCGGCATGCTCAGGCTAAGGGCGGTACGGATAGACACAGACGGGAGCACCCGAGGAGTGGTATCGAGGGGATGCCCACAGGGCGGAGTCTTGTCACCGCTGCTATGGAACCTGGTAGCCAACGATCTAATCACCAAGCTAAACACTCAACGCTTCTTCACGGTAGGCTACGCGGACGACCTTGCGATACTCATATCGGGACACTTTGCCAGTGTGGCGTGTAACATCATGAATAACGCACTAAAGGTCGTCGAAACATGGTGCACAGACTATGGACTAACCGTGAATCCAACCAAAACAGAACTAGTAATATTCACTAACAAGCGGAAGTTAGGAACCTACCAACTCCCTTTCCTTTTCGATACGCAACTTGAACTATCCGAAAAGGTTAAATACTTAGGTATAACCTTGGACAATAAACTGAACTGGGCAACACACTTAGAAAACAAGGTAAAGAAAGCCACCATTTCATTCTGGCAGTGCCGCCGAATGCTAGGCAGAACATGGGGCCTCAGCCCTAAGATTACCCTATGGCTCTATAACACTGTAATCAGACCATCTCTGACTTATGGTGCCCTAGTATGGTGGCCGAGAACGAACCAAAGCACTACCATAAATAAACTACAAAAGTTCCAGAGACTAGCCTGCGTAGCGACAACAGGGTGTATGAGAACTGCCCCCACGGCAGCTCTTGAAGCCCTGATAGGCCTGACTCCACTGCACTTACACGTGCAACAAGAGGCAGCCGCGGCTGCATACAGACTCTGGGCTTTACATTTATGGGAACATAACACTAGAGCACAACATACCTCTATAATAGACGAGTACGCAAGGAGTAATCCCATGCTACTCTCACTCTATGACAGGGTACCCAAAACACACGTACACTCAAAAAGCTTCACTACACAAATGCATGAAGAGCCTAGTGATATCTCAAATATACACGAAGTACGAATATACACAGACGGCTCAAAAATGAATACAGGTACCGGGGCGGGAACGTTCTCGGAAGATCTCAACATTCACATAACAACAGCACTGGGATCACACAACTCCATCTTTCAGGCTGAATGTGTGGGTATCTTACAGGCTGCGACCGCGATACTACGTAGAAAGGTAACTGACCAAAACATCAGGATCCTCTCAGATAGCGCGGCAGTACTACAGGCTCTGAACAAGAGAGAACACAACTCGGGACTGACCATACAGTGCCACAATATGCTGGAACAAGTAAGCAAATCCAATAGAGTTACTCTACAATGGATAAAAGGGCACAGTGGATCCAGAGGAAACGACGAAGCTGACGCACTGGCAAGGAGAGGCTCAGAATCGAAACCGATAGGGCCCGAACCAATAATTCCCCTACCATTCAGTCAGGTTCGCTCATGGATCCGACAACGAACAACGAAACAACACCAAGACTACTGGGCAAGTATCCCGGATTGTAGGCAGTCGAAGGAGGCCTTCCCGGTCTTAAACCCGAGATTCTCCCGAAAGCTCCTCAATCTGAAACGTGACAAACTCCGACAAATTATCGGTATTGTCACAGGACACTGCATGCTGAACAAACACCTATTCAATTTGGGTATCACGGACAGCCCCCTTTGCAGGGGGTGCATGAACGCAGAGGAGACGGCCGCGCATGTGCTTGTAGAATGCGACAGCGTGGCTTCCCAAAGAATGCATCACCTTGGGACACCGAGGACGCCTAGGGAGGCATGCACCGGCGTCAGCGAGCTGCTGGCCTTCCTGGAAGACATCGGGTGGTTAGATTAGCAGCCCACCACCCGACACGCAAAAAGGGCCCACCTGTGGCCTAGTTGCGGAAAGCAGTCCAGGGACAAGTAACAAGACAAGTAACAAACCATTTTGGATTGTTGCCTAAATCCGCCCAGAGCCTACCCCTCTGGGTGGATGTTACTGGTTTCTTATTCAATATTCCTTGTATGAGCTTACTTTCAGTATACATTTATTTATTGCTGTCAAAATAGTCAACATTTTCTACATATTATTGTACCTACTTTGTCTACCCCTATCTATCTCTAGAATTCAACATAATGGTAGTTGAATTTAGGCTTTAGTCTGAACATAAATTGCATAAAAAAAAATCAATAGGGATTAGGTAGGTAATATGTGGAAGAAAGGGAGGGAGGGAGTCTTGACACCTGCAGAGGAACAACATGGGCGGAAATGAAAATAAATGGATAGGTACAGAATACTTGCTAGCAGCGCCATCTATTAAGCAATAATAAATAACACAAGTCCAAACTGCTTTCAGACGACACACGGGCGAGAAAAACTTCGAATGCGACACATGCGGTAAGGCTTTCATCACACGAAGTGACTTGAAGCAACATTTCCTGACGCACACGGGCGACCGACCTCACGTCTGTACTATATGCGGCGCGCGACTGACGCGCTCCTCACATCTGAAGCGCCATGTTCAACAAGCCCATGGTGGTGGAATAAGCCAATTCTCATGTAAATCATGTCCAATGAGGTTTACACGGAAAGAAGAATATGAGAAACACAGAAAGACTCATAGTGAGATCACAAATGGATTGTAATGCAATGTAACCTACATAAATGTAAATATTATAAATAATTAATGATGTTATATGCTGTGATTTAGGCTTGATTATTAGACTTCAAAAACAAATTGTTTATTCAAATTGTTTATTGCAGACACGCATACATATTTCATGAAGATCTTATTCGAAGTCAAAATTCTTCTACTCATTTATTCAGCCCCACACCTACACTACCCGCACGTCCATGTAACAACAAAACATGTTTCTAAAAAATGAAATAAGTTCCCAAAAATTTTCGGTTTCGGCGGGACTCGAACCCGCGCCCCACCCTCAGTACGGGCACAGCCTACCTATATGCATACAGTCGTTCGACGAAGGCGTTTTGACAGGGCAATCTGTTTCAATAAATTGTTGGTTTTGAACGCTACACGTCCTTACTTTATTTTTGGACGAAGCCCTTTAAACTCCCTCACTTAATGGTATACCTAAATAAGTCAAACTACCTACATATTTATCTATCCTTGGAGTAACAGGATATAATAAGGACCACGAGTATGAGTGTTACGTTGTTTACTCCTAATTTGTAATTGAGTTTATATTTATAGGTGACCAACTAGTTCGGAGCAGTCTACATGGCCATTTATGAGTTTATGAAGGCATACTAAATCTGACATTGTTCTCCTAGACGAAAGTAAATTAATTCCATAGTTTTTTAACCTTTTTCTGTAGCTATTAAGTTTTATTGCCTGATTGTCACCATATGAGACGTGATACAAGAAACGCCTCTGAACGCTTTCAATTCTTTTGGAATATATTTCATACTTTGGGTTCCAGATGAGACTACAGTATTCTAGTATAGTATAGGTCTGACCAATGTGTTAGATATAAAGCTTAATTTTAGTATAGGTATGCATTTTTGAATTCTTTGCTATTTCTTATGAAACCCAGGGTTTTGAAACATTTAGAAGTAGTTGTCCAGTGTTGGAAAATAATTTTAAATATGAGATCAAATTATGTATGAAAGAAGATTGTTTACCTACTATTTTCACCAGAGCCTAGTTCTTTATCTAGCAGGGTGCACCACGTGCACAGAAAGATTTATATATAATACTAGCAGCGCCTTGCGGTTTCACCCGCGTAGTTCCCGTTCCCGTGGGAATTCTGGGATAAAAAGTAGCCTATGTTCTATTCCAGACTATAATCTATCTCTGTGCCAAATTTCATCCAGATCCGTTCAGCCGTTCTGGCGTGATAAAGGAACAAACATCCATCCATCTATCCATCCATCTAAACTTTCACGTTTATAATATTAGTGAGATGGGATAAAAAGTAGCCTATGTTCTATTCCAGACTATAATCTATCTCTGTGCCAAATTTCATCCAGATCCGTTCAGCCGTTCTGGCGTGATAAAGGAACAAACATCCATCCATCTATCTATCCATCCATCCATCTATCCATCCATCTAAACTTTCACGTTTATAATATTAGTGAGATTAGTGAGATGAGATAATACTAAGCATGTGAAGGTTAGTTAGGTTGGCTTGGGAGACAAGATGTTGGAGTCCCCCTTACATCCCAGAAAGAAAATAATAAAAACGTATAAAATACATATTTTAAAGATATTTTAAATCATTGAAGCTAGTCGTGAACCAACCACGTGAATCAAAAAGTGCTCGGGTTCCTTAGGTCCGATCCGAGTAGTTGTCAGTGATTTTGTTCGTCCAAGATTATATTTTTATTTCAGACATGACACAGTAATGTTATTTTCGGAAAGTACCGGTTCTTTTTTTTAACTTCCTTATTAATGGTCGCACAGTTGGCAGCTTCACGGTTTTCGAAATTTGAAAATTGTTCGTTGCTGTCGTTGTGATTTTGCAGACAAAAAGTTTACGAATTTTGTGAGTTTTGAGTTTTACGAGAAAACCGACGGATAAGTAACCAACATTTGAGAAGGTGTACTGGAGCCAGAATTGTCGGAGTCGGTGGTGTATAATCATTATAATCAACTAGCAAGCGCACAATGACACGAGATATTTATTATTCTGATAAATATTATGATGCGGAGCATGAATACAGGTAATTTTGGATTGTAATCACCTTTTGCAAACAAAAAGCCTTGATATTGTTGTGTATCATTGATTAAGTGTGTTTTTCTGTGATTTGTTGAAGAGATTAGTTTTTGTGCCTACCTAACCTCTCTGTAGGCATATTATTTCAAACTGCCAGCCAAGAATAATGTGGGCACTGAGCTCGTAGGTTTTATAATTTTACCACAAGTGACATTGGCTCACATGCTCCGTACCATCCATGACAATTTTTTTGTCATGGATGATTTTTCTATATCTATATCTCACTAATATTATAAACGTGAAAGTTTAGATGGATGGATGGATGGATGTTTGTTCCTTTATCACGCCAGAACGGCAAAACGGATCTGGATGAAATTTGGCACAGAGATAGATTATAGTCTGGAATAGGACAAGCTACTTTTTATCCCGAAATGCCTACGGGAACGGGAACTACGCGGGTGAAACCGCGAGGCGCTGCTAGTTATTCTATAAATTTTTTGAAAATTAAGTCAATAACAGTCAAAGAATTACCTATTTTGACTACTCTGAAACAATAAATACATCATTACAGAGAGCCTTCAAAACAGGTCATTCAAAGTAAGTTTTATTTTACCTTTCGGTACTACCCTATTAAACCTTGCATTAAAATTTCAGGCATGTTGTGCTGCCTAAAGAGATGGTGAAACATGTTCCGAAGAACCATCTGATGACGGAGCAGGAGTGGCGCAACATTGGGGTGCAGCAGAGCCAGGGCTGGGTCCACTATATGACACACCAGCCTGGTAAGTTCCAACAGTGTTCTGGAATTTTCTTTACTTCGATTTAGATTTCAAGTTTTTATTTTAAATCATACAGTTTGATTAAAACTTAATCAATTTTGGTGTTTTAAGTAGGTATGATGCTGACCTTTGATGAAAAAAATATTAATCTACCGAAGACTAGAAATGTTAGGATGTTTGTTACTTCTGCTGACCTTTTGATTAATCAATTTTATTAATCTATTGAAGATTATAAATGCGAAGGTTGATGGACTTCTTCACACGAGAACTACTTAATGATGTTTGTCTAGGGTAGACAAACATCCAAAAAATGTCTAGAAAACGCTAATAGGGACCTGGATTAACAGCTAGCACCCATTTCAGTATTGCAAATTCATCATCGTCATCCGTAGTCGAATTTTACCCACTGCTATGTATGGGAAAATTACAAATTACCATGAAATAATTTTGTACACATTTTTTCCTAATGATTTATTTTATTATGGTTTGGCAGAGCCTCATATCCTCCTCTTCCGAAGAAAAAAGACCACACCTCCTGAGAAGCAATGAAGAAGTTCTTAGTTTATGTAAATAAGTTTCCTGATTTTAGATGTAATTAGTTTTAGTTTCATTGTTTTAAACTTAAAATGCAGGCATTTTAAAAGCCTAGTTTCACTGTGGATTGTTCATGATCCTAATAATAATTTTAACCCTTAATAAGATAATAAGGCAAAGGTACTTACCACCATGTTTTTTGACCATAGATGGTGTTATGCAAAATTTATCTGATATCTGATTCATTACTGGTAATGTACAAATATTCACAAAACTTTTTTAAGAACTGACAATTACGCTAATCACAACTGTTTTAGTTCTTCCTACTTTCGAAAATAAAAAACCTTTAGCCAGAATCTGAAGAGTTTTGCGCAAACCGCAAAGAACTTGAAACTTTGTTTTAGCAAGATTCCAGTAAATTATTTTGTAACTTATAGAGGCATATTGACTTTATATCCCTCTGCATGTAGTAGAAATAATCTAAAAAACTTTTTGTTGCCTACTGAAAAACTGTCAACTACTTGGTGGTACACTCTTTACCATTGCCTGATTAGATCAATTTAGCAGTATTTACTGGTAATGTTAGCGTACATGTTATTTCATTTATTTTGAGGAAAAAGAAGGTAATTCACAGCTTTTGAGCCATTAATATAGAAAATGACCTCTTGTACTGAAAATACTAACGAAAGTTATCTCATAAAAATGACATCTAGCTAGTAGCGTTCTGGAATACGACGATGCGCTTTCGAGAGGTTTTTCAAAGGCTCTGGTAAAGATCCTGAATTCAAACAACAACAAACTACAAGGATCTGGAATTATTTGGAAAAGTTGCCCATGTCCCTTACCACGCTAAAAAGCAGAGTCTCGTTTGTTCAAAAAATAAAATGGATTTTACTGAAGCAGCTCTTTTTTTCTAGATCCGTAAAGAGCCATGGTGAAATAATTACCATCTGCTGCCTGTCATATACAAGTTAAGGTCAAATAGTTACCACCGAAAATTCGCGTTCTTCTAAATAAATACCTACTTATCATTGTTTTTTTAAAATCTTAACTCTGACTCTTATTTTTCATGTAAGTACCTAATAATATTTAATTTTATCAAATATAATGTTTAATGTCTATACTACACATTTCTACAAAGCAATGGATTGTTTTAGGTGTAAGGTTGGTTAAGGGTTGGCAGTTTTGATTTTCATTCCTTATTGTGTAAGTTTCATTTATTATCAGTTATTTTAGTCATTAATGTTAAGAATTTTTAAATGAGTGCCTTCATTTTCCTATATTCCTGTGTGGGGTATTTAAGTAGGTATAATGAAAAATTAATGTATGAAACTGCTGCTGGAAAATCAAATATTCGCTTTCTATCTAAAGAATTCGTAGTTTAGTACTAGATTTAACAATGTAAAAACAAGGTGTCGAGTTAATTCTACGATTTTTGTTTTAATAAATTGTTAGTGATCTGAAGTTATTGTAAATCCCATTCCTGTCCATAACAGTTTCAAATTATAATGAATTATTTGGTGCTAATAATAGTTTTTTTTATTCCACCAAGTACATATTTACCCACCTATATTTTTTGTTGTTTGTCATAAAAATTATTCAGGGGTATTAAAATAAAAGTCTTGTGAAAAGTAGGCACAATAATTTATGCAAGTTAGAGATTTGCCATAAGCTGGTCTAGTACCTGTCTTAACTCATATGCTTAATACATTTAAAAATCTAATAACCTAATCTTAAACTAGCGTTGGACAAAGAATTCAAGATGGCTTGAACTCTGCTGACTTAGATTCTTGACCAGCAATCTCGAGAAACTCTAATCCTAGATTCTCTTGTTCCAAGTTTTGTAGCATCTGAAAACCTGTCTCCAAAGATGGTGTGAAGGCCCCATCCAAGGCTGCAGGGAAATGTAGTTCTGGTACTTCCATTGGAGGAGGGGCTCTATCATCATTACCAGCCAACACCTCTAGCTCAGCAATATAATTGCGACATTTTTCCTCAATTGATGCATGGTAGTCTACTACATAGTCTTGGTAATAGTTGCCCAAGTCGGTTATGTTGAGATCATGAAGAACTCTGGAGATTGCATCGGGAAATCCAATAGGTACACCACTGGCCTTTCTATCAACTGCATTCCTCAATGATTGGCAAAATTTTGTCAAGAAGAAGTCTAAAGCATCTGCCATGGTTTCAACAACTGGTTCTTGGACAAATGTGGCGCCAAGAAAAGCTAATGCTGTAGCAGAACATTTATTCAAGGCCCGCTTGTGACTCTCCTTAGTGTATGTTAATATCACCGGCCCTTTGCCAGCAGAGAAGTCGCTAGATTCTTTTGGTAGATGGTTAACGCCCGGCGTTCGATTATGTTTTAGTTTTAAAGTGCTTTCTGGTTGCGGCGGAAAATCATGTATTACCAGTTTTGGCTTTAGGTTTTTGGCAAGGGCTCTCTCGATTACTTCTGGTATTGTCTTTAGTTGCCTGTAGTAGTCGTGTAATTGGATCGTGTGTGTGACCAAATTAGCCTCTGGAAGCTGGGCTGGCGGTGTTTTTACTGTGATTGAGATTTCGGGTATATTTTGCATCCCAAGTTCGATTATGGGATTGAAATTCACACTTTGTTGTTCATTTTCTGGTTGTTCCTTAAATTCACCCCACATATTTTATTGCTCACAGCTAAAGAGTTGTTTTCTTTGGTATTTTCCAAAGAGAATAAAACAAAGAATATGAATACTCCTACTCCTAGCGAATAGAACCACTACGTTGCGGTTGTGTTTTCCAAAATCCTAGTTATCCTGTATTGTTTGTATACTCTTTTGTTTCTTTCAAAGAGATTAAAACCACTACCTACGTGTTTCTTTCGCAACGCAAATCTAATCCATCCATCCAACTTACAGGGATGTTAGATGCCGACTCAGAAATTATGACATCGGTCTGTCAAAAATATGGTACTTTTCAGAAAATTAAGGTACGGTTTCTAAAAGTCTCACACGGTTATTAATTGGTTTGAGTTAATATTACAGTTTTTTCATAAACAAACACTCAAAAACAGATACTTAACTGTATCAAATACAACACAATCCACAAATTTTGAAACAGAAAACAGAGTCACCGAGTTTCAAAATTATAGATAAACCAAGAGTTACTATTACTACCTTAGAGTATAGGTATATAGAGACGGCGTATTGTTCTATAGGAACTTTCGGTTATACAAATATGATATAAATCGATATTGTACTCATAAACTTATAGCTATCTCGTTTTATCTTACCTACAATAACCAATGTAAAAAGAGACATCAATATAATGTGCGAAACCTATTTTTGGCAACATTGAAACGTGACGTCATAGCAAAGCATGATTGAGGCCGGTTCGCCATTTAACTTTCAGGTATGTAAACTGTCAACGAGAGTTGCATTTACAGTAAAAATGCTAAAATTATTTGAGTTCGGGACTTTTTCATGTGAATACTTATATAGTAAGCGAAAGAAAGCTAATAGGAAGATGCCAAACAGCAGTTTGGTAGGTTGCGGCTTAAAAACAAGTGAAAATCGTCCAAACATAACATTACACCGGTACGTATTCTTATTTTGCTAAATTACCAAATAATACAATAAATACCTTATGTGTTGGCTTTCATAGGAATAGTTTACATAAAATTCATACCGAATGTAGCTTATTTTTGTAAGTTTTAAGTGTAATTAAAGAAAACATGAAACTGTTTGTTTGGCGATAGTGTTGTCCTTCAAGGCATTTTTCATAGGTATCGATGTTTTCAAGTGTAAATTGTAGTGTATTAATTTTCAACTGGTTTTTTACGTTCTAGGTTACCCGAAAATTACGGTAAAAGAAAAAGTGGCTGGACTCAATTGGAGTAGAAAATTTGAAGTTTGGTACGAAAGATATTTTCGTTCGTTCTCTTCATTTTGAAGAAACTTGCTTCAATCGAACTTTAAATAACAAGACTGCGAGAGGATGCCGTACCGTCACGAATCTTTTTAGTAAGTATTTTACTTGACCTTACTCCCACAAACTTCTATTGCAAAGTAATGCATATATGCATTAACAAACTTGACTACCTTTATTTTTCCAAAGGGCTTAAATTTTGATATTAATGAATATTAAGTTTTAAGTAAATAAATCTGACCCAAAGTAATATTAAATACTTCAAATCCCCTCTAAAATGTACATTTCCATAAATCCTCCCTTAGCAAATTATTTCCATGCAAAATAAAGTTATTTCGTAAACGATGTGGCACGGTCACCTTTTTTTTTAGAATTTCTTTAAGATTTTAGATTTTTTTTCAAAGTTGAACTACTCAGTACCTTTCTAGAGTCTATAATTGTAGGCTGACAAATAATGTTGCATTATAAATTTATTCTTCATGTTTGTTTCAGCCACTAGTGCCAGCGCGACCCAGTACTTTAATAGAAATAATGTAAATTTGAGATTTATACTGTAAATGAATGAGACTGATTACATTAGGTACTTGTAAAATTGAAAATTTAGGTGTAGTATTAGTTGAATTTTTGAATTAGGTAGGTATATTGCAAATGTGTAAATGAATGAGACTGTTGCATTGCTTCTACAATCGAAAATACAGGTGGCGTCTGTGTTAAATTTTTGATTTATACTGTAAATGAATAAGACGGATTACATTGCTTGTTTAATTAAAAATGTAGGAGTCTGTGTTAAATCTGTGATATAATATAATAAATGAATGAGACTTGTTGAATTGCTTATAAAATGTGGTGTCTATCTTTTTGTGATTTATATTATAATAATAATATAAATCACAAAAAGATACCCATATTGTTATACAAATATAAATATACTATCTCACAAATCACTGTTGCATACAAACAATATATTTTGCAATTAAGTAGCTTGTTGTTTCATTTCAGTAGGTACCTTTTTTTCTTAAATGAACACAACGTTTATTGACAAAGAAAATTTGAATCAAATAGTATAAACAAATTAGAACTAGTATTTACCTACAATTGAAACAAATGAGCTAACTGCAGACTGTTCAATAAACTGGTTTGGTGAACTTTGATCTTTAATTCTAAGGAGGTCTGGCACGTGTCTAAACGCAAGAGTCTTGACTCGGAAAATACATGAAAAAATTACCATTGTTATAATAGCTCATTTTCTTAACTTCTCAGTGGTTGCGTCTCATGAGCGCGGTCGAGCCATAGTTGGGTACGTGCATTCACATACTTTGTATCTCTAATTAAAGCATTCTATGACTATATGATTATAGAATTCTGTTTCATAATCGTGGTGAAAACAATAAAATCACTACGAAACTGCTAAAATATCGTCACAAAAATACTTGTTTCGATAAAAATATCGAGGTACAAAAGGGCAGCACTACGGAAAGGAGCCATTTTAGTTTCTAGGTAAGTTTAGGTATACACGTTTTTTTCGTAGGTATGCCATCTCTAGGTATACTCTAAGATTACTACTCAAGCCAGTCAATACAAGATATCATAAACCGAATGAACGAACCGTATGAACGGATGAATGAAATGAAGAAAGAAATCTTCGGTTCGCGAGAGAGATGCAACCTCAGACCAAGTATATACTTAATAATATATAAAGCTCGTTATATCTAAGGATGCAACATACACAACTTGTATTGGCTATCCTCCATCTCTCTCGCACCAGTGCAGTCAACGTCAAACGTTACCTAAAGAGGCCGTTTCATTATACGCATAATACATCGATTGTAAAATTATTCCTATGAGATTAAGAGTAAGGCTTCATATCACAGATCATATACGTACAGAGTAGTGCTTAGCAGCGGAAACGAAACGTTTCTGTCGTTCGTTCCATTACATGACAAAATAATTTTGATGATTGAAAATTATGGTACATTTGCGTACCATAATAGAAGTACTATGGTACATGGTACGAAGACCTGGATTATGGTACGTGTACCATAATTATGGTACGTCTGACATCCCTGCCAACTTATCCAACCAGTGTTGCCAATGAGAATTTTTTAGGCGGCCGTGTATGTAGACCAATGAAAAAAGAGATCCCCTTTAGATCAATGATGTAGACCACAGAACAGAAAATCTGTTCTGTGGATGTAGACAGACGGAGCGCGCGTGGACGACGCGCGACGCGACGGTAAAACGGTAACTCTCGCAAGCCTTTATTAATTTACAATACCTAACCAACCTCGTTAAGCACTGATCAATTATATTCATAGAGAGCTAAGCACTATAATGCTCTATCAAATAATGTACACCTCGATATTCTGCTGATTTAAATTAATTTATATTGTTAACTAGCAGTGCCTCGCGGTTTCACCCGCGTAGTTCCCGTTCCCGTAGGAATTTCGGGATAAAAAGTAGCCTATGTCCTATTCCAGACTATAATCTATCTCTGTGCCAAATTTCATCCAGATCCGTTTTGCCGTTCTGGCGTAATAAAGGAACAAACATCCATCCATCCATCCATCTAAACTTTCACGTTTATAATATTAGTGAGATTGGTAGATAATAATGTTATGCCTAGAGTTGATTATTTTATGTTTACGCTGTGACGTCCTATTCTATAGAGAGGCCTAGACATAAAACCCATAAATAGTTATTAGAATCTAGCTTTGTTTCATGTTGGATGTCAATTCAATAAATAAATAAAGCCTGTAGGCGCGTGGCGTACAATCGTATAATCGTTAATGCCACGTACAGTACAGACATGAAATGAAAGAATTTCGCCGTCCACACCTACGAACCGAACTTGAAATGTACACCTATCATGCATTGATTGATAGGCAATTCGTAGGTGTGTAAGTACGTGATGCGAGGGCGAACCGAACCTGCTACGAGAATTTCGGTGAGCTCGGTGCGATCCGCGATTGATTGGTTTTTCGGATGAGGAAAAGAGCTCGCAGTGTGCTCGGAGCGCCCAGTGTGGGGGTATTTAAAATGGAACTAAACCACAGCGGTATGGCAACCCGAAACCAATTTTTTTTCTTCAAAATGTCATTGGCATGTAAATAAACATTGGGTACCTAGCCACGGTAATGTTATCTATACAGTATTGTAACTCGGCCATGTCCTTGAAATAACTACCTACCAAAACAAAACAAAACAAAAGCACGCGATAGGGCTGCCCGCCTGCAGTATTTTAATTTCATCTAGGTACCTACCTAGGTACCTACTTGAATTTCTTTCTAGTTTTGTGATTATATATTTTAATACATATATGTATATAAAATAAATGATAATAAAACCGGCCAAGTGAGAGTCCGACTCGCGCACGAAGGGTTTCGTACCTACCATTATCTATAAAATCAGCAAAAAAACACGTTTGTTGTATCGAAGCCCCCCTTTAATATTTGTTTTATTTTAATTTTATTATATATTTCTAAGCTGAATATAAAACTAAAATACCTTATTTAAATAAAAAATTCTCAAATTGCACGCTTACTGCTTACAACATTTTTTACCTATTGAAAAGAAAAATCAATAACTTATCATTCGTAATGACAATTCTGTCAAACAAAAAAAAACATTCAAATTAGATAAAAAATAGTTTCATACCAAAAAGTTCATTCGTCACTGCGCTGCGGCGCGCGGCGCATCCCCGACTGGTTGTACCTACCACGATCCCGCCCTCACATGAGGTGACAGTTATGACTCGTGTTCCGGCCGTTTGTATGAAGACAGAATACTGTTTATATAACATTACCGTGACCTAGCGTAGATGGAGAATTTACTAATTCCTCTAAGGTACCTAGGTACCTCCACGAAATTTGCATGGATTGTAATGTTTTGGAATGATCTGGAGAAAAAAAACTGTCCAACCGAAAAGGGTAGAAATTAAATGAGGGCGCTGCCGTCGTTTAGATGGAAACACGAATACTGCAACGCAAACGGTCTTGATCTTTTGTGATTTTTTTGTTGAGTAAAATCATCAAACGGCGACTTTTTTTATCGGGGTTGCCTATTTGACCCGAGGTCCTTGGGGTCCTGGGGGCACACGAAATATACAAAGACCTTACAAAACTTCTCATAGAGTCCACAGGTGATCGGAATGCTGGATTTTAAAACATGTAAAAAAATGTAACGATAGGTACCACATTTTTTTTAATCTAATGTTATTCTGGGTGTGGTCGACTCCCCTACTGAAGAAATAAGATAAATAACGAAAAAATATTGCTGCTTGCAATATTTTTATGGTGCATATATTGGCCAGTAGATAATATATACCTAGTGAGTAGGTACTGAATGTCTTTATTAGAATAAATATAAGTACATAGGTAAGTATTTACTTGTGGCAATTTATTGTTTAAGTGAGATTACTGAGATGAGATGAGCTGTATTATTCTTTTGTAGTAGGTATCGAACAAAGATACATCCCTTACCGCGATTGAAATATTCGTTCAGTAATTTTTACCAATCAAATAGGTACCTAATTGGTAATTCTGAGAAACACCGATTTTTTTTTCGAATGGACTAATATATGCGCAGATGGCCATGACAGCGTTACCGAACTTTTGGCGGGCGGAGAAACACCGATTAGGCTCCGGTACTCACCCGATCATCCGGTTTTTTGAGAATCGGTGCACACCACTAATTGGCCACCTAGCTAAATATTACCGAGCCCTAGCGGGGTGCATATTTGAAACAGATCCCATAAATTATGTTACAATAATGTTTGCAATAAAAATATTGAGTACATATTGAGACATTATAAACAAAGGTACTTATCATATAACATTTTCTATCAGGATTACAGTAACGGCCTTGCTCCAAATTAGATACTCTCCTATTATTACAATTAATATTAATTATAATGCGACCTTAACCGTTGTTGTGCAAATTGGCACATCCTCATATCCTATGACAATTTCATTCATACAATTAATTTCCCTAAAATGTAGAGAATTTTGTTGCAATTAGGGACTACGGAAATGAGGTTAGTATTTTTAGCGCTGGGGTAAACGTGTTCTTGAGTGGAGACCGCGACTCGGCAAACATAGTGTAGGACGCCCTCCGACCAGGTGGACTGCTGGCAGATGCTGGATGCGGCAAGCTGAAGACAGGGCGCTATGGCGCTCATTAGGGGAGGCCTATGTCCAGCAGTGGACTGATATAGGCTGATGATGATGATGATGATTTTTAGCATTTAGTTTGAGGCATAATGATTTGAAATACCTGATAATTTATAAGTTCCTACATAAAAACCTGATCCTGAACCTGAAACTCCCATACAAGTTTGTCAAAAACGAAATCTCTTTTTTATCCATTTTCAAGCGATTTTAATACTTTCGCTCTAATTTAATGATGATAAAGTACCTAGGTACCTATTTTGAAAAACTAAAACGATAAAAAGATAGCTATTACTTATCCGAGTAGGTATGCAATATTTCATTAAAATCGGGGATGCAGTTTCCAAATGAATCGAAAAGTACGTTTGTATTAATAAGGATAAATTTAGGTACCTAACTCTATTTTGTTTGCAATGGTTTGCAGTTAGCTCAACTATAGAATTCTAATTTGTTTCTATTCTTTGATTGTAATCTTAAACCCAACAACTATCCACCCAACTATCAACCCAACTATCAACCCAACTATCAACCCAAATCAGCCGCCACACCACCAGCCCGGATGTCCAAGGAAGACTCTATCTGATACCTTTTTACAACCAGACTACAGACATGACGTCTGAAAGAATTCTTGATTATCCCATAGGAGTTGGAGAGAAGGAGAACCATTGAGTGGGACGCTATGTCTGTCTTGGCTAAGTACCTACCCTAGCCATTTCCTTCCCTGGGATAAGTAGGTACAATCTATTTCCTTAACAATGATTAAGATTAGTTTTCGCCATGATGATGATGATTATGTATGATAGATGGCACGTAGGTAGTGCTGGACAATTCTCACAGCATCACCTAGCCTCAAGCTAAGATGTTGGTGGCATTGGGAATAGACGGCATATGGACCCTAAATGGATTGGGTTGTGAAGGTTGTATATATTTTATTAATGCATTCACTGCCCAGCCTAGGCGGCGCGGTGCGACTCGTACGTAGGTAGGGGCGCGCCGCGCCACCGCCGCCCCGTCGCGCCGCAGCCTACCCGCATATATAGATATGTGCCTCGTGCGTGGGCCATGAAAGTTTAGCAAAGAAAATAACAATCAAAAATAGAAACAACGTAGGACTAGTATTTACAATTCAATTAATTGAGTTAACTGCAGATTGTTGCTAACAATCTACAGGTAGCAACTGATCCATATTAATTCCGTATTAATAACGACATTGAATTGGTAAGGACTTCCTATGACTTTAATTTGCTCGCAGCTGTGTTACGAAATAGGTTGCAGAACAGAAAACGTAGGAATTTGACTTATTCCAGAATACAAAAAAAACAATACATATTAATATTGTCACAGGACTAACCATTCCATCTTAGACCGCGCTAACACAAGCTTCATTTGCCTCGCCTACCTCGACCGTGTTTTCAACGCACTACGCAATTTCCCTGTCATATGAAGTGGTACAGAGGGGCAACTTTCATTCAGCACATAATCACCGGAAGCTCGCAGATCAATCGCCTCCCCCCTCCCCCGCCCAGGAGCTGCAGGATACCTCAGGCCTCAGCTACAGGTCGCAGAGCCTCAGTCAGTCGTATTTTGGCATCACACCGAGCCACACGTGCCGACGTTGCCGCCTCGCTCTCGATCACGTTATGCTGTGTTTATCACTAGAATAGTGCCGTGGGAAAATCTTCGGTTTTTGAATTAAAACGGTGAGTTTTCAGTCATGCTTTTAATTATTTTGAATTACGAAAATAGACGCAGATCCTGTTTACCAAATAATCCTGAAGGATGAAGATTCTACGGTGTGAATCGATCCCATGAAATTGCGACGCATTTTTTGAAACCTTATAGGTCAAAAAATGCGTCGGTTAGGTATAGGTTTCAAACAAAGAGTCTTAAACTGTAAGAAATTCATAAGATGTGTAATCAATTTAGGGGCCTATACCACTCCAAATCAATTCCGCTAGTTCTCCATATCTTCCATGCTAATTAATATTTAACTTTGAAATTCATATAATTCAGGGCTTACCTACTCTATCGATTATATGTTTTGAAAACACGATTCGATAAAAATTTCTCGATGGAAAAAATAGTTAAAAGTTACCCCGAATTTCTCAATAAAAACAGAAGACAAGATCTTGAGAATAAGCATGGTATTGAACTAAGAACATTTTATATGTTGCGTTTTTTTTAAATAATGTCCTAATTAATAGATAATAAGCAAAAACTTAATTTTTGGGTTTGCGTTGCTATGCCCTGTCCCGCTTCTACGAACGCGAAATCCTATGTTTATCCTTTTCACAAAAAATCGAGGTTGTATAGGCCCTTAATATACGGGTGCTCAAAGAGCTCAAACTGCCGTAGACACAAATTGCAAATTACCTACTGATCAAATCTCACCGCGCAATGTATTAGGTAGTGTGGATAATCTTGAGGTACAGAGTCTAAAGCCTGCATTTTTTACCTTCTTCTGGTCTTTCCCACCCAATGTTTGTTTTTTATTTTATTGGAAATAATCATGTCTATGTATAGATTTAAAATTGTTAGAATAAACCTAGAGCTTAATCTTCATTCTAGTTTTATGCAAACTTTGTCTTACTTTTACTCCAATGTTGTAGATAGAGCTGAAGGTGCTCAGAGAAATGCATTTTTACTTACTTAATTTAGTATTGTACATAATAAAAATAGAAACACAGTCTCTCCAAGTATTTAATTTAGATATCTGTGTCTTGCCCTCTACCTACTCTACATTGTGTTTCTATCTATGGATAGTGTTTTTCACAGCTCCAAATTGAGCCAAAGGAAAAGCAGCTGGTATTATGGGTGTCTGAACAAATCCCTGGCAGTTCATCTTATATTTTTTGGCGGGAATCGAAGGCTTAGCGATCTTCTCGCTCGCTCTATTCCTGACCTGCGAGCGAGTTCTCCATTTTCTTAAAAGTTAGACAACTCGTTCAAATCAAAAATTTACAGTCGGGGATAACTGGCCCTACCCCAAAATGAAGACTACCTACTACTCGACCACGAGTATATGGCATTTTCTTTTGAAAGGTTCAGTAGCAACCTGCGTGATAGGTGGACCTCCACCCACTACATCACTGATGTCGTTATACTATGGGAACAGGGAGAGGCACGTCCACACTAAGCCGCTGCCAGCTTCGCCTTGACAGTGAACGGAAATGCTAGTTGTAGCAAATTGCATTCGACATAGTTCGTTATGATTGCCAATAACTCTGTTTCTGCTAAGAGCGTTAGTAAGTGGCTTTATCACCATTATAATAAATTAGATAATTCTACTTTGGTAAAGGCTCCGCCTATACATAATAGTCTACTTTGGTAAAGGCTCCGCCTTTAGATAATAGTCTACTTTGGTCTTTACCAAAGTCGTATAAATAAAAGTCGAGTATAGAAACAATAGCTATATTGTATAAAACTACGACTATTTATGATGTTAATGAGTGCGGTTTGAATGGTTGCTGCTGATGCACTGACCTCCGTAGGCACTCGCTCCGCTTTTACATAATAGTCTACTTTGGTAAAGGCTCCCGCCTTTTATATCAGCTATTTATATTAAATTTATTGTAGCTGCAAAATGCATGTAACTGTATTTGGTACCTAAAATTCTGATATTGTTTATTTGTGTCTTTTTTGTAGTGACTTAGTTGCGCTGTTTTAATTCTTTACCTATGGTAATTACCCAATTTAAGTTCAATTTCACCGTTTGCTGCCAAAACTAAGATCAACAAAACTGAATTCAACTTGATCGATCTTAAATTCATTATACCTACCTAGGTATTGCTTTTTAATGACATGACAGCTTTTGAACTCGGTTTAACTCTCGAACCGCTTTATGTCTGTAAAGTGCGGTCCCCTGGAGTGTGCAATTTAATCCTGGAGAGATCCAACAAACTACTAAGGTCCAATTTCACTGAACGTGTTCACGTTGCAATTGAACGCGTTTAATATAAGATTAAAACAGTTTGGCGCTTTAAACGAGTTTATTGGATTTTACTAACATAAAGTTGATCCGGTTCAAGCGCTAAAGCGAGTTACTATCACGAAGACAATGCCGTAATTTAATTGGAGTACCAAATCTGTGTTAATTGGTCATATTTTGTCTTACACAATTTAACCCACGTGTTTCGTGAATCTATTTTAACATACGTCAGAAATGTCTTTCCTATTTGGTAAATAGACACTGGTATCAAATGCGTCTTTTTAAAAGTGCGATTTATAGTGTTAAATTAAAAAAAATACTGGTAGACACGTCTTTTTTTAATGATTCCGATGATGGTATGCAACTCAATAATGAAAAAAAAAACAGATAGGTAGGTACGTCTCTTTCCTAATGACTGACGGCAGTATTGGTTGTAGCCGTTGTAGGTATTCATTAGTATTGGTTGTAGGTTTTCACAAAAAAATTGTATTGACAATAGAAACAGTTGAACCAACTGTAGACTGTATCAAACAATCTAGAGGTAGCTCAGCTGATCCATACCAATACTATACCTATCTGAAGCATTCCCAAGACGCTGGTTAAAATGCGATTTCATAATAGGTACGTCTTCGCTTCCGTGATCCAGCCTTGAAGATGAGAGAGGCCGTACACAGTTGAGAGCTCCGACAACGAAGGGTTAGGCCTATGTACTAATCCAACCCTTGGTCGTTTTCCCGCCAAGAGCCCGCATTCAAACGTCAAGTATCAACATCACGCGAATTAGCTGTCATTGTGCGATGAAGGTAGAATGTAGGTGGAAGTAGGTTGATTGCAACCCAACCTTTTGCGCGGGAACCGGCACAAGTGGGGATTATACTTCGGTCGCGCGTATTTCTGTTGTCGTTGGGATAAAATGGAGGATTTTTCGGAAAGAAATGGACTTTGTGTAAATACGACACTTACCTACTCCCGTTTTCCCTCCGATAAGAATGCGGGAGGAATCCGACGATTTCAAATTTCAATAACTTTATTTTTATAACTTTAGGCTTACAAAGTAAGCAATTGGATAAGTATTTTTTTTTACTTCTGTACCTACTATAAATTATTATCAAATAAGAAATAAGGTGTTATTGTTTTACTCTTCATTTCAGTTGTTCACTTGTGGAACAAAACGGGTCTTTATAACCAGCCTGAAATCGGCAGATACGTTTACTTGTCGAAAGTCAAAATGCTTGATTTCTTTTAGATAGACCTTACATGACTCTTGGACACGTGAAATATTTCATATTACATAAGTAATAGGTACTACTTATTAAAGGTGATTCAGCAACGCGACTTTGCGTAAATAGTTTTTGTTTTAGGACATTTTTATTTTAGGAGATTTATTCATATAGAAAGGATAGACTTTACGTCTGTAGTATAATAGATAGACTATACGTTTTTTTTTGACTCACTTGTGTTAGTATTTGCCATTTTTTTAATACATACCTAACATTTGAGAGAAAAAAAATGGGAAACATTTACAAATTTTATAGAAACCTACTACGTACGAAACAGGATAAGCATCAGGAGAATTAGGATAGGAAAAATATAATTAGGGGAATTATTATACATACTTAATAATTATACTACATAATTTATATTATTTGTAAAAAAAAACTTGTAACAAATACGACCACAGTCCCTTTTTTAATGATCTCATCTCCCTTCACATTCCGCTCCCTATTATTGCGAAACTATTGACAGCATGACAAAAAGGCATGACAAAAAAAGAGGTTCATGCATGATAGATCGATTAGAAGCGCTCTTGACCGTCGTAGCACTTGCTACAGAATCGCTACGCCTTTGCTACTCTGTTGCTACGTCGTAGCAGCATCTTATTTTAAAAAGAATAAAATTGAATAAATAAATAAAGCGTAGGTAAGTATCTTGTATTTTAAATCGTTCGTTCGTAATTATTTATTATACAGGCTGTTCGGAAGACCGTGTGCCTTAGGTAACTGGTTTCTGAAACCAGTTACCAATGATAATAAACAGGTAAATTTTGGAAAAAACATTAAACAAAAAAAAAAGATGAGCTTATGGTACTTTGTCTCTGTGAAACTAAGTTCAAGAGCTGACATATCACACAATAGGTATTATAAATTTGAATTCGATAAAGCTGAACTTAGTTTTGTTGATCTTAATCGTAGTTTTCGAGGACCCAGTTGCTGCAGGACAGTGAAGGACAGTTACTCGGTCCGTGAAAACAAATAATCAGCTAGGCACTGTCGGTCAGCTACTATCGGATAGCTACTTCAACATTTTTTGATTCTACTGTCCACTGACCTTGACCCACACACACAAGGACAGCTACCGGGCTGTCAATCGCTCTATTCGAACGCGACATTGGCGGCCGGTCAGTGCCGAAAGACCACTAGCTTTTCAATATAAACAATGTCCAGGTCTCCAGTCCACACCTGGTCACCCCGAGTGCAAGGGCTATAATAACACAAACAAAATTCAAAATTTTAAATTCAATAACTTTATTTCTTTATGCTTACAAAATAAGCACTTAGACAAGTCAAATTTTATACATAAACAGTTTTATAGATTATCAAATAAGAAACAAAATGTCATTGATTTTGTTCGCTTAAATTTTTTGTCCACTAGTGGAAGAAGCGAAAAATAAACCACTAGTAAGTTTGTATAATGCTTAAAATGTAATACAATGTTATTCGCCTATCTCTGTCATAATATAATGTGATTTAGATACAGGTCAATATTTATATAAAACTAAGCTTAAGATTGTTCTCCTTAAATACTATTGTCGGTGCGGAACTGGGCGACATTTGGCCAAGCATTAACATCATTAATATAATCATCTATGGAGTAAAAGGCTTCCTTGATAAGATTTCGTTTTATGTACTGTTTAAATTTACGAATAGGAAGCTCAGTTGTTGCAGATGGAAGCTTGTTATAGAAGCGTACGCAATTTCCCATAAACCTTAAATTAGTAACAAACAATTACCTACCTTCTGAAAATTCCCGCTAAGTGTTTAAATTTAAATAAATATTAAATGATTTTTTATTAACAAAGAAAATTACAATTTAAACAATGTCCAGGTGTCCACACCAGAAAAAAAAGTCAGTTTCCCACTTTTTCTTCGTTCAGAGCCGTGGCGGGTCAATACTCGTATACATATAGGTATATTCTAATAACGCTGCGCTGATCAGCGATTCGCTCGAGTGACTAGGGAACTACACATCTACTGTAGACATCAGATGGACAGAGTTACTGTCTATTGGGTGGTCTGTTACTGGGCCTGTGAAAACCAGGCATTAGTTTTTGGTTTCGAAAAATATTTAGCCGCAACAAAAAGTTACTTGCAATTTATGGATATCCATACTGCCTGTTTGTGTGTTGGTTCTTTGCATTTAAAGATTGAATGACATTAAATAACACTAACACATTGCAATTAATATCATAATTAATATAGGTAGGTACCTAGGTACATATGTTTCTAATACATAACGTTAAACCAGTTAGATACATAGACATTTTTGCATAATTAGTAGTTAGGTAGGTAGGTACTTTCGTTTATTTATCATGGATTTATGATCTTATACTATAATAAACACAGTCTTACAAATATAAAACATTACCTGTTAGGCGATTCCCCGAACAAATTTTGTCTAAATTTGAAAGCGAATACGGTCCTTAATGCAAAATTTCATGGATGCAAAAAGTCCTCAATTTAAAAGAAACTACTCTTATAAAACAAACGTCTTGCTTGCTTAAAGATAATAATGTCATAGTTTTTAAATGTGTAGTAAATAGGTCACCTACTCACTCAGGGTCAGATCTGTTAAAGGGCCTATTAGCCCTTTGGAAACAGATGTCCAATGACCCATTACTGTGCTACTGTGTGTAAACTACTATCTTGTGCACATCTATTTAAATAGATACAACATATAACTTTTTGGGTTGACCTTATGTATCGTGATGGATAAGTAACAAATTAATTGTTATCCCAAATATTTTCGATTTCGACAGGACTTGATAAAATTCAAAGCTTCCCCTGTAGGTGGACCTAACGGCGCTAGAGTCCGTAGGAAGTCCCAAAGATTTTCAACACGTCGTTGGTTATTTGATTTTGTACCTCAGTTGGTTAGAGCATTCCCGTATGTTTATTACGGGGTTATTTATGTATTCTTAATTATAGTTTCTTTTTTTTTCTATAAAAACTATCGTAGTTTGACGAATTCATTGGGGTCCCCCTGAAGTAGTCCGTTGGTGTTCTTTCAACACAGTACTTAGTTTAGTCACAGTCTGGCCACAGTCTTTACAAAATCACTTTAAAATAGAAAACGTTACGATCAGTAAACAAAACACATAAAATAAAATAATAACAACATTACGCTAATGTTGACATGGTCCCTCGCCAAGTATAATTTTCTTCGGTTCTCTACTTTTATGTTGAGTTTCATATGTTTCACGTTTTCCTTGGGAAAATTTAAGGGATTTTTTTTTGTCTTCACCAAGGACCGAGTTTAACTAATCTAGATTTAGATACATCAAATCTCATACGAGACTACCTATAAGCAGCTGTCAGTTTTAGCAACTGAGATCAGAAGCATCGAACGCTTTAAGCGAGTTTAAAAGCCAATAAGGCGATTATCAGGGGAGGCCTAAGTCCAGCAGTGGACCTATAATGGTCCACAGCTGGACCTATTGCTGTTGAGGAGGTTAGGTATTATCCTCAATATTTTATAATCCAAAACACTACATTTGACGTGTAAGTTGATTCATTGATTAATTAAACTTACAGTAATTAAAAAAAAATAACAACATTATTCACCATCAACTTCTTTCGTAAACGGAAATCATTATTGAACAGATCAAGATGAAATTTTGCTTATATTTAGAACATAGCTAAGATAATAGCTGGCTACTTAATCGTTTGGACCCAAGTGAGTGAGTCGGTTTTACGACTATTGTAGACCCTGATCAGAGCATAAGCGAGTGTACCGTATTAAAAATACCACCAAGCCCTGATCAGGCTCCAAACGAGTGTAGAAGTTAAGCCGAAAATACCCAAGCAGAAGCATTAATAAATGATTTACATATCTATACAGTAACCGTCTAGCTAAGTTTATGTAGGTACTCGCTGTATTCTAACTGGTGCACCCAGTTCGCGGAATCAGCAAAGGTCCCGCCACGGGCATACGTGTGAGAGCGAGGGGGCCGCACATTGATCGCTATCACTAAATCAAGAGATCCGCAACATCCTGGGGGACCGGGCTCCCACGTGTGCTCGCTAAAATATACCTATAGCACGTCTACTGATACGAGTAAAAGAAAAACAGACGGAATCCTGCTCTTTGGTCGTCATTTTAACACGCTAACGCCCGAATACTCAAACGCATCTCAGATTTAAGCACGTCTCAAGTTTTAGTTTTTTGACAGTTTTCAATGAAAATCTGTCAAAAAGTTGTCGCTTGAACGTGCTTAAATCTGAGTTGCGTTTGAGTATTCGGGGGTTAGTGCACTTTTGGCGTCATTAGAACCATTATCATGATCAGAATTCTCTACATATTATGTATCAAGAGATCTGTAACATCCTGGGGGACCGGGTTCCCATGTATGTGCGCTAAAATAAACATTTTTAGGTTCTGTATGGTTGTAGCGAAAAAAGACGGATTTTTTCCTTTTGGCGTCATTTGTACTAAAATGAACGCGGTAAAATTAATATATTCACTCCCCAAACGTTTTTGATCCATGTCGACGAGTCTGCAAAAATTTACAGCAGGCGTGATTGTAGCAATAATAGACGAAACTTTATACGATAGTATTTTGCTTAGAAGGAAAGGAGATTATAAAGTTTATAGTGTTTTGTTTTTAAAACATTTTGTTTAAAACAAACGAATAGCGAATTGTTGGGTTTTACGAGTAGATGGAATTTAGCATCGAGTTGATTTATGAACGCAAACTTTTGCCTTTGTCAAGACGCTTGCCCTTGTAACTATTGAAATCTTTGCAAACAAACAAAGTGTTGTGCGTACCTAGAACATCCTAATCATTTGACACATTAGTTGTATTCAAATAGCAACATACTTTAAATTAGAACTATACAGGCCAAATTGACCTAGCCTGGGAAACAGAGCCTATATCAGGGTATTTAATTCTTCGATATTATTTTTGTTTGTTAGATTGTTCCCAGCACAATTTTTAAGTATGTGTTAGTATTATGTTTTTCTGACAATAACCTTTTTATTTACTGATTATGACAATTCTAACTGACAATTATTTGACAAAATTATGTCAATTTATCACAGCTTTGAATTGTGCGCGGCATCGTGACATTTACGCTCGTAAACTAAATTATGAGTGACACTCAATTTGTACTGAATTATCCTTTACGTCAGTAGGTACCTGCAGTCTATGTTGTATTTATCTATCTGGTATAACATGTTATGAGTGAATTTATACATATACTTATTAATGTTAAGAGTGAAATGGGTGGAGATTTATTATACAGCCTTATATGCACCTATTTTTCTTATTGTCGTTTTTTTTAAATGATATAAATATATATTATCTTATTTGATCTATTTTGACACGTACAAAAATGTATGTTTAGGAGTTACTTTGAAAGCGGAACTTATCTTCAATAGGCCGATTATATCATGAATAATAATTATGGATTCGACCTATTTTTTTATGCTTGGACTTAAACTAAAATTAACCTTCTCTAGAGAGAAGGTAATTTTTTTTCTACGACCGGGTACTTTAAGGAAAAAACGATTAGATCTATATAATCTTTTCTTTCTTAAAGTACCAAAGTAGGAGGTCGTAGGAAAAAAGGTTGAAAAAAAACAAAGACCTACGTAGCATGAATGTCAGAAGGTAGTATGCATACTTGCACTACTATACATATACATAGAAAAGAATAAAAAAAAACAAGAAATAGAATATAGAGGAGAGAAGAATCGAACCCACGAATACTTCGCATCTCAAGTTTAAGCAGGTCTCAAAAACGATTTTTTGACTTATTTTTATTAAAATCGTCAAAAAACCGCGACAGCGTGACGCGACGCGTAGATCTTTCCTTGAGTCACGTTTATGCCATAGAAAAGCGTTACTCAATCATAGATTGATGACTGAGTAAGCTTTCATAATACGGGCCATAATGTCTAGAGTTATGATCAATCCATTGATCCATGTGACAAAATCGTAACAATACTAGCTACCAGATTAAAAGACAATACATTAGTCGGTGCCAAGTGTCACACTAATATTAAATCGGTAGGTATGTCGGTCGAACTTCATCACGGCCGGACAACTGCACTGAACAGTTCGATAAACCATATAATACCCTATGTAATCACAATATGTTTGAATGTATATCCCAAAACGACGTTAAAACTACTGAACGGATCGGGCTGAAATTTTACATACAGGTAGTTCTAGGCCTGGAATAAAACATACTTGTTATCCCATAAATTAGTTCCCATGGGATAGAAATAGCCTTAAGGCGCATACCCGACCCAAACTAGCGCTGCCTTAACTTATTATTTTACTTTATCTTATTATTCGGTTTAACAAAGGAAATTTCAAAATCCATTGCACAGTTTGTCATACTTATTATAAGCTTTTTTTTAAATGCCTCTGTAATATTCTATTTAGTTTAGGCAGTGAATCGAAATTGCCCTTGGCGGCCACCAAAACCTATTTTCGATTCACTGCCTAAACTAAATGGAATAAAACTATTACAGAGGCATTAAACAAAAGGTTATAATAAGTATCACAAACTGTGTTATAGATTTATGAAATTTCCTTTGTTCAACGAAATAATAAGATAAAGTAAGTGGCACCGTTAGTTTGGCTGGGGTAATTTTTTGTTCTCTGAAATCATAAATAGAATTTAATAAAAAATCCGTTATAAAGTGATGCCATGAAGAATGTTAAAAATACTTGTATGAAAGAAAGAAAGGTATTGTACTATACTATAAAATTTAAAATTTTATAGCTAGTCTCAATTGCGCGGTACAGGCTTTGCCAAGGCCGCCTTTAAATTGTACCATACCAAAAGTATTTTTTTAACAATAATTACATTTTCATATTTTTTCAAAATACCTAATGCTGTGGTTTGTTATTTTCCGCAGAAACGACGGAGCCATGCCGCTGGAGATACGAAGAAAGGGGGCGTTGCTCTTCCTCCGAGAGAACCTGCTGACGATCCTCACGGTCATCGGCGTGTTATCGGGCACGCTGCTAGGATGGTCCCTCCGCGCCTCCGGGCTACAGGTGCGAAGCGTTATTAAGCGATACCACCATGACCCACTAGTGGGCATCTATGGGCGTTGATCTTCCTCCGAGATAAAGGTACATGAAGGTAGGCCATCTTCAAAACGCAGACACGATCTATGGAGGTCTTCATATTTTTTCTGGAAAAGGAGGTAGAGTTCTTGGTGGGCATACGACTCCACCTCGTCTGAAAAAGTTTTGTGTTTTACCAAGTGAAATTGAAGTTAGTCTTAGTAAGCAGTGTTCAGAAGAGAGTTGATCAATATCTTTAACTTTTGTTTGCAGTGGTCACGGCGAGACGTGATGTACTTCCAGTACCCTGGAGAACTGTTCCTGAGGATGCTGAAGTGTCTCATCGTTCCTCTGCTGGTCTCGTCCATCGTCTCCGCTATCGGGTCATTGGATCTCAGTCTTTCTGGCAAGTAAGTGTCTTCCATTAACTTTTATATCGTGCACTATCAGAAACAGAAGTTAAATTATACAGTGTGTGTGCTCCATGGCAATAGGACATTCAGTGTGATTGAGGCTGCCCGCACTTTTCAAATATTTTATTCGTCTATTCGTCGATAATTTTTGATCTATTTAAATTTTTCCCAGTTCATTACAAAATAACAAAAATATTTATTTCTTTAACTTAATATACAATAATATAAGTGTTTGAGATTCCCTTTTAAGTAAAATAAGTACCTACCTATGTCAAGAAAATATATACCTTTGCTTACCCAAGTTAGGTCTAGCTAGACCTAGGTAAGGTCTACACTACTTACAACACCGGAAAGGCACCCTAGTCTCTAAAAGTAAACAATAGGCTATTTGACTACATTAAAAATAAGTTGCAAATTGTTTTCATCCTAGTGCCAATGTAACAAAGCGTAATCAGGTGATTTTTTTTAAACATATGCCTATTTTGGGTAGAAAAACGGGATTAAAATTACACATTTTTTGATATGATCACGTGACCGAAAACGCTCTGCTTTTCGGTGCATCGCTAGTAACGTCACACGTATCACAGATTACAGTGCGTGTTGTTCATCTTGTTAGGTGTGGTATAAGGTGTGACGTCATCGAGTCATGTCACCGCAGCCATGACAGAGATTTTTATTAGACAATACGTTAGAATTATTTCCCAGTAGTAGTCAAGTAGCCTATTGAGGGTCGCGCCAACTCTGCCATGTGCTACGTGTCCTGAAGACTAAAAAAAATCGCTCTCCTCCTAGCTCTTTCACTCCTTTGAACCAAAAACAAAAGAAACGTCAAAGTTCATCGCGATCGCGTGTCAAGGGTAATATATTTCGGGAATTAACCTACATTTACATTGTGCAATCAAGCTATGACTATTGTAAACATATTTTCATGTCTCCTTGCAATCGTAAAATGCGTCCACTGATCGTCAATGTAACCATTTTGACATGCTGGCTGGGTGACAATTTTATGATCGGATAACAATAAAGAGATACTGTAGCAGCAGAAACTAGTTAAGTTATAAGGTATGGATTATGGATCCAGCGACAGCTGCTTGCAACTTCAATTCGTAATATTATTATGTTCCGTAATACCAATAAAACCGGCCAAGAGCGAGTCAGACTCGCGCACGAAGGGTTCCGTACCGTTATCCATAAGAACGGCAAAAAAAATATAACCGGCTAAGTGCGAGTCGGACTCGCGCACGAAGGGTTCCCTACCGTTATCCATAAGAACGGCAAAAAAAAAACACGCTTATTGTATGGGAGCCCCCTGAAATATTTATTTGATTATGTTTTTTAGTATTTGTTGTTATAGCGGCAACAGAAATACATCATCTGTAAAAATTTCAACTGTCTAATTATCACGGTTCATGAGATGCAGCCTGGTGACAGACGGACAGCGAAGTCTTAGTAATAGGGTCCCGTTTTTACCCTTTGGGTACGGAACCCTAAAAATGCTGACTGAAAACTTTATGTACTTTCCAAATAGTGTTGTTATTCTGTAACTATACAATATAAGCTATGTAAGCTATGTTCCTTATCAAACAAAAGTAACATATTGTTGTTTTTAATGCAAAACAAATATGACGAAAACATGTCATCTTTGACGTAAAAATATGCAAAATGCATTTAACATATTTTTGCATAGACTAACAGTTACTGAACCATAAGATATCCATTATTTCCAGGGTCGGTCTACGTGCCATCATCTACTACATGACGACCACCGTCTGCGCGGTGATGCTAGGCATAGCTCTCGTCACCACCATCAAGCCTGGCAAGTCTCCGGAGGCAGCTCAGCATATAAACACCACCAAGATTATCATAAAGGAAACCCTCACTTCAGATACTTTGCTGGATCTGATCAGGTGAGAAGGTGAAGTTTCACTGAGATGCGACTAATCGGGTCCTAATTCTACGAAATTAATCGTTCCACCATTACAACGGTATCATCTCCAAATAAAACAAAATTTAATATATGAGATAAAAAACAAAAACAGAACTCAAATGACAGATTTTGGCATTATACCTTTGATGAAAAAACGTCGCTTCTACCAGACGCTCTAGATATTTTTTTAAAAACCAGAAAATAAAAAGAAGGTTTGAAATGGCTTGGACATCCGTGACACACGGAAGTTTCCATTCAGCCAGAGGGCCAGGTTTATAACCGTACCCGATACCTATTTTTCGCAAAATCCTTATAAGTTTTTTTTCATATCATCAAAATGAAGATAAAGTTCCATTTGGGAACTCTACTACAAACTAAAACGCTTCCCAGTTTCACAAACAGGTGTATGTTACATTTAATTAGTTTCACGTCAGTTCATTGGCAAAACAGGACATTTTGTCATCCGGCACAATTACTGGATCAGCAACTGAATTACGTAAATTTACCTACCTAGTTGTTATGGGTCTAGAAATAGAAATATTACAAGTGAATTTAAAGTTGGTTAGAGCACACCCGTACTGAGGGTAGGGCGCGGGTTCGAATCCTGTTGAAATCGATAATTTTTGGGAACTTATTTAACTTCTTAGAGATTGCCCAGAGTGCGAAGTCTTACGCATTATAATACAAAAACCTTATATTACAAGTGGTTGCCCTTTTTATTGACTTCATCAAATAATAAAAAAACCGGCCAAGTGCGAGTCGGACTCGCGCACGAAGGGTTCCGTACCATTATCTGTAAAAACGGCAAAAAAATCACGTTTGTTGTATGTGAGCCCCTTTAAATATTTTTTTTTATTCTTTTTTTTAGTATTTTTTGTTATGGCGGCAGAAATACTCATCTGTGAAAATTTCAACTGTCTAACTATCACGGTTCATGAGATACAGCCTGGTGACAGACGGACAGCGAAGTCTTAGTAAAGGGGTCCCGTTTTTACCCTTTGGGTACGGAACCCTAAAAATGATACTAATTTCGGCTACCATTAGGGGGTGTCCGTTAATTACGTGAGGCGTTTAGGGGGGAAGGGTCGAGCCAAATCTCACCTAATCACACGTGAGAGAGAGGGGTGGTCTCGGCATATATCACGTAATTATTATTGACCATATCTTCAATTTCTATCAGGTGAGATTGTGGTCAAGCGAAGGTCTATTGACTATAAAAAAAACTCGGCTTAGTTAACAACAAAAGTGTTCCCAGCGTCAGTCCCCTGTCGTCAGCGGAGTCAGTCATCAATTTGTCGTTATTTATATAGCGCCCTACATTCGCGTCATTAGGGCTGTCTCAATAATGGTTAATGATAGGTCCTGCGGGTTAATTGGTGCGAAGTGGACTGTAACTGAATATATACGATTCCTGGTAACACTATGATGGATTGATGATACTTTTATTACATCACCATTATAACAGTTTGTAACGCAAAGGCTGGGCTGTGCATGGGTTAATATGAGCCCACGGCGTTGCTTCTAATGACCTTGACTCTCTTGTGATCTTAACAAAAAACCAACTAAGAAAAGCAGTCAGCTGTTCCAGAATTTTCTAGAAACCTTATGAAATTTTTGTTTCTTTCATTCAAAAATTTACTACAAGAAGGCTACAAGCTGTTTTAGTAATGTGAAAAAAAAGTTTAAAAGAATATTCTTCAACACAAACAGGGTTCCTATGACCCATGTTTACTTTTACAAAGGAAGTAAGGCTTCCCATCAGGTGAGAATCAACGAGATCAATCGAAGGTCTATAGACTATAGAAAAAGGTATAAATGGTTGTTGTTTTGTTACCCATACATAGTAAGTACCACAGAACAAATAAAAGTAGTACTCAAAATAAAAAGAATAGAATAGAATAGAATAGAAAGAATTCTATTCTAAAATAAAAAGAAAATGACAAGTCCTTAACATCTTTACAGTGGCTTTTATTTCATGTCCAACTAATAGCTGACGGCGTAAGTTATTTTAATTTGATAGATTAAATACCCTACGCCAAAACCCCCTCTTCATACAATACAATACTATACTTTATTGCACAAAAGTTGTACATAGGCGAGCATAATGCTAAATAGCATTCTCTACCTGCTAACCTTAGGGTAGTGTGGACAACAATTATAGTAGGTAGTGCTATATTATAGAATTTTGGAAAAACCATAAGAAATATATAAAAATATGTACAGCATAAATAAATACACATATAAACTAAATAAATATACTACTCACAATAATACTTACAAAATAAAGTATATCATTCTTCATCATCATCAGCCTATAATAATTCCACAACTAGACATAAGCCCACTCTTAATCTAGTCGAAACATTATTTTTACTGGGAAACCAAAATGCCCCACACTCAACAGATGCAGGAAAATTCCTGAAAATAATAATCGTTATCGTTATGAAAATACCAATTCAACTTTGTCGAGCAAAAAACGAATGCTTCTGAAACGTATCAACCCTAGTGGCACGATCAATCAAAGGGAATGCCGTTTCACACGACGACGTGACGAGTTAGCTCTGCCACCAGGTAATAGCGGCGCTAATTGACCAATAGACTACAATATAACCAGAGGAGTTCCTTGTTATTGTTGCTACAAAGTAGAATGAGATGCAGGTCACTAATAAAATGGCGAAACTTGTTGGAAATATTTCGGTATCGATCTAATAGATAGATAGGTACTAAATAATAAGTACTACTGGGATTTTCTTTATATAGTATTTTCAAGGTCTAAGCTGTGATCTTGTTACAAGAAATGTTATGGTGACTAGCTTTGCGATGGCAACATTGTTTGTTTATTAATTCTTTTCCATGTTTTACAAGGAATAAAAACTGACATGGTTTATCTAATAGTCCTTTTAAGTATACTATTTAACATAATATTGAACCCATATTTTCACAATTTCGTTATATCCTCTTGGAGCATTGCAAATCGCAAGATCTTCTGTGCAGTTTTTTTTAATATTTTTAAAACAATCACAATACTTCCAGATCGCACAAACAGTTGCTCTGAACCGCAACATCCTACGTTCTAAGTCCTATTTTAAGATTTTTTTATGTCATAAAAGAAATATGATCCTATTTCTTTTATGACATAAAAAAATCTTAAAATATTTTGATGACTGATGTGGCGCGGCGGGCGAAGATCCGCCTGCGACGTAGGAGGTTGCGGGTTTGAGCAACTGTTTGTACGATCTGGTAGTATTTGTTCCGGATATTCTGTGTGTTCTCTATGTATACAAACATATCTATCTATGTAATGTATTATTAAGTATATCAGTCATCTAATACTCATAACAGAAGATCTGCTTAGCTTGAGGCTGAGGATAATGCTGTGTGGATTTTCCAGCATTATTTATTTATTTTACTGCGTAAAGACAAAATTGAGTGCAAACTACTCATCTTGGATTATACATCGTATTCCTTTCCAGCTTGGGTGGTCTGCATCTGCAGATGTACATGTGCGTCGTGGACCATGAAAGTGATATCAAACCATCACCTATTTCCTTTCAGGAACGTGTTCCCTGAGAACATCCCGCAGGCGACGATGCAGTCCTACCGAACAAAGCTCATCTTAGATGAGAAGGCAACAAAAGGTATACTAGTAAACAAAAGGTATCTAGTATACCATCTCTGTCACATTATAGACCACGAATTACGGGTGACGGGGTCGGTGAAGTACCGACCTTTTTCTATGTTGCCCTTGCGGCTTTGCCCGCGCTTTTTATGTATTCCGTTTTGAGAGTCAATATAGTTATAACACTCACAAATAACGTGGCTTTCTATAGGTAAAAATGAATTTTCAAAATCGGTTCAGTAGATTCAGAGATTACCCACTATACAACCTCACAAACTCATAAACTTTACCTCTTTATAATATTAGTTTAGATTTATTTATATCTTATATTTTAAAAGGGCTTTTATGAATGGCTAACGTGATTGTATTTTGTTGTCATTTTATACATCAATTACGGTCGGTTTCGTCGAAAATCTTTGGGACCTCTTACGGCTCTAGCGCCGTTGGCGCCACCTACAGGGATTTAGTGGTTTCGTTGGTTAGAGCACACCCGAACTGAGGGTGGGGCAGGTTCGTGTCCAACCAAAATCGAAAATTTTCGGGAACTTATTTAATTTCTTAGGGATTACCCAGAGGCGAGGGCTTGCGCACTCTGATACAAAAAAACAGTTCAAATAAAGACGTAAATCCAGAAAATTCTACTAATAATATAAAGCGAAAGTTTGTGCCGTTGTTGGCCGTTGTGAAGAATTTTGACCGAAGACAACACTAATGAAATCGAACCAGTAGTTTCAGCGCTACGTGGGAACAAAGAAATCGGCCACATACATACAAACATACAAACATAGGGTGCTAACCTCATAACCCTCCTCTGTCGGTAGTCGGGTAAAAACACCGGATGGATCGTACTGTAATTTTGAACAAAAAGATCTGAACATAGAATGTTATAAAGGTTCTTTTTATTTACAAAAACGCGTGCGGAACCGTCCGTCGGTAGAAGATAGTCTGTTATATATTTAACCATTAATCTATTTAACGATTGAATCCAAAATGTTTTTCTGCATCACTTCCCAGGTCAGCTGGACACCTACGACATCAAGGGCGACTACCAACCCGGCAGCAACGTGCTAGGTCTGGTCTGCTTCAGCATCGTCATGGGCATAACTCTCGGCAAGATGGGACCTAAGAGCAAGCCGCTGCAAGACTTCTTCCATTCACTGTCTGAAGCCATGATGATCATCACTGGCTGGGTTATTTGGTGAGTCTGACTTTCACTCCTACTTATCTTTTTGGAAGATCAGTGGTTCCCATCAACGCTCAATTTTAGTTAAAAAAATAGATTATTTCAGTGATTTCTCGGTGAAACTGGATTGTACCTACTTATTTAAAGAAGTTATATATAAAAGAATACAATTTCTTTTGAATAGTGCCAATAAAAAGTGCTAGAAAGTGCTGTGTGCACTAAATGAAATACACACATAATTTCGTTCATCACAGGTATGTTTTTGCGAGGTTTATCATCAGCCCCCCTAGCACGGGGATTGTTGTCTAGGGTAGAATAGAGAAAAATTACGTCACTTCGTCATCGAATGCGTAAATAATTTGAAATGCATTCCTTCAACATCAATTATGTACGCAATGTATGGCAATGCGATGTCATTGTTGTCTATTCTACCCTAGACAACTATCCCCGTGCTAGGGGGGCTGGTGTTGTAACCCTTGTTATGTAACCCTTGTTATGTCAAGTCGAAAACTTACACCACTATGTTTTATGTTGCCCTGGTGACATTTGTGTTTGTAGTCAACTGCAACTCTATGAAGACCCTGGTTGGTTTTTGTTATTATAGTGCGTAAGCCTTCGCACTCTGGTTTGTCTCTAAGAAATTAAATAAGTTCGTAAAACTCGACTCGGCGAGTACTGGTTTTCCTAGCGTGTACCAACTAATGGTTAGAGCACACCCGTACTGGGTGGGGCGCGGGCGAAAGTTTTTCAACTAGTTTCTCAGTAAACTTCTTTATTTTTCACTAGGCTTTCACCCCTCGGCGTGTTCTTCCTAGTAACAGCAAAGATCATGGAGATCGAATCCTTCGCGGAGCTGGTCGGTCGTCTAGGACTGTACTTCGTGACGGTACTACTTGGTCTGTTCCTCCATGGGTTCGGAACTCTAAGTGTGCTTTTCATCCTGGCGACTAAGAAGCTACCCTGCCGGTATATCGCGAAGATGGGGCAGGTTATGGCAACGGCTTTCGGAACTGCTTCTAGGTGAGTTAATTTCTTTCAATTGCTAGAAGTTGTAGTTTTTAATATTGCCAATCTTTAACGATTTGTTACCGAAACTCGATGCCTAAATTGTCAAGATTTTTATGACCATCATGGTCATAAAAATCTTGTTGTGTCTCTCGATAAGTTGAGGCCACAGGCGAACCGATAAAGGTAGTGTAGATCAACTTTTACACTTTCTGTTTAAGTTTCTGTCAAATACAAAGTCTTTATTTCCTTAGGGTATACCGGGCTGATATTTCATTCATTCATTCTTTTTTTTATTCCTCTATAGGTTCATGTTGATACACTTGATGTCTATATAATTTAATTTGCTAAATTTAACATGTTACATGTTTATGATTTTATACAACACAAGTTTTGTTTGGTATACATTATATGGTGTGTCAAGTGTGGTAATTTATATCAAAATATTTGAGGGAGGGGGAGGCCTGTTCAGCAGTGGACGTGGAGCTGATGAGAGGAAGAAGACATAATGAAAGTCAAACAATTCAGTTCAACAAAAAAAAAATTACGAAACCAAATCCACAGCTTTTAAATCAAGATGATACAAAACTTATAATGATACCGACAGCCAAAAAGGGATTTAAATTTTACAGGATTAAACTTAAAATGACTACCACTAAAAGTTAAATACATACACATATGTACGTACATAAATAAGTAAAACTTTCCTTCACCCATGCTGGTATGCGTAGATTTTTGATACTGTCCGATTTTTAACGCGACTTGTTGTGCAGGCAGGCACGGGAGTACCAACACCATCCTGAGCGCATTATCTATACTATATGGGATAGCCCATTCCTCAAGCACTGTAATCGAGTAATGATGAAATAAGAACATCATTTACCGATTACAGTGTTTGAAATTATCAAAATGTTATTTATTTATTTATTTGATGGAAAACCAAAAGCTTTTATACACAGAGTAACAAATTGATAATTACCAGTAAGCTTATCGAAGGTTTTCACGGGCAATTATCAGAATAGTAAAATTAAGACTATGAACATAAGTGACTAACCTACACGTATTACCTATATTTAAGTGTTTAGAGCTACATTATTTAAAAAAAAATACAATTTTAATCATCATTATCATCTTTTATGCCAAAAAATTCTCCGCTGAGCCGCCGTCTTGCCAAACTGACGCTAGTGCAGAACAGCAGTTGTACTGCCATGTACACCACTAACATAGAAAGAATTTGACAAATACTAACATAATTATGGACCTAGATTTAATTTTTATGTGGTCTGAAATAAATTAATTTTTTTAAGATACTACACTATAATGTTTTCTTCCAGCTCTGCAACCATGCCCATCACCATCGGCTGCTGCGACGACATGGGCCTCGACCCTCGTATCACGCGCTTCGTCATCCCCATCGGAGCAACCATCAACATGGACGGAACAGCGCTGTATGAAGCGGTGGCGGCGCTGTTTATAGCGCAGCTCAGGAATGTCGACATGTCTTTTGGAAAGATTGTGGCAGTTAGGTGAGGTTACAGCTAATTCAGTTATTTATTTATTAACATTACATTATCAAAATATACCAACTCTAACTAGTCTATACACTTATATCTAGGCCGTCACCAGAAGGCAGAGTGCCACGTTGAATTGCTATGCTAATTCGTTGACCGAAATAAACATCAGCATTCCGATCACCTGTGGTCTCTATGGTTACAGCTGTGTGTTGTGGAACATATTAATAATTTTGTTGACAAGAATAGGAGCTGATGTCGAGATACCGATTGGAAAATAAAGGTAAATAAAGGTATTCGTCGATGATAGAAACAATCACAAAGTATTTTTTTCGAGGATCGTGGTAAAGAAATAATTTTCTTGACAACCATCATAATTTCGTAGCACTTCGTAGAGCCTCTACGAAAACTGAAAATTGAGAGTGAAACGGTGTGTTCCATTGTCAGCCACATCGTCAATCGTTGTCATACGGAAGCTTATTTTGGTTATTTAAAATAAAAATAAGGCTTGACATAAAGTCGTTAAGAGGGTTCGTGAATTTTACATTCTTAAAAATAAATCAACACGAGCCGTCATCGCCTGCTGATAAAAGCCGGCTGTAAAATTCAATAAAATAAAAACTAATCAGTCATCCGGTTTTTATAATTTGACAATAGTTTAAACTTTTTATTAACCTCTAGTGTGTTTACTTGTGTGGAGAAACCAAGACTTGGTTCGTAAAACAAATAAGTAGAATAAATAATCCCTTGTGTCACAGTCACAGTAGTAGTAATAGGTGCATCACAATTTTACTTAACTTAGAGATAAGCGATGAGTTGAACCAAATGGTCGAGGTCTGAAACACAATATTTTTGTACTTATATGTCAGACCTACAGAAATAATATAAATATTTATTGTAGCTTCTGCCCACGGTTTCGCTCATTTTCGGTGCAATAAGTAGCCTATTAATTAAGTAAGGCTATGTTCTAAATGTACGCCAACTTTCATCGTGATCTGTTCAGTAGTTTTGGAGTGCGATAGAAGAGAGACGCTTCGCCACACACGACGCGCGACGCCTCGTCTCTTTCCCGTCGTCCCAGTCTCCGTAAATGAGGCCAAAATAAAATTCACATTTCACAAACTTTCAGATTGATAATATTAGAAGCTTCGATAAAAGTAAAAAAAGTTTACTTTTATCGAAGATTAGAAGGATAGAAAGTAGGATTTATAATGAAACTTATTTTCCAGCGTGACAGCAACAGCCGCCAGCATAGGAGCAGCCGGCATCCCCCAAGCAGGCCTGGTTACCATGGTGATGGTGCTGGACACAGTTAACCTGCCTGCTGAAGACGTCTCCATCATCCTGGCCGTTGATTGGCTGCTGTAAGTTCTGTACTTGCTAACTTCAATATGATTGGTACACATGTTTGTACTATCTGCAGATATTTGCTCCGGGTGTTCTAAGGGTTTTCTAGTATATAATATACCTAATGAAAAAATATCTATCTTTGTATTGTATTGTGGTAAAAATATAAGTTAACTAGTACCCATAGCACAAGCTCTGCTTAGCTTGGGGCTAGATAATGCTGTGTGAATTTTCCAGCATTATATCCTCATCATTGTCACATCTAGAGTTCTGCTGGATATGTGACACCACAGCACATCCTAGAGATTTTGTCGACGGTCATGCCCTAAGATATCTATTAATTATTTTTAATTTTTAATTTTCAGTGATCGTTTCCGCACGACGATCAATGTGGTTTGCGATGCCCTGGGCGCCATCATAGTGGCATCTCTGTCTCAAGGAGATCTCGACGACGAGAAGACTCGAGCGGCACAAAACGACCGCGAACTGGCCCATTCACAAGAATTAACCGAGCTAGAGAAGGGCGAACACTGAACGCATAAGCTATCAACGTCTTTAAAATAACGTTTAATACCGTTGTGCAATAACTGTTTCTAACAAGCGTTATTTTTTGCGGGACAATCGTGATCAGAATATAGTTCTTGGATGTTGTTATGGTTGTAAAGATTTTATTTATTTTCTTGTTTAGATTAAATGTCAGTAGCGTTTGATATCTTGATTGTTAGCATGCAATGTTTTTGTGATGTTACACCAGTAGTATATGTATAAATACCTAATTATTATGAATGTTGTACCAGTATTTAAATGTAATGTTAGAGCTTAAACAAACGTGTCAGTGTGTTCTATAAATGTGCCATTATATTACGTAGTTTATCAAGTAGAATTTGTAGTTACCTTCAGACTTTTTGAAAGAAATTTCTTAATCTTCGTAGTATTTTTGCATTTTTATGCGAATTTTGTAGTACCCGAGGACTAAATTCCCTTTACGTGCGTAAAAGGAATTTAGTCCTCGGGTACTTATAGATATACCTTTCATAAACAACATTTTCACTCGAGAATTTGTATTCGTACGTATACATTTCGGAATTGTATTTGATTGTGTATTTTTGTATGGATGTTGTGAAACTAAAGTTTTGATGTTTACTAGTAAGATCGTAGTTCTTTCTCATTGAATGTGCCATATAATACCTAATCATAATAATAATAACTGTTGTTTGTTGTTTAGTAATCAAGTTATTGCATTCCAATATGGTATTTTGAATAATGGTTTAAATAATCTTAATTGTTAAATTATATAAACCGGTTTGAATATTTACTCAGTCAAATGACTAATTTATAATTTAATCGTTAAAAACGATTTAAAACGAGTATTTGTTGTTTTTTTCAAATATTTATTGTACCTATCTTAAGTATTTTAGGTAACAATATAAGTAATATATCTTTGTGATTATTGTAGATTATTAAATGGATACCAATGTGAGAACCTTTAACTACAGTATAAAAGGGAAAGTCATTTTAATTGTGGCCAAATATCATTACTATATTAATACTTTATATAAAAATAGGGTATTTAGTCAAATTTGATTTAAAATATATAATAACACCATTAAAATTATCAAGATAAAGTACGTATTTATGATAAGAAGATATTTTAAAATAGTTATAGTCTACCATATTTTTAAATTTTTAAAACATAGAAAAATCAATTTTTTTTTCTCGTAGGCAATTCATACTAAAATTGTATTATTAATTATGTAATAAACCAATGAAATATTATACTAGACCAAATCTGTTGTAAAATATTTCAATAAAGTAGACAAACAAGGTAACGTTTTTAATTTTTATTCACAAAAACTTTTTCATCGATGAATAGATTTTTGTATAAGAAAACAGTTCTTTAGTTGAAGAATAGAGTCACTTCACCTCACAGCCAAGGTACTTTACATTACAGACACAATTAACTTATTTTGTTAACAAACAAAACATATTTTGTGTAAAAAAATAAGTTTGTACAATAAAAAAACAATCTTAGATGAAATAACAAGTTTTTGGTATAAGTATACCACGACATCTTTGTCCGTCAGTCAGTCTTATTGAATAAATAAAAACAATAGACAAAATAACATAAACGTGCTCTTTGGAATGTTAAAGTTGACATTTTGGAAAGCTATGAGTATTCTACACATATTACAACCTAGAATTAAAAATTACTTAAGAATATAACCATTTAATTTAGAATTAACACTTAAATTTATAAAAAGGCATGGCACAAACCTGACTAACTACAACCGTAGGTGATCACTCCGCTTGCAAGACCTGGATATGTTCCGAGACTACTTTTAAAGCTTTTTAACATCCCTTATTTTACAATCTACAATCAAAGAGAGCTTCATTTTCGTATAGTAGCTTCGTTTCCTGTCTCGTTATTTCAAATCAATAACAGTTCATAACCGCTTTAAACATTTCACTATCAAGTTATTACACTCAAGTTCACTGTAAACGTTTCATTATCAAAGCCCATAACGTTATTTGCATCAATTCGTTATGTTACGCACACTCAATTGGTCATCTGTCGAAAAGCCGATACTTTACATAACGGCTTCTAAACCATACCGTTACTGACATGGTTATTGTTGTTAATCGTGTTCCAGTGTTTTTGTGAACCGTTGTGGTTTCCGTAGGCTGAGTCCCTGCGGGCATGGCTGCCTAGCGAGTTCCTAGCTCGGTTCAACGTGGCCGCGGAAATCTCCATGGAATCACCGTAAGGGAGTCGCGAACCGCGTCGGGCGCTGCCGCTTCTACACCGAGCGTGCTGGAATAGGGAAATTCAGTTTAAAGACCATTGTTTTAAAACACAAATTGTTTTACAGTGCCTAGATATATAGGTACTTAATACATTATAATTATCTCTCCTATCTGAACAGTAGAAAAATCTACTGACGCAAGCTAAAGTTGAAAGAATTTCATTGTATGCGGGGTAAATGTCTAAACTTAGAAAGGTATGCCATAACATAAGGAGCTCTTGTATGTGAAGCGTTCGATTACCGAAAACTGGCACGAACAACACATCAAATCATTGCGCAGTAAACACAGGGAGCGCTTTCAGGATGAGCGTGGTGTCAGCGTACTCACCCGAATGACTTGGACAGTCGTATGTTTCATACGATTTCATACTCGTACAACGAATTCTTAATTTCGAATCCTTTGTCTTCATCGGCGCGTTCGGCGTGGTAATGCGTAAAGCAAGACAAAAGAGACAGTACTTAGAAAAATACATGGGTGCTATGTACATCAGTTGATAATTAATTGATTAATAAGTATTTAATGTTCAGCAATAAATATTGCGTTAACATTTGGGCATAATTACAATAATACCTACTACTCGATCGGACTGCACTGTCTTACGCCTCTATGGTCAAACCGACTTACAACCGTAGCACTGAACTCTATTGGTAGATACTCACATTTCTTGTCCACCTATTCCTATTGAAGACTCCGTACACAATTGGGTTGGCACAAGAGTTTGTGCATGAGAACAGCCACATCGCCTTCTGAATGGCTGGGTCCAGGCTCTTCACAGAATCCTTGTCTATCCAGTACCTAGAAATAATAAAGATATGCCAGCTAACGTTCATTAAAAGTTAAGCTAGGTCTGGCAGGAACTCCTATGTATACCTACATGTACACCGCCGCTACGTCGTACCTAAAAATTCTTTAAGGTCTGTTAAATTCAGGCCATAACTATATTTTTGCTATAGAAATCATTTAGAACGGGATATTTACCATGATTCAATTATTGAGTTTTTCAATATTTCGGCACAGTTTCATGCGCCATGATCACGGAAGAACCTCCAAGCCGGAAGAGTTCTTCCGTGATCATGGCGCATGAAACTGTGCCGAAATATTGGAAAACTCAAAAATTGAATCATGGTTAATATCCCGTTCTAAATAATTTCTATAGTAATAACCATGATAGTTTCAAAAGTTTTATATTTTTGCTGTCACTTTCTATGTCTTCATTTGGCAAAATTTGTGACCGATTCTTATTCTATTCTTACTACATTTTAAAGACAAGGGTATAGATTCTTCAGGAGGATTTTCTTCTGGGTGAATGTTTTCCATTACAAGCACGGTGATTTAAAAAAAGTAAGCAAAAAAGTAACCATTATTTTTCCCGTTAGACTTGATCGTAAAAGTAAGTTTATATTCTCTGTCTCAATGATCAGTACGACCTTGATGTTATAGCTAATATAAATAAGTGAAGACTTACCACAAACAATAGCAGTAGTACGGAGACCAGCACGTGAAGAAGACCATCACAATGGTGACCGTCATCTTGAGGGTCCGCGCTCGCGCCCTCCCTAGGATACCCACGCCGCTCCGGCGCATCTTGTCTGAAAAGTAGAGAAATTTTATGAGTTTCTACGGCGAGGGAGTTTTATTCTTTTGGAAGAAAATTGAGACCTAACCTTAAAATCGATGACAGGATTATGCAGAGAGCATTTTTATTTTCAGATACGCAGTGCATGAAGAACAGGTGTGCAGAGTATAATGTGTTGACAAATTTAAGAGTCAGCGTTACGTCAGTATATTTAGGTAGGTACTTTTATACAAAACATATCGCGGATTGCGCCAGCTTTGGATAAGGAGATTTGGATAAGATCTTCCGTGGACGTGGAGACCGCGGTGCGTCAGTTCTCTCGTTCACACACGTTTCTCTACGCCGAACCGGCGCCGGACGACGCTTTTTCCAAAACAGAAAAGAGGCCGTTGACTCATCCGGTGCTTTGCCGTGTTACGGCGTGCTAGCCACGCAAGTAACATTACCTAATCTGTGGGCCGCTTCTCTTGTTCTGTCTGAAAACCAGCGCTCTTTCACCAATTACCCTGGGTTTTTGTATAAGAGGAACAAGCTGACTCAGGACCTGTTAGACCGACACACGCGTGCGCTCGTCTGCGGCTGAGTAGGCTACTTAGTACCAGTACCAACCAAATGCTTACACCTATTTGTGTTAGTTCATTTAAATTCACCTGTGTTTTTTCTCTGTTTACTGTTACCTAGTACTAAATAGTCTTAAATATCTATATTTCTGTATATACCTACCAAAGATTGTTTTGTGTGTTGTGTCTAATATTTTTCTTTCTTTCTTTGTTCACGATGCGTTTTCTCCCGAAAGTGTCCCTGTACAAGAGCCCTAAGGCAGCATCATCATACATACAGGTATAAAGCAATGTTCGCTCACCATTGGAGGTGTTAGCCCGCTTGATGATCTCCAGCAGCGCAGCCGACGAGCAGTAGAGAGTGGACACCAGTGGCACCACGTACATGAGTATCATGTTCACGAGGAAGTACACGAACTCGTGCGTTTCTGTGGGTAGCGAGCCGTAGGAGACGCACTGGTAGTATCTGAAAAGAAATACATAGATATACATTTATTGAGTTGGTAAGGAAACACTAAAGAGCAGATTTCAATTCCTATCGATTTACAATGTTTTTTTTATGTTTTCCGGGGTCAAACAGAAATTCCTCGGGATCACAATTTTAAAGGTCTACCTCAGGATTATTCTTTATACTAAAACCAAGATAATCATTAATTTCGGTCCACCATTGATAGAAAAATCTGTGAAAAAATATACATGAAAAAAAAATGTATCTACGTACAGCGAATAGAGCCTTTCCCTTTTTTCGAACTCGAAAAAAATACGTTTTAACTCTATCTAAGGCACTAGGTAGGTTACCTAGTGCCTAAGACGCGGCAACAGAGTATATTTTAGGCAAAATAAGAGCGGTTTGTTTACACATTTTCTTCACCGAGTTTGGCTAGTGTATAGAATGAACTTGCCCTCCTAGGTAGGTACTGCTCTGGTCAAGATAGCCAGCGGCTTTTCCCGATAATTCGTATTACAATACAACAACAGCTCTCCCTCTTGATTGCATTTTGTTATCACAAAGATTTTGAAGTGTCTGCTTTGCAAAGATTACGCAAAAGATTTTTAGACCTTCCACCATAGTAGGTTTACCAGCACAGTAGTTTCAAGAAATGTATTTTAAATGCGTATATATTGCTTGCTATATATATTAAACAAAAACACCTTGGAACGAATGGTGCCCGTTTCGTCGCGTCACGTTACGTAGCAAATTTTATTCCATACAATTTTTTATGCGAATCGCGTCTCGTTGCGATCTGCTAAAGTACAGTCAACTTGAAATACCTACACAAAAATACTAAAATATAGGTAACTGTAAAAAAAAACAGTTTCAACAATTTCAGTAAGTGACACTCGAAAGTTTGCTCAGTTATCAAACGATCCGTGAGTAACGCTTTTCTATAGCCTAAGCTTCACTCAAGCATAGATCGATGACCGAACAAGCTTTCTATGACTGAGCAAGCTTTCGTAATACGGGCATAAATCTTTTTGATTGTTCTACCTTTATGAATAATAACTTCAATCTCTTATATTAAAAGCTCTGATAATTACCTCCATCAAATCCATAAGTGGCAAAATTACATAAAATGGAGATTGAAGTCTGCGCAGATAAATATATTAAGTAATATTACGTGGGTTGTTTACGTCTTACTATTATAAAAGGTCATAAAGTTACCCACTGTTGACCCTGTACGATCTATAAAACATAGTACTTAAATAGTACCTACCTGCCTACGTCAAAGAGTTTCGCCCGTATTTTCTCTTTATTTTAGTACAAGCAATCTCCTTGTGGTTTTATTATGACCATAAAAAACCGCCTGTAAGAGAAACCGTCGTGCATCGTCGTCAGCTGACATAGACACCTCGACACCCATATAGGTTTTTTTACTTTAATCAGAATTTTTTAAAATTATAATCTTTGAGACAGCTTAGGCAAAAAGCAGTCGAAAAATGAAATAGTAGGCGACCTCTGTGGCGCGGTGGGCGAAGGTCTGCCTGCGACGCAGGAGGTTGCGGGTTCGATTCCTGCCTGCAGATCGTACAAATATTTGTACGATCTGCAGGTGCAGATCGTACAAATATTTGTCCCATAGAAAACGACCAGAACACCCGGAACAAATACCTATTTGTTCCGGGTGTTCTGGTCGTTTTCTATGTAAAGTAAAAAATATCCATCTGTGTAATGTATTGTATTATGTATATCAGTTATCTAGTACACATAACACAAGCTCTGCTTAGCTTGGGGCTAGATAATGCTGTGTGAATTGTCCAGCATTATTTATTTATTTATGGTTTTATGTCATACGGCTGTGTAGGCAAACTAAAAAGTACCGTCATCATCGACATCAGCGCATTTGTTTAGATACCACGCAGCCAGCTGACGTCATGACCACTGCGTCCAGCGTTTTCGTAAAGTTACCTACGCGCGCAACTTGAAAATTTAAATTTTAAATTCATTTTTAGGGCACTTACGATTGAATAAAAAAACTGCATTTTTACCCGACTACCGACAGGGGAGGGTTATGAGTTTAGCGTAGAGTTTATTTCGGAATTCGGTTTGATTTCGGTTTTTCTACACATGCTATACATATCTAAATGTGAAGGAAAAACCGAATTATTCATCACAATCTATTTAATAATCAGTGAATAGTCTAACCGTCTCAATCAACAAGGAAGTCTATAGCATCATGTCTAGCACAAATGTAATGCACTTTCGCCACGTGCAGTGCACGTGAACAATCCACCGCAGCTTGTGCCATATGGTGCAGTCTATATGCGAATCATTTCAGTTATTATTAAAACTATTTGTTTGCGTGAAGAGGCAATGTATTTCCTGCAAATATTATGTCTACTTATGAAGAATGTCGGGAATGTTTTTCCCGAGGACACATACCTAATCAAATAATCAGTATCTCAAACAGAACTTTTATTACACAAAAAGCCCCTTATCAGCAACATCATCATCACCAGTCTATATTAGTCCTCAGCTGGACATAGGCCTCCTATAATGAAAAAATAAAAAATGCACACGTAGCACAGCTGCTGTAGTGTTCTGAAGTTTCCACTGCGTTACGAAAATAATTTCAAGCTTTTTATGAGTATTTTATCCTCAATTTGATACGTTTTTATCCCTCTCGTAAGACTATAGAAATTATATTGTAATTTTCGTTTAATCAGACAAACAAAGAACCATTGTTCTTCTTAAATAAACACAAAAATAAAGCCTCTATTCAACGTTCATTTTCTTAAACAAGCTTACATTCTATTCTAAAATTAGTTGGAGGTATCTACTTACTAAAAGTCTAAATAATATAAGTAATGCGAAAACACCCAGGCTGACTTACCCACCAAATACCCGCGTGACACCGCAAACAAAGACTTGTGGGTGACTGTTGTATACCTTTAGTGGTAAGATATAAGACCCCATCCATTTTCTCTAGACAGTGGGAGCGGAGTAGTCAGTTTACAAAAGAAAATATCGTAACCGCCGCGAGTAAACGCTCCGAGAATTAGGTGAGTACAACATTTAAAAAAAATACGAAAAAATTTATGTGGTTATCCCTCGGGATCATTGTAACACAAAAAACGAAGAAGAAGAATTGTCAAAATTGGATCGCAAATTGACGACGAAATCGAATAAAAAACCGACCTAAAATAACAAAGGAGTGAGAATCTCTATTTTTTGTAGTCGGTTGAAAACTGCGAAAACGACTCATATCAACATACATACATATTATATCACATCGTTCAGAATGCGACGAGATAACTCTTACTTTACTATCAAAGAAAATTACAATTGTATAATAGAAACACTTTTTTTTTTAATACTTTTTAAGCGGCAAGCTGAAGACAGGGCGTTATGGCGCTCTTTCATTCGGGGGGGCCTATGTCCAGTGGACTAAATAGGCTGATAATGATGTAGACATTTTACTGTCATTTTTTAAGACTATTGTATGTAACTTAATGTGCAACTTTGTTTTCTTTTAATTACGGAATTAGTTTTATTAACCGCAATGGCTTGTGTACGTTGGCGGATTTCTGCTTATAATAGTAATCGTATCAGCTCAATTCATTAAGCGCTTTAAGCGCTAACGAGCAGATTAAGTGGTTGTGGCGCCTTGCGAAGTCAGTGTGTTACGATTTCGACAGCGGTAGGAAATTTGGAGGTGGGTTAGGTATCTACTGGGAAAACCCCTCCCCTTGTTTGGCGAGAGGCACTGAGACATGTTCAGCAGTGGATGTTCCAATAGCTAAAGATACCATAGAAAAAAAAATGACCGTACTTGAAAAACAACCTTTAGGTTGCGCGTTTTTTACTTTAACCAGGGCAGGGGGACACGCAGTCCCTATTATTTCTATGGAAATGTTTAAAAGTTATTTCTTTCCCATGGGAACTGTTGTATGGGATAAAAAACAGCATATATTTGATTCCAGGCTTAGAGCCACATCTATGCAAACAGCCCGATCCGTTCAGTAGTTTTGGCGTGAAGAACTGACAAACATCCAAACATCAAAATTTTCGCAATTATAATATTACCCGAAGGAACTTAACGCCACAAAAACGGTACTACTTGAGTTTGCCGCCAATTATGAGCCCAACATTCCTATTTCAAGCCCAGCCGTTATTTCAACCGTACCGTTTGATTTGATTGGAATTTAATTACCTAGTTTGTTTGATGATGAACTTTCGTCAAATAAATCGAATCGAAACTATTTCGTGGATAACTAATGTAACTATACTCCGGCCAAACAAAGATGCCAAATGTTTTTAAACATGGCCCTGCTACATCACCTAAAAATAACTTTTTGGACAAAACAGGAGTGTTCAGGGTGGAGCGAGATTTTATTTTTGACGCACTTTCGAATACCACCTAAAAGTTGCATCTTATTGCAAGGGTTACGACAAAAAATAAAATAAAATATTGCAACCCTTTTCGAAGCTGAGTATCTTTTAAAAAAACCTTTGTAATCCGAAAATTGATGTTTTATTTATACTACGACGGTAGAAGGCTTAAATTTTAAATGAAATAAAAATATACTTATTATTGTCTAAAATTTTTTTAATTTTTTTATTACCTTCAATATTTTTTTTTGTTTCATGCATTGTCGCTCTACCTTAAGCCATCCAGGGGCGAGATGGGCGAACAATATCACAAATGCCGACAGAGCAAACGAGCAAGACTATGTATGTCCTTATTTTATACACCAAAGGAGAAAAACGTTATTTTGACTCCGTCTAGTGCTGGACCATAAAAAGGGAGTGGCACAACAGCTTGGAGGCCTAAACTGTCATAAAATGATGATGATGAACCCCGTAGGCCGTGCCAGTTGCGGAGTAAAAATCAACCTCTGTCAGCCTGTGAATACCTACCACCTATCTAATCTTGTCTTGAAGAGATCTGGGTGCTGACGACGATGAAGAAACCATTTGACATGTATCCAAGACTCAAACTTTGAAATCAAGATGCTCCTCCAGGTGGAAGATGAAGCTTTGAAGCAGGCTGGCGAAAATGGCGCAGACCCACGCGATGGTCAGCGCTCGCTTCACTCTGGTTTCCCAGATCTGACTCACCCCTTGACATCAGGATGCTCCTCCAAGTGGAAGATGAAGCTTTGAGGCAGGCTGGCGAAGACGGCGCAGACCCACGCGATGGTCAGTGCTCGCTTTACTCTGGCTTCCCAGGTCACGTTCAGGGGCTTCAGAATCGCGTAGTATCTGGAACAGTTACCGATCTCTTCTATTCAAATGGTAAGTTTTGGTAGGCAGCTGATGATGCCACATCATCTTCGACGACCTCCGTGGAGCAGAAGACGAAGTCGAGACTGCGGGTTCGATTCCCGCCTTAGGGATTTCTTTTGGTGCCTGCTGATGGGTGTTTTATAAGTACAATAAAAAATATAGGTCTTTGTTATGTTTATGTATACTTAGGTGAACCAGAAACTTATAATTACAGACTAAACTACTATTAATACCAGACAGTAGAAGGCCACCAGGATCCCCCCAGACGGACCCCTGGGGGATCTTGATGAACTCATGAAACTGGGTATTTGTGGGATCAAGGCAATCGTTCTATGGCGAAATGACAATAACCCACCCACTCCCACTTGAGTGCATATCTGTCAGCTCAGCAAGCGTGTAAACTCCTCAACATCCCATCTCACTCTGTACGCAACGATATTGTGCCTAGTGCGGCACACCATTAATTATTTTACATTGAAAGGCTACAAGAAGTTGAAAATGAGAGTATAATATTACCTGTGAAAGTATCTTAATGCCACTTTACTCTATAACAACTCCACTAGCGTGTCTCCACTGAGTGACTACAGGCAATAAATTTTAGTGACTCGTTGCGAGCCGCCTAATGGAGGTACTCTCTAGGCTCAACTTCAATTGTAATTTAAGTCCTTGAAGGTAACCTCACCGCGTTTCGGCTGAGAGGCTATTATCCCATGCTAGGGGGCTGGAATTTGTCCTTGTAACTCTGGCATACGACAGTTCCCCTGGGCATAATCCGTATTATCCAAGCAGAAATTACTTGCAATTAAACATAATTTGTAAGGCTCAAGAATCATTTAATTTACCTTGCGGAACTCTATTTGGCTTTATTAAAGATTCCCTAAATTACAATCTTGAGGAATTCCAACTTTGTTGTAGGTAAGTAAAATTAAATTTTATATAATTTTATGAGACTTTATTTTTGACGGAAAATCCCAATATTTTCTGTATTTTTAATTTTTGTAGGTTGATATACATCCTCCAATTTTTTTGCTCTTTGAAAAACCTTTTAGGCCATGATTTTAGTTCGTAAGTACAATACTTATAATAAATAACAATAACAATAATAAAATAACAGTTACGAATAAATAATCAGTTTCTCTTTTAAATAAGTAAATAAACAATAAAAAAAATCACAGTTTCAAATTAGAAAGTTTTTTAACGATATTTTTAACTTGTACAAAACATAATTATGGTTTACCTTTTATGCTGACTCTATATTTTTTATTTTGGAGCGCTGTGCCTATAATTTTAAAATTATATGGATACTAAAAACTTGGATCCCGGAGGAATGCATTCTTGGAGCGCGGTGGAACTACCCATCGGGTTCCTGGCCTTGACCGATAGACAAACAAATCGCACCCTTTTTGGCGTTGGGAAGGATAAGTATTTTAAAGTATTTTTCATATTATATGATAATTTTTTGGATGTAACTTTGGTAGCCCTATTAACATTATATAGGTACCTACTTACTTCGTTGTCCGTCTGTAAATCAGTAAACCTTTCTGTCTCAGTCAACCTTTTTCAATAAAAGAATTAAGTTTGAACTTGATATTCATGCCTAAAATAGACGTACGGAGCCGTATAAATCCAATTTAGCACCACATTCTGTCAAACAGTCTCGAATTGATGTCTTAAATATGTGATGTTTCATTCGAAGATTTCAGTATCCCCTATTACGATAGAGTTAGAAGTCAAAATACGTTCATTGTTTTCGGTTTATTTCCCTAAAACAATTTCCGTGCCGTCGGGCGCAGGTATTTTACCTTGACATGTTTGAAAGCCACAGTTTCGGTGTACCTACTTACTTACCTAATTCCGAATGGGAGACAAGAACTATTTTGATATCATTCAAATTCAGACTGTTGACAGTGCTCCCAGGATCTGACAGGCAGATTGATGATGATTCTTTGTAAATGGCAATATGGTCTGGTTAGGCACAATTCAAAATTAAAAAAATTGTAAATTAAAAATTGTAAAATTCTAAACTGTAAGAGTTATCAAACTATGAAGATTGTTTGATATTTTCACCAAAGCCTAGTTCGTTATCTAGCAGGGTGCACGTGCAGGTTAGTTGGCTTGGGAGAGAAAACCATTTTGATTACAAGACGTAGGTCATGAAGATCAAGAGATAAAGAGGGAGAGAAAGAGAGAGAGTTTTACGCCCGTCAAACGCGCAATGGAGTTGCGCGTGTTTTGAGTCGTGATTTTTCGAAAGTGTTCAATGAATATCCGTCAAAAATTCATCACTTGAGATGTTCTAATCTACATACGTTTTAATCGTTGCGTTTGAATATACGGGCAATACAAGAGAGATTTATTGATAAACCGGAGCTATGGATTTGCAACAAAACGACGAATCTAATCCATCAACGGATTAACTCAGTGGATCAGAGTGGAAAAGGACAAAACATCTTGATATTTTGTTGTAGGTATCTACCTACTTCACTTTGGCTGTGCTGTGATAAACGTGAGATTCAATTTTCGGTGTAGGTACACGTATAAGAGGGTGTTTTTTTTTACAGTTTCCAATAAAACTTTTGCCCGTCTGGATTTTAAGATTTTCTTTGTAAGTAGGTAACTGACTTTCAGCGATGTGACCAAAAGGGCTCTTATCAGCTTAAAATGTTTTCTGGTCTAAATCAATGATTTTCTTTATTTGTATTTTGAACGTAGATACATCTCGTTTAAATCCATACTTAATTATATAAAATCAACAGTTAATCTGTCTCTCTGTTTGTTACCTTTTCCAACCTAAACGGCTGAATGAATTTTTATGAAATTTGGTCAGGTGATGGTTTTCCGGGGTAGGACATAAAAAACATGTGCGTAGTGCTCAACAAATTCCTTTTGTTATCTCTTTTTAGAGGCTGATAGAACTCGAAAATGCTTTGTAAATATGTAGCGAAAAGCATCGGTAAAGGCCATTGAGTTAAAAGTACTACGCTAGTAATAGTAGATACTTCAGTGGTAAAGGCCAAAGGGCCGACTGAGATACACGAATACTGAAATGATTTATGATTATTCTTTTGATGTAAACATGAATTTGCCCGCTCAATGACTAAGGAAAATATGCACGGGTCATGGGTTTTTGCGGGAGATCGAATTTGTTTATGCTTTTATTATGTAATATTTGGCTTGGCTGCCGCGGCTTTGTGTTATCTGCCTATCCAGTCTTGGACATTTGGACATAATATATTTTTATTATATATACAGCTTATATACATATACAGCTCGTTTTTTCATTATGGTTTCTTGAAGGTTATCTAATCAGACTAATATTTAACGTTAACTGTTTTTTTTTTAAGTTTTGTCTTGTTTAAAAAAAAAACAATCAATCATGTAATATGACTAGGTGATTGATTTTTGTTTTATATGTACCTGCGACATCTCTTGTAAGGCTTTTTATGAAATAAATTATTTATTTCTCTACACAACGCTTTTAAAATTAACAGTAGGTAGGCACAACAGAATTATAACAGCTTGGCAGAAAAATTATAGTTATTCTAGAACAAAATGTTTTTTTATCTTGTTTTTTAATTAAGTTACTATCTGTTATTGTCGCTCTGACTCGAAAAATAACAACTAACAGGCTAAAGGTTTCTTAGTCGCTTCTTTACTTTAGTCTACATACCGAAATTTTGATTTTGACCTACATGTAGCTCAACTGATCCATATCAATATCAGTCGGAATCGTCCCCAAGACACATAGCTGCATTGCCCCGCTGCAAGCAGCGCTGTATGCAATGCTGATGCGCTGCGCCAGATACCAGCTCTCGGGTCACGCGTCGTCGTTTAAAACTTTTACATAGATTAATGAGATTTTAAAAGTTTTAACACGTTACTTATTACATAAAGCTAAAACTCTTAAATATGTCCCTATATAATTTTTATTAACACTAATGTCATTGACAACGGGATATTTACCATGAATTTTAATGAGATTTTAGTATTCTAATATTTCGAGTCGAAATATTAGAAGGCTCATTAATTACATACGCAGTACCATACATAATCTTGTGTAAACATTCCCTTTGCAAAATCACAAAACACTTACGCCTTGTCAGTCGCCTGTTGTGTTTTCCGATGCGAAAGCTTTGAAGCGCTTTGCCTCGATGACTCTTTTGCTTTTACGTGTAAACAATATTCACTCATGAGGTCATGAGGTTGATATAACTTTGTATTTAGGTACAGGAAGTTATCTTCGAAGTTTGTACGCACCAAAAGAGTATCTAGTTCACTAGGAACTGAATACTCTTTGGTGCGAACTTTTTGTAGGCTTGTTTTACGTTTAGAATGGAACGTGAGTAGGTAGAGCACCAATGTGTGAAACTTCCAATTTCCATTCAATAAGCCTTGCTAAAATCAGGGTAGGAAAATTACACGAAATTATGCCAACAACGTTTATACGATTTCGAATCAATCAAATTGAAATCGCTAGGACAAGTTTCCCTGCCAAAATGCCGAGAACAATTCAACTGTGACTTGACACCAGTGATTTCCTTTAGAAATATGAAATGAAAACGCGCTTTCTACTTTCAAAGTAATTTTAACATTGATTGATTGGCATGATTCTTGGAGCCAGGTCGGTAGGCACAATATGATTTGTTGGTCTGTGAACTTAGACAATTTTACCGTTATCTTGTCAAAGTTTGTGAAGTTTAAGGTTGGGGCGACCGCGAACCTTTAAGCTCCCATACAAACGTAGTTTGCGATTAATTTGGAAAGTGCGTCCCCGATTTTAATGGAATTTTGCATAGGTAATCAGATAAGAAATAGCTATGTTTTAATTTTTCAAAATTCATAATCATCATTAAACGAGAGCGAAAGTAATAAAATCGCTTGAAAAGGATAAAAATGAATTTTGCTCTGACTGCGGGTCGGACCTGCGACATCATTGGAGTGGTCGATGCGCCTTAGATATATTATATTATTATATATTATTGTTTGTTTAGATGCGGAAGGTGGCATTTTTATTCAGTGTTTATGACATTATAGCACATGCGTCACTTCTTGCCTAGCCTAGTCATCATTTTTTTTCGTAAACAAAAACAAGGAAAATTTTAACATATTTTCCCGTGTTCTGTGATCAAAGCTACCCAGCACAGAAAGTTTGATCCATTATTTTTGTTACACCCTGTATACACTGTACTATCAAACACTGCGTGTGAAACCGCAGGCAAAAACTAGTGGGTAAGATCTAAGATCATAACTCATCTGAATTGAATCCCGCTATTAACATCGAGCATCTTATCCGAAGCATTCGTGATTAAGTGCTTAGATTGTGTTTTATGACTTGCCAGTACTGTACAACTTTTACTCCGATTAAGAATCCTAAATATGTTATGTAAACAAAGACTACTTATTAATGAAAACTTAACAAAAACGGATAAAAATAACTGAAAACAACAAGGTAACACAAGTAACAACAGCAAGGTTAACATTAAAAACTAGAACACAAACTTGAAAACGCTCAACGCAGTGCCTTGCGCATGAAAAAGTGAGCAGTAATAATAATAATAATCATTTATTTCGGACTATAGAACAGTTACAGATCTTATTTTAACTTATTCTACGGTCGATAGTAATATATACCTTAAAACTAACATACATACAATATAAAAAACTAAATGAAAAATGTTTAAATTTAATTGCGAAAACGAATGAGAGATCAAATACTATGATGAAATAATTTATTGAGAAAGAAAATTACAATCAATACAGATTATTTATAATTGACACAATGAAGCTAACTGTAGACTGTTGCAACATGATGAATGAAAACTTTCAAAACCTAAAATTGTTTCGAGCTTCTGTGCTTTGCTTCGATGATACAAATATCGTGAAATATTTTCCACCAATATTCCTTGGATTTCGTTACCCCTTTGTATACAAACAATATCCAGGTTTTTAATCGGAGTATAGTCACGGTTATTGAATGTGTGCCAAGCCATAATGCACAGGTGTATAAGAAATGGCGCGTAGGTTATTATTTTGTTCATTATTTATTATTGTACTAGTTTCTGGGTTACCTGCGGCTTTGCACGCTTTGTCTATGGAAACGTTTAAAGGTTATTTCTGTCCCATGGGAACTGATTTATGGGATAAAAAGTAGCCTATGTTTGATTCCAGGCTTAAAGCTATTTTAATACGATCCAGTATAAAAATACTTTATTGTAGGTACACCAGAAAAATAACATATTTTTCTGGTATATAAAAAAACTTTAATGTACACCAGAAAAACAACATATGTATTTTTTGGTCTACAATAAAGTATTTTTTCGTGGATCGTATTTAAATAGATTTAAGCCTGGAATCAAACATAGGCTACTTTTTATCCTAATTTAAAATATTTTAACCCAAAGGTATTACATGAGACAAGTACAATGGGCAGCCTTGTCGCTTAAAAGCGATCTCTTTCAGGCAACCTTTGGATGGAAAGAATTATATAAATTTAAGATAGGCAGGGGGTGTACCAAATATAACCTAAGATAAACAAGAACATGTAATATTATGAATACTGAAAGACATTTAATAGATAAATGTTACAAATTACCTAACTAAATATAAACACACAGATATAAGTACTACTACTATATCAGTGCAATTTTAGCCTGATTCGTTCAGTAGTTTTGGCGTGAAGAAGTAACAAACATTCATTCATCCAAACTATTGCATTTATATTATTTGTGTGATTAACTCTTGGCCGCGGCTTTAAGGTGGAAACGGACTACGCGACAGCGGAACTGCGCGGCCGCGGCACTTTATGTCAAATCAGAACAAAATCACCAAGTAAGCGGCGCAGCCTCTTTCGTCATATGTTCTAATTTGACGGGCAGTGCCGCAGCCGCGCAGTTCCGCTGACGCGTTGTACGCTTGACCTATAAGCTTATCTTTAGGTTTAGGTTAGCGCCATTGGGTAGGTATTACCCGCCTATGTTTAAAATGGAATTATTGTTTTATTTTATTCTGCAACTAATTTTTCACAAGCACTCCAACTGACATACGATCACCACCCGGACAATAAACGCAGAATAGCTAAGGCTTCTAACTCCTTCAAAACTAAACACACTAACCACTTCAGCTGCTTCCTCGGACCTTTCAATTATAACAAGATAAACAAAAGCCTAAGTATACATCCATTAAGGCGCTGCGCACACGTGGACACTTTTGTGTCTTGTGTCAGATACAAGCTACCGATGAATATTTGATTTGTATACCAGTATGAAATCACTCCCTGCGCATACGGGTTATTCCCATCTGATCATATGATCAGATTGTGGTTGCATCTGATCAAACAAAAACTCCCCAATGATTTATTGATCCGATGCAACTACTTTTTTGAATAAAATTTTGTGCGACAGATCATAATATATATTTTAGCGTATACATTTCATTTTCAAAGATTTTCGGTTGAACCGACTTAGGGTTTCGTGACTTAGTTTGTTAGAGCACACCCGTACTGAAGGTGGGGCGCGGGTTCGAGTCCCGCCGAAACCGGAAATTTCGGGAACTTATTTCATTTCTTTATACCCAAAGTGCGGGTAAGCACTATAACAAAAAACAGCAACTACGGTTACCAGTGACCACTAGCAGCAACGGGCGACTGTGTCCGATCACCGCTACAGGACACAACTACGGTTAACGATGATGGTGTGTCGTGTCGGCAACAAAAAGTGTCTATGTTTGCGCAGAGCCTAACCCAATACAAAATTGTAAAGTCGAGGAAACTAAATGGCCAGAGACTATTCCCTATCAGCAAACAGAAGATTTGCTCCAGCCACTTAATGGAATTTTCCATTCCCCAGGCAAACACCCAGCGCTCACGACGCCGCGGGCTAAAGCTATCAGTGATAATCTAAAATCATCATACTATTAGCTCATCCACACTAAAAATACAGATATATATAGATGTTCGTGTTCTTGAGTGGAGACCACGACTCGGCAAACGTAGTGTAGGACGCCCTCCGACCAGGTGGGATGATGATTTGCAAAAGACTGCTGGCAGATGATGGATGCGTCAAGCTGAAGACAGGGCACTATGGCGCTCATTAGGGGAGGCTTATGTCCAACAGTGGACTACTATAGGCTGGTGATGATGATAGATAGATAGAACATTCTTATAAAAGTAAAAAACAAATATGTTACAATTGGCGGTCTTATCGCTCAAGAGCGATCTCTACCAGAAAACCGTGGATGGGTAGGATCGTTGGATAGAACGGGGATCTGTATGCATAAATAATTAGCTAATGTTATTACTAAATTCTGAATATAATATATAAAAAATAAATATTTAAGGGGGCTCCCATACAACAAACGTGATTTTTTATCTCGTTTCTGCTCGATATTGATAACGGCAACAGGTCGCTTGAAACATTCACAGAATTAGTTATATATTCACTTTAAAAATAAATAATTTAATTAATATAAAACCAATATTATTAAGGCTGGCTCCCATACAAAAAACGTGATGTTTTTGCCGTATAGATAATGAACTGTACGGAACCCTTCGTGCACGAGTCCTACTCGCACTTGGCCGGTTTTATTATTTTCATATAAGGTCATACAGCGATTATTTTAGCAGAATAGAGCCGCTGTATACTTGTAACCGCACGATTCAAAACGCCTAATTGTATTGTATTCTATTGTATTCATTTATTTCAGACAATTAATATATCCATATTGTGTTAGCATCAATAAAAACCTAGCCTCTTTTTTTTAAAAGTCGAGTAAATATTATATTTTTCTGTAATAACTGTCTGATTTTTATAAAAGTATCGAAATGTTATGTAGCCATTCTATTGAACGGGATGGCGCCATCGTACAAGAAGTTGAAGAAAAAGGCGATTATATAGAAAGGAAGTTGAAAAGATGGGCGAGCAAAAATAATATATAGGGAATTTTATGTAAAATATGGATAAATGTACCAATTATAATGCTGTACGGTAAATGTAGATCATTAAAGTAACTATGTATTATCTGATACACGCATTTTAACTGGTTTTTCCAACCATTGCACATACACAAAATTAAATTAAATTCAGAATTACACATTCAGTAACATAATAATGAGTAACCGCTCTTAGAAAGACACAGATCACGATTTGCATATCAATTCAAATAACTCTTGAATCAACATAAAGCCAGTGAACTAAGTCTCTTGTTCAAATCAAGAGTCTGCTCAACTGTGACGGAGATTCGGGTTACCCTTACAATGTTTAATGATGGGATAATCTGACTTTTATCACAGAATAACTGCGTCCCAGTTATTCTGTGATAAAAGTCAGATTGGGCTTACTCATCCATTTAGAGACGGTCGGTTGGCCATGTCATTCTAAACCAAAGAGCGAATATTGATAGGTTGAATGTAGTCGTCAAGTTAGTAAAGCTAGAACCACACTATTCTGATGTGTTGTGGTTGTGACGCGCACTTCAATAGTGTGGTTCTAGCTTTAGTCAAATTTCAACCATGTTTATCTAACTTAACTGCAGACTGTTGCAAATAATCTACAAGTAGCTCAACTGATCCATATCAATAACAGTCGGAAGCGTGCCCAAGACGCTAGCTGCATTGCCCCGCTCGTGGGAGAAGTTGGGCAGTTAAAATTCTGTACTCTGTCGAAACGTACCAATTTTCTGAATAAAGAGATATGTGAAATCCTACAGTACGAATTTATTCAAAATGGCCGCCACCGTTTAAGCGTTACCCTATCAGTTTCTTCGGCCTCTTGCGTCGAATCATCATCATCATCATCAGCCTATATCAGTCCACTGCTGGACATAGCGTCGAATAATTAGTGCTAATAAGATAGGTACAAAGCTAACTCTGACTCAGATCAGTGCTTGAAAGTGCACGTGTTATGATAACCTTTAATTTGCCCCTAGATTGCTTATAAAGTGGCTCAATACGCTGCAATGCAAACAAAAGATGTCCTTATTGACGTGAGATTTTGCATTCATAAAGTAGTGTCGCAATCAAAATATAGCTTTCTAAAACGTGTGTATACCCGTAAATGGACAGCGAGACAACACATAGCTTTTTTTTAATAAGGTAGTTGCAAATCCAGCCCACATCCTTGCTGCACAACACTAAAATGTGCATTCAAATTAAAGGTTGGATCCGGGAATTCCTGGTCGTGAATTTCCCGGGAATCCCCGATTTTTTGGGCCGATTCGGGAACTAGGAAATCGTTAATAATTTCCCGGGAAATTTTGGGATTTTCGGGGAACACATTTTTACTTTTATACCTCGAATAGATATAATATATTAAGTAATGTTATTACAGTTAATCTATTCTACTTCCTCTTATAGCATTTTGCATGTATTAGGTACCTACGCGGTATTAGGTATACTTAGTGATAATGACCATGGCTGACTAGAGATACTAGAGATAGATAGATAAATCATTTATTTTTCGTCTGCAGACACACATATAACGAAATAAACAAAGTAACAAAAGTGATTTTAAACTACTTATGTGTTATATTATTCTAAACATAAAACAGAGATAAACACACATATAACAATCATAACAAAATTAAACAAAATAGCAACTACATTTTGAAATACATAACTTAGATATTGGCTTAAGATGTTTGGAATCACTAACGAACTTAGTTTAAAAGTAGTTGTCTTGGTGCAAAATATCGCCTAATCGCTTAGTATGAGGCAACAATTAGCTTCGTAACCGTCGTTTCAGCTTTCGATCCATCCTACCAAAGTTCAGAGTTGGAACTCCTCGGTGTCACTCTTAACGTTGGTTAAGAGTGACACCGAGGAGTTCCAGTTAGTTTTCGGTGCATCTGATTAGACCTGATTTCTTTTGATTGATTTACAATTCAAATACCCAGAGACAAGTGCAAACGTAGGGAGGGAAAGCCCCTGAAGTACTCCGAAGTTTATTGCTAATTGGTCATACGAACAGTGATTTGATATTTAAATAAAAACTTATTTTCACTAAATGGGTAAATAAGATAAACTACCTTTTATTCTGTTATTTCTGAAGAAGATTATTATTAAAAATAGCCCAGGTCATAAGTAACCGGGAGTTCCCAGGAATTCCAGTAGTTCTGTTTTCGAAATTTCCCATTTATTTATTTATTTCAAGCTTAATAATTAACTTACAGACTACTTGGTCCAAAACGTTAACTATCTATGATACAAAACAATAAAACTTCAGGATAGAAAACTAGTGAAAACTTAAATAGGATCTTAACTGATTTCAAATATGTCCCATGATTCCCGGTTCTTCAAAAACTACCCGATTTTCCAAATCCTAAAATATGGACTACAAAACTTTTTTTCGTGATTGGTTAACATAATTGGTCCGTGACCACGATCGCGACGGACCACACGACGGAAATACAGGGGAAATAATAACAATAACAGAAGGTGCGCGATATAACCTATAAATAATCATTGAGAATGATGAACAATGCTTTTAATATACCAAATTATATACAACAGTAATTAATAAATCCCAAAAATTTTACGATCCCGACGGGATTCGAACCCGCACCTTCCCCTTCAGCGCAGGGGTGCTCTTTTTCCAACTAAGCTACGTGATCTTATCTAGTCGGCCCGAAAATCTTTGGGAGTTCTTTCGGCACTTACGCCGTCAGCGCCACCTACAGAGGAAACAATGAAGTTATCCAATTCTGCTCAAAGACCAAATTTACATTTAGTTCTTTGACGAGAGGTTTTGCCGTTGCTTGATTCTAAGGTTTTTTTTATTTATTATACTCTGGGTAATTTCTTAGAGAGTTCAGTTCTGTGTGTAGATCAGTGAAAGGATAGGTAATGGATATCTTATTTCGAAAATACAAGCTCAGAATAACCTGACGAGGATAAGAAAGATCCTTTAATCATCCCCACTTAGGGGAATGAACAATCAATCCAAATAAGGGAACCTTTTCACATCATCACGGGATTCATACAATATCGTGAAAATGAGGAAATGGTGGATAGGCATATTAATTTCTGGGAATAATAATCAAAAACGAAATAACGGAAAAAACTATAGATACGCTTGTAGGATAAATTAATGTTATGCGTCTCCCTGTCCTTTGTCGTCAAATGTATTATGTCTAATATTAGTTGTTCATCGTCTAGCGCCTCAGTTAGTCTACTGGGCTTTAGTTTTCATTATTTCAGTATTTTATTTATTGCATTCATACAGTCATCAGGTCTTAGTAGTTAGGTGAGTGTTCATAAAATGTTCACAGTATGTACCCATTTAGGGTGTTGCAATGGAAGACAGGCCAGGTTTCATGCCTTTCTACTTATGATGAACTTACTTAGTATTAATGCATTCAATATTTTTTAGAGCCGTATTATAAAACATGCCCCCCCCCCTCCCACTAGCCACTGCACGGTGCCAGCCCATGCCATCTCCAGCAGCATCGTAAGGAATGTACGACTATATCCTTGTTTAGGGTGGTCTTACCTATCAACAGCGATGCAGATCAGCACGAAGCTGGAGAGATAGAGGCCGAAGGTTCGCGTGAACATCATGACGCGACACATCAGGTCTCCCGCTAGCCACTGCACGGTGCCAGCCCATGCTATCTCCAGCGGCATCATGAGGAATGTTACCTGTGGACACATAAGTTGACTAAGTTTCTGTTCTTCTTAATGTACTAGTGGTTTACTTTTAATATTTTAACACACCTTTCACTCACTTGGACCAAAACTTTTTGTGTTAAGAATCTTTTTTCACACCCCTTTTTTGTTATTTAAAATAATTGCTTTTTAAAAAACTGTTGATAGCTTTGTCCCTTGTTATAGCATGAAATTTGAATTGGTAAGGTTTATTTTGGAAGCCTACATAAATTAAGTTATTGACTTTGACTTCGAGATCTAACATGTAGGTAGACCCGTGTCTGTGTGTAACTCTGAGTACTTTGTAGACCTGTCTATTTTATTTTATTTATTTATACAGTTAGGTTAGCCTATGGTGAGTGCACCAACACATACAAAGTAGACTTTATACAACTAGAAAAATTGATGCTAAGTGCACCAACCTATTACAGGCCGACACAGCATGCAAAAAGAAAACATCTAACTAATTAACACTCTAGTACATTGCAGTAAATAGATACTTATTGTAGTAAAACGTTTAGTAAACTTACTTTCTAACATGCTAAACATAAAAAACATTTTATTGATAGCCTGTCTATTTTAGTGGAGCTGTTAAGATTCCACCTTGACTTTTACTAGTTCGGTCTTTATATCTATTACAGATGCAATCTGCCTAGCCATTCTACAAGCGGGCTGATTCTACGATCCGGGGCGGCGACATATGCATCACATCAGCGATGTAGATTCTTGCAGATATACGCAGGGTAACGCACCGTAACGTAATACATTCCTTTCGGTTGGCTCGCTCAGTTCGTTCACTTGCTATAGAACCTTAGTTCGTTGAACTTCTTTGCTGAGGTAGCGTATTTATTACACTTGAATTCTTTGAACTTTGTTGATGGCAACCTCTGTCTGGTTTGCCACTTTGAGCATTGGGCTGACAGAGCGGTATGTTAATATTCTGAAAGGGTTGATGCTGTGATTGCTTGACGATATTGCTATTTGGTCGAGATCTCAGGTACTCGCGCTCAGTTTTGAGTTATATACGGGGTTATTGGTAAATTAGTAACAGTAGTACGTGAACTGCAGGTTCTGCTCACCACCACAAACACGTTTCATCATCAGCCTATATCAGTCCTCTGCCGGACATAGGCCTCCCCTGTTTTTTCATTTAGTAGCAGAGGTGATTTATATATTTTTTTAAGAATTTAGACCTGCCGTCTTCAAGAACGTGTTTGTGATGATGGGCAGGACCTGCAGTTCACGTAGTGTTACTAATTTACCAATAACCCTGTATAGCCTCGGAAATATTATTTACACTTTGCATTATTTTTATCAGATAATCCGTTTGAATTATTTCCCAGTAGTAGTCAAGTAGCCTATTCGGAAGTAGGTACCTACAGTTATTCCATGAACTGTTTAATTTTTGGTAGTTCGACGGACAATCAAATAGTAATGTCCTAATGCTTTACAGGTTCTATTTTTTATGACTATCGATTTAGTTTTTAAAGAAATTGTAGTCGATTTTGTTATTGTTGCATGCACAACATTTTGTATTCTTTTACAGACTTTAACTCAGGCGTCTAAATGACTAAATTTTTGAAATCCGAATATTCAATACAATGAATTATTTTTGTTGATTTATTTGCTACTTGTTTCTGCCCACGCGTTTTTACGTGAAAATAGTAAGACAGATTAAATTACTATGTTAAACTTTAATTATTATACAATTTTTCATGGAAAAATCATCTAGAATAATCTTCGTTTAATACTATCTCGGCTCACTTGAGTCGACTGATTCGCATCTGTCAAAAAGTCAAAAGTGACAGTGTCTATGAAATACTTCATTCTGTCTTCATTCACCTGTCAATAATTTATATGGGATTTCCGTAGTTCCCTGTCCGTACAATAGAGGCACTCTACCAAAACCCATTAAAAAAAGGAGACGTTACGATCACGTCTCGATACTACCATCAACCGGACTCTGTTTTTCCTAATCCATGCTCGCAACTGAAAATAACACGTATAATACAAACGAATAAGGTTTAATTTAATAGAAGTAAATGGCTCAATAAGCCCGGCCTTGGTTAAATATAAAACCTAATTAAGGGAATAGAACTTAATTGACTACTCTCGACTTGAGGTTGAAGCTACGGTTGAAGTACCTTTTTATTTGTTTTGTTTGGGTCAGATACTTTGAGGGAAGCGAATATTCGGGAATGGATGTTAATAGGCCTTTATTAAACCTTATTGAATTTTATTTGAGTTATTAATTCACATCAAAGTTACTATAAAGCCGCTTTTCAAGGAAAGTGTTTTTCCAATAATTTCTCCTCTCTTTAAACCTAAGTTTTTCGTGTGAACATGTACCGAAGTTTAATTACCTTATTTTCCCGACGTGTCGACAGGTTTACACACTGCCGTGGTCACGGGAAAATAAGGTAATTAAACGCGATAAATACCCGTTAAAAAGTATTTTGAAATATGTGTTCAGATCGCGTTTAAAAATATTTATGTACCGAAGTTTTATGAAGTCGTAAGTATGAAATCTCGCAGGTAGATAGATACTTGTCCGCGCTTCTTTATAAGTAGCTAACTGCTGCCTGCGGCTTTGCCCGCACTTTTCAAGTATCCTATGTCCGTTCCCGGAATACCATTTACCTCCCTGCCAAATTTCATTAAGATCCGGTCAGCCGTTTAGGCGTGAAAAGGTACACAACAGATAGACAGACAGAGGGCTTTCGAATTTATAGTATTAGTATGGATTTACATATACAGGGTGGGGCAAACTTTGGGCCCCTTAAAGGTAGCTGAAAAAAAATGAGAAAAAAATGAAAAAATGTATGGGAATGGTTTTTTTAATTATTGCCAAAACTTACTATTTGATTTGGTAAGTTACTTTGGGAAAAGTGTTCCTGGTTGGAAATAGAGTCGATTAAGATAAACTTATTTTTTTTGACAAATATCATTTTTTGGGCAAACCATACTAATTTAAAAAAAACTAAAAGAGACAATATTTTTTTCTTCAAAATAAAATAGAAGGTCCTAAGAACAAAACCTTCTAACTACAAAAGAAACAGTGGGGTCAAAAATTTGCCCGACCCTGTATACCTACGACCCTAGATGACTCTGTGTGAATTATGTCCAAAATTATTTATTTCTCGTTTCGTTTTATAAGCATAATAAAAAATATCTATCTATGTATTGTATTATGTATATCAGTTATCTAGTACCCATAACACAAGCTCTGCTTAGCTTGGGGCTAGATAATGCTGTGTGAATTGTCCAGCATTATTTATTTATTTATAAGGTTTGCTTGCAAATTAAGGGACTAATCATACAGCATTTTAAAGGATCCGATTTTTTTTCGTGATGGTGATAGTTTTATGAGCGAGTTCACACACCCGGTAAAAGACTGTCTCCAGCAGCGAAGGATCCGTAAAAAAACGGTCCTGTATAAACGGATCCGCTTTGTGAATGCGCCCTAATATGTATCTACCTATAAAAACGATAACCTTACCATAAGATCGGCCACAGCTAAATGCATCAGCAGCACGTCCAACCGACTGGCTCGCTTCGCTCTCCGCCGTTTCACCAACTGCGTCAGAACCGTCAAGTTCCCGGTCGCTGAGATCACCATGAGAACACTGTATACAGTCATCGACACCATGTGACCGTGGTTGAACCTCATGTCTAACGGCAGCTCGTCGACAGTCAAGTTAAAGTGGGTCCAGTTTTTTTGTGAGGCTCCCCCAGGGCCTGATACTTTTTCGTCGATATCCATGTTGGTTTTTTTAATTTCTACACTTTTTCCATGTAAATGTTGGCGTTTACTGTCATTTTATGCCGGTGTTTTGACATTGGGAATGCCTGCAACAAAGAGAAAGATCAAGTAACTTAAATCAAGTAAATTGGTAATTACGTTTTAAATTACAGCTAATCTCTAATAATAGATGTATTAATTAGATAAATTTACTAATTAATAGTATAATTTGTACTCTCAAACTATTTTCTCCGCACATTGGTTTATTATCTTTTGTGTCTCTATTCGTTATCAAAATGTAGAGTTATTAATAGCCTAAAGCTTTTGGTCTATTGATCGGGACGCTATACGCTGCGGTATGCGGCACAACATAGCGTCGCGCACGACGCAACGTCGACTGTCTGTGCGGAGCAGTGGTCATTTGATTTTCACACTGCAGTGTTATAATTATAACGAGACGACGCGACGCGACGACGCGACCGACGACGCCGACGCCGACCCAGTCCCCACTTCACCATGCTTGTCCCTCACCGCTGACGCAGACTTTGACGGAACAAACGACCACCTTAGACACAGGGTAAAAACTCGCTGCTGTCTCAGACTCTAGATGTTTTTCATACGATTATGTGCCCGGCACCGCATACCGCAGCGTACTGCGTTGTGATCAAGAGACCAAGGCCTTAGCGGCTGAAATAGTACGAGTGATTGATTGACTCACGAAACATCTGATTTGACCAGCTGGCTTCGAGTCATCATCAATACATATTTGATGACTCCGTGCTGACATCAATATGTATCATTGGTAGCTATTTTTCTCAGGATGTTTTTCTTAACGATACCATCAAGGCTGTTCAACGAACACAAGAAAAAGTTATTTTATCCTCATAAAGCTTATGGTCTTAACGTGATTGCTACGTGATCTGTTTGCTGTTGAATTGCGATAACAAAGGCCAGATAATCTGGCCTTTTCCATTAAAGCTATTGTATATAAGTGTTGCCAATTTTTTTTTATTATAATAAACTACTTTATTAAAATATCATATGAAAATAGTAAACCCCAATTTTTTTCACGCGTGTTCAAATAAAAAAAAAAAACATCTTCAGACCCTCTCAGAATTCAAGTTAGTAAAAACATAGATGGTTTAAAAAAGGTTCAAAAATACCGTTGGATTATTCCCATAGAGCTTTTTCATTTCTGGAAAGCATTACCGCAAAGAGTTTCAGTTTATTTGGTTTTGTTTGCGAGGGCTTAATAAAGGGACACTGGCAGACGAGGTTTTACCATTTTGAAAAGAATAATTTCGTCCGTTCGCGGTTTGAAAGAGGTTTATAGCATTATAAATAACTTATAACCAGCCAGCACATACCCAGCTTATAACCCTCCATGGTTGTTGACCAAAATGATTGTCTGACATTCGATTTCTTTTATTATTATAACAAAATATTTTCTCGCTAGTCGAGGTGAACAGTGGTATGTTTCACTCGATAGCAAGTGTTTTGTTTCGTGCCTTTTAATTCCTTTGCTAGTTCATCAGTCTTCTCTAGACTGCTTCGCTAGTTCGGGATTTAATATGGTTGTACGTTCAAAGAAATAAATAAAATAATAAAAAAATAAATTTATTGCCTATAAATTTCTTAACATAAACTAGAATTATACACAAAAAATACAAAAATTAAAGGCAAAGGGAGTAGATTCAGCTTTGCGCTGCATGCAAGGAACGAAAAACCGTTTTGCCCACTTGTTGGATAAATAACTATCAAACACTTCTATACACACAACGCGTGCAAAGCCGCGGGCAGAAGATAGTATCAAATAAATAACTTCTTTTCAGAACCATGCCATTCATAAAAATTAATTAAATTTCATCTATCTGGCCCTACATAATGTTTACTCTAAAATTATTAAATTACGTTGATTGCTTCTTTGATAAAACATTTTATTTATTTTGACTTGTTACTTTGCTTTATTGAAATAATGTAATTAAAATTGTGATTGCGTTTTGTATTAATTAGTTATTTAAAACTGAAAAAATTACGATCAAATAATAGAAATAAAACAAATTAGAACTAGTTTTTATTAGTACTATTTATCGAGTATTTCTCGAGTTTATTACCAATTTTTCCCAACGTTCTACAGGTTTACACACTGTCGTGGTCACGGGATGACTGAGGTACTTAAATATATGTACACTCAAAGTCAATACCAATAATTTTATTTCTTTAGGCTTACAAAAAAAGCACTTAGACAAGTCAAATTTTATACCTAAACTTAGCTTTAAAAATAGTAATTAGTCCACTAATAATTATGTGTTCGGATCGCGTAAGTTTAAAAATTTTACACCTATTATTTACAATTGAAACAATGGAGCTGTCTGTAGACTGTTGCCATACTGTTGCAAATAATTACAAGTAGCTCAACTGATGCATATAATATTTGTTTGTAATTTTCAAAGAGGTTAGCATTCTAACCCTCCATGTTGGTTGACCAAAATGAGTTTCTGACATTCAACCTCTTTTATAAACAAAATATTTTCTCGCTAGTTACAAGAGACGAAATTGTAATAATTTCGTCTCTTCGTATCGTCTAGTCTCTTTATTTATGTTAAAACTTAGTAGGTACATTACGTCAATATTTTGTTATTAGGTTCGAAAATTTGCTTTTCGATACTTAGAACTAAGAAGTTGCATCAATTTAGGTAAGGCACTTTATTATAAGTTAGAATATCTATCTCTTACTTGCTGGGTTTCTAGTGTCTACAAACTAGCAGAAAAAGGTAGGTATAAATACGTAATGTAATAACTAATAATTTATGTATTGAATTAGTAGTAACTACATTTGATTTGACCCAAAAAGTTTGTGTCTGTCCCTTTTACCGAATTGACAAAAAGGTCGTATAAGCTTTTAGTTCAAAATTATTTAATACCTATAAGAAGATAAGTCGTTTCTGTTACGTCACATCCCGGGGCATTGTGTTTATCTAGTAGCTACATAAGCTGGGATGAAACATGGCAAAACCTTTCCAATAAATTACCTCATTTATTATTTTACCGTACAATGTATTTAGTTTAGAGTTTAGACTGCCTCGTTGGCCTAGCGGTCGCGTGTCCAACCGCTGACAAAAAAATGACGTTTGTTGTATGAGCCCCCTTAAATATTTATTTTATTCTGTTTTTTAGTAGGTATTTGTTGTTATAGCGGCAACAGAAATACATCATCTGTGAAAATTTCAACTGTCTAACTATCACGGTTCATGAGATACAGCCTGGTGACAGACGGACATACGGACAGACGGACAGCGAAGTCTTAGTAATAGGGTCCCGTTTTTACCCCATACGGAACCCTAAAAACGTTTCGTCATGGAGTAGGTTTAATTGCATGGAATTGATGCTTACAGATGTATCAAACCATTCAAATCAGGAGAATTAGAATCTACCCTATAAAGAATCTACCTTATTAAATTAAGTACCTACGTATTCTTGTAAATAGAATAATTCAAATCACTGGACTTAAATAAACAATACGGCGCTCGTTGATATGGAAATCTGTGAATGACCCGGAAAATTTTGCCCATTGAATTATTTTGAATTATTCTGAATTCAGGCACAAAATATGTACATTAATATTGGTGTACTACCTACATTTGTATACGATTTTCTCATTTAATTAGGTAGCGGAAGAAGAATAAAGGTCAAATTCGTTTTGACGTCATGTTAAATTTTTAACACGTATTTCCTTTATTACCAGTGTTAAACGGCCGCTGATTGGAGAAAGATTCTCCAGGTGAAAGGTCAGAAGATGACCTACCGAATGGGCTGTAGCGATGAGAAAATTTTTATAGGAAACGGCCACCGGCCACCGGCGCTATAGTCCGTAAGAGGTCCCAAAGATTTTCGGTTGAACCAACTACGGGTTTCGTGGCTTAGTTGGTTAGATTAGAGCACACCCGTACTGAGGGTGGGGCGCGGGTTCGGGTCCCGCCGAAACCGAAAATTTTTGGAAACTTATTATATTTCCTAGATAGGAAACGATTTTATTCTGGTCGAGTTTCGTAGGTTTTGTTCATAAATCGATAGTGTAAGAGATTCAGTGTAAGCTAAGTGAATCTTTTTGGTACCAAAGCTCCTCTCCAGGTTTATATTCGGCAAATGCCTACTTTGAATCATCTTCACTGCCATTGTAAGATTATCCACATAATCAGGTATGATTGAAAGCCGGCTCCATGATTGGAGAGATTGGCTGAAAAGCTTATGTGGTCACACCTGTTCACACATGGAACGTACAGAAATGATCACGTCAATTCAGCGGGATATCGAACCATCTCTTTGTTGTGCTTCATTTGGAGTTACGAGTCTACATATGATTAGATTTTGATTTATTTGTTAAACCATGTGGATTTTAATTAACTTTTAATAACTTTTTATAAACTTTTCTATCAGTTATACAAACATTAAGAACCAATTAAATTAAAACTGCTGTATAATTATTCTCTCAGTGCCTTAGTTTTTGTTTGCAGGGCGATATATCGCTGGTAAGCTGAAGACAGGGCGCTATGGCGCTCATTAGGGGAGGCCTATGTCCAGCAGTGGACTGATATAGGCTGATGATGATGATGATGATGATATCGCTGGTGTCTCACAAACCGCGGGTAGTTACGTTACGTAACTAAAATAGGGGGGAGGTAGTAAAGGGTTAAATCCGTTCGATATCAACCCAACCTTTGACAAAAAAAGGCTATTTCTCTATTAAAGGTTAAATTAAACCTACACCATAAAAACAACTAACAAATTAGAAAAATGCTGTAAAGTTTACGAAGGACCCATTACATAATAGCGAAACGTGTAACTGTGTTAGGTTCCTGGGTAATAACAAGGGACATTGACAGGTATAATAATAGCCAAATACCCCAGGAAATACAAAATAACCTGTCAATATCATACGAGTTACAGGGTTTTCGTACAATAAGCTTCTTATCTGGCAATACGTTTCGAGCATCTGTTTGAAATGGGTTTGACAACTACGGGATATTTCCAGAAAAATAAATAGTTTAATTTAATGCTACACTATTCTGTAGTAGCATACTATCCAGACTGATCAAATTGATTTGGGGGTATTCAGAAAAAAAAATCAGGTAATCCCCCACGTGGGGGATGGCCGTGGGGGATTTCCGGAATAAACCTTTACTTTCGGGTTGGTTTATAATTATTAGACTTGGGCCAGACCGTTGTTTTATTTTAATTTTATTATTTATTTCTAAAGTGAATTTTTAACTAATTATTCTGTAAATATTTCAAGCGTCTACCTGTTGCTGTTATCAATATCGAGCAAAAAAATCACAGTTGTTGCATGGGAGCCCCCCTAAATACTTATTTTATTCTCGTTAACAGAATTTGCTGTTATACCGGCAATAGAAATACATCATCTGTGAAAATTTCAACTGTTTAACTATCACGTTTCATGAGATACAGCCTGGTGACAGATAGACAGATGGACGGACAGCGGAGTCTTAGTAAAAGAGACCCGTTTTACCCTTTGGGTACGGAACCCATAAAAAGCATAATACATCCGAGCACAGAACCTTTTCGTGTTCGTCGGAGTCGGTTAAAAAACATCGGATCGGTATAATATAAGTTTTAATTCGAACGACACCCAACATTATTGTGAGTTTGGTAGGGCTTGAACAACAGTCGCACAAACTTTCCCCTAGTAGGTAGCATTGTGGTCTCGGTAAGCTGCTTATATTTTATTTCGTATGAAATGTTTTCATTAAGTTTAAATGTATCCTACGTGAAACATGATATTGGATTTTATCAACAACAATAGAGTGAGGGTGACTTACCATTCGATAGGCACTTGTAGGTATTTTTAGCATGAATTTGATTGAGTATCTATAAAATTAAAAAAAGGGAGATACTGTACGTTTTCCCAGCGCTCACTCAAAAACGACCATGTCACAGATGAAATAATGATATGTTATGGTATCGAATGGTCAGAAAATTTAAAGTTTGTTGTATATACTTACGCGTGAAAATATGTGATGCCTTGGGCTTTGTTTTTTGTTTCGGAGCTATTTGTACACCTGGTGAACGAACACGAGTTCATTATCGTGGTGTTTTAGTCGAAATCACACAAAAGTATACGTCGTAGCATGGACTAACTAATGGTCGCAAGCACGTGAAACACAAACGCCACCACCCGCGGCGCCGCGCCGGTCCGACTATGACTGAGGTGAGGGAACATAGTTGGACCTAACTTGAGCCATACACTTTCGAGATGGTAATGCCTCATCTCCCTTTTTTTACTTTTATCTAAGGTTGATACTATATTTTTATTTGTGACAGCTACTCCAAGTTACCCAACTTGTGAAGAACCTTTCAAATTCAAGTATTAGGTTATAAAAATCATTATCTATATCAGCCTTTTATGGTCCACAGCTGGACATAGACCTCACCAAATGAGCATCATAGAGCTTGCCGCATCCAGCATCTGCCAGCAGTCTTTCGCAAATCGTCATCCCACCTGGTCGGAGGGCGTCCTACACTACGTTTGCCGCTGTTATAAAAACAATAACATCATATTTTCGCATCGGACTGGTTTTAAATATGGCTACAAATCATGAACATAATCGTTTCGAAAAAGTATAAATAAGGTTATAGTTTTTAACCATATGATTATAATAGGTAACATGGTGGCCATGCAGATAGTAGCTAAAATCAACCAAAATTGTGAATTTACCATATTGTACCTGCGCAAAATATTACAAACTACGTATTATATTTGTTACTTTGATAAAGATGAACTATTATTTTGGTAAGATGAAACTACAAAATACAGCAATGCGCCATGACACGTTGAACACCAATCAGAGAATACTGATTTGTGACGTCATACCGTCAAAATACTAGGTTAAAATAATATAAAGGCACAGAATAACTACAAAGGTCTGACTCTCTTCTCTTGACATTAATAAGATCATTCTATAACATTAGATGTTCGTGCATCATTGAAATCTTGCCGGGCACAGACCAAGCGAGCGAGAGCAAGCGAAGGCTAACGAACGAAAGCAAAAGTACCAGTGTGGACGTCATTGCGAAAGCAAGCGAGTCCAAACAAGGGCCTTCGTTCGTCTTCAGCCGTGCTCCGGGCGGCGGCGGCGGCTGTCGCTACATCTAAGCAATATGGAACGATCGTACCGATTGTCAAATCCCAATCGTTTGCATTCGCTCGCTCTCGCTCGCTTGGTCTGTACCCACCAATAGACGCCGCCGCTAATATTGTAGCATATTTAGAGATAAATTGAAATTACATTATAAAAACCCAATTTTTCCTTCAAAATCCATTTTTTGCAGAAATACCTATGATCTATTTTGTATTCAATAGATGTCTGAAAACATCTGGGATTCGTTTCTCAGATTCAGTCATCAAGCCTATTGGAACCCCCGAACACTTCACTTCGTTTTATTCTCCGAAATTTGAGCACACTGAACAAGTTTAGTTTAATTATGCAGGTTCTTCTTAGTTTGTAGGTTTGTAATTATGCGAAACGCTTTGGTGCAAATAATTTCTTATCAACTAGACCCAACGACCTCTTAGCATTCATTACAACAACAACAATAAACACACATTATCTATTCAAACTAAAACATACCTTACTCCAATTAACTCAGAAATCATAACAGCTGAGCTCGATTTGATTTTATTACTGTGTATTGACAAATGATATCAAAATAATCTTACAGCGAAAATATACTTTAAGACGATAACTTTAGCAAATAAATTCGCAAATCTTTTACTTTTTGATTATTGTTCTGACAAATGTGAACAAATACACTAGATAAGGGTTGAATAAACGAAACATAATTTGACAAAGTCAATTGACTGTCTGTAATATTAGATACTAAACTCCAGAAGGGTTCAGTGTAATGATAGAAAAGCTGTATAATTTTTTTTTGTTATATTTTGAACCTTGAATATTAAGAAGGCGCAATACGCGCCATTTTGTAAAAAATATAGACAGGATTTCGCGTCCATAGGAGCGGCACAGAGCATACGAATTTTGGTGGGTGTTAGCGCAAAAATCAAGTTTTGTTTCTTTACAAGAAAACTACCTACTCAACTTATGGAGAAGCTGGTTTAAGGAATCATATATTTAGTAACAACCTACGGTTCAAAACAAGTCATTACAATAGACACCAAAATTCCTGAGATCTCGACCAAATTATGTGCAAGACAATGCACTATGATTTTTCTTATGTCATTATTTCTTAATCTTATTTTCACATTCGAGGAACCAACGAAAAAATGTTGAATTTTACGCCATTCGAGTTTATTACTATGGAGATCCCGTGAGTACTGACTTCCAGGCCTAGTTTGAAGAAACTAAACCAAACCCGTTAGGTTTGCCTTGTCCGCGTGGTGCTTCAAAGCTCCATGTTGTACGCCAATGAAAAGGCTGTAGCATACCGTCACACTATATCCGCAATATACATAATTGTCGGTCGAAATAATTGCGGTCTTTGATCTAGGATTAACGGAATCCTATTAATCTTCTAATTATTAAATTTAAGCAGGCAAATTATATTTAATTGAACCGAAGCTATTTCAATAAGTAATTAATTGAAAACTACATAAATAAAACCGGCAAAGTGCGAGTCGACTCGCACACGGAGGGTTCCGTACATAACTATTTCGTAAAAGGATAACTAAAAACAGATGTTAATTTATTTTAATGTTTATTTTATGTTTATTATTTGTTGTTATAGCGGCAAGAGAAATAGTACATATTCTGTGAAAATTTCAACTATCTACCTTTTACGGTTCATGAGATACAGCCCGCAGACGGACAGACGGACAGATATCGGAGGCTTTGTCAGAGGGTCCCGTTATCACCCTTTGAGAATGGAACCCTACAACACCGACTTACTACCCGCTTTAACACTTTTTGTATTAGATCGATATGCGCGAAAAACATAATAATATGGTAGATGATGTATTTCGCGGGTAAAGAAATCAATCAAGAATTTTGACAGTCCAAACACAAAGTTTTATTAATCATAATGAATGATTGATAAACTCAAAGAAACGAAAGAATGGCGAACTCTCATGGCACCTTACTTATTTTTATCTCAACATGGGCTCCCTTTTTATCTCACGAGAATTTAATGCATAAATCAAGCACGTAGAGGCGTTGCGCCTTACTCGATATTTCCATATCACATCACACTTATATTAATGCGAAAGTTTGGATGTTATGTTTGTTATTTCTTCAGGACAAAACTACTTAACGGATTAGGCTGAAATTTGGCATAGATGTAGGGCTAGATCTGGTTTTTTTATCTTTTTGGGAACTTATTTCATTTCTTTGAGATACTGAAAGTGCGGGTAAGAACTATAACAAAAAATCTTAGATATTGTTGCCGTGTTAGAATACCTAACGTACAGTACCCGGCGATAAATAATGCACATCGATCTGTGGAAAGAGACAATCGGTTAATTTCGGCTTCGTAGAGCGTTATCTCTGTCGCACACTACCTATACGACTGACGAAACATCACTGTCAGTCGTTGTTCAAGTGCGGTAGAGTGCGGTCGCGTCCAATTCAAAATATATATTGAGAGTAGTTAACACCCCCAAATATTAATTTATTTATATTTTATGTAATATATTTATAAATTATTATTTTTATTACAATGTCTCATTTTAACAATAGGTATAATGGTGTTTATTATGTACACTGCAGCTGTAATTTTTCAAAATAATTAAATACGTAAACATAATGTGAACATGTTTTTTTTAATTTATTTTACTTCAACCTAAGCCAACACTTATAGAAAAATTGGTGTATTTTATACAAAGAATAAAAAATTATCAAAAGAAGCAAATCACAATTGTTTCAACAGCTCCTAATAGATACCAGACTGTTTGTATTTCGTGCGACAGAGATAACGCTCTATGAAGCCGAAATTAGCCGATTGTCTCTTTCCAAAGGTCGATGTGCATTATTTATCGCCGGGTACTGTAACTATACGCTTCTTTTTTCCTTAAAAAACGCGTGCGAAGACGCGTGCAGAAACAAGTTAATATTTGTAAACACACGTGCCTGAAGTCATCTACATAATTACAATTAACTATCTTTTTTGCTGTATACATTTACATGTGAGCAAAATTAACAATAAACAATACTTACCAATAGATGGCACTATCTGTCAACTAAATGCAGTTTGAGGATCTGCTACATAGTATCTTCGACTCAACAATAATCAAAAGGTGTAGCGCACCTTTTGATTCAGAGAAATTTAATAACTTCCAATAAAAAAAACCATTGATTATAATTATGAAAACATTGAATGTAGTTGTTTATTTCAAAATTCACTTACTCACTGCTTACAAAGAAATATTGAATACAGTCTGAGATGAAATTACGGTTGGCATTTATCCTGTAGTAAACAAAGAAGCTGGGGAAAACTCTTTACCAGAATATATAGTTAATCTCTCTTTGAGCTTCGCTCACATCTTCACCTTATCCTAGTTGGAAAGAAAATATCATTAATAAAGCTTTGTTTGAGTATCGATCTTTTGCGTTGTTGATATACATTTTTTTAAACAAAAAACTTTTTTAAATTTACTTTATAATCATCTAGGACGAATGCAACGCATGATGCTGCATGCATGATAGAATATTAATAATAAAATGCTGGACAATTCACACAGCATCATCTAGCCCCAAGCTAAGCAGAGCTTGTAGCTAGATGGGTACCAGATAACTGATATATGTACTTAATACATAAATGGATATTTCTTTACTTTACATAGAAAACAAACAGATGTTCAGATATTTACAGATCGTACAAACATATGTCCTGAGGCGGGAATCGAACCCGCAACCTCCTGCGTAGCAGGCGACCAGAGACCGCGCCACAGAGGTCTTCAATTTTGTTTATAAACGTAACTGTCTGAAATAAAGAATATTCCGTTCTTTTCTATTGTTTATTCAATTTCAATACTACTGACGTTACAGGTTATTGAGTGACTGATTAGTTATAATATAGTTAATTAATTTACAGGAGGACGGGCTGTAATACTGTGTGTTGGTAGATGCTTAGCTTTGAGAGCTTGGGCAAATCTCTCCAGGGTGTTTGAGTTGAATAAACCGATATAGCGTCTTTAGCGGATTAGCGGTGTAGCGGATTGTACCCATTGATTCGTTCTTAAGTGGATTTGTACACTAAATGCTTTCAGACTGACGAAATGTTAGTAGAGACGTAGGTACGTTCTCTACTCTATACTGTTCAACTTCAACTTTTTATTTTTGGCTTGCTATGGTTTGCTGCCACAATTCTGCCAGTGTCCATGTCAAAATAGTCATAAACTTTAGTAAAGACTGATAAAAATCAAATCAAATTTCTACAATTATTCAATTCGCGTAGCATAAAAGGCAGAAACGTGAAACAAAAGTGGGCAAAACAAGGTTTTGGTAGTCGTGCAAGTCGGTAGGTAGTCATAAATTAGGAATAGAGTAAAAAGCCTATTTTTACCCGACTACCAACAGGGGAGGGTTATGAGGTTAGCACCCTATGTTTGTATGTTTGTATGTATGTGGCCGATTTCTTTGTTCCCACGTAGCGCTGAAACTACTGGTTCGATTTCAACAAATTATGTATCGATTCGTCTCAATACCCCGATGGTTATAGGCTATAGGACTTAGGGCTCCGACCCCGAATAAGCCTTCAAAACGCGTATTAAAGTTTAGGTAGCCGCAGGCTGCAGGCCCCATAGAGAAAAATTACAATACCTACGACCTATTTTCATTTTCATCAACTCTATGCCTATCAAATATGACCGATACGTCATTCTATTTTGTCAATGTAAATGTTTCAAACTTTTATAACTTTCACGTAGTCGGGTTGTAGTTTTTAACTTTATCTTGTAGTTATTAATGTTCAACTAGTCCGATCCCTATTCAAAGCTATCATACAAGAAAAGAGAGAGTAAATTCTACAAAATCGTACAAAAGTTTAGATATGATTAAAATTTATTACTGCTAAGTAATTGAAAATGTTTTTATGAATAAGCTCAACACCCTCGCTTTAATATACGTCATGCTTCGAAATACCCTTAAGCAATCCTTTTATCATAAAAAATACTGCGCGCAATTCTCCAAAGTGATTCCGGCAGATGTCTCCTCACACAAGGTTATGGGTAGAGGTGTTCTTATCAGTCCATCAGACGCAATCGGTCACAATCTTAGTCAACATTGAGGTCACAGTGACCCCTAAAGGTCACTCCGTCGTCACTGTGGGCAATGTCACAGGTGCAGACATCGTTAGTGTCCGCATATCTTGTATCTTCTTGTCATGAATAGTCATGTGCGTCTGTCGTGGTCATCGCGTGGAATTGTACTTTGTGCTTTTGATAGGAATAACTATATTTTCGTGGTAAACAACATACGGATTAGGTTCGCGCCAAACCAAAGGTGATCTTCGACGTCGACATTGATAGGTTTAGCTAGAATACTGTAGTCTAAAGTCGATTCGAATTTAACTATGTTATTAACTCTTTTCGCTTTATATATGAAATTCAGCCAGACGGGTAAAGTATTATCGTATATTGTAGTACCTATGTTCCCGTCGAAACCTGCATAATTTTAACTCAAAAAGCTGCTTTAATTATAATATGTATTAAACGCTAATACGACGCTTAAGTCGTAAGAAGTCCGAGATATTTTCGACCAGGCACGTGTCGATCTCGTTGCTTAGTTGGTTAGAGCGCACCTGTGCTGGAGGTGAGACGCGGGTTTCGAATCCTGCCGAAATCGATTTTTTTTGGGATATTGTTAAAAAGTTTTCGTTGATGTATTAAACATTGATTTTAAACCGTGTAGTCGTAATTTTTCTAAAGAATTATGTAGTATTTTAAGCTTCACGAGAAAAAAACTAATATTTTTTTTTACTTTTGATTTGTTGCGATTTGTTAACTTATTGTGTATACAGCGGTCGAGGTCACGGGAGGTCGTGAATTGCTGAAACGCGATAGAAACGTTGGGGAAAAGAAAAAGAAAGGTACGCGATAAATAATCCTTAAAATTCGAATCCCTCAGACATATAATGTTTTGGGAATTATCAAAATAATTGACGTAGAAATCGATGAACTCATATAAAAATACATTTATGTACAGCGCGTAATATAGAACCTCCTTGAAGTCGGTAAAAAGTTGGTACAGCAGCTGTGCTATTTAAGTTTTCCAAAGTTTTTTAAACAGTTCGTAGTTTTTATAAAGTTGTAATGGACTTGGGCGACCCCAATTTTCATCCCAAAGTTCTTGGATTTATACACTGACGATTCTAATCATTACTATGAACCTATTTAATGTTTATTTTTACCTATGTATCCTAAAGCTATCGTCATTTTCCTGCTTACATTCTTAGTAGGCTCCCAGTAATTTTTATGGACCAACAAACCATTAACGTGAGAAAATGTATCGACAGGCTACCACGAAGCTATCTAAGCCAAAGGAGATCACAGTTTCTCGGTACATATTCTGTGGAGCGTATCATCTGACAGGCGACATATCGATATGTATTATCGAGTCCAAAGGTCAGCACTCGACCTTCCGAATACTGATAACTCGAGTTATCGATGTTTTCGTTCCCATCACTACGCATCGCTTGTTTTTCAACGCAAATAGGAATGTGTTATGAAGGCTGCAAGGTAAACTTTAGTTTGTTCTGTTGAGTTCTTTGTAGCGTTTACAGCACCTAACTTTTTTGCATTGACCACGTGCCTGAAGCACAGGTATTTGGGTTGGTCCTTATTTTTTTGTTATCGGAAAAAACATAGCTGTAAGATAAATATACATTTATTTCATTCATCAAGAACGGCACAGATGTAGAGGTTGAATAAACCACAGCAATTAATTTGTGAAAAGTTATTGTTTTATATCTTTTTACATAGTACCTTTTTAGGTAGGTACCTATCAAGCGGGCTCTTCATTATTTGGCTAAATTTAAGAGGAGAACCTTACGGGTTTGGTTGTGATAGTAGGCCTAGAGTACTCACGGGACTCTCCGTGGTTAAAAACTCGAATAACATAAACTTCAACATGTGTTCGGTGTGTTAGGTTCAATCAACGTAAAACACGATTGAGAATAAAATATACGATTCAATAAATCCTGAAAATGCACTGTTTTGCACATCATTTCGTCGAGATCTCAGAAACCCTGCGGTCTATCAGAATCACTTGTTTTTTGATTTGTAGGTTATTACTATTTTTTTCCTTGAACCCATTTCTTTATATGTAAGTTGTGTTGTTTTCTTGTAAATAAACAAAAACTTGATTTTAGCGCTTACGCCATTCCAAAAAAGTAATCTCTGTCCCGCTACTATGAACGTGAAATTTTATGCCTTAATCCTATCCTTTCCACAGATGGCGCGCTCTTAAGGAGGAGTAGACGATGAAGGTGGAGAAGAATCGCGAAGCTATGCTACGCTACGACCCCTAAACTACAGCGGAATCCCGCAATGAATAGACACAATGAAACCTGATTTCAGCAAACCATTCCCTAGTGAACGTCCAGTTCACAACTGGACGTTCGGCGGACAATGTACAGACCTTTTTTCAAGCTCATTGATGTCTTCTTTTGTGTATCTCGCATCGACGTTGGTATTTTTTTATCGTCTTCCTTTTTTGTTCGTCTTTTATGTGTGTCAATGTCACGTTTTGTAATGTGTCTCAAACAGTGGATGGGTTGGGTAGAGTCCCACTAAAATTTGTGTCTGCCTAACCCTAACCTAACAAATTGACATGAAAAGGGACCTAACTGAATGTATAACTAATATTCACAATAGCAAAACTAAAAAAGTTTACGTTTACCTACACCGCTGACCTGTCAAAGTTGTTCTGCAACAAATCATTCAAAACTACTTATCGAAGTCGTAGAATTGTGGCAAATAGTCGGAAAAGCCACGAAACAAAAAGGAAAAAGAAGAGAGTTGATTTGTAAATAGTTTTTAAGTTTTAAGTGTGCAATAAAAGTAATTTTTATCGATCTATCACTGTCATACTACGAAAAATAGTTCCTCTCTATCTGGTAGGGCCGCTCTGTAAGGCGCTATATTTATTGGAAGAAAACGAAAATAGTTTATGTAAACTTTGCACAACCCACACTGAAGACTGGAGCGATTAGAACGACGGTTACGTACTTATCATTTCTAAAATATCTTTATAAAGGTGAAGAGGTACCGGAAAATTGAACAAAGGCATCATTTATCAAATCATTTAATATCGCTAGTATGAACAGAGCGATTCGACTATTGGAGTGACGCTTATAGCTTCTACAATATAATCTAAGTGGTTTATGTACCTGAAAACTGAACAAAGGAATCGTAAAATGTTAATTTATTAGTCACCAGCTCTCGGGTCACGCGTCGCTTCGACCAGACGCTCAGATAATTTTTTGAAAACCCGGAGGGCCTCGGTACCCCACGGACCTAGGGATACCTATTTATTATGGACTATGGATCAGTTGAGATACTTGTAGATTGTTTGCAACAGTCTGCAGTTAGCTCAATTGTTTCAATTGTAAATATTGGTTTTAATTTAATTCTATTATTTGGTTGTAATTTTCTTTGTTAATAAAGATTTAATAGTCGTAATTTAATATCACTAATGAAGTCTGTCAAATAATTTCACAAGAAGTTGCCTATTTTGGGTCCGGTATTTAATATGCATAAAGGTGGAACCTCCTTTATTATTAATCCTTCTCACAGATTTATCGTCAAGAGCATTTTGTAGGTGTAAGAAGGTAAGGTTCATAATCTAATGTTTATTGATGTTTTGTAGATGTACTTATACTAACACCTTCGTCCCTGTCTATCAAAAGAGAAACCATACACATTACTGATGTAAGACAGGGTCAGAGACATATCCCTAGAGTTTTATCTGATTAACTAGGTAGGGATATACATTATAGAGAGGGATTTCTCCTAAGTATCCTACTTTATCCTTATCAAAAGTTAGAAAAATAAGAAGCGTGTGTGCTTAAACCACACGGTAAAAGTGAAAAGATTTCAGCTTTAAAGTTGCCAACTAGAGCCTGTTTGTTTACAGAAAAGTACCCGGTGGGTGGTTCGTCGAGGCTTGGCTCGAGATTATTTTTTTGTGGTTTTAATGGTTTTATGCTTTTGGAGCATTATTTGGGCAAATCTGAAATCTTGTGCTAAAAATCTACATTTTCCCAAATACTCTCAAAAAACAAATGAATCAAAGTTGATTTATCATATGATCATAGAAAATGGTTTACGATTTGCAGAAAATTACTTTTTCACTAGTTTTATTGCTTAAGGAACGCTGAAAAAATTAAAAAACAAAAAAAATCTCGCTCCAACTCGCGTCGAACCACCATAAGAAGTTTTCCATGAAAAATGCAAATGTTCAAAAACACATGTTTACATAAACTGCAGTTTTATACTTTGGTTCAACAAACTATTGTCGATTTCTATTGCTTTTGATCGATAAAATTTACACGTATTTGTCTGCGTCACCGTGACGGCGTGACGCGTTCCCACCCGTCACACACTGACCCCGCTATCAAAATGATTGACATCGTTTTAGATGAACATCATTGATCACATCTCTTACCCAATAGATTAGGAAGTCAGTAATGTCCCAGCAGAGGGGAAAAAATTAGGAGCAGATAAATATGTCTGTCTTTGATTAGGGATTTATTCTGTCTCTGATTATTCAGTAATACCCAGAAAAACAATAGAATAGCGACGAGATTTAATTCAATTTAAGTTTTGAATACATATAAACATACAAACATAAGGTGCTAACCTCATAACCCTCCCCGTTGGTAGTCGGGTAAAAAGTCAAGTTAAGACTTATTGCTTCAACTGTGCTAAAGTAATTATAATTTGCCTATAGAAAAACCTTGGGCCGAATATGGAGCTGAAAAGTAGGACGAAAAAATTCTTTAACCTTAAATGTCCCAAAAATATTAGATTTCGGTAGGATTCGAACCCGCGCCTCACCGTACGAGTGCGCTCTAACCAACTAAGCAACGAGATCGAACACGTGCTTCGTCGAAAATTTCTGGGACCTCTTACGACTCAAGCGTCGTTAGCTCCACCTACAGGAGAAACTGAAGTTATCCAAACCTGCTTAATGACTAAAGTTACGTTTAGTACGATTAACGAGAGGTGTCACGTTGCTTTATTCTCAGGTTTTTGCTATTATGTGTTTGCGCACTGGGGCTGCGAGCTACGCACTAGTACAGCTTCCCAGAAAATTTTGATTTGTGGGACTTTATTAAATATTCGTAGAAAATTGCCCCAGTGCGAACTACGCACTTTAATAGCAAAACCTAACCATAAATAATTTGGTCTGATCCAATTAATCCTATTAAATACAGTCAAACGAGTCTGTCTTGATTATTTATTTATCTTGTAGGTATATGTTTTAGATTAAAAGAAGATCAAAGTCATATGTTTCTATACCTTCGAAGAGCAATCTTCGAAATTAAACACATAAATGTATGTAACGTAATAATTGATATGAATTCTCTTTGGCTTTTTTTTCTTTTTTGTCTACGATTTCAGTAGTTAGGAACTCTTTTCTTATTAACCTACGTTGTCCCACTCCTGTGCTTAGGTCTCCCCAAACTTTGAATTTATGGTTTATGTGTCTCATTTTTATTTATTTATTGTTTACATACGAGTGAATAGGTGTCTTCTAGACCTCCTCTAAATACGTGGGCTACAATGTCACTTTACATCAGGTGAAATTACGGTCAAACGAAGGTCTGTTGAATATAAAACCATTGTTTTCATAGCATTTTTCATTAGTGGCCAAATTACCAGGAGAGCAGAATTTATATGGAGATACAGAGAGTTGATTTTAACAGTGAATCAGATTCACTGTTAAAATCGACCTAGTATCAGTAGTAATTTTATACTGTAAAATGATGCTATGGGTTCACCAAACTACGTACCACCAAACTAGTGCTGTACCATCAAACTTAACCGGTTTTTTTAATTAAAATTTTACTACTTTTGAACAACATGTTCATGCCAGTTGGCTAGGTATACAGATAACCAAAGAAAATCCTTAAAACAAAACGGGAGAAACTTCTTTAAATTACAAAAACAATGAAAATGACAAAGAAAAATAACGTAGTTACTCTACGTTTGGTGGTAGGGTTTCGACCCGGCCAATTTAAAGAAGTTTCTCCCGTTTCGTTTTAAGGATTTTCTTTTGTTATCTGTATACCTAGCCAACTGGCATGAACATGTTGTTCAAAAGTAGTAAAATTTTAATTAAAAAAAACAGGTTATGCTTGATGGTAGGCCGGATCTGTGGCGGTAAATTCGACCAATATATCTGTTTTGGTTATACTTAACACTATTTTTTTTTTGTCTTTGATTCCTCTTCACGGTACTGAAGTACTGAAGTCTATTTGTAAGTAAGTTCTAAACTTGTATAAAAAAACTCAGTCTGTCCGTCTGTCACCAGGCTGTATCTCATGAAACGTGATAGTTAGACAGTTGAATTTTTTTTCTACAAATTTCTATTACCGCAATAACAACAAATACTAAAAACCGGAATTGAAAAAATATTCAAGGGGGCTCCCATACAACAAACGTGATTCTTTTGCCGTTTTTCTAGATAGAACCCTTCGTGCGCGAGTCCGACTCGCACTTGGCCGGTTTTATTTATTTTTATCCCGAAAAACGCGTGCGAAACCGCGGACCGTAGCCAGTTTTGCTTATATTTTACCTACTCAATACTAAGAAAACCAAACATTTTCGAGGCTAAACCACTTTTAAGAGATTAAGCGATATCTCGAAGCAAACAAAAGAACTTTTCACAATCTTATTTCAAGTTTGTAAGGCTTTATCCATTAGTCCGATAGCTTCGTTTTTATTTTTTGCGAGGCCCGGTTTAACCACAAACATTAGACACGATTTAACTCTCTTAACCTTAGTTAATACGTTGAACTGAAAGCTCTGTACACTCATCGTGTGAACTTTGAATTCCTATAAATTGAACTTCTCTATACAAATATTATTAACCTAAAGTTTTTAGGTTTAGGTGTTAGGAGTTTTTTAAATTCTTTCACTGTATGATGGCAGTGTGCTTAGAATTTGCACTACCCCAACTTCTCCCGCCGGTGTCGTAAGAGGCGACTGAGGGATATCCACCAGGGGGCGGGCATCAGCGCCTACACAAACTACTTCACTCTACACAAATGTAAGTGTCTAATACGTTGCAGTTTACGTGTTCTGATTTTGTTAGTTTTGCATCACCTAATTGTTTAGATTTATTATAATTAATTTTTGTTTGTTTGCCCTGTATAAGTTACAACTAATCTCTACCGTTAAAGTTACTTTTGTAAATAGGCTTCCCGCGACACAGGCTTGCCTCGTGCGGGGGCCGCCAGTAATGTGTATCTCTATAAGTTAATTGGCAAATAAATCATTTTGTATTTTGTATTTGTATTTTTTGTACACAGACCAAGTCTACCACCGAACTCTGGTCCCCAACCCGCATTTGCACCCAGGTAGCGAAAAAGGCACCAGTTCAAAATAAAGCTGTCGAAAAACGAATGAATGTATAAATGAAACATGTCAATAGCAATAATAAAACCGGCAAGTTTGAGTCGCCTGGCACACGAGCGGTTCCGTTCCATAGTAAAAAAAAAAGCAAAAGAAACCCCATTTACCTTACAGATTTTTTGATGAATCGAAAATGAGCATGTAATTTCAAGATAAGGATAATGTAACAACGATATAACAGCAATCAAAAGCCGTATAAACAGTACGATGCGTAAAATATGAGGTTGGTACAAGAAAACAGCGAAATTCCGGTAATTTAGAAACCAATCCGAATTTAATCAGGTATTTCCTCCACGTGTCATTGGGGTAATCTCGGGGGTAATTTGATTCCGGATTTCCCATGTTGGGTATATTGTAGGTCAATAAGACGACAACCAACCCACATCATTATCATCATCTATTTTACTATAAAAACTATCGTAGTTTGATGAATTCATTACGGATGTAAGCGGGTTAACTACGAACCTTATTTGAGAACCTTTTTTGAGTGCTCGGAGGGACGCGGAAAGCGCGCGCCTAGAACCGCACTCACCCTGAAGAAGTCCCTCGTTAAGAGATGAAACGGTGGTGTTCTTCCAACACAAATAAGGTTCGTAGTTAACCCGCTTACATCCATAATGAATTATCATTATCGTCAATGGCCTTTACATCCACTACTCGTACCTACCAAAAATAATAAGAGAAAATTTATTAAAATCTTTTTTAAAAACAAGTTTTTATATTAAGAATGACCAAACTGATGCGGAAGACAAATCGAACGAACCGAAACTCAACGGGGTCAAATCGTTTTGTTTAGGAGTTCATATGGCTACCATCTCATTTCATCGCAATTTTATCCATTTGTCTCTACAGGTAGCGTATCTTCTTGATTAGGTATTCATGTTCATGTTAGATCCACATCGGTTTATTTATCCAATTTATTTATTAAGAATCCAACAAAAACAAAATAATTTTAAAAAAATATCTTAGATCTGCTGTGTGGACTCATAAATATGATCCATGCTTTCCCTACTGTATTTTCTAGTTTGTACTGTAAATAAATAAAACCGGCCAAGTGCGAGTCAGACTCGCGCACGAAGGGTTCCGTACCATTATCTGTAAAAACGGCAAAAAAAATCACGTTTGTTGTATGGGAGCCCCCTTAAATATTTATTTTATTCTGTTTTTTAGTGTTGTTTGTTTTGTTGTTATAGCGGCAACACAAATACATCATCTGTGAAAATTTCAACTGTCTAACTATCACGGTTCATGAGATACAGCCTGGTGACAGACGGACAGACGGACAGCGAAGTCTTAGTAATAGGGTCCCGTTTTTACCCTTTGGGTACGGAACCCTAATAAAACACCCTTAACTCTACCCTCTCTCTTGTATATTATGATTTTTATTCATTAGATATCTAACAAATAAAACAGTATAGAGATCTCTTACATCAAGCTCTGCTTAGCTTGGGGCTAGATAATGCTGTATCCAGCATTATTTTTATTATTTACAAAAAAAAATGTTTACCAGTTAAATACTTCACTCTCATTTCTAATTTTACGAATAAGCATTTCCATTCAACGTGACACTGTTGCCAGCATTCTGGGCACTCTGCCTTCTGGTGACGGCTTAGATTTTTAGGCATTATACAAGTTTAATGCTATTAAGTATATAAGTTTAATGCTATTTGTAATTACTTTATTTTGTTATTGTAATGTTGATATTAATTGAAAATTGTCGAAGGTAAATTAGCATAAATTAAATTTCTCATTTACACAGGCACATAAAAAAATATATTGAGAGGAAAATTAAATTATATTGGACCTTTAATGTAAATGAACATCGTAATAAAGTTGCCTCGAACCAGAACATACAAAAAAGAGAATAATTAGGTAGGTCCATCTACTAATGGATTTTGGATCTACTAAGAGTAATCACACGAATATAAATAAAATAGCGATGGAGATAGTAGGGATGTTTGTAACGCGATTAGTACATGTAATGTAGTGGGGCGCAGGAAAGTTACAATTCCGCAACGCGACGCAGAAGAAATAAAAACCACAAATAGTTAAATCCCGCGCCAACCCGCATCGAACCACCTCAACATCGATTTAACACACAGGTTTCTTTTTTTTTCATAATCGCGGCGCATTTTTATACTTGCATAGAGGATACTTATACAAATAAAAAATGTCCCATGACATAATTTCATAGAGCGAATCTAAGATAGGTAGGTATTCACATTATATTAAAGCAATAGTTTTTTTCATCTGTGAATATCTCAGAAACCTGACGCTTTAGGATAATAAGTATTCCTGCAGCGTCGTCCGTAGGTGTCAGCGCATTTTGTATTTATTTAAACTAGCAATGAATTATAAAGTCAAACTCTGTGACATAGCTCTAAAAATAAGCAAGCTGAAGTGGCAGTAGGCCGGCCATATCTCGCGAAGAACCGATAACCTTTGGGGTAAACGTGTTCTTGAGTGGAGACCGCGACTCGGTAAACGTAGTGTAGGACACCCTCCGACCAGGTGGGATGACGATTTGCGAAAGACTACTGGCAGTTGCTGCATGCGGCCAGCTGAAGACAGGGCGCTATGGCGCTCATTAGGGGAGGCCTATGTCTGAATACCTAGCCATAGGGATTTTTTTTTTCTATATTTTTTTTCTATCAAAATACGCACCTTTGTTGTGCGCTGAGCTTTGAAAAAAAATCGATGTAATAAAAAAATTCAAACCCCGTTCAGTTCAATTTGCGTTTGCAAAATCGCGTTGAGTTCTTAGATTCCGTTTCTAACAAACATACGTGCAGGTAGAACGAATTAAAGCGTGTAAAATTAAACTTATGCTTAACTCTCCAACAATTTGTCTCACGTCCCTTCCCTACAAGCGCTATTTTAAAAGAAAAACAACTTGGTGAAGGAAAGCACAGAGAAAACTTCTTTTCCAGGTAGTAAAAAGCCTCCCGTGTTTGATTTTAGGGGGCCATTGGACCGCATGCGAATCCGCAGCTCGTGCAAAAAATCGTTTCAATTTCATAAAAGCTGAAAACAAAACGGCTTCTCTTTGAGGTTTTGCTGCAAGATTATCAATCAGTGACATTGCGGACAAAGTGATTCCACAAATATACACTTTTGCGACGGTTCGAGGGTCACAGGAAATTCTACAACGTAAATCCAATAAACTGACAAACAATGCTCGAAAGTACCAGCAGAATTCTTGGAATCGGAATCAAATATAAGTGGGATTCCGACGGATATCGGGGTTTGTCGGGTTAGGAATATTGTAGTTGGGTTAGAAACATTGTCGTCGACTAAGAAATATTATCGATATAATAATGGATCTTTTCGAGAAACGGTGGTGGCCATTTTAGTAACTTTTGGGGTCAATCGAAAACTTGGGTAGTCCATTCCGTTCCATTTCATTTCCATAAATAAAAATCATCAGATTATCAATTAATTTGATACAAATCTGTGAAGGAGTTTTTTTCTATAAATATAAAATTCTATAAAAAGAACGAGATTCATTACCATGGTGTCAAAGTCTTCGTCTCAATTGAGTAATTTTGATTATTTGATTCAATCGTGCCTATAAAATAAACATCAATAGCAATATAAATCAAGGCTAAATCACTTGTAGTAGAGTCTAGCTGGGTGATTGCAACATGTATTCGACTAATATATTCTTAATTTTTGAACTGTTGTTGACGTGGTTAATTTCGCGAGGACGGAAATTTTTATAAGTTGTATATGACCAAATAATCGAATAACCTAATCTTGACCGAGGTTACCTATTCGAGCCGTTTTGGGTGGAAACCCTAGGTCCTTGGGGTCCTGGGGCACATGGAATATACAAAGATCTAACAAAACTCCTAATAGAGTCCACAGGTGATCGGAATGCTGGCTTTTATTCGGTCAACGAATTAGCATTGCCATTCAACGTGGCAAATGCTGCCAGCATTCTGGGCACTTTGCCTTCTGGTGACGGCTTAGATTTTTAGAAAATAGATTTAAGTGTAAATATTAGTTGTAATTATTATCGTATTGTGTATTGTAATTTTCTGTAAATAAATAATTGAGTTGTAGGTATATTAAGTCATTTCAAATAAATATATGGTATTTAATTTTATTAAAATCAAGTTATATATAGACATTTTTTTATCAATATGATAAAAGAAAGTGACAGTTTTCGCTATCACTCCGTTCTAGAATACGTTTTTCTGTATGTATGCACGGTATGTGGTTGGAATAAGCTGATAACAAAAGGATCAATCTATAAAAGGAGACAGAGATTTACGCTATAATCCTAAAACTCGATTACGGCTAAATCGTAGCAAATCTCGTAGCGGTTGCTACGCCGTAGCGGGGGCTACGAGACCATAAAGGATTTTGGCAATAAAAGCATTTTTTATTTTATTTTTTAAATATTATACTATGTATTTCCATTTTAAAAATAGTGTAGATCGGTTGCTTGTGCATTTCGTTACGTGCCGTTAAAAAAACACAATGACAAATAAATGCAAAAGTTTGGATAGATGTTTAAAAACATACATTTATTTAACCGTTTCACCAAAAAAATACTGTTCGGCCTAAAAACGACTGCAAAGCCGGGGTGTTAAATTAAAAAACCGAGCTCTTATTATTTTAAAAGAAATTGATTCGCCTTCAACCAAATTCAGTTTTTACGCCGGTCTTTCTTAAGATTCCCAAGAATTAGTAAAATAGATAGGTATAAGATAGGTATTTCGCTTATTTTTTCAAAAGCGTTCGGTTCGAATATATTTATAATAATTGATAAATATACATTCTTAGAAAATCTTCAAAGCTGACACCGACCTCCCGACCTTTCTATACAATGTGTTCCAAATAAATGGCACGACGCCATCACTTGTTAAGAAAGTACTAAGCAAGGTTCTACTAAAATATAAAGTATATTTTACTCATTATGATGAGCCAGTGGGACGAAGTTCAAAAACCTATCATTTAAAAGTGATTAATTATTATGATTATTATTTTGATTATAAACTTCCAAGTTAGAATTTAACTAAGTTAAGCTAAGCTTAGTTAGGCTCAGATAAACTAGGACAAGTTAAAACTTAGAGCTACATTTTTGTTGAAAGTTCCAATAGCCTAGAGCCCTAGTAAGAGATTTGAAGCCCATTAAATGCCGACTACTAGTCGGCATTTTTTAGGTAAATAAATTTTTACATATATATATAGGCCTCCTCACCGATTTCGATGACGGCGACCCTAGACATTACAGATTCTTCTTTCTACCAGCGATAGAGCCCTAATATGGCTACCGTCAAATACGAAAAGAGAGACCTAAGTCTACACTAACAATATATTAGTTAGTAAATAGTAGTTATTTTAATTATTTGACCTGTGTCAAAGTGAGAAAGAAACACTTCAAAGTAACTGTTTTAAGGGAACTGGTAAAATTGAAAGGAGGCCATCGCAGTAGGCGGTACCCCGAGCGAGAATGATAATAATTATGATGGTGAAGGGGTTTTATCCACGGGAGCATGGCGCATTACGCTACTTTTTATCGCGGAAAAGCACGAGCGAAGACGCGGGTAGAGGCTAGTATAATAAGTACTCGTAGATAGCGCGAATCGGTGCTTTAAATAATCTGATAATAGATAGCCAAAAATTATCAATGCTGATGTAGTTAGCTTTACAATTAATTATTAGCCAAGTAGGTATATGACCTTCTTAAATAAGAATTTAACCGGAAGAAAATGTTTTTTTAAGCATTTTATCATCAAATAACAATGAAGGACAGGTTCTGAGCAGCTCTATCTTTTGCGTTACTTTAAACAGGCAGCAAGTACCATTTCAAGTGAGAGCTTTACGTACTATGCGTACTATATGAACGCGCTATATGGAATGAATGGAGGAAGCAATAAAACGTACGCATAAACAGTTTAACTGCGTATCACTGCGTCAATGTATCAATATTATTAGTAAACAATCTCGTAAGTATCGAAATATGATCATGTAAAAATAATCTGGCTTACGCAAGCTTTGCAACGATTTGAACGGTATGGTTGTTTCATCGAGCACAAATCCAGGATATGTGCTCGATGGGTTTTATAACCGAACAGCCCATAGTAGGCATAGTAGTCATCATAAACATCCTAGGTCGCAAAAAATTGCATGGCTCTGATTTTTTGGGATGTTTTTACGATATCATTAGTCTAAAGCCGAGTTTGCTTCGAAAGACCTGCGCTACTTCGTGGTGCTCGAAAAACGTAGACTTTGTTCTGTTCCAAATATTGGCCGTTTTTGTAGCATAATCCTATCAATATTATAAAGCCGAAAGCTTGTGCCGTTATGGTGAAGATGTTTGGCCAAAAGTACTAAATGGATCGGGCTGCAATTTTGCATACATAAAAATCTGGGATTTAATTAGCCTATGGATATTTTTTATTCCAAAATCGCGTGCTTTGGGCAGAATAATATACAGGTTGGCTGGAGCACAACCCGCCATAGCGAATTCGCTTAAAGAGGAGGTCATTTGCTAATTATTGGATCTTACTTTCTCTATTTAAAGTCTTATAGTTTTGGTATTTTATAGAATATTGAGATTTTTCCAAAATTTGACCTTTTAGCATTCGTAACTTTTTTTTCATAATTTCGTATTTTTTTAGTATAAGTTGATAGTCATAAAGATTTGTGATTAAAATACGTCGGAACTTCCCTCAAACTAGGATTAACAAATAAGATATTACTCTTTAAAAAAACTTAATCATAAAAAAAAACTCGACGATCAAAATTATCCAAAAATAATAAAAAAACGACAGTTATTCTACTCTACTCTAAGTTTATTCTCTTGCTTGTCACCTTTCCAACGCGAACGGTACTAAATTTGTATTCAAAAAAGTTCTGACTTTAAAAAGAAAACATAATTTGTAATAGTCGTACCAAACTAGGCATTCAAAGGGCCTTCATAAAACATTAATTTTATAATGACCAAGTAAAATTAACCTTCAACGCGGTATCAAATTTATTTATATTTATTTAATTAAATGATTGATCTCAGATTTATTGTTTGCCTGTCTTAGCTTGGCAGTGAAGTGTCATGCTTACAATTTATCGATATAATTGAATTAATCAATATGCGTTCTATTCTAACGACTTGACGAAACTAGTGGAATGCGTACTTGACACCGTTAACCACCCTGTATTTTTGAGATGACGTCGTTATTCTGAGAAATATAATTTATATGTCTGAACATAACCTAACATACTTCGATACCAAAAAGTTTGTTAATCGCTTTTAAACTTCTTGGGAAACACTGAACAAATTATTAAAATTTCCACTGGGAGTGGAACACCGCATTCCGCCGCATTGACGACCTCTGTGGCACGGTGGGCGAAGGTCTGCCTGCGACGCAGGAGGTTGCGGGTTCGATTCCCGCCTCGGTACAAATATTTGTACGATCTGCAGACATTTGTTCAGGTTGTTTTTTTATTATACATAGAAAACGATTATCTATGTATTGTATTATAATAAATATACCAGTTATCTAGTACCCATAACACAAGCTCTGCTTAGCTTGGGGCTAGATGATGCTGTGTGAATTGTCCGGCATTATTTATTTAATGAAAAATTGCCTTTGTAACCTACTGTTTGAGTTTTTTTCTCCGTGCATGTCGGTCTGCCGTCCCATCGGATCATGAGAGTGAGGGTATACTCTGTATACCCTCACTCTCATAATTGTATAGCGCACACACTTGTGCACTATACAATGTCCTGCGCACCTGGCTAGTCTCCATTGAGGCTGGCCGCCACCGTGGTGGAAGATTCTGCTAGGCGGCTCATTCTCAGTTGAGTATTTTTTAGAACACTGTTTTTCTATGAGGGTACTTGCGAGTAAAAAACCGTATCCATCCATACTAAAAAATTAACTCTTGTCTGTCTATCTGTCTGTCTGTTACATTTTCACACCTTTGGCAGGGAGGTAAATAATCCCGGGGGCAAACAAAGGCTACTAAAAAGCGCATACAAAGCCTAGCACAATATAAATTACATGTTTTGAAAAAAATATACTAAATTGACAGAAAAATCCTAATATTGCACTGATTTTTAGGTATTGCGGGACAGAAACTAATCCTTCGGAAATAATTTTTTGTGGGATTATTTCAGGATCATTCTCTATGATACAACCGAAAATATGTGGAACCTGCTCCTATTTTCGAAGTCGGTTAATTAGCTCTAATTACGTTACCGAAAAAAACGCATGGTTTTACTAAAAACTTGCATTTGCGGTCCTCAAGAAACACTCTATTTTTGCAACAGTCTGCAGTTAGCTCAAATGTTTCAATTGTAACTATTTGTTTCTATTATTTGTCTGTAATTTTCTTTCTATTCCGTTCCGTGACTTCACTATTATATCCCTCTTATTCCCAATTGGCATTGCCCAAGATATTGGGAAATTTGTTGGAACAGGAATAGTCACAAATTTAATTAACTAGCAATAATAACGTACTATTCCTCTATTGGGAATTAATGTCGTTCGACGTGATTCTTGGATTTTGTCAATGACTAAACTTGTTTGCAGTCAAACGTTGCCTAGAAGAGATCGCTCGGCCAAGGCCAAGACATCGGGCGATGCGTCTTGCGACTGTCGTCGCTATGCCACGACCCGCTCACCTCTCCGTAAGACGCACCGCGGCGACTTATGGCACACTCAAACAACTTCTTTGATTTGTTCTCGCCGCGGACGCAGACGCAAGACGCAGGACGCGCGGCCGGGCATGTCGTGGCTTTGGGGTAAGCGACCGTCTATTGTGTCGTGACTTTTGGTATCTACACAGATATGATACTTTACGTATCTTGTAGAATATTAGTAATCACTTGTCATCGTTTTTGAAGTTGTCAAGTATTACTTCAGTTGGCTTGGTAACACTGGTAGCGACCGGAAACACTATTATAGTGACTTGCTATTGGATGAAACACACAAGCCAATCGGAAGCTTAAAAGGCGCGTCCAATCGCGTGGCAGTTTCGAAATTTCCCGCCACTGAGCTATGATATATCGCTATCTAAAAAGCATTCACTTCGGTCCCGAGCCATTAGTATTCATCTATGGTCCCGAGCGCCATACTGACAAATTGTTTAAAGATGTAGTACTGCTGAAAATAAAAATAATATACATATATCAAGTGTTCACGATAATTGTATTTTCCCATACCCTTTTTCTTCTTCATAACATTCTCTTTAACCCTGTCACTCCCTTCTATTTAAAGGAGCGTTTTGAATTCCTCCATAATTCTCATCCTCATCCTTCCCGTGTCCTACGATCGTCAGAAAATCTGGTTTTGAATATGCCACCTCACAAAACCAGTTTCTACGACAAATCCTTCTCCATCCAGGCCATAAGGTTGTGGAATGCACTACCAGAGCCCATTAGAAAAACAGTATCCTTACCAGTTTTTAAATCTCGCGTCAAGGAATTTTTCCTGTCAGAATAGTGAATATTGGTACTTACATAATATTTATTTATTTATTTAGTATATTATAAATATTTTATGTGTATATCTAGTTTATGTGTTTATTAGTTTATCTTTAGTACACCCCCTGCCTTTCTTAAATTCACAAAATTCTTTCCATCCAAAGGTTGCCTGGAAGAGATCGCTTCTAAGCGATAAGGCCGCCCATTGTACTTGTGATATGTAATGTCTTTTTGTTATGTTCTTTTCTGGTGTACAATAAAGTATTTTGTATTGTATTGTATTTTTTTAGGTACCTATAACCTAGGTATCTCTCGTGTATTTTTCTTGGTGTGTAATGTATTTGTTTTGTACGAATCAATTGTTTTAGGTTTTCGTTGATTGCCTATGCAACTAAACGTTACCTAGTTAGCTATCTCGTCGAATGAAATTAATAAGGTTTTCCCAAAAAATCTGCGTTCGTTTCACAATCGACTTAGCCATTCTACTAACGGGCTGATTCTACGATTCGGTGGCGACAACATTTTGAACATATTCCTATGACATAAGTTTATTACAAGCCTATTATTAATTTAACAGAGCTATTTGGTACAATTCCTTTGATAAGGTTAGCAAACAGAGGGCTCTTTGACAACGTTCCTTTGTTTTCAGTGAATAATGAACATCGTTTCATTTTAACTAAATGCGAACGCTCGCCATTTTTGTAAGTTTTTGTTTCAATAAGCAATTATCCCAGAAATGTGATCAACAGATTAAAGGGTAAAAACGGGACCCTATTACTAAGACTTCGCTGTCCGTCTGTCTGTCTGTCACCAGGCTGTGACAGATCTCCTGAACCGTGATAGTTAGGCAGTTGAATTTTTTACAGATGTATTTCTGTTGCCGCTATAACAATAAAAAACAGAATAAAACAAATATTTATGAGGGCTCCCATACAACAAACGTGATTTTTTTGCCGTTTTTATAGATAATGGTACGGAACCCTTCGTGCGCGAGTCCGACTCGCACTTGGCCGGTTTTATTTGTAAACGTGGTAGAACAAATAAAGAATTTATGGTTTTTGTTAATTTTAAGTAAAAGTTTTTGTATAATAAGACTTCTATGAATTTAAACCCGCAACCTCCTGCGTCGCAGGTAGGCCTTCGCCCACCGCGCCACAGAGGTCGTCGTAGTAATAGTTAGCATTTTAAGTAATTTCAGTAATCCTAGTAATCATTATATGCAAATATTTACTAAATCAATAAAAGAATTAAATTGTTTTCAGAACTCTGAAGTGTGCTACCGAAGGTTTTCCGATACTTTGTTTATTTATCTATGTACCACCACGTACCGATCTGGCCTAAGTTCTTAACTCTTTATTGATATTTCTAAAACATTTGAGTGAATAAATTAGTAAGAGCTATTAGAATTTTTTTTATGATAAATTTAAACAAAATTTAATGTAATTTTTTCGCATAAACAGGTTTTACAGATTTTACAAGACAGGTATGTAGGTATCAACATGTTATACCGATTACGGTGTACAAATTGTGAGAAACGGCATGCAACAGAGACAGTAACTAAAATAATAAATTATTGGAAGTAAAAATTGAAGCGAACAAAATCAATAACATTTTGTTTCTTGTTTGATAATGACTATTTGTAAAGCTGTTTATGTATAAAATTTGACTTGTCCAAGTGCTTTTTTGTAAGTCTAAAGAAATAAAGTTGTTGACTTTTGACTTTTGAATGTGAAAAAATTCAATTATTTAATTTATTTCGATAGTAAATTCTAATATCTAATAATTCTACACATTTTCATAAAAAAATTGCAATTTATCCTTTAGAAAATCGTCAATCTTGTAATAACATTTTTTAAATAACAGTTTCTTAAATTAATTTTTGAGTTCACAATGATGTAGTTGCTGGTAACTTTTTGGTATTTTGTTGTAGATTTTCGATGCCATTGATACTTGGCTCTAATGTAGCAGTAAAGCAGTTTTGGATGGAAATAAACAAAGCTTATCTTCACGCCTGTTTCTTGGCGTTTTGTCTGACGCGGAAGCAGGGGGGGGTTGCTTCTCACAAATAGAGCCACTTCGATTATGTATAGCGACGGAAGTGTTAGTATTTTGTGCTTTGTGAATAAAGGGAAAAAACTACTACAGCTATCAGTAACGTGTTTTCTAAACATGGCTCGCATACAACGTTTTTGCGCTTTAAAAATAATGTCTTTTTCAGTTGCATTCCCCCAAAAACAATTTTTTTAGTAAAAACAGCTTAAAGTAATGTTACCAAAGATCTCCTTTCCAAGAAACCCGTGAATATCAAAAAGATTCCTCTTGTAAAAGAAAATTCATAGGAATTTTTATATTCCTATGAATTTTCTTTTACAAGAGGAATCTTTTTGATATTCACGGGTTTGGGTTGGTTACTTGGGCTGAATAAATGTAGCAAAACGACCAAGCGCTTTTAAGATCAGATTAAAAAACAATGCTCTTCAATCACATCGGGGCTGAAATTATTGAAGAGCCAGTTTCAATTAAATTTCACGGTTAAAGAATGACAGTAGTTTTAAACTTAGAACTTGCTGTTGAAGCATCTTGAACTCTATGTCAACGGACCAAAAATCCTATTTATTTCGAAATGAAAAGCCTAAAAGGCAGGCTCCGGTTTCCAATTAATTTGGAAGGATTTTCGTGACGAGATTTAATTGACTTCACTGGCCTCGAGTTGTACCATGTTTCTCAAGTTTTTTGAAACCGATTCCGGAAATTATAATAATTGGAAATGAGTTTTACTACCCCATTTTAGTTGAAAATATTAATTGACCATTATTTTTGGGAATAATTTGTTTGTTTAAAAAAAAAACTAAAAATCAACTGCAAAGTCCTTAGTATTAACACCGTTTTTTAAGTTTTTCGGAGAAATAATTATCCTTTGGGAATCAGGGACCACGGTAGTAGCCTGCCAAGTTGAGTAGACGGCCTAAACCATTTTCCATAAAATTAAAGAAAGAACTAAAGAATTTTACAAATCGGTCCATATTTGACGGAGAATGATTTTACATAAAACAAAACGTCAATTGCGAGTTGGACTCGCGCAACGAGGGTTCCGTAACTAAACATTCACATTAATTATATAATTATAAGACATTGTTTCTTGCCAAATTTCATGATTGTAGGTCAACGGGAAGTACCCTATAGATTTAGTGGAAACAAAAGTTATCCAAACCTGCTCAATGACTAGACTTACGTTTAGCAAGATTGACGAGAGGTGTCGCGTCGCTTTATTCTTAGGTTTTTGCTATTATAGTGCGTAGCTTGCACTGGGGCAGCTTTCTACGAAAATTAAAAAATTATACAAAAAAAATCGATTTCGGCAGGATTCGCGCGGGTTTATTATTAAATTTTCGACGAATATAGAACCTCCTCCATCAAGTCGGTAATAAAAACCACACTAAAATTAACTTTATAATTTTTGTTAAAGTTCTTAATCTATTGGATTTCCTTTTCAGGTAGGTATTGAATATGTGAAATTAAAAAAGTTGAACAGCTATTGGAAAAGTTTCCCGCATATCGTCGGTTCTCTACTTCAAACCGTAGTTCAAACCTCTTGTAATATGTGCTCGAAATTATCATGAATATTTTTGTTATACAGGGTGGGCCAAAAGCCTCTTTAACCATTGCCAAGCTATCTAGCACCTAGAATAGTTACTCAATACTTTTGGTACACCCTGTAGCGAACTCGTATTAGGCTGTTTCAATATTCAATAAGAGATGGAAGAAATAAAAATATATGTAAGAGAGACGTGGATTTTCTCTTGTTAAGGTAGATCACCAAAGGATTTTCTCATAGGTTGGAATTTGTTTATTACTAGACTGAAAAACTCGCACGCCACGCGCCGCGACCAATCCACCTGCGAAGCGTGTCGTGATGGCATCCCCCCTCCCCCTTATGGGAGAGACAAGTTCAGCTGTGGAGCTAAGTCTGTACTAAGGAGGTCAAACTGAAAAACTATAAGCCAAATAGTAGGTACCTATAGAGTCTACGTTGATCGTCTATAAACTGATTAAAAAACGTTTTATTTTATGAGTAAACCTGTTAACCAATACAGGCTAGTTAAAAAATATACAATCAGATTTGATAATAGTGTACAGACACTCTTTTCAAATCTGATTATATTTATTCAATATTGTCAAAATCAATACCCAACATGTCACCGACTCCTTATGGACTTTATAAAAAGGTTAATCTCAATTGAATCCCTAGCGAGTTCAAAATTAGATTAAGGATTATATATATTTTATTTACCGACCTCCTTCGTAATCAAACATAATTATAGATACCTACATATAATATTTAAATTGGTTATTTCGTCGCGAAAATCAGAAAGTCGGAGAAGAATTCTTTATAGATAGATTATAATACCTTATTGTATCACACAAACACAGAAAACAGTACAGAAATAAATGCTACGAGTAGACGAAGTACAAAGGCGGCCTTATCGCTATGAGCGATCTCTTCCAGGCAACCTTGGGATGGACTGGACATGTAAGAACAACAAAGACGGTGATAAAATATAAATAATTAAATTAAAATAAAACAAATATTTAAGGGGGCTCCCATACAATGAACATGATTTTTTGTCCGTTTTTATAGATAATGGTACGAAACCTTTTGTGCACGAGTTCAACTCGCACTTGGCCGATTTCATTATTTATTTTAATCCTGTAGAATACCTAACTGACGATTATAAAGATTAGGTACGTACCTACTAGGTACCTACCTATTTTCAGATTTTCTTTCATCGATTTTCCCAAGCGGGGGCGACACACAAATTGCAGAATATCAATAATCCGTGCGGCGACACTGCGACCTTAAATTGCTGTTTCTCTCACAGTCACTAAAATCGGGTTATATTGCAAAAAATTGCACGTCAAGTTTTTGGGATGTTAGAATAGATAGCAATATTGTCTAATCTAAGTGTCTATTTTATAAGCTGAGTGTAACACCAAGTTTGCAACTTCGAAAGCTGTGCTAACTTCGTGGTACTCAAAAGACTTTTTTCAGTTTTTGGCTTACAACTCCCAAAAAATGCGGCAGTCATCAGATTTTTAATCAAGATAAAATTTACAACAATTTGAGCGCAACCTCTGTATGCCTTATAGATCTAACAACACTTTAAAAAGAGCAATTTTTTTCAAATAGTTAGAAATATTAAGTAGTCTTTCGAACAAATACTTGGAGAATGAGTACTTACTCGGGGTCATAATTCTCTATAAGTACAATAAATAACAAGCGACCCTCGGGTCACAGAGAGTCAAAAGCCAATAACTTTATTTCTATAGGCTTACAAAATAAGCACTTAGACAAGTCAAATTGAGAAAGAGCTGGTGAGTATCTGGCACAATGCATCAGCATTGCCATACAGCGGGGCAATGCAGCCAGCGTCTTGGGCACGCTTCCGACTGGTACTGGTATAGATCAGTTGAGCCACCTGTGGCTTGATTGCAACAGTTGGTAGTTAGTTCTTTTGTTTCAATTGTAATTCATAAGTTCATAAAAGATGATTCTATTATTTGATTGTTATTTTCTTTGACATAAAAGACAATGTAACAAAAGGTTCACCAAAATCAGTATATTACAACCAAGTAATTAGCGAACATACACAAAAACATATGTATATGACAAAGAACCTCCACCTTTTTTTGAATTCTGCTAAGAATGTAATGATCCCGGGAGTGTGTGAATTCTTTAGTCGTTACTCCGGCCGTCACAAGCAGTTCCTACTTACCCAAATTAAATAAAGCCTCTATTAACTGTGATAACCGTTTGATGTTCACATTTAAAGCTCAAGGAGTATAGCGTGAGGGGAGAGGAGGTATGTGGAGATAGGTACCTAACATTTGAGTTCATAAAGGCTTTTAACGCTCAACAACCGACGGGAAAGTAGGATTTTTGACGCCTTATTTGTATGGGTCTACCCTTAAAACAGGGACACGTCTGATCTATTTTTATCAACCACTTCGAACGCCTTCGAGCCTTCCCAAGCAGCAACCAAGCGTAATGAACACCTAAAAAGCAGCCAATATAGCACTTAACGCTGTTTTACAGCTGCATAAGAACGTTGAAAAGATATTGTAGTGTTATAATGTCGGTTTAGGAGCAAGTATTCAGCTCTAACTGTATTAAGTCTGTATTAAGGAGTCAAAGTACGCTTAAAGTTCTAAATCAGTGTATGATAACTGTCTTGTACAGCTTTAAGTTTCCTGTAACGCTTTAATCTCATTTTAGTATTAAAGCTGTACAATAGCTGCATTTTGCATACCGTCACTTACTTAATACAGCTTAGAGCTGTATTATGGTGGTCCTCAAATCTTAATGCTGTATTATGAAGTAGGCAAACGCTCTTCTACAGCTTCTTTTTATGGTGTAATTGTACACCGTTTTACAGACTATAGCTGTATAATTTCTGTCTTTGAGAGTAATAAACAGCAATAAAAGTAAATGACGCCTATAGTACAGCCTTAATCTGTATAAGTGACAGAGTCGCCATTTTGAATTATTGTGCATTTGTATGCTGTTTTGGACTGCATCACTTTACAATACAAAATTCTTTATTGTACACCACAAAGTAAAGCTTTTTATTTTTAAGTTTTTTTTTATTATTTTTAAAAAAAAAAATATATATTTTTTTATTATTATTTTTTATAATTTTTTATTATTATTTTTTTTTATACATTTTTTTAATTTTTTTAGAATTTTTATTATTATTATTTTATTTTATTATAATTTTTTTATTATTATAATTTTTTTTATTTTTTCTATTTATTTTTTATTATTTAATCTTATTTCTAGTTAAATTTAATTCTATTTTGTTTGGTTTTATTGTGTAATAATTTTAAGTGACATTTTATAAATTTGTATTTTGTTATGGATTCGATTTGTGATCTAAAATAAATGAGTTAATATAATAATATAAAGCTAAAACAAAACAGATATAAACATTAAACATAATAGTACAATGGGCGGCCTTATCGCTTAGCAGCGATTTCTTCCAGGCAACCTTTGGATGGAAAGAAATTTGAAAATTTAAGAAAGGCAGGGGTGTATACAACATAATACATAGGTAATAATAATTATTAAATATTCATAAGCAAGTAGAAACATAAATTAATATAAAAATACTTCATAAAATAGATAATATACACGGAATAAATAAATACCAAGAACGAAGAAAAAACATAATTTAGTACAAATATTTACTTTATTTATTTCTTTACAAATTCTAGGACGCAAATCTACTATAATTGCTTTGAAATTTCTAGAAAATAACTTTATTACTTACTTTATTTTCGAAAACATGATGTGATCTCGCAGTGCATTTTGGTTTTTCACTTTATATTACGTATCCCTAAAAAGAGTTACAGGTTATGTTCTAAACACTGCTATGCAGCATTAATAGTAAATTTATACTTTACTAACTTTTTTAAATTTATTCGTTTATACAGCCCTTCAACAGCTTAAAGCTGAATACTAGTAGAGTAAGTGCGCTAATTATGGACTAGGGTTACATTATGGACTACCGTCGTTTCTCAAAGAACGTTCTTTGTATCGAGCCGTCTGTCAGCGCACACTAAGCTCTACCTCTCTCGCGCCTCCCTGGTCGTTCGCAAGCCGGCAGAGAGCACGCATGTATTCACTAGAACCATTTTTCGTTATTATCAACGCGTGATCTAATTTTTTACTTAACTTCGTAAGCTCCTAATTAAAACAATTATTACTCTTTGTGAAAGTGGATTAAACCAGGGGAAAGGTGAGTTATTTTACAATTTTTCGTATTAAATTGCAATATCCAATAGCTTTTAAAATTTTCTGCAACAAATATTAAACTAAAAACGTATGTGTATTACAATATGGACCACGGGCATGTTTTGAATATGGACTAGTGTTACATAGTATAAACAGTCACTTATATTTAATTTTAATGTTCTAGGATGACATCTACAACCAAAGAAAAGTTCAGACAAACATGGGATAAAAATGACATATTTGTTGCCAAGGTATAACAGCCTGTACCGCGTTTAAAGAAGACTCTTGGCAGAGGAAGAAAAACCACCAGGCCTACAATTAGTTTAACCTTCTTAATTGACCGATTAAATTTTAGGCAGCATAACTCGTATTTTTTGACTTTGAACTAACTTTGAACTTAATTAACTATAGTCCTTATTCGAAACCAGGTATGTGGTCCATATTATGTACACTTTTTTCGAATTGACGAAAATGACATATTTTAGAAAATGTTGATTATTTATAAGATATGATGATGTTTCATAAAAAATTATTAACTGATTTTGATACTAAATAATTATTGAACTGTTTAAAATACATTAGACTGATTATACTTTGAAATTCTGAGTTTTATTTGACAAAATCCTTATGGTGGTCCATAATTAGCGCACTTACTCTATCCATTACCTACATAGTACAGCTATTAATGCTATAAGTATTAAGAGTTACAGGTTATGTTCTAAACACTGCTATGCAGCATTAATAGTAAATTTATTCGTTTATACAGCCCTTCAACAGCTTAAAGCTGAATACTAGTATCCATTACCTACATAGTACAGCTATTAATGCTATAAGACCATCAAAATAGAATCTAAGCTGCTTAGCAAATTGTCGCCATTTTATCAATTACAAATCGAAGATTACGAACATGATTACATAAAAATTAGACTAATGTTTTTATGTTTATCAATATTTTCAGTTTGTCCAATAACCTACTATGCACCAATGAGGCTCTACGTCCATTAATTCAAACATTTTTAAATTCTAACCTATAAAAACCATATTTACTTACCTTATTTAATATCTCTTCCCTGGTTATTTTGCGGGCGCGTTTATTTTTTATCACAAAACATATATATGTCCACAATAAATTTATTTTTGCACGATAATGCACTGTATCCTGCGCCTATCGAATCTCCAAATCTTTAAACACAAAGCGTTTATAATAAAATGTCACTTTGATCAATACTGTTATAATACAACGCCATCATTAAAATATATCTTCTGTTTCGTTTTAATTCTTTTGTAACTCTGTTCAACAGACTTTTTACAGCGTAAAGCTGAACAAGTGTGTTACAATGTAGTAATTGGAGTGTATTGGTTTCCTCTTACACCATAGTACAGCTGCAAAACAGCTATTATGCAGCCTATTTTATGCTTATACAGCTACTGTACAGCTAATATAACACAAAACGCTGCATAATTTGTGCCCATTTCAGCTGTATAAGAGCTGTATGAGCGCTTATACAGCCTTTATGCAGCAAGTAATACAGCATTAAGAGTATAAACGAACTTTAATACAGCTGTTATACAGCTTGTGATGCTGCTTGGGTTGAAGCCTTTTGCTTTTAGGTATTTTATGCGTTACCTAATCTGTGCCTAAGCTGGGTGACCTGTGCTATGATGCGTAATCTACCATTTACGTTGCGCCGCCTAAAATTCGTCTCGTTGCGAGCGTCTTCTTTCCCCATGCTGACGTTTGCTGTGTAACACGTTACAGTACCATCCGTAACGCTGCTGCACCGGTCAGTATCCACCTTTATAATAGGTTCCTAAAGGTTGAACAAAACATCCATAAGAATAAATAAAATTGAAGTGTCTGCTTGTTATGTCAAAGTTTAGTTGCATATTTTATTATGAAAATCATACTGTACCTAAAACAAAAGAACAGTTTAACAATTTCTGTGTCTTTGTTCAGGCTTATCTCTGAAATGGACTGATTTTGACGGGACTTTAACTGGCAGATAGTTGATGTAACAAGGCGTAATTGAGGACTAATTCTTTTAATAATAAAAAACAGGGGTTTCGCGCAAAAAAATATAAATCCAAGAAATGGTAAACACAACGCGGGCGTAACTGCGTGCACAGCTAGTTAAGTTGATAAGAAGATCACAACCCTAACTTCAGCCCTTGAATTAAGGCAACAAGTCACCACAAAATTCTGCTATAAATTTACCGGACTTGTCGAAGTTTATATAACTTAATTATACAGTTTGCACAGCCTTTGATGTGAGAAGGGTCCTTTTAATAAAGTGATTTTGACTAGCGATCCGACGCCTTTCTGCGTCTTATTTTTTATTTGCCACCAGAAAGGGTGTGAAGTCAAATTTAATAAAAAATCACGCACTCACGCATAATTTGTAGTTGATTTGGAATTGGGGCGCTTGGACGACTGTGATTAAAATTGGCTCAGTAGAGTAACCTAACTTGCATTGTTAGATACATTTTATGGTTTTGAAATAACTATTAAAAACGGGCTTCGAATCCCTTAAGTTTACACTGTTTGTAACTTTTTACGATAAATACTAAACCCTCGGGATTACATTTTATGGGATCACCTCGGGATCATACTCTATATGCTTAAAAAACATACAGCTAACCTCCTCCCATTTTCGTAGTCAGTTAAAAATACATAACTACGCACCGTTATTAAAATAAATTTCTTCGTTGTCTAGCTGAGTCATCTAAGGAAAAAACAATTCTATGAAGGAAGCCAAGAGATCCAGCTAGGGTAGCGTTTGCGAAACTACGTCGAGTCTTCTCCTCATCCATACCGAAATGCTGAAAATTTTCAATCAGTGCGTTCTACCCGTCAGGACTTACGGAGCTGAACACTTACGGAAAGGCTGGTCCACCAGTTTAAAGTAGCCCAACGAGCTATGGAGAGAGCTATGCTTGGAGTTTCTGAAGGTTTTTATTTTTATAGTCACATGGCCATATCTCGCGAAGAACCAACTACCGCTGGGGCAAACGTGTTATATAGAACACGTTTGCCTTGACTTTGACTTGCAAACTGACCAGGTGGGATGACGATCTGCGAAAGACTGCAGGCAGATGCTGGATGCGGCAAGCTGAAGACAAGGGCGCTATGGCGCTCAATAGAGGAGGCCTATGTCCAGCAGTGGAGTAATATAGGCTGATGATGATGATTGCTTTATCCCAGTTTCAACGATACATCACATATATAAGCCCCCGCCGCATTTTTCTGTCTGTCTAAAATCGATAAACTCAAAAACTCATCAGATTTTCATACAGTTTTCACCAATGAATAGAGGGATTCATGAAACAGCTGTAGGTGTTATAACATATCAGAGTTTTGTGTAAATTGGATGAAATATAACGATGATTATTGAATATGTCAGTAAATCATTCTGACTATCTACGACTGGGAGTTTTCGAGCACCGCGTAAACCAATAGAAAAAGGTACGTCTGACATGAAAAGAGTGAGTTCACCAGGTTCTCCCATCTTTAGCCCCTGGGGGAACTAATGAGTCCACCTCAGGGACACATGAGGGATTATTTACAGGATGCGGATGTGATGAAAATATGGTAAAGTTGTATTAATTTTGTGGCGAAAACAGTATGCAGGTTGTAGTTAAAAAGTTATAACACCGGTACAAAGATTTACTAAACTTTTCTGTTACCCGTACGAAGCCGGGACGGGATGCTTTAATAAACAAAATCCTTGTCGTTTTAAATTTCAGTAAGCAAGTACGATTGGTTCTTATTTTGGTGTAAAAATTAAATTGGCCGGTCCCTTGATTGAGAGTCGTGTGGATTAGGAACTTAAGTAGTTAAATGGGCACGATTTTATTCCGGTAAAACCCGAGCAATATCGTGGGCGGAATGTAAATATTTGAGCAAAGCTTTAGACTTTAGATCCGTCCACTTTTAAGTTCCACCATTCCTATATTTTAAAGAGGTATTTTATCTTAAAGCTTTCGTGATACGTTTTTGAAAGTTGTACCTACCTAACTACGTCTTTTATAGAACTTACAAACGACACGTATACATAAATATGGAATATTCAAAATCTGTACTCACAAAAAAGTTATAGCATCCAAACTCTTTGGTTCACAAACACCACACAAATTCAAAATGAGAACACGGCACAAACTCTTTGGTTTACAAATAGTGATGTCCGAGAGTCGGTTACAATATTATCGATGTGTGTCTCGCAAGCGTTTACATCGTTCGCGCGCTAACCTATAACTGCTACTGGCGGAATGCGTACGGCGGGCGGCGGCGGCGGCCCGCCCAGATGTTATCTCGGAGAGTGCGAAACGAGGTCCAAGTGATGGCATTTGAGCTAATGACAATTTACTGAGAAATATGTCTGGACGAGTAGGCATGACAATAAAAACCATTGTAAATAATTACTATTCTACCCCTTTGAAAGTCAGATACTTTAAAATCTAGGAGGATCTCTAATAATTAGGCACAAACATCATTTAAGTGTTATATTATAAATTTTAGATATTTTCTTTCTAACATGACAACACTTAAAGTAAATTTTTGCATGCAACCCTGTAAGTAGGTATGTCACTGTCAAAGTGTCAACTCACGGCTTTTTCCGCCACACCATTAAAATTTCCCTGAGTATAAATTAATCTTTTGGAATCCCTGCTATCTGCGTATTGCCTGTGTATATTCTAAGAATAAATAAAGCTTCCAAAACACCGAAGTCGAATCAACTTTTATTTACTACACTGCCGGCTGAATAAGCAGCTTCCACCGCAAAGACCTTTGGCACACTTTCCATCAAATAATACTAGGTATAAGTTCCTAAAAATAAGTCCGTAAGAGATCCCAAAGATTTTCGGTTGAACCGACTAAGGGTTTCGTGGCTTAGTTGGTTAGAGTTCTAGTCCCGCCGAAACCGATAAAATTTTGGGACCTTATTTCATTTCTTAGAGATACCCAAAGTGCGGGTTAGCACTGTAACAAAAAGCCTTATACTAGGTAGGTATAGGTACTGTTACAACGTGAGTTGAGCCGTGGGGTGAGCCACGGAGTCAAAGCGTGGAGTGTGCACTAGACTGCACGTCTGCAGACGTCTGGTAAACACAGACATGTTGCTTAGTAAAAGCAATCTCAAACTTTATATTATAGTTAGGGTGGCGGGCGTTTTGCTCCGAGATATTTTGCATTGAGAACCAACCACTTGGTATTCATTTCAGCAGGCTCATTCTGTAAACTCATTTTGAACATCACTGAGCTGAATCCGCAGTGAGTTCAACGTTTTGTATTCTTTAAAACTCGATAATGCTTCTCGGTGACGAGCGTGGTAGTGAATCTCACTCAACTTGAAACTGAATTCAAGTTGAGTGAGATTTAACATTTACGCTAAAGAATGACGTACAATTGGTATTCTGTAAGGGAATTCACAAATCATCTCGATACTTGAAATCGAACTTACCTACTTTTCAAATAAAATGGTACAAAAAAGAGATCGAATTTGGTCACTTGCGTGAATTCGAATTCGAACTTTTACAGAATGAGTCTACAGGAAATTCCACTTAAGTGTTTTAGAATTCACTCAAGCGCCATTTCATTTCATACAGTGTAGTGTAGTGTGTGTAGTGTTGGTAGAATAGGCTATTTGACTACATTAAAATAAGTTGCAAATTGTTTTCATCCTAGTCAGTGACAACGTAACAAAGCGTAATCATCACCTGATTACGCTTTGTTACGTTGTTTTTTTATTAAAAATATGCCTATTCTAGGTAAAAAAAACGGGATTAAAATTACACATTTTTTGATAATGATCACGTGACCGAAAACGCTCTGCGTTTGGTTGGTTCGCTGGTGACGTCACACTATCACAGATTACAGTGTCAATGAGTTCTTATTAGGTGTGGTGTGGCGAGTGACGTCACTACTCAGAGCACGGGAGCCATGATAGAGATTATCGTTTTGATGCGCCATTATTTTATTCAAACTTTAAAATTAGTTTTTATAACTAATACGACTGGCCTTGAAGAAATATTAATTACAGTTTGCAATATTTTTATCAGACAATACGTTAGAATTATTTCCCAGTAGTCAAGTAGCCTATTGTGTTACGGCCAAGCAGCTTCTATCCTGTCCCCCAAGCCACCCCGTTGTCGTCAATTGTCCCACTAGTTGAGCGTCCGTAAACAGGTCTGCCTTAACAATGTGATTAGCTATTTAATTGTCTTCGTTTCCTTTCAAACAATTTAATTGACTCTCTCCGAAGGGGTTCCCAAGGTCGTGGGTTCAAATCCATATCAGGGTATAAAAGAAATGAACGCATTATAAAGGAAAATGTCTTGGAAATTTGAAACGGATCTGAGATGGATAAGGATAGGTACTTCTTAGTACCAACATTTCTGCTAACTTTTATCGAGGCAGGTAAGTAATTGACTGGATTTTGGTATCAAAGGCAAACAGTAATGATATGCGTAAAAGGAGCTTCGGCAGAAAGTATCACGTTTTATAATAAGGATAAGGTTAATAAGTAGGAAGTTATCCATAACTACTAGTATTGTAAAAGCGCTAGTAATTTGGTATATAACCTTCTTACGCCTAAACAGCTGAACTGAACGGATCTTAATATTAGTCAGGGAACTAGATGGTATCCCGGAGCGACAGGCATAAGGCTAGTTTTTATCTACTAAAGAGGTTTAATGTTATACACCTTCGCAGAAGGTACGGACCTAATAATTTTTCTTTTTCAGATAGGTACTTTTTAGGAACAACTAGCTGCGCCCCGCGGTGCTACCAGCTGTCGATTTGTTCATCCTTCGGGAACACTGGACTTTTCGAGGAGTAATAAGGATAAATGATTAACCACGAAAACAGGATAGTATCTAACCACGAAAATGGAGAAGGAGTTTAATCTGTGGTAACTGCGAAAAAGGATCGTTTATTTTTGAGCAAAATGAGCTTTTGTTTTACCCCCAGGCGACCGTCCTTTGTTAATTCGCCGCTTAATTTAACAAAAATCCAACATAATAACACGAGCTTTACCTAAAAGCTTCAGTTCAAACATTAAATATTAGCTCCATTTTTATTTTATAACGATGTTTGCTATGAATCGAAAAATAAATTATGTAGAGTTATTGGACAGAGATTGTGTGTAAGTGAGATGATAGCCCGCGGGTCAAGTGAAAAGATAAGTGTTGCAAGTCGTAAACGAATAAAAGGCATTGTAGGAAATAACTAGTTTGTTTTGAGACAGAGACCTAAACACTACATACCAACTTACTAACCTAGAGTTCTTAGATACACTTTTAATTTATTGTGCTGCTAAACTTGAACTAAATATTCTCTTATCCAAACTCCTTGTAGATTTTTTTGTAAACAAACCGCCCATACCTAAAGTTCAATCTGTTGCCGTGTCCTTTTAGACACAATTTAGGTACTTTGCTTGTCGATTTGAGATTCTTCGTTAAATAAATATTGCTTACCTACAACTATATATGAAACTCGTCAAGCAAGTTCTAGTTATTTGTGTCGGGGTTTGTTTACAAAAATTCTAAAAGAAGTTTGGCTAAGGTATAAAAAGGAATCTCTTTCTCAAACTTGACTTACGAACTGCGGAAGCTTACTAACTTTTGAAGCGAGTTTTTCTATCAGTTACCTATCGAAGATAACTTCGATACAAAAAAACGAGCTCTAGGCTATAAAGCCTAGAGCTACAAGAAATTCGAATTTCTAGTCGTTTTTTTTGCAGATTATAATTCACTTTCAGAAACTTTCAGCATTTCTTAGAAATCCGAGACCGGAGAGACATCGATTTCAAAAGTTTACCAATTAATCCTCCCGGAATTTCAGGAAAGGGTTTCTGCGCTACAATGGCGCTGATTTTGAAAAGATGTTGATTTGGTAAGCGCAGAGTGCCTTGCCTATGGTGTGAATACTACCTGAAAGAGGAAATCGCTAAGTATTACCTTTTAGGGTAATACCTACTTAGCAATTTTTGAAAAGGTAGTACAAAAGATTTTCATAGGCCATACCATACGTAGCATGCTACGAAAAGTGTTCGTAGAGGGGCTACGTCGATCGTTTGCGTAGAGCCTCTACGAGCCTTGCTAATTAAATTCGTAACGTAGATGCTGCTACGACAAAAGCTACGACTCTTAACCGTAGACCTCTACGAAGAACGGAGACTTCTTTTCGATTTCACATTATCTTCTGTACCTAAATGAATAATGTACCTATGTATAATATTAAAGACTAACCTAACCTAACCTTATAATTCTCAGAAATTAATAAATCCCAAAAATTTAGGTACGATCCCGACGGGATTCGAACCCGCACCTTCCCCTTCAGCGCAGGGGTGCTCTTTTTCCAACTAAGCTACGTGATCTTATCTAGTCGGCCCGATAATAATTCCCATTGTAATATTATTATTTATATATCCGGCTTATAATTCTCATTGTAATATTAAGCTTAAAAATACTTAACTTAGCTAAGGGTAGGACTTCCGTTTTGAACTTACTATGCTCTATCCTAGGGGGTGCATTGAGTATATAGATAACAAAAATACGGTAGGTAGGGAAAAAACCTGTAGAAGTCGTGTAATCGAATAGAATTTTTGTAAATAAACTGGTTTCTTTAATAAAAGAAATTTAAAATTCGCATAAAAAAAACTATTTTGATTAAAATGCTCTAAAATAACAGTGACAATAGCACATTATTTTTTACGAATTACATAGACAGACTTATGTTTTAATTAAAGTACCTAATCGTTTACTTTTTCTATTAAATACTTATATTTTGAATAGTATTTAATAGATTATAAGCAAAAACTTGATTTTTGCACTGACATTGCTTTGCTCTGTCCCGCTACTATGAACGCGAAATCCTATTTCTATCCTTTTCACCAAATTTTGCATTAGGCCCGCCTCTTATGTAGTTACGTATGTTTATGAAGTTCAGACATTACGTATCTTGCCTAGATCACGCTACTCTACACTACAACTTGATCTATAACACCTCTGCTCACGTGGCCCTCGCTCCCGGAAACGACACCAAAAGATACCCACCTAAATCAATTTTATTGCTATTTTATCTGAAAAAATTGGTACTTTGTCTTGAAAGTTTAAGATTATTATTCTTTCGCGAGACGTAGATTCTCGCGGTCTAACAGTTCAAACTCGGCGAGATATATAGGTAAGTTATAGAAAGAGCTTTGCTCGGGGTGTCTCTTACCCCCGAATATTCAAACGCAACTCAGATAAAAGCACGTCTCAGGTGACTTATTTTTGACAGATTTTCATTGAAAACTGACAAAAAAATTACGATTTTTTTATTCAGTCGATCTGGGGGATGAGTTCAGATCTATTTGACGATAGTAGGCAAGGAGACGTGATCGTAATATATGTTACGATCACGTCTCCTTACCTATTCATGTTTGTATGGGATTTGAGTAGTTCCCTATCCGTCCGCACGATAGAGGCGCTGTACCAAAATGTATTGGAAAATGAGACGCCATGATCACGTCTCGTTACTATCGTACTCAGGACTCGCTCCAATTTCCAATTTCACAATTATCTATTATTATTAACTATATGATAATGCTGGATAGATGATGCTGGATGCAGCAAGCTGAAGACAGGGCGCTATGGCGCTCATTAGGGGAGGCCTGTGTCCAGCTGTGGACTGATATAGGCTGATGATGATGATTAACTATATTCTCTATATTATATGATCTTTATCCTTCATGAAATCATAAATGTTTACTGAAAGCAAAATTACAAAGATTTTTTAAAGACCACTCACACCACGCTCACTAAAAAGATAGGGTACCTACCTACTATTAATTTTGCCGATCATTCAGCTATTTATTTTCTGACCAAAAATAATTTAATTGCCCTCCAAGTATTGCTTTTTATTTGACAGCCGACCAAAACATATTATATTGCTGCCGAAATAGATTAAAATTAGCAAAATTTCTATGTAATCATAGAAATTTTATTATACATAGAAAACGACCAGAACACCCAGAACAAATATCTGTAGATCGTACACACATTTATCCCAAAGTGGGAATCGAACCCGCAACCTGCGTCGCAGGCGGACCTTCGCCCACCGCGCCAGAGGTCGTCGTAATTGTTTTAGCTAAAAGATAAGATCTAATCGAACTTATACACGACAAATAAAAACAACATCTGTTCATGATTTATATATTTGTTATGATATATTTATTATATATTTGTTATATCACAGTGTTGTGAGAGACTGGTGCCTGTTATAGGTTTATGAAAAACCTGTAGCACAGGTCAAAGTCAAGGAGTAATACATGTATTACTCCTCCACCATGTAATGTCGTACATTTCTTTGTGAGAGAAAATAAACGTTACATACATTTAAATAACGTTAAAATAAACGCAATTACTAGAAATGAAAACGAAAATATTCTAAAAAAATTATTTTAATTGTAATACATTTCCCACATTTCCATTTAATCCTGCATTATTGTGTTCAAACATTTTACCGAACAAGGAACTGTACAGCTCATTAGTACTTTCATCCGTCCACGTCATACATTTCTCTGCAGCCATATAATTAACCAGTTTGTTATGTACAACATACTTAATTTTTCTACCCTTAGTTGCTTTAGTATCAACTTTCCTCTTCATTTTACTCCTCATTTGCTGCAGCGCGATCCATTGGCGACTCAGTTGGACCGGGTCTGAGATATCAGCTGATTTGCATTCAATAAGCTCTCTTAGTAGCTGGTGGTAGAAATCACTATCGTCAAATATTTCTGGTATATATTCATCATTGTCCTTTCTGCTGCGTGTCAATGAATTAATTTCGCTATTTTGGTCATTATTTTCTGGTTCTGTAGATTCTTTTTTGTATCCAATTATGTCGTATTCAGACCGTTTCAGCTGAGTTCTTCTTATCAGCTTTTCTCTATCAGATAGAATGTATGATATCTGTTGGAGAATGGTGTTTGTTGGTTGGTTTTTTATGTTTGTTGCTGTGGCTAGTCGGGTTTTATCATTCCACTTCTGTATTGATGTGTCTCTGAAGTTCTTGAATGCTTTGTGGGTTGTAGATAATTCTGACTCATAGTCTACGAGCTTGCGTTTTTTCACTGGTGCAGTCTTCTCATGTTTGGTTGGGGACTTTGTTTCTTCTACATTGTCTTCAGGTTCAGTATCTGAGGGTATTTCTTCGTTATCTGTGTCACTAGGAATCTCTTCATCGCTTTCAGCTTTTTTATCTTGTTTTGTATCTTTGTCATTCTTCTTTGAGGACAAGGATTTCGTTTCTGGAAACTTCTTGAGTAGGAGGTTTTGAAGAGATAGTAATCTGAAATAAGAAATGAAAGGTTAGAAACACTGAAATTGAAGAGTTGGATTTGAAAATGGAAGAGAAAAAAGGCATTTGTCCAGCACTGAGACAATAAATACTTAAAAATGTTGGAATGTTAAGATATTATGATCCAATCAGATGACTAATTTAAATTTTGATACTTACTTATCCAACACATTAGCAATATTAGCTTTAGCAGCATTGCTTTCTTCTGCAAATTGATTCTCCTTCTGCAATTCCACATAATTCTCTGGCAGTGGCATCTGGTTAGCCGTGCTCACACACCTCTGTAGATGTATTCTCATTTCTAACAGCCCCTCCCAAAGAAGTAATTGGTTTCTTACACAAATCCCCTTCTTTGCTTCTTCTGAAGTGTTTTGTTTCTTTACATGTTCAAAGTTTTCTAACATGGGCTCTTCCAATTGGCTGATGTCATAGCCTTCATCATCGTCCTCACTTTCATCATCACTATCCATATTCTTCTTATTGGATTGATTGATACTGTAATCATCGCTTTCTGCTTCACTGTCATCATTATCACTAACCTGAGTTTGCTTCTTGAAATTAGCTATACTTTCATCTGTATCAGTTTTTTTGTTTCTATGTTGAGTGATACTGTAATCATCACTGTCCGCTGCGCTCTCATCATCATCACTGGCCTGGATTTGTTTCTTTAATTGAGCGATCCTATCATTGGTATCCTCATCAGATTCAATCTCAGAATCTGAGCCTAACTTTGATTGGGATAACGTTAGGCCTTCAGATTCTGAATCTGAGCTATTGCCTATCTTCTGTTTGCCGTCCTGGGGCAGTTCTTCATCATCATCGGAAATGTCATCGGCATTATCATCACTGACTTCAAAGCCAGACTGCGTAAAGTTTTTCCGCGAAACAACTTGTCCCTCGTATTTCTTGCTAACATCACTCAATAAATTGATATTTCGTTTACGGAAATCACTGATAGCAGCCTCATCATCGCTGTCTGAAGAGCCGAAATCAGCACGTGAGAGCGTTTTAGGTTTTGTACCGAATACCTGGTCATCCTCTACGTCAGCACGCGGTTTCAGCGTCAGCGCATCTGCTATTTTGTCTGATAGAGTTATTTTTGCATTTTTCTTCTGTTTTAGCTTCATTTTCTATACTTTTTTCTGTAAAACTTGTGCACTCCAAATCAAAATAAATTCGCAGCTAACACGTGTATTTGACATTGATTGATTAGAAGAGAATGTCATGATTGTCAAGTGATTTGACGTTGACGTCGACTGCGCAGTGGTAAAAATTTCCCATCCGCCCGCTTGCGTGCCTCATTTCCTCAGTCGACCGTGTGTACGGGATATAATATTTGGCGCGAAATTTTGGTTGACAGTGACAGACAGGCAGGCAGCTGATGAAAATATTTATTGTTGATTGAATGAATTTTGTGAATTAAATCAAAATCTACACGAATAAACATGACGAGAAGACGTAGTAAATTAGTTTCGAAAGCTGTGACTTGGCTCAGTGAGAAAGTAGTTGATCCTAATTGTTTATCCAACTCATTTCAGCATTACACGTAAGATAACCTACGAGATTTTATAACCACCAACTTTTCAATTAAAACTACCGAATACTCCCTAATTTTACATCTTAAACATATAATTTTATAGCAATTTTTAATTTTCAATGGTTCTTATTCTCCTTAATCATGTTTTTGCAGAAAATTTCAATTTCAAAATCTAGTTGCTGAGATCGGCGATTTCGTGCTTATTTCGAATGCTGACGCTGCAGAACCCGATACAGAAGCTGGCTGTGATGCAGCCCGCATTGTGTCACTATACGAAGACAGTACAAACAGTAATGACCCATTTAGAGCCAAAGTGCAGTGGTATTCAAGACCTAGTGATCTTCCTGACTGGACCTTCAATAATGTGGATACTATTGAATTTTATGATAAAGAGGTACGTTTTTTTGCTGTCTCTGTCTATTATTTTATAAGTTTTGGTGGTACACAACACAATAAAGTGGTTATCTATTTATTAATTAATTTCAAGATAGAAGTTTACGGTAAACACCAAAGCACTCACTATTTTATTATATGTGTCTGCAAAAATAGAGTCTATGAATAGTTTGTAAAACTTAATAGGTAGGTATCCATTTTACTTTAATTAATATTAATGATTTCAGCTGATTGAAGACCACCGGCCATTCAACATAGATGTCTCAATAGAAACGTTCTTCCGAAGATGCTTAATAGTGTTCTCACTAACTAAAGATGAAGAAATTTTCCTCCCAAACCCCTTCCATTATGTCTGTCGCTACAGAATCATGTCACTAACAAAAAGAAAAGTTGTCATAGAACCTGTCATGGAGGAAGAAAGAAAAGCAATGCAATTACTCAGCACTCCAGCAAAGAATATAACCCCTAAAACAGCAAAAACTCCAACAAGCCTCGTTAAACGAATGAGCCGAGTCTCGATTTCAGAGCAAAAGAATTGGAGTGTATCCAAAACTGATGGAACAAAGCTGCTATTGAAAAGAGCAATCCTAGCTGATAAGAATGAAAAGGAACCAAAGAAAAATACTCCTAGGACTCCGAAAACCTCAATATCAGAATCTCCTAAGCCATCTTCAAAGACTAGCAAGAATGCAGAGTCAAAATCAACCCCTAGAGCAAATAAAAAGAACTTTGATGAAATACTAAGTATGGAGTTGAAAGAAAACTCTGATGAAGAACTACCAACTCTGATCATCCATCAGAATGTTCCTACAACACCAAAACGTAAAACCTCTGTAGTAAAAACTTTTAACGAAACTCCTAAAAAGGTTTTATTCTTCGATGATGATGAAAAAATCAGCGCTGTGACTAGATCAGGGAGAGTGACTAAAAACCCTGTAAGTTACATGGAGTATGACACATCTCCTGTGAAGAGAACGCCAAGGCGTACTAGGAAGGAGACGGAAAGTGATGATGATTTTAAGCCAGCACCAAAGACTCCAAAGACCCCTAAGACACCTAGAACGCCTCGAACCACAATTGCAACCCCAAAGACACCACTATCGACGCCGAAGAGAAACGTCACTCGAAGAATCGTCGGCCAAATGACGCCAACTTTACGGAATAGAGCGCACTCTGTGGAAAATATTGCAGGTATTTGTTACACTTAAATTTTAAAAAAATAACGCAAACATTCTGTATCTCAGGCGGACCTACGTCCATCGTCTACAGCGCCACAGAGCTCCCTCATAAATTAAAACAACTCTTGCTTGACTGATCTATCACATGTATCACACTTCATACTACTAAAAAAAATGTGATAGTTTGAATGAATATATGTTTATTACTTCACGCCAAAACTACTGAACAGATTGGGCTGAAATTTTGCATAAATGTAGTTCTAAGCCTGGAATAAAATGTAGGCTACGTTTTATCCCATAAATCAGTTCCCATGGGATAGAAATAGCCTTAAACATTACCATTTAAAAAACGTGGCTTTGCACACATGAGAAAAAGTTAAAAAAGATTAAAAAAGTTGTATGTTTGATTCCAGACATAGAATAACACTTATGCAAAAGTTCAACCTGATCTGTTCAATATTTTGTTGTGAAGAGGTAACAAACATCCATGCAAACTTTCATATTTATAATTAGTGTGATGTAATTATTTATTTGATTTACAGATTATGGGAAAGAGAACAAGTCCCTGCCAGGCAGAGAGAGTCAAATGGATGAAATTCTATCATTTGTTAGAAATAAACTCTTAGATGGAGGCAGTGGGTAAGTTAAACGGCCTCTTACGTTATTTTGCAGAACAGGATAGATAGGGATACAATGACCTTTGACTTGACAGTAGTCTGGTCGTTTTCTATGTATAATAAAAATATCTATTTATTTATGTATTGTATTATTTATATCGCAAGACGCCCCGCTAGCACGCCGTACAGTTGAGAACACGTGCGTAAAACCTAGTACCTCGAATTTAAATTTAAGGTACTAGGTAGGAAAAACGTACCTTAAATTTAAATTTAACGCGAAACGCAAATTTACATTTAAGCTACTAGGTTTTTATTTCATTATTTTGTAATGTTTTTTTTAATTGCTTTTTATAATTGAAAAATGGATCTTGTGTCTGAAATAAAGAATATATTATTATTATTAATAATAAGCCCCTACTATCTATATCTATGATCTACTATGAAGTACTTTTTCAGTATTTTATCATTCTTTCCGGCGCGGCGGCATTGCGTAATATCACACTTATTAATATTTTAGCTACTTTTTATCCCATTTATCAGTTCCCAACTTTTGAAGTATCCAAAAACAACACGTTCGAAGCAGCGGGCAGAAGCATCCTACTCACTAGCAACCCGCGCCGGCGTTGCTCGTGCAGCAGGGTAGTTTAAGTTTACGCGGCGCACGTCAGCTAAACTCCCCAGCAGCATTTTCTTTGACATCTACATCGCATCACAAAATCAACAAACATACACAAAATACTTTATTGTACACAAGTAGAATGGGCGGCCTTATCGCTTAGAAGCTATCTCCTCCAGGCAACCTTTGGATAAATAGAATTTTCTGAATTTCAAAAAGGCAGGGGGTGTACCAAAGACTATTTTAAATAAATAATACCTAACATATTTCAGCCAATTATTATGCATAGGTCAAGACCGTATAAAATCCGATAAACCAAATGTTTAAGAGGAATTACTGCATAAACAGACAGACAGACACGGAGAGCGACTTTACTATAAACTTGTGTAGAAATTTTAATAACATTCTACATGCATACATTGCATGCATGCATTTCATTTCATACTTATTTTAATTTCAGATGCATGTACATATCAGGAGTCCCAGGCACCGGTAAGACCGCCACCGTCTGCTCAGCCCTGGGTATCCTCAAGGAGGAGGTGGATCTGCCCGAGTTCCAGCTGGTCGAGGTCAACGGCATGCGGATAGCCGAGCCCAGGCAGGCTTATGTGCAGATTTACAAGCAGCTTACGGGTAAGGATAGTTTTAATGGATGAAGGAACAAATTGTGAACATACTTAATAAGTTTTTGAGAGTACACAACACATGTGAATAGAATAGCATTTATAGCACAGTAGGTCAAATTCATTTGTGATTGGGAGAGATAGATAGATAGAAGATAGATAGAACATACTTTATTGCACACTTAAAACTAAAAAGAATTTACAAATTAAACAATAACAATATAAGTGACAATTGGCGGTCTTATCGCTCAAGAGCGATCTCTGCCAGACAACCTGGTATGGATAGGATTATTGGATATATATGGGGTAAGATCGGTGTGCATCTAATGGTATTAATTATAAATGTATACATATTAACTCAATATTTTATCATATTATTATATATAATATATATTACATATAGGTAAATACATAAAAATACATACATACCTGACCTATAAATATATACCTATTATCTACTTACAATAAAATATGGAGAGAAGTGTAGTTAATATTTATTCAAGGTCAGTCGTATTAGTTACAGAAACTAATAAGTTTGAATAAAATAATGGTACGCTAAAACGATAATCTCTGTCATGGTCCCGGTGACATGACTCGAAGACGTCACACCTCACACCTAACAAGAAGAAAAACACTAATCTGTGATAGGTGTGATGTCACCAGCAATGCAACCAAACGTGAGCGTTTTCGGTCACGTGATCATGTATCAAAAAATGTGGAATTTTAATCCCGTTTTTTTAACCTTAAATAAGCATATTTATTAATCAATTACGCTGTCACTGACTAGGATGAAAACAATTTACAACTTATTTTTATTGTAGTCAAATAGCCTATTGCCAATTTTTTCATGCAAAATATATTGTTCTAAAAATGTTAATATCCAATTTTTTCAGGTAAATCAGTGGTATGGGAGCAAGCCTGTTCTTTACTAGAGAAAAGGTTCACAAACCCAGGACCAAGGAGGACGCCTACAGTATTATTAGTTGACGAGGTAATTCTCAAAAAATCTTCTATAATTTCATCACCTGCACACTAGTTTCAGCTCGCAGCTTCGTACACATCGTTTCTATGGTAACGTTCAAACGTTATAATAATAATTCTTTATTTCCTCTCCACAATAGGTTACTTAAAATTAAGTTTTTATATGCACAGTGGTAGAACGATATTGAACCTGTATTGTGAGAGGCTGGAGCTTGCTATAGGTTTCATGAAAAACCTGTAAATACAAGTCTCCAGGGCCCCCACTCCACGGATTACATACAATAGGGTACAGTTGGATCTTGAAACTAATCGTTTAGGTACGACAGTGGTTTTCTAACTATGTTACCAGCATTGCAGGAAAAATATTACATTTTAGGTAGAAATTTGTGAAAACGTTATTTCTATTCTATGGGGACTGATTTATGGGATAACAAGTACCTTACCTAGATTTTATTCCAGTTCTAGTTACCTACATCTATGCAAAATTTCAGCCCGTTCCGTTCAGTAGTTTTGGCGTGAACAAGTTATTTAGATATATACTAATATTATATTATAAAGAGGAAAGATTTGTTTGTTTGAATTTATTTACACAAAATAAACAATGACAATTATTATAATCATAAACTTATAGTATAGAATGTGTTTTGTTTGAATTGAATGGGCTCCGAAACTACTGGACCGATTTGAAAAATTCTTTCACCATTAGAATCCTATATTATCCCTGATGACCATAGGCTATAGACATCGATCAAAAATGTCCGGCTTTGCCGGCCCCCCTTAGATTCACAATGCGCACGCCACAACCTTCAGTAGCAAAAGAGAACATTTTGACATGTTAGGGAAGCTTTTCAACTAGTGTCATTTTAGCGTTCAGACAAAAAGCATGGGTACAAAAAATGCAAGAATCACTCGTCCAAAGTGCTGAAAAAGGATGGAATTTCTTATTTTCAGTAAGTTTATATATATTTTTTACCCGTATATTGAGATGTGAGTCATATACTTGTGAAATCAGCATAAAATATTGTTGTTTGGTTTGCCTATGTTAAAATATTAATTTTGTTCTAAATTGATAAATGGAGAGGCTATTTCTTCTAAATTTTTTTTTCATTTATAGTATGTATTAATATATTTTTCATAAAAATAAGTTTAATATTACTAGTTGATGATTTTTAAAATAATTAGTTGGCCCGCCCTAAAATTTCATTTGCGTAGACTCTCTAATAAAAGAAAGACTAGGTTCTTACCTACCTACCAGAAGTATGAATTTATAAAACGTTTATTTTTTTCCCGTAAAAAAAACTCGTGCAAAGCCGCAGACAGGAACCAGTTCTTTTTAATCTAGAGTGCCTGCCTGAAATTGTATTGTAAGTTTAAATTATTGTATGTCTGAAATGACCCTTTTGTATAAATACCTACCTACTGTTGAGACACCAATTTATAGTTTCATCAATAAATGATTCGTTATCTTTACCTGAATTCTGTTAATTAATCCTTATAGAAAATAAACTGAGTAGGTAGGTATATAATTCTCAGGTAGGTACCTACCTACTTACAAAATAAAATAAAATGAATTCGACTCCACCAATCTCTTGTTCCGTATGGAAAAAACTTGTCAGGCTCTGCGCAAACTGTCTGCGTCAAAACAAAACGAACCCAATTTTGAGTGACATTTTTGTAAGGCTCTAGGTATCTACGGGGGAGGCCGCGAACTCCTTATTTTTGATCGAAGGCTATAGAATATACACGTGCGAAGCCGGGGCGGACCGCTAGTAAACTTATAATCTTAGTGTGATTCTTAACATACCTACTCTATTCATGCTTATCTTACTATCTTATATCTATTAAAATGCGAAAGTCACTCTGTCTGTACCAGTACACGCCGAAACGGCTGCAAAAGAATGTGTTTTATATTGAGAAAGATCATAGATTGATCATTTATTCATTAAAAATTCATAACGTAACTTAGGTTGAACTTAGCAGTGCCTTAAAACCAATGTTAACTATATGTCTAAACACTGGGTTTTCATCTATTTTACTAAGTATAAGCTTCTTTTTGTGTCCAAAAAGAGATAAAGGTAATCGCTGATTATCAAGTCCGAATCTGCGGTACAGACATAGTCTAAGTGATCTGCGGCACAGAAGCGTGAGCACAGACCTGGTGCCGACAAAAATCTGTGAAAAGTGTGAAAACGATCTTGTCTAATTTTATCGAAACTAGAGACAAAATCAGTACTTGCCGCGGCTTGGCGCGAGATTCAAATTTCACTGGTATTTTTACGATTTGCGGCACATTATTTTTTCGCAAGTTTTATTGCTTCACCGCAGAAAAAACTAAAAACCACAAAAGGAACTAATCTCGCTCCAATCCGCGACGAACCTTAACGATCTTTATCGATATCCGTGCTCGCGATCCGAATTAGACAAGAGTACGCAGCGGGTATTAAATTAGACATCTGTATTCCCTGTTTCAAGTCATCAACTCACAAACATACAAATGAATTCCAGCTCGACGCTCTCTGCACTCGGCGTCAAGACGTCCTTTACAGCATAATGGAATGGGCAGCGCACAACACGGCACTCCTGACTGTTCTAGCGGTCGCCAATACAATGGACTTGCCCGAGCGAGCGCTGGCCGCCAGAGTGGCCTCCCGCCTCGGCCTCACGCGACTTACGTTCCCGCCGTACACGCATACACAGCTGCAGATAATTGTGGCGACGAGGTTAGCCGGGGCCAATGTCACGCCGGATGCTGTACAGCTTATTGCAAGGTATTAAAGTCTATTTTGGATAATCCGCCACTTCCTATCTCTGCCTAAACTATACCAAACAAAACTATTACAGAGGCATAAAAAAAACTTTTAATAAATAATAGAATCAGGCGTTACTTTGCGGAAATCCATTGCAAAATATAAGGATGAAAATGTATAGTAACAATTCCGCGAAAAAAACCTTCTCCGATAAGGTCTAACAAAATGTAGTCCGCGTTGAAGAAGAAAAATGACGCCAACTACAAAATGAAAAAATACCTATCAAAGCAAGACGTCAACTACACGAGACGTATTTCTTCTACAACGCGGACTACATTTTGTTAGAACTTATCGGAGGTTTTTTTCGCGGAATTGTTACTAAATATTTTCATCCTTATATTAAGCTTTTAATAGATATCACAAAACTGTCCAATGAATACTTTGAAGTTTCTATTCAATAAAAATTTCCTTTGTTTAACGTCAGATAAAATAGGTAGCGGCGTTAGTTTGGGCTTCAACGCATAACTTGTTTATCTGTCCACAGAAAAGTAGCAGCAGTCTCCGGCGACGCCCGCCGAGCCCTAGCGCTCTGCACACGCGCGTTAGAACTAGGTAGCACGCATTAACGTTGAGCTTATGAACTATTTTCTTTTAACCTCCCCCATTTGACTAACAGCAATCTGTTCTATTCTAGCCGGTCCCGGGGGCGCAGGCCTAGCGGAGGTGCAGCGTGCGCTTGGAGAGGCCGCGTCGGGTGCCGCGGTCACCGCCATCAGGCACTGCTCGCGCGCCGAGCGCCTCATGCTGAGAGCGGTGGCGGCTGAGGTAAATACTTAACAGTTATAAAAACGGATAAATACATATCAGACACATACCGAGCAGATACAAACCTATCAGGAAAGCGTGAAGAGAAGTGAAGGCTTTAGAGCAGCACACAGTTTGGCTCGCTGCGCTCGGTGTACTGGCACAGCTGGTCGATACATACAGCTCGGCTTGCTTCGCTCGTCACTATGTGTGAGGGGCCCATTCTTTCGGGTCGCTTAGCTCGCCGCATATGGATAATCGCTCGCTCAAAAGCGAGCGTCCTCCATATGATGGCTTTGCATTATTATTCTTTGATCAAAGCTTATTATCTAAGAAAAGTGCGTCAAATTTTATACATAAAGAGGTACGGAGCCGTAAAAAAATGTTTTATTATTATAAGGGTTCATACCTGTGTTCCCTCACGAACTAGGTTAGTACTATAACCCGAATTTATAATGACTTTGTTCCCATCCAGGTAGAACGCACAGGCTCCGACGAGACAACCCTATCCCGCGCCCTAGCCACCGCAGCAGCCATAGTCTCCCTCGACGGCCGTCCCTACAAGTCTGCCCCCAACATCCGCGCGCCGACGCCGTCGCAAGCGCAGGCCATTTGTGCAAGGCTGGCTGCTCTGAGACTGTTGCTGCTGGAGCCTAAACCGTCTGAGCCACGGCTGCTGCTGAATATTAGTGCTGATGATGTGCATTACGCTACGAGGCAGATTGGTGTTTGACTTTTTAAAGACAAATAATCGATACTTCTCAATTATATACACATAATTCCACATGTAATGTGGAAGTAACTGTTCGTCTGTCTGTCTTTCTGAATGTCCGTGACCTTTTTACGTCTGAACGGATCCAAAGGAAGTAACACAGGCTAATCTTAATCCAAGCAAAAGGCGTGCTATGCCGAGGGCAGATGCTAGTTAATCATAAACTCTGGTTTCTTGAGACCAATAAGTACAAAAGATGTAGTCTTAAAATATATTAGTATAACAGTATTTATGCCTTAATTAAGGGGATACCCCGACCCAAACTAGCGCCGCCCGCCGCCACCTATTTTATCTAGAGATATACGAAGTTGTCCTTTGTGGCCATATTTTCGCATCTCTGCCTAAACTATACAAAATAAAACTATTACAGAGGCATTTAAAAAAAGCTTATAGTTAATAGGTACCACAAAATGCCCAATAAAATTTTCGAATTTCAATAATAAGATGAAATAGGTGGCGACGCTATTTGGGTCGGGGAAGCGCCTTAAAGAAAAACATTATCATACCTATACTTCCGAGAAGCGCTGGGTCCATCGATCAAAAATGTCCGGCTTTGCCGGCCCCCCTTAGATTCACAATGCGCACGCCACAACCTTCAGTAGCAAAAGAGAGACCATTTGACATGTTAGGGAAGCTTTTCAACTAGTGTCATTTTAGCGTTCAGACAAAAAGCATGGGTACAAAAAATGCAAGAATCACTCGTCCAAAGTGCTGAAAAAGGATGGAATTTCTTATTTTCAGTAAGTTTATATATACTTTTTACCCGTATATTGAGATGTGAGTCATATACTTGTGAAATCAGCATAAAATATTGTTGTTTGGTTTGCCTATGTTAAAATATTAATTTTGTTCTAAATTGATAAATGGAGAGGCTATTTCTTCTAAATTTTTTTTTTCATTTATAGTATGTATTAATATATTTTTCATAAAAATAAGTTTAATATTACTAGTTGATGATTTTTAAAATAATTAGTTGGCCCGCCCTAAATTTTCATTTGCGTAGACTCTCTAATAAAAGAAAGACTAGGTTCTTACCTACCTACCAGAAGTATGAATTTATAAAACGTTTATTTTTTTCCCGTAAAAAAAACTCGTGCAAAGCCGCAGACAGGAACCAGTTCTTTTTAATCTAGAGTGCCTGCCTGAAATTGTATTGTAAGTTTAAATTATTGTATGTCTGAAATGACCCTTTTGTATAAATACCTACTGTTGAGACACCAATTTATAGTTTCATCAATAAATGATTCGTTATCTTTACCTGAATTCTGTTAATTAATCATTATAGAAAATAAACTGAGTAGGTAGGTATATAATTCTCAGGTAGGTACCTACCTACTTACAAAATAAAATAAAATGAATTCGACTCCACCAATCTCTTGTTCCGTATGGAAAAAACTTGTCAGGCTCTGCGCAAACTGTCTGCGTCAAAACAAAACGAACCCAATTTTGAGTGACATTTTTGTAAGGCTCTAGGTATCTACGGGGGAGGCCGCGAACTCCTTATTTTTGATCGAAGGCTGGGTCGCATAAAATGAAAATCAGTTTTATTTGTAATCATTTTTATTTTTCTAATACATTTTTGATCTGTTAAACATCTGATACTTAGTACACAATTATGACTAGAAATATTGACTGACTTTGAGTAACATTTTAATAAATATTTTTCTTACATACATCTATTTTGTTAAGATTCGCCACCCACTTGTTGTATTTTTATAAGAGCTTCAATGTTGTTTTCGCTGACGGCCTTTCTACTTGCAGCTATCACTGATTTGCTGTATTTTCCAACTGAAAAGAAATCGAAATTAGCTCTTATAACAGGGCCTCATAACTAGAACATATATTTTTATCTTTGCCCATTGACAACTGGCCTTGGATGGCCGTGGTAAGCTTAAATCGTTCAGTGCAGACTTCATCCAGAGGTTAATTTTAGATTATTATTTGAGACTGGTGTGTTCCTAAACCAGGATACATACTTTGATTGTTGGGAAAATAAAAACTTACATAAAATTCCATAGTATTTATACAGTTTTTTAAGTTTTTCGGGTCAAATACTACCCTCGGGTAAAAAGGTCGTAAAAAGAATCATTAAAATCTATCGGCGAACAAATAAAAAAACCTTATGATAGCCGAACATGGCTCTATGTTCGGCTTCCACCATTTTCATTTCGAGAAAATACCCAGAGGGCGCAATGAGCGCCATTTTGTGAATGATGGGCATGGCATAGGATTTTGCGTTCATCGAAGCGGGCCGGAGCATTTGTTTTGGAACGGCGTAAGCGCAACAATCAAGTTTTTGCTTATTTACAAGAATACCTACTACACAACTTAGAAAGAAACTGGTTCAAAGAACCACATAATTAGTAATACTAATAATAACCTACGAATCAAAACATATTAAGTGAGGGTGGGGCGCAGGTTCGAGTCCTACCGATATCGAAAATTTTTGGGAACTTATTTAATTTCTTAGAGATTACTCAGAGTGAGGGCTTACACACTTTATTACAAATACCTTAAAACATAATTCATTTCAATAGACCGCAGGGTTCCCAAGATCTCGACCAAATTATGTGCAAAACAGTGTACTTTCGTGTTTGTTTTTCGGTCTTTTTTTTCATAATCGTGTTTTATTATAGGAACCAAAGAAAATATTCAGAATTTTATGTTATTCGAGTATTTTACCACGGGTACTAGTATCTCACTAATATTATAAACGTGACAGTTGAGATGGATGGATGGATAGATAGATGGATGGATGTTTGTTCCTTTATCACGCCAGAACGGCAAAACGGATCTGGATGAAATTTGGCACAGAGATAGATTATAGTCTGGAATAGGACATAGGCTACTTTGTATCCCGAAATTCCTACGGGAACGGGAACTACGCGGGTGAAACCGCGAGACGCTGCTAGTAGTATATAATATCTAATTATCTATCTGTGCTACGGGTATTCCGATAGTATTTAGATCTAGTCCTAGTTTGACAAGCAAACCCGTTAGGCTCGCCTCTTATTTTGTTACGTATTCAGCTTACTGCGGGCTTTTTTAAGCTTTTTTGTAGTTATATGACTAACTTCTTAATCGACCCGCTTGTTGTAGTACAGTGTGTAAGCTCTTGAGCGTCACGACTGCGTCCTCCTGCATAGCGCGGCGAATATGACATCCCGTTAGGAGTTCCTCGTTCAACATCATCACTTCTTTGTAACGGTTCAACATTTCTTTCCTGTAATCATTCGTTGGTATGTAATAATGACCTAGGTAGGGTAGGTACCCATATTAGTTATCTAGTATACCCATATCACAAGCTCTAATGCTTACTTTCGGGGCTAGGTGATACTGGTGGTTTGTTTGTACCTAGGTAAAAAAAAAAATCTCAAGAAATACCGTACTAACCTGTATTTTTATTGGTCCTATTTATTTATTATATCCAAGATACTATAAGGACAAACGTAATTAATAAAGTAAGGTCTTAGTTTACGTACAAATCATAAGAAGCAGCGTCTTGGGCAGCGGGCAATAAAGCTGTTATGAGTTGCGCTCGTTCGGCAGTCTCTGCTGCCAGTCGAGATCTCGATTCGGCAATCTGGGAGGCTTTGTCCATTTCCTCTCGTAACTTCTTTTCAGCTTCGGGAAACTGCGCCACGGACTGAGAAACATAAGGTATAATAAGCTAAGTATGGACTGTTTGGTAACACAGTAAGTGGCAGAAAACGCGAGCCCCGAAGAAAAACTAAACACGATGCTTGCCCGAGTATTTTAAATACCGCGCCATAAATACTCCATAGGTTAAAAAAGCCGGCAGTTTTCCGGTAAGACAATGCTACCAACCGTTACGATTTTGTACTCTGTGGGGCTGAACAGCACTAGGAAAATCAATATGGCCGCGCGTCATTCATTTTGCCCGGCGCGGCGTGGGAAACTGTCATAATTTGTGTTGTGATTGCAAAGTCGCAACTACATTTTTCTAAGAAAATCGAGCTAAAAATGGTTGAAAACAACGATATTGAACTATCCGAAGCAGAAGCCGAACAATATGATCGTCAAATTCGTCTATGGGGCTTGGAATCCCAGAAAAGACTTCGCGCTTCCAAAGTGTTGATCATCGGACTTGCCGGGCTGGGTGCTGAAACAGCGAAGAACATAATCCTGTCCGGTGTGAAGAGTGTGTGCTTGCTGGACAGCGAAAAGCTAAAAGAGATCGACTTGTACGCCCAGTTCCTAGCTCCTCCAGATAAAGTTGGCGAAAACAGAGCGGAAGCGTCATTACAACGAGCGAGGGCTTTGAACCCGATGGTAGACGTCACCGCTGAGACAAAAGCAGTAGACGAGCTTCCAGACAACTTTTTTACTGAATTCGATGTTGTGTGTGCGACCGGGTTGAAGCAAGAGCAGCTGGAGCGCATAAACAATGCCTGTCGAGACAACAACAAAAAATTCCTGTGTGGTGACGTATGGGGTACGTACGGCTACATGTTTTCCGACCTAGTTGACCATGAGTACTCCGAAGAAATTGTACAATACAAAGCCGTGAAACGCGGGCCTGATGACACGGAGAAAAGCGCTCGGGAAACGGTTATTATCAATGTGAAACGGCGCGCGATCTACGTTCCTCTCCAGAATGCGTTATCCGCCGATTGGTCCAAGCCGGAGCTACGTTCAAGACTTCGCCGCGGCGACCCGTCATACTTCGTCATGAAGGTACTCCTGAGATTCAGAGATGAGTACAACAGGAACCCTGATCCAGCAAAGAGAAAATCTGACTATGAGATCATCTTACGTATGAGAGATGAGCTAGTAAAAGAACTTAATCTCTCCTCTGGTTTCATCAGCAATGCCCTGTTGTATGATGTGTTTGGGACAGTGTCTGGAACGGCTGCTGTTGTCGGAGGAGTCATCGCCCAGGAAGTTGTAAAGGCAGTCAGCCAACGGGAGCCCCCGCACAATAACATGTTCTTTTTCAATCCTGTCAAATGTGTTGGCTTTGTGGAACTGTACGGTCAGTGAGATTTAATATTGTATTCTTTAATTTAGGTCTAGGATTTAAGTAAAGTATTTAAGTACAAATCAGTTTATTAATTGACATAGAAAACCTCCCTCATCTTCTAAAAAATAGTGAGATCAAAGAGTACTTAGGAACATACCTGTAAATCAGTCAAGTTCAAATAAACACCCAAACTCTGAACCAGATCGCCAGCCAATCGGATGTCATGTGTTGAAATCTTGACTTGACCATCACTACCAAAATCCATGGTCAGTCTTGATTCATCTCTCAAGCAGTGCAGAGCAATATGCAGCTCCTTTGTATCCTCACTCGCTACTTCCATATCCTCCTCAAGTAAGAAATTCTGGTTAACCCATAGACAAATTCTTTGTATTCTCTCGGTGATTTTAAAAGTGACAAAGCTTTCTTGTTTTCTGTTTGAATGTGAAGCAATGGTGTACATTGAGAATTTTGGTAGTTGCTTTGTGAGCTCGAAGATGTGGAATTGCTCACTGTCTGCATAGCCAACTAGAGCCTGTAATTATAGCACTCACTACTCTTAAAAAAAGTTATTGAACTTTTTTTAAAAAGATGTCTGTGATTGTGCATTAATTCAAAGAAGAAACTTCTGATATCTATTGCACCTTTTAAGACGCGCCGAACAAGTACCGAAGATTACGTAGAACACAGGAAATTACAAAAATTTCATTGGGGAGCCGTGATACTTATTAGGTTTTTTTAATGCCCTCTGAGGGCACTAAAAACTGTTCTACGTAATAAAATAGGTGGCGGCCGGCGGCGCTAGTGTGGGTCGGGGTAACGCCTTAAAGATCTTTAGGCGTACATTCTCAAATAATAGTAGTGTAGCGGTGCGTCTTAAAAGGTGCAATAGCTATCAGAAGTTTCTTTGAATTAATGCACAATCACAGACATCTTTCAGTATAGATAGTTCAGTATCGTTTTATTTTGTATAGTTATGGCAGAGGAAGTCGCACTTTGTGGACACCAAGCTCTTTTTTCGCATCTCTGCCTAAACTACACAAAATAAAACTGTAACTGAGGCATGAAAAGAAGCTTATAATAGGTATCACAAAATCCCCAACGATTTTTTTTAATTTCCTTGGTTCAACGTAATAAGAAATATAAAACGTAGGTGGACGCGCTATTTGGGTCGGGTTAGCGCATGGCGCCTTAATCAAGAGGATTCATAAAAAAAGACGCAGAGGTTGCGATATCGATTCCCACACCCAATTTTATACCCCCACACCAAGAAGATGATTTAGATTTTTGCGTTGAGAGTTGTTTACAAATATTGTACATTGAGAATGGCTGGAGTATAGCTTTGCGTGTGCGTGTACACTCACTCATTACTGGCGCATAAAGTCCGCGTCGCAAATGAGGGTCATCATCATCATTTACCATTCCACTGCTGAACAAAGGCCCCTGATGGTTCTTATTATAAGGCTGCCTCTCTATTGATGCGGAGCGAGGCTATAAAAGATTTTAAGCAATTCCATTTGTCCAATAAAACAGCGACGATTTTATGCAATTCCAATGATTACTATTGCAAGAATCTCCTCTCCGCTGCCTCGCATCAATGGACAGGCAAGCTTAGGGGGTAATAAAAGGGTGCTCTTTTTCATAAATTACCGACCTTAATATGCACATCCACGGTGACATCTCTCGGAGGCCTCAGCGGCACATGCAGCAGTGACCGGAGGTTCGACGGCGATGGGTGCCGCGCCAGCGTTTCTCCTGTCTCAAACAGACCTTCGGCTAGCACGAGCGCTGCACGGACGATGGTTTCGTTGTTGGTTGATATTGCTAGTTGGATGCAAGCCTGCATAGTGAGGGGAATTTTTATTGCGAGTGACGTCTCCAGCAGATCCTAGATATCTTTTATTGTTTAAAAAAATCTATTGTCTTTGCAGAGAAAAGTAAAAATAAGGAAGCTTCTGAACTACAATGGGGCTTAAAAACCTATCTATGTAGATATATTTATTCGTAGATATAGGTCGGTAATACATGTGTCGTATCGCATTACGACATACCAAACTGGTTGAAATACAATCGCTTGAGAGATTTTACAAATCCTAGACGGTAGCTCTTGAATTCTTACTTTTAAACCTATTTCTTTTTTTTATTTGTTAAGTAGGTACCTCCTCTGTAGATGGCAATACAGCAACCTGCAGCTTCGTATTGCTGGGCATTGCTGTGGTCCTTACGCTATCCAAACTAGACTCTTTGCTGTTGCTCGCCGCATTGGCCTCGTAATGCTGAAGCTCGACCATGAGCGCTTGCTTTTTGTTGAACAGTTCTGTGATGGCTAGACGGTCTTCCTCTGAGGGTACTTTCTGGGTAGCGAATGCTGCGCTTTCTTGGTAAGGTGCGTAGCCTAAAACTGTAAGGTTTAACTTTTAAGGAGTACTACTAAAGTCGCAAAGTTTTCCAAGTAAAACTACGTGTAGTCTAAGTTAAAAATAATGCTATGCTGTACCCACAGCTGTAGGTAGGTACCATAAATTGAGCTAGTTCGGCAGGCAGGCAAGGGACAGACCAGATCGACGGGACGCGTGTTGCAAGCGTCGCAACCCGCGTCCCAAGTTGCCATTACAACAGTCTATGCGACCGTTTCTCCAGCAACAAGCATAGGTCTCCCCAGACTATTGGAGCGAGAGTGCGTTCTGTTTTCAAATTCCGAGTTAAACCTGCTAGTTTGATCAAAGAGATCCGGAGTGTGACCAACCTTCACCCCTATCCGACACGCAGACCAAGTCCGGCGCGCCCGTAGACCTATAATCTGCCAGCAGCATCGCAGCAGCACTAGATCGCATCTGCACTCGTCGCAACACGCGTCCTGAACTGCCGTCGCGCCAGTCCACGCGGCCGTTGCTCCAGCAGCAAGCAAGGGTCTCCCCAGACCATTGGAGCGAGAGCGCGTTCTGTTTTGACTGGTGAATGAAAAGGTTTGTTCATTGTGATACTGATATTATATTACACAGCTTGCTTCATAAAGTACCTACCTATTTATTTTATTAATTACCAGCTTAAAATAATATTACAAAGAAAATCTTATAATAATAACACTAGTTAAACCACAGAGGTAACCTACCTAAGCAGATCTTACGTTACTGTTCGTTCGTTCTTACGTCTTACGGAACTGGCTGACTGATTCATTTTTTTCTTATTAGGTAGGTTCGACTCGGCGTGGTAGATAATCGAACCCCGAACTTTTGCGTCTACGGCTGACCTTCGCCCACTGCGATACTAAAACAGCCTTTTTTACCTAGGTAGGTAGGTAAGCACTTAACCTTTTAACATACATGCATAATGTGGACAAGTAGGTAACTTTGAACGGCAGTTTTACCTTAACTCTCCACATCCGGATACCCTCTTCGTAAATCCCAATAGTGCCGTTGGCGAGGCCGTACGCGAACCGGACATCGTTGATCTGCGTGAGGGAGATCACTGACCCAGTTTCGGGCAACTCGACTATGAACTGGTTGTGCTTGAGGACTCTGATGTAGGAGTCATCACAGCCGATGATTAGCTGAAAATGTCAGCAAAATCTTTCTTACCTATTTAGTTAGTAGGTTCTTTAAAGTAAACTTACAACATTATGTAGGGGTAAATAAGAAACTCACTTTCTTAGGAAGATATGAAAACTCCCATGAAAATATCTCCTCGCTAAAAAGAAAATCAATCGTATCTATAGCCATTACTTACGACAGCAGCAAGTCCATACGTAAATTATCGCAGCGTTGATATCGCCGCGAGACGCATAAGTCGCGGTACGACACTATCCGTAGCGGTATGCAAGTACCTACGTAAATGTAAATGCTCAGATTTGCCACTAAAACAGCCATAAAAGCTAGCTTGTAGGTAACAAACGGCCGTGGATCTTTGAAAGTGGCAAATCTAAGCATTTACAAGACAAAAGTATCTAAACCAAAAGTAAGTACCTAAGTCTAAAATTTGATTACGTTTAAACCTTTATAATTTTACTAATAAGTATGATGATTTATCTCACCTCATTCTCCCCATCCTTATCAAAATCTAGGGTAATCATAGCACAAGCCTTCCCGCTAGCAACAGTCCAGAAGACCTCTTCTCCCGCAGAGTTCAGTCCCAGAACCGAACTGTTTCCTCCCACGATGGCTAGCGACTCGTGCTTGCCAAAACTACCCGTGATTATGGCGTTGACTCCGTCAGGCACCTCTTTGAAGAAAAGGTCCTTGTTGTCGTGTACGTCGTATGCTGTAAAACAGAGCAGCATTTTGGCTTCGTAGGTAGGTATCTACCTTTAGATGGGTACATAGAGGCGAAGGCCTCTAAGAGGCATCCAGCAATTGTAAGCACACATTAGCAAATGCAGGTTATTTCGACTGTCAATTAGATAATACAAAATGAACTTCGTGAAGCTTCGTATACCCAGGTACTTAGTAGGTAGGTACCCCCAGTGGGTAAAATCGGCCTGTAGAGTGGATGATAACGAAAGCTATATCTATCTGCAACTTTCCCATCCGCTTCGGAAATGAAGTCACGCAACGAGGCTTAAGAATACTTATTGATATAATTAACCATCAGTATCAGCTAAAACGCTGTAGGTAGAATCTGTAGACGAATAGGAACTGACGGTAATATCTTTCCAACCCTAATTCTCATCTCAGAGTGAACATACCTAGGATCTGCGTAGGTGAGCCAATAAGTAGCATATCCCGGTTCATATCGGGCTTCAGAGGCCCTGCAGCCAGTGCCACGACCGCCTGGCTGAGATTTAGCTCTGACACTTCGCTGTGTGCTTGAGAGCGCTGCGCCCGGCCGCTGGCCATACCCCCGTGGGGGTGGTGGATGATTATCTGAAGAACGCAACACATGCAGACTCAAAAAAAAAAAGAAAGAGACAAAAGAGCATTACGTCTCAACCCAAGGACCGAGGGGTCGTCACCCCTCGAGTTGCAGCCGGGGTAAAGAGGCCAAGCCTCGAGGCCTCCCTCCGTGCCCCCAACAAGGGCCGGAACGAAACTTTGATTGGCCATACCCCCGTGGGGGTGGTGGATGATTATCTGAAGAATAATAAGTACCTAACGTTGCCTGCTTGTCATTTTCACATAGCTTATTCTTACCATAAGGCAACCGGAAATTGTATTTTGGATAAAACGCCATCTTTGGTAAGCAACTACTAACTCAGTTAGAATACGGTACGCACTAAGCTGCTAGATACGCCCTCCAGCTAAGGGCCCAGTCAGCTCAGTCATTTGCAGATCGTCCTTCAACTGTGGAAAATGGCAGGCAGATGCTGAAAACTGAAGCCATGGAGCAAATAATGGGCCTTAGTAGGACCTATTACCACCAGTGGACATGCATAGACTGATGATGACTTAGGTATAAGCAGGATGAATATTTGATCGCACAATAACATTTTAATATAACATTTTAAATAAATAAATTAATAAAACCCATTCACTGCCCAACCTCTGCGGTGCTAATAGGGCGGGGAGGGGCACACCGACACTGTTGCCGCGCCGCCGCGCCGCCGTCGCCGCCGCACTGGTATACCAAGTTGAACTTGCACTTTTGCCACATGTGCACTGAAAGAGTTAAGATCGGAACCTCCTACCTTATCAAATCCAGCACAAGCAGTGAGGCAAGGATGTGTGCCATCGTACTTTGCTATAGTGACTACACCAGGAGACACCTTGTGGTTAAGTTCTAACTTGAACACAGGTTGCACTGTTGAGAGCTGCATGGTAAAATTTGTAGCTGTGCTTTTGTTTATTTTAGTTCACTTTTGTGTTGTTTGCATTCCCACTTGTCATGGTTACAGACCTTAGAGTGGCTTAGAGCATTCAATGCCTGGTTACAGACAGTGGAAATTGCTAATTATTTGAGTTGTACGGTTCTATAGTCCAAGACAACTTTTTTCGTTTTTGTTTGTATGGCAACACTTTTAGATCCAATCAACGATTTGTAGCTTACTTCATGACTTTTGTTCGTCAGTGTGATTGGTCTAACCAAGTTTTCGTTTCGAAGCTAGCTTCAGCTAGCTTTTGTTCTGTCCAGCGGTGCCAGAACGTCCCAAAAGGGACGATTTTCGTCCTTTTAGACGCCGCATCGTCCCTTCGATGTCCGTTCTCAAATTCCGTCCCTTTTACGTCCCTTTTCAAATAGCCAGCCACAATAACTTTTTAAAAAATAATGCGTGAAACGAAACGGACGACGACGCGTGAATGCGACAACTTCTGATCGCTCATGTAAGTGTATGTATTTCCTTTTGGCTTCGATCAAAAATAAGTGTTCGCGGCCTCCCCCGTAGATACCTAGAGCTAATGCCTTACAGCCTTACAAAAATGTCACTCAAAATTGTCTTCGTTTTGTTTTGACGCAGACAGTTTGCGCAGAGCCTGGCAAGTTTTTTCCATACGGAACAAGAGATTGGTGGAGTCGAATTCATTTTATTTTATTTTGTAAGTAGGTACCTAGGTACCTACCTGAGAATTATACACCTACCTACTCAGTTTATTTTCTATAAGGATTAATTAACAGAATTCAGGTAAAAATAACGAATCATTTATTGATGAAACTATAAATTGGTGTCTCAACAGTAGGTATTAATACAAAAGGGTCATTTCAGACATACAATATTTTAAACTTACAATACAATTTCAGGCAGGCACTCTAGATTAAAAAGAACTGGTTCCTGTCTGCGGCTTTGCACGAGTTTTTTTTACGGGACAAAAAGTAAACGTTTTATAAATTTATACTTCTGGTAGGTAGGTAAGTCCTAGTCCCTACCTAGTCTTTCTTTTATTTGAGAGTCTACGCAAATGAAGTTTTAGGGTGGGCCAACTAGTTATTTTAAAAATCAACTAGTAATATTAAACTTATTTTTAAAAAATATATTAATACATACTATAAACGAGAAATTTTTCTTTAGAAGAAATAGCTTCCATTTATCAATTTAGAACAAAATTAATATTTTAACATAGGCAAACCAAACAACAATATTTTATGCTGATTTCACAAGTATTATGACTCACATCTCAATATACGGGTAAAAAATATATTTAAACTTACTGAAAATAAGAAATTCGATCCTTTTTCAGCACTTTGGACGAGTGATTCTTGCATTTTTTGTACGAGCACTTACCCATGCTTTTTGTCAGAACGCTAAAATGACACTAGTTGAAAAGCTTCCCTAACATGTCAAAATGGTTCTCCTTTGCTACTGAAGGTTTTGGGGTGCGCATTGTGAATCTAAGGGGGGCCGGCAAAGCCGGAAATTTTTGATCGAAGCCTTTTGGGTATATTTTTCAAATTAATATTTTCTTTAGCCGTCCTATTTGTTCAAAAATCGTCCTTTTTCCGACAGCGGATCGTCCGAAACTCGGTGAAGGCACTGGCAACACTGGTTCTGTCTGTCAGTTCTGTTCTGCTTCTGCCTGCTGTTCTGCTGAGTTCATTAAAATAAAAATGGCGTTGGTGAAGTAAAACGGCGCGTCGTTGTTTACGGCCATAAAAAATCGTCTCATTTGTTATATTTAGCGTTCATTTGTCTTAAGTGTAATGTAATATGTATATAGCAATAATGAGACACAACGAAAATCAGTTCTTGTGTACTTATCAAAAAATGTGGTGATGGAATCCCTTGAAAATTCGAATGGTCTTGGTCAGTCCATGAATGATAGCTTTTCTTTGTATGAGCGTTACATGAGAAGTTTTAGCATCGGAGACAGTAGAGTAGAAAATATTCGGGAGCCACCGCAACTTCTGTCTCCGAGCCACTTTCACTGCAGTTACTCAAACAGCCAAGATAACATTGAATTGTCCATTGCTCAAAGTAATATCCTAGAAAATAATTTACCCGAATCTGAGTGTCATCTACTCAATCAGAATACATGTGACAACATCGCCGACAAATTATCAGATTCCGAGTACCATAGAGCGGAGGGAGACTACCAAAGTAGCTCCCCCGCTGCGGAATCTTGCGACAACTCCACTGCTGAGAGCAGCCATCTGACCGATAAGTCGTACCAAACTGGGTCCTTGCTCGTTTCTTCCGAGGAGACAAAACGAGGGAGTTTCAGACCACCTTTGTTCCTAACCTCAACTATGGAAAATAGCAATAATGCAGTTGATAGTGTGCCTTTGTTCCATGACGTGAGGAACACCGAGAGTGTCTTCAAACTCCCCAACATAGAGCTTACTTTCAATGGCACTATCAAACATGTGCAGAAACTGACCCCTATTGTAGACCCTGTCTCTGTGCTAACTTCTCAAAACCTTGGGAAACTAGAATCAAACACTGAAGACCAACATTTTGAGCAAACAGAAAACAGCCTCAGTAATGCACTTATTGCTGAAAAGTCTGACAATAGCTCCGATCAGAGAACAAGTGAAACTGAAGACAAGAGTATAGATGTCGAAATCTTGGAGAAAACTTCAGAGAGCACTGGAGACTCACAATATGAGGAGAACAATCTCAAAAAAGAGTATCTAGTGAATGATGATGAGAGCTCTGCTAAATGGAACCTGGAGAATAGCCACTCATCATACGAAGCTTCCTTTGACAGTGGTGTGAGATCTCCTGACATGTTTTCTGACAATGAGGGTGATGATGAGATTATTGAAGAGCCAGAGCCTTATTGGAGCTTTCTTAAAGATTATGAAGCTTTTGACAAAAGGAGGGTGCGAAAACTTGAGGTATGCAATCACTTTTAATATTAAAAATACTAAACACAACCAAAGCAATGTTTGTTACAACACAATTTTCTATATAATAAATAAATAATGCTGGACAATTCACACAGTATTATCTAGCCCCAAGCTAAGCAAAGCTTGTGTTATGGGTACTATTTAGAATCAGAATCAGAATATCATTTATTTGTTAAAAGACTTACACATACTTACACTATACACACACATACATTTAACTGATACTTAATACAATACATATTTTATATTATACATAGAAAATAACCAGAACACCTAACCAAAAAAATACATTAACCTAATTGTTCTTATGAAAATGTAATCTTATTGTTCTTTTATTCCAATAGGAAAACATGCAAGGAATCCTGCCTCCACCCTCTGTTACAATAATCAAGACAGATGTAACAGAAATGCTAAAGAAATACTACAAATTCCTACCTCTTTTCAATGAGACAGAGACTGCTAAACTCAACGTTTCCGAAGAAGCTAACTCAACAACACCTACGAAAAGAGTTGCATTTATCGAAATACCTGATTTAACTTCTGAGGAAACTTCAAGGAATGCGGAAGATGTTACATTAAAACCAAGTGATTTAAGGCCTAGTTCAGCTGCTTCAAAATATGGTACAAATCAGGAAGGTTCAGATTCTAAGAATAATTCTGATTTGGACACAAGTGTTGCTGATAAGACCATAGATTTAAAGACTTGCACAGAAATTGAAGCAGTGGAAACACCTTGGCCAGAATTATTGAAGTGCAGACATCCTGATGTATAGTAAGTATTTTATTCTGATTTCTAGAGACTCTTTCACTGTCATTATTTTCATCAGCCTATATTAGTCCACTGCTGGACATAGACTCTTTGTTGTGATAAAATTCTGTATGTTATGTACCCAACCTCCTAACGACTCATTTATTCTAGTTTCTATTTCTACCTCAGCTCTGTCAATAAAATCTCTTATAGCAGAATATTTACCATAGTAAATAAACATGTCACAATTTTAGAACAATAATAGTTTTTTGGAAAGCAGTAGCAGGTAATTGTATTGTAAAACTAAATGCTTGGTTAAAATGCATTTAGGTATCTTTTATTCTATCTTTATAGAAAACAGTTAAATCTGATAATAAAGTGCTATCTATGACCAAGTACACAAGCATTATATCACTTAAACATGATCTTTTGATGACATCACAAGCTATGCAATATGATTCCAATGATATAAATGCATAGTCATAAATTATGCATTAGTACTTGCTCTGAATCTCAATCAACAAGGTAAATAAGGTTAGTTTTGCAAGCTACTAATATTATAAAGCCGAAAATTTGTGAAATGTGATTTTTTTACTTAGAATCGTCAAAACTACTGAACAGATCAAGATGAAATTTGGGGTGCATTTAGAACATAGCCTTACTGACGACCCTAGTGACGACCTCAGTGGCGCGGTGGGCGAAGGCCTACCTGCGACGCAGGAGGTTGCGGGTTCGATTCCCGCCTCGGGACAAATGTGTGTACGATTTGCAGACATTTGTTCAGGATGTTCTGGTCGTTTTCTATGTATAATAAAAAATATCTATCTATGTAGGTAATGTATTGTATTATGTATATCAGTTATCTAGTACCCATAACACAAGCTCTGCCTAGTTTGGGGCTAGATAATGCTGTGTGAATTGTCCAGCATTATTTATTTATATAATTAGAAAAGGAAAATCGATGTTTCTGATTCATGCAAAACAAACTCTTATGTTGCTAGCTTATGGTTAGCGAAGCTACTTTTGGTTGAAAAACTTTTTATTAGATAAATATACTAATTTTCATTATAATTTATTATTTACATCTTATTTCAGCTACAACGTGACAAAGTACTCGGAGAAGTTTGAGCTGCTAACCCTGAAGCTCGGAGAGAGATATGTAGGAGCGGAGACAGACACCAGCGTGAACGTACATTCTGGCGGGTTCCAGTCGCCTAGTAGTGCTAGTAAACGGAAGGCGCTGCGGCTCAAGTAAGTATAGCGTACCTTTGATTTTGCATGTTTATTTATATAGAACTAGTTTCTGCCTGCGGCGTCGCACGCGTTTTTTCTATGGACCGTTTAAAGGTGAATTCTTATGAGAACTGATTTATGATGATTTTGTCAAAAACGCGAAACGTTTCCCTTCAAAAGTTCTCGCGCCTCGGTCGTATAGTTGTGCAAGGCGCCTTTGAATTGACATTGCAGCGTGTCCACCGCTGACATTCCTTCGGGTCCCGCCGCCTGTTTGACGCGCGGGTTTCGCCGAAGCTTCGGCAAGGAATCCTTTATATAAAAAACAAAATCGTATAAAATCTTGCACACTGGTCATGACGAGTCGGGAGTTATATTCAAAATTTATTCGTTTTCGTTGGCTACATTGACATGCTTAGCTTGGAAAGAGTTTGACTCAGCTTTTGGAACATTACAGAACATACGAACTTATTTGAATTTGATAAGAATAAGGACAAAGCTGACATACCAAACCAAAAAAAATCTTATCAACACCAAGCTTTTAAAACAAACTCTTTTGTCCATTAGATAAGACTAAGGATATTAGATCATAACAGAATAGTTCCTCTGTAACACTTACCTACCCTGAGTAGTTTGACGAATTCATTACGGATGTGAGCGGGTTAACTACGAACCTTATTTGTGTTGGAAGAACACCAACGTTTCATCCCTTAACGAGGAGTGCTCGGAGGGATGCGGTACGCGCGCGTCTAGAACCGCACTCACCCTAAAGATGTCCCTCGTTAACGGTAAGAACACCAACGTTTCATACGTTGGTGTTCTTCCAACACAAATACGGTTCGTAGTTAACCCGCTTACATCCCTAATGAACTTACCCTGAGCTTTACTGTTGTTTTCAGATTGGCTCAAGCCAAGTCCCCAGGGCGAAGGCTGTCTCATCTAGCTCGTCGGCGGCAAGCGTTCTGCAGCGCTGCTACCATCAATGAAAAAGCTCAAGCATCCAACTCGAAAATGGTCCTTATTGATAAAAAGTAAGTTTCGATTCTTAACAAAAGTTCACAGAACATAATATTTGTTTTTATTGTAAATGTACCCAATTCCTTCGACATCATTATAAAAATAAGTAAAAATTAATAACACAATAATAATATTATAATAATAATTGATAGCAATAAGGCCGCCCTTTGCACTTCCACTATTCTTAACATACATTATCTTTCTTTATTGTTTTTTTCTGTCTTTATGTAGTACAATAAAGTTTTATCTATCTACTTTGGATGCCCATGATGAGGCGAGCCATGCCACTGCTAAAGTGTAAATAAATAACACTTTTGATGCCCACGACTCATTTATGCCGAAGTGTAGCAGTGAATGTCTGCAATTTTTTTTTTATTCACTCTATTTTCACCTAACTACATCTATTCTATGCTTTTCATTTTCAACACTAATCTCACAAAACAATTTTGTAGTTTCTTCCCGCACAGAAAGCTGATCAATTCATCCGAACGGAAAAGCCCTCGACTGCGGCGAACGCCGGGCAAGAAAACGCCGAACCGGAAAACGCCGGGCAAGAAAACGCCAGCCAAAACTCCAAAAACCCGCAGTGGCGGGTCGAGTAAAAAAAAAGCTATGAGGCGGCTCTTAATGGACGACGTCTCGCGCTCTCAACCATCAAGAGAAACATTGAAAAGGGCGTTATTCATCAGCCCTGATAATAGAAAGCAAGTACCATCTGCACCCAGTACATCAGTTCCAACAAGTACTATGAGAACCAAACGTGCGCTTTTTGGTTCACCAGACAGAGCTGACACTAAAAGCGCGGACGGGACCCAAAGTGATCACTTCCTGAAACGAAAGCGAGATTCCCTGGACGATATTCCTGAGACGAATAGGAGTAAGATAGCGAAAAGCTTGTCGTTTGGAGGGGGGACTATTGCCGCCTCGCAATCGATTACGTTCAGTCGCCGCGCCTCGGAGATGTTTACGAATAAATCGGCTGGTTTAAATGATAATCATAAGCAGGTGAGGTTTTATTAATTAATTCTATTTGTTAGCTAGATGCTGCTATAATATTTTTGTTTTTGCATCAATCATTTTCAATAGGTTAACTAAGTATTGGTGACTCTTCATACTAAAAAAAAGTCTGCGATACTGTTCTGTTGCTCATAAAAGTTGGCGCAGTTATCCTAGATTTCAAAATATTTATAATATGTGTTACCTCTCACCTTTAAAGATCAACATTATTTTTTTTATCTGAAATAATACCCAAAATCCAAATAGGCTCCTCATCTTTATAACAGTACATTTCACTCATTAAATATTGGATTAAATTTTATACATATTATGTGCCAATTACGGTGGCAAATACGTTGCTCACCTCCACGAAATCGCAAAATGCTTTGAAATTTATCGCTATTCTGTCGCTTTCCATACGTACCTAAATAGATACCGTTGCAGCGTTGTCGCTAGAGTTTCGTGGTACAAGCATACTAGGAAGCAAAAACAAACAGCATAACCCAAAGAATTTCGATATCGGGAATAATTAATATAGCAGCTTCGTTCGCACGCGGTACCTGGATAAAACGTAGCCTACAGGAATATTGTTTTATAAAAAGTCAAAAGTCAATAACTTTATTTCTTTAGGCTTACAAAATAGCACTTAGACAAGTCAAATTATATACATACACAGCTTTACGAATAGTAATTATCAAACAAGAAACAAAATGTTATTGATTTGGTTTTCTTAAATTTTTTGTCAACTAGTGGAAGAAGCGAAAAATAAACCACTAGTAAATTAATAATTAATAATACTTAAATTTTAATACAATATTATTTGCCTATCTAAGTCTAAATATAATGCGATTTAGATACGGGTCAATATTTGTATAAAACTAAGCTTAAGATTGTTCTCCTATAATACTATTGTCGGTGCGGAACTGGGCGACATCTGGCCAAGCATTAACATCATTAATATAATCATCTATGGAGTAAAAGGCTTTCTTGATATGATGTACTGTTTAAATTTACGAATAGGGAGCTCAGTTGCTTCTTCTTATACTTTTTGTAAAGTTAACTTTATTTAGTAAATGTCGATAATTGACAACACAAATAAGGGAAGACGATAGACCACGCGAAGGACTCGGGGTCAGTGACCTTTGAACTCAGGTCATTGACCATTTATCGAAATTCGTTGTTTTTTTCTTTCGAGTCGATGACCGTAAGCTCAATCATCAAATGTATCCAATCATATCCTCTGTCGGAATACATTTAATATTACTATTTACTATTTTTTGTTCATCTATTATTTTTGTTACCTTGCTATCAAAACATTATAATCAAGCTTTCGGTCTACGACAACCCTAGCAAAAAAAACGGTTTTCAAAATAAGGTCAATGACCTTTAGGTCAAAGATCAATGGCCTTGAGGTTAAAGGTTACAGACCTCGACTGATACTCGCACATATCCCAACTATACCTAGTATTGGTGAGGTTTTTGTGAAAACTTTTTTCCTTGCGTCCCGACATCTACATTGTGACTGATCCTGTACATTATTAACACCACATTTTAGGATACAAGCGTTTTTGCTTTGTTTGATTTCCGCTGGCCTTAAATTATTGTGCATGACATTTGTGTTTTTTGTAAATATATATTATAGTTTTTATTACTATTTCTGTTTACAGAAACTCCTCTGGGCAGTGTCAGAGGCGCTCCGAGTGCACGGCTGGCGCATGTCATCACCAGGCTTCCGCGAGAAGGCTTCAAGTCTCGCTCGGCTCACCCGGCGGCTACTTACCTTACCGCCGTACGCCGCGAGGATGAACTCTGCTAGCCAGTCTACGTCTGATACTTTGCTCAAGTGAGTAACCAAAAATGTTGTTAGATACTCGTTTCTGCTCGCGGCTTCGCTTACGTGATACCTGAATAAGATGTAGACTTCGAGATGATGTAGCTAACACATCCGTGAAAAATTACAGAGTTAGACCAGCAGTTTCGGAGATGAGATGAACCCATTAAAAACAAACTTCCCTGTTATAATAATAGATAATAATAGGGGGAGCCTTAGCCGTACAGTGGGACGGATCAGGCCATAATGGACTTAAGAAGCATAGTAGTTTCCGGCGATTTTGAGCCGGTCTCTCCGCCAAATTCTAAGCATGGTCTCTAGGAATCTATATTTATAAAAGAGAAGAGAAAAGTGGGTGACACATCAAAAGAACTCTAAAACTACAAGACCTATGAAGCTGAAATTTTGCATGGAGTTTCCTTTTAGGACGTAGGCTGAGAACGTATTTTTGGAAATTCACATAAAGGTTTTCTCATAATAACTTATTATAACCTTCAAAACTAATTGTAATGGATGGGTAGTAAAACTTAAGCTTTGATAGTTAACATGGAAACCAACATTACTTAGGATATTACTAAAGTCCACGTGAATGAAATCGCGGGCGCGTCAGCTAGTTTCATATACATTCATGCAGTAGTTTTTGCCTGATACGCTCTCTAATAAGGATAGCAAAAAATTCATCCACATCGTGGAAATCAATGAAGTTTACTATTCAATGATCGCAATTCGATATAGATTGTATTTGTTTACATCTGACAACCTTTCTAAACAAAACATTCCTTTGCAGAATGGCGCGAAAGTACGTATTCGCGATAATCCAAGGGCGCACTGTGGAGGATTGCTTCGAGGAAGAACAAACCAACCTCGCCAACGCAGCCAACAGCAAAGTCACCGGCTACATAACCGCAAACGCGTATCAACAGCTCAAGGCACGACAGCTTTCCACCACATCGTTCAACCCGATAAAAGAGAACACTTTTAACCTCTCGCTAAAACAGGAACCGAAAAGTGGTAACAAAAATGTTTTACAAGATAAACTTGTGAACATAGACTCTAATTCTAACAGTAGTAGTGGAATGAGTATGATAGATAGAGCAAGTCTTGGCATTTTCAAGTCGAATTCTATGCCATCTTTCGAGGAAGCAGCTAAAATGAGAGCGAGACGGCAGATTAGCTTTGACAATGTTGACTTTCCTAAGAGGTGAAGTGGTGCGAGTAGTACAATTCTAGTAAAAATATTAATATATTTAATTTACTCAGCTGTAGTTCAATGAATTGTAATATTTATATCCGATTTTGCAATGGTCAGTATACTTTTTATCTGAGAAATAACTCTACAATTTGACAGCTGTTGTATAGAACTTTGTCAAAGCACGATTTCTACTTCTCAAGTAATCTAACGATTGAAAAATCAGGTCAAAACGCTCCTTGGGAAGATAAATGTTCGCGTATATTTCGAATCTTTCGTACTCTTCTTCCGCCAAATTGCGCGACATTATCCAAAGACATTTACAGATTGCGTTTTCCGTCTACTTAGAAATATTTCCTCGAACATCACAGTTGTAAATAAATATCAGGCACGTATTGCAATAGCTTTTATAGTTATTATCATTTTATGAATTCAATTTTATCTATTACGTAACAACGTAAAATGCAATTTAGCTTGTAAGATATAATCAGTGTTTCTATAGACACGCATTTTATTTCTTTTGACTCTTGTGAACTTAAATATTTAATGATCAAGTATAGTCTAATGACCGTTGTTAACGCACGGTTTCCTCGTGAAAATCTACGATTCACTTGCCGTGGAAAAGCACGGTTGTCAGTGTTGTATGGATCACTATGGAAGCTTGATATCGACACGTTTTCTTCACGGCACGGGGTGACGGCGCCGTACATGCACCGTGCTTGCTCTTCGGCGCGCCGCGTTGACGCCGGACCCGTACGTTTTCCATGGCGGCAATTAGGCATATTCAAAAGTAGAATAAGGCCGTTGACTCGTTGGGAGATTTCGCCGTGTCGCTAACAAGCTCCCACGGTTTCATGTTCTAACTGTACAGTGCGGCGTGCTAGCCGGAACCGATGTTCACGACACGGCTTCATAACGTCACGGACGCCGTCGCCGTGCCGTGATGAAACAGTGTCGTTACCAAGAGATCTTAGTCTGACTGTTATTCTTTATAATTTTATTTTGTTACTGCATGACTTTTTTCATAGCTAATAGTAGCTTTTTGACTTATGCCGTGTTAGGGCCGGCTTCCACCAAAACGGAGCACAGAAAAAACCGGCCAAGTGCGAGTCGGGCTCGCACACGAAGGGTTCCGTACCATTATCTATAAAAACGGCAAAAAAATCACGTTTGTTGTATGGGAGCCCCCCATAAATATTTACTTTATTCTGTGTTCTAGTATTTCTTGTTATAGCGACAACAGAAATCTGTGAAAAATTCAACTATCTTAACTATCACGGTTCATGAGATACAGTCTGGTGACAGACAGCCGGACGGACAGCGGAGGCTTAGTAATATTATATGTATAGTTAAACGGGGGTCCGTTTAACTATATAACATTACTAAGCCGTTTGATACGGAACCCTATAAAAGTTATAGGACTTAAATTCGAACCAGAAACGTGATTTTTTATGAAAATAAATAAGTTCGTAGTTAAGTTAGTACGATTTTTTTATGTATATTCTTTTTGAAGAGGATTGCGTGTTTTTTCTGAACACTGAATGAAACTGAACCTGAACCTGTCTCAGGAGGCCTATTTTAATTCTCCAAACGCGATTGCGTGCGGCAATAGCGTATTCATCGAGCATATAATTATGCTCGATGAGCGTATTAGATAAAGTGCCTGCTCGTACTACTTTCTTGAAAATTTATGAAAATGCGAATTAGTTGGTCTAATACATGATGTCTGTCATACCTACATTTTAGTAACAAGTATGTTTATTATGCTTTTGCAGTTTCGATTTAAGTTTTTGTATAGAAAGCTTTTTTGCTTTAAGTAGGTTACGATCAAACAACGCAGTCTGGTTATATTTTTTATAATTAATTTTAACACATCGGTTCGCTCCGGGTTCGCTACGTTTTGGTGGAATACGGCCGTTAAGAGTGTATTTATAATAGTGCGTTATTCTGTACCACTCATTTAATATACCTACACCATTTTTTCACAGGATAACCATATTTTATTGAAACACCTGTTACGACTTTTTCCTGTTAATGTGTGAGCTGTGTATATGCGCAATGTTACAATTGCTGAGCTTGATCTCAGATATTAGACGTAAGTAATAAATTATTTTCAAAAAGATATGTTTCATTTAACGTAGTGTAGGACTCCCACATGTCGTCATCCCACACATCCGGCCGGTGGGTTGACGACCTGCGAAATACTGCAGGCAGATGCTGGATGCGGCAAGGTCTAAAGACATGGATCAGCTACACTACGACCATGGAATAGCACAGAAGATCGTAGATCAGAAGTTCTGAAGAGTTAATTTCGGCATCCAGCTATTTACTCCTGAGATTTACAACTCGACAGTGTAAGGGTACTTTCACACAGGGGACCGTTTTTTACTGATCCTTCGCTACTGGAAACAATCATTTACTGTATCCGGGATACTGTCGGGTGTCTGAGCTTACTCCTAAAACTACGTAGGTATACCTACGCCATCACGGAAAAAAACGGATCCTGTGTGAACGTTCCCTAACTCCTCGACAGCCTAAGCGCTCATTAGCGGAAGCCCTTATCCAGCAATGGAATAGTGTAGGCTGATGATTATGATAACATTTTTGAAACTATCATGGTTAATAACAAATTTCAATCATGGCAAATATCCCGTTATAAACGACTTGATAATGATGATGTTTTATTTCGTCATCAAAACCAAGCGTGATAATCGATTCGATTGATATGATGTTAGTATAGTGGACGATAAGATAGCAATAGGTTGTTTTGTTGATTTGTAGCTACTTCTATAAGTGTAGTGATAATGGGTTGCTCTCAATCAACATACCCAGGCTTGACGGAAGAACTAATAGAGGACTATGCGACACTGACCTATCTAAATAAAGGAGAAATTCTTTAGTGAGTATCTGACATAAATGTATCGTTCTCAATTCATCATAATTTTGAATCGTTCCCTTCTCGCCGATTCCCATAAAGTCGATTCCCGTAACGTCGTTTCTTGTAAAGTCGAACGCGCCTAAATTCCCTTCAAGTCTACTTCGTTTTTTTCATGGTGTACAACGGTATAGGGAAAATAAATAATAAAATAAATAACGGTATAGGCAAAACTTTATAATGCCTGATAAAAATTACAACACTTGTGCAAACAGTGGTATGAGTTTAATTATCGTCTTATTTTCAGTTTGATGAAAAAGTTTCACTCTATCGGCCCTGAAAAACTTGATGCAGATCACCGGCATAGGTTTACGAAGGAAGAAATTGTGAAGAAGTTCAAGGTTTTTGAAGTAAGCATGATTAACAGTAGAAAGCAGGGAATTTGCTTGAGAGTTAGCTTTAGATAACTCTCAGGCAAATTCCCCCCTCCCTACGTTGTCCACTCCTTAGATTCTAAGGAGTTGACAACGTAGGGAGAGACGGTGGACATGACCAAATAGATAGAACCACTCTCGCTATTCTTGAATTGACTCCAATTAAGCCCAAATTAAACAAGATCCGTCAAGTGCGTGTGACTCGTGCGCTGAGGGTTTCGATTGTTTGTCTGTCGGTGTACCTAACTAAGGTATGCAAAACATAAGGATGAAAATATTTAGTAACAATTCTTTCATTTCAATTTTCATCCTTATGTTTTTGCAATGGATTTCCGCTAAGTAACGCCTGAATCTATTATTTATCTTAGGTAGGTATATGCAAAGAATTTTTATATTTTTAATAAAACCACTCACTAACGGGCGATAAAAACACAAAATGCGAATGATAAAAAAATTTGTGACGTCACTGTTCAATTTGTTAACTCAAAGCGCTTCTGTTTCTTCAATCAAAATTTATTAATAAATAATTCATATGAAAAAAAGAATCCCTCGTGTTTTTGTTTGTGTGTTGTCTAATTATTAGAAACAATATTTATTAGAGTAATAAATAATTTTCCTTCCTTCTTTCAAAAAAGATATCCCGCTAATGCTATATATGACAATACGGTGAACGGTGACGTCACGATTAGAAATTTTTACGATCGATTCGTAAAATATCCATGATGATATATTTTTTTAGTGTCTATGCTGATATATTTCTATATCACTATAGAATATCCACAATCGAGCTGCGAAAGATGGCTGACCGAAGTAGGTATGCTATAGGTCAGACATTTAATATTACCTATACATGTAATTTCTAGAATAATCCGTTCCAAGACCGTCTATTCCGCGTGTTCTCGTCGGAGCAAGATGACTGCTTCTCATTCGAAGATCTACTGGACCTGTGCTCTGCTATGAGCGCTGACTGTCCCCCAGAAGTTAAGGCTGCTTGGGCATTCAAGATTTATGGTAAGTCGGACTGATGATGCTTTTTCCGTGCTTGGTTGTATCTAATCTACATAAAGGGGTTATAGGTAGGTACATTTATCACGATATTTTTAGCCCTTGAACTTTTTAACCCCTCCATCCTCCCTCTCCGCGGTAATATCCTCGTCGTCGGCACTATCTAGAGCTTCTTTAATCGAAGGATTCCACGGGACGATACTGTGTCGATGCCATTTGCATAGTCATGCGATTGTATAGCAGAATTTAGCCCCAAGACAGGACTCGCTCTACCTTCACTTGGCTAAGTGCTAAGAGCTTATTAGGAAAATAAAATCCTCCTTAAGAACCTCGTTAAGAAAATACTTCCAGTAAATTTAGCGAGTGACTTAGTTTTTGTGTCGTGGTTTGTTTACAAACATTCCACATCGAGTTCGGCTATTGTAAAGGTACCTACTTATTTTCAGACCTGGATGAAGACAACCAGATATCCTCGCAAGATATAATTGAACTCATAGATCGGCTGACGGCTGACCCACTGAATCCTGACAATAAATCCGAACTGGACGTAGAGGCTAAGACGAAGATCGCTAATATTGTAAGTTATTATTATTACATTGCGCTTGCAGCATTGGTTAACGCATTCACTGCCCAGCCTCAGCGGTGCGCGCCCCCCGGGGGTTGTACCGCCGCTACACAGTGGCGCTGACGTTAATAATAATAATAATAATAATAATCACATTTATTTCAGACACATCACAACACAGTCCATATAACGAGTTACATACAAAGACAAAGAGAAAAACACATACTACAATAAAACACTAACAACCAATGTGAACTTTCGTCCAGTGCTGCATAAAAGGGGAGGCTGTATCCAGCCTTCCTGCAATGACCTGCAGGTAGCTGTTGGCGCTGCCGCGCACCCTGCGCATCAGCGACGCCGTTCTCTTGCGCAGGATCGCAGAGAACCCGTCGACCCGCGCCTCCGCGAACATGCCTGATGCGCTACAGAAGCGCGGCAACCCCATCAGCCACCTGAAGGCATTGTTATATTGGACGCGAAGGGCGTTCCAGGTCTTCTGCGTATGCTTGATCCATAGGCTGCACGTGTAGAAAGACTGGCAGTACGCTCTGAACAGTGTCGTCTTCACCTGCGCACTGCAACGCGCAAACCTACGGGCCAACATGTTAGCTCGGACCGTTAACGCCCTCCGCTCCCTCTCCATGTCTACGTCGTCCGTGAGTGCCTCGGTAACCCAGTGGCCCAAGTACTTAAATTCCGAAACTTGTTTCAGCTGATTGCCGTTGAGTGTAACTGATGGGACTGTGGCGTATGTTTTTGAACCTGCCTTGAAAACCATCAGTTCACTCTTGCCCGCGTTGTACCTGAGCCCATGGGCCTCCGCATAACACTCACAGATGCCTACCAGCCTTCTGAGGGCACTGATCGATGGGCTCAGCAGTTAATGTACCTACCTATGGACACGACATGAAAGTTTCAATACTACCGAAAAAGAGTTTGTTATAAAATACCAAAATTTCATAACCATATTAATCGGTTGTTAAGGAATCACACATGGTTATCATTATCACTGTTTTTCCTACTATTACTCCTTTATAATGCAATGCGTTTATTGCCTGTGGTCCTATCGCCAAGTCCTACTAGTAGAACCAAAGGCAACTGGAGACTGGAGTTGCCTGTAGTTTTACTGTTATGCAGAAATACGGCTAAAAACATGCCCTTAGTTCTACCAATAGGACTTTGCAATAGGACCACGGGCAACAAACGATGTAATGTAGTGTCTTCTGCTTAGTACCCCAACCTCCTATAATGGTCCATTGTGCATTAGGTACTAGACGCACCGTGACAATCACCTTATTGTATTTTATCTCATGGGGGGTCCATTGCTAGACGCAAGCCCCTGATAATCGCTTTATTGGCTTTTATCTCGTTTAATGCCTATAATCCCCAGGCTTTGCATGCGGGTTGGGAATCGCAGTTCGGTGGTTCGCAGATCTATTCTGTGTATGTCCCTTAGTCGGGAAGGGAAGAGTTGGGGTGGTAGTGCAAATTCTAAGCCGGCATCACACGGCTATCTTCTTATTCATGTAGGCTTAAATGCTCCTTTTCAGATATTAGAAGAAACGAAGCTGGACTACTGTGGTAGCATTGGACTGAACGAGTTTAAAATAATCATGGCTCGTCTACCCGACTTCGAGTCTTCCTTTTACTTTCGGGTATAAAAACATTTTAATTATTTTATCATGGACGTTTTATTATTGAAAAAGTAATCTTATTAAATCTTAGAGAAATTGTTGTAGATTCATACAGATAGACGAGTGATGCGCTGTTTAGTGGCCTTTTATAGATAGACCCACTGTACCTCTACTCTACTGTGTGTGTGCGTGTACTGTCTGTTTGTTTGTACTATAACAGTAAAGTACTATATGGCTGCCTTTCCACTAGAGATGTGCTACGTTGCTATATGTTTCTAGCCGACCAACAGCATCGCGTCATTTTTGTCAGCTATGAAAATGACGCGATAATGGAGTGATCCTATCGGTTGGTTGGAAACAGAACCAATTAGCAAATCTCTGGTGGAAAGGCAGCATAAGGTGTAGTGGCTTAAGCCGTATCTAAGGCTCTAGACAGACGGACTGTATTTCAACTGCAAATTTGTAGTTAGCGCGACTTCAATTAAACTGCAAACCAACCGCTCAGCCCGATTGCAGTAGGCGTGCAGTTCGAGCGTGCAGTCATTGATACTGCAGTTTTATTGCAGTCGTATTAACTGTATTCAAACTGAAAATTTGCACAGTCGGAGTGCAGTTGAAATGCCGTCCGTCTGTCTAGTCTTAGGATCTTGAGTGGCAACCAAGTACGAGAATGCGTTGTGTTGGAAGACCCCCCACTAAATGGATCCTGGTGGACCAATGCCCTGCTGCAAATCTAAGGACACTACTCGATCCGCACAGCTCTGGACCAGTCTACGGTAGTTGGTGTAATATTTTTAGCGCACGAAAAGCTTGCAAGCCGCCTTATTGAAGCGGCCGGCTAAAGTCCTGCTCGGCAAAGCAGGCATTGGGGTCGTCCGGCCCGTGGAGCTCGGCAGAACCAGTGGCTGCTTATACTTCACGTGGTAACTTGGGTAGCCGAGGTATACTCTGCAAAGTTTGAAATAATGCGAGTTGTCTAGATAATGAACTGATAATAATAAAATTGATCTAGGGGACCAGATTATTTTTAAAATGCGCGTTACCTAAACGCCTTATGTTTACTAAACATATTAAGTCTCTGCAAAGGCGACTTAATCTCATGATGAATGAATATGGGGTCATGTTGATAGGCTCTCGGTCGATCATAAAATACTTATTAGTTACAAGCTACTAAGCACATTTTTACAAACTTATTAGGTAGATAGAGTTTGTGATGAAGTCTTGTTAAAATAGCTGTAGGTACTTAGTCAGAACTCTTGTGTTACTGCCAATAGTCGACTAAGGGCCCTGTCGCATAAGGACACGATGGTGGCGCCACCGGTCGCGCCACCGATGCGCGGTGTCTTGAGCAAGCGAGAAACACCAAAACAAACAACACCGCTAACTGTGGTGGAGTGAATGAGACGCAAAATAGCTCTATACATAATATTATGATAATCAGCCGCTAACCATTCATATGTATATACATATGAATGGTTAGCGGCTGATTTGATTTTGGCAACAAATTTGGTTGCGCAACCCAGCTGATACCAGGCGAGGTATTCTCCATACCAACTGTGATATTTGTCAGGGGCGCCACCCCGTCCCGTCCTTATGAGATAGGGCCCTAAACGGCTTGTTCACTTGACGGTAAATCAGTTGCGGGCTGCCGCGGTTACCTTCATCGCTTTAACGGGCAACCGTGATCGCCCGCATCGCTTCAACGGTAAGGGCGCTGTGCATTTAGAGAGGTAGGTACCTAGTAACTCTACATAAGTTCCTAATAAGTATCATAACTTAGTGCGAGTAGATAGACAAAATCTTACGGCGTCATTTCCGCAGGGCATTGCCACATGTATACCGGATCTCTGAAGTAGGTAAGTGGATGGTACGCTTTCGGGTAACCTTTATAATACTCTCTGTGCCGCTGAGTGGCCTGAACATAGAAAACATTTTAGAAAAATTACCCGAACCTTTAGATATTTATGTAAATAACCCATCGGAAATATCGGATTTCGATTTTCGAATGTATGCGCGCTCCAGGCAGACATGCGAGTGAGCAGATATTTCTTAACCCTCGTTTTCACCAAGGTATAAAGCGTGTATTTTACAAGTTTTGTGCAATGTTTTCGTTTTTTATTCTCACTACAGTACATGTTTAACACATGTTGTATACAAAAATTGTAGGTATAAAGATGTTTTTGTGAACTTCTAGTTGTCTTCATGTTTTGGACATGTTTATTGTTAAAAGTATTTTAAGTATAGTTTTAAACTTTATCCAACAAGAATGAATAGGGTACCCTAAAACTTGTTGGGAACTAGTATTAAACGGCCCTCGTTTTCACCAATAAACAATAGGTAGTAGGTAGGTACTTGTCTAAAACACGCCTGTTTTTTGCGCAGTCAAGTTTAAAACATGTCGTAGACTTAAGTGTAAACGCAGATGTTTTTTATTGTCTTATATCTACTTCTTAGCTACTCAGTGAGAACGAAAGAATGTTTGAGTTAAATATTTGACGAGTTTTGTATGCAACTATCATAGAATGATCATAGAGGTAAAACACACGCTGCTGGCTGTAGGTAGGTACCTACAGCAGAGGGATAGTGTCGGTCAACAATTTTCTTGATTTCGTACATCCATCAAAAATTTCCGGCGGGGGAGGCCGCGAACTACTTATTTTTGATCGAAGATTTCGTAGCAAAAAAAAACGAATTATGTATGAGTTGACAAGCATAACATCAGTCATAAAAAAACAAGGTTTTGAATGCTTTATGTTATGACACAAACGAGGTGTCACCGAAAAATTGCGATAAATTTGCCATAATTTTCTATTCGTATACGTTCGCTTGTGTGCGTGAAAGCACTGAAGTTATATGCTTGTCAATTCACACATGGATTCGTTTTAGGCTACGAAATCAAGAACATAGTTGAACGACACTATCCCTCTGCTGTAAGGTACAGCAGCATGTTTCTCCTCTATGACTTTAGTGCGTTCACGCACAAAAGCGCACGTATACGAATAGGAAATTAAGACAAATTTGTCGCAATTTTTTGGCGACACCTCGTTTGTGTCGTCTATTATTCTAAGCCTTCTTCTTCAATGGCAACTAATGTAAACATGTTGATGAAAACGAGGGGTTACATCACTTCCAAATAACTTTCACAAAAATCGACAGCACATTTTGTGAGTAGGTACTTACATCATAAAATGTTTCAATTTCATCCTGTCTTGCATTATCCATAAATAAAATATCCGCCATCGTCAAATAAATATTTATTTTTACTAGAATTTAGAATTTGCCGCTTGTTTGACTAATGGTTTGACTGACCAATGAGAATGTGACTTTTGGTCTACGATAAAAAAAATATTCAATTGTCTATGACCAAAAGACGAGCTCAAGGAGATTCCATTTTTTTATATAAAAAGGTTCTTCATCTATCTGTCAAACAGTCTGCAGGCTGCTTTATTATATCTCGGAGCTAGTGTACGACCCGGAAGAGAAGGTATACCAGAGGTTCTTTCCGTAGTTCCTGGTAAGACTGTTGGTTGCTTGTAACGGACATGGTATGACGGGTAGCTCAGGTAAACCCTGTGAAGAAGGAGAAAATATTATAAAATTATTTAGGCAAGCGTATGTTATCGTTATTTGAATCTATCTAGCCTCAAGGCAGAGAAGTACCTAGTGGTTTCTAGTATGGTCAGAGATTATTTATGTAGGTCACCTATTTACTGAGTGCGGCTGTGGATGTTGTTTGGACACCCTTCACCTAATGTCCTGATGATTGATAGGTACTTAATTGAAAAGATAACGAAAACCATACTTACGACGACATTTCAGGAGGACATTGCCAAGAATATTGAGGTTCTCGGAAGTACGTCAATGGATGATAGGCTTTAGGATAGCCTTTGTAATAATATCTGTGCATTTGACAAGCCTGTAATAAGAAAACTTACATTTGGATTTTAAAAATAGGTCCTACCAACTTGTTACCTACCTAAACCACCTAAACTATAACTACAAATTGTTGTTGGCTAGGCTCCAACTATATAGGAGCGTCGAACAGACTGCAAACACACTAAATCAATATTCCCTTGCAAAGATAAGAAAACAACAAACACGATGCTCAAGATGAGCCGTGAAGGTGACATGGTGGGCATCATCACAGGTCACTGTGAACTGAACCATCTACTCAAGACTGGAGCCACAGACAGGAGCCTACCTATGCCGTGGTTGCCTCCAGGAAGAAGAGACTGTGGAACACGTTGTGATACACTGCACAACCTGAGAAGAAGCCAGACGGAAAACGGGTAGGTATGAAGATTCTCATTAAGGCATCAAATCCAACCACACCCACAGAAAAGCTGAAACGAAGCTTACAATCGCCAAGAGTCCTGCTCCGGTAGGTACTTCAAGGAGCTGGGCTGGTTAGGGCCTGATAAGGCAGGGGGACAATGCACAATACACTCCCAAGCGAGATGTCAGTGCGGATCCCAGTTCCTCCACTTCGAATTAGAATAGGCTCCAACTATATTACCTATACTATATATAGAGATCCCGATGCAGCACATCGGTGATGCCGAGGAGTCCCTGCGGTGTGGCGGCCTCGGACTTCAGACCGGTCGGCCGGCATTAATAACAGATTCATACATTACATAGGTACTTATTATCATCCTTCATAACATAACTGATTTGACGTAGTTGTTTTATTTGTATCCTTGTAAGAGCTGCGGTGACCGATTCGCACTTGTTAGGTTTGGTAGGTCACTTAGGTATTACTATAGTCAATTAAGTACGTATCTACAATATCGGTATTATTCTGTGTATGGTACAAAATACATGTACCTACCATGATTCTGTGGTGCTTAGTGCAACGATGCAACATTCCCAATTTGTAACACGAGGAGGTAGGTAAGTAGGTCAGTACAAGGTATTGCCCGTTCATGCACCAGCAGGGAAGTGCCTTGCCTACCCTACTCTATGTAGTAAATAGACATAATTATTATACGGTATAAGGTGGAAATGGACTTACATCATAAAACCTAAGAATTTCCTCTTGACGTAGTGTATCTAAATAAATTATGTTTTTTACCATTGTGTATAGGTTCTTGGTTGAAAATTAATAAAGAAGGTAGAGACGTTCTTATTCTATTTTATTCATATTAAAATATATAGTAAAAAGTAAGCAGTTTCTCAAATCCGCAAAAATACGGGAAAAACTTAGTAAATTATTCGAAAAAAATTATATATTTTTTGTGGGTAGAAACGTCAATCAACTTGGCAGGACATGAACAAATGGTGATGATGATGGACAAATGGATGGATGTGAGGTTTGAACCAATGAAAAAAGAGGGTTTGAACTGTTTCGAACCAGATGCAAAGCTATAAAACAAGAAGTTGAAGTCAATCAATTCTATGCACGAATGAAATCCAATCACCCTTTCTTTTCCCATGCCGATATGGATTATGGAAAAACCATAGAAATATTCTAGTTCATTTATAGATAGATAGATAGATAGATAGATAGATAATTCTTTATTGTACCACACAAACACAGAAAAACAGTACAGAAATAAAAAAAGTTACAAGTACAAAGGCGGCCTTATCGCTATGAGCGATCTCTTCCAGGCAACCTTGGGATGGACTGGACAAGTTAGAACAAAAAAAGACGGTGGCACTTGAAAAAAGAAATTATAAAATAATTATATAATACTTACCTAATGTAATATCAACATAACATACAAAAAACAATAAACTAATACGAACCTAAAAAAAAAATTAGCTTAAACCTGTAATGATAGGTAATGCTGATGAAGCAGTTTTTTAAAGATAGGAAGTGATTATTATTAAAAAGGGAAAAGAAAAATTTATTGAAAAGATTTATTTATTTATTAAAGGGTATCCTGCGTTGAAATCACTCAGGGTTAATAAATCAAATCAAAAATTCTTTATTTCCTTAAATTAAACAATAATGTACCTACCTACACTAAGGACGTTGGAGTTGGAGCCAAACCCGTGCCAAGCTTTTTTATCCTCTAGAGATAATCTGATATTTTGTAGTCTTTTTGCACATTTTTTTTGCACATGGTTTTAACGATTTGTTTAAATTTATTTACTGATAGACTGCGATGCAACTCAATAGGAGTTTTGTTGTAGAAGCGTGTACATTGCCCTCTAAAAGATACATTAATTTTGAGAAGCCTGGTTGTGGGCACAGTGAGTTTATGTTTAATTTCTAGATTTTATAATAAGTCCCTATCGTTATTTATAGGGAAGATTTTGATATTTTTATGAGTGAAGTAGTATAATACAATACAATAAGTTTTCATAAATAAATTGACAGTGGACTGTTATTATGTCTATTTCTTTGAATTTATCACGTAGGGATTCTCTGTGTGATCCTTATTATAGATTGCACGAACAGCCCTCTTCTGCAGCACAAATATGGTGTTGATATCTGCAGCGTTCCCCCCTCAGCAGTATACCTACTATTAATACTGTGGAAGTAGCTGAAATAAACAAAATAAACAAGTCTAGATGTATCCACGTCTGAAGATGACTAATTTTTTAACTGCATACGCTGCAGAACTATGTCTCTATGTTTGGGACCCATTGAAGTACCCATGAAGAAGTACAGTTTATGTAATACCTACCTAACTTAAAATGGCTCAAAGTCCCATAAGTCAAAACATCAAGAGTAATAAAGTTTTGACACAACCACGGAAGACGTCTAGTGATGATTTGACAGCGACGTGACAGATGACAAACAGCAAGATACGTCAAAACCAGCGGTGCCAGAACGTCCCAAAAGGGACGATTTTCGTCCTTTTAGACGCCGCATCGTCCCTTCGATGTCCGTTCTCAAATTCCGTCCCTTTTACGTCCCTTTTCAAATAGCCAGCCACAATAACTTTTTAAAAAATAATGCGTGAAACGAAACGGACGACGACGCGTGAATGCGACAACTTCTGATCGCTCATGTAAGTGTATGTATTTCCTTTTGGCTTCGATCAAAAATAAGTGTTCGCGGCCTCCCCCGTAGATACCTAGAGCTAATGCCTTACAGCCTTACAAAAATGTCACTCAAAATTGTCTTCGTTTTGTTTTGACGCAGACAGTTTGCGCAGAGCCTGGCAAGTTTTTTCCATACGGAACAAGAGATTGGTGGAGTCGAATTCATTTTATTTTATTTTGTAAGTAGGTACCTAGGTACCTACCTGAGAATTATACACCTACCTACTCAGTTTATTTTCTATAAGGATTAATTAACAGAATTCAGGTAAAAATAACGAATCATTTATTGATGAAACTATAAATTGGTGTCTCAACAGTAGGTATTAATACAAAAGGGTCATTTCAGACATACAATATTTTAAACTTACAATACAATTTCAGGCAGGCACTCTAGATTAAAAAGAACTGGTTCCTGTCTGCGGCTTTGCACGAGTTTTTTTTACGGGACAAAAAGTAAACGTTTTATAAATTTATACTTCTGGTAGGTAGGTAAGTCCTAGTCCCTACCTAGTCTTTCTTTTATTTGAGAGTCTACGCAAATGAAGTTTTAGGGTGGGCCAACTAGTTATTTTAAAAATCAACTAGTAATATTAAACTTATTTTTAAAAAATATATTAATACATACTATAAACGAGAAATTTTTCTTTAGAAGAAATAGCTTCCATTTATCAATTTAGAACAAAATTAATATTTTAACGTAGGCAAACCAAACAACAATATTTTATGCTGATTTCACAAGTATTATGACTCACATCTCAATATACGGGTAAAAAATATATTTAAACTTACTGAAAATAAGAAATTCGATCCTTTTTCAGCACTTTGGACGAGTGATTCTTGCATTTTTTGTACGAGCACTTACCCATGCTTTTTGTCAGAACGCTAAAATGACACTAGTTGAAAAGCTTCCCTAACATGTCAAAATGGTTCTCCTTTGCTACTGAAGGTTTTGGGGTGCGCATTGTGAATCTAAGGGGGGCCGGCAAAGCCGGAAATTTTTGATCGAAGCCTTTTGGGTATATTTTTCAAATTAATATTTTCTTTAGCCGTCCTATTTGTTCAAAAATCGTCCTTTTTCCGACAGCGGATCGTCCGAAACTCGGTGAAGGCACTGGCAACACTGGTCAAAACAAAGAGAGAATATAAATTGTTTTTAGTTTTTTACAATTTTTATTGATAATTTCCTGAATGTTAATGTAAAGTACAGAATTTATCTGAAAATACTGGTGCACGGCTATTTCCATGATTGTGAAAATACATTTGAAATCATCGCTTATGTAGTACATAAATGGGGTACCCTTGGTATTTTGGTTGTACTATTTTTGTCCGCTCTACATTTGGTGCATTGAAATCATTTTGACGTCCAGGAAAAGAATGTTCTTCCTGCATGGTGAGTACAGCTGCTTTCTATCATGTAAAATAGTATATCTACGTCGATTTGATGGCTAAAATCGCAGGGCTCGTTATTGCGTGGGTGATCAGGTCATTACCATATTTTTTTACTATTATTTCTTTGATATATGTCACATTGTTGGCACAATTTTCATTTCCTTAATGGTCTCACTTACTACTCTCTCTGCTAACTTCCCACTTTTTCATGTCCGGAATAGAAGGTACATATTGGAATGCAGGTTATGTGGAATGCAAATGTTGTGATATGAACTGCTAGTCAGTGGTTATGTTTATAAACAAAATTGTCTACTATTACAAACATCACCTAAACTTAATACATGTAGATTGTTTATTTTATTTATTTATAAAACAAAATCCACAGCCCTTTAGAACTAAAATTGACTAACTTATTCACTAGACATAATGCTGATACAGAATTTACTTTATCTAAATTAAAAACAAATTGACTATCACTACAAATGAAGTTATGAACTGCTAAAACAATTTTAAATAAAATATTGTCATAAAATTAAGAAAATAATGACTAAAAACAATGCTCTTCATTTAAACTGTCTAAACTTATAAACTTTAGATAAACTTACTTGCCAAGTAATTTAATTGAAGCTGCCTAATTTTTCTATGCAAGCTTGTTCGGTTATTAAGCTCTCTTTATAAAATAAGCATAAACTAAGTAATTAGGTAATAAAGTTAAAGTAGGTAGGTATCTTTAGTTTTATTAACTCAATAAAAAGGTGATAAAAAGTGCTGGTGTTTTAAAGGTACTAGTGGTGTGCTAAATACTTTAGTGTAAAAAAATGCAGATTTTTTTGTATTTTGGTTGAGAAGTAAAAGTGTATTTATTGATATGAAAAAGTTTGATTCATCCAATAATATAATGCTGGAAGAAGCCATGTGGCATGATTAAAGATAACATTGTTGTTATCAATAAATTACTATTCATTGATAAAAAAAGGTGACTCAATGTTTTTATCACAGATATCAGTGGCATGGGTAATACAGTGTTATTTATATATCTTGTATAACACTAGACTATTCACATGGCATTGTCTAGGCCCAAAATAAACAGAGCTTGTATTATGGAACTAGATATACAATAAGGGTCGTCCATAATTCACGTGATGTTTTTGAGCAACTTTTTTAACCCTCCCCCATGATGATATGTGGTGACTAACTCTCTATCCAAAATCACTTGTCGTCTCTGAATACAGGTATAAATAATATTATTTAATTTGGGAAAATTAAGCACTGCAATGAAAATGACTGGGTGTCCGATTTAGATCAGGTGCATTCAACAAAAAAATACATACATTTTGATACCTCACTACACCTTCTTGTGATGTTTTGTGATTTTTTCCATACCCCTCCTTTCAAGTCTCACATGATTAATGGTGGCCCACTTACACTTAAACACCTAGACTTAGAGAGCATCCACTTTGTTTTAAAATAATAAAAGCAAAGCTGCAATTATTTATGTGTAAATGTAACCTACTTAAGTGCCTAGCTATATTGCAACCAATCCAACTTTTAATGCTAAAATACAGGCAGTTGAGTCATGAGTCCATGTACTTTCCACTCCAATTGCTGATAAGAATAATGCCATTTGTCGATGTGAGTAGGTACATTTTATTATTGGAACTCATTGTTTGAAAACAATGATTAATAATAATTATTGTAATTGTAATAGTCATTTATTGTATATTTTAAGACATTGCATGTCCAATAGGGCAGAATACATTGTGACATTCTATTTTAATCTAACAACTTTTATAACATGTATTTCATGCAATAAATAAATTGATTGATTAACAACATTGACATATTGCCTCACGCACACATTGCAAGGACTGAAAAAGGGTTTTGATTATGAAAGAAGCCTTTGTCAGCCCGTTTTTTATGATTAAAAGTAGCCTGTGTGTTAATCCTGTTCTATATCTGTTTATAATTTCAAGATAAATTTATTTAGGGGTACCCTTCTTTATAATATGTAACTTAATACACCCACAACGTCCATCCATCCATTTCACTGCTGGACGCCCAACATTTCTTCCTTGGACAAACAGAATAACATTTATTTGGTTGCTTCCAAAATAAGCATACAGACAAGTAATATTTTAAACGAAATTTGGTGCCATTCAGTTAGGACCTTGCTTTACCAATTATCCTGGCGTGAACCGAAGTTAATCTCACTACCTACCTACCTAACAAATATCGCCATTGACCCGGTGTCTCTTACCATTTTAGTCAATTCAGCGTCACGAAGTTCCTGGCAATCTTTCTAGCCTTTTTCATTACGTCACACCTACTAATTATACCTTATATTCGTCGATTTATTGATGATTATGTCCTCCTAGCCGGCCACGGCAGCCAGTCTTAACAAAGACTAGCCACGTCATCACTTCACCAGCCTATAATGGTCCATTACTGGACGCAGGCTTTCCTCTGATAATCGCCTTATGGCTTTTATCTCATGAGGGGTAATGCCCATAATCCCACCGCCTGGACATGCGGGTTGGGGATCGCAGTTAGGTGGTAGAGCTGTTCTGCAAGAGGCGCTGCTGCCCGGCCCCGTTGTATGTCCCTTGGTCGCCTCTTAGGGAAGATTGTGCAAATTCTAAGCCGGCACCACACGGCTACAGCGCAGGACATTATTATTGTGCACAAATTTGTGCAAACCCAGTGCAGTTTCTATTCCGTCTTCTCATAGATTTATGAATGTTGTTTCAGTGTGATGGTAATGCAGAGCATGGCTTTGGGCACGGGCGAGGCGGCGCTACGCGAGTGGCTGCCGCGGCTGTGGCGTCGCATCGAGGACGCGCACTACAGCTACCTGGAGACAGACGACAGTCCCGAGAAGCTGCAGCAGAGGAAGAAATTAGATGGTAAGACTGTGTAATGGAAATGCAAAGCATGGCTTTGGGCACGGGCGAGGCGGCGCTGCGCGAGTTGCTGCCGCGGCTGTGGCGTCGCATCGAGGACGCGCACTACAGCTACCTGGAGACAGACGACAGTCCCGAGAAGCTGCAGCAGAGGAAGAAACTAGATGGTAAGACTGTGTAATGGAAATGCAGAGCATGGCTTTGGGCACGGGCGAGGCGGCGCTGCGCGAGTTGCTGCCGCGGCTGTGGCGTCGCATCGAGGACGCGCACTACAGCTACCTGGAGACAGACGACAGTCCCGAGAAGCTGCAGCAGAGGAAGAAACTAGATGGTAAGACTGTGTAATGGAAATGCAAAGCATGGCTTTGGGCACGGGCGAGGCGGCGCTGCGCGAGTTGCTGCCGCGGCTGTGGTGTCGCATCGAGGACGCGCACTACAGCTACCTGGAGACAGACGACAGTCCCGAGAAGCTGCAGCAGAGGAAGAAACTAGATGGTAAGACTGTGTAATGGAAATGCAAAGCATGGCTTTGGGCACGGGCGAGGCGGCGCTGCGCGAGTTGCTGCCGCGGCTGTGGCGTCGCATCGAGGACGCGCACTACAGCTACCTGGAGACAGACGACAGTCCCGAGAAGCTGCAGCAGAGGAAGAAACTAGATGGTAAGACTGTGTAATGGAAATGCAGAGCATGGCTTTGAGCTCGGGCAATGCGGCGTTGCGCGAGTGGCTGCTGCGGCTAAGGCACCGCATAAAGGACGCGCACTACAGCTACCTGGAGTTAGATGACAGTCCCGAGAAACTGCAGCAGAGGAAGAAACTACAAGGTAACGAGACTGACTGCAGATCCCGTAAAGATTCTGTTCTCTAGGTCGGAGTAAGTGCGTGTCCTGAGTGACAGCGCATCGCGCAAGAAATACTTGATAAGTTATCCGGATTGGGAGCGGGTGCGCGACAGATATGGGCGCCCTAATAGTCCACTGTTATATTACAAAAATTTAAAAAAGATGCGATGAATGCTGTAGAAATAACTTTGCACAAAGTTATTTCTTTAAAGACATAATAAAGATATCGACACATAATCATTTTGTACGAAGTATACATTAAAACAAACTGAAACTAATATTTTCAGATTACATAACCGAGTACCTATCCCACGCGCCCCACGAATGCAAATTCCGGCTGATCGAGACTGGCAAGGTGTTTGAGCGAACGGTCAGAGAGCTTCCAGACTTCAATGCTTACCGAGCATCGCTTGGTTGGGCAGCGCTGGCGAGATACGCGGCTCATCTGTTGAACCAGCCGTGGAGAAAGGAGTATCGAGTTTTAAGGGTGAGTTATTAAGTAGGTTTTACACCTCGATAGTTTGTGAGAGACTTCAAGAAGGTGATTGGTGATTTTCCGTGGAGGTTAAGAATGCTTTAAACCTCGAAGCATCGAAGCGAGGTCTCTAACTGTTAGCTGCCAGACTTTCATGCAAGGAGCTTACAATAGGCTTGAAATTTGAAGCTGCAATGCGTAGGTATCGTGCATCGCTAGGTGCGGAGGTTGCGAGATACAAATCAGTTTGCTACTTGAAAAGGCTGTTTGACAGGACCCATTTATGCAATACCACCTTAAAACCTTAGAATATAACTTTAAAATTCACTTACAGTTATACAGCGGCTTCTACAAGCACGAAGTGGAAGCGAACCTAGTGGGCGCAGAGAGTATTCTCCACGCGATGGGCTATACGGCCTGTGGCGGGGGCCGCCTGGCCCTTAGAGCGCCGCTGTGTCCCGATACTGTGGCCGCCGTGTCTCGGGACGCGCTAGTGGCTCACACAGAGTGCCAGGTATGTAGTGACTGGCTTTTCAAAATATATATAAATTCAATAACTTTATTTCTTTAGGGTTACAAAACAAGCACTTAGACAAATTTTGTTTTACATTATTATTATCTTCTAAACACAGTTTCTGCACCCATGTTAAGTTTGGTTGTTTTCCTTCCAAGCATCCTTTCTGTTCATATCTAAAGTTCGGTTGTAGGTATCTCTCATATTGATGGACAGTTATAATAATAATAATAATCATTAATTTTGCAGGAATGTAGGTACATGAGGTCTTATGATTAAGTAGCTTATCCTATACATTCTGCCTCGTCATGGCGTGCAAAATTAAATCTAAAACTAAAAAGAAAATACTTACAATAATACAATAACATCAAAGAAAACAAGTTCACAAAACCACAACAAACATACACACACATTTTTTCGATGGTGAAACATTAGCTGAATGGCGCTTAACGCCCTCATCTACAACATACCCGATCTTCATTCCTAAAACTCCTCGTAATTCCAGATGATGGTACAAGTATGGGAGGCACTGGCAGAGCGCGGCGCTGACGTTTCGCGCGGCACGTGGTGCGACATCCTACGGCAGAGAGCCGCGCGCCCGGCGCCGCCGCTAGCCACCGCCGCTACTCTGTTACAGAGGACGGTTGACAATGGTATGTGCCGTCTGGCTGAACATGTGAAAAATACGTATATTTTGTCCGAACTTATTTATTTTGATCATTGTGATTTATGATGGATTTATGATTCACACTTTCAGATTTAAGATATCAATAACTTCATTTCTTTAGGCTTACAAGATAAGCACTTAGACAAGCTAAATTGTCACACTAATATTATAAATGTGAAAGTTTGGACGGATGGATGGATGTTTGTTACTTCTTCACGCCAAAACTACTAAACGATTAGGGCTGAAATTTTGCATAGTTGTAGCTCTAAGCCTGGAATCAAACATAGGCTACATCCCACAGAACAGTTCGGATGGGATAGAAATAAACTTTAAACCTTTTCATAGAAAAAATGCTTGCGAAGCCGCGCACAGAAACTAGTACGAAATAAGGTGTTTTTGATTTTCTCTTCACTGAATTTTTTTGTGTTTGTATGTATTTACACAACACAAATAATTTAAGTGCCTTTCATAGTTACACTTACACATTATCGAAGTTGATGGAATGCATTTCAAATAATTTACGCATTCGATGACGAAGTGACGTATTGTTTCTCTATTCTACCCTAGACAACAATCCCCGTGCTAGGGGGGCTGTTACGTTACGTACGATGCTGATAAGTATGTGCAGTTATAATTTTGAGCCTCTTGTAGAACATTAAATGGCTTCATATTAGTCTTCGCTATAATGAACCGTTTCCAACGCAACTCAACTTTGTTTGCGACTGAGATGATTTTTGATAAAAAACTAAACGCAGATTTGCTGCATTGTTTACTTTGCTATTATTTACCTATTTATATTGCAGGCACAGAAATCTACTCCAACATACAAACAACAGCGGAGAACCACCGCGGCTACCAACCGTGCCACTGCCCCGACGCCTCCATTGAAGAGAGTTTACCTTACATGGTGCCTAATCTAGTCCCTCAGTACATGTACTCTGTGCCAGACGCTGTAAGTACCAATCACAAAATAGTACTTCTTGAAGTAAACTTCTTGAACTGATAATACCAATGATAATCTCAGACATAAAAAAAAATTTTTAACATACCCCACCAACTATGTATGTCCAAGAAGCTTCCCAAAATATCAGGCCTAAAACTATACAGCAAACTACCTGATAATGTAAAATCAATAGAGAGCTTCCCCCTTTTCTGTTCCCAAGTCAAAAGTAAGATTAAGTCTAATTTTATTATCTTGTTTAATTATTACTATTACTAGTCTAATTATTATAATTATAGATTTTAGTTTATAAATTTTTTTTTATTATCAAAAAAATATTTGATTTTTTTTTCAAATCCCTACTATTAACTGAAACAATATACAATTTAAAAGAATATTTATCTAATGACTATAAATACTTTAAATTGACAATACCCGATAAGACTACTGAGAATTTTACTTAATTATACACAATAAAAAAAATTATACATTATTTTATTGACAGCCTCTATATAAACGAAATAAATTCCCAAAAATTTCCGGTTTCGGCGGGACTCGAACCCGCCGCGGGAACTTATTTCATTTCTTAGAGATACCCAAAGTGCGGGTAAGCACTATAACAAAAAAAGCTTTGAAAATTTTTATCAAATTTTTATGACATTAAATAAAATTGAATGATCGTTTCTACAAGAAAGGCATCTCTTTTTACTTAATACTTTATTTTTTAGAGTTGTGTACTACTTGTGTGTAAACTCATCTGACGACTCCATTGTATTGTGCCGCTCACTAGGTTTTAAGAACAATTTTTCTGTAGCTCGTTACAGTGGACAATAAATAATTCTATTCTATTAATTTAGGGCTCTTGTCTTGCGATAGATAAACTTTCTATCTGATGACGATGTCCTCCAAGCCGCATTTTGGCCACGGCGGCGGCCAGTTACTAACGGAGAGGAGTCATGTGCGCGGGCATGTTAGGTATAGTGCACAAGTGTGTGCGCAAACACTGGTGCACTCTCTATCCACTCTTTCATAATTCGATGGAATGGAAGTGCGACTTGACGTGCTTTCCGAGGCACGGGAGTGTAACACCGCAAACTTCCGGGTGCTAATGTTAATTATTCTTGGTAGAAAAATTTCAATGGCTATTTTTGGCTCGACCTAAGTTTTGAACCCGTGACCAGCGTTTGTCAAACTTTCAACATCAACGTAAATCATTATCAAAGAAGTCTATAAAGAAGTCAAATCAATTGTATACTAATCAATGGTTGTTGTTTCTAGCCGCAATGTTCTACAGTACCGATGATGACGTCATACGTGCCCTATTATTACCCAGTCCAGGCGCCGTACATGATACCCACGCCCGTCTACCCGCCGATCAAACACGCCACCACAGTCGCTGTCAACGGATATCCGCCTCAGTACAGGTGAGGATAACGCTCTTTTTAGATTAACAAGGGTTCCAATCCATGGTGAAATCACCTAGTCTTACATATGAAGATTTTATTAAAAAAAAAATTGCTCAGTTCTCTTAAACAAGAAAAATTCGAAAAGGCTCGTCAATTTTACTCTGAAACTTGCAAACAGTAATAAATTCCATTATGTATATTACTATATTAAAACTCTTAATAGAGTCCATAGGTGATTGGAATGCTGGCTTTTATTTCTGTCAACGAATTAGATTGCCATTCAACGTGGCAATGCTGCCAGCATTCCGGGCACTTTGCCTTCTGGTGACGGCTTAGATTTTTAGAAAATAGATTTAATTTGAAATAAATATGTTCACTATTAGAATACTGATTATTACATAAAAAAAATCACCAAACTTGGCTATTTTACTATAAAAACTATCGGTTAACTACAAACCCGTGAAATGTTGGTGTAGAACTAAACTAAAATCGGGATTTCGAGAGCTAGGGTGCCGCAGACAGAGATAGCACATATGAGATAGCACCATCGTAATAAGTTTTATCAGTTTGAGAGTGGTGGTTTTAAATCCTAATATGATTGTTGACATCTTTCCCAGGTACCCAACAGTCCCAACCGCCCAACTAATCGAGTTAGACGCCTCCTCAATCTACGAGAACGAAGATATAAGACAAAGGAAACGGCCAGAAAGTTCCAGAAGAAACAGCACATCTAAATCTGGCTTCAGTGACGTCACACTACCCAGTCTACCCAGATCGGACACACAACCGGCGTTGAGTAAAGCCAGAGAGGATGGAATGGGTACTTATGAGAGTTGGGACTATGTGTTCCGGAATCTGTCGAGTAAAGACGAAGATGGCCGAAGTGGGTACTCGCCGTCGATTGATCGGGATTCGAGGACGCTGGACCGGATGGATAAGGTAGGTTTTGTTGAATTTTGCGCTTTATTAGGTTGAAGGAAGGTCTTAAATGAAACGATGAATGGATTCGGTGACAATTTGTTCGAGTTAAGTGAAGGACGGTGGAATGGGTACTTATGAGAGTTGGGACTATGTGTTCCGGAATCTGTCGAGTAAAGACGAAGATGGCCGAAGTGGGTACTCGCCGTCGATTGATCGGGATTCGAGGACGCTAGACCGGATGGATAAGGTAGGTTTTGTTGAATTTTGCGCTTTATTAGGCTGAAGGAAGGTATTAAATAACACATGATGAAGGTCGTAACGTGAACTTCGGTTCATTTATGGTGAGAGCGCCGACGGATCGACTCTCTACGTATATGGACAGTGGGTTTTGGGCGAAAGGTGTCGTTTTCAGGAAGTTCATTGGACGCCTGTCAAACGACACCGCGCGTGCGTCATCGGAGCGTCGATGACTCGGTTAATTTTAAATGTTTTTATCTATGTTCGTCTATAAGGTATTTATTATATGGGCCCTAATTAAGTTTCTTTTTGTACACTTTCTTTGTGGTTTGAAATAAAGTATTATTATTAATATTAAATTAAACGATGAATGGATTCGGTGACAATTTGTTCGAGTTAAACGAAGGACGGTGGAATGGAGTTGGAATGGACTATGTGTTCCGGAATCTGTCGAGTAAAGACGAAGATGGCCGAAGTGGGTACTCGCCGTCGATTGATCGGGAGTCTAGGACGCTGGACCGGATGGATAAGGTAGGTTTTGTTGAATTTTGCGCTTTATTAGGTTGAAGGAAGGTCATAGACTCTAGTTCTCTTAGGTCTCTAGGTCATCAGAATAGATCGAATCCCCCCTCCCGCCCCCCCCCCCCCCCCCCCCCCCGACTAGAATTTCTGCCTACGGCCCTGAACAGCTAGTCATACATAGAAAGCACTCAGAACAGCCAGAACTTATTTATCCATACCTGATTCCAGGCGCACAGAAGTAGATACCAGCCGACCACCATGGACCTAGAAGACGGCCTCCAAGCGCTGAGCCTCGACCACCGAGTGAAGGACAAGAAGCCGAAAGCAGCTGTTAAGAAGGTGGAGGAGAAACGTGAGCGGCCGCGACGGCTGGAACCCGTGGGGAACCCCCAGGCTGATGCGTTGGTTACACCCAAGGTTGCACCTGATAAGGTAAATATAGCTGAGGAGCAGAGGAATCAAAAGAGACATATCCACCACCAAAGTTTGAAAGGGATGTAATTAAAAATAGTTATTTGAGATGAATGAAAATGTATTTAATAATGTTGCAATGTGAGAGCACTCCAGATGCTGCTTGGTAGCAAGCAGCCTCTGGTAGCAACTATGCGTGTCAGCTTGGTCCAGCAATCCTAATTATTTACGCGAACTCTACCCGAGTTCGCGTAAATAATTATGCATTCTGTGAACATAGCCTCGAATGCGAAACTGCGCAGTATTGGGCTCACCGCGACCTTGTGGAGCCTTTAAAATACGCTACTGCGCAGCCACTCAGCATACTTTCGAGAATTCATAAAGATTTGCGCGTACTATTCCTGGCTTTTTTTTAAACTTTAAAATTTAAAACATGTATAGAAAATACTGAACAAAGTTTGTCGAAGTTTTTTGGTTGGAATCGAACCCGAACACTGATGTTTCAGATGACCCCTCTGCACCAAATAGAATCTAAGTTTATGCATAAATATCGAACAATCGTTTAAACGTCTTTTATCAATATTTTGATATGCATAGCCTATGACTAAGGGTGCATTCACACAGAGGATCCGTTTTGAAAGGATACTTTTTACGGATACTTCGCTACTGGAAACAGTTTACTCTAACCGGAATACTGTAGGGTGTGTGAACTCGCTCCTACAACTACATACGCTAACACGGAAAAATAACGGATCCCGTAAAACAGATGCTGTGTAAATAAGCTCTTAGCCTGCGTTCGCGGGCACACTTGTGCACTATACTATGTCCTGCGCACCTGGCTAGTCCTTGTTGAGACTGGCCGCGGTGGCCGAAATTCGACTAGGGGGATATCATCATGACAAGATATGCCAAACAATGATCTGCAAAAATAATCATTTGCTAACAAAATGTTACAGGTGAAACTTCTTACAAAGAAGGACATAAAAGACAGAAAGGAAGTCATCAAGCAGCAAACTGTGAACGGCACATCATCACAAACCACAGCCACAGCGGAGGTCAAGAAGGTGAAAAGGCCGGCCAAGTTGGTGGCCTCCGAGGCCGAGCGGCCGCGGAGGCCTCAGGAGAACGGACACGCGCAGACCTCTAAGACTAACCATGGTACGTTAAAGCTTTTTCATTCTGGCAGGGGGAAGGAGTGTCCGGGTGGGTCTTGTTGTCCTCTGATACAAAACGTCTTTAGCTAGCATCGAGGTGGGAGGCTACTCCATCATCATCACCATACCCAGGAATTTTCCTCAACGCCAGGAATACAATTATCATGCTTTGTGCTCATTATTTTGTAAACGACTTCGAAAATGGAGTTGGTTCTAAGTTTGAGAATGATTCTGGATTTAGATTTATATGGAACCCATAACAAATTTTACTCCCGAGGGAATAAGAGGGCGCAAAGCGCAAAAAAAAGGATAAGCATCGGATTTCGCGTTCATAGGAGCGGGACAGAGCTACGTTTTTGGAACGGCATAAGCGCAAAAATGAATGTTTTTACTTGTTTCCAAGAAAACTACACAACTTATCATGAAGCTGGTTCAAGGAATCAAATAATTAGTAATAACCTACAAATCAAAACTTAAGTCATTTCAGTAGGCCGTAGGATTCCTGAGATTATTTGATTAATTGATGTGCAAAACAGTGCATTTTCATGATTGTTTATCGTATTTTTTCCCTTAATCGTTTTTTCACGTTCAAATAACCAAAGAAAAATTGATTTATTTTATGTAATTCTAGTTTATTACCACCGGGATCTCGTGAGTACCTGAGTACTCACGGGATCACTGGTTTGGTTGTAGGCCTAGATCGGAATCTTGGCCTAGTTTGACATCCAAACCAGTCAGGTTCGTCTCTTAAGTAGGTACTATTTGCCCCAAAAGACTAAAAAAAAAATAGCGTTCATATTCTGGAATTTGAAAGTTTTTTTGTACAAAAATCAAAGTATTACAACAAATATTTTGTCCACAGCACAAACCTCGACCAATTACGTCCTAAAATCCCAACTAATCGTAACCCTCGACGAGACTGACGCCGCCCCCCAGAACGGCGTCGACAAACCGCAGAATTGGACCTGCAACACTTGCACTTACTTGAATAAAGACAATGCCAGCGTGTGCGAGATGTGCGGTAAGTCGCGAGCCAGGGTGGATATACAGCCGCTGACGTCAGGCGGACGAGAATGCCCCGCTTGCACGTTAGTCAACCAACGCGAGGCGAGAGTTTGCGACGCTTGTGGGACGAGCTTGCAACACTGTCCGACATACATCTAGGGTTAATAACGAAGAATGGATGTACAATTGCAACGGTGAAGTCAGTATTCGGTTTCGCTGTGTAACGGCGCAAATGCGATATTAACATGGCATTTTTGACGTGGCTGAAATTGGCAGAGGACCTCCTGGGTGAGATGGATTGAAATTCATAATATCACTGAGATTCATAAAACCTATACTGGCGGTTCACGCACGCAGAAATGAGCTGGCAATTTGACGGGGTAAAGAAACACTGTGAATTATTTCATTGCATAAATATAAATTATTTTCTGGCTATCCCTTTTTGAGCAGGCTAAATATTATGTCTTGTAGCAAACATCGAGTCGCATTATTTTATGGGCCCTTTCTTGGGCCCAACCCTAATAATAATAATTTCATTTATTTTACCCAAAACAAAAAAGCAAGAACAAAAGAAAACAAGTAGGTACTTAGACCCCTAGGCAAAGGAGTGACTCGTTCTTCAAAGTTATGGGTCCGGACAACGATAAACTTTTGATCTATCCCTGCTAAGATTTACATTAAATGAATAACTTACTTAAAAATTATATGAAAAAAAAGTTAGTGAAGTTATGGTTGAAACATTTTAAAACTTATTTTTATTAAGATGTTCCCGAAAATTATTTACATAAATGATACTTAAAGAAAAATCTATTTCTGCTTCAAGAAAAGAGATAATGTAAAAAAAAAATATGTAAACTGATTTGTATTTGATAAAAGTGATGATATATTGAAGTATTTGATTTTTACATGAAAGCGCTCATAAGAAATTTCACTAAATTACATGGGAATTGAAACCCGCATTGCTACAGTAGACTGTTCTGTGGCTGGCAGTCAAACCTATCGAATTTTCGATAGAGCGAACTTTTTTATGAGCATTATCATGTAAAATGTTCTGCCTAAGTGAAGTAATCACCTAAAAATTAAAGATATGTAAAAAAATTAAATTAATCTTGTAAAGATTTTGATTTGTTTTATAAAAACGCTATCGGCCTCAGTGAGTCTATCTTATAGAAAAATAACAATGTATTTGCAAAAAAGTATTAGAAATATAACTTAAATACGATCTTTCTCTATTTAAGTAAGTTAATCTTATCATGGTTACAACAACTGATGGGTTAATAGAAGCTCACTTTTCCACTAAAAAAAATACAGCTGAGGGTAGTTCATTAAATAAACTGAGCCAGAGTCCATTTGACGATATTACCGAGACGTGATCGAGACGTCTCTTATTTGTATGGGATTTACGTAGTTCCCTGACCGCACGATAGAGGCGCTGTACTACATTTTAAGGAAAAAGGAGACGTTACGGTTACTTGTTACTATCATTAAATAGACTCACCCTTGGACAATGGCAGAATTGTTGCTAACTAGCAAGCACATCAAGATATAAACAAAAGAAAGAAAAATATAGACTCACTCAATACACTCACCCTCTAGACTAACACCAGAGGGTGTTAGTCGTTGGCCAGCAGAAAAATATTTTTATACGTATAACAGATTGAAACAAAAACTGTCAAAAACTATGATTACCACTGTCCTGTGTAGAGATTCTTGTCTTTACAAATAATGTTTTTCCGGTCAATTACAACCTGGGTCTCTTCAAGACAAGAGTGAATAGGTATCTTCTAGATCTTCGTACATCATTGGCCACATCTTCACTTTCCATCACGTGAGATTGGGATCAAACAAAGGTCTATAGACTATAAAAATAAAAAACTCATATTTGTATTTTGGGTCAACATCCACCTTAATATGCCCTCTAATACACCGGATTGACAGTACAAAACTTTTGTTAATCTTTTTCTATTGTGTAAAAATAAAACATATAAAAATAAACTCATTTGAATGATAATGATTTGGCTATTAATAATTCGTGCATTTAGCTAAATGTCTCATTAACATGGCATGTTGCGTCACATTTATAAATACCTTTCTTATAAAACTACCTAGTACCTACTTATTAATGATCTACAAATTAATGTATGTTGGCGAATAATAAAGCTTAGATAACAATATGTTCTGGTTGCCAAGCAACCTATTTTTTTTTTGTTTTTCCTTGATCAGATAAATAAAACTAACTTTAACTGCTATTATTAAAAATAATCTTAGAATTTGAGCTCCCTATCGTTATTACAATACCAAATAAATATAAAAAATATTTTCTTCTTTTTAAAAATATTATGATTATATTTTCATCAAAAACGTATTTAAACTAACCTTGTCAATTTGTATATTATTTATTCCGTATCAATTATGAATAGGGTCTACCTTTTAAAAAGAATAAAACGTAAAACGACATACATATTTAAAAAATATAAAAACATAGTTTTATGTAAAATTCTAACCTTCTTCCTAATTTTATTTCTCTGCAATAAATCGAGGTTTACATTTTAATGTTATTTCCTTATTGTTTTAATTTTAATGCTTAACACAGGGTAATGATTATGATTATATAAAAAACATATATTATAATTTATGCGAAATTCATAAAATTATTATAAAAGTATTGTAATTAATAGTGTTCATTTGATCGCCTTCTTTAATGCTTTAACATAGTCGTTAAATTTTGTCAAGCTTCAATATTATTTGAATTATATTGATCTGTGTATATAAATGTTAGTTATTTGTAAATATTAGATGGTAAATATATTTATTTAGACGTTTTATATTTATTGTAGACTAAAACGATTGAAAATCATAAGTCATATAAATAAAAACATCACTGTATGCATAAAAAATGCATTTGTTTAACACGTTTAACATAAAACATGCACAATGTATTAAATGAAAATAACCCTATAGTATAAAGACGAAAGGAACGTATCAAAATGTTCGTTACTTCTATAGGTCAGAACTACTGAATGTTTAAGGATGAAAGTCTGCAAATGAGTAGAAAATAGTCTGGAATCGTGGGAAAAAGTGTGGGGAATTATAACTAATAGAATAAAACACTAAAGGACGTGTATTTTTCTATACCTGGTTGGTAGATTTTGTCAAACTGGGGATTTTAATGGACGATGCAAACTTTTTGACGTCTTTGAACTGTCTGCTATTTACGCAAAACTTGTTTAAGTCATATTTAAGGCCCTGTTTCACCAGAAGCATAATTTAACTCACTCTAAAAAAAACAAGTACCACGTTTATCGTGTCGCGGCCTCACTCAAGCAAGACCACGTTTGCCTCAAAGGTTAATTATTTAATGTTAGGTTAGGTTATTTAATGTTTTTGTTGACATAATTCATCATCAGCCTAAGATAGTCCAAAGCTGGACATAGGCCTGTGAATGAGCGCCATAGCTCTGTCTTCAGCTTGACGTATCCAACATTTGCCTGCCGTCTTTCGCAGGTCGTCATCCCACCTGGCCAGACGCCACTACGTTAACTGAGTCATAGTCTCTACTCAAGAACACGTTTACCCCAGCGCGGTTGACGGTTCTTCGCGAAATATGGTCGGCCCACTGTCAATTCAGCCTGCTTGTTCTTAGAGCTATGTAGATGACTTGGGTTCTCTGTCGGATGTATTCGTTGCAAATCCTATCCTTCAGAGAAACTCCGAGCATAGCTCTCTCCATAGCTCGCTGGGCGACTTTAAACTGGTGTATTAGCCCTACCGTGAGTGTCCACGTCTCAGATCCGTAAGTCATGACGGGTAGGACGCACACGATTCCGCGCAAAACTAGTTTAAAGCTTTCTTTGATAGTTATTTCTTATCAGAGAAGGTTTTGCGCAGTAGTAACAATTCCGCTTCAGATTAGTAACAATTTCGCGCAAAACTAGTTGACAACTTACTTTCATAGTTATTTCTTATCATAGAAGGTTTTGCGCGGTAGTAACAACTCCGCTTCAGATTAGTAACAATTTCGCGCAAAACTAGTTGACAACTTTGATAGATTTGTTATCAGAGATGGTTTTGGCGCAGAATCGTTACTAAATATTTTTATCCTAATAATATCCACCATCGTACCTTGGCGATATGATTTACTATTTGTAGGTAATCTTGCTTCTTCAAAGATGTCGTAAAGTTTGAATCGTATACTTTAATAGCTTCACATTGGGTTGCCTTTAGTTTGTATAGTCTATGACTATTGCAAGTAGATATATTGTATTGAAATAAAGAGTATTGTTTTACTTATTTGTTTTAATCGTACCTACCTACCGAGTCAGAAATGAATTACTTTTATTTCTTTAGGCTTTCATAAATTTTATTAACGTTTTTAGGTAGGTATTATAGTGCTCCCCGCACTCTGGGTATCTCTAAGACATCAAATAAGTTCCCATAAATTTTCTATTTCGGCTGGATTTGAACCCGCGCCCCATCCTCAGTACGGGTGTGCTCTAACGAACTTCAATTTTTCCACTGTAGGTGGAGCTACCGGCGGCGCTGCAGTTCGTAAGAAATCCCAGAGATTTTCGACTCGGCGAGTACTGATTTCGTGGCTTAGTTGGTTAGAGCACACCCGCACTGAGGGTGGGGCGCTGGTTCAAGTCCTGGGAACACTTAGACTAGTCAAATTCTAAACAACAAAAAAAACATCAAATTTAATTTCTAAAATGATTTTCTATTTAAGTACCTTTTTACTTAAATTTTTTGTCTACTACAATCTCGTAAAGAATTTTCTTCTTATCACTGATAAACAGAACTGATAAGTTATCAGCCCGCTTTAGCCCACTGTTGACCAATGCACACGCGAATCGGACCTTGTGGACCCTTCTCTTAGATAAAGCACATACGAATCGAACCCAGTGGAGTCCACTGGTTCTCATTTCAGACAAAGAATTGATTATTTAAATTAAAATTAATTATTATTTAATAATAATAGCATTATTCAAACTGGTCTTAATCTTCAATATTTTAATTTCTATCGTTAAGAGACTTGTTCTCAGAATCTATAAAAATTAAGAGCCCGATTGACCTTGGCATTGAACAGGTCAAGCGCGTGTTGAGTCACAACTCTACCTATGTTGTTTTCCTTTAGTAGTTTCCTACTGTTTTTTTACTAAATTTAAGATAACTTCCTGGACTGCCTTGGATAACCTTAAGATTAATATAAATGAATATAAAATTACAGTTAATTATGAACTAATTGTAGTTTTAAGTTATTATTGTTTGTATTTATTCAGACTTAAAAAACAAAGATAGGTTATGTAGCATTATATTTTATTCGCCGCAAACACAATTACCTATTTGTTCTAAAATAAGTTATTACCATTATTAAAATGTCGTAACTTATTTAGGTCACAATGTATGTTTCTAGTAATGGCCTCCATGTCCATAACCACCGTGGCCTCCATGACTTCCATGACTTCCGTGACTTCCGTGACCACTTTCGAAGCCGCCATGGCTACCATGGCCGCCTCCGCCATGATGTCCGTGACCATCGTCAAAGCTCCCATGGCTACCGTGGCCGAAATCAAACTCTAGTTGACCATGACCGTGGCTGCCAATCTCGAAACCTGTACGAGAATTTGTTCAGTTTTAACTCGAACTCTTTGATAACCAACATTGCCTAGAAAACATTCAGAGATAAGGCCGCGCCTTTTAACCGCTCTTAAAAAGGAATCCTCCTTTTTAAGAGTCGTAGTTCTCAATACGGCTGTTCTTTAGTTGTTTTACACAAACTACGAGATAACTAGGATTCCTTTGTTTAGAATTTTATCCAATTTTTATTGTAAGTACCTAATATACAAAAAGTAAGTGTAACTGTATACTCTTGGATCCATCTCGAATTTTTATAATCGTATTCCTGGGTTGGCAGCTTTCGCAATAGTGGAAAGTATATTGATAAGTACAATTGATTCAAGAGCTTTTAATAAACCAGAAAGAGTTATTGGGAATTAAGAAACTAGGAGAGAAAGTTGTGATTAAAAATAGGAAGAGGTAATATGATCTACAGGATTGTACATCAGCGTAAAATTGTAAAGACCGCTAGTTTATAGTAACTAGTAAGTATGTAATAGAAATAAATGTGAACAAGACAGTACCACAAACCGCTTTTTAGGGTCCCGTTTTCACCCTTTGGGTGCTGAACCCTAAAAAGTGTTGATCAAACTTTCAAGGGTGGTTCAGATTCGATCACTAATCACGAAAATATACTTCTGAAAATTCCATTGTCTAGTAAAGCCATTGTGCTCGATGAGTCTGGCATCGAGCACATAATGAGCCTAGCAATTACTCTTAAAAGCGCTCTCATACTACCGCGCGGTACCGTAGGTGCGATGCCGCAATATTTTCACAATGACGTTGTTTGTTGTACCAGCTACCCTAGACAACGATTCCCGTGCTAGGGGGGCAGATGCGGAACTGCCGCGGACGCGCTGCGGACCTCGAGTTGCGGCTAGCGGCTCCGCAAATTCGATTCCGCGCGGTAAGTGAGACAAGTGTTTATAAAATAAATGTCTGCGATTTTTTACATTTTTCTCTTGTTTTATGACTGAATGTGTATAGTGCAGTAGTTACAGTGTATAGTAAGTATAATGTGAAAAATAAAGAATTTAATAAAGCCGACTTTTTTTAGGTAAGGCTAAAATAAATTCTTATTTTTTAAAGGTAATGTTTAATGTCCTGAAGATAGAAAAAAGTTTTATCTAATAGTTATAATATAACGGATAATAATAATTATCTTGAATCATCGATTAATGTATAACGGCCGTCGCCAAAGAGGCGGCAGATCTGACATGCCTGATCGAAGTTTTAAACTCGGTTATTGTCTACCTAGATTTATATTAAACTAAACGGTCCTTAGAATTTGCGATGACATTAAAAAAGAAAGAAAGATGTACCAGCGAAGGTTTTATTTGCCACAGGTCAAACGTAGGTTTTTAACCCAAAATTCTACCTAGTCCTACAAAAGTAAACTTAGTGATGATGACTACCATGGCCAGATTGTCCAGAATGGTGTCCTGAGCCAGATTGATGACCGTGGCCGTACTGATGGTCGAACCCAGGTCCGCCGTGGTGTTGATTCACGTGTCCATGACCGCCGCCGATGTCGTGGCCGCCGCCGTGTCCGCTGTGGCTATCGTGGCCATGCTCAGAACCTCCGTGGTGTCCGACGGTGCTGTAAGCTGTAGAAATAAAATTAGATAAGAAATGGATTACTTCCGTCGTACAAATATTATTGAATAAAACAAATTCACACAGCATTATCTAGCCCCAAGCTAAGCAGAGCTTGTGTTATGGGTACTAGATAACTGATATACATAATATAATACCATACATAGAAGATATATTTTTATTATACATAGAAAACGACCAGAACACCCTGAACTGTCTGCAGATCGTACACACATTTGTCCCGAGGCGGGAATCGAACCCGCAACCTCCTGCGTCGCAGGCAGACCTTCGCCCACCGCACAGAGATCGTCAGAGGTGAAAGTTTATGAGTTGTGCTGTTGTAAAGATAAAACCAAAGGTACACACCGAAACTACTAAATAGATCGACCTGAAATTTTAGATACATAAAGATCTGAACCTTTAATAACACGTAGGCTATTTTTATCCCAAAAAACGCTTGCGAAGCATGCTAGTAAAATGATAAATCTAAAAAAGTAAGTAATTTAAAGTAAGTGGCATAGGATTGCTATTGTCGTACGATATTATGATTTTTATACTTTAGTATGATAGAACATACATACATTTTTACAACATGCCTGTAAATATTATATTTCTTCAAGTTCAAGTTCATTTGTGATACACAGGTATTACAGGGATGTTCACATATAAAAATAAGAGCACTGTGATCTGCCATTAGGCGTACAAATTTAAACACAATTAAAAATACAATCAAAATACAATAATAGTGAAACAGGGTTAAGTTTTAGGAATTGAAAATAATGCGTTTACCAATTTTAAAATGAGTATCAACCTCATCCCTACTCTACATTTGCGTCAAAATATTCATCCAAGCTGTAAAATGTCTTACTTATTAAATAACTAAAAAGATTAGATTTAAATGTTATGATGTCATTCTCAGTCATTCTTGAACACAGTCAACGATAAAATAAATAAAATAAAATTGCTGAAGAGGAGCAATCTTCCAAAACCCAAAGGTACTAAGTTTATACGCAATAGGTTGCCACTTGCGTTGCAGGTAATAAACGTAACGGGTTTGATTCCCGCCTTGGGACAAATGTTTGTACGATCTGTAGATATTTGTTCTGGTTGTTTTCTATGTTTAATAAAAAATATCTATCTAATGTATTGTATTATGTATATCAGTTATCTAGTACCCATAACACAAGCTCTGCTTAGCTTGGGGCTAGATAATGCTGTGTGAATTGTCCAGCATTATTATTATTATTTATTTTAAATTGACTCTTTTATATTAATATTTTATTTATATTTTTCTGATAATATGGTTGGAGTACTTACATCCTGGGGTAGGGTTGGCCACAGCCACCGTGACCAGCAGAGCCAGAGCGAGAATCTGTTTATAATTTTTTTACGTTAAATAAGTAGGTATCAATAAATAAACATACATTATTAACAAATAAAATTACAGCGAAATAATAGAAATAATTTAAAAAAAAACTAGTGCTTACAGATGAGCTGACCGGAGACTGTCCAAACAGTCTAGAGGTAGCAATAATATAAATAATGATATTAACTAACTAGTATGTACTCTAACTGGTATGTACAATTGAAACAGATGAGCTGATTGCAGACTGTCCAGGTAGCAATAATATTAATAATGATAACTCGTATCATTCCCCGGCCTTTCTTAAATTCACAATTCTTTCCATCCAAAGGTTGCCTGGAAGAGATCGCTTAATCGCTAAGCAATAAGGTCGCCCATTGAACTTATCTTATGTGATATCTCTTTGTATCGTTATATTCTGGTGTCATAATGAAGACACAATTTTTGTATTGTATTGTATCATTATTTCAACCAACCCCGGAGAAGATGGTGGTAGGAACTAGATTACACTGGATGTTCGGCTCAGCACAACGTTCGTCATATGGAGACTGCGGGTAAGTGGAACCAAGTGCTATAGCTTGGCGGCTTCTTTAACCCTGAAAAGTCTCTGCTATTTCTAAGATTTTTCCGGAGACCCGGCTCACTGCAGCCCAAGATTGAAAGAAATGGAATAAAGGCCATTATCTCGCATAGAACGACATTGCTGAAATAAATTATTTCTAGGTGTCTAATAAAATAAATAATCCTTCAACCTCAACTTCCTCTCATCATCAAAACTTGGCAGAGCAATCCCACTTTTAGGGTTTAGGTACAATACAATTCAATTCTTTACTAAAAAAAAAATGTGATTGAAATTGTGTGACACTACCATAAGATTACCTGCATATACAGGGTTATTGGTAAATTAGTAACAGTACCTACGTGAACTGCAGGTCCTGTCTATCATCACAAACACGTTATACAATACGTGAACTGCAAAAATGCCAAGTTACAAGTCAAACAATATAGGTAAGCAATATAGTATTCAATATTGTCCTTCATCATCATCATCATCAGCCTATATCAGTCCACTGCTGGACATAGGCCTCCCCTAATGAGCGCCATAGCACTCATATATTATCCTTATATAATAATAATAATATAATTGATTAATTGTATAGAACATAAAATTTCTAATCCAAATTTAAATAATAGGCAAAGCGTATAACTCGTCTACAGAGTAAAAAGAACTCTCTAAGAGCCATTTCTTTAATCTATTTTTAATATTATGGTGGAAGTTGCAGCCTTTAAATCATGTCCGGCAGCCTATTTTGACCGAGGGACCCATATAGGTACGGACCTCCGACTTTTTTAGGTTCGCTTTATCCCACCTATACATTCCTAATTTTTATCAAAGTATCTACAAAATAATTTAATCCTTGCGGAAGACCGAAAAGAACGGAAGAAGGGGAACCCTTTGTCTAAGACACTTCAGGCTGATAGTTATTTATTTTATTTAGGTACGTATTATTTGTTTCAGTCACGTCGTTCTACTGCAAGGCAAAGACCCAAAAGAAGATTTATTCCGAATAAATAAGTGGAATAAATTATGTTACCAAGTTTAAGAATGAAGACCTGGCGTCTTCACAAACGTGTTTGTGATGATGGGCAGGACCTGCAGTTCACGTATTGTTACTAATTTACCAATAACCCATAATAAAATCTCTTTACTAAGTAGGTATTACATGGTTAGGCCATGTAATACCTACTTAGTAAAGAGATTTTATTAGCTAGTACATGTATATCACTTACCGGTAAGTGATAAATGTGATATGTCAAAAAAGCTAGAAAAAAAATGCTGTATCTAGCTTTCTAGTTGTTCTAATGCCTGTATATTTATAATAAAATCACTTACCACGTATTTCGACATTGTCCTTTGAATAGTCACAACAAACTATATTCAGTAGGCAGGGCGTCTTCTTTTATACATGTTGTTGATCATGTCTTAGTGACCGCACCGGCCGTCGACATCTCTGCACGATGTCATGCTGCAGACCAAGTCACAAATACGAAATTTTGCTTATATCTTACTAGCGGTGTGTCCCGGCTTCGAACGGGTAGATTCTATAGCCTATGTTCATAGGAATAATGTTCATAGAAAGAATTTTTCTAATCGTAGTTTTGGAGCCTATTCAATTCAGATAAACAAACAAATCTTTCCCCTAACTTTAGTTTAGATTAGCCGCAACCCGCTGCTTCGCGCTTTTCAAGTAGTCCGTAGGATTATTTATGTTATTATTTTTAAGTGCAATAAAGAATTCATTCATTCATTCCGTTCTCTCTCATTTACCTCCATGCCAAATTTCATAAAGATCCGTCCAGCCGCTTAGGCGTGAAAACTAACAGACTTTCGAATTTATAATATTGAGTATGGATTAAGCACTCAAATCATAGTTTAATCGTCTCAATTGAATGCGTCGTGTGACTTAAAATTTACATCACCCAACAGCTCTTGGCGAAGGGTCCTAAGAGGCGACTAAGGGATATCTACCGGAGCGGGTAGTAGCGCCTCCTGTAGCATAATTCTACCACCGAACTGCAATCCCTTACCCGCATGCTCATCGTGGGGATTATAGGCACTATCCCCATGAGATAAAAAGCTAATAAGGCACATATCAGCGGGAAGTATGCGTCCAGAAATTTACCAAAATAGGCAGTTGGTTGAGGTAAGGTGATTTAAGTCACAGATTAACAAGTTTCTTTTTGTCATTCCGTGATCATTTCTTATGCTACTGTGACGAAATAATTATAGTGAAAATACTACAGATTTTTTATATAATATAAAGAATTATCAGGGGCAGGCCTGTGTCTAGCAGTGGACGTTTAGAGGCAGTTGAGGTGAGGCGATGGTTAAACGTCTCGTAGTTTACTTAACCCCTCACGCATTTGTGTGTTTGCATGTGGCATTGTAGCTTTCAATCGGATTAACCGACTTCGATTAAGTTTCTAGGGTTCCGTACCCAAAGGGTAAAACGGGACCCTATTACTAAGACTACGCTCTCCGTCTGTCACCAGGCTGGTCACCAGGCTGTATCTCATGAACCGTGATAGTTAGACAGTTGAAATTTTCACAGATGACGTGTTGCCGCTATAACAACAAATACTTAAAACAGAATAGAATAAATATTTAAGGGGGCTCCCATACAACAAACGTGATTTTTTAACTGTTTTTATAGATAATGGTGCGGAACCCTTCCTGCGCGAGTCCGACTCGCACTTGGCCGGTTTTTCTGTTTGAAAAATGACTTAATCGAGAGGGTCGTGAGTTCTTTTTTATGAAAATCTGTAGAGCTCTTCAGACGTTGTGATGGTATTCATCTCTACTAGAATTTTAAAGTAAAAATCATCGACTTATGTAAAATTTACTGATACCTAGTAAATGTAAGTTCAGTTCCGCCCTAGGTACTAAGTTAATGGAAATTAGAAAATCCTGTTGATAAAAATACTATTGACTGGGAAATTCTTGGAGTTCACATAAAATTTATAAAAAAATCCAGCAAAAAATATGAGAACTCTACCATTCTCATATTTTTTGTTGGATTTATTTATTTTTATTTTTATTTTCAAATTTTAGGAAAACTTACAGCTAGAAAAATTACAAAACTAAGAAACATAAATCTAAGTACATGACAATTACATGCACTTAAGCTGAGGGCTATTTATAAAGTTTCCACTTATAGCAAAATACATTATAGTTATTTATGATTCAGTGGTAATAGACGACTATAAAAATAAAAACATAATATAACAAACTTAATACCTACACAAAAATAAACCAAAAATATGAAAACACTGCACACACTTCACAAAACTGAAAAACAAAAAAAAAAAGTACTTAGACTTGAGCTAACTTTGAGTTAAAAGGTCCGAAAAGAATTTATCACTTAACAGTCGTTTAAGTTTGATGGTAGAAGTTGTAAAAATATCAACATCAATATCTGCACTTGCCAGGTTGTTGAAAGAGGCACTTGCTCTAATGAAAAACGCGTTTTGTCTGTAGTTTGTTTTTACAATAGGAATATGCAACAGATTAGGTATTTTTGCAGCTCTACAATCAGGCAAATGTAAAATAATCAGATTTTTAAACTCGACTGCAACATCGATATTCCAGAATCAAGCAAGTATGTAAATTGTTTAAAAAAATTAAAAAAAAAGATAATTGTTTAGCACACTGGTTTGCCGCGGAGACACGACCGCGGTGGCTTTTGCGAAAACTGGAAATTTTTAATTTGTTACCTAATGGCAATAGAGGTTTTTATTTTGTTGTAAACATGCCCAATCTGGAAAATGGTATTATTAAAGAAACAAATTTAGATTCAGATTCAGATTCAGATAGTTTGTCACACATCATACAAAATAAAGAAATTACAAAATACTGTACTTAAATTAAATGACGAGGCTATGACTCGTCAAAAAACGGTAAATACAATTTTGCTATAGAGGGGCAATAGTAAAGGTGAAGCCCAATGTGTACTCACTCTTAAGCAACTAAAATGGTAACCAACGAATGCCTCTACCAAAAATTAACGTTGGTAAAAAAAACACGACCTATACACATTGTCCCTGACTCTTGGAGACTCTAGCTCAAATATGTTTGAGGAGTTGTAGTTAATGCTTAAATCTAAGAAAGAAAACATGCATGGACATCCACGAGTAAGGCCACTGCGCTTTCGAAAGGCACAGAGCATCAGCTTCGTTTGTAACATAATTAGGGAACAATTTTTATTATTGACAAGGCCTCTGTACAGCCGCTAAATTTATGCAAATTTATTATACTAACATATTTTTTTTAATCATTGTTTTTTGATTTGTTTGACATGGCCTCTATACAGCTGATATTTTTGTTTTGCAATTGTAAAGTCTATATATTCTATATGTTTATTTCAATAGCCTTTTCTGTATTATGTTTTTAAGCTGTACATTTGACATTACTAAGTGTTCCAATGTGTGTTCCTATGGTTTAATAAATGAAATGAAAATGAAATAAGGTTCTTGTAAATCTACTTTAAGTTAGGTGATTTCACGAGGATGTCAGGTAATTATGAGGACTTGACATTAAACTGACTATAATCATTTTCTAAAAACTCTTTGATGCTACACAGCGTTTTGTCAATTAAAAGATTTCGTAATTCGATATTAAACTTATTTTCATTTATGGACTAGTACCTACTATAAAATAACTCAAGTTTTACCTACCTACCTAGGTCTGCATTAGTTAAGTATCTTAGATTTAATTTAAGCAAAATTTCAGCCCTATCCGATCAGTAGTTTTGGCTTTGTCTTCAGTCCCCTTCTAGACGTCACGATCTAGTCTCGATAATAGCATCGTCAAATGGACTCGAAAGACCAGACTCCTATCAACTGGTTATGTTCGTATTTTTCAACATTTTGTTTGCATGCCGCCGTGAATCATCGTTAGCTCCACACTCTGATCGCGTCATTTACACGTCGTCGCCGCAATACTGATTTAAGCGTCTCGAATTTTCTTTATTTTCTATTCATATGTTACATTATAATTATATAGGTAGGTACCTGCTTATTAGTGTAGATACTTAAAAAATACTTAATTAAGTTACTTTTATTAGGTATGTTACTTTTCAGGAAAAGTAACATACCTAATAAAAGTTCACACACAAGCAACACAGGTGTTGCTTGTGTGTGAACATTATAAAAAGACTATCTATCTATATATCTACCTCTAATTATAATTACACTAGCGACCCGCTCCAGCTTCGCACGGGTATAGGTATTTAACAAAAATAAATTTGAACACACTCTTGGCAGACTTTTCATGCTTAGAACACTCGATCAAGTCTCCTTTTGACAAAACAAACAACAAATCATCCGTTTGGGAGCTATGATGCCGCAACAACCCACAGATAGATACACAGACACATAGATCCACCCGTGAAACTTGTAACAATATATTTTAATTCGGGGCTTAATAAAAAAATGTCTAGTAAAAAGATACTATAGATACTATGAAGTACTTAATTTCGTTTCTTTGTTTTTTATTTGTTTTTATTATTCTAGGATTGTAATGGTGAAAGAATTTTTCAAATCGGTCCAGCAGTTTTGGAGCCTATTCAATTCAAACAAACAAATCCTTGAGTATTTATTATGAGATGATATTGTGACATACTGATGGTGTCGCGAATTTTTTGTAGATATTGATGACTTCTCTAAAACGGTAATCACTTTGTCAATAGTTTCCGCAGCGTACGCGATATAAGGATTCATTATGGTATTTTTTCACACCTTGGGTTACATTATCGAAGTTTTCATACGGATCCCTAACTTTTTAGAAAATATTCAAGGTATAACCTATGTTCATCAGGGATAATGTAGGATTCTAATGGTGGAAGAATTTTTCAAATCGGTTAAGTAGTTTCGGAGCCTTTTCAATTCAAACAAACAAATCTTTCCTCTTTATGATTATTATTATATACCTATTAGTATAGATATTTACATACCTTAACTCGTCAAATTATTTGACTCCTTGACCTGGCTCAGATAATCTGACTTAGCTAGGTCACTGCGACCTTAAAAAAGCAAAATAAGGATGTAGCAGCTCTGTAGCAAATCAAAAAGCCGTATATCATGCATTGCCGTGTATCGTGCATGTTATCTTATGCAAAGACCATTATTGTAAAATCATAGCCGCAAGTTTTCCTAAAATTCGTAAAATAAAAATAAAATAAAAAAGTATTTTATGTATTGTAATCATCATCATCATGATGAATCAATAAACCGTATTATATTGTAATCATCATCATGATGAATCAATAAGCTGTATTTTATTGTAATCATCATCATGATGAATCAATAAACCGTATTATATTGTAATCATCATCATCATCATGAATCAATAAGCTGTATTATATTGTAATCATCATCATGATGAATCAATAAACCGTATTATATTGTAATCATCATCATGATGAATCAATAAGCTGTATTATATTGTCCTCGTTCCCAACTTCGCCTAACACTATTACTATTATTATTTCCACTCGAAGCCGACTTCTTATAGTAGGGGAAATAACCCCCCAGCTTTCTGTTAAACACTAGATATGGGGGAAAGCTTGGGTAGACAGGAGGGGTTATCTCAGAGGCGGACTGAGAGTTGTATGACTTGTTCCACGAATGGCTTCTTCTAAGAGCGTGCTCCTGTTCTGGAGAGTAGGCTTTGGTTGCTGCGTTGCTCGAAGCTGCCAGAATTGCGATCAGAATCAGCTGTAAATAAACGGAACGGTTATCACATCACACTATTATTATAATTAATTGACGACCTCTGTGGCGCGGTGGGCGAAGGTCTGCCTGCGGCGCAGGAGGTTGCGGGTTCGATTCCCGCCTCGGGACAAATGTATGTACGATCTGCAGACATTTGTTCAGGATTTTCTGGTCGTTTTTCTATGTATAATAAAAAATGTCTATCTATGTAGTGTATTATATTATGTATATCAGTTATCTAGTACCCATAACACAAGCTCTGCTTAGCTTGGGGCTAGATAATGCTGTGTGAATTGTCCAGCATTATTTATTTATTTATTTATTAATTGTAAATCGTAGTTTCTAGCCCTCAGCAATAACTTTTTACGAGTTTTATAGGCTACAATATAACGTATGAGGGTCCGTGGGTTCCCTTTTGTGCAAATTGCGCAACGGGTAGCAATAAAGAAGGGTTTACTAATCGCACTTATTTAGTTCCTCATTGCTCGACCCAAGTTGCTCAACTAAGAAAACAACAACGTATAAATCGGTTGAGCTAGCTGTTGATTGTTTGGAACAGTCTATAATGTTAACTCTACCTATCTATAAAGTGCCGAATTTGCTGTACCACGATTGTTTTTGCTGTAAATAAATATTTTTATGTTGTGTTTTATGTAAATGTGAAAGTTTGGATGGATGAATGTCCAAACTACTGAACGGGTCTGGCTGAAATTTTGCACAATTCAGAATAGCCGCCCGGAGTCAGGAACTTGGGTGTGTTACACCCCCGTACGGATGTCCCTGCAAGATGAGAAAGGCTAGGGTATCTACACACGTGGCATCCCAAACTAAAGTCACCCATCTTCCAAGGAATCAGAGTCATACCGTCACCGGCCAGTAGGTATGAATTTATTTATTGTAATAAAGTTTACAAAGCAGATAACAATCAATATAGCGTCTAAGAATATTAAATCAGAGGTTTTTATCTAGATTGTAATCCTAAAATGTACACAACAAGGTTAAATAGTGTTGCAAACATAGGTAAATTAATTTCCCTAAAAATAGGAATAGGGGAAATGAATAGGGGGTTTTGGTTCACTAGAAAACCAGCGTAACGTGACTCGTCGTTTCGAGGCGCATCGTAGCGGGTCGAGGGGCCACGTGTAACTAAATACCTGAAACAGAGTTTTTACCTACCATTTTACACAAAACCCACAAAACGTGGCCCCTCGTCCCGCTACGATGCGCCACGAAACGACGAGTCACGTTACGCTGGTTTTCTAGTGAACCAAAACCCTCTAGTCATACCTACTACCTTTTACCATCATCTCGCATTGGGTCACGTGGTTCGAGAGTAGCTTCCACACTGACGCTGGTAAAAGCCCGACGGATCGGATGATGTCTTTAATATTTTTTAGTAAATTTTGTTTACAGATTTTTGGTTTCGTTATAGATTGGTAGGTACTTACTTTTAGTAGAAACAGTCGCACGTTATCCATTTTCCTTATAATGAAGTTATAAAAAACTCAAGTAAATAACCTTAGCTATGTTTTGTAAACTTATCTCATCAAATTCAAAACAAATTAGTTTTTATTATTTACTTTTATTATTTTTAATGTAAAGTACGCTGTATCGACTTACGACAACTAAAAATACCTTGAACTTGACTTTTCTATTTATACTTCGAATTTAAGCTGAACCATTTTAGAGTTCAATTTTGTCGGAACAAAAATTGTAGAGTAGATACTTTACAGTTTTTGTAAAGTATCTACTCGTTTTTATCTATACAGCAGTTCCTAAACCTACATAATTATGTTAATAATTCACGAGCAAAATCTACCCTGCCAACCAAAAATCAGCATTATGGCAAAAATTCACATTAGAACTCATCATCTCCGGGTAATGAGTTCTAATGTGCAAAGAGCAAAGAGAACTAAGTAGGTTAGGTACCCATCGAGATCCGTACTCTACCACTTCAATTTTTTTTTAGGGATAACAAGACATGTGCTTTTCCATTCGTTTCCTGTCCCACAGTGTGTCAGAGATCAATTATCATGGCAGTGTGATACGCTCACTGTGTTACTGACACACTTTGTATGCGACTATGCAAAGCCAAAAGGAAGGGATATATTTTTAGCAGTCTAATAGTTAAGTAGATATGTTTGTATGGACCACTTGAACGAAATCAATACAATTTCTTCCGCAAAATATTATTTTTATAATAAATAAATAATGCTGGACAATTCACACGGCGTTTTCTAGCCCCAAGTTAAGCAGAGCTTGTGTTATCGGTACTAGATAACTGATATACATAATACCTACAGTACTATAGATACATAAATAGACATTTTTTTGTATATTCTAAGGTTATTTTCGCGAGAACTCATAATAAAACACTGTTTTAACCGGATTGATCGCGTATATTTGTATTTGGTTTATAACCTGATGTTTCGGAGGCTTTTCAGCTTCCTTAAGACAAATGTCACCTCAGTCTGCCTGTGACCATGGAAGCTGAAAAGCCTCCGAAACGTCAGGTTATAAACCAAATACAAATATACGCGATCAATCCGGTTAAGTGTTTTATTAGATACTTTTTATTACACATAGAAAATGGCCAGATCGCCCGGAACAAATATCTGCAGATCGTACAAACATTTGCCCCAAGGCGAGAATTCCGAACCCGCGACCTCCTGCGTCGTAGGTGGACCTTCACCCACCGCACCACAGAGGTCATAATAATAATCTTTCATTTCAGGCATCACAAGAAGTACAAAGTTACTTAACTAGGCCCCATACAATGAGACAAGCATATAATTAGAGCTTAGAGACAAACATAATTATAATATATTACAAAATGCTGCCCGCGGTTTTGCTCGCGCTTTTAAAGTAGCCCAAGTCTACTATGAAGGACGGCGTTGAAGAGGTTCTGTAAAGCCTGTTTAACAGGGGCTCTTCCAGCTTTCAAAAGCTTCTCCAGCTCTGCGTACCTACCGCGTGTATCATCTTCAGCGAATCAATGATTCTTTCTTTGATCTGCCTTGAGCTAGTATGTTGTATAGGTCGATTAAGGGTCATTAAAATATCTTCCTAATGTTGTAGAATGTCCAACCTGTGATGTAATTTATTTGGGCAATGCATATAAAATGCCCTTCACCTAGGGCATTATAGTTTAGTGCAATTTCTAAATTACAATGAAGCTGCGGTGTGTCGTCATTTTGGTAAGTTTAATTTTCTATAAGTACAGTCTACTATTTAGGTTAAAATTGTAAGTTTTTTGGTCGTGAGTGTTGAAGAATATTATTTTCTTTATTTTGGAGCATTGGTTTTGGTGCATGATATCCTGCTCTGAGCCCCGAGTCCATTTGACGATTGTATCGAGACATGATCGTCACGTATCATGTTTGTATGGGATTTCCGTAGTTCCCTGTCCGCACGATAGAGGCACTGTACCAAAATGTATCGAAAAATGAATCCGAGGCTCTGTTTCATAGTTCGACTGTAAGTATAGTATGATGAATGTGATGATACCAATGAACTACTAAGCCCAGAACAGACGGAGCTATATAATTCACCCAGGTGATTTACTCTAGTTGAATTAAGTCTACCCGGTGCATTGTTGAAAGCCGCACTTAATTCACCTGGGTGCATTAAGTGCTACGCAGGGTAGACTTAATGCACCCAGGTGATTTACTCTGGGTGAATTAAGTCTACCGAGTCTAATATACAGGGTTATTGGTAAATTAGTAACACTACGTGAACTGCAGGTCCTGCTCATCATCCTAATTCTAGTTCAACAAAAATTTTAATTAAATTGTGCGATTTTGCAGTATTAGTGTGACTCATGTTTACCATGAGAACACCAGTCTCGTTCGTCATAAGAGTCTAGGCGACGAGGGACCCAGATATAATAACATAGTGTCGTGAATTTCTACGTAGGATCTGGTGTAGATTTAAATTAAGTTTTTCCAAAATAGTGTATATTTTTTTATGAACTGTCAACAGGTTGCGTGTATTGCCCTGCTGGCGGCTCCGATATCAGCCGTGAGTCTGCTGACCGCTGCCGCCGCAGCCAAGGGGCTGGTCGTAGGTGCTGGGCTCACAGGTAAATAATTATTAATGTCTGTGGAACAGACAAGTAACTTTTAAACAAAAGGTTAGGATATTAACTTTAACATTTCTCTGACTAAAACTTGAGGAGAGCGCGTTGAAGTCTTTTGTATGGAAATTCTGTTCTATTGAAGAACTATTTTTTTAAAGTTCTTATCTGAACGTTATCTATGAGGTATTCATATGGTTGGTATTTTGTTCATTTATATATAACCATTGAATCGTTCTAGCTCTAGCGGACAAACCCATGACAGTTGTCGTAAATAATGTTCTATGGCACTTGCAAGTAATGGAATAGGATAACCGTGAAATTTCGGTTTATCATATATTCGTAGAAAATTTTATTTTATCCACTGCTGGCCTTCCTGAAAACCACACTCCTGCGCCAATATTCTTCTGAAATGTAACTAAGCCTGCAAATGGCCCTTAGTTGTCTTAATCAGGCGTGTTGCCAGGTCCCACTTATAACTAAAAAAAAATGTTTTTGTTTTTCGGGTTCAACTTCTTTAAATTCCCTTGAGATTTCTGACTTTTTTTAAATCGAAGCGATTTTTTTGTTGTTTTTTCAGGGTTAACTTCTTCAAACCCCTTGAGATATCTAAGACTTGTTTTAAATCGAAGCGATTTTTTTTGTGTTTCTTCGGGGTCAACTTCTACAAACCCCAGGAGATTTCTAAGACTATCCCAATTGGTCACTGAAACAGTCTCTGGCTGAGACCACGCCTGCAAGGTCCTCAAGTAGTAGTAACCTCGGGCCTCACAAACTCACGGTCCGCCCCTGCACGCACTAACATTCGCGCAAATCGGGACACCTGGCAACACTAGCCTAGATACGTAAATGGCTGACCTGCCTCCACCAGACTAGGGGGTTTGTCATAATATCCAAGTATGCCAGGCGGAGAGCTAACCGCAGTGGAGGTTTAAAATAAAATACTCGGAAGGAAGCTGCTGCACTTCTAGGTTCCTTGATCACCTCTTACGACATCAACCTGCTGAGTTGGTATTCTCACGCCACCGCCCGTGGTAAATGCGGTGTATAAATCGACCTGAGGTAATATGGTAATTATTAAATGCCAATAAAACACAGATTTGTTCAGTGACGCACGTCCGTCCACTCGATAAGCCTTGCCTGATACAATACAGTAGGTATTTATAAGAAGTTGATTGATTATTTTTCACAGTGATATGAACATAAGTGGTATTTTAAGATATTCTTTTCGACTAAATTACTGAAATGATTGTCGGCGAAACACTAAATAGACAGCTGATTAATCACGTTATAAATTACGTGGAAACGGCTAACAACTTAATTAGTGGTGCGAGTATACTGCGGTAATGATGTTACTAATATAGGGTGTTTCCCAACTCATGCACAATAATTAATTTGGAGAGAAGGTGGAATTTCCCCCAAATTGTTGCAGAGCCTCCCTCTGTAACAATCTCCCCTCTACCAAGCCGACCCAGCTGGTCCGCTTGCTCTTTTCGCTTCTTTGGTCTTTCGACCACCAAACTGTAGGAGGTTAATGGGGTGTGTAACACGGTCAATTTTATCACGATATCATGATAATACTTATAGTATACATATCACAGTATCATGATAATATCACAGATTATCACGGTCCACCACGGTGCTGTCGTCTGCGTCGCCATTAATACCGGGTACCAGCAAATCGTTATGTGCAGCAGGAACAACGTGGCAGACAGTACTGACCTCTGAGGTACCCCGGCGTTGATCGCCCAATGATCAGACGAGCAGCCATCAACGACTATCCGAATAGATCTTTCCCTCAGAAAGTTACAAAGCCAGTTAAAGGATAGGTCTGGAAGTCCGTATGATGAAAACTTGCTAATAAGGCTGTCTTGCCTATCGAGACATCTAGTGAAACCGCAATGGCTTCACCGTGCTTCTCGACGCTTCAAATGTGGGTGGCATACGCTCGCTAAGGAGGTCGTTGTCTTCGAAGTATGCCAGGAGCTCCTTCAGTATTGTTCACTAATTTGGAAACAGCCTGTATAGTTAATCTGTGGCAACCAACTTCATTATGCAATAGCTAATAAGTAGGTATAGAACAAATCGGTTAACAGGTGTTAAGTATTATCATGCATCCAATTATAAAATGTTGTAGATAAATAAATAAATAATAATGCTGGACAATTAACACAGTATCATCTAGCCCCAAGCTAAGCAGAGCTTTTATTTTCCGCGTCATGAAGGCTTTTTCCTATTTTTTTAAATTCGATTTGTAGTTTCTTTTGCGAAATAGCGATGTACAATGGTACGGAACCCTCAGAGTTCGAGTCGACTCGCACTTGGCCGTTTTTATTTTTATAATACATGTTTTCTATCTATCTAAGGTCCAGCATCCAGACGCGTGAAGCTTAAAGGGACCAGGCCTTTGTCCAGTAGTGGAAAAAACAGGGTTAATACCTTACCTTCTGTTACAGCCGCACTATCTTCTGGCGGCAGTGAGACAGTGGTGATCCAGACGCAGTCAGGATCATCAGCCCAGGTGGTGCCGGCAGACCAGGTAGTTCTGCAAGAGTATGGTAATAGCCCGGTCGCTATACACACGGTGAGTTTCACTAAACATTTTCATATCTAAAGAAATAATAACGCATTTGGGATGCTGCTGCGGCTGCCGCGATTCTGCCGCGCCAGGTAGCGCCAGGTATACCTATGTTGAACTCAACAGCCTAATGGTCCACTGCCGGACGCAGGCCTCTATATAAGCCCACGCTGGGCATGAGGATCGCACTTCGGTGGTAATCTATTCTGCAAGAGGCGCTGCTGCCCGCCTCTTACATTTGAGTCCAGTTTTCTTTATGAAGGTGGAATAGTGAAGGGGAGAAATTGGAAAAAGCCTATGGAAGCTACCCTGAAAAATTTCAAAACTGCTGTTTAAACAGTGCGTTTATTGGCAGTAGGGAAATTATAAAAAAAACACACAACTTAAGATTTTTTAAGAGCACTCTTGAATAGTTGCTATGCAACAATTATCAGTAATCCGAACTTACCTCATTTTCATACGTCTTTAGTTAGGCTCTTGTCACAACTCACAAGAGGTGAAATCGGCCCTTAAGCAAAGTTAAAACTATCCTCCGAATACGACGATGATGATGATTCTTTCTTATCGCCTGGTTGGACACTTTTCTGCCAGTGTCAAGCAATGGAAAATAATTGTAATAATTACCTATACGTTCCCAATTTTAATGAAATTTTGCGTACCTACATAATTTGATTAGAAATAGTTTGCACCGATTTAGTTTCAAAGAAATATTTAGGTTAAATCGCTTGAAAATTAATTGAAATGAATTTTCGCTTTCATTTAATGATGATTATGTATTTTGAAAAACTAAAACGGTACAAACATACCTATTTCTTATTCGATTATGTATACAAAATTTAATTGAAATAAAGGGGGTAGTTTCTAAATAAATAGAAAAGTTGGTACATTTGTATGGGAACTTAGAGGATCGCATGTCTCAAGTCAAAAAAATCGCTTTTTTGAGTATTGGCCATTGCCAATACCTACTCAGAAAAATCGGTAGTGCGGGTGGTAGTGTCATTATACTACCACCCGCACTACCAGTAGTGTCATTGCCAATAAATAAAAAGACACTACCAAGACTATTTTGGATTAAATATGGACCTCACCATTGTAGGCGTCCCAACCCCGGGGGGTTTAACAACAACAACATTAACTTACTCCTTACGAAAATCCGGACCAGAACGAACTTATACATAGCGAAGCGGCCTTATCGCTATGAGCCATCTCTTCCAAGCAACAAAAACAATAAGGAAAACAATAATACTTACAATACTTCATAATTAACTACCTATGTAGATTTTCTTTAAATGTTTTTTTCTTGTTACAGGCTCAAACCTATACCTACTCAAGCAGTCCCCTTTCCCGTCTATGGGGGGCGGTGTCCAACCTCATATCCGCGAAAGCGAAAGCCATAGGCGACATCTTCAGCCCGCAGCGCGTCGTGGTCATCGTCCCGCAGAAGGAAACAACGACGACCACGACCACGACGACCAAAAAGCCGACCACGACGACCAAGCGACCACTGATATCTATAGATATTGAACATCAAAAACCGCAGTTTCCCAGCATCGATATTGACATTGAACATCAGAAACCGCAACTTCCCAGCATCGATATTGACATTGAACATCAGAAACCGCAGCTTCCCAGCATCGAGTAAGTCAACAAGAATTTATTTCTAGGTATTTATTATATTTAATATATAATATATAATAAATGTCTGCAGATCGTAAAAGCATAGGTATGTCCCGAGACCTCCTGCGTCACAGGCAGACCTTCGTCCACCGCGCCACAGAGGTCGTCCAAGTTGTTAGACCCTACTTTGAACCTTTTTACGCGACTACCATCAGGGGAGGGTTATGAGGTTAGCACCCTATGTTTGTATGTTTGTATGTATGTGGCCGATTTCTTTGTTCCCACGTAGCGCTGAAACTACTGGTTCGATTTCAACAAATTATGTATCGGTTGATTCGTCTCAATACCCCGATGGTTATAGGCTATAGGATTTAGGGCTCCGACCCCGAATAAACCTTCAAAACTCGTATTAAAGTTTAGGTAGCCGCAGGTCCCCGAGGTGGTCGTGGCGCGTCACGTGTTTCTGGCGCGTCGCGAAGGGGGGTGCTCCACACCCCCCAGTGAGGGGCCCGATATCGGGCAGCCGCGGTGGGTTCATGGAAGAGAAAATCGTCCCCATGTTCCCACCACAAGCGGCAGAGTTTGAAACACCCTGAGGGTTTTAGTGGGTTGGAGTCCCACATAATCGTACTGCCTCCCCGTGGCTGTACGATATGCGTGCGCATTTCCCTCAGGATAATAATAAAAAAAAAGGCTGCAGGCCCCATAGAGAAAAATTACAATACCTACGACCTATTTTCATTTTCAACTCTATGCCTATCAAATATGACCGATACGTCATTCTATTTTGTCAATGTAAATGTTTCAAACTTTTATAACTTTCACGTAGTCGGGTTGTAGTTTTTAACTTTATCTTGTTTACTTGAAGTGTGCATTTTTTAATTCAATATTTTTTATTATTTCAGTTTCTCATCTTCTTACATTCGAAGAGCTCCCGTAGTGGTCAACTATGGTTATTTAAAGAAATAAGCAATCTTAATAAATTTATTAATCCTATCGCTATGGCGTTTAATTTTACTACCAAGTATACCTTCGTAGCTTCGTACTATGTACAGGGTGTTTCCATATTCCTGCACAATACCGAAGGAGGTTATTCACCTGCTACCACAGATTAATATTCATTAAAAATAACAAGGTGCAATATCACAAGTAATTTTTAACAGATTTACAGATGTAGGTAGGTACCTACCTAGTTCAGGAAAAGAATAAAAAAATTACTACTTTTTCCAAAAAGTAGTATTTTTTTATTAATTGTTTACAAGTCTAGCTATGCTGATAATTAAATAAAATAATCTACAAGCCTAAAAACTAATAAAAAGTATATTTTTCTTTTTATTAATTCAATAGGCTATTTGACTACGTTAAAAATAAGTTCCAAATTGTTTCCATCCTAGTGACAACGTAACAAAGCGTAGGGAATCAGGTGATTTTTATAAAAAATATTGTTTAAAAAACACGGGATTAAAATTACACATTTTTTGATATATATACGTGACCAGAAACGCGAATACGCTCTGCGTTTGGTAGGATCGCTGGCGACGTCACACTATTACAAAAATTACAGTGTCTATGAGTTCTTCTTGTTAGGTGTGGTGTGGCGTGTGACGTCATTGCTCAGAGCACGGGAGCCATGACAGAGATTATCGTTTTGGCGCGCCATTATTTTATTCAATCTTTAAAATGAGTTTTTGTAACTTATACGACTGGCCTTGAAGAAATATTAATTACACAGCATTATTTTTATCAAACAATACCTACGTTAGAATTATTTCCCAGTAGTAGTCAAGTAGCCATTGTCATCAAACGACTATGACGACCTAAGTTTTAAAGTAGGTGTCTGAAATAAAATGAAAAACGAATAAATTAAATTGGTATCTACCTAAAATTAAAATAAATCTTTAAACCTAGAAAGCTATGTATTAGCATGGTATTAGTGATTAGAATGAATAATCAAAATCCGTCAAGTGTGAGTGTAACTCGCGCGCGGAGTGCTTTGAATGTTTTTCAATTAGGTACCTATACAAAATAATGTACCTACTAGGTATCGGTTAGATAAATGATAATTATTTATTTATTGAACGTAAGAATTCAATAAGGAAAATTATAACTAAATATCTTTCATAACATATATTTAGTTTAAAATTTTCCTTATTTTGTAACATTACATTGATCCTAAATCATATTCTATTCTGCGCACTTAGGCTACATTCATCCAGGAAAATCACATGCGAAACCGCGGGTCAAACTTAGTATAAGTTCTTTATTCGTCTCATCATCATCAGCCAATATTAGTACACTGCTGGACGTTGACCTCCCCGAATGAGCGCCATAGCACCCTGTCTTCAGCGTGCCGCATCCAGCGTCTGCCTGTAGTTTTTCGAAAATCGTCATCCCACCAGGTCGGAGGGCGACCTACATACAACCAACATACGTTTGCCGAGTCACGGCATTCAAAAAAGAACGCGTAAACCTCATCTACCCCTATGAAAATAACCAAGCAAATACACAGAGTACGAAATCAGTATTTGCATTGAATTTAAGGTATGTAAATACAATTACTAAGCAACAGTACCTAATCGTTTATCAGTTATTAGTCAATGCTAAAATCATTGGTTCAGAATACCAATGACACGCAACGGCTTTACTCGCCTACTTGTTTTTTGTTGGTAGTTCGTAATAAAACCGGCTGGAGTTTGACAGTGCCTTCCATCGCCACCGGCATAGGAACAACGCTAAGTTACATGCACAATTAATGTCTGCGCGTGGCTTCGCACTGATTAGATTACTTATGATTTTAAGAGAGCGACCTATGACGCCATTTTGTAAAATGGATACGCATAAGATTTTGCGTTCATAGGAGCGAGACAGAGTGGCGCAAAAACAAGTTTTTGTTTGTTATCTATAAAGTAGGACCTTTATTTGCAAAAATAAGCCGAAGTTACCTTTGGTACCGTGAAATCCTCCAACATTGGCCACATTTTTAAGAAAATTTGTTGTAACACCAAAAAAAAATAGGAAATAGTACTAATTTTATGACGTAAACATAAAGTAAACACGAATTACTATCAGTCAAGCATAAAAAAATCTGTAAAAATTACTAATTTTATATCATAAAAGTAATTTGAGAGACCGGCCAAAGTTAGCTCGACTTTCTGTCAACATGGTCCACAGCTGATATCTTCTAAACTATCAACCTTATTTGCATACTATTAAAAACCAAGGTAAAAATATGGCCAAAGAAGGCAACAAAATAATGTCCAATATCAAAAGTGGCCATTTTCGCTAGTTATCACAGTGGCCAATGTTAACTGGTAATTTTTGCTCATATCCATACAAATGATTTTAGTTATCAGGGTTGTCACAAAGAAAGGTTAATAAATTAAAACAATGTTTTACTCTATAATTGTTTTATTTAAAAATTAAGAATCAACTAAATGCGCGCTCATAGCGACTATAGAAAACGTATATACCTACTTAAATAAAATCAAAACGACCCGGAGCTGGGCCTCAGTCATGTGAGTTTACAAAGCTTAGGTACAGTAGTTTGTAGTTTATATAGTATAAAATGACACAATCAAAATACATGATTTTTTTTCGACTTAACCTATATTTAAATGGCACTTCAGCGTTTCAGTACAGTACAGCAAATTAAATTTAAAGGATAAAATAAAAAATACAATGTAAATGTAAATGAAAGGTATAAAATAAAAAATTAAAGATAAGTAAGTACAAAACTTTTTGGAGCAAAAATCTTAAAAGGATAAATTAACTAGCAGGTAGCAGCCCTAATGCATAATTGACAGCGGCCAATGTTTACACTCTAGGTACAGATAATTGGTTTGTAACATTGGCCGCTCACATTACTCAAACAAAAACACAAATCGTAAATTAGAAATCATATTAAAATGTTCTCCTGACATCAGTTTATAACATATCTAAAAACTACTTACCCAGGCTTCTTTTTAACAGGCTGCCAGTTAAAAGTTCAAATGTAGAAATTGGGCCGCACTTGAATAGCGTAACTTTAAACACGGCTGACAGACAACTAAATGACGTAAGTAAACTAATAGACAATTAGTGTTGTCAGAAGTATAATTTATTTTCTACTATTGTTTTAAAAATAAGCATAACTCACATCATTTTAATGTTACGAGCCAATTCAGTTTTTTTTTTGTTTTGGCCAATGTTACCTCTTGAGACCAAAGTTGGAGGATTTCACGGTATGCTATTATTTAGTACAAAATATTGTGATTGATAGCTTAGGAGAACCATTTGATTGAACTACCAATTGGTAGTAACTAAGAAAGACTTCCTTCGGACTCTAGCGCTGTCAGCTCCACCTACAGGGGAAACACTGAAATTTATCTAATCCTGCTCAAATGCTCACGGACTAAACTTAAATTTTAGTTCGTTTTGATGAAAGGTGTTGCCGTTGCTTACCTCCGAGTGAAAACATAAGTTCATCGAGCGAGAATCAATATAAAATTTGAAGGCCGTTTTGACTGCCACATCAGAATTATATTATTATTTTTTCCTTGATGGAAACATTTCCAGATTCCGGAAAAATCTGTTGGAATGGTAATCCGGGGAATATGATAATAGTCAGATAGGTAAATTCCAATCCAATTTATTTTCCAATTTCTTCTTCCACTAGTGGTCAAAAAATTGAAGCGAACAAAATCAATAACAATTCTTTCTTATTTGATAATAACTACTATTTATAAAACTGTTTATGTATAAAATTTGACTTGTCTAAGTGCTTATTTTGTAAGCCTAAAGAAATAAAGTTATTGACATTTGACTTTCGCAACTCCTCTAATTTATCGACCGTCTTTTGTGCAGTGTGTGGTCTAGCGTTAACATGAAGCAGCAGTGGGCTACAGCAATTGACAGTTTCGGTTTTTTGAAAGCCTAGCTTTTCCATCAGGATTTGAAAGGGTATTTTACACTATAAGAGAAAAAAATCTAAAAATATATTATTGAAATGGCTTAAGCAAACAGTTGGACGTTATATATATGGTTTGTGGTTATGAAGTCAGATGGTTGTGTGGAACCGAACCAAATGCGCTGATGTTGCTGATGACAGTTAATACTTTTGGTTTGTCTACACAGCATTAGACGTACTAACATTTCTTCAGGTCTGACAATCAACTGACGTCATGAGACACGCCCACTGCGTCCAGCGTTTCTGTTATGTTACGCGCGTAACTTGAAAATGTAAATTTCAAAGCAGTCGGAAAATGTTCGTTTCGTAGTTCATAAAATAACAAAATAAATTTTAATATTCCATTCAAATTTTTCAGTTATATGATCTGTTTTTAAACACCATGAATAAGGCGCAATGTTGTTATGTCATACGGCTGTGTAGGCAAAACCAAAAGAATCAACCTGCCATCAGCAACATCAGCGCATTTCTTCAGGTACCACATCCATGTCATGACCACAGCTGTGACCAAGGCAATATGGTGTCCACAGCGTCCAGCGTTTTCGTCAAGTTACTTGAGCAACTTGAATATGTAAATTTTAAATGTATTTTTAGTGCACATAACGATCGAATAAAAATGTTGTATTTTTTTTGTGGGTCTAGCTCTATAGAACCTAATTTAGACACTTCAAAAATGGGTGTACCCTATTGTGGAAGAAGTGAAAATTGCAAGCAAGTCGCTGGCACGAGGTAGGTTATTATAAAGGTCTATCGCTATCGGCTTATTGCCTAACATTTTAAGTACTTACCTAGAACAAACCAACTTACCTCGGTAACAATGTTACATATAACTATATGACAAGTGGCTCTTGACAGCTTGACTGGTTTTGGTAGAACTCTTGTTAAAATACATGTCCAAACAACAACCTAGGACGCGTTCCTACAGTGTCGTAACGACAGAAAGTCGTGTCGCTTGTAGCATCGTGGCTTGTACATTTCAAAGTCAAAGTCAATAACTTTACTTCTTTAGGCTCACAAAATAAGCACTTAGAAAAGTCAAATTTAATACTCTTAATTTATTAAATTTGACTTTTTGAATTTCTCATCTTTAAATTATTATTATTTAGTAGGTACCTAATTAAAATTATAATCAAATATGAAATAAGGTGTTATTGATTCTATTCACTCCAATTTCTTAAATTTTTTGTCCACTAGTAGAAGATTTGAAAAAGAAACCACTACCTAGTATATTTATACAGGGTGTACCATAATGCGTGGACAACCCTGTTGGTGGAGAGTAAGACCAAACTAAAACATAAAAATAAGATTGATTTTAATAGATTTTAATATAATTATGACGACACGATTGACTGTCGTCCACGACTTGTTTTTGTGGTGATGTGATGAGACATTGTCGTTATAATGGGAACAGCTATTACGACAGTCACAATACGATAAAAAACGTCACAATCTAATCGTCAGTGCAAATAAAATTAACCGTAAAATGTCGTTACGATCCAATGGATATGTCACCGTAGGATAGTAAAACCCGTAAAATTATAAAAATCCTAGTCACTTTATAATTTTACGTAAAATAATCAATTGGGCCGTGGCATCTAACGCATTTAAACACGTAAAATAATGATTTTACGAAATCTGTACGGATAATAATAAACTAGTACGTGACGGAAAGAAAGACGCCCGCTGACTGGCTGATGGCACTAGCCTAGTGCCGCCATCTTTAGTTGTCATTCAGTAGACGCCCAAATAATAACAACGAAGTTTTTATTGCATGTTTTTCAATCATTTAAGAGTTTTTAAATAGTTTGTTCATTAATATTGATGGTAAAATTGTTATTATAAAAACGAATTTAAAAGTTTGAATAAAATAATGGTGTGTCAAAACGATAATCTCTGTCATGGCTCCGGTGACATGACTCAATGACGTCACACCTTACACCACACCATAACAACTAGAACAACACGCACTGTCATCGTACGTGTGACGTCACCAGCGATGCAACCAAACGCAGAGCATTTTCGGTCACGTGATCATATATAAAAAATGTGTAATTTTAATCGCGTTTTTTAGCTAAAATAGGCATATTTTTTAATAAATCACCTGATTACGCTTTGTTACATTGTCACTGACTAGGATGAACACAATTTGCAACTTATTTTCAATGTAGTAAGCCTTTTATATGCAATAGTCGTTGCACGATAAAAAAATCGCGACGACACAATCACGAAAAACAGTCGTTATAATGGGAGCAGCTAGAAACGATAGTCGTTCAACTATAATTTACGGATACGACACAGTGGCGACGCGCCCTTACGTGTAAATAAATCACTTATTTCACGCCCTATTGATCGCGTCAAACACATTTATAATTAACTATTAGCTAGCTAGAGAAAGGTATAACAAATGTAGAGTAGGTAGGTACCTATACCTACTCTTATAAATAACTAGCGGTCCGCCCCGGCTTCGTACGGGTATATTCTATAGCTCAGTGATAATGTAGCTTTCGAACGGCAAAAGAATTTTTGAAATCTATCCCATAGCTTTTAAGTTTATTCGTTACATAAAAAAATATATAGTATAAGTGTAGATTAGTAATAGAAGTATAGATGTCCGAGCTAAACCGAAGCACACCCAAGTGAGAAAACGTCCACACAATGCAACTTCAGGTGTTTTCTGCCAGCTGCGCTTAGGACCAAGACAGGGTGGAAACTTCCCGACATGTGTTGGCTTTTATTACATGTTTATCATCATCATCATCATCAGCCTATATTAGTCCACAGCTGAACATAGGTCTCCCCTGATATGGCACTCATTAGCGCCATAGCGCCCTGTCTTCAGCTTGCCGCATCCAGCATCTGGCTGCATTCTTTCGCAAATCGTTATCCCACCTGGTCGGAAAGCGTCTCCACTCAAGAACACGTTTACCGCATCAGTTGTCGGTTCTTCTCGAGATATCGCCAGCCCACTGTCACTTCAGCTTGCTAATCTTTTGAGTTACGTCGATAACCTTGGTTCTCTGTTGGATGTATTCGTTGCGAATCCTATCCAGAGCAACTCCGAGCACAGCACTCTCCATAACTCGCTGGGCGACTTTAAACTGGTGGACAAGCCCTACAGTGTCCACGTCTCAGTTCCGTAGGACGCATTGATTGAAAACTTTCGTTTTCAAGCATTGCGGAAAAGATGAATATGCTGCAATCGCTACAATCTACCTATCAAAGAGTTTCTTATGAATAGATATTATAAAATTAGAAAACTGAATCATAAACTGCAAAATATAAAACTATGGGACTATTAGGGGAGGCCTATGAATGAATGAATGAACACTTTATTGTACAATAAAAATAAACATGAATAAATAATCTTATATCTAAAATAAACATAATACAGTACAAAAGGCGGCCTTATCGCTGAGAGCGATTTCTCCCATGTCGAATAGTGGACTAATATAGGATGATATTGATAAAACTATTGATTGATGATATTGATTGGATGATGGTTATATGTTTATAGGTAGGTATAAGTAGTATCTATTTCCCTTGGAGCCGTGCAGAGGGCGAAGGATGTTTGCACCGGGCCGTCGGACACGGGCCGCTGCCACGCGCACAGCACCGATTGCTTTTTACCCGCCTAATCATATTCAAATGGAACGGCTTCTATCGGCCCTCTATTAGCATTGTTAATGCATCGATTATTAATTTTTGGTGCAGTATAAAAGTGCGAGCAATTTCGTGCATGGCATCATTACCAGTCCATCAGCCAACAGCAAAAATACACCAGCCATGTCCCGACTCACGGTAAGCCGGTCAAACAGCAGCCTACTGGCGTCTGGAGGAAGTCTGGACCTCGAGAACTAATCTGATCATTCACTTTGCAGATCTTCTTCCTGGTCGCAATCGCGTACGGAGCACACGCAAATGGTAATTACTAAATTTTACATTTTAATAGTTCGTTTGCTTCCCATGATCGCTTGAGGATACAAGTTAATTTTCGAATTGCAGAAGCCACCAAAGACTCGAAAGGCTCTGCCTCGGGTTACGGCATCGGGCCGGCCGTGATTGGCGGATATGGACTGGGTGCAGGCTTAGGACTCGGCGGGTACGGGCTCAACGGACTCGGTCTGGCCGGCGTCGGCGGCCCCGCCCTGGTAGCCGGACCCTCCATTGGGAGCGGCGCTGCTTTAAACAACGCTGGCGCGGTGGGAGCCTCGCAGCTAAGTGCGATCCAGAACGCACAGGCGGCGCAGGCCGCCGCCATCGCCAACTCAGCCGCTGCCGCCATCGCGGGAGCGCGCAACGCTGAGGCAGCAGCGCGCGCTGGCCAGTACAACGCCATCAACAACGCGCAGGCGCTCGATTCGGCGCGCATTGCCAACGTGCAACGTGCGCAGGCCGCCGCCTGGGAGAACGCACGATCCGCTGAGAACGCGCGCCGTGCTGCGCTCGGCAGCGCCGCCGAGGTGCAGCGCGCAGCGGAGGCTGAACGGCTGGCTTACGCAGCCCGCGTCCAGGCTGTGGCCATCGCCAACACGCGCGCCGTGGAGGCCTCGCGCATAGCTAACGCGGCGCGCGCGCAGGCACAAGCAGTGGCGGTGTCGGCGGCGCAGGCGCAGGCGGTCGCTGACTCGGTGGCGCGCACGGCGTATGACGGTGCCCTGCTGTTGGGCGGTGGCGGCGCTGGGCTGGTTGGCGGCGTGGTGACGGCCGGAGCGCCCGTCGGCATCGGCGGCTGGGGACTCAGCAGCGGCCTCGGATACGGCGGCGGCCTCGCCTATGGCGGCGGCCTCGGCTATGGAGGTGGCAAGGGCCTTATCCACTAGGTGTAACTCCTAGTAACAGTATCCACGTTAAGATATCTACATCCATTTCGCTTCTTCTCGCGGAAATGGTTAGCGGCATATCTTAATCCTACAACCGGATATAGACCTGTAAATAATACTTATTACAGTATAGGTAATATTATGCAGAAATTGCAAATAAGTCTGTCTTGTAATAAAACGTTAGCAATCATTGAACGAATATGTTTATTATTTTTATCGTGGCGACCCGTAACCACTAATAACTTAGGTATATTTGGTGATTATTTTTACTTCTTTCTTTCTACTAAGCTGAGGACTTGGTTTCCCCTGACCAGCTTTTGTGTTTCTTCTTAGAGAAAAGCATTATCGTCAGTTACAGCTGTTGTCACCTGGGTCCTGGGTTCCTGGGCTATCGAGACGGCGAGCGGCCCCTGTCTCGACTCTATCCCTTTCTACTTTTAGATTTCTACATGTCATTACAGTTTTGAGCAAGCGTGTGTTATGAAGTGTGGTACTTTGAAAAGTTGATTCTCAGTAAAGAATTCCCAGACATGATGTTTGTTACTTGAGTAGGTAAATGTTACCACAAGTAAGGATCATTTAACGGACATTTTTTGGGATCACATTTAGTTGTTTCAGAATTTTGTATAATCAGTTTAACTTTTCTTACATGTAAAAAAAGATTATAGCAACAATAATAAACCGCAAATGTCCAAACCAGTATGGCTACAAGTAAAGCAGCAATGGCTAAATAAATATACCTTTTCATTGTAGGTGTAAAGAATTTTACTTTGTATTCTGTTAGTTTCTCTAATAAAATTGGTAGTATTTGATCCTCGTCTATATTCGCAATACTTTGAAATGCATTCGTCCAAAAGCCCTGCCTTAGCATATCTTTGTTAGGCTTTGCAGACTGAGCCACAGGCGTCATCACCGTCGAGACTACAATCTTTGTAGCTGCGTGTGTACCGGAAAAAGGCTTGGTCATCGCTATTTGGTAATCACCATAATCCAAGACTTGCTTCATATCTAAAGTAGACTGCCATGTGCTTCTATTTATAATAATGTTGATTCCATCGTTACCAACATGTATCCCATTACTGTACGTGTTTCTGTTATTACTTAATTTTGTAGTGTATGCGGTTGTAGTATTTTGACCAATCACTAGGGCGATAGAAGGGGCAACTGTGGTTTCTGTTGTCTTTGATGATTCAATTTCAGCAATGTTTTGAGGTGCAGCTGTAAAACAAAGAACGTCCTTGTTCACACGATATCCTTTTTACTGGATCTGTTTTTTTTGTGAAGGCATACGTAGTTGTAAGAGAGAGTTCACACTATTATTACACTATTCCGGATCCAGTAAACGAATGTTTCCAGTAGCGAAGGATCCTTAAAAAACGGATCCGCTGTGTGATTGTGCCTTAAGCGGTAGGTAAGGAAGAGACCTAGGTACATTTTTTTTTCTTTTTTATTATCCTGAGGGAAATGCGCACGCATATCGTAGACCTAGGTACGTACAACAGCGGCGGGAAGGTGAATACTTTGTCAAAGTGGTACTTTGATCCGTGTACGACCAATAACCTTCATACTTCATTGTGTACAACACGAAATAATCAATAATCATTATCGCCGTGGTGGTCCCGAGGGACATACACATTGTAGGCCATGAAAATGTTACTTTAGTTATATAGCAATGGCCAGGTAACAGTTTTATATTAACATGACCCCAGACTTAAAAATGATGGTGACTAAAGGTAGGTACATAAGATGAATTTACTTACCACTAGACTTCGCTTTAAACAGACACATAACCGTTATAAGAATCGTCAAATTATTACAAAAGCCCATTTTTTCGCTGAGAGTTGAAACATTAAGTAGGTAAATAAAATGAAACGTCGTTATTGTACACAAAGAGTATACAATAACAACGTAAGACTATTGTATTCTCTTTGAAAATAAACATGCAAAGAGAATGAAATACTCCGAAGAATAGGGAACTGGCATGTCATTTTCCGAGTCGGATTCTGAGGTGTCATTCTTCGATCAAAAATAAGGAGTTCGCGCCGGCAAAGCCGGACATTTTTGATCGATGGTGTCATTACACATAACGAATACTTATTTATATTTTGGTACATAACCAAGCTACAAATTTATTTGCTTTCTTTTAATTTTTCCATGTAATAAAAGTTTCATAGGCTTTAAGATAGGTACTTTTCTCTCGATTTGTTTGGAAGTAAATTTTTTATCACAGTTTCCGCGTTTAATTTTATATTTTCTGGTGTTCATACCTATTTCACTATCACTGCTAAAACTCATCCTTTTATCAATTTGTGGTGTAGTGAGAATGAAATTAAAATTGTCTTTAGTAATAAGATAAAAAGTAATAACAAAACGAATAAAAAGTTTCCTCGTATCATTTTTAGGGTTTTGATATCATCGGTTTCGAAACCCATAAGGGTTTCGAAACCGATGGTCTCGCTCTGTCCGTCCGCAGTATTTCATGAATTTATCAGTAACTACGGCAGCTATTAGCTTGAAATTTGGAATAATAATACATTTCAAGCACCATTACAGATTTTCATGAAAAAAAAATGAAAATGAAAATTTTCAGTACCTACAAATTGTGATGTTGAAATTTCGATTTAGGGTATACATCAGAGGTGGATATCACATTCAGGATGCTGTTGCTGCTCCCGCGGGTTCTGCTGAGCAGTGAGGCTGTCTTTTTGCGCCATATTGCATCGAAAGAGTCGGTACGAGCCTCGGCGAGCATACCTGATGCGCTACAGAACCGTGGCAGCCGCAACAGCAACCTAAATGCGTTATTATACTGGATACACAAAGCATTGTACGCCTTTGGCATAGCTGACCCAAAGACTCGCTGTATACAAAGATGTACAGAATGCTTTGAACAATGTGATTTTCGCAGCATCTGTACATCTCGTGCGAATCTGCGGGCCAGCATATTCGCCCTGGCGGACAACGCTCTGCGTTCCCTCTCCATATCTGCATCATCTTTCAGGTCAATATGGCCTAAGTACTTAAACTTACGTAGGTACCCTATTTAGTTAAGGTAATTTTAAAAGCAGAACTTATTTATGCAAAATCGAGCACCATGACTTTTCGATAATCTCACTCAACTGAAAAAAACACTGTATAAGGTATTTTGTCCCGTCGTTAGTCTAATCTTCGACCATTCCATTGTGTCATTGAGGAAAATTGGGAATTTCTTAATTTAACCCACTATTCAATATTTAATAAAACCCATGTATCATCATTCCATCAAAAAAACACAATTTTATCCTGTTATATACATTGTGCATACTAATATTAAAACAAGTCATAATTTGTCGACCACTTGACGCAACCACCAAACAATAATCGTACATAAATTATTTTACTTCACGGCAAACCTAATGCATGTAAGTTTTCAATATTTTTAATGAGAAGTTTCTATAGAGAAGGATTGTTAATAAATAACATCTTTTAATACATTTCTTTGCTACTAATACGTAACAAAATTACAAAAAAATAAATCAAATTATTGAAACAAATTGGAACTATTGAAACTTCTGAGCTAACTGCAGAATTTTGCAAACAATCTACCGGTAGCTCAACTGATATTTAAAGATAAGATACCTAAGATTAAATAGTGTTTTCTTTTACTCCTCATTATTATACAGATATAATATCTGTATGTAATAAATACAGCGAGTTCAGTAAAAAAAAATGGGGAGTAGTAATAAAACACTATTTAAACCTAAGTATCTTTCTTGAAATATCAGTTAAGCTACCTGAAGATATAGGCTACCTCACCACTATTTCAGAGCACAACCTCGACCAACTTCCATTTAAAACCCTACCTATCGAGTTGTTAGTTAAAAATCAGGCAAAAGGTTCCTTTTGTTTCTCTTCCGATTACAATATTCACAGGTGTTCGAAACTCCTGAAAGATCTGAAATGTTTATCACTCTGCAATTTTCCAGCTGTTCTTATCTTCCCTAATATTTGTGTATTCCATCCAGTTCACCTGACTAAAGCCATCTTTTTTTTGATAAACGATAATTGATTTTATTTCTGTTAAAATAGGTGGTAATTTGTACATTGGGCTTCAGTCAGTTTCTCGTATATCTTGTCTGCCATGGTCAGGCTTACAGAATCAGGTACTAAACTAACATACAAAATAAAAATAAGATAAAGTTTTGCAATTTAATAAATAAACTGTTCTAGTAAGCAGGGCAACATATTCAATGGTGTAATAATTCATAAATCAGAATTTCAATATCATAATGAAAATAAGTAGATGTCATAATGTCAAATAAGAAATACAATTATTTATAAATTTGAAATTCATCGATGATGGTTTATTACACTTTTTACTCCAATAGTTTGTTAATTTTTTTTTTATTTTGCTTTTACAATAGTAGTTCTATACTTTTTCTATCACTTCTTGTCCATCCTAATATTGCCTGGCAGAGATCGCTGTTAGCGATAAGGTCGCCCATTGTACATTATTTGTTATTGTTTTCTATGACATATGTATTTTTTTAATTAATTGATGTGCAATAAAGTATTTTGTATTGTATTTTAGTTCGGCCGTTCATTTAGTATGCATGTATGATAATGATCAGGGATGTAGGTAATTCACCTTTATTAATACACTAGCAGCGCCTCGCGGTTTCACCCGCGTATTTCATGTTCCCGTAGGAATTTCAGGATAAAACATAGCCTATGTCACTCCCTGAAAAAAAAAGCTTTCTAATGGTGAAAGAATTTTCGAAATCGGTCCAGTAGTTTTTATGTTTATTCGTTACATACAAAAATACGTGCAAATCTTTCCTCTTTATAACATTATACTAGCAGCGCCTCGCGGTTTCACCCACGTAGTTCTCGTTCCCGTTGGAATTCCGGAATAAAAAGTAGCCTATGTTCTATTCCAAATTATAATCTATCTCTGTGCCAAATTTCATCCAGATCCGTTCAGCCGTTCTTACGTGATTGAGTAACAAACATCCATCCATCTATCATCCAAACTTTGACATTTATAATATTAGTGAGATTATTGGTATAGATTTACAATCTGATATCCTTCACCTGGGTATATCTGGCTACTGAACGGATCGGGCTGAAATTTGCATGCAGGTAGTTCTAAAACTTAAATAAACATAGGTAGGCTACTTTTTATCTCATATATCTAATGAAAATACTCAGAACACTCGAAACAAATACTTGCAGATCGTACGATTTTGTTTCTCAAATCGGGAAGCGAACCCGCCCTTCCTCCGTCGCAGGCGGAACTTCGCCCGCCGCGCCAGAGTTCGTCATGATGGTGTTCATGAAGTTGCATAAAACTCTGATCATTTTCGTACCTAAATGACTGTAATGTCATCATGCACAGGATAAATAGGAAGGAAGACAAATTACTAATTACTATAAACAGAAATACTATGAATAGTAATTCTGTCATCCATCCTATTGTTCTGTATTGATCTAATCTGTGATCTGGTATTCCCTTACTCTCATAATCCAATGGGACGGCAAACCTACATGACTGGGGATAGGTCAGGTGCAGGACCAACGGCATAACGTGCGCTCCGAGGCACGGGGGTGTCACACCGCTAATTTCCTGATTCCGGGCTGTGACTGTATTTGGTCAAAAGTCAATAACTTTATTTCTTTAGGCTTACAAAAAAGCACTTAGACAAGTCAAATTTTATACATAAATAACAAGTTTATAAATAGTAATTATCAAACAAGAAATAAAATGTTATTGATTTTGTTCGCTTCAACACACAACAACACAAAAAACAACTAGTACATTTATCACTTACCTATTTAGTATAGTATATATTATATATACATCTAGCTTGCGGCTAGATGATGCTGTGTAGATGATCCAGCATTATTTATTTATTTATCTGAAACAACATCAACAACAATCCACACAACATGACTCAACATCATCAACATCAACAACAACATCATCAACATCCTGACTTTATCCACAGCTGGGTATAGGTAGACCTCCAAAATCTTTATTGCAACTAAATGATTTTTTGTATTTTCCAGGTGACCGTTATATTTATCCTAGGCATGCTGTCAGTTGGATCAATGTGTAAGTTATACTACTACCACATAACAATAGTTATTTGTTCAACAAGTGGGTTTTGACACGATTTTTGGTTGAACGGAAAGTGCCAATATTAAATCAGGCAAATGTAATATTTTCTGGTGTTCATACCTATTTCACTATCACTGCTAAAACTCATCCTTTTATCAATTTGTGGTGTAGTGAGAATGAAATTAAAATTGTCTTTAGTAATAAGATAAAAAGTAATAACAAAACGAATAAAAAGTTTCCTCGTATCATTTTTAGGGTTTTGATATCATCGGTTTCGAAACCCATAAGGGTTTCGAAACCGATGGTCTCGCTCTGTCCGTCCGCAGTATTTCACGAATTTATCAGTAACTACGGCAGCTATTAGCTTGAAATTTGGAATAATAATACATTTCAAGCACCATTACTGATTTTCATGAAAAATGAAAATTTTCAGTACAAATTGTGATGTTGAAATTTCGATTTAGGGTATACATCAGAGGTGGATATCACATTCAGGATGCTGTTGCTGCTCCCGCGGGTTCTGCTGAGCAGTGAGGCTGTCTTTTTGCGCCATATTGCATCGAAAGAGTCGGTACGAGCCTCGGTGAACATACCTGATGAGCTGCAGAACCGTGGCAGCCGCAACAGAGATCTAAATGCGTTATTATACTGGATACACAAAGCATTGTACGCTTTTGGCATAGCTGACCCAAAGATTCGCTGTATACAAAGATGTACAGAATGCTTTGAACAATGTGATTTTCCCAGCATCTGTACATCTCGTGCGAATCTGCGGGCCAGCATATTCGCCCTGGCGGACAACGCTCTGCGTTCCCTCTCCATATCTGCATCATCTTTCAGGTCAATATGGCCTAAGTACTTAAACTTACGTAGGTACCCTATTTAGTTAAGGTAATTTTAAAAGCAGAAATTATTTTTGCAAAATCGAGCACCATGACTTTTCGATAATCTCACTCAACTGAAAAAAACACTGTATAAGGTATTTTGTCCCGTCGTTAGTCTAATCTTCGACCATTCCATTGTGTCATTGAGGAAAATTGGGAATTTCTTAATTTAACCCACTATTCAATATTTAATAAAACCCATGTATCATCATTCCATCAAAAAAACACAATTTTATCCTGTTATATACATTGTGCATACTAATATTAAAACAAGTCATAATTTGTCGACCACTTGACGCAACCACCAAACAATAATCGTACATAAATTATTTTACTTCACGGCAAACATAATGCATGTAAGTTTTCAATATTTTTAATGAGAAGTTTCTATAGAGAAGGATTGTTAATAAATAACATCTTTTAATACATTTCTTTGCTACTAATACGTAACAAAATTACAAAAAAATAAATCAAATTATTGAAACAAATTGGAACTATTGAAACTTCTGAGCTAACTGCAGAATTTTGCAAACAATCTACCGGTAGCTCAACTGATATTTAAAGATAAGATACCTAAGATTAAATAGTGTTTTCTTTTACTCCTCATTATTATACAGATATAATATCTGTATGTAATAAATACAGCGAGTTCAGTAAAAAAAAATGGGGAGTAGTAATAAAACACTATTTAAACCTAAGTATCTTTCTTGAAATATCAGTTAAGCTACCTGAAGATATAGGCTACCTCACCACTATTTCAGAGCACAACCTCGACCAACTTCCATTTAAAACCCTACCTATCGAGTTGTTAGTTAAAAATCAGGCAAAAGGTTCCTTTTGTTTCTCTTCCGATTACAATATTCACAGGTGTTCGAAACTCCTGAAAGATCTGAAATGTTTATCACTCTGCAATTTTCCAGCTGTTCTTATCTTCCCTAATATTTGTGTATTCCGTCCAGTTCATCTGACTAAAGCCATCTTTTTTTTGATAAACGATAATTGATTTTATTTCTGTTAAAATAGGTGGTAATTTGTACATTGGGCTTCAGTCAGTTTCTCGTATATCTTGTCTGCCATGGTCAGGCTTACAGAATCAGGTACTAAACTAACATACAAAATAAAAATAAGATAAAGTTTTGCAATTTAATAAATAAACTGTTCTAGTAAGCAGGGCAACATATTCAATGGTGTAATAATTCATAAATCAGAATTTCAATATCATAATGAAAATAAGTAGATGTCATAATGTCAAATAAGAAATACAATTATTTTCAAACCACATGCTCGACAATGCCGAATTATAGGTCATGTAAACCCTACCGAAAGCAAGACATTAAATCCCTTGGTATTAGCCGGGTTATAATGTTGTACTGAATTTCATTATAACCCGCTGGTTAATAATATGATTTCACTTTTCATAATTCTTATTACTATATGCATAAAGTTTAATTTTGCTAAACACAATTTGTCCTAGGCCATGGCCTACTTGATTTGACAAAATAAATGAAGTTTGCCTCCGTGTGAACCCCGGTCCGGAGGAGCGCGGTGTTCGAAATTCGAATTTCGAATCTAGGACCACGGCTTGTGCTTTCGAATTTGGAACGTCGCGCGCCTTCATTTGTTCACGCGTGACGAACAAATCGAGTTCTTGTAGGTGCCTATAGAAGATTTAATTTCAAAAATAATATTGAAAATGTCGAGTGATGAAAGTGTTTTGACTCCTGAGTTTATCAAATTAGATGCCATAGGCATTGTCAACAATCTGCTGCCAGAGAAGTCAAAGGAAAACATTATTTATCTACTGAGCCTGTTTTTTTGTCTCGCATAAGGTGTGAAAAGTAGAGTATACACCTCGGGGATAAGACTGTTTTAGTCTTGGGCGGTTGAACCCCTCACTGCACTCAGGACTCAGTCTTAATTCCCTCGCTTCGCTCAGGAATTAACTTATAACTCCCTCGCTACGCTCAGGAGTTAAATTATGAGTCCTTCGTTACGTTCGGGATTCAATTCGCTCCCGTGACATAAAACAGTGCTTTATCCCCTTAGTGTATAATCTACTATTATAAATTTGAAATTCATCGATGATGGTTTATTACACTTTTTACTCCAATAGTTTGTTAATTTTTTTTTTATTTTGCTTTTACAATAGTAGTTCTATACTTTTTCTATCACTTCTTGTCCATCCTAATATTGCCTGGCAGAGATCGCTGTTAGCGATAAGGTCGCCCATTGTACATTATTTGTTATTGTTTTCTATGACATATGTATTTTTTTAATTAATTGATGTGCAATAAAGTATTTTGTATTGTATTTTAGTTCGGCCGTTCATTTAGTATGCATGTATGATAATGATCAGGGATGTAGGTAATTCACCTTTATTAATACACTAGCAGCGCCTCGCGGTTTCACCCGCGTATTTCATGTTCCCGTAGGAATTTCAGGATAAAACATAGCCTATGTCACTCCCTGAAAAAAAAAGCTTTCTAATGGTGAAAGAATTTTCGAAATCGGTCCAGTAGTTTTTATGTTTATTCGTTACATACAAAAATACGTGCAAATCTTTCCTCTTTATAACATTATACTAGCAGCGCCTCGCGGTTTCACCCACGTAGTTCTCGTTCCCGTTGGAATTCCGGAATAAAAAGTAGCCTATGTTCTATTCCAAATTATAATCTATCTCTGTGCCAAATTTCATCCAGATCCGTTCAGCCGTTCTTACGTGATTGAGTAACAAACATCCATCCATCTATCATCCAAACTTTGACATTTATAATATTAGTGAGATTATTGGTATAGATTTACAATCTGATATCCTTCACCTGGGTATATCTGGCTACTGAACGGATCGGGCTGAAATTTGCATGCAGGTAGTTCTAAAACTTAAATAAACATAGGTAGGCTACTTTTTATCTCATATATCTAATGAAAATACTCAGAACACTCGAAACAAATACTTGCAGATCGTACGATTTTGTTTCTCAAATCGGGAAGCGAACCCGCCCTTCCTCCGTCGCAGGCGGAACTTCGCCCGCCGCGCCAGAGTTCGTCATGATGGTGTTCATGAAGTTGCATAAAACTCTGATCATTTTCGTACCTAAATGACTGTAATGTCATCATGCACAGGATAAATAGGAAGGAAGACAAATTACTAATTACTATAAACAGAAATACTATGAATAGTAATTCTGTCATCCATCCTATTGTTCTGTATTGATCTAATCTGTGATCTGGTATTCCCTTACTCTCATAATCCAATGGGACGGCAAACCTACATGACTGGGGATAGGTCAGGTGCAGGACCAACGGCATAACGTGCGCTCCGAGGCACGGGGGTGTCACACCGCTAATTTCCTGATTCCGGGCTGTGACTGTATTTGGTCAAAAGTCAATAACTTTATTTCTTTAGGCTTACAAAAAAGCACTTAGACAAGTCAAATTTTATACATAAATAACAAGTTTATAAATAGTAATTATCAAACAAGAAATAAAATGTTATTGATTTTGTTCGCTTCAACACACAACAACACAAAAAACAACTAGTACATTTATCACTTACCTATTTAGTATAGTATATATTATATATACATCTAGCTTGCGGCTAGATGATGCTGTGTAGATGATCCAGCATTATTTATTTATTTATCTGAAACAACATCAACAACAATCCACACAACATGACTCAACATCATCAACATCAACAACAACATCATCAACATCCTGACTTTATCCACAGCTGGGTATAGGTAGACCTCCAAAATCTTTATTGCAACTAAATGATTTTTTGTATTTTCCAGGTGACCGTTATATTTATCCTAGGCATGCTGTCAGTTGGATCAATGTGTAAGTTATACTACTACCACATAACAATAGTTATTTGTTCAACAAGTGGGTTTTGACACGATTTTTGGTTGAACGGAAAGTGCCAATATTAAATCAGGCAAATGTTTTTTTGTTTCGTGCCTCTTAAATCCCTCGCTAGTTCAACGGTCTACTTCTCTACGTGGCTCTACCACAGATCACTATAAACTAGTTTAGAGCTCGCTCGTGACTCTACTCTTGACTGCTTCGCTAGCTCGGGATTTAAAAGGCACGAAACATATATCAATTGCCCTCGAGTTAAACCATAGACATAGAATTTTTCACTACGCTCATAAGCCTATGAGTTAAACATACAACTTTTCACCTCGAATAGCGAGAAAATATTTTGTTTTTTCTAAAAGAGGTTGAATGTCAGAAACTCATTTTGGTCAGCCACCATGGAGGGTTAGAATGCTACAAACCTCTTACGAACCGCGAACGAATGAAATTATTCTTTTCTATGAAGGTTGAATGAGGTCTAACCTCCTTCCCTTCGATAAGCTAAAATGTATGCTAAAATAGACATGTGCAACTCCCATTTATACCTATTGTTTTGGAGATTGTTTAAAGATGGCGCTCGGCCTAGAATATTGGTCTTCACAAGCTAAGTTGTCAAGATACACAAAAAATGGTGCTGCCTTCCATGAGAAAGTGGACCTCCCCTGTTGCAGATCGCTTAGTTTTATCTTTTTCCGGCACCTTACGTTAGTATCATCTACCTAGTCCGTGGGCACCATTCATAAAGTATCAATAAGTTATTACATTAATATTTAGAAATTTAGTGCAATATTCTGAATTCAAATTACTTTTTTCAACAAGTTGAATAGTATCATTTATTCCACATGTGAGCAAAACCCGATTTTGCTCATTGCTTTTGAGCAGCAAAGTCACCGTTTTCGAGCGGGACTGGTGAAAAGATAATTATTAAAGATTATTATTTAATTATCACATTTTATAAAAAAATATGCATTATCAAATCTCAGGCAATAGTTACCTATGGTTAAAAGTTAATAAAGTTGCGGGTGAAACTATACATATTGACGCGAAAGCATTGATAATAGATAGGAAATCTGTGTTGCACACCTAACACTTGTACTAAAATGTTATTTTATCTACCCAAATATCATAAACCCTCTATAATGCGTTCAAAAACCATAGGCAATGACCAGCATTACCAACCAACAGAAATAAACGGAACTGTTATGAACTCATAACCTACTGAAAACCGTAGGTTAAATTTGGAATAGGTGTCAAATTCAAGTGAGTGTGCTATACTAGTATCTACATTCTAACTATAAATCGCAATCGAAACGCCGCCGCCATTTCGAGCTGTCATTTGTTCGTTAGCTTTTTATTTCCAGTTACGAGTAGACAAATTTTCTGATAAGTTGAATAAGTTCTTCATTTCTGTCGAAAATGAGTGATAGTGACTCAGAACAACTGTCAAAGTTAACTACCATTACTATAATAAATAATTTGCTTCTGTACGTGTTCAATTTATTTTTTATTGCATTACACTAGTAACAATGCTGGTCATTTTCCTATGGTTCCTGAACCCATCATAGAGCCCTTATGATATTTGGGTAGATAAAGTAGTGTATGCAACTGTACATAATTAGGCATTACAACACTCGTGTGATGCTATTAAGAAACTCGCCTTCGGCTCGTTTCTTAAACCCACACTTGTGTTGTAATGCCCTCCATTATGCACAGTTGCATAAACTACTATTATGAAGAGTTTGTAGAAACATACAACAAACAAAATAAACAATTACCTACAAAATGTATGACGATTGACGGTCTCCTAACCGAACCTTGGATGTGATCTTGATGTGTGCAATAATGTGATGTTTCCCTTCCAGGTGCTCCACATTTTAGAAAAGAAGTCTTGAGAGACAGGGCAAAACGTTACTTGGATGTTATTCATGATATCAGAGACAATATACACGACAGAGTTATTAACACAGCACAAACAATCAGAGGTAGAGCAAGAGATGTCGGGGCCAGGATTGACCCAGGATTAGAAGAAAGTTTCCTCGGTGAACTCTTCACAGGAATTCTCCAACCATTATTCAATATTAAGGACAAAGCTATTACTAAAATTAAATCGTTTGTTAGCAGCTTGTTAGCAGACTCTATCAAAGACGTGATAAACGATTTGATACCGGAAAACTTTTTTCTGTACTTAGGACTTGGTCTCGGGATAATAGCTGTCTCGTTAGTTTGTTGTGTAGGATGGTGCTGTGCTGGGTACTTTACTATACTTAAAGAACTGAAGAACATTTCGGGAAATATGACGAAACGAGCTGACAGTTTACCCAGCAAGGATATTATGTATGTTAACTGCTTAGATAGACATTAATCTAACTCTATTATATTATAAAGAGAAAGCTTTTGGGAGTGTAGTCTATGGCCTATTCCGAAACTAGCGACAGCTAAAATCAAAGTTTGTTGTAACAGGTTACATAGAAAACGGGTCACTGTTTGTTGGAAACGACTTTTCCGCTAGTTATATTCCTCGTAAAACGCAGAATATATTCGAATTTCACGCGCATTTCTTAGAATAATAAAGATATAATATATCAGAATCATTATATCAATCAAGAATAAAGAGAATAAAGATACAATGCCCTTGTTAGGAGTCATCTAGAAATTAATGCCTTTATACGGAATCTACATGAAGTACAAACATATGTTTTGAAAAGATCCAAAATAAAAAAAAATTATTACTCGCTTTATTCTATCTATACTACCCAAAAGTGTCCCGAGTCTGTGTGTGCTAGGCATACCTAGCACGCGCGCCCATTGATTACTTGGGCGCGCGCTACAGCCGCGCCGCCCAGCAAAGCAAAGCCCAAGTGAAGGACCAACTTTTTTAAGTTTGCCCCATGGTGGCCGTCTACTCGACTTGTCAGGGCCACTCCCGTGGCCAGGATCCACAAAAATAAAGCACTCACTATACAGGGCATCCCGAAACTGAACGTCAAGCCGAAGATAGGTGGGTTGATGACGACACAGAAAAACAAAAATCATGGCTCTATCTCCAATGGTTTCTGAGTTATAAAGCTTTTTACTGAAAATTATGGAGAAAGTAATGGGGAAATATTAAAAATAAGATTTTACGGGTTCCGTCGGATAAAAAAAGAATTCCGACTAAAGTTTCTTCCTCGTTTTACTTCTAGCATACCTACAGCCTTGAAATTTTAAATGTAGATACAATTATGTTCTCACCGTTTGAAATCGAACTGAACCATAATGTCCAGTCGCGAATGGTTCGTTGAAAAAGAGCAACGCGCGAAGATTGTTCGCGCGCCAATTCAGGCGCTCGCTTAAGCGGAAAAAACGCCGCGAGCTCAAAGAGTTAAGGAGAAAGTAACGGGGAATTTCGAAAATAATGATTTTATGGGTCCCGGAACCCAAAAAGAACTCTAGTTTTCTTTTTCAGCAAGTAGGTAGGTAAGTATTAATCTATAACTTTCAAAAAGTGGTGAGAGCCGATCAATTAGTTTTGAGATCACGAGAAAAGCCAAGCCGTGTTGTAATTATTTTTTATTTGTATCTTTTTTACCTTAAAAAACTATACTTTTTTTTGATAAATTCACTGCTTATTAATGATGAAATTAATGCTGTACCTACTAATCAATATTAATTATTATAACACGTAAACTAAAGTGGTGTACCATAAGAATATTTTGTTCTATTGTAAAGAGAAGCTCTAATGCCAAACCAAACCACTAGTAATGTTTTGAATAACCAGGAAACCCCCCAGTAAAATAAGTGATACGTAATTTTAATGCAATAAACAATTTATAATTATTTTTTTATTATTATGCGTCACCACGCTCGTTCTTTTATAGGGACAGTAGGTATCTTCCTTCACAACTGAAGTTTGGGTAGGGAATATATCTGTGAGGTAAGGCTTTTAGCGGACTGAACTCCCTATTCGTAAATTTAAACTACTGTTTAAATAAAGGCTATCGCTAAGACCGTTTTACGTACTCGTAAAACGGTCTTAGCAATAGCCTTTTAGTACATAGATGTCCTTTTAGTACATCAATGATGTTAACGCTTGGCCAGATGTTGCCCAGATCCGCACCGACAAAAGTATTTAAGGATAATGTTGGGGTCTAGCCAAATCTCACTAATATTATAAACGTGAAAGTTTAGATTGATGGATATATGGATAATAATGTAAGTTGTATAATAAAATAATAAAATTAGATGTATGTACATCTCATTTTATTATTATATCCCACTTCCCACTTATATTATAAACTAATTTTATTATTATATCCCACTTCCCACTTCTCACTAATATTATAAACGTGAAAGTTTAGATGGATGGATGGATAGATAGATGGATGGATGTTTGTTCCTTTATCACGCCAGAACGGCTGAACGAATCTGGATGAAATTTGGCACAGAGATAGATTATAGTCTGGAATAGAACATAGGCTACTTTTTATCCCGGAATTCCCACGGGAACGGGAACTACGCGGATGAAACCGCAAGGCGCTGCTAGTTGTCCATAATTTTTGTTGGTGCGAGATTCAAATTTGTAAAAGAAAATAATTTAATAATTTGCGGCATGTCAGACATGCATCATAGATTACTTAACTTATTTATAACACATATACACACGAAAAGATACATGTTTCGAAAAATCTCACGTGAGATCAGCGAGAGGGGGTCAAGCATAATCACACGACATCTCACCGAGGGAAGAGGGGGGTGGGGTCGTAAATTAACTAAAATCATCTCACGTTTTTATTGAATGCGATGTTTTATTTTTATTCGATCCATACTGATGTGGTATCATAGTCGCCTACGTGGCATCAGTCACCTACGTGGTATCAGTGACTAACGTGGTATCAAATTCACCCACGTGGTTTTCCGCAAGTGTTGTTTTCCCCATTCGCCTTATTTCTACCACCCGAATAAACTTTATAACCACAATGGACGTGTATCATTGCGCAAAAGGAAAACGTGTTCATACCTAATACAAACACAGGAAGGTATGCAGCTGATATAAAATAAGGGAAGTAAATTTATTGGTATTTATTTTAAATATTTGATCATATATTGCAGCACAAAATTTTTATTTACTATGATATAAATTTTTAGGCTGCCCAATGTCACATTACTTGCTGACCAATTAAATCATTTCTGCCGACCACTAGTTGCAGCTCAATTTAGTTTTTCTGCTTGCCAAATCAATTATTCGGCTGACCAAAACCGCCTTTATCTGCTGACCGTTTAAATGATACCCTAAAGTAAGTGACAATAAAATTGTATAATTTTGTAGATCTTACATTTTCCGATAAATAAATATATTCTCTACATGAGGCCGCAAACCCTGGCTCTTGAGTAGCGACCAAATACCGGTGCAAGGTCAGTGTAAGAAAGGGCCAATTCTAATACTCCAACACGATATTTCCTGTTTCGTTGAGGCTAATCTGTGTACACCAAATTAGAATACATAGCGATTCCCGCAAAAAAAAACTAGCTAAAATGCGCCGCGTGGCCGTGCACAGCGTGCGTGTATAGTGTGTGCTGCAGTGTTACATATAAAGGGACCTTTACGCTGCTACTGGTACATTGCGGCTCGTGACCCCACCGGTCGGTACCGGACTTGAGTAGGTTGAAATAAAAACTCGTAGATAAGGGAAACTCAGAGTAGTACAACTGATAAAAGCAATATTTATTTTAAGTACCTATAATTCCTTTAAAACAACTTGTTGTTTTGGGTTTATTACAACTTATCAAGACAGTATCAGATTGTAATTTTTTCGATAATGTAGAGCGGAAAACTTTAACGATCAAAAAATTACATTCAGAGAATAAATGTATTTAGAATTAAAATAATTGAGCCAACTGCAGACTGTTGCAAGCAATCTAGAGGTAGCTCAACTTATCCATATAAATACCAATTGTAAGAGGTAACCTAGAGAGCCGGGACTAATACTCCAACGATGAGTATTTGCAACTGAATACCACATTGTACTTCGTACATCTTGGGCACTAGAAAAAAGGGAAAACAAGTTAATGTGTAAGAACCATAGGCTTAGGATGTACAAGACCAACAATGTCAGATTAGCGGTGTGACAAAAAATGAAATGTAAATGTGTGCGTGAAATAGTGTTGTCTTGACTCTAGCATAATATTATTATCGATAGTCTTACTGGCAAAATTGTAAGACACTAATGAGTTTGTTATCGAAGTTGTTTAAAAAGTATCTTACAATTAAAAAAAAAAAAAATACATTTCAAATAGGTAAACAAATAGCAACAAAGCTAAAGCTAGGTAAAAAATAATTTATTAATGAAATGAATTGGTGCAGCTAGTATGAAATAAGCGACCTATTATGTTAGTGTATCACGTTGTCAAGAATATCTCACTAATATTATAAATGCGTAAGTATGGATGTTTCTGGGTATGTGTTTATTACCATGTATGTAAAATAAAACGAATCCACAGTTAAAGTCCAATGCATTTATTGTAAGTAGGCAATGTACAGCACTTACAAGTCAAAATTACATCTCATTATCACAAAATGAAAATAAAACTTGTCATAACTAAGTATTGGATTCCGGCTAACAAAAATTAAAAAGCTCCCATATTCACATTTACACATTGTGACTCCGAAGAATTTCGACGACCATTTCCGCAGTATTATACTTACAGGTACAGATAAGGTTGGTATTGAGTCTTTCATTAGGACACGTCGATGTTTCCTTTGTACTAAGCATTTGGATTCAAAATGTTGACTACAAACAGTAGAGTTCTTATAATCCGTAACCATTTATCACGTAACAAAGAATTGGTTGAAAACCTGTAAGAACATAACATTATAGATATTATTATATTAAATCTAATTTTATAAACCAGTCGCCAATCATCAGCGTTGGAGTATCATTCCCAGTCCTCTGGGTTACCTCTAACAGTATTGAACTGAATTACCAGTAACCCTGTATTATTATATTATATTTAGTTTTTTTTCTTTTACTGGAATGTAGTGTTTTATTGTACTTTACATAAGTACCTAACCCTATGAGCATTCACGTCGAACCTACCGGCAGAATCGAATTATCGACTATCGATACTTATGACGTCATCACTTTGTCAATCCCTATCGTAACCAAACAATTTTAAGTTTTACACCAAATATACAAAAATTCTTCATTTAGCATTGTAATTTGATGATAAGTCTAAAGAGAAACCAATTATCTAAGCTTTCAATAGCTCTTTTGCCTCTTTTCAAACAACAAAAGGCGAAATAAGGGTTATGAAGAGTTCAGTAAAAATAGTCATAAATTACCTGTGAAACGTGTATTTATGTGGATTATTGCCTCTTGTAACGGCACATTCACTCACTGAACACGACACCATGGTGGCCGAATAAAGAACTTCTGATTAAATCGTAAGATTATTAATTATTTGTACATTTTCACTTCAACTTTGAACAGGCAGGGACGCTATCGCCTCTTACTCGCGTAATTATTGTCATATAGACATCTTGTTTCGCATCTCTTTTTCTCTCGCGGCAGTGTGTATCAACTAAATACCTCTCGCTCCCACGCTTTGTTGGTCTATTGAGCGTAGTGAAAAATTCTATGTCTATGGTAAGAACTGTGTAACACAAGAATCCAAACACAGCTATGACTCTTCCCTAATGTACACTACTTGTACATCGTACACCAATCGGAGGCGTCCCCAAGACGAACTTTAAATTAAATGCTATTGAAATAAATATGACAGGACTCGCAGGTGATCGTAGCACATTCGTGATCTTGTCATGGCTAAGTTGTAGCGCATTCGTAGCGCTGTCGTTGCTGCATTGTAGCGCATTCGTAGCCCTGTCGTTGCTGCATTGTAGCGCATTCGTAGTCCAGCCGCGGCTACGTCGTAGCGCATTCGTAGCCCTGTCGTAGCGCATTCGTTGCCGTGGCGCGGCTACGCCGTAGCGCATTCGTAGCTACATCGTAACATTTCCGCTGCGCATTCGTTGCCCTATTTGTCCATTTTTATTATCCTGCTAAAAATACTACGGGGACGGAACGATTATGCGATACGATTATACGATATATATTCATCATAGAGTTTATATATGTAGTTTATATATGTACTATAGAAACTCTATGTTTTACCTCCAAACGTACGGACGACGGTACGCCTATAATAAGTGCATTGCTAGACTCCCATAATGAGCACCATAGCGCTGTCTTGCATGTTTAACACGCACCCACCTGCAGTGCCGCAGTCTTTCGTTTGCTGATAATGATCAGCAATGTTTATTTATCTTGTAGTAATGGTCAAATGAGCTATCTCTAGTTTGTTATCAAACTGTCTGTAAATAGGTCAAATGTTTCAATTGTATTTTTTTTGTGTAATTTTTCATCAAACTTTTTTGTACTCAGACAAAATTTATAATTTTATAATGGAAACTAAATGTAATAATTATCAATAAATTGACGATACAGCAGCGCGTTTTTACTCTATTGTCGATACTTTTAAAACAAATCGTCCAATGAACTGTACCCTATATACTTTTACATATAACCTATATACTTTTAACACAGAATTTAAACAATATTATGGTACGTTTTTTCTTAGAAATAAACTTAATCACATAATCACAACACAGAACTACTGGGAATAAACGAATGGTACAAGTTTACTAAGTAAACAAACCAAGGGGTCAGACTTTAAGATAACAGTTAGTATATAAAGATCTGCCTCAAAGTATTTCAACATAAACCCTTTTAAAATGATGTTCAAAGTAAGTGATCTGTTTCTATTTTTGTACCTCTTTATTTTTTACGTATCCATTTTTTGTTATTATCAAGTTTCAACACATGTTACTTTTCTCAATATCCTATACTGTTTGAAATACCTTTCTTTGATAATAATGTTGAATGTTTTGTTTTCAGACTTCTTGCATTGTGCTGCTGATGGCTGTGGCGTGCTACAGTGAGTATTCCTTCCTTACTCATCATCATCATCATCAGCCGATGTCCACTGCTTGCTGGACATAGGCATCCCCAAAGATCGCTACAACGTCCGTTCCTTAAAGCTGAACGCGCATCTATCGGCGCTGCAGGCTGGCATTGCGTGCTGTCATCGAATTTCCTCATGACCTTTTATTGAAATGCCTCGTGTTCTCTGCCGATAGGTGCACGATGCTGCATACTATGTATTTATTTCATACTAGCAGCGCCTTGCGGTTTCACCCGCGTAGTTCTCGTTCCCGTGGGAATTCCGGGATAAAAAGTAGCCTATGTATTTCAGAGATCTATCTCTGTGCCAAATTTCATCCAGATCCGTTCAGCCGTTCTGGTGTGATAAAGGAACAAACATCCATCCATCTATCCATCCATCTAAACTTTCACGTTTATAATATTAGTGAGATGAGATTAGTGAGATAAAGATTTTGAAAATTCGACGACTGCCGGATAGCCGCGTCTACCGCGCAGCCAGGTGCGCGCTCAGTTTTATGTTCCGCTACCCTTGTAATAAAAAGGTCTTCAGTCTTTCAAATCTTCCTACAAACGTATATAAGCGCAGCTAGTTTTTTTTTGTCTATCTACGGTTGTTCAATCGCATTTATTTTGAACATCGGCTACCAACTGTTTTTTTTTCTGTTTTTATTTTCAAAATCTCGGCGCTTAGTGCATTTTTTTTAACCTATTTAAATATGTAGAAAACACTGCAAATAACAAATGTCCCTTATCTTAATATCCTAAAGCGTCGGGTTTCTGACATCATAGCTTTTTATCTATACTTAGTATTATAAAGATTTGTTTTTCTGTATGAATTGAATAAGCTCCGAAACTACTGGACACATTTCAAAAATTCATTCACGAATAGAATCCTACATTATCTCTGATGAACATAGGCTATAGAATATACCCGTGCGAAGCCGGGGCGGACCACTAGTGTCTTATAAAAATCAATAACGAGAGCAATTAGTTATGTTCATCTGTTCATCTGTGTTCAATATCTCAGAAACCCGACACTCACTGACGCCTTCAAATCCCTTATTATCCGTACTTAAAAGGTGCAATAGCAATGATTTCTGATGCCATTTTATATGGATAACTTAAAAACTATAATGGTTTATTTTTGCAGGCTACCCGCACGGTTATGGCGGCGGGAATGGCGGCGGCGGCGGTGGGTATGGTGGTGGTAGCCACGGAGGATTCGGAAGTCAGGGTCAAAGTGGATTTGGCCAGGGCCAAGGAGGATTCGGCCAGGGTCAAGGAGGATTCGGTCAGGGCCAAGGAGGATTCGGTCAGGGCCAAGGCGGATTCGGTCAGGGTCAAGGTGGATTCGGAGGGCAGGGCAGCCTAGGCCAAGGAGGATTCGGTCAGGGTCAAGGTGGATTCGGAGGGCAGGGCAGCCTAGGCCAAGGTGGATTTGGACATGCCCAAGCACATCAAATTGACCCAGGATTCTCACAGGGTGGTTTCAATGGACAAGGTGGATTTGGGTCCGGCCAAGGCAGCCACGGCGGGCACCGTGGCGGTTACAAAGAGCACGGATACTAGAAATGTGGTTTATAACCGACACTAACTAATTTTAAGACAATAAACGTAGTTTAATGACATACATACGTTTTCTTATCCAAAAGCTTGCCTCGTTTAGTAGATAATTATGTATTCTATTCTGACCTATCAGTATATCACAGAATAGAGAGGTTATCGTTGTTATGCAATTCATGACAAACATTTTCAGTAACTTAATCTTAACATGGGACGAAATAGGAATGAAATCAGCATTGAGTCGGATTTTCCGTTTTGGGACAAGTTTGGGCTGAAGCCAGTTTTAGTTATTTATTTATTTTTAGGGAAACCATCAGCACACTATACTTAATTAGGTGATACAATAGTACTTGAAGGGCCATTGACAGGTGTCCACTGATAGTTTTAAAATAATGTTAAGCCCACGTGAAGAAGCTGGCCAATAAATACGTTAAACGGCTTTGCTAGCCATGCGGCCATGCGAAACCGGTACGGGTTGTAAGTAGGTACAGTATGACCACGTTTCTAAGTTACACCGATGTACCTGCGCAGATGTCTTAATTTTGGTAGGCGCAAAAAAATCCTAGCCAATCATAAAGCTCTGCCTAAGCGCGGGAAATGTGTATGTATGCTATTGGGTGATGGCTACGCGCATAACGTCGGTGATCTCGACATTCGCGAGTCATATTTTGAGTAGGATACATATGAAAATACGTTGGTCCTTTATTGTCTTTCCGTGTACATATCATATATTATGAGCGAGATAGCTTGAGCCTCTGTTTTGGTGAGTGAGATAGCAGACTCTAGTGAGACTCTGTTTTTGTTGACTTAAAAGCTTAACGCAACACAATAAAGTCTATTATTTCAACGTCGTTGGCATTCGTATTCTATCTGGTTGAAATGTACTCTTCTGTGCAGACAAATTTTGCCGATGCGACTTATTAAAATAGTCGAACTGTACTTACTCAGTAAGTACGTATAATAATAACAGCATATGCGTGACTTATGATTTTTTGACCTAAACTTATTCAAATTAGATAATGGCACGAAAACAAAGATTCGAAGCGAAGATTGATGTTTCCATGCGTACACTTAGATTTGAAGGTCACTGGCAAAATAATATACATTTAGTTTATCGTATACTTATCAGTCGTGCTTGACTATGGAATTGGGAGCTTGAAGTTTGATTTTATTTCTCCATTGGACCTGCATACTGAAAAATCCATGACCTATTGGACTCACTAATTTACCAGAACCAGAACTAACATTTTGAAGTGTTTGTAATATGGTTTTAAATTGTAGAAAATATGTAAGTTTGATTGAACAAATAAACCTATTTTTTCGTATTTTTAAGCCCGCAGGGTAGCTTGGGGAGGCCTATGTCAAGCAGCGGACGTCGGTCGGCTAATATGATGATGAGGGAGCGTGTGCCGAGCTATTGGTGATGATTAACACCACGGGCACCGAGTGCTCCGAGGAAGTTACTGGTTCTAGTCTCCGCTTACGGAGTAGCATCCCAAGATAACCAGATCCCCACCTCTTGCTTGCCTTCATTGGCCGATCTGAGTGAAATCGCGAGTGATGCATCTAAGGAGGTTGACTCGAGACTGGAAGTGTCTAATGTTGGTGCCTACGCGGCATCGCAAATATGCCGATCTAGTGGACGATTCCATAGAAATCAATACAAAGCAATAAATGCATACGCTTACTTACACTTACGCTGCGTACGCTCCGTTCCCGATACGTTAGACACACAGCTAGTTATTTGTTCAATATGAGAGTAATTTTTTTATCAATGGCCGATAAAATTTATCTCAAGCTAGCAAAGCAGTCCAGATTGGAGTTACCTACTTACAAGCGCAAAACTTATAAGGCTCTTAAATTTACTACTGAGCTATTGAGGTCTCAGAAGTCAGAAATAAAGTTTTATATCGGCAGGTTCAACAGAAAAACATTTTAGCTCTACAGTCGAAATAAGAACTATTACTCAAAATTAGTGCTATAGTCTATTCTGTACATCGTTTTTGTGTAGCAAAGTCTTGGTGTTTAGTATATTTATCTATCCAATTATCCATCATTCTTGAAATTGGGTTATAATCAAAAGAAGAAAAGGCGAAAAAAAACAGGTGTCAGACTTCCAGATAACTAGTTAGTATATAAAGATTTTTCTCCTACTTTTGCAACATACACGGTTTCAAAATGATGTTCAAAGTAAGTGATTTGTGATATTTTTTATCATTAAAAATTTCGTTTTTTTGGCTGACAATATTTTTTTTAATTAATTATTTTTTTAGAATGTAATTATAATCCTATTTATAGCATAAACGAATAGGTCAATAATCTTTTATAATGAAAATAATCTTTATTGTTTTTTTTATAGATACATTCTTTATTATTAAAGAAAATTACAATCAAGTAGGTAATAGAATTAAATTAAAACTAGTATTTACAATTGAAACAATTAAGCTAACTGCAGACTGTTGCAAACAATCTACAAGTAGCAATCTTTATTTTTGTATTTATGATAAAAAAAAATTCGTTACAAACAAATCATCTAAATATGGGTTTCATACAATGAAGTAGTATTAAAAACCGAACATGAACAATATTATGGTATTTCCATCACAGATTATTATTCTTAGATATACGCATAAGTATTTACAAATAATCACAGCGTTGAACAAGATTATGCGAAAGGAACATGCATTATATGTAAACAAATAGATAAGGAGTCTCGCTTTAAGATAACAGTAAGTATTTAAAGATCTATCTCATAGTATTTTGACATGACCCCTTTTAAAATGATGTCAGCCTTTTATAGCCCACTGCTGGACATAGGCCTCCCCTAAGGGTGCCACAGCACCCTGTCTTCAGCTTGCCACATCCAGCATCGGCCAGCAGTCTTTCGCAAAACGTCATTCCACGTGGTCGGAGGGCGTCCTACACTACGTTTGCCGAGTCTGCCATTGATGACCTTGGTTTTATCCAAGTTCATGCCAAGACCGATGCGTCGTGAGGCTGCAACCAGGACGTCCAACATCTGGTTTAGCTCCTCCAGTGACTTCACCATTAAAACTATGTCATCCGCGAATCACAGGTGTGAGATGTATCGCCGTTTATTTTGATGCCCTTACCTTTCCAGTCCAGCGTCTTATACACATCTTTCAACGCGCTTGTGATATGTTTAAGTTTCGGGGATATGACATCCCCTGTCTTACTCCTCTGCGCAGTTGGATAGGTTTAGACTGCTGGCTGGCCCTGTACTTGGACACTTATGGTGGTGGCTTCGTAGAGACATCTCAGCACCTCGATATGACGATACTTTTTGTATCCTATAATTTTTGTTAAATACCTTTCGTTGATAATAATGTTGGATGTTTTGTTTTCAGACTTTTTGCATTGTTTTGCTGATGGCTGTAGCGTGCTACAGTGAGTATTCCTTCCTCACTCATCATCAGCTGACGTACACTACTTGCGGGACATAGGCCGCCCCAAAGATCACAACAACGACCGGTCCTTATTGGCCTTCTCTACATGAATTTAAAATCTTCTCAAAAATTATTAACGATTAATTATTTACCCATGGATGCTCAATCGCGTTAGTTTCCTGACGATTCAGTAGGATTTCTTTATTTGTCACGATATATCAATAAAAAGTTAAAAACAATTATTTCTGTCATTGTTTTTGATGGACAATACCATGGTTCTACCAACCTTAGGGTTATTCGGACCGAAACTGTAAGAAATGAGCCAATCGGGTGACTGAAGAGCACAAATACGCAGATTGTCCTAAACACGGAGAGTGTTGGGGACAATGTGGCATGCCACATTGTCTGGGTCATGCCCCAGAAGGGGCATGCCACATTACATCACAGAAAGATACACACACATCACAGATACCACACAGATGACAGTCCTTTGATGGATAACCTTAAAATTTCAACGGTATTTTTTTGCAGGCTACCCGCACGCTTATGGCGGTGGGCAAGGCGGCGGTAGCTATGGCGGATTCGGAAACGGACAGGACAGTTTTGGACAAGATCAAATCGACCTAAGTGATCACCCTTTGGCCCAGAACGGTGGTTTCAATGGACAACCTAAGCCCGGCTTTGGCAGCCACGGCGGCCATCATAACGGGTACTAAGAGCACGGATACTAGAAAAGCCTTGAACCGTAACTCTAGCTAATTTTAAGAGAATAAACTCAAATTTACGACTAAAATACGTTTTCTTATCAAACAGCTTGCCCCGTTAGGAAGATGTTTGTATTCTGACCTATAAGTATCTCGTAAAATAGAGTCTGTTGGCGATCGTTGTTGTTCAAGACAAGCATTTTGGTAACATAATCTTTAAATGGGAAGACAGAGGAATGATATCAGCATTGAATTTGATTTTCCGTTTTCGGGCTAGTTTGGGCCGAAGCTAGTGGGACGAACGCGGAAAAACGCAAGTTAGAACACAATAAAGCAAATTTTTATTATGGCATCTTTATTGCTTTTTTGGGCTAGGGGATTTTTTTTGACAATATAGGTACCTAGTTACCGATCCGGTTATTTTAAGGGAATACCTACAAACATAATAATTTGTTAAAAATCAACTTCAATTCCGTTAATTTTACTTTGTTTTTTAGTTTTGCGGGTTAAATACTAATAATAAAACATCAACAAAGAGTAGGTATTTCGGATTTTCTCTCAAAATTGTTACCTATTAATCTCTTTATCCTCGATCTGCGATCCCCATATGTCCAGCATGGGGGTTATTGTCCCGGGTCCTACTAAGATCAAAAAAAGTTGCTCTTCAGTCGGAATGTTTGCAGGAAAATTGTTCATAGCTTTGGAGCGTGTCCCACGCGTGCTCTATGGGGTATAGGTCTGGTGATTGCCCCGGCCTCTTTAAGATCGACACGTCGTGCTTGGTACTCCTGCAACCAGCTGGTCACCACTGGCGCTGTGTGCGGACGGGCGTTTTCGTGCATGAACGTGAATTCTTGCCCTATTAGTAGTCGATGATCGTAAGACTATTAGTATTAGCACCTGGTTACGGTATTTTATAGCGGTCATGGTGTTTCTGTATTTATTAGAAATTGTCTTGAAACGTAACAGCGAGGGGTAAGCTAACAATAAACGTAGGTACTTAACACGAAATTGTTCATCTTAAAAGGTTTATTTAAAACTTTTATGGCTCACGGACGGGTTGTAGATAAAAAGGTACTTACTCAGTACAATATAATATCAGCACACGCTTGACCTATACTGTTTTGTCTTAAACTTATTCAAAATACTTATCTTGTATGATAACTGAAACGATAACGAACGCGCGAAATTATTGTTTACATGGGTAGGCTTAGATTTGGAGGTCACTGGCAAAATAATTTAGATTTAGTTTAGGGTTCTGTGCATCCGACTGAAATAATGGAAAATAAGGGTTCCATTAGGTATTTGTCATCATCATCATCATTTATTGGTAGTCAGAACCTTTTTTTACTCTCCTTTTACTCTCCTACTGCTCCACACAGCTGTTGTGTGCGCCGCACAGGCGCTTGGTTCGAAAAAACATGTTACGGCTGTGCTGAGTCACACAGACGTTGTGTTTTCTTGTCTTTTCATCGTGCGGATTTACGCCTATGTTGCGTTTCAGATCGCGTGTGCTGATAAAGAAAACACATACGGTGTGTTTTTAGCAAGCAACGTGTAGATGTAACCGAAATTACTTTTTTGGACGGTCACAAACAAGACGAAAAATAAACCTATTATTAAAAAGCTACCGAACGGAGCTAGCGAACGGAGTGTTGGGAGACCATCAACTCGATGGACCGACGACATCGTAGCGGTCGCAGGGAGTCGATGGATGGAGTGGCTCAGGACCGCTCTTTGTGGCGTCGTATGGGGGAGGCTTATGTCCAGCTGTGGACATGTATGGGCTGATATGATGAATGATGAAAAAGTAACCGGCTGATTTTTCAGGAAATAAAAAATAAAACGTTAGATATGGATTTCCATACACTTTTCTCTCCCGCTAAACGTGAGAGAAATGAAATTTCATAGTTTTCCGGCCCGCATTTTGGTACACCTGCAATGACGTCCTTTCTATCGTACGTTTGGAAAAGGAGTAAGCAACATTCTCAGTAATGTAGTTGTGGATTGTAAGTTGGTATAGTTGATAGTAGATTTTTATCAATTTGCCGAAGTTTATCTCAAACAAGCAAAACAGTCCAGATTACAATTACCTACAAGTGTAGAATCTACGTGGCTTCAAAATTGACTGCTGAGCAATTGCTATATATTGCTTGGAAGTTTTAGCTAGTTTTATGTCGGCACTATCAACAGAAAATCATTTTGCCCCAGTCGAACTAATAATAATGATCACCACGTGTGTAAAAGTGATTTTGTGTAGCAAAGTCACCGACTTGTATGTTTTTCTCAGAAACGAATTACCCAAATTTCTAGAAATTACTTTCTATAGGTACTAGCTGTTGCTCGCGGCTTCGCACGCAGCTTGCTTTTTAAGCCGACGAAAAAACGAAGGAGGTTGTCAAGTCGACGCGTATAGTTTATGTTAGACCACAACTTTTTACAGAGTAGTTCGATTTTGTTAATTCTTTCACTATTGTATAGAAAATGATCCCGAGGTATCCTATGTCCCGAGGTATCCTATATCCCGAGGTATCCTATGTCCGTCCGCGGGATACCATTTACCTACCGTCCAAATTTCATTATGATATGTGTGTGGTGTCGTGTAAGGAAAAAACGTATTCCCTAGTTAAGAACGAAACCGAATTTTTGTTTTACCGTAACCAGTTACGAACTTGCGGTTTCGTATGCGGCCGAAAGGGATCTGTTCAGCCGTTTTTCTAAACGGCTGAAAGTGAAAAGGTCACAAACAGACAGTTATTTTCGAATTTAAAATATTAGTATGGATTCTTCTTAAAAATAAGTGTTTACATATCTACAAAATGATTACAGGAACTCTAACATTTGGTGTTATGTAAAAAATCAGGGGTCAGACTTCCAGATAACTGTTAGTATATAAAGAGTTATCTCCTCCTTTTGCAATATACACGATTTCAAAATGTTGTACAAAGTAAGTGATTTGTGATTTTTGTAACGAGTTTAAAAAATTAGAGTTACTAAGATACGTGCCTTTCCTAAAAGTCGTTTACGGTCTTATAAAATAAAATGTATTCCTAAACCAGTCTAGAAAGCGTAGATAGGTTTTCAGTTGGATCAAATTCTGGCTTTTTCTTCATTTATCGAATTCGCATTGTCCAGTCAAATTAGGAGTTTCACCTCGGAATGAGAGATAATAGCTGTGAACTCGTATACACCTAAATTTTAGTGTCCTAAAAATTGACTCAAAAGTCTCATAAAATCTCGTGTCGGGGTCGTAAGTTATTCAATGTCAAAGGTCACAAACATTCGTTTTTTGAATTTTTTTCGGTTTCTATAGCTCCAATGATGTTAACTTCTATTATAAAGTTCTAGAGCATAAAATTTGCGACACAAAAAAAAATCGCTGCGTATCGCTGAGCCACTGCAAGGTCAACTGTGAATCTCAGTGACTAAATAAACAAGTTATTTCATAAATAAACAAGTTATCAATAAAATAATATGATATATACAAAGAAAATTACAATCAAATAAAAGAATATGATATATTGTTTCATTTGTAAATACTAGTTTTAATTAAATTTAATTTGCGACTTATTTGGTACGTCATATGTCGCAAATTAAAGCGTAGACAGCTTCTTATACAGAGAGTTCAAAATGCTTGTGCCAGGTTTGGATTTACGATACCAACGCGAGAACATGGAGTAACAATGGTTGGTAGGTGGTATGAAACCTGTTTGGTCTTGTACTTACTATAATCCTCACAAAAATTAACTATGCTTTTGGATCAAACACAAATACTCGCAGCATAAATCGGACTAATTCCCATGGCGTTTCGCAGTAGGTATTGTCTTTGGACTGTGTGCATCGTCGCTATACGACCGTGACGTGACACGATCCCTCTGGTCTTCACCGAAAACCAGCGCTGGGTGTACATCAGTGTGCACCCAGCACAATGACTGAAGGCTATATTTGCCATTAACGCTGCTACGCACAAAAATAGTAGATTGTTTTACAAGGGACTAAACCATCCCATTATATACGAGGTTGTTATACTCCCGAGCGTAGCGAGGGAGGATGACAAGACCGAGTTATAATGGGTGGTTTTGGCCCGAGTAAAACACTCTACTTTTCACTTCGATTGCGAGAAAATAAAACAATTCAAAATTAGACAATTTTCAGAAATTTTATTAAAAATTAAATGTGCAGTTAGAGCAATTTTGAATGTTTAGTGATATGTTTTTCCCGGGCAATTTTATTTCGGTTCTCTGTGATTGGGATGTGTGTGTAATATTTTGAGTTGATTGTTGTGGAGTAAAAGTTGGAGAGACTCGACTCATGCTTGAGTTTCGTGCATTATTAAGATCTGAGTGCGGCTTCAGCTGAGTTGACATATTCATCCAAACGTTGAAACATTAGTGGGACGTAACTCCTGATAGGCTTTAACTATATTAAGGTATTCTCCACTGATGACAAATTTACGCTCTTTGTTTGTTTTCGTGTTCGGCAGACTCACAGCTTGTAGGTTTGTATCCGTTTCTACGTCTTCTAGCGTTATATTAGCAAGCTCTATTCCTCTGCATGCACCGCTGATTCCATAAATTAAAGCAACCTGTTGAACAAAAAAATAAGTGTGTTATTAATCGTAATAACCTAGGTACATAATTTAGGTATGTAGGTAGGTATCTATTTATTTAGTTTGAGTTGAGTACATAAGTAGTAGGTTACCTTTGTTGCCAAGTATTGTTTATTTGGAGCGTTATTTAAAAATGTTTCGATTTCTTGTGTCGTCAAGACTTTAGATTTTTTTGCCTTGTATCCAGTGGACAATTTCTTCAGTAAAGCCGTTAAATTTACATATTTTTTAATATCGACGTCGTGTCTCGTTTGTAAGGTCATTCTTAACATTGAATATGTGCTCCAAAGAGTCGACGATTTGAATTTTTTCGATAATTCATCAAAATAAGTGAGAAAAACCCCTTCTGTAAAAGAATCCACACGTTTCTCATCTCTCCATTTCATAAAATTTTCGTAACTCTTTAAATATATTCCACGTGATTTTGTCGGCAACAGATTCATAATTATTTCTTTGCCCTTTTCTTCCATTTGCATATTAGCATCTTCACTATCACTTGATGACATTTTTCACGTTCACAATTTGGAAGTAAAAGTCAGGAAGTTAAACGTAAAAGTTTGTGATTTGGAATGAAGAAAATTCTAGAGATTTAGCGCCAATACCATCTTTTTTTTTAAATCTCTATTTAACCCGCAACGAAAGAGTTCGCATTCTACCGTGAAGGGAAGAATCAACCTTCATAAAACATCACCAAGACGGTTCTATTTTCAAAAAAAAGGTTGACGGAGCACCAAGAAGTCGAGTTTTTATGTAAGAGAACGAATGCTTTGTACTGGCTGATGATTTTAGACAAAAATTAAAAAGAAAAATTACTTTTTAGCCCGAGGGATTAAACTCGAGTTTTAGGCCTGCTAAGCTACACTATTATGATACACTTTTCGAGCAAGAGAAGTGAAAAAAAAATTGTTACTTAAGTAGTATTAATTAACATAGTTTTTAAGGTATGTGTATAGTAGTTTTAAGGTGAATAAAATATCTTCTATCTATCTAAATTTTATGCTCTACATTTTAATAGTGATGTTAATATCATTGGACTCATAGAAACCGAAATAATCGATCGACTATCAACTTCCTACCAGCCAGCGTCGGGAATGGTTCCGACTGATATTGAGATGGATCAATTAAGCTACCTGTAGATTGTTTGCAACAGCCTGCAGTAAGCTCAATTGTCTTTATTGTAAATACTAGTTCTGATTAGTTTCTATTATTTGATAGTAATTTTCATTGTTAAAGATTAATTAACTTCATATGTTCATTAGGTGGTGCTTTTCTCAAAAGCGAATGACTAAATAAAAAATCCCAGTGTCCCCCAGTGGGGAAAATGTAGGTGGTGACAGTGGAAATAATGTTCAGAGACATTTTTAGGGTTTGGGAACATCTCGCCCAAAGAGGATAAAACCACTTCGTTATAATCTCGCCCACTATAAACTGGCTAGCAGGCGCGTTGTCCCTTTTTTATGCAATTTCTAGTTTTTACCTAGGTACTGACGTGTGCTTTAAATAGTTTTCTCAAAGATAATGTTGATTGTTTATTTTCAGAGCTCTTGCATCGTGCTGCTAATGGCGGTAGCGTGCTACAGTGAGTGTTCCTTTATTATTATTAATCATCGTCATTATTTCAGCAGAAATGCTGAAACTGCCTTCCCCCAAAAATCGCCATAATGACTGGTCCTGCATGACCCACCACGACCCTTCTATATTAGGTACATTTGAATTTATTTATTTCACTCCATATTATTTATTTATTTATTCATCAAAACAGTATCTCTATTAATTTCTTTACCGCTAGTTTTATTGCTTGTGGAATAGTGAAAACTTTAAAAACCATTTAAAAAATATATATCTGGCGTCAACCCGCGTCGAACCTTGAAGCCCATATTCGAATGCACATTTTGTACTGCACTGCGGTGCTTTTCAGGTGTGCGACTAGCTTAGATAACATGAATCCATCCAGCAGATAATATCAGCTTAGCTCTATGGCAAGATATCTACAATAATAATAATTCCGAACAAAGCGCACACATCATGTCTGATTCAATTAAAGTTAACCACTTAACCACTTCCTAATAGGCCTACCTATTAGGAAGTGGTTAAGTGGTTCATGGTACTTAAAGAATTTGAATTGAGTCACTTCAATTAACACGAGAAGAACAAGTTCCCTTCCTCTCTCTTATCCCAGAGCGGCTAATATTATAACACCTCACACTATCATACCAATATTAAAAATGCCAAAATTTGGATGTTTCGATGGATGTTTGTTATAGTACGCGAAAAACTTTATGAATTCTCGGAAGTACGCTGCACAGTACCGCATTTTAAATTTTCTTTGTTTCCAAAAGGGCGCAGTGAGCCCAATACTGTGTACAGTTTCGCATTCGAGGCTATGTTCACAGAATTCATAAAGATTTGAAAGAACTCTACTTCTTCACGCCAAAACTACAGTACGGATCGGGCTGAAATTTTGCATAAATAAGTAGTTATAGATTCTAAGCCTGGAATAAAACAAAGGCTACGTTTTATCCCATGAATCAGTTCCCATTCAATACAGCAATAAGTTTTAAACGTTTCCATAAAACAACTCGTGACAGATACTAGTTATACATAGAGCTTATGGAAATTAATGAAAAACACATACACGTTTTTTTCCAGGCTACCCGCACGCATACGGCGGTTTGTTTGGCAGCGGCGAAGCAGGCATCGGTATTGGCGGTGGACTCGGAGGAGGACATAGCCACGATGGATATGGACACGGCGGCGCTGGAATCGGAATCGGAGCACAGGGCAACCTCGGAGGACGACATAGCCACGATGGTTATGGACACGGCGACGCTGGAATCGGAATCGGAGCACAGGGCAGAGTCGGAGGTCGACATAGCCATGATGGATATGGATCCGGCGACGCTGGAATCGGAATCGGAGCACAGGGCAGCCTAGGAGGTGGACGTAGCCACGATGGATATGGATCCGGCCACGCTGGAATCGGAATCGGAGCACAGGGCAGAGCCGGAGGTGGACATAGCCAGGATGGATATGGACACGGCGACGCTGGAATCGGAATCGGAGCACAGGGCAGAGTCGGAGGTGGACATAGCCACGATGGATATGGACACGGCGACGCTGGAATCGGAATCGGAGCACAGGGCAGCCTCGGAGGTGGACATAGCCACGATGGATATGGATCCGGCCACGCTGGAATCGGAATCGGAGCACAGGGCAACCTCGGAGGTCGACATAGCCATGATGGATATGGATCCGGCCACGCTGAAATCGGAGGACAAGGCGGCCTCGGAGGCCTAGTTTAACCACAACGTGGATTTGATAGCAATTTTGATGATCCGCATCAAATCGAAAATAAAATTAATTCCAGAGCTTAAGAACTTTATGAAAATAAATGTAATAATTATGAAATAGGCACCGTTATTGGTAAGTACCTTACCTACCAATAACGGTGCCTATTTCATTTTATTTTCTTTAGGATATTTGTGAATATCTCAATGGATTATGAAACTTTTGTAATAAAATTTCTTTCACACAAGAATACTTAATACTAACAATGACCCAAAAACAGAAAATAACAAAATTGAATAATTCGTTAAAATAATACTAATCATTACAACTTCTTTTTTTCAAGTGCCGTCTATTTTATTCTTACATGTCCAGTCCATCCCAAGGTCGCTGGAAGAGATATCGCTCATAGCGATAAGGCCGCCTTTATACTTCTTCTCGTAGCTTTTATTTCTGTACTGTTTTCTATGTTTGTGTGGTACAATCTACAATAAAGAATTGTATATCTATTGTCTATCTATCTATCACAACAAAAGATGAGGCAGAAAAAAATTGGTCCAAAAAGTCATGTTTAGTACTTATCCAATCTAATAAAATATAATAACTCTGAAATAAAAACTAAAATATTTTATTATTATTTATTTATTGAGAAATTATTAGTTTCGGAATAGGCATGATAACTGATTTAGAAAATCTATTCCGAGATGTTTTTAGATACTAGGAACTGAATAAAAAATAATACTATAACAGCAAAAAATATTTTTTTTGTAAGAAAAATTGATCAGTTAAAAGCTCACTTTAAATTTTTGAAAAATCCTAATACTTTTTTGTATTTGTATTGTGTTTGTTGTTTTTACCCGACTACCAACAGGGGAGGGTTATGAGATTGGCACCCTATGTTTGTATGTATGTAGCCGATTTCTTTGTTCCCACGTAGCGCTGAAACTAGGTACTAGTTCGATTTCAACAAATTATGTATCCTTAGCGTTTTGCTTTATAGTGCGTTACTCGCACTTTTGGGATATTATTAAAAAAGTTTTTGTAGAAATAAGTAGTAGAAAAATATAGCCTATGTCACTGAAAAGCCCTGAAAAGTAAGTTATATAGTGGTGAAAGAATTTTTGAAATCGGTCCAGTGGTTTTTAAATTTATTCATTACATTAAAAAAAATCATATCTTTCCATTTTATAATAATAGTGTAGATGATTAAGTGAAGTACAAGGGACATAAATAAAAAGCCGTACTGCTCACTGTGGTAATTTGAACAGACTTTATTCGAACCAGTTCTTATGTTAATTCACCCGCGTTATACACGTGCATTTCACGCAAACAATGTCAACAATTTTCACATCCTATTGATTAACCTATTAGTTATTACGTTATTAACTAAGTAACTATTGTCCATCTAACTAGTCCAATTATTATTGTCCTGAAACATGTGACTGCAGTTATTAGCAGACAATATAAAATGGAGGTTGAAAGGGAAGCAGCATCACAGTGAGGTGTAGTTCCACGGGCTTACACAATGTCTCGGTTGGTGGTGAGTATCTATGAGACATATTTTAGATTGCATAATGATAGAGAATAATAGGCTATTTGACTACATTAAAAATAAATTCCAAATTGTTTTCATCCTAGTCAGTGACAACGTAACAAAGCGTAATCAGGTGATTTTTATAAAAAATATGCCTTTTTTATGTAAAAAATGGGATTAAAGTTACACATTTTTTGATACATGATTACGTGACCGAAAACGCTATGTGTTTGGTTGGATCGCAAGTGACGTCACACATCCTCAGATTACAGTGTCAATGAGTTCTTCTTGTTAGGTGTGGTGTGGCGGGGTGACGTCATAGCTTGGAACACTCTGTATCTGTTCAAAGCATGTGTTCGATATATTTTTATTACTAGGATAGATCCAATCTAACTACAGTTGTATTTAAATTATACTATAAATTACATTTGCACGACTAACAAGTCAAATATAGTGATACTCTATTTTAAAACCACCATTGCTAACCTATATTTAAGCAAATAAATACTATCATTCATTCATAATCATATCTTAACTCCGAAACTTCTAGGTTTTTTTATGAACTATAATTTTAATAACAGTCATGCATTAAGTGAACAAAAATAGTAATTTTTGCATTCGATTCGGATAAAGAAAGCTTTGAAAATTGCAACCGCTATTAGACTATCGTTGCTGACTGTACTTGATAGGTAATTCAGTATTGTTAATTGCGTTCAGGATTTTTTAAATGGTTTAACTAAGCGTTCATGTTAAAAACCTATGTTATTTTATAATCTATGTTACTTCGTTAGGAATGTCTGTTTTAATCTTAACATTGTAGAATAGTTAACCATAAAGCCCGGTATCTTTATTCAGGAAGGATTTCTATCGTAGTTTTTCGTAAAGTGGCTTTGTTGGCAATGGGTAACATAATTAATTGAGTAGGTAATCAAGTAGAATTGGTTCTAGGGTCCACGATATTTTTGGTAAACAATTTTAACAAAGAGTGATAGTATTAGTAAAAAACTAGTTTATAGTATATTAAACAAAGGTATCTAACAGTATCCACTAAATGAAAAGCAAAAACTTCAGCACGCAGTGAAATATACTCAGTAGTTACAATTGAGTTCAAAAGCGGATGAGACACGAAATGATGAATGAAACCTGTCGAAATCAAAAATTGTTTTGAAATTCTTCGATTTGCTCCGATGCATCGTAAAAAAGATTCCACCAATATTTCGTTAGAGAATGCAAGATATAAATATTTTTAAACTTACGCGATCTGAACACATATTTATAAATACTATTTATCGGGTATTTATTAGTCATCCCGTGACCACGGCAGTGTGTAAACCTGTCGAAATGTCGGGAAAATAATGTGATTAAACGCGATAAATACTCGTTAAATAGTATTTATAAATAAATGCAAGATATCTTGGATTCTAGAACTCAGTAAGTATGGAAAAATACTCATATAGCAATTTATGCCTGAAATAACACATCCCAACGGAATAAAACAAATACCTTTAATAAAAAAGAACTCTCTAACAATTTATTTCTTGAATAAAAGCAGTAGTAAACACTGGTTTATAGTTGTATTGACTCCAGTGTTTACTTTTGCTTTTGTACCTATTGCAATACAAAAGCAAAAGAATCATCGAAATCCGTCCACAATTAACGGAATTTCGACGAACAGAACATCCATAAAAAAACATATGATACAGCCGAACAAAGAACTTCCTCCTTTTTTTAAGTCGGTTAGAAGTAAAACACATGTCATCAAATCATTAATGAGCACCTACGAATAAATGTGAGGACAGAATTAATTATTTTTTCTCGGTGCCCTTTTCTAACTTAAATTGAACTTTCTATGCGTGATTTTACAATGTGTGTTTACTTTCCCCCAGATCCTGGTATGCATGCTGGTGCTCGTGTCTGCGGTGTCCCCCTTGGACCTGCCCGGGGGTCTGAGCCCCCCAGACCTGCCGAAAGCGGATGTACCCAAACTACCTGATCTCCCGAAGGCCCCCGACGCGAAGAGCCTTCAAGACATAGGAGGAAAAAGCTGAATAATCAAACGACTGGACAGACCCGGCGGCGATGAGCAGATATAGTTTTTTATTGTATCGTATGTAATGGAAGCATAATAAATTCAGTTGCAACTGTTTTGTGCTTTTTAATTTTTTTCTTTTAAGAAGCTCTTTATAAGTCTACTTTTAAAAACGAGCCTTGCCTGAGTTTAGTTTCTCGATAGAAGCGAGACGTCTTCGCGTCGTCGTTATCGAGACCTATGTAGCCTATGTAGGTGCCTATAGCAGGTACATACGTCTCGATGATTTCACGATACTATAAATAGACAAATTCAGGTCTCAGAGCCCAGAGACCCTATCATTATTTCATCTGTGACACGGTACCTACAGTTTTTGAGTGAGCGCTGGAAGAACGTACCGTATCTTCCTTTTTTTACTTTTATCGAAGATTAGTACCTAGTCAGTCAGCGTGTTGTGTTTTATCAGTATTCAGAAATTTGAAATCGGTTAATTGTTTTTTAAATACGCCAAACTATGTTGTAGGTATTGTATTGCAATTATGGCAGCATTACAGCAGAGACCGCGCTTTTGTGATTTTTAAAACCATCTGCGATATAGTATAGAATACATATCATATGTACCTATAGGTAGTGTTTAAAAATCTGGAAAAAAGATGTCATCTTATTTTCAGTGTTCCTACCTAAGGATCTAGTCTAGTCAAAGGCGCATTCAGTTACAAGACGAGTCGAGAATAACTCGATCTCGATCTTATGAACTTCACTCGATAGAAAAAAATCTCAAAGTTAAGCACCTATTTACCCCTTTTTTATGTTTTTTCAATGTTATGACGGAACTAATTATATTATAAAGAAACATTTTGTACTTAACTATAGACCCTACATATTTCTAAGCAAATTGGCAGAGTTTGACTTGATAAAATTATTAGTATACATAAATACAAAATGCACGAGCGCGGCGGCTTGGCAGGCGTGCGCTGGCGCCTACGCACGACGCCGCAGGAATATCTAGCCTTGGAACTTCAGAAGGAAAATAAAAACAATTGAGTAAGAAAGAACTTTTTTTTTATGTAGAAACAGACAAGAACATTAATGATCTGGGTGGTGAACGATACTAATTATTCATTTCCACACCATTCATTTCCAACTTCGTAGATATTGAATGCTCTACCTAATAACTAAGTAAATATAAAAACTGGTATAATAGGTCCTGGTATTGTTTGATGGATTACTTTCCACCACGAAGTTTGGGGTCATTAACTGAAACAAACAAAAAAAATTACGGAGAGCTATTCCGTTAATACACAATCACTGAAGTACCTACTATCACTAGCATATGGAAACGACACCGCGAACAAGATGTTTGCGCCATGAGTTGTTGCCGATCGGCAAAAATCTATGAGAGCGACATGTTGTCCACAACGCGCTCGTCCCGCGCAGGCCTCTCATCATGTTGCGTTGCGACAAGTACCTAATTGTTGTATTTTGTATGTGTGTGACTATTAAAAAAAAAAAAGATCTCAGTTGCGAAGTAACACTATTTCATCTGTGCTCTCAGGGACGAGAGTCCCTGGCTACTCTATAGCGCCCTGTCTTCAGCTTGGATGCGGCAAGCTGTAGACAGGGCGCTACACAGGGCACTCAATCGGGGAGGCCTATGTCCAACTATGGGCTGATATAATGCTGATGACGGAGATAAATAAAAATCTAATTAAAAAATATTACTTCTTATGAGTTTTATATAAAATCAAATTAAATACATAAATAATAGATAATTAAATTTATAAAAATAAAATAATAATTAATAATATAAAAAAAAAATACTTTTATAATACTGGACAATTCACACAGCATTATCTAGCCCCAAGCTAAGCAGAGCTTGTTTTATGGGTAGGTACTTGATAACTGATATACATAATACAGTACATATATTACATAGATAGATATTTTTTATTATACATAGAGAACACACAAATATTTGGTACAAATATTAGTAACATAAATATGGTACAAATATTTGTCCCAAAGCGGGAATCGAACCTGCAACCTCCTGCGTCGCAGGCGGACCTTCGCCCACCCACTGCGCCACCGAGGTCGAAATTAATGAATAAATCTTGATAAATCTCTAAATTATTATACCCATAGCTACAACTTACATTGCTTGCCGCGGTAATCATTATTGCCATTGCCGGGCTGCACCCAAGCGGGGCTGATGTCTGAAAAAACATAATAATTGTTTTTTTCGATTTATAGTTTTTCAAAACACGCAAAATTAGTAAATAATATCTAATAACCTGAGTTTATAAACAGACTTCAAACTCCTAAATAGTGAAAATATGTTTGGAAGGAACACTTCGACAGCGCGATGTAATTTTTCTAGTGGCGACATCGATGAATTCAATAAATATTCGAATTGTGACGACCATTTATCACAGTGCTTTAAATTAGCGTGTAAAAGTACGAGAAAACTTACCAGGCCTTTGCAGTCCACCAGCGGGGACTGAAAAATTAAAACTTTGGTTTACTACCTCCCTAATAACTTTTGGATGTCCAGTTGGGCAGTTGGTGTGAAAACTTGTTACTTGAGGTCAGCTCACACCGAGACGAGACACGACGCGACACATCTCGAGACGTAACACGACCCAGCGCTGCGTTGCTGGGAGTTTTCGTGTTGTGTCAATAAAATTTGTATCTATTTACGTAGTAAATAAAGTTATAAGTATTCAAGTACTCAAGTATTTTATTTTGCAAACCTAATACAATGTGAGAGCTTACAAAATTCACTTATGCTAGGTATTAGGAGCCCTGTTAGGGCGCAATGCAACTTGTGAGGTAGCTTAGCTTAACATTTACTTAATTATCACAACTATAGTAGGTACCTAATTAGTTATCCTTAATTGCATAGAAATAATAATTTTAAATCTAGGTTGACTACAACTAAGTAATTTTTTTAAATTATATAATGTATCATCCATGAATTCTTGAATCGAATGGTATTTTGAATCACTAACTTAAATATTGAGCGCAGCGTCGTCGTCGCGTCGTCGCGTCGCGTCTCGATGTAAGCTTACCCTTAACTGACTAACGTTGGTACTTAACACATCATTCTGATCACCTACAATGGGGCCAGAATAAATATTGAAATGTTTCTTTGTTTGTTTTGTTGATATTGTCATTGTGTGAAAATGTTATTACTTTGTAACGTGATGATGATTATGACGAACATTGACCAAACTGTTTACTGTACAATACAAGTAAAAAACAAGATTTAATTAAATTCTTAATAATTTGACTACAAACTAATTAGATACGCAAGATGATTTTGGCCATTTTTCGCGCAATCGCGCAACAGGTTGCGCGTTGGTGGGATGATTTTGGGATATCGTTGGATTTAGCTCGATCTCCTCCCCCCGCCTAATCTCACGTAAGATTTTTTTAAACGTGTACCGTTTTTATGTCGGTAATGGGTTTGTGGTTTTTCTACCTTCTACCCGGAATAAAACTAACAGGAAAATTCATTTGCCGAAAATCGTGAACGAGTTCGTGTTCCTATTACGAATTTGAATCTCGCGCCAACACAAAACGAGGGATTGCTAAAATTCGTGTAAAAAATGCGTGAAATTTACCAAGATTGTTGACGTCAATATTAAAATGCAAGATATTATTAATCTACGTAGCAGGTAGGTACATACTTTGCCCTTGGTGATTGGGTCTAGTGTTGTCCACCACGTTTACTGAAAAAAAAAAGAAAATAATCATTAGGAAATTTAGCAATTAAATTAAATACTAGTATTTTAAAATTTTTGGTTTTATTATTATACAAGGCGCTGCTTTCACATTGTGCTAAATTATGTTATTTATATAAGCAAATAAAATACCAATTTCATAGTGTTAAATAAAAGCCTGTCTGAACTTTGTTGCTCCTCAGTTTATAAAATACTAGCCGCAGCCCGCGGCTTCGAACGTGTTTTTCGGGATAAGAGGTAACCAATGTCCTTCCTCGGGATTCTATCTATCCCAAATTTCGATCTGTTCAGCCCCCCTAGCACGGGGATTGTTGTCTAGGGTAGAATAGACAATAATGACATTGCATCGCCATACATTGCGTACACTATTGAAGTTGATGGAATGCATTTCAAATAATTTACGCATTGGATGACGAAGTGACGTAATTTTTCTCTATTCTACCCTAGACAACAATCCCCGTGCTAGGGGGGGCAGCCGTTAGACGGTCACAGACAGATCGATAGACAGAGGCAGAGTGACTTTCGAATTTACAATAATAAGTACTAAAGAGGTGATTTAAAAATTACACTCATGGAATAGAAACAAAAATAAAATTGAAACAATTGAGCTACCTGCAGACTGATGTAACAATCTACAGGTAGCTCAACCGATCCATATCACTATCAGTTGGAAGCGTCCCCAAGACGCTGGCTGCATTGCCCCGCTGTATGGCAATGCTGATGCGCTGTGCCAGATACTCACCAGCTCTCGGGTCACGCGTCGCTTCCACCAGATGCTCAGATGAATTACGTATGGATTGATACAATATCGTACTTACCACCTCCGTAACGATCAGAAGCCGACGCGGACGCCATGACGCACACAACCAGCAGAATAATCTGAAAAGTGATGAAACACTTCATTATTTTACAGAATTTTCACAAAGATATCCTTTCGTTATCGTAATTAGTCATAAACGATATTTTTCACAATAAAAATCACAAAATATATATCCAAGGCGTAGGTGAATTTCTGATTACATTTATCTAACCTACCAGCTTGATAAGATAACCCCTATCGTCTGAATAGCATTTATATATTACTAGCAGCGCCTCGCGGTTTCACCCGCGTAGTTCCCGTTCCCGTAGGAATTTCAGGATAAAAAGTAGCCTATGTCCTATTCCAGACTATAATCTATCTCTGTGCCAAATTTCATCCAGATCCGTTCAGCCGTTCTGGCGTGATAAAGGAACAAACATCCATCCATCCATCTATCTATCCATCCATCCATCCATCTAAACTTTCACGTTTTTAATATTAGTGAGATTAGGTAGGTACCTACGATTCACAATGAAAATAAACAATTTCATCCGTTTTGTCATAAAATTTTTGCTCTGATGTCAGAAAATAAGGTTACACACAATACAATACACTTTATTTCCCACCAAGTAAATACAAAAAACTACAGGAAAAGATAGATAACAGTGATACACAATGGGCGTTATCGCTAAAAGCGACCTCTTCCAGACAACCTTGGTACATAGATAACTGTTTTGTCGTAAATGGGTAATACTACGAGGCTACGTAGGTTCTGCGTTTACTAGGTAGCAATCATATTCTATGATCGTGGGAAAACTCGATTGTTTACCTTACCTATAACCACAGTACAATTAAAACATAAAGCGTAGGCTGTGCTATAACTAAGAATACATACATCAATATTGTAGTACACATACTTATGAACATACGATTTTACGCAACCAGACCAGACTGTCAATTTGATCCAAAATCAATAGATTCAGACACCTCAACAGATAAAGGTACTTTATTTATAGCATGACGAATGAGTGATTTATCACTATGATGTGTTCACATAAAACTATTTTATCGTAATAATAATCAAACTCTACTAAAGGCAGCCTTATCGATGAAAGCGATTTCACCCAGCCAAACTTGAGCATTTCTATTACCTTGGTACCTAGAACGCAAGAGGAAGAATCTTATTAATTAGGTAGGTAGGTACCTAGGTTGGTAGCTAAGTTTATTACTATATTTTCGTAGGTACTCATTTTTACGCACTCGTGAAGCGAATAGGTACTACAAATAGTACGTATAATGGCATGTTTGCACAGATGACAGAATTAAAGTCATCTGTCTGTAAATAAATAAATATTGCTGGACAATTCACACAGCATTATCTAGCCCCAAGGTAAGCAGAGCTTGTGTTATGGGTAATACTAGATAACTATAACTTTAGATTTACTATTTTTGCTCTACCAACTCTTTTTCTCCATCCCTAGGCTGTCTGCGAGAAATATTGCTCTCAGCGGTAAATTTACAACATGTTCAGTCAGTGGCCACCTATTGACTGAACATGTTTTAAATTTACATAAAAGTTTTAATATTTTTATAAAGGTTTTTTTATTGGTTAATTAGGAGTGTTATAAAGAAATTTAAGGTTGTTATGTTTATTGCAATAAATGTCGTAGTTTCTTTAATTTTTTGTATAACTGCTTGTTATGTGTTTTGTGTACTTAAAAAACATAAATAAATAAAGCAAGTACATATTCAGTCATTCATTTACGGTAGGTATTTATGAACCCGAAATAAACGCGTCCGAAACCGCGGCACAAATGAAGTAATTTTACCGCCGCGGGCAGAAAATAGTTTATCTTAAACTATTTTCATATCTATTAATATTAGGTACTTTAATTAAGGGTAGTACTTACCAGTGATCTCATTTTGAATAGGATTTTACGGACGTGCACTTAATTCCAATCGTTGTACGAGATTGCCGAATATTTTTTGTGTGAAACATTTATATACTCACGTCCGAATGCGATAGCCCGAGACCTGAGTAAATAGGTTCAGTTCTCGGTAATTTGGGTAAACAAAAGACTGTAAACACTAGTTTCCTCATGGATTTCTTAAAACTGTTTACATACTTACGGCCAGTATAGTTTTATTATTAAATATCATATCTGCCGCGCTCATAATCATCTAAGAGCTATCCTGATCCTGATATAATATTTTCAGATAAGGTACGGAATTTAAATGTAGGTACTTTAACGAAAATTAAATAATATCCCAAAAAATTTCGATTTCGGCAGGATTCGATCCCGCGCCTCACGTTCAGTAGGTACAGCTGCGCTCTAACCAACTCAGCAACAACGTACTCGTAGGTGCTTTTACCTACCGGCTGAAATAAATAATAAGTTTTTTCTCAGATAAAAAGAATGACTTAAAATCTAAGTGTTTTATAGTGTTATATTTTTAATGTTAATTGTTTATTGAATTTTTCACTAGCTGTTCCCCACGGTTTCACCCGCGTTAAATTCAATGGTTAATGGGGTTGAAAATGTCTTCCAAATATTCCTGTAACTCTCCTATGGGAATTTCATTCATTCATCGTTTTTTCCGGGACCTTAAGGAGCCTATTTACTTCACGTCCTTTCGACTGTCGCTATGCCAAAAATCAAGTCAATTGGTAGCTTTGTTAGGCCGTGAAGGAAGGACGAATTTTCGTTTAAAAATACGAAAATTCCCGTAAATCTCCCATGGAAACTAAATGTTTTACCAGGGCAAAAAGTAGCCTATGTTACTCTCCATTCTTTCACCTAACTCTATGCCAAAAATCAAGCCAAGCAAAGTGCTTAGTTAGGGGGCGTGAAGGAAGGACAAACAAACAAACAAGCGATTTATTTTTACCTACTTTAGGAGGAGGTTCTATCTGTACCTAACCTACCCACAATGTTTGGCTGTATGTATTTTTTTATTTATGTTGGTCGATTTCTTCTTCAATTTTATGGACCGATTCTAAAAATGATTTCGCTATTGTATAGGAAACCGAGTTCACCACCACATGGTTAAATTTAAATTAATATTAAATTAAATTTTATTTGTAATCAAAATGTACCTAATCTAGTTTTAAAGATTACATAAACCCTAGATTAGGTAGTATGTAATCTAATCTAGTAAAATCTTGTTTGATACCCCTAGAAATGTTAAATACGATAGCTAAATTATTAGGTACCTAATTGCTCAAAAGTTTTACGAAGTCAATGGCTTACAAAACGCTTTACATGTTTTTATGATTTACTGTTTCAAGATAATTAACACTGGAAATGTCATAGAGTAAAAACGCGCCTATTCTAAGGGAAATATACTGTTTGCTATTTTTAAGAAATGAAATAATGCTATTTTATATATTAAGGAACTTTCAAAATTGAAATTGATGTCAGTTTAATAGGTACAGTTGTTTTGACACAAGTTTTAATACATTAAAATTCAAAGTTAACCGATGAAGCTGTTTATTTGTCCGAATTTATTTTGCCTTTATACATATACCGAAGAGATCCCCTTTTTTCATTGGTACCTGTGATTGGTACCTACAGTGTGCTACAGTGTTCCGTCTTTTTTACAAGTCATAATTGCACAAACTGGACTGTGCAGGCAAAGCGTGGGGTGGGGCTGGCCGGGCGGGCCATAACGCCACGTGTTTGTCTGCTTGATTGTCTAGAGAGGACCTATTACCTTCAAACTTGGTCTATCTATGGTAAGGTCTATGGCAGGGTCTATGGCAGGGTCTATGGTTTTTCGAACAATATGGCGCAAAATTCAAATTTCTTGTCAAATATAAACAAATTTGATTGTTGTCATGGCGCCAAGCCTGCCAAGGCAATTCGATTCAATTTGTTTTCCCAGAAACGTAGTTTAGTTTTTAGTTTATTTGAAGAATGTGCAGGAGATTGCTTTGATTGATCAATATATCTATAGCAACGCAAGAGATGCTGATGTTCAATATTTTGTTGTGAGTGAAGTGAAACTACAAAAATGGTGGATTCTAGGGTTTCGTTGGTGAGAAATCAAATATCTATCATATTAACTTACTTGTCCTATCTGTTTGCCACATAACTCATTCTAAGCCTGCGACGGACTTGCTGTCCGACAGTGCGTAGGTAGGTACTTACATCAACGACGCCCTTCTGATATTATTGAAATTATATGACACACTATTTCAGGACACCGAATTACCGGACCACCCACCGATCGTTGCAAGTGCGACCTCTTTTGTTGCTGAAGATAAGTCATCAGTCTTGAATTTGAATCTTCGCAAGGACCCCAGAGCCATCTGGTTCAAAGAGAAGATTCTAGCATCCATCAACATGGAGGATGATGATCTGTTCTACGGCATGATGGACAGTGAGGCGAGGCAGAACTTTTCCAAGTTTGTGACTGCATCGCTGTTGCCCAACGAACTGTCGCTGGACAAGAGAGCTTTTTTTGTCTCTAAGATCATTGTTGATAAACTGATTTATGAGGACAAGGAGTTTACTGAGTGGAGTAAGTACCTACTATAATAATAAGATCTACAATACAATAAATTCAATATAAAAATAAATAACTAAACAATCAACCTAGCATCATCTAGCCACAATCTAAAGCTGAGCTAATGTCTAAAAATGTTTATTTTATAAAAAATGTTACTCTGCAAGAGGTGCTGCTGACCCCCGCATATGTATAGTCACCTCCATACAACACCCACGGGAAGCGTTTGAGTGGTAAGCCATACGACTATGGCTCTACTTTATTTAATTTTATTCCAGGATTAGTACCTCCACCTCCCCCCCCACCACCACCACCACCCAAACCCAAGAAAGGAAAAAAGGTAATTTGTTTGTTCCTTATTCAACCCAAAGTATGACTACCTTACCTTGTTTGCTTTTCATTTTATTATAGTACTCTGGGTAATTTCTAAGAAATTAATAAATCCCAAAAATTTACGATCTCGACGGGATTCGAACCCGCACCTTCCCCTTCAGCGCAGGGTTGCTCTTTTTCCAACTAAGCTACGTGATCTTATCTAGTCGACCCGTAAATCTTTGGGAGTTCTTTCGGCACTTACGCCGTCAGCGCCACCTACAGAGGAAACAATGAAGTTATCCAATTCTGCTCAAAGACCAAATTTACCTTACCTTGTTTGCTTTTCTTCATTTAATTTTATGCTACTCATAGTCGAGGATGACCTTTATACCTATAATATGTAAGATGAACGGGTCATGAATGGGTGAGTAATCTGTACATTATGTACTCGGATAAGCATCTTAGCAATTTTGAGGGTAGATGATGGCATTTATTAATATCCAGCGCTTACTAATGCGCTGGAGTGGCAACTAGACAGTGATGTTGCTCGTGTCACACCCCGGAGTGTCATACATTGTTTACTTGTACCATGATGTTTCATTCCTGATTTAAGTGTTAAATAAAGCTTTATTCCATTTCAGGGCAAAAAAGCGGAAGCTGAACTCGATCTTAGAATAGAAGAGCCCAAGGAACTTGTTAAAGGAAAAACCACTAAAAGCTTAAAAAGCATGAAGTCTTCAAAAAGTGTAAGATCGTTCAAAAGCATAAAGAGCGTCAGAGGTATTATAATTTGCAGCATTATGTACTAATTATGTATTTTCTGTTATTGCTTGCACGGATAAGGAAGTAAGTGGTTATTAATAACTAGCAGCGCCTCGCGGTTTCACCCGCGTAGTTCTCGTTCCCGTGGGAATTCCGGGATAAAAAGTAGCCTATGTGCTATTCCAGACTATAATCTATCTGTGCCAAATTTCATCCAGATCCGTTCTGGCGTGATTGAGTAACAAACATCCATCCATCCAAACTTTCACATTTATAATATTATATAGATATAGTGGGATTGAATTATTATTTTACTAGATAGATAAGTCTAAATAGATAAGTCTGTTTAGGCTTATCTATCTAGTAAAATTATGGTTGCTAGGGATAGGTGAAACAAAGTGCTAGTAGCTTGACAGCTGTTTTAACTCTGAAAAATCAGAAAAAGTCAAATGCAGTTTTCTTGTAAAAAAGCAGAACTTGATATTTCACCGTTGCAAAAACTTATGCTCTGTCCCGCTCTTATGAACGCAAAATCCTATGCCTATCCTTTTCACCCTTTAACGGCTTGTTTTCAAGGCTTGAAACTTGGATGGTGTGTTCCCCTCAGGGTGTAAAACATGAATTTACAACATTTGTTCCCCCAAGTCAAACCCGAAGTAACGTTCATACCAATTTTCAGCTCTATGCGAATTTATGTAAGCCTATAACCGCTAATTTTCAAGCTCAATTAACCGGACTAAGTCCTAGTACCAAATTTGGGTACCTATCAGAACCCCTAAGTAGGAATGTGTGGATTTTGTTTCCTTAATAAATAAATAAATAAATAAAACGACCGTTCAGTACAATTGACTAACATGCGAAAATGACCTTGTAGCAAAACGTCTGGAAATGAAAATAGTCTGCGTGTCTCAAACGACAAGTACAGTCAGTCTAGAATTACAAAAAAAATCGTCACAACGAAAAACATGTTTTGCTAAAAACTGTCTCCGAAAATAATACTTACGCTTTAAATGTGATGAGGTTTTCCAAAATTGGTACGGTGTAATCTCTTGCCGGTTCAATTTCTTAACTTCGCGCCTGTATTTTCTATCGAAGATCACATCATTTTTTTTCGTTTGGAACATAGGCTTTTTGCTTCAACTGTACTGACATAAAGCAATCCCGTCGTTTTGCTACCAGGGCATTTTACTTTAACGACGACTTGAATACTAGGGCATTTCACGTTCTGGGCGTTTTGTCGATATCGTCTTTTTGCTACATGGGTATTCTGAGGTACCCCCAAATTTCATCCTCACCATGTCTATTCAGTATTATTAAAAGGCTCTGTACCTACAACTTAATTTTTTTTTTAAATTTCAGATGTTGAAGTTGAAGATGAATCTACCGAACGTATGTACCTACATATTATTTTATATCCGTATATCTCGCTTTATCATTGTTCTATATTTCTCGGCTGACGGTGCCTTCACACTGCGAAAAAAACGTTTGTAACTAAGGCTATGTTTAATATTCAGCATAATTTAATTAAAACGGTACATTATACCTTCCAGCGTATGAGCCGGAGGCCGCCGTGGCCGACGTGTCGAGCATTCTCAGCGATGATGAGTCCGCGATGTCGCAATACAACTTGGAGGAGGAGGAACCTCAAATCATTGCTAAGGACGACTATTACTTCCCACCTCGTAAGATTGTCTACTATATTCTATAAAGGCTATTGTCGACAAATTAACAATTAATGTAAGCGGGTTATTAACGAACCAACCTTGTTTGTGTTGGAAGAACACCCTGCGTGCGTGCACAGTGCAAGAAGGGCTCATGTCGCTCGTAGGTGTTCTTCGAACCAAACAAGGTTTATTTCTAAATTTGTTGACCCGCTAATATACTATTTTTATGTGTATGACGTGGATATTTGTTTGATAGGTCTATTCTTTCGAACACTCAAGCAATTTTCTACGTATAAACTGCTTTTTCGTCATTGATGTTTTCAATTGAGTATGTTTATGTAAAGCTAGAACCACACTATTTTTGTGTGATGTGTTGCAACAGTATCCTAAATTCGATTGTCCTCTGATGTATACGCAACATCATAGGACAAAATCCTTGTTTAACATTAAGTATTGACCTAGAATCATGATATTCTATGATATATTGTCTTTTGATTATAAAATTATTCGGAACCTTCGTTGCGCGAGTCTGACTCGCACTTGAGGCTTTTTATTTATTACAGCGATACAACACACACACAGTAATAAAGTGCCTAACCATACTCAATATATGAAACAGATAATGCTTATGACGCGCAACAACACATCAATCAGACCACAATAAGTAGCATAAGTGTGGTTCTACCCTAATACTGCTAAACTACTTGCACCTTTATTGCAACGCAAGACAGTTTCAAATTCATAACTCATTTCAGCTCCGGAAGACCTGGATCCTGAAGTGGATGGGACTTTGGAGTACTATACTATTACAGTAAGAATTCGTTAATTAAATTTTTTATGATTGGTATTCACTTAATTACTGTTTTAAATATTTTCTACGTTCTACAAGCAATAAAATTAAAACCACAAAAATAATTGAATCACGCGCCAATCCGCGACGAAACTGTCATTTAACATTAATCCTTTCTTTCAGCGCGCGGTACCCCGCGTCATCCAATACCCAAAGCTGATCCCTGTGTTCGGCGCGTTCACCCCACAAGTGACACGCCGCGATCGTCGCTACATATATTTCGTGCGTACAACGAAGGACGGCGTGCCCTTAGCCGATACAGACGAAATCACTAAACTGAAGATGCCGGAGTATATTCTCACTGGGGTCACTAGTGGGAAAGTGCTCACTAGTCTTGGGCTGCACTTGAAAGATGTAGGTTGTTTTGGATCTTATGGAGTTTAGTAGTGGTATTTTGGTAGTAGTATTTATTTATTAAGCTGAAGACAGGGCGCGATGGCGCTCATTAGGGGAGGCCTATGTCCAGCTGTGGACTGATATAGGCTGATGATGATGATGATGATTTATTTATTGATTTAGCAACTAATAAGATTTATTTTAACCAATTACACATATAACAGCACATTAAATACATAGGCTTAAAAAATATACAGGTGTTTTTTAAGTAAAATTAAAAAAAACTAAAGCAAATACTGAAGGAGGTTATTTACCACAGATCCAGTAAATAAACCAAGCCGCTTTCTTCCTTTCTTTTTTTGCTGACTTTTAAATTTTGTTATGTCGTATTATGACGGTTCCCCGAGCCAACTAGCGCCACCACCTATTTTATCTTATTATATCGTTTAACAAAGGTAATTTCAAAATTTTCAAGAGCAGTTTGTGATACTTGTTATACGCTTTTTTTTAATGCCTTTGTAATAATTTTGTACAGTTAAACCTCTTTGATGCGCGCCTCCCCCTCTCCCCACCTGACGGGGCGATACGCAGTCAATGACCGCAATGCTATAAAATTAAAAATAGCGAAAAAAAAATTGTTTGCGGTTTCATTTGTTCACATGATCTGTAGTAGCAGGTGAACAACCTCCTTCAGTATTAATAATAATAATAATAATCTTTTATTTCAGTCAAGCAAGTCCATAGTTTTACATTATATATATATAGAAATAACATATCAAGGTACTAATTATAGTAATTATATAACATTATAACATTACCTAGTAGGTAGGTAGATACACCTATTTAGGCTATTTGCGGTTCCCACTGTGGTGCACCGATATCCAATAGCGGAAAAAGCTATTGTCAGGGCACTCAGCGATAGCCTGCAAGATAGAGTTCTTGGATGCGCGCAGACGTTTCCAGAACGAAAAGATGCGCGTTCTGAGGATGGCGTAGAAATCGGGGACTCCGGCCTCGGCGAACATACCCGACGCACTACAATATCTAGGTTTTTTCATTAAAATGCGGAAGGCGTTATTATATTGGATTCTAAGTGTACTATAGGATTTTCTGTTAAATGATGACCAAAGCTGACATGTATAGAAATTTTGACAATAGGTAGTAAATAAAGTTAGTTTCACCTGCTCATTACATTTTGCGAATCTACGCGCGAGCATATTGCACCGCACAGCCAGAGCCCGTCGTTCTCTCTCCATGTCCTCATCATCTTTCTGTTCCTCGGTGAGAATGTGCCCCAGATATTTGAAGCTCCTTACGACCCGCACTGGCGTGCCTTCTAAAAATACTTCGGGTAACCTTTCCGGACCTCCCTTCCACTTAAAGACCATCATCTCCGTCTTCTTGGCATTGTATCTTAATCCATGCGCTGTAGCATAATCAACACAAATGCCAAGAAGCTTTCGGAGTCCACCGATCGATGGACTGAGCAGAACCATATCGTCAGCATAGCTAAAATTATTCATACACATATTACCGATGTGGCATCCGATTCTGGTCCTCCTCAGTTCAGCGATCAGATCATTCATGTACAGGTTAAAAAGGTCCGGAGAGGTCAACCCCCCCTGCCGCACTCCGCAGTCTAGCCTGTAGTCGTTAGACATCGAGTCAGCCCATCTTACATTGTTTACTTGGTTCTCATACCAGTACCGCAACAGATTCACAATGCTACCATTAACGTCACTTTTACCGAGTTTCGACCACAGTAAATTATAATTTACCAGATCGAAAGCACAGCTCAGATCAAGAAAACATGCATAGACAGAGGTTTCCCTAGCAATATAGTAATTGACAGTGTGTTTAACACTAAATATTGCAGAATCTGTTGCCGTACCAGGACGAAAACCAAACTGCGCATCGTCTATTCTTATATCCGTCACCAGTGCAGGTCGCAGGAGCCTCTCCAGAATCTTACCTACTATTGTACCGAGCGAGATTGGTCTAAAGTTTCCAAGTTTAGACAGGTCTCCGGTCTTGTTTTTTGGCACTGGAACCACCACAGTTCTCATAAGTTCAGTTGGAAGATAAGCGTTACTTAAACATGCGTTAAAAAGCTCGCCTAACACACGATATATCTCACCACCCGCATGTTGGATGTGCTCGATGGTAAGACAGTCGAAACCAGGTGATTTACCTTTCTTCATACGTCGTACAGCTGCTGCAATATCTTCAGCTGTGAACTGCAGTAAATCACCTGTCAAAGGCTCAGCTTTGCTAACCTCAGCATCGAGCACCTCCGGCGACGCTGCGGATGGTGCTATGTTGAAATGTTGCGCAAAAAGATCTGCTATGTCTTTATGATTTTCAATGTTTTCTATCGTCATGGGTGTACTAGTTTTACCATTGAGCTTTTTAGTGTCCTTCCAGAACTTAACAAAATTTTTATTCATTCTACTCTCTGCTAAAATATTCATTTTAATTTTTTCTTCATTATCCTGACACCATTTCAACTTCTTTTTAAAGATATTACGGCTATGACACATTCTTTCAAAACTATCACCTGATCTAGGTTTACCTTGAACTAACCAGAATTTAAAGTCAGAGCGAGCTATCTGGTGACTCTGCTGAACGTGGTGGTTCCATCCAATAACAGTTTTCTTCTTTTTGTTCTTTGCACCACATTGGGAACCGCAACTTAAAATTGATGCTGCGCGAAAGATGCTTATTAGTTTTACATAGTAATTGTCAATTAAGTTTATCTTATTACTAGAATTATCACAGTTTTTAAGATCAAGTTTTAAAGTCTTCAGATTATCACTACAGTGCTTGTTGTACATCATAATCTGACCTTCGTATACCATATTATGTATATATTGTATATAGTGTATTGTGCGCTGATTTGAAAATATCTTATACCTATACTAAATTAAAGTTATTGTAGGCACACAAATATATTAATGAAATTACGTTACATTAAGCCTGATGGACTAGTGGAAACCACTGCTGCCCCCCTAGCACGGGGATTGTTGTCTAGGGTAGAATAGAGAAAAATTACGTCACTTCGTCATCCAATGCGTAAATTATTTGAAATGCATTCCTTCAACATCAATAATGTACGCAATGTATGGCGATGCAATGTCATTATTGTCTATTCTACCCTAGACAACAATCCCCGTGCTAGGGGGGCTGAGCAAAGGCCCCCCCTCTGGTCCCCCGAAACCTCTCGGTTCTTAGCCAGCTGGACCCAAGCTTCGTTGTAGGCGTTCAATTCATCACGTCATCGCTTCCTCGGTATGCCGCGGCGCCTGACGCTATTGTGGCTCTATTTTTATTTTATAAAATATACCATGTTTTTAATTTGTCTTGCAGGCCTTCATACCTCTCTTCAGGAAGCAATTTCGCGAGGTGATAGTGGGGACGGATGGCGGCGGCGACTCTAGCCATGACATGCTCGGACGTCAAGTGTCTTATGCGGGCCAGCATCACAAGATAGAAGAAACATCCTCGCAGGTACTGATTTGCAACAGGTATCATTTAAACGGTCAGCAGATAAAGGCGTTTTTGGTCAGCCGAAAAATTGATTTGGCAAGCAGAAAAAAATAATTGGACTGCATATAGTGGTCGGCAGAAATCACTAAATTGGTCAGCAAGTAATGTGACATTGGGCAGCCTAAAAATGTTTATCATAGTAAATTAATTTTTTGGCAGCAATATATTAGTGAGGCAGCAGCAAAACGTGATTCGGATATAATGAAATTTTGGTGACATTGTGGTTGGTGTATTTGTTGCGTGTTAACACATATGACTCTGGGTGCAATCTCACTAATATTATAAACGTGAAAGTTTAGATGGATGGATAGATAGATGGATGGATGTTTGTTCCTTTATCACGCCCGAACGGCTGAACGGATCTGAATGAAATTTGGCACAGAGATAAATTATAGTCTGGAATCGGACATAGGCTTTACTTTTTATCCCGGAATTCCCACGGGAACGGGAACTACGCGGGTGAAACCGCGAGGCGCTGCTAGTTATACATATACACACCCTGTCAGTCACAGAGTCGCCACGCCCCCCGCGAAGCGGGAGTGGGAGTACCTATTAATACATGACTCTGAGTGCAATTATAACAATAAATTGATTTCTTTGTTATTTTGCAGGTGAATTATCTAAGACCTTCAGATTATAGGAAAATGTCTAACATTGCTAGAGGAGAAAATGCTGAAAGAAGGCAAGTTCCTACACAAAGATTTTTGAGACGACATCGTCAAATCAAATCGTTGTATTATTTAATATTTACCTTATTTTACAGAATGAAGAATACAAGAACGGCATCTGACACCAGTATGGATAATACTAATGAACAAAGATACTCAATGGTTATGGTAAGCACACAATTTTTCTCTTACTCATACATTTTTTCGCCGTAGGAGCTCCAGGCACTTTTATACGCCAATTAACTTTATTTCGTCATAAAAAATAAACGCCATTGATGGCGTCTCTCGGTGATCATGACGATTACATCGCTGGTGACCGGCAAGGTAGGTACTTAATCGTGCAAGCATCCACACATTATTATCTATTATCTATTTCATAATACAATACAATATTTTATAATACAATACAATAAACGTTTTTTTGCATGTTTTCAGGATGAAATAGAAGGGCTAAAAGTTCAGCAGAAGTCGACGGCTGATGATGTTACGACGGACATCAAAGAACTTGTCAACATAGTTAACTGGTAGGTAAAACTTTCGCTCGCTTCTTTAACGCATTCACCGTCCGGCCTAACCATGGTGTTTCATTTTGTAAGTTTTGTACATATCTGTACACGGGTTTGAAATTAGATTTTTTATTTAAATTAGTAATGGGCCCAGTCGACTAAAGAAAAGTACTAAATTAAATGCATTAGGTCAACTGGCCCCGTAGGGCCAGTTTTTTCCAGGGCCAGTTGACTAAAGAGCCAAATTCGGTGCAACCCTCCGTCCGCAGGGCGCGCCGCCGCCACCCCGCCGCGCCGATGGTGCCACTCACCGACATGCGCTCTTAGGCCATTAAAGTTTTAACAAACGCTCGTAATCGCTCGTAATTGTAGTCAAACGAAGGTCTGTCGACTGAAAAATAAATGCCTTGTATTTTTTTTTTGTAAAAAAAGGTGTATATCCTACAAACTAATACTATAAATTAGTAGTTTAGATGTTTGTTACCGCTTCACACCAAAACCACCAAACGGTACGGGCTGAAATTTCTTCTTCTTCCACAGATTTAGATGAAGAATGGATTTAACATTTTAAAAAAATATCCCACAAAAGCACGTGCGAAGCCGCGATCAGAATCTAGTATCCCATAAATTAACGACTCAGGCGGGACACAAACCCGCAACCTTTCTCTGTATGAACGTGTGTATGATTCTGTTATACATGTGTATATTATGCAAAAAAAATCTATTTGTATTGTCAATTATGCTTTGGAGAAAAGAGCTCAAATCGACGTAGTGCAATTGTTATAAAATTAATAACGAGAAAGTGATTCAACTGTACCCTAAACACAAGCTCTGCTTAGCCTGGGGCTAGATGATGCTGTGTGGATTATCCAGCATTATTTTTTATGTTATTATTGCAGGACAATCGAGCACATCGAAGGTGACATCCAACTCCCTATGCCAGACATACCATTGTTAACTGAGGAACATCACGGTCGAGTGGACATTACCGATCCGCATCTCATAAGGCAGCTAGAAGAGGCGGTTATGATGTGGCAGTCGCATATTGATACTACCATCGCTGCTTGCTTGGGGAAAGTGAGTCTAGATTACAAGCCTGTAGGTTATAGAACAGGTTGAGTGGACATTACCGATCCGCATCTCATAAGGCAGCTAGAAGAGGCGGTTATGATGTGGCAGTTGCATATCCATCATTGCTACCTGCTTCGGGAAAGTGAGTTTTAAGAACATATCACATACATCTAGCACCGCTGCCGCACAGAACAAAATTAAGAATTTGAATTTGAAAGATATGTGACGTCACACCAAGCGTGAGGAGAACTTTGCCTTCAAGGTACCTTCCCACTAAAGCAGTACGTTGCTAGGCAATAGATTATTAGAACCACCGATAGGGATACCGGATATCTAGATTATCAATCACAAAATATTGTATAATAATAAAAATAAGAATTGAAGACATTCAGAAAAGTTTTGTAAAAATATTGTCATGTTCCAGATTAGAGAAGGCGATGGTCCAGTCGCTGAATACAAGTACTGGCGAGAAAGAGATGCAGAGATATCGCTCCTTGTAGAGCAATTGAAACAGCCGATGGTCGTCAAGATTCTGGCCATGTTGCAGAGATCTGGCTCTACTTATCTTGAAGTAAGTGAGACGCATTCGTAGCCTAGATACAAAGCATATTTCTGGTTCAAAGGCACCATAATGAACATAAATAAGTATATATCGCGTACCTTTTGTATTATTTCCCCTTACGTTTCTATCGCGATACAGCGTTAGTATCGTGGTCGGTCACGGGACGACTGGATGTACTCGGAGTTACAGCAGATAATTGACGGCAGCATTCACAACTACCTTCAATGCGTCTTCAGAATCAGGAATGTCATTACGTCACACTACACTGACTGACTGCAGTGCAGTCGGATCACGACGCACACACACATTAAGCACTGACCACAATCACTGTAACGCGCAAGAAAAAAAGAAGAAGAAACTATAAAGCTCTAATAACAAAAAAACCTTGGAGTATAGTATGTCCAGCAGTGGACGTTCATCGGCTGAGATAACCTCTCTGAAGGTCAAAAGTAAATACTTCACTGTAGTTTGTTAAATAACGTTGCAGGGTTTCACAAACTACAAGGAGAAACTTGTAGAACAGTACAATTTGGCTGGAGACAACTTGAAGTTCCTGTCAACTTTGATGCGCTTCTTTACGGCAAGTATTGTCTATTCAATCTGATATCTACTTTAATAGAAAACTTTTAAAGTTGCTTTTCTATGCAGTGTAAATACCGGTATAATTTATATCGATACCAAAGATGTACCGGTACCACGTCAAGTTCATTCGAACTGGTATTTGAAAATACCAGTTTTCCAAGCCCTGGCCGTGGGTGCATGGCTCAGATACCAAGGTCCTTATTCCAGGTGATAGAAGACGACTCGCCGCTGCAGCAGGTGATCGATATCCTCCCTGAGATGGTGGAGAGTATCTACATGATGTGGGTTCTGTCGAAAGGGTTCCGCACTGACGAGACCATGGTCCCCTTGCTGTTGAGGATCAGCTGGGCGCTTTCTAACAAGGCGGAGCGGTTTCTGAATGTTCATAAACTTTTTGAGTAAGTTTTTATTGTGGTTAAGGTCTGTAAAGGTTGGCATGAGGTATGGCCTTAACCTTAAAAGGTGAACCTAGCGTGTTTGCTTGTCAAACTAGGACTAGATCTCAGTACTCAAGTACTCCCGTGGTTAAAAACTCGAATTACGTAAAATTTTTTTTATGTCTTACAGCTTGAAAATACGAAAAAAAAATACGATAGAAAAAAAACATGAAATCGCACTGTTTTACACATAATTTAGTCGAGACCTCAGGAAACATTTAGTCCTTTCAATAGACCGCAGGGTTCCTGAGATCTCTACCAAATGATGTGCAAAACAGTGTACTTTCGTCATTTTTTATCGTATTTTTTTATCAATCGTGCTGTCACTTAAGTACCCAGAATTATTTTCCAAAAATGTGTGTATGTAATTCGAGTTTTTTTATCACGGGGGTCCCGTGGAATCCCAGCATCTGCCTGCAGTCTTTCGTTGAGTGTCGACATATTTAGGTGACGATAAAAACGTTACGTTATAGCTGCCTCTGCGGCGGGCACTCGCCGATTACTATAGAAAATATACCGTAATATACCTTGCTATGATTTATATTAATATAATGTTATAGCTCGGTCTATTGTGGGCTTAAATCGGAATATGGGGTGTTTGTTTTGAAAGACATTTATGACATTTAACACTTTTTTCCAGGAAATCAAACGATGAGATCTACAATCTTGCTCGCTCCGGCCAGAAGATTCTAGAAATGTGGCATCAGTTGTACCGAGACACGCGACACTGCATTGAAGTGAGCGGGAAGGGAGCGCGCTGGGAGTTCGACCAGCCGCTGCTGTTTACCACGACCGACTATATCGGCACCGTGGGCCGCGATCTGGCTGACGTTATTACGGTTAATATCTCTATACTAAATAATATCTCTATACTAGACTTTATGGTAAAGTAATAGGGCATTATATCAAACTAGCAGCGCCTCGCGGTTTCACCCGCGTAGTTCCCGTTCCCGTAGGAATTTCGGTATAAAAAGTAGCCTATGTTCTATTCCAGACTATAATCTATCTCTGTGCCAAATTTCATTCAGATCCGTTCAGCCGTTCTGGCGTGATAAAGGAACAAACATCCATCCATCTATCTATCCATCCATCCATCTAAACTTTCACGTTTAGGTATAATATTAGTGAGATGTCAAAAATGAAGCCGATGTCGATTACCAGTTGACTTAGACAATAAGGCTGCTGACCATTGTCTCAGATAGGACATAAGGTAAGTTTGTAATAAATAATTCAATACTTAAATTATATTTTAAATACCAGGTGATAATAGACTTCGAGCGCATATTCGGCAACGAGCTAAAGTCTATAATATCGGACCCGACGCAAATCGACGACGTCCGCAAGCGTGTCAAGAACCTCGTCTATCCGATCCGGACTATTGACTTCAGCGTGTTCAGTTTCGATAATAAAGAGAACTGGGATGTCATAATGGGGGATTTCTGGAAGGAAGTGCGGTATTTGGAGGATGAAGCGAAGAATTATATCAATCAGAGTTTTACGAATTTGAGGTACGTATGATGTGGTCTGACTGACGATGATGGCAAGTTGTACGATACCGTCGGAACTTGTGTTATGGGTTCTACTAGTACCCATAACACAAGCTCATCGTTCTTCACGTTACCTCTAAAATATTATAAATTCAAAAAAAAGTCGCTTCTTGCTGTCTGTCCCTATGTATGCTTAGATCTTTAAAACAGCGCAACGGATTTTGATGCGTTTTTTTTAATAGATACGAGTGATTTCAATACGTAGGTTTATGTGTATAATACATGCACCCGAAGTCGGGGCGGGTAGATAGATAGATAGATAGAAAATGCTTTATTGCACACATAACTTAAAAATAACAGACAAAGATAAAATTCTCTTATGTACGCCACATAAGAAAAATGTGACAATTGGCGGGTCACTAGTAATATTACAAATTCAAAAGTAACTCTGGTCTGTCTGCCTGTCTGTTACTTTTTTACGCTTAAACGGCTAAACGGATCTCAATGAAATTTGGCAGGGAGGTAGATGGTATCCCGGGGACGGACATAGGCTACTTGAAAACCGCGTGACAAGCCGCGGGCAGCAGCTAGTTCTTTATTTTAGCTTGGGGCTAAATAATGCTGTGTGAGTTGTCCAGCATTATTATTATTATTATTATATTAAATATACTATTCTTACAAAACCTATGACAAAAAGATTTAAATGAAAGAATGATCCAGCTTACAAAGCCAAAACCTTTTATTGCACTTATTTTTTATTTACGTCAACCATACTAATTTTAGCAGTTAAGCACCACTTATACCAACTACCTGCGAGTCTGACCAAAAATAATTGTGACTGAACATCAAGAATTACTAGTCGTACAAGAGACGTCCTTTCCGTCTGAATATCGCGAGCGAAGCAGTGTTGCCAGATGGAATCTGAAAAAAGCAGTAGAAATTTTGTTAAAAAAGCAGTAGATTGGGAAAAAAAGCAGGTAGATTTTAATATGTTATAAATTAGTACCTATGTATTGAGTTTTGCGAGTATTTTCATGCAAAAAAAACATACAACAAAGCTACTAACCCGTTTTTTTTTAATTTAGGAAGCGTTTTCTTTGCCCACATTCCTAAACTGTTTAGCTTTGTGGAAAGCGAGGCCAGGCGGCCTGTCGGCTGTGCTTTGCTCAGTTCTTTTCAGTCTGATTGAGCTTTGATTTGTGGTTTTGGACATATATTATTTAGTGCATAGTAGAGTAATAACTGGATAAACAGTCTCACTCAGTTTGCAAAAGTTTATCGAACGAACAAACGGACCGACCAATCAATCGAAAACAATGAATAGACATACCAAGACAGACAGAAAGAAAGTGAAAGCTGGAAGGAAGAAACGAAGGAACATGGAACTCTTCAGTTTCATTCATCTGTTTCAGTTTTGTGAAGTTTGTGTCATTGGTAACTTGTCACGTGAGCTAAAATAAAGGCATGGAGTCACTTGCTATTGATACTCGGAAAAAGCAGGTAGATTTCACAAAATCTGAGCAAAAAAGCAGTAGATCAGTAGACGGTTCAAAAAGCAGGTAGATCTACTGCTAAATCAGTAGATCTGGCAACACTGGAGCGAAGTGAAGTGAAAAGTGTCTACCGCAAGCCTATAGCAAGCCTATTTATGTAATGCGGGTAGAGTTGCCCGCTTAAATTCGAAATATTTCTAATCTACTATTTTATTCTAGATCATCGGGAGAAGCGTTGACGGTGCTGCTAAAATTCCTCGAGTTCGACACGCGCGAAACGATCCGGAGGGAGCTCTCCACGAAGTTCGAACAGATCATGAGGCAGTTTATAAAGGAACTGACTTCTCTCGAGGATAAGTTCAATGTGAGTTGTTTAACCCTCGACATAGAAAATAATAAATAATGCTGGACAATTCACACAGCATTATCTAAACTAAAGGGAAAGGGGGGAGCTTTGTAAGATTGGAGCTTGTATCTGTGTTTATGACATCGTAGCTCCCAAATGGATGAACTGATTTGGATTAAGTTGTTTTTTGTTTGAAATGTGAATCAAAACTGAAAGGCAAAAATATAGTGACGTGGAAGCAGCTGGTCAACTCCTCGACGACGAAGACTTTCCAAAACGAGCACGACCTTCAGATTCAGTATTGAACAACAATATAATGAAGAAGAAGATCCACTTACTGTAACGATGGTTCAAAGTGAAATTAACGACGGAATCAATCAAATAGTATGTTAGGTTTAAAGAACTTTATTCTCATACAAACACATGGTTCACTTATAATGAGATACATGATAAACAAATTAATCTAGGTTTATAATGTTTAAATTTGTTAATGTCGGGAAGCGTAATAGGCTACTAATTTATATGGATATTCTCCGGGGGGCGGGCAGCAGTGCCCCCTGCAGAACTGATCCACCACCGAACTGCGATCCTCAACCCGCATGCCCAGCGTGGGGATTATGACATTACTTAATGATAAGGGCCAAAAAGGCGCATAGCCGAGCTGTATGACCAGCAGTAGTCGGTTAAAAGCAGTTGATGTGATTTTATTTAACATTTGCGTTGTTTCCAGCGCTCCCGCAAAAACCCGCCTATCCTGAGGAACCACCCGCCGGTCGCCGGCGCCATCTACTGGGCAAGAGCGCTCTTCAACAAGATGAAGCAGCCTATTATGGCCTTTCAGAAGGTACCTTGCATTTACCGAACATTTACCACTGCTAACAACCTAATTGGTTCACAAACACTTTTAGGTTAGAGGTAATTATGTTTTTTTTATGTTATGTATATTTTTAATGTACCTATTGTGTGTGTGCCAATAAATGTATTTTCTTTCTTTCTTTTTCTTTCTCGCGGGGGAAGGGATACCGCCTCCGTATTTATTTATGGAAACGCTCAAAGGTCATTTATATCCCATGGGACCTGTTTTATGGTATAAAAGTAGCACATGTTTGATTCAGACTTAGCAAAATTTCAGCCCAGTCGGTTCAGTCACATTCGTTTGGCAAGCCTCTTTACCGGTCGCGCTGAACGACGACCTGATTTGATTTATTTCTATTGTCTACGATAAGTCGTTATGGCGTGAAGAGGTAACAAACATCCATCCAAACATCTAAACATCATAGCTATGGCATTTATAATAATAGTATGATGTGATTTTTTTTATTATATTCAGTTACAATTAAAATAATTTACAACCTTACATAGGTGCCGGAACTGAACGAGTGCGAGCAAAAAAAGGAAGCTTTCCTCCAGTACAAGGCGTTCTCCAAGGTCGTGAAGGAGTACGAGGAAGAGAAATATAGTATATGGGTCCAACATGCTTCGAAGTTCGTCGATAACATGATGAAGAAGAATATCCTGAAGGTTCAATTCAAGAAAGTAACTGGTGAGTTTAGTATTTTGAATTATAATAATAATAATAAATTTTATTTAGAATGAACAGAAACGTGTTATGTCTACAATACAACGGAACACTGGAAAGCGCATAAGTTAAAAACTGTGTCGCACCTCCCAGCGCCCAAACTCAGGATATGGTTAAGACCGATTTCACCAAACAGAAAGCATGGTTTCACATTATTATAGAGTTTTCGATTTACTAATTCGTAAATGCTTATAACATTTTTGTTTGGCGAAATCGGGCTCTAGGAGATCTGACGTTCGTATAGAAAACAAAATTAAAACTTTTATTAAACATTATTAAGTATGAAAACTAGAGTAAACTAAAATAATTTGTAAAGTAAGTCTCACATTTTGTGAATATCTAATTATTTGTTTAATTATTATATTGTAACGAGAGAGAGTAATATCAGTAGTTTTGTCTAACAGAATATCAAATTGTAGGTACTACTAGTTTCTGCCCGCGGCTTCGGACGCGTGTTTTGTATGGTAACGTTTCTATTCTATCGTAACTGATTTACGGAAAAAAGTAGCCTGTGTTTTATTCCAGGCCGATAACTACCTGTCTGCATAAATTTCAGCCCGATCCGCTCCGTAGTTTAGGCGTGAAAATTTAACAAAGATCCAAACATCCAAACTTTTGCTTTTATAATAAAGTGAGATCCATAGCAATTATTTCATTTGTCAACATTACAATAGCGAAATAAAACAATTACAACTAATATAGTATATACATCTATTTTCTAAAAATCTAAGCCGTCACCAGAAGGCAAAGTGCCCAGAATGCTGGCAGCATTGCCACGTTGAATGGCTGGAATTGAATGAAAAGTAGATAAAAAAACTACAAACTTTGATTTGAATTGTAAACTTAATTTTATTATTATATGAACTAAACATACATTTTCCGACTGCTTTTTGCTTAAGCTACATCAATAATATGTTTTTAGAGTTTTTCTCATAGAGAGTAAAATACCCTATAGTAGTTTTTTTAACTAAAACGACGTATGCACTTTCTTACAAGCGAACTCTGTGGATGATAATGGTGAGTTGAGTATAAAACAATAGAGTTAATTGAATAAATATTTTTGCCATATTTAAAAATTGATAATTTCGTCTATTGACGACCTCAGTGGCGCAGCGGGCATAGGTCTGCCTGGCGATGCTGCGGGTTAGATTCCCGCCGCGGGACAAATGTTTGCATGATATGCAGATATTTGTGCGTGACTTGGTGTTCACTTAGTACAATAAAAATATGTATTTAGGTAAGTATGTTATTAACACTTTATTGGGTAAATAGAAAATATATCAATTACGCCACCCCCCCTGATATGTATCTCACTCTGATCGTAGTTCTCATATCAGAAAGGGTGGCGCGCTTCACAATCCGGCGCCATTCTTCTCGCACCGCTGCTCCATGATATTATTTATTTATTTATTTATTTATTTATTATCAAATTTTAGGAAAACTTACAGCTAGAAAAATTACAAAACTAAGAAACATAAATCAATCATAATATGCCAAGCATTTTTCTCCAGCACCACATTTCTGGAGCGTTTATCTTCTTTTTCTCAGTCTCTCGGTGTCCACGTTTCAGCGCCGTAGAAAAATATCGGAAACCAGCCCTGATCATTCGCATTTATGTGGCTTTTGTTTTTTCACCACATTCCGAACCTATAGACGGCTAAAATACACAAAACAAACAATTCGAAACTAACAAGTCCTCATCTATGTTTATTACATTATATCAGTTATCTGTACCCATAACAAAAGATATACCTTCTTTAAACATAATGATCATGTGTGGTGTGGAAAGTCCAGCATTTATTTGGAATTTATGATTTGATTTGTGACATTTATTTTGCTATTATGCTTATTGACAAATTGTATTGAATTAAGTTTTATATTATTTTATTTTGCTCATTGACATTTGTATTTATTGTAATTTTAGTTGTAGTTGTATTAGGTAATACCTGTAAAAATAGTAGTCATGTTTTGAATTAATAAATAAAAAAAAGAATAAAAATGAAAATTCAATGTACAATTTGGTGTATTATTAGAGATGTCACAGTCCAGCGCTCACGGCGGCATGCAGCTAACAGCGGCGGGGCGCGCGCACGTCGCCAAAAAGAAAGGATCCGCCGTCTCCTTGAAACCAGCAGACATCGTCAACAAGGAGATCGCTGATAGACGAAGGAGAGATAAGGCTTGTAAGTAGCACCTGTATTGGACCCGGCTAAGCACCAAATCACCATAGCTCTCATGGTTCTTGGCATATAATTCATTAATCAAAATCATTTATTGTTTGTGTATCAGGTAATTCTCCAGTCATCGTCAGTACATAAGACTTGGAAGCCTATGTCCCGCTGTGGACTAACATAGGCTGATGTGGATTATTTATTTATTTAACTTGTTTGTTGTACAGTAATGCTGATGAGAATACCCGGCCAACACTATGAGAACGTCCGCTCGCCGAGCTCTGTGTCCCTGCTGGCTAAAGAGGGATTGGTATGTTTGTAACAATTTATAAATTAAGAAATGAAATAAGTTTCCAAAAATTATCGGTTTCGGCGGGACCCAAAGTGCGGGTAAGCACTATAACAAAAAACCTTAGAATTTATAAATTGTATCTATCTATGCCTACATCGTATTGAAAACTCCCTTTACGCATCTGTCTGTCTGTTTATCCGCTATCTAATAAACCACGCAACAGTTTTTCATAAGGTTTGCTAGAGGGTGTGATTAAAGATGTTTATAGGCCAGAATATATTCAAGAAATGAAGAAACAAAATTAATGCACAAAAGCAAACACTTATATACATAGGTATTTCATAATTATAAACCCAGAGCACCCGCAACAAATATTTGCAGATCGTACAAACATTAGTTCCAAGGCGGGCATCGAACCCGCAACCTCCTGCGTCGCAGGCGGACCTTCGCCACTTTACCGTAAATAACAAGTGCCTGCCCAGTGAACTAATAGGCCCCACCACAGCTTAATGTTGCTCTATCAAACTTTGAACAACGCTGGTTTTCTGGCAGTACTGGCCCTCGGTGCGTGTGGACACGAACAACAGACAACAAAAAGACAGGATTAAACCTCGGATAACTAAAAACTAATCATATACTTGATTGTGCAATATAGGATACGTCATCGTCACAACGTAATTAAAATGAGTCTCTGTATATTCTACCTAAAATATTAATATTTTTCAGATTTAGGAGGAAGGTTTTTATGTAGGTTGTACAAAAAACATTTTGGTAACTAAAATCTCAAAAATGTACAAAGACGATGATCTCTCCCTACCATTATTTATGTTTAGATTCTACGTGGTGTTTTATCTTTCAGACCGATGTGTCCTGGCGCGATTTGACCGTGCACAAGCTAATGCAAGAGTACGGCCTAGAATTCGAACCTCACTTTGAAAAGGAAATCTTCCTTGTTATTCATGAAGCTGAACTTATGGAGCAATTAGGTAAGAATACTGTTGTGCTATTTGGAATGTTATTAAAAACTTCTCCAACAAATTCGAACCTAAAGGCTGTCACACATATCCACGCGAACACGATCGGCATCGCCTCGCCGTCAAGGCATAAGTAGTTATTAAAAAAAACGCGCGATTATTCCGGTATGAAGCAAGGCAATGCCACTGACATGACATCGTCAACAAGGAGATCGCTGAGAAACGAAGGAGAGACAAGGCGTGTAAGTAGCACCTGCGTTGGACCTAGCTTAACATCAAGTCACCATTGGTTATATGGTACTTGGCACCAGCCAAGAAACTGTGGCGGCCCGGCCTAGTAATCAACCCCTCCAACTCAAGCCGTGGATGTCGTAACAGCCGACTAAGGAACCTATTCCAGAAACAAGGCAGCGGCTTTCTTCTTTGTATTTCTAATACCCTGACTGTGTCACCAAACCGCTTGTAAAGGATGTTTACGGCAAAACTATAATCTGATCGTTCGATAATCAGATCGTTTGGAGAAAGCATGTTCAGCTGTGGACGGACGGTAATTTATTTTAATAAATCCTACGACGATACAGAGAAGCTTTTAGATATCAAGTAAATTATATTTTTATACCAAAAGTTAACCTGGTTAGAATAGTGAATAAATCTAAATGTAAATGTTTAACTCAATATATGTTATGTAGGTACCTTTTATACACAAACTGTATGTATCTTAAACAACATTGTTATACTTCATGCCCTCATCGTAATTACTAGTATTTTATGTAATAATTAGTACTCTAGTCGCCTGAAACACAGGATTACTTAGTTCAGGCAAAATGCTATAATAAAGTATGCTATATTTATTTTTTAGTGTAGGTACTTATGTCTTGTCTTTTTAAGTGAGTTTCATTGAATATTTTTTATTTTTTTGTTAATTATGTGTGTTGATCATGAAAAGAAGTTTTATTTAGTTCTAATTCCAACTAACTTGAATTTTATTTTTCTACATTACCCTCCCAACAGGCTTCGACCTACCAGAAAACATCCGCAACGTGTCTATGCAGCGCGCACGTCTCTACTACGAGCTAGAAGCCCTTACCGAAGTCATCGCTCGGTACAACCGTAGCACTGAATCGCTGAGCGCATCCGAGACAATTCTTATGAAGCAACATCTGCTGGATATGGAGCGACACATTCTGCCCGGACTTACCCGCTTGCCTTGGACTGCTCTAGGCATCAAGGACTATATCAAGGATATTACTAAAGGTATTGTTTTGTACCTATTTATTAGTAAAGTTCATTAGAGATACGTGTCATGAAGCAAAATCTGTTGGATATGGAGCGACACATTCTGCCCGGACTTACCCGCCTACCTTGGACTGCTCTGAGCATCAAGGACTTTAACAAGGATATAATCAAAGGTTATTAAATACTCATTTAAACCTAGTGCCTATTTTTTAAAGGAAACAAAGAGATGATCCATCTAGGTTAGGCGGTGTTTGGCAAACTACATCGATTCTTCGCGTCATCCATATCGGAATGCCTGAAAACTAAAGTATTCATTCAGTGCGTCATAGCCGTCATGCTCTGCGGAGATGAGACGAGGACACTCACGGTAGGGTTGATCCACAAGTTTAAAAAGTCGCTTGGTGAGCTATAGCAAAAGCTATGCTCAGAACTTCTCTGAAGGATATGGTTGGACATAAATATCTCCGACAGAGAACCAACGTCATCGACATACTTCAAAGAATTAGTGGACTGAATACATTAAATGCTTTGTAATAACATGAATTCATAGAAAATGTTAAATAACAAATTACTTTACCGCTAATAGTATTCCGTGTAGAATGCAAAAATAATTGCTACCAAAAAAAATCTCTTGCACAGAGTGAACCAAACCTATGGTGGTTTGGACTATTTCTTTTTGGTAATAAATTTCGAAGTAGACAGCATTTCTGCTAGCTCTTTTGTATTAGCTTAGTTAATGGGTATCCTATGTGGGTTGGTGGTAATAAAAGATGCGTTGCACTATATATGAGTCTATTCATTAACACATGTTCCGAGTTACAATTTTAACTATACTTAATCCTAAACAAGGATCTATATCTGATCGCGTTAGATGGATAGGAGTGGCTTGGAGTGACTGGTTAAGCTTCGCTTTGTTAATGAAAATGCCGAGTAGCAGAAACGCAAATGCTACGACTACTTGAAGCTAATCTGTGTCACTACAGCTCTATTACTTGTAAAACCCAAACGCGTAACGCACCTCCCCAACGAATCGTCGAGTAGAATACCTATTTACCTTGCAGGCGAGAACTCGCTACAATCCGTGTACCAGCAGCTGAAAATGGTGGAGAAAGAGATCCAGAGCTTGGTGGATCAGCTGGAACAGTATAATGTGTTCCCTCTGATGCGGCCCAAAAACTACGTCGACCCTGAAACCAATAAGCCTGATGATACTTGGTATTATCCCTGTAAGGTTAGTCACTTAATTATAAAAACTACCGTAGTTTGATGAATTCACTGTGAATGTAAGCAGGCTAGCTATGAACCTAGTTTGTGTTGGAAGGACACCAACGCAACGCTACACAACACAACACCACAACCCAACAACAACGTGTCATCTAACGATGAACGTTGGTTTTCTTCCACCACAAACAAAGAAAAACAAGATCCGTCAAGTGCGAGTGTATCTCGCGCGCCGAGGGTTTCGAAAATTTGCCAATTATACAAATATGTACCCACCGACTTTGCTATTTAATTCAAACAGAAATAATTTGGTTTCATATAAAAAGTATGAAACCTACAAAGAATTTAAATGTAGGGTATTAAATGAAAGGTATCAGTTTGTATATTACAAAACAGTGTAATATACAAACTGATACCTTTCATTTAATACCCCACACGGGTAGGTAGCACCCCGTTAGATAGCACAAACTTCGGGTGGTCTATTATACCCAGCAAGTAGTTAAAATCCACCTACAGATGCTAATCTCTGCATCCTGTTCAAAGCAAAACCCGACGATTTCTTTTTTAATTTGCCTGGTAATTTCAGACATACTTCGTGGAAGTAGAAAACGAACGACTCGAGCGCGTGGCGGGATTATCTCGAATCTACGAACGCGTCGGACCAATCCTTATGAAGTTGGAGTATCTCATACTTGGGACGAGCACCGGCAAGTCTGACGTCATGAACTCGTACTATACCTATTGGGAGAAGAGGATATTCAAGTGTTTAGTCGTGTGAGTATAACTGAACAAACGCTTTCATACCTTTTGGTGTTATTTCGAACCTTATAAAAATGTCAAGTAAAGTAAAGTCTCGATTCTAAGACTCGCGTCTGACGAATCCTTGTGAAGTTGGAGTATCTTATACTCGGGATGAGCACCGGCAAGTCTGACGTCATGATAGCGTTCTATAACTACTGGGAGAAGAGGATATTCAAGAGTTTATAGTCCTATGAGTATAACTAAACAAACTCTTTAAATACCTTATATTTTTTTCTTTTGGGCTATTTCGAACCATATAAAAATGTCAGGTAGAGATTGAAAAAAAAAATCAAGTATGCATAATACATAAAAATATTGAACCTTGCACTATGGCGAGCATGTGGTGTCGCATAATATATACCAACTAGCAGCGCCTCGCGGTTTCACCCGCGTAGTTCCCGTTGGAATTTCGGGATAAAAAGTAGCCTATGTCTTATTCCAGACTATAATCTATCTCTGTGCCAAATTTCATCCAGATCCGTTTTGCCGTTCTGGCGTGATAAAGGAACAAACATCCATCCATCCATCTAAACTTTCACGTTTATAATATTAGTGAGATAACAAAGACTATGCTATTGTTACAGATTCACGTTAGAAAACCTGGAGATGTTCCAAGAGATGCTGTGCGGTAAAACGCCCATGTTCCAAGTGGACGTCATGCTCGTCCCTCCAGACATATCCTTGCGTCCCACTGCGCCAGAAATCTGCAACATCCTCGGATATAATATCAAACATGTTCTTAACAGGTATACCGATACTAACTACCTATACCAGTGGTTCTTACTTAACATTTTTGTGGTCACAGACCACTTGACCACTTCTGGTTTGTCATGGAAAACTAAAGCAAGCTGTAGCCAGAAATGTATTAGTCGCTAAATACAGGACCCCATATACACTTTACCAGCGAGCGAAGCGAGAAAATGTGCCTTATTCGATTTTCGTGTAATTTGTTTGCGGTGTTGGGTAAGAAGCCCTTAAATGGGGCGATGAACCGGACAGTTGAGCCTTATTTTGTGTCAATAGACAGCTTATGTTATGGGTACTAGATAACAATATCTAATCTTTCTATCAGGTTAACAGCATTCCCTCGCTGGATGAAAAACACATGCCTCCCTTGTCCTCCGCAGCGTGTGGAATCAGCGACCGGCAATGAATTCTACGTATTCTCATTCTTCGAGGATATTCTACGGGTTGTCTCCATCAACGACGTAACCCTGTTGATCCAGGATACGATATACCGACTGACGCAGGATATTAATAGTTATGCGCAGAAGTGAGTACTAAAATAAGTTGCCTGTAGGCAATTTCGGTGTAAAAATATGAAAAATTTACTCTGATATTTATTTATTTTTATTTATGTTATTTTCATCCTAACCTCCGCGTCAGTTTGCAAAATGAGGCCAATGCACCTTAAGGTTATTACAAATCACAGGCACACTGCTATCACGCAGCGCAGCATAAAAATGTACATTCAAATAATGGGTTTTCACTCGAAACATTTAGATGAATTTCTTATTGACGGCATCAGATGACAAACAGCTCGCGGGCCACTCGTTTGATACTTGTTTGAAGTATTTTTGTCACAGTAAAATGTACACAAAGAAGAACGATTTTAAGCCCATATTTGATTGTACATTGTTTTAGTTTTTGGGTTTATCGCGTTATACGAAACGCGATAAACCCAAAAACTACCGAACGGATTTTCATATGGTATCCACCAATGGACAGAGTGATTTATGAGGAAGGTGTATGTGTAATTTTCTGGGGTTGTGTGTAATTTTTAGATGGCGTGCGCCGCGTAAACTTTTAGAACTTTACTGTATTAATAGAAGGTATTACAGGATAGAGAGAGTAGGTGCTAAAAACACTGCTTTTTTTCTGTGACTTTCAGTTTGTAAACTCAAAGTTTTTCTGTTTTGCGATTGAGCCTCAAAATATCTACTTTTCAATGATTAAATTTCACAGTAAAAACATCAAAAAATACAATAATGAATATGCAGATATATTTTTATACGACTCTAGAATAAAAATAAAGATTATCAGCTTTTTTGAAGTCATATAAACTATTCCTTCTCTTAGATCTATTAATAATAATAATAATAATAATAATCATTTATTTCAGACTATAGAACAGTTACAGATCTTATTTTAACTTATTCTACGGTCCATAGTAATATATACCTTAAAACTAACATACATACAATATTAAAAACTAAAATTAAAGACGCGTTATTTGACGACGAGACGTGACGCAATCAGGGTGTCAGCTGACGACGGTGCACGGCGAGCGGTATCTCCTTGCAGACGGCCAGTGAACCGTCGGAACATAACACCTTTCGGCCAAAACTCTGCGCTTAAGTAGGTCGACAGATGTTCAGTTGGAACTCTGACCATAAATGAATTAAAGCTCACATTATGGCGAGAGCTATTAAACTGCTCTGGTACCCGTGCGAAACTGGGGCAGGTTACTTGCTGTATAAGTGAAGGGTAAAATCTTTCCCAGGTGGCACAAGTACCAGCACCTCTGGGCATTCGACAAGCACCTATCTTGCGAGAAGTACATACAGAAGTACGATCAGATACAGAAATTCGACGAGAAATTCTTCTTCTTTGAGGATATCATCGCGGATCTCAATAAGCATTCGAATTTCGTTGATCTTGGCGCTATCAGGTATGTACCTCTTCTTGCATGGTTTGTTATCAGCATTATTAGCCATGCACGCCCACTTCTGGACCAAAGTCTCCCCTAGTGAGCGCCATAGCGACTTGTCTGTAGCTTGCCACATTCAGCATTTGCCAGCAGCCTTTCTCAGATGGTCTTCTACATATTTACATACCTGCTTCTGTGATGATGACCTTCTAGCCGAATAGGCTACTTGACTACTACTGGGAAATTCTAACGTATTGTCTGATAAAATTAATGCAAAGTGTAACTAACATTTCTTCAAGGCCAGTCGTATTAGTTATAAAAATGAATTTTAAAGTTTGAATAAAATAATGCCGCGCCAAAACGATAATCTCTGTCACGGCTACCGTGTTCTTAGGGGGACTCCAACATCTCGTCTCCCAAGTCAACCTAACCTGCACGTGGTACAGGTTAGGTTGACTTGCTAAATAGGTACCTACCTGCTAAATAACGAACTCGGCTCTGGTGAAAATATCAAACAATCTTGTAAAATAATTTGATAACTCATATATTTTATGTATTTGGCCTACCAATAGCATTCATGCTGAGCCGGTTCCTAATTTGTAGCTACAACCCAAACACAACATACCTACCTAATGTACTAGTTTTAAGTTTTTGTTTATCTGTGTAATTGGTTGTAGTTAAAAATAAATTTATTTCTTCTTTTACAATTATTTTCCATTACTTGACACTAGCAGAATTGTGTCTAACCAGACACATATTGCCATTAACAAAGAATCATCATCAAAGTGAATCTTGAATGTGATTTATGTTATTTGTAAAATACACGCATTGATTCAGGGTCAACCTGCGGGTTATCATCAAACAAATTCAGGATCATGCACAAGAGTGGAAGACTATACTGGGGAATTGTATCGCGACGAAGACGAGGATGAATATGTATGATTTGAAGAATCATATTGATGTAAGATTTTATTCTTCATTTGGCTATGAAAAACAACGAACCTTGTTGATGGGGGTTGAAAATTAAGATTCATTTATTTTGCGCACTTTTGCATGTAAACAGCTTAGATCTTAATGTTAGCTTAGATCAGATTATAATACATGCACCCTGCACTGCACAATAATTTATACATATACAATGGCAAAAATTGAGTTTAAATTAAATATATTGTTCAAATAGTTACTTCAAGGTCAGGTAAATCATGCATGTCAATCCTAGTTATAATTTAAAACAGATGTTAAAAGCGAAGATTTAATTACTTATAGTGTCTAGGGTAGGCAAAATCACAATGGTAAGGTAAATAATAGGAAAATAATCCTACTAATATTATTTTCTAATACACACAACTCATAACTTAACTTAAGTTTATAGACGAAAGTTAGTTGTGCCGTTGTAAAGATGTTTTGCCAAAGTAAACTCTTAAACTATTGTATGCATCAGGCTGAAATTTTGCACATCGATTTTTAGGGTTCCGTACCTCAAAAGGAAAAAGGAACCCTTATAGGATCACTTTGTTGTCCGTCTGTCAACCCTCTTTTCTCAGAAACGCGTCGAGATATCGAGTTATAATTCACATCATATACTCAGGTTCGGACCTCTTGGAGCCTCGATATAAATCAAACTTCTAAGTCAACACAATCAAAAGTTACAGCCGTTTATGTCCAATTCTTTTTAATTTTCCATGGAAATCACACAAAACCTATAGGGTGCTTTCCGTTGACCTAGAACCAAAAATCCGAAAACTAATATTATAGTCTCATCACAAAAAAACATTATTTGGATTATCTCCATGGACCAACACCTATAGGGTACCTACTTCCCGTTGAGCTAAGAATCATATTTGGCAAGAAACAAGGTCTTTTATTTATTAATACTCGTATAATGTTTAGTTACGGAACCCTCGTTGCGCGAGTCCACACAGCTCTTGGTTGTTGCTGTTTGATATTTTCTAGTATTTATTAATGTTTCAGTCGATGCGTATGACTATAAATATGAACATCAAAGGGCTGGAGGACTTCAAGATGGTGATGGCGACTATCGGCATGATCCAATCCATGACGATCACAGCCGAGGTCAAGTACCGCGCCATGCAAGAGATATTCGACATGCTGAGGCAGCATCAGATTGATGTGAGTTTTCTTCCAATGTCCAAAGCGTTGCGGTAGCGGCATAAAAATCGAGCACTCCAACTCAGTCGACGAAGGAATCCCACCAGAGGAAGGGTAGCTACTTCCATCTCTGTATTTTGAACCGAAGTGGCGACGATACGGAAAACAAAAGAGGTATGTAAGGGTTCTAAATATATTCATAATCATTTATTGCGTACACATACATTTTATAATTTCAGCTTAGGTGTACTTAGCTTGCAGGTAGGTACAGTCAGCTGCTCAGATATGTATACACTCCCAAGTTTTCACTTTCATTTGGCTCAGAACTTTTCAAATAAAAATCGATGCACACATTTTACGTACAAAGTAGTCATCGTACTTGTCAAAATGCGGTATAATAAATTATCATAATTACCATGCTCTGACTATTCAGTCAAATTGAAAACATGGCAGTGTATACATATTTTCGCAGCTGACTGTACATGTCGCAGCAGTTTATTGATAAATTTTAATAATAGTTTGGCACTTCTATTTACAGCTAGGAATTTATATAGTTCGGATGTATGTAATTTACATATAGAAAATTAAAAATTATCACAAAAATTAAAAAAAAAAAACATTACAAAAAAAATCGATTTCGACGGGACCTGAGGGTAGATAGGGCAAGCGTGGCTGGCGTGGTTACAGCTCGTTTACACAGCGCGATACTTAAAAAGAAGTCGCGAGTATTGCCTAAATATACGTCAAACGATTGCACATTAGTACAAAATGATTTTTTTTTTTAAAAAGTTACATTTATTCCTTAGTAGGTATTTAGGTATATTGTATGTATTATAGTAGGTATCTATATTTTTAAAACAAATGTTAGCACGCCAACCCTCTGTAAAAACTTGTGTTATTGCAATACAATACAAAAATGCTTTATTGTACACCATAAAATAACATAACAAAGAGACATCACATAAGATAAGTACAATGGACGGCCTTATCGCTAAGAAGCGATCTCTTCCAGGCAACCGCCAGATGGAAAGAATTGTTATTGGTGGGCAGGTAGAAAATGCCTCGGCAATACCTTGTAGTGCTATAAAGGTATAAATAAATAAATACGATACCCACGCAATGTTTCTAGCGGGGCCTAATATTGATGCTGGTTCTAATTTCCCAGATGTGCTTTTTCTTACTGCTAATAAGTATCCTAATATATTATTATAAATGCGAAAGTTTGGATGTTAAGATGGATGGATGGTTTGTTACCTCTTTACGCGAAAATTACTGAACGGATCGGACTGAAATTTTGCATAAATGTAGCTCCGAGCCTGGAATCAAATATAATGCTACTTTTTATTCCATGGTAGTAGTATGTTTATTTCTTATAGTTCCCATGGGATAGAAATAACTTTTAAATGTTATAGAAAAAAGCGTGGGAAGCCGCGGGTACAAACTAGTCCATTCAATAAAGCATCTTTTCCAGGTATCAGACGACGATATAAAGTTCGCAAAGAACCTCCAAGCGTCGTGGGGCAATCTTTTCCAAAGCTCTTTATTCCGAGGCGCGGCGCTAGAACAGACCAAAGAGAAGTTCTCTAAACTCAATGTGGTCGAGATATCCAACTTTCTCAGAGAGCTGGACGAGTTTGTGGAGAAGTTCGATCGAGAGGGGCCGGGCACTGTGGGAGATGACTTGGATAAAGGAATGTTGCTGATGGAGGTAATATTTCATATGTAATTATAGATAGATAGATAATTCTTTATTGTACCACACGAACACAGAAAATAGTACAGAAATAAAAGTTACAAGATGAAGTACAAAGGCGGCCTTATCGCTATGAGCGATCTCTTCCAGGCCTTGGGATGGACTGGACGTGTTAGAACAAAAAAGACGGTGGCAGTTGAAAAAGGAATGTTAAAATAATTATATAATACTTAATCTACTAGATATCAACATAACATACAAAATAACAATAAACTAATACGAACATAAAAATAATTTGCTTAACTTTGTAACGATAGGTAATGCTGATGAAGCAGTTTTGAATTAGAATAATATAATATAATAATAATGCTGGACAATTCACACAGCATTATCTAGCCCCAAGCTAAGCAGAGCTTGTGTTATGGGTACTAGATAACTGATATACATAATACAATACATTACATAGATAGATTTTTTTTTTTAATATACATAGAAAACGACCAGAACACCCTGAACAAATGTCTGCAGATCGTACACACATTTGTCCCGAGGCGGGAATCGAACCCGCAACCTTCTGCGTCGCAGGCAGACCTTCGCCCACCGCGCCACATCGGTCGTCTAATATATTAGGCTGGAACTAAATAATTTTATTTTTGAGTTGTGAGTCGCGTAAAATGATAAGCTTCATAAAAAGTCCCGTTTGAGCTACACGGCGACACAGGAACAATTGTAATTTAGCTTGAAAGTACGCTTAGTACGCGACTTGTTAGAGAGTCGTGAACTCAAACAATTAAACGTGTTTGACTTCAGACTGCAGCCTTTGCTTCTGTGACTTAGCGACAGAAATTGGCCGCCGACAGAAGACAGAAGAAGAGCATCTCAGCTCTTAGCCGTCTCTTGTAGTCCAGTCGTTTGGTATTAAAATAGGAGATTATATGAAAAGTTTTGCGGGAGTTTTGAAAATGGGTAATTTTATAGATTTTGATGTACTCTTTCTGAATCCACATTCAACTTTGCCAACTCTTATCATTGCCGCTCGCGCCGGAACTAGGTTCGAAAAACGTTCAGTAAATATCTACAGTTCGATTGACTTAACAGGAATACGTAAAATACTTCGACGAGCTAGAAGGTCGCAAGAAGGTACTGCAAGCAGCAGAACAGCTCTTTGACAATCCTCTGGCAGACTTCTCTAACTTCAACCGGGCGAAGACAGACTACCAGTACATGGAACAGGTCTACAAGATCTATAAAGCGCAGAAGAACGCTAGGGAACAGTGGGCTAGGACGTTGTGGGTAAACCTGAACCCGCAGGGCTTGGTGGAAGGTATTGAGCAGTTCTTTAAGGAATACAGGTGAGAGTATAGAAATAATAATGTTAACTTGTTAACTGCCCAGCCGCAGGGATACTCTGGTCTGCTAAAACATGTGCCTTAGTATATACTAACCATAAAACATGACCCATGGCGCTCAGTAATTTTCCGATTGTAATTTTTTTGGTTCCGAACTCCGTGCTTCGCTTAATTTTTTGATTAAAAAAGTAAAAGACTTGGGAGAGGACTTTGCCCCGCAGTGGAATGAAATAAGCTGAAAACTACATGGTTCTTTAAATAATTTAAAAGAGTTTCCATATGATTAAACGTAAAATAATGATTTCATGGACCTTTGTGGTTTCATCCCATCAAACGCACAGGCTGAGTTTATTCTAATAGATCACAGTTGTTATTGTACATTGAATAAAAAAAAATATGTTGTATTCTCCCAGAAAACTACCGAAAGTAATCCGTCTAACTCCTACGGGTCTAATGCTGGACCTCAAGCTGCGGCAGTTCAAAGGAATAGTGCCGTTGATGGTTTCTCTCAAGAACGAGGCGATGCGCGAGCGGCACTGGAAGGAACTCATGCATAAAACAAGTCAGTATTATAGCCCGTCCACGAATTTATTTTATATCTGGTATATGCACGACTATGAAGTTCCCTAAATGTTGACAGATAGTGAATGAAGATTGAATGACAGAATAAAGTGTTTCAGTTACTTTTGACAGAATATATAGATGCGAATTGTTCAACTTGAAATATATGGGGATTTACGAAAGTTTAGATTTTTATCGAGCCGACATAGTATGTAACATTTTTCTAGATATCTATGACTCAAGCAGTCTTAGGCCCGTATTATGAAAACTCGCTCAGTCATGGATCGATGCTTGAGTATCGCTTTTCTATGGCATAAACGTCACTCAAGTATAGATCTATCACTGAGCAAGTTTTCATATGAAAACTCGCTCAGTCATGGATCGATGCTTGAGTATCGCTTTTCTATGGCATAAACGTCACTCAAGTATAGATCTATCACTGAGCAAGTTTTCATATGAAAACTCGCTCAGTCATGGATCGATGCTTGAGTATCGCTTTTCTATGGCATAAACGTCACTCAAGTATAGATCTATCACTGAGCAAGTTTTCATATGAAAACTCGCTCAGTCATGGATCGATGCTTGAGTATCGCTTTTCTATGGCATAAACGTCACTCAAGTATAGATCTATCACTGAGCAAGTTTTCATATGAAAACTCGCTCAGTCATGGATCGATGCTTGAGTATCGCTTTTCTATGGCATAAACGTCACTCAAGTATAGATCTATCACTGAGCAAGTTTTCATATGAAAACTCGCTCAGTCATGGATCGATGCTTGAGTATCGCTTTTCTATGGCATAAACGTCACTCAAGTATAGATCTATCACTGAGCAAGTTTTCATATGAAAACTCGCTCAGTCATGGATCGATGCTTGAGTATCGCTTTTCTATGGCATAAACGTCACTCAAGTATAGATCTATCACTGAGCAAGTTTTCATAATACGGGCCTTAGAGTGAGGACATAAAGAGGTGGGTTCCCTGTGCAGACAAACCAGTACGGGTAGGTGCCGATCCGTACAGGTAAAATGTTCCAATGTTATCTTATGCGCTCACGTATAAGGAAACAGGTTGGGACTTGTCGGTACCGACTACCTGGACAGGGTCATTCGGGCTAGAACGTTTGTCAGAGTAGGGTGTCTTACTTGTAAATTTACCTGTTTCTTTACGTAGCGTATCCTGCACCGACCCGCACCGACCAGTCCGTACCGGAATACCTGCTTCTTTATATTCTATATTTATTTTAAAAGGTGCCTGAGCCACTCAGGAATAATGTGGCTATCTATTATTGAAAATGTATTAAAAATCAGACTAGAGTTAGTTACGGAGATAGATAACCTCAAACAAATAATTACCGTTACAATAGTTGTGTAGCCTAAGATTTGCATATAACATTACAGATCAGGACTTCGACATGTCTCCGGACAGGTTTACATTAGAAAACATGTTCGCTATGGAGCTACACAAGTACCAGGAAGTCGCAGAGGAGATTGTCAACCACGCGATCAAAGTGAGCCTTATTTCTTTCCTCCTAGACGAATTTCCACGGAGTGTCCTGTGGTCCTGTCCAAGGCGGCGGCGGCGGCGTCTAGTCAGAACGGAGACAAGCCATATGCGAGGTCACATGTTATAGTGCCACTATTTATAGTGCATAAGTGTCTGCCGAAACATCAGATTATGAGAGTGCACCTTAGGTACTTTCTCGTGGACAAAAAATTTAAGCGAACAAAATCAATAACATTTTGTTTCTTGTTTGATAATTACTATTTATAAAGCTGTTGTATAAAATTTTATTTGTCCAAGTGCTTTTTTGTTAGCGTAAGGAAATAAAGTTTTTGACTTTTGACTTTTCTATTTCTACACTTTCCTAATCCGATGGGCAAAACGACACGTGCAGGACCCAAGGCTTAACATGCTTTGCGAGTCAAGGGGAGGCTGGGGTCTAATTCTAAGTGGGGGAACAGCTGCACTGACATCTCGCATGGAAGTGTATTGTGCATTATCCCTCTGCATAATGGCCCTAACCAGCCTAGCTCCTTGAAGTACCGGAGCAGAACTCTTGGCGATTGACAGCTTCGTTTCAGCTTTTCTGTGAGTGTGGTTGGATTTGATGCTTCTATGAGACTCTTCAATCCCATTTTCTGTTACTCTCTGGCCGTACAGAGTACCACAACCTGTTCCACAGTCTTCTTCCTAGCAGCAGCCACGGCATAGGCTGCTGTCCGTGGCTCCAAGTCTTGAATAGATGATGATTCAGTTCACAGTGACCTGTGATGATGTCCATTGTTCTTAAGTCCTCACGGCTCATCTTGAGCATAGTATTTGTTGTTTTCCTATCTTTGCAAGGGAATATTGATTTAGTGTGTTTGCAGTCTGTTCGACCCTCCCATAGTTTTTGGTGTTATTTTTCCGAGCCAAGTTTATCAAATATTGCCTTAACCTGTAAAAACATAATATATACCACACATACCCTTATTGTCTTTTTCAGGAATTAGCCATAGAACGCGGAGTGAAAGACGTACAAGAATCGTGGGCAGCGGTAGTATTCTCTGTAGCGCGTCACTTCAACCGCGGTGAGGACCGCGGGTACACTCTTAACCCTTGTGACGAGATCCAAGTCAAGTTGGACGATGACTCGATGTCTCTGCAGAGCATGGCGGCCTCACAGTAAGGACATATGTATCTACTGACTATGACTACAAGTATAATGGGCAGCGGTACTGTTCTCTGTAGCGCGTCACTTCAACTGCGGTGAGGACCGCGGGTACATTCAACCCTTGCGACGAGTTCCAAGTCAAGTTGGACGATGACTCGATGTCTCTGCAGAGCATTTCGGCCTCACAGTAATGACATCTATGACTACACGAGTTTTTTTGACAAGTATCTTAAGAAGCAAGGTTTTCTTTGTAATATACAAATATATCTTTTGGTGAGATACGAAAATAAAACGGATTTTTCGAACACATAAATATAACCGCTAAATTCCGTCAATTGTATAATCCATCCAACTTAATAGTTATAAATGTAATTTAACTAAATACCTACGTAAGTAAGTTAGGTACAAATAAAGATTTTTATTTTCTTAACGTACATACCAAAACTGTAATGTAAAAGTGAACAACTGTTACCCACAGGTTCATCGGTCCCTTCCTGAAAGTGGTCCACAAGTGGGAGCAGCAACTCTCCCTAATCTCAGAAGTAATTGAAGAGTGGTTCGCGACGCAGCGCAAGTGGCTCTACCTAGAGGGCATCTTTGTAGGCGGCGATATACGCGTGCAACTGCCTGAGGAGGCCAAGAAGTTTGATGATATTGATAAAGTGTTTAGGAAGGTAAAAACACATAAGTTCTAGTCACCCTGTATATAAGATATATACAGGGTGACTGGAACTCAACCCGCCATAGCGAATTCGCATATTTTTTTTTCTTTTTCATTAATTTTGTATTTTTTGGTACAATAATAAATAATGATTAAATATAATAAAGATTTGTGATTAAAATACGTCGGAACTTCCCTCAAACTAGAATTAACAAATAAGATATTACGCTTTTAAAAAAAACTTACCTAAAAAAACTTAATGATCAAATTTATACAAAAATAATAAAAAAACTACGAATTTGTATTCAAAAAGGTGCTGACCTTAAAAAAAACAATTTGTAATTTTTGTACCGGCCAATATAGTAAAGGTAGCGGCAAATCAGGCCACCCCAGCTTGTAGTATCGACCGAGGACGATAACGAAGCTGGTTCAGTCAGGAGCAGGACCTTATTTGAGTGGAGCCGCGTCACAAGTAACGGTCCACAGATTAAACATAACAGTCTTACATATTATGTAGGTGTATATGGTGTTTAGGTTAAGAAGGAAAAAACCAAGAAAGCAAATTTTGGAAGATTTTGATAGCACACAGACCCCGTGGAATGTGCGCGACAGGGACGAGAGCAATCTAATCTCGATTTCACACGTCCCTGGTGCGCGACTTTCTTTTCACTATAAGTGTAGAGCTAAGCAATGGAATTGTTATAAAAAAATCCCTTCTATGAAAAAATACAGAACCTCACAAAACTAAAGAAATTTAACGATTTTGATAAAACTCTAAAATGTCTCATCTATAAGCAGTGTTGTTTTCTCATTCTGCCAAAAATTTAAATATAATGACGTTAAAAAGTAGAAGAGACGAACCAACGCTTGAAGGTGGTTCGTCGCGGGTTGGCGCGAGATTTTTTTTTTGGTTTATAATTTTTTATCCATTCCACGAGCAATAAAACTAGCGAAAAAGTAATTTGTCGCAAATCGTAAACCATTTTCCATGAACTAATAATTTAATCAACTTTAATTCAGTTGTATTTTAGGACAATTATGGAATATGTAGATTTGTTGCACACAATTTCGTAATTTTTAATTTCGAGCCAACCCGCGCGAACCACCTGACGGTAATAATTAAAATTTCAGATAATGTTAGACACGGCGAAGCGGTTGAACGTCGTGGACTGTTGCACTATCAGCGGAAGGCTGGAGGAGTTTATAAACTTAGGAATAGGACTGCAGAAGTAAGTCAATACAAATCTATAATGAATGACAAACCTTCAAACGTACACACTATAACATCATCATACTTGTATATAAAAATATAATTGTTATTATGCACTTCATTTATTTAATATCTCGTTAAAAATACATTTTTTACTATAGAAAATAAAATATTGTAAAACTATTCTACGGTAAAAAATATATCGATTTATTATTATTATTTTTAAACCAACCATATTATAAGGGTTGTGCCGTTATGATGTTTGGCCGAAGTAAACGCAAAAACTACTGAATGGATCAGGCTGAAATTTTATACACTAAAGCCTGGAACTGGAGTAACAAGTCTTTTTTTTATTCCAAAAAATGCGAGCGAAGCCGCGGTCATAAACTAGTATATTATAAATTCGAAAGCAACTATGTCTGTCTGCGTCTGATTGGTTACCTTTTCACGGCTAAACGGATCTTGGATCAAATTTGGGAGGGAGGTAAAGGTATCCCGAGGACGGACATAAGACATAATATACCTACTTGGAAAACGTGGGGCAAGCCACGGGCATTAGCTAGTTAGAAATAAATATGAAAATCCCCAATGGACCTTCTTAATTTGACTTCATAATTGACGCCAAAGATATGTCTGCGACGCAGGAAGTTGCGGGTTCGATTCCTGCCTCGGGATAAATAAATAAATAATCAAATAATACAACAAATCCTTTGTTGTATTTTGTATATCAGATAACTAGTACCCATGACACAAGCTCTACTAACCTTGGGGCTAGAGAATGCTGTGTGAATTGTCCAGCATTATTTATTGATCTGTCCAGGTGCCAAAAATCCCTGAACGACTATCTGGACTCAAAACGGCGCATATTCCCGAGGTTCTTCTTCATTTCTACGGACGAACTGCTCTCGATTCTCGGCAGCAGTGAGTGTAGCTGTGTGCAGGAGCATATGATTAAAGTAAGGTCTATTCTTACTACACCCTGTCTCCTTATGCCGGGTACAGACCAAGCGAACAAAGGCGAGCGAAGGCTAACCACCGAACGCGATTGAACCAGTGTGGACGTCATGGCGAAAGCAAGCGAGCCCAAATGAGGGCCTTCGTTCGCCTTCGGCTGTCCTCCGCCGACTGTTTCTCATGTGTTCGTGTAGTGTGGATACAACAGCGAAAGCGAGTGAACGTTCGTCATCGATCGTGGAATCCCACTCGTTAGCCTTCGCTCGCTTTTGTTCGCTTGGTCTGTACCCGGCATAACACTTTTAGCTTGTGTACATTCTTAGTGTTTTATATGTGCTATAGTACTTTGATTGTTTTAAAAAAATTAAAAAACCGTAACCGTGTGTGATGGATTTTTGAAAATTCCTTTGTTCAACGTACTAATAATAAGATAAATGAAAAGGTGGCGGCGCTAGTTTGAGACGGGTTAGTGCCTTAAGGCGGTACCCCGACTCACACTAGCGCCGCATCAGGGTGGCGTTTAACATCAGGGAAAGCCAATTTTTGACCTTTGTATTTGCTTACAGATGTACGATAATATAAGAGCTCTGGATTTGTACGTGGATCATACGAATCGACCCGTCGCGGCAAAAATGATTTCTGCTGAGGGAGAGGTAAGCCATCACGCATTTTCTAACGACATGCCTATAACAAAAATGTTATTGGTATACCTGTAACATTATTTTATCTAAGGCTAGTATAGTATATCTGTGTGTAAGGTGAACCAAAGGAAGATGCTATATTTACTATATACAGGGTGGAAAGAATCTATGGGCCCTGGAGGGAAACTACCATTTAAGGTAGTGGTAGTATCCTGAACAATAATCCTACAGATTCGCATAATAAAATAGTAAGGGTTTATTTTTTTTAATTTTTAGTTGGTTCGATTCCCAGGTGAGACAAAGAATTTTTAGAAAATCTTTGAATGCAATTGTTTCTTTTTAAAAATAAAGGAATGTTTCCTTTCAGTTAAATGAGCCAGCTAAAGGATTTAAGGTAGTTCCCCTCCAGGGCCCATAGATTATTTCCACCCTGTATATTAGTAGTTACTATATATTATATTGTCTAAAAACGAATGGTCTCGTCCCGCCTGTGACACGAACAGTCCCCAACACTGGCATATGCTTCTACAACAAAATTACATTTGAGTTGCAAAAATTTCAATGAATAAATTCAAACAAATGGTCAAACATGTCCTTTGTAAAAAGGCCCACTACAAAATGTTCGATTATTATTATTATCTAGACTCTATTTGAGGATAAAAAAACTTGGGACGAGATTTGCTCCAACTCGATAACATTCTAACAAGGTAAAGGTTTCTTGTTCGCTTCTTTACTATACCATACAAAGATTAAAGTGAACAAAAAATAAGTAATCACTTTTTTTCCTAGTTTTCCTTATGTAATTTGATTTTTTTTGACGTGTCCAAGTGTCATGTAGGGTCTAAAGGAAATAAAGCACTTTGATATTTTTGATATTGAGTACAGTCCACCAATCCGTAGAAAGTGTGACCTTGTTGCCAAAAGACCCGCGATCGGTCTAGTATCGATGTGACCCGATTAGATCAGCGAAACTGTTACGGTTTTGAAAATTATTTATCTTATAGATAGCTCCATTACTACTGCTAGACATTTATCTAGGTACCACGTGAGAGAAACCACGGGCGGAGACTTGTATAGAAAGAACAAATGTTTTTATTTCTTACATCATAATTATTTTCTTAGATTTTTGCTTTGTAGTGCGTAACTCGCACTTAGGCCATTTTCTACAAAAATTTTAAGTATGTTTTTTTGTTTAGATAATGGATTTCCGGTACGTAGTGTACACGGAAGGCAGAGTGGAGGACTGGATGAATCTAGTGCTTCAGGAGATGCGACGCAGCAATAAGTTCATTACTAAGAAGGCTATATTCTACTACGGAAGGAATTGGAGGACTCCAAGGTACCTACTCATCCTATATCACTGTATAAATGTATATTTTATAAAAGAAAATCCCTCGTCGCGTGTGTTTGTCTGATCTCTATAAACTAAAAAGATCCGAACGATTTTGCCAATGACGAAGTAACTCGTGCTCCTAAAGCTTTCTGTAAGTGTTATATTTCATTAACACTTTCATGACACACGACGCACGCATACCCGTGCTGCCTCTTGGCGGCGCGGCGGCGGTGCGACCCGCAGGGAGGCTGGGCAGTGAATGCGTTAAGGTCTGAGGGACGGGGAGAACTGGGAGCTGCTTTGTTGGCTTGCGCCGCGCAAACCAATAAAGTTAATTTGATAGAGATACACGAAAACAAAGCTTCCTTTTTTGGAATTATTCCTCTTAAAAAAATTGTTATTACACAGATTTGCTAATTCTCTCTCTCTCTCTCTCTCTCTCTCTGTCTACCCCTGCAAAGGTGAGGGGTTCCTAATTCCAAAATAGAATTAACCGAAAACTCCACATTGCAGAACCGACTGGCTCCTCGAGTACCTAGGCATGGTGTGCCTCGCAGCCAACGGCGTCTGGTGGACGGCGGAAACGGAAGAGACTTTCCTTCGCATCAGGAAAGGCAATAAGCGAGCCATGAAGGAACATCTCGCTGAGCAGAATGCCCAGCTGGATAACTTGGTTGTGAAAGTGAGGCAAGGTGTGTACTGTATTTATTTATTCTCTCTACAACACAAAACTCACTTAGAATGTAAGCGTGTTGTCACACGCTACTTACAAAACCTTGACTACTCTCAGGTAGAGCACTTGTTAGATATTCAATCTTAGATTTTCCATCCTAAATTTGGGCTATATGTTTGTGTATTAATATTTTCAGCTATTTCTGCTACTATGTACTTCATTATAATTATGTCTGTTATTTATAATTATTAGCTTTAGTAAGATGTATAGGTAATATATACGTTGATAGTTAAGGATGTACAAGTATTGTTTAGTTATTTCTTTTTTTTGTAATTCGCTGTAAAAATCTTAGTAGGTATTAGTACCAATGAACTTAAAAGTCGCCGGAGGTGTGAGCCCTCGTGTCTAAACACAAGTTTATTGTAAACTTAGTTAGAGCGAGGTGTCAATATCTTTGACCATGATAGGTTTGATACAAGTAGGTATGTTTGTACTACAAAGAACAGCAACCGTTAGCATTAAAATAGCCTATAAGTAACCGACTTTGTAAACCTATCTTCTGTAAATAAATATTTATTATTATTATTATTTAGTGAAAAAAATAGAAGTATTTTTGTGAAACAGATTTCTTCGGTGTACAAGTAATCAGTACTATACACTATAGTAGGTACTACTATAGTTGAAGCTGTTATAAAAAGGGCATCGCTCAGCTTGAGTGCACAGTAGCGATTTTGCTATAACGGTACTGATTTTTATGCGATTCCTACCACAGCAGTAATTTATTTATTTCATATATTTATTTTTCTCATAACGAGAAAGCCAGTGTGATGTCGTATAAAGAATTAAAAGAAACCGCATTGGAAGGTGAGAATAGAGAAGAGCCTCCCTCGAACCATTATGCGATATGATGGTAGAAGACCTGACGGTTATGATTCGGATTCCTTGGAAGATGGGTCGGCCGTTAGTTTGGGATGCCACGTGTGTAGATAGTCTAGCGCTGTGCCTTCACATTTTCAGGGACAGAGTTAAGGTCGGGCTCCGCAGCAATATCGATGGAGAAATTGTGTCCAGAGAGACTATCCAAATTTTTTAGATAAATTTTCATCCCCATTCTTAGTTCTTTTTTTTTAATACCCTAACAAGTGGGTATAAAACTTACACTAAAAAATGTGGATCGTCTCCTAACACCATTTGCATGTGCAAATACTAGTTGTAATTTGTTTTTGTTCCTTAATTGTAATATTTCTTTGGCTTAACCGAGAAACTTTATTCGAGGGTGTAAGTATTTAAACCAATTAAAACTCAGAAAAATTACTTGATAAATGATGCAAAGCTTGGGTGCAAGCTGGAGTGCTTTCATAGTCAATTAGAACATAGAATGTTATCTAAAAATTTTGTATAGTTATCGCCAACGTCCATACCACGTTGAAAACACCGGTTCTCGTCCGATCACCGAAGTTAAGCAACGTCGGGCGCGGTCAGTACTTGGATGGGTGACCGCCTGGGAACACCGCGTGTTGTTGGCTTTTTGCACTTGCTAACAATGCTAACTCACTTCATACGTTTTCAGTACCCAGTGTAATAAAAGAAAATTAAATTTTTAATATTACCTATCTTTAATTTTAGACCTCGCGTCCAACGATCGCCTGAAGTTCAGAACGGTAGCAACTATAGACATTCACGCCCGCGATATAATCGAAGGCTTCGTCAGAGATAACGTGACCGAAGCGGCCGAGTTCGAATGGGAGAGCCAGCTGCGTTTCTATTGGCTGAAGCAGGACGACAACCTGTGGGTTAGGCAGTGTACCGGTGAGTAACTTCGTCTCACCATTAAAATAATGAGATAGCCAAAGAAAAAAAGTGGATGCGGGAGACTGCACTGGAGGAAGGCCTTTCCATAAGTATAGGCTCAATTGGTGTTAATACTGTTATATGACGGACGACCGATGTGGAACGGCGGGCGAAGGTCTGCCTGCGACGCAGGATGTTGCGGGTTCGATTCTCGCCTTGGGACAAATGACATAGTATACTATAAATATATAATGTAAAACTGTATGTAATGTTTGTTTCTATGTTATGTTATCTTATGACCTACGGAGCCGAGACGTGGACACTCACGGTAGGGCTGGTCCACCAGTTCAAAGTTGCTGAGCGAGTGGAGTGAGCTATGCTCGGAGTTTCTCTGAAGGATAGGATTCGCAACGAATACATCCGACGAGATCCAAAGTTATCGATATAGCTCTAAGAATTAGCAAGCTGTTTACGGTGTCAATGAGTTCTTCTTGTTAGGTGTGGTGTGGCGGGGTGACGTCATAGCTAGGAAAACGGGAGCCATGACAGAGATTATCGTTTTGGCGCGGCATTATTTTATTCAAACTTTAAAATTAGTTTTTATGACTAATACGACTGGCCTCGAAGAAATATTAATTACATTTTGCATTATTTTTATCAGGCAATACGTTAGAAGTATTTCCCAGTAGTGTCTGGTTACTATATTGTGAGCTGCAATGATGATGCTGATAGGCGACTTGTATATTTTTTTTTCTCAGGCTATTCTGTCCCACTGCTGGTCAAAGGCCTCCCCCAAATATTTCGACTTGTATAAAACATAAGTTATATTTGCAGGTATATTCGAATACGGGTACGAGTACATGGGTCTGAACGGACGGCTCGTGGTGACTCCGCTCACGGACCGCATCTATCTGACCATCACGCAGGCACTCACTATGCAGCTGGGCGGCGCGCCGGCTGGTAAATTTACCTTCTGTAGCTAAATAACACACTGAAATGTACTTCTGATGATGATCCGCTGCTGAACATGTTTCTCCCAAACAAATGGATTTGTCATGGATAGTAGTGAAGGTGTTAAAAATACACAGAAGGGTTTCCTCTGGTAGGTTTCCTTAGGGTCAGCTCACACCGAGAAGCGACCACCCAGCGCAGCGCGCACTTTGATCCAAAATGCAACTTTATGTACATGTTTTTTTACATTCTTAACCATCCATACTAATATTATTAATTCGAAAGTAACTCATCTGTCTGTCTGTTACCTTTTCACGGCTGAACGAATCTTAATGTTTGGTGGGAAGGTAAATAGTATCCTGAGGACGGACATAGAAAGATAGAAGCCGCCCGAAAAAAAATCTCTTCTGTTGGCGACATCGTGACACCTAAAATAGAGAAATAACAACATAATTATAACCTCTCCGTACTGACAGTTCAGATTTGCGCAGCCCAATTTGCACGAGCTTACTTGCACGTGTGGCTACTGTACCGTTCTGACATTTTTCAAAATCAACTATAAAAATGAACTGCGCAAGCAAAACGAGGTAAGAATCGCACTTTTTCCCCGAGTACTACATAGTGCATAAAGCACTATGTAACTAGGAACATATTACGAAGAAAATCATCGTCTTAGAATCTTCAAAATCATTCCAGTAAATTCAAATTGTAAACTCAAATGTGGCAATAAATACGCGCACGTGCAATTTTCACGTGCTTCTTTTTTTTAATTATTGTTCCGAATACGGAGGAGGCCGATATCATTATGCGGATTCGGAGTAAGAACTTTTTGTCGTTTGACTTATTATGAAAACGACCATACCGGCTGATATTTCAGGCAATTAGAAAAAAATTACATGTTAGAAATTGATTTCCATACACTTTTCTCTCCCGCTAGACGCGTATGTAGTAAGTAATTCTATCGAGTTTTCCGTCCCGCATTTGAGTACGCCTGTGATAGATTGATGATAGAATATCTTTGGAAAACTTATTGTTTACCACTACATTCGTTTATTATATTAAATATATATATTACTTAACAAATTACAATATCTTGCACCTGCGATGACGTACTTTCTTTATAACGTATGTTTGGAAAAGGAATAAACAACTTTCTGAGCAGGTGTAGTATAAATCATATTTTCTACACAGGTCCAGCCGGCACCGGCAAAACAGAGACGACCAAAGATCTTGCGAAAGCCCTCGGCCTTCTCTGCGTAGTGACCAACTGTGGGGAAGGCATGGACTTTCGCGCGGTCGGCCAAATCCTCGCGGGACTCTGTCAATGCGGCGCTTGGGGATGCTTCGACGAGTTCAATAGGATTGATATATCAGTGCTGTCTGTCATATCTAGCCAGCTGCAGTGTATACGCAGCGCGCTGCTTATGAGGCTGAAACGATTCACGGTAATCCATACTTACTATTTAATATTATAAATGCCAAACTTATTTATCTCTCTGTAAGTATCTTCTAGAGTGGCAAAATCCGAAATATGTCTGTTATACAGGGTTATTGGTAAATTAATGACAATACGTGAACTGCAGGTTCAGCCCATCATCACAAACATGTTTATGAAGACGCCAGGTCTTAATTCTTAATTTTGGTATTGGTAATGAGTACCCCCCGCAATTCAATAATCGTTCGTTAGAGGTTTTATTTGAAACTCAACTTAAAAACAGCTCTGCCCTGAATTAACAGAAGATGAGAGAGTGAAAGATCGGTCTTAGTAACTCGTTGGGTTCCAGGCAAAGATGTTTTTTCATTTAGTATCAGAGGAGACATTTTTTTTTTTTAATTTAGACTTGGCGCCTTCACGAACGTGTTTGTGATGATGGGCAGGACCTGCAGTTCACGTATTGTCACGAATTTACCAATAACCCTGTATACCTTTCACGCCTAAACTGCTGAAAGGATCTTATTGAAATTTGCCAAGGATATACTAGATGATATCTCCGAGATGGACAAACACTTGTATACTAGTAAGAAACGTGCGAAGCCGCGGACAGAAGCTAATAATAGTAACTCATAATAATGACGCGCCAGGGTACATTATATAGCTAGCGGTTTAATGTGACAATTGATTGTGGATGCTTTAACGATACTTCGACGACTTCAATACGATGTGATAACAAATTTGTTGTATCATCATGAAAAAAAAGTATTTATTACAGCAAAAAGATATAGGTTTTTACATTAGATGCACATTCTTAACTTAGTTTGTATAAAACAAGATAGGTACCTATCTCAAGAACAGTATAATAAACACTAATAAATTACATGTTGACGTTAACCTAGGCTGCCAGTTCGCCCTAATGTGACATAAAAATTTTGCGTGCTGTTTGCCAACGTCCATACCACGTTGAAAACACCGGTTCTCGTCCGATCACCGAAGTTAAGCAACGTCGGGCGCGGTCAGTACTTGGATGGGTGACCGCCTGGGAACACCGCGTGATGTTGGCTTTTGCATCTTTTTACTCGATAGAATTGTGTGTGTGTATTTGTCAATATTTTTATTATTTATAATCTCTTTATATTTTTTGTAATGTTCTCACATATTTTTTGTGTTCACAGTTCGAAGGCACGGAAATAGCAATGGACAGCAAAGTCGGCATCTTCATAACAATGAACCCCGGCTACGCTGGACGAACCGAACTTCCAGAATCTGTGAAGGCTCTGTTCCGACCCGTGGTCTGCATCCTACCGGATCTGGAGATGATCTGCATGATATCACTTTTCTCTGATGGATTCTTGACAGCTAAGGTAGTGATTGATTAGGGGAGCCCTATGTCCAGCTGTGAACTAATACGAGCTGATGATGATGATAAAGTATGATAAAATAATTTACCCGAGAGGATATCATAATGATTTAGCTGCTATAGCCGATGATTTTAATAAATACTCTCAGTTTGAGAAAACTTGCATCAACAAGCAACCTCTCCGTAATGGTAATGACAGATCAGTTTTGCGCAGTCCAACTTGCACGAGCTTACTTGCACGTGTGGCCACTGTACCGTATTCTGTCATTTTGCACAATCATAACTATACAAACTGAACTGCGCAAGCAATACGGAGCGTGTGACTGGTCTCGCCAGCATATGGGTCGTTACACTAAGCATGTGACGTAAGGAAGTAGGTAACGTCCAATAACATTAGAATTCCTTTCAGGTTCTCGCCAAGAAGATGACAGTCCTGTATAAAGTTGCCAGGGAGCAGCTGTCGAAGCAGTCCCACTACGACTGGGGCCTGCGCGCTCTCACCGCAGTACTGCGTATGTGCGGCAAGCTGCGCCGAGAGTCAGTGGGGCTCAGCGAGATCATGGTGCTCATGCGGGCTCTCAGGTTAGTTTTGTTCTGAGTATACAACTTACTGTCAGGTTCTAGAGGTGATAGTACTGAGCAAGGTGGCTGCACTACGACTTGGCGTACAATTTCTTAAATCCTTCTAAATGACACTAATTGGAGGATGAGAATTGTATTAACTTAGATAGAAAATGTGAGGCTATAATGTTTTCGTTTTGAAAGAGCCCGTTTTAACTTTTGTGTTGGAAGATTGACTGAATGCAGGGGCGTCCCAAAAGGAAAGAACAATTGACAGGTCGGTCCGCGTATGTGATAATAGTTTACGTATGTACTTTAAGTAGAAACGATTGACAGGTCGGTCCGCGAAAGTGATAATATTTTACAGGTATGCACTATAAGTAGAAACGATTGACAAGTCGGTCCGAGAAAGTGATAATAGTTTACGTAGGTATGCACTATAAGTAGAAACGATTGACAGGTCGGTCCGCGAAAGTGATAATAAGTAGTTTACGTATGCACTATAAGTTGAAACGATGGACAGGTCGGTCCGCGAAAGTGATAATAGTTTACGTATGCCATTTAAGTAGAAACGATTGACAGGTCGGTCCGCGAAAGTGATAATAGTTTACGTATGCACTATAAGTACCTACTTACCTACATTTTTTGTTTTCACGTGATCTCCATTTAAAATCCGTTTATGAAAGGTGGGCTCTTATAGGTTACGACGTCCTCGCAAAGTAAAAAATCACCCTGAATTTTTTTATTATTACAGGGACATGAACTACCCTAAATTCGTATTTGAAGACATGCCTCTCTTCCTCGGCCTGATTAAAGATCTGTTTCCCGGGCTGGAGTGCCCACGCGTCGGGTATCCGGACTTCAACGGAGCGGTTACTGACGTGTTAATCAGTGATGGGTATATCGTTATTGATCAACAGGTAATTTATTTCTTTATTTACTAAGAAAGTTACAACGAATAGTTATCAAACATAAAACAGGCAACGCAAACTATTGCAAAAAAGAGATTTGTGAAAAAGTGTAGAAGTAGGTCGACTGAACTATATCATATTAATACCAGTTAATGGAAGCTTCCCCAGGACGCTGGCTGCATTGCCCCGCTGTATCGAAATGCTGATGCACTGCGCCAGACACCAGCTCTCGGGTTACGCGGTCGCTTAGATCAGACGCTGCAATTATGGCAACAGAAGCCTAGCGACAATATAATAGCAACAATAAAATCTTTTTTTTTTTTCACTTACTACCATTCTTCATACTAAATAAGCAGTATAAAAATTAAAACGATTTGTGTCGTTTTATACATTTAAATCTTCGATCAAAAATAAGGAGTTCGCGGCCTCCCCCGTAGATACCTAGAGCCTTACAAAAATGTCACTCAAAATTGGGTTCGTTTTGTTTTGACGCAGACAGTTTGCGCAGAGCCTGACAAGTTTTTTCCATACGGAACAAGAGATTGGTGGAGTCGAATTCATTTTATTTTATTTTGTAAGTAGGTAGGTACCTACCTGAGAATTATATACCTACCTACTCAGTTTATTTTCTATAAGGATTAATTAACAGAATTCAGGTAAAGATAACGAATCATTTATTGATGAAACTATAAATTGGTGTCTCAACAGTAGGTATTTATACAAAAGGGTCATTTCAGACATACAATAATTTAAACTTACAATACAATTTCAGGCAGGCACTCTAGATTAAAAAGAACTGGTTCCTGTCTGCGGCTTTGCACGAGTTTTTTTTACGGGAAAAAAATAAACGTTTTATAAATTCATACTTCTGGTAGGTAGGTAAGAACCTAGTCTTTCTTTTATTAGAGAGTCTACGCAAATGAAATTTTAGGGCGGGCCAACTAATTATTTTAAAAATCATCAACTAGTAATATTAAACTTATTTTTATGAAAAATATATTAATACATACTATAAATGAAAAAATTTAGAAGAAATAGCCTCTCCATTAATCAATTTAGAACAAAATTAATATTTTAACATAGGCAAACCAAACAACAATATTTTATGCTGATTTCACAAGTATATGACTCACATCTCAATATACGGGTAAGAAATATATATAAACTTACTGAAAATAAGAAATTCCATCCTTTTTCAGCACTTTGGACGAGTGATTCTTGCATTTTTTGTACGAGCACTTACCCATGCTTTTTGTCTGAACGCTAAAATGATACTAGTTGAAAAGCTTTCCTAACATGTCAAAATGTATCTCTTTTGCTACTGAAGGTTGTGGCGTGCGCATTGTGAATCTAAGGGGGGCCGGCAAAGCCGGACATTTTTGATCGATGATTTAAATATCTTTTTTTTAATTATTTTTTTGTTGGCTTTTTGCACTTTTTGCAAAAATTTGAGTGATTGTTGAATCGAATATTTAAATCTTTTAATTATCATGCAATTTTAAGAATTCATAATTGATGTAGGTATAAGTTTTTTTCACAGAAATTTAAATACTTTTTTAACTTACTTACTTTTAAATCTCATGTCAAGGAGTTTTTCCTGTCATAATAATGAATATTAAACATAGTATTAATTAATTAATTTATATATCTAAGTACCTAGTATATTTTAAATGTTTTATGTGTATATCTAGTTTATGTGTTAAATAGTTTATCATTAGTACACCCCCTGCCTTTCTTAAATTCATATAATTCTTTCCATCTAAAGGTTGCCTGGAAGAGATCGCTTCTAAGCGTACTTGTAAAATACTTCTCATGTGATGTCTTTTTGTAATGTTCTTTTTCTGGTGTACAATAAACTGTGTTTGTATTATATTGTACTTATCATTAAGATTTCAGTGGCTTTTCTGGACGGCCTCATTTCGATGATAGTTAAGAAGTCAATTTTATTCATAGCGGCCTCTAAACACCTTTTCACCAACGTCTGATTACGTTTACAGATATGTATTTGAATTCTGTGGGTGTCTCACATGTTATGGGCACTTATGTCATGTGTGACGTCACAATGTCCGTCTTTGATTGGCTCAAATTGTCTTAATTCAGGCCAGCTATCGCCAACGTCCATACCACGTTGAATACACCGGTTCTCGTCCGATCACCGAAGTTAAGCAACGTCGGGCGCGGTCAGTACTTGGATGGGTGACCGCCTGGGAACACCGCGTGATGTTGGCTTTTTGCTCTTTTTATTTTGCGAAAATTTAAACTATTGTCGAATGGATTTTTTTTTGCTTTTTAATTTAAATGCAAGGTTCTCGTCCGATCTCCGAAGTTATGCAACATCGGGCGCGGGAACACTGTCCAATAGCAAAGTATAAGTTAATTGGGACAAATCCCTCATAATCATTATCTATTCAAAATTAAAATCGTATAACAAATTGACAGTGCCTGTAGATACCTATCTAACATTAAATAATTTGATTGTTTGTTAATCGAAAACCGACTTCGAATCCCTCAATTTTTCACTGTTTTCTGTTTTGTTAAATTTATAAAATCCCTCGGGAATAAAATTTCTATGGGCCCAGCTCATCCTATAAAGATAGCGAAAAATGTTTCAAAATCTATAATTTCAAAGTCCCGTCATTTCAAAGTTCACAATTTACGGAGAAATCGACCTACATAAAAAAACATACATACAGCGGAACAATAGAACCTCCTCCTTTTTCAGCAGGCGGTTGAACTTACAACAAAATTGAGAATCTCTTCGAACACTGTTAAAAATTATGATAACCTAATTCAGATTATTGCATCAGCGTTACCATACAGCGGGGCAATGCAGGTCTTGGGCACGCTTCCGACTGGTATTGATATGGATCAGTTGAGCTACCTGTACATTGTTTGCAACAGTCTGCAGTTAGCTCAATTGTTTCAATTGTAAATGCTAGTTTTAATTTAATTCTATAATTTGATTTCAGATTGACAAAGTGGTGCAACTGTACGAGACGATGATGACGCGGCACTGTACGATGCTGGTGGGTCCCACTGGCGGCGGCAAGACTGTCATTCTGACCTGCTTGGTCAAAGCGCAAACCAATCTGGGACTTCCTACCAAACTGCAAGTTGTTAATCCAAAGGTGACTTATAAATTATACTTTAACTATTTGATAAGTTTATAAAAATTAAGATATAATGTTTGCCAACTCGATTTATCATTACACAAGATTAACGTATCTTTTAAAGAGCATTGTATGCTTCTACAACAAAACTCCAAGTGAGTTGCAAAAATTGTCAATAAATAAATTCAAACAAACTGTTAAACACATCCTTTGTAAAGTGATCACTTTATTTCCTAGTTTTACTTATGTAATCTGAGTTTTGTGACGTGTCCTGCCCTTGACGAAGAGTCCTGTAAGGTCTAAAGGAAATAAGGCACTTTGAATTTTGAATTTTGAATGGTTACTAGACGTGGCCGCCTGTAACACAAATGCGTACTACAATAATGTACACATTAATCTAGATATTGTAAGATTGTGTATCTTTCGCCCTACGCCTTTCGCATCCAGGAGGCGTAGAAGAGCTGGCAAAGGTTATTGGAGGACTATACCCAGCAGCGGGTGACGTAATGGGCTCATATGATGATGATGTTTGATAACTCTTCCCCGTAGACCGAGGCACGTTCTCGGTTGACCCAATCACCGGTGCTACCCCGGAGGTTATGACAACATGTCTCGATTCGTATCCGCACACGGAAACGGGATCGAATAATTCCCTGCTTCCGCCCATTCGTGCACTTTTTTTATAGTCAATAGACCTACGTTTGACGACAATCTCACCTGATGGAAAGTGAAGATGTGGCCAGCGATGTATCACGAAGGTCTAGAAAATACGTATTCACTCATATCTTGAAGAGAACCAGGTTGTAATTGAAATGAAATACAGCAGCAGGGAGTATGTTCCATCCAAGTCCTCGTGTAGCACCTAGGTGCCACCTCCATTTCCTCTTAAAGCATCTGGCAACAGCCAAACCGAGGTTCGCACCTTAGTGATGTGATGGCCCTTGTGCGTGTTGCCCCAACCTAACTTTAATGTTACATAAGGCACACTGTGACGTTTGATGACCGATGTGGCCCGGCGGGCGAAGGTCTGCCTGCGGTGTAGGAGGTTGCGGGTTCGATTCCCGACTTGCGACAAATGTTTGTACGATTTGCAAATCTTCGTCTCGATTCTTTTGGGTATTTTCTTTGTATAATAAAAAAAAAACTATCTGTGTAATGTATTGTGTTTTGTATATCAGTTATCTAGTACCCATAACACAAGCTCTGCTTAGCTTGGGGCTAGATAATGCTGTGTGGATTGTCCAGCATTAAGAATTTGCTTACGCCTGATGTAAATCAATAGCAATATCGACACATGCGTTTTTTCATAGATTTTTACATACATCACGCACTTAACACGGCTAAACACTGTACATTAGCAAACCTAAGTCAGTAAACACTGTCAAACTATCATTACAACTGTCGAACTACATATATACAAGTTCCACGTGCATTTCTGGAGTTCCATTTCGTGAGTATTATTGTGTTGTGATCTCACATTTCATAAACATACATTGCTTCCATGATTAGCGCGCGCTATCGTCGGAAATAGTCGGAATGCTCGTGAATACTCGCGCGACTCTTTTTAAATTAATTGGAAAGTGTATAAGGTTTTTTGTTATAGTGCTAACCCGCACTCTGGGTATCTCTAAGTTGGTTAGAGCACACCCGTACTGAGGGTGGGGCGCGGGTTCGAATCCCGCCGAAACCGATAATTTTTGGGACTTATTTCATTTCTTGGAGAGTGTATTTTACGTTAACGTAAGAGAGTTCAATACCCTATCAAAATATTCGAAAATTCTCTTCGATTCCGATAATATGTGCCTTGACCCTTAGATAAATATGTAAAGCCTCGGTAATACTTTAAGGTGGTAGCTTGGATAGCAGATGATAGGTGAGATAGAAATATATGAAATTGTTCAGGATCGCAAGCATCTAGCTTAGCAATACAGGAAATGGTGAGTTCTTCAGGGCCACTGAGGAGAAGTCTTAAAACGGAGGAGTAACGTAACTACCAACTTTGAAAAAAAAAATCTAAAAAAAAAACCGAAAAATTTTATTTTTTACTGGAAAAGTGCGTTCTTTGCTCGATAAAAAATAAATAAATGTACGACGACACGTGCCCAAAGTTGATGGAACACCTTCAAAATTGAAAATTTATAAATTCAACTTTACAAGTACCGTTCAAGTTCATAAGGTTTTTTGTTATAGTGCTAACCCGCACTCTCTCATCTCTAAGTAATGAAATAAGTTCCCAAGTTCAAGTAAGTGGGGCGCGGGTTCGAATCCCGCCGAAACCGATAATTTTTGGGAACTTATTTCATTTCATATTCAAGTTCAGTAACAGACAGTAGGTACAGGCTGTACGTTCAGACTATACTCAACTCGCGCAACGAAAGCCTGTCTGAACGTGTAACCTTTACTGAATTCATAAAGTTGAATTTAAAAAGAGTCCTAAATACTTAGTATTATTATTGACAGTGTAAATAATAAATTAATTTGAATTGTCTAGGCATGTTCTGTGATAGAACTGTACGGCATCCTGGATCCTGTGACGAGAGACTGGACAGACGGCCTGTATTCCAAGATATTCAGAGAAATGAACAGGTACGTAAGTACAATAAATTGATGTTTCATCGATTAGTCATTACATTACATAGATAATTCGCTTCAACATTAAAATTATTATACAACTAGATTCTCCCCGCGGCTTCACACGCGTTATTTCTTTTCAAACGTTTTAAAGTTATGGTTTTTAGGGTTCCGGGTATTGGGTAAAACGGGACCCTATTACTAAGACTCCGCTGTCCGTCTGTCACCAGGCTGTATCTCATGAACGGTGATAGTTAGGAGTTAAAATTTTCACAGATGATGCATTTCTGATGCCGCTATAACAACAAATATTAAACATCAGAATAAAATAAATATTTATTGGGCTCCCATATATTAAACGTAATTTTGAATTTTTCTTAAACGTTTTTATATTGCGGGTTCGATTCTCACCTTGAGACAAATGTTTGTGCGGTCTGCAAATGTTTGTTAAGAGTGTTCTGAGTATTTCTATGTTTAATAAAATTACTCGTCTATGTTATTTGTTATATTAAGTACATCAGTCATCTAGAACCATAACACAAGCTCTGCTTAGCTTGGGGCTAGATGGTGTTGAGACAAACATTATTTAATTTTTTATTGTTTATTTATAATTGGACTTGGTCTAAACTTTTTCAGACCGGCCGAGGAAAACGAACGCCGCTACTCCCTATTCGACGGCGACGTAGACGCCCTCTGGATAGAGAACATGAACTCTGTAATGGACGACAACAAGCTCCTAACGTTGGCGAACGGCGAACGGATCCGCCTCGCTTCGCACTGCGCGCTGCTATTCGAAGTCGGGGATCTGAACTATGCGTCGCCCGCGACTGTTAGCCGCGCGGGCATGGTGTTTGTTGACCCCAAGAATCTGGGATATCAGCCGTATTGGGATAGGTGAGAGTTCAAAATCAGCTGATCGGGGAACGTAGCCAGCTCCACGCTCTGTAATAATAATTGGTGCAAATTAGTTTGTAGTTGATGACGTCATCTAGTGAATTTATTGGGTCTCTGCATTTTGAAGTGTCAGTTGCCAACGTCCATACCACGTTGAATACACCGGTTCTCGTCCGATCACCGAAGTTAAGCAACGTCGGGCGCGGTCAGTACTTGGATGGGTGACCGCCTGGGAACACCGCGTGATGTTGGCTTTTTGCACTTTTTGGTGTATACAAAGAAAACATCTTTTCAACTTCAACTTTGTGTGCCTACAGGCCGTAGGCACACAAAGTTCCTGTTTTTGGCAAAATAAATGTCTGTCTCTAACTGCTTAATCGTTACGTTATGACGCGACCGACGTCACAAGCGACGTCACAATGTTTGATTGATGTGACTGAAATAGTGTTTGTCGACTCCAAGAACCTGGGGTATCAGCCGTATTGGGACAGGGGACAGAGGGACAGAGTCCAAAATAAACTGAATAATGAACGTCGTCACCTCCACGCTCTGTAAATTAATAATTGGAGTAAATTAGTTGGTAGTGATGACGTCATCAAATAAACATTATCTGGTCTCTGCATTTTGAGACGCCATGAATTGAACAAGTATTGCGTCTCTGTATTTCGAAGATTTTGTCGCCAACGTCCATACCACGTTGAATACACCGGTTCTCGTCCGATCACCGAAGTTAAGCAACGTCGGGCGCGGTCAGTACTTGGATGGGTGACCGCCTGGGAACACCGCGTGATGTTGGCTTTTTGCTTTTCAACCATCAATCACAAGATATTCGCTGCCGGCCGATGAAAATTTACGTCGCAATTTTGCAGGGTAAATTTACGCTACTTATGTTTTAAATTAATCTACGAACTTTTTATCATGATTAAGATGGGTTCGAAGCCGTACCAACAAAGAAGAAGAAGAGAAGCTAAACGCCCTATTCGATCACTATGTTCCGGGCGCTATCAACTACATCGTGTTTGGATTGTTCGGACTTCAGCAGCAGACTCCGCTGAAGACAATTGTGCCGCAGACTTCCTTGAACTTGGTACCTCCATATTTCTCTCAATCATCATCCGTCCATATAAGACACACATTGTTGCATACATCTGGACATAAGCTTAGATTTTAGACAGATAAGCCTAGATTTTCTCATCCGCAACGCAAGACGATAGCTTTTTAACTAGAAAAGGCGCTCCCATATGTTACGCAGCTCACTCGCCCGTAGTACATAATGTATCGTACACAGACCGTACATTACATGCACAATAAAAACCTCCATGGAGATCTTCCCAGCGTCATTATGAAACAGCCTCGGATCACTTTAACCCCTTGATCTCTTCGATACGCGAGTACACCACCGACGACCCTCCCACGAAAGGGGAGTCCAAGGCTTTAATGGTAAACCGGTGGTGGCAGAGAGCCGGTCCAAATATCTATCATTCTGTTTGATGTCTGCCTATATCAATGGTGGGACAGAGGGGGTCGAAATCTCTGTCAGTCTGTTTGATACCTGCCTATATCAATAGTTTATTTCTTAAGAATATACCCTCCCGCACGTGTTCTTTTCTCCGTCTATCAAGACGTTCTTGGCGACCCCGTAGACTGTTTTAAACCTTTGCTACTTCAAACAAACGAACTCACTTGACTTTACTTGCAGGTTGTACAACTGTGCTACATGATAAGTGGCCTTATGCCGAACCAAGAAGATACCAATGAAGAGCCGGATTGGACCGTCACAGAGAGCGTCTTTATGGTGGTATGTTACACACATATCTACCTTACTATGTAGTTCATGATGAATCTAAGCGGGCTGACTACGAACCGTTCCACAGATTAGATTAGCTTAGCGTGAGAGAGCAAAGTTTTGTAAACCTAGTTCCATTCCAAGTGAGCCCGCCCTTTATAACAGTGTACAGACATTTAAGACGCACACCATAACGCGACAAAACATTTTCGCTGCTTATTCGCCAACGTCCATACCACGTTGAATACACCGGTTCTCGTCCGATCACCGAAGTTAAGCAACGTCGGGCGCGGTCAGTACTTGGATGGGTGACCGCCTGGGAACACCGCGTGATGTTGGCTTTTTGCACTTTGATTTTGTACTCACTTCCCGACGCCGCAACCGGCTTCATCGCTTTTTGCGGTATTTGGTTTCGATGTACTTGTATTTAATCTTTTCCAGTCAATGTACAATAGTCTCGGCGCTTGTATCGTGGACGATGGTCGAATGGACTTTGACAACTACGTGAAGAAAGCCTGCCCGATGATGCTTGTCGATGATAAACCTGAGAAAAAAGCCACTACAAGTAAACAAAATCATAATTTTTAATATTTTTCTTTTCCCTCTGATAAAATTTTGATAATCTACTCCTAAAGTAAGCGGAGCTTCCCAGCCCTTAAATTTTATGTCCCATCCATGGAAATCGAAATGGTTTACGCCCTGACTGGGCGTATTAAACTAACATTGCCCCGCGTTGAATCGAACCAGCAATCTTCAGCGTCTCAGGCGCGGGTCTTTGGACACTTGTGCTACAGGCGTTGTTAATTTTATAATTATAATCTAATATTTAATTTAATATGATTTAGTGTGACATTTCTATTATAAGTACCTATTTTGTATGTTTTATGGATTGTAAATCCGAAATAAACGAGTTAATAATAATAATAAATCAATAGAAGTTTAAAGTCAAACGTCTGTTTCGGAACCGTGCACGACTCTTGGATCAAACGTCACATTTTTGTATAGTATTTGCGGAGTTCTATGTCCGCACGGTAAAGGCTAATACCAAAATCCTAAGCACGTCATCGAGACTAATATAATATTGAGAAACCAAACTCAAGCTAAGATTAAAAAAACTAGGAAATAAGTTGGTCTCTTATTTCTTATTATTTTCGTTCCTAATTCCAGAGCACTTCCCAATGGGCTTTCCAAGCCTATACGACTACTGTCTCGAGGTACCTACCAAGACCTGGGAGGCCTGGGAGTGGCTGGTCCCAGAGTACATCCACGACAGAGAGATGAAGTTCCCATCTATCCTCGTGCCCACTGTGGACACACTGCGGCTCACTTGGCTCATCAAGATCATGGAGAGCGTATGTATCTATGAATTTTAATTTATTCAATAAGGTCTTTGCTATAGAGTCTATAATACTACCTCAAGTTGGTTATTTTCAACTCCGCCGGATATCCATATCTTCCAAACTAATACAGAATATTTAACTTTAAATTTTATCTATGGTAAAGTTCAGGGCTTACTCTATCCGTCATATGTTTCGAAAACACGATTCCATAACATTTTCTTCTATAGAAAAAATCGCAGTCACCTTTAAATTTTTACTAATACTTTAATTTCTCAATAAAACAGAAGTTAAGATCTTAAGAATAAGCATGATAATTGAAATTGGTATAGAGGACATTTTATTGATTGTTTTTTTTTTCAAGTAATGTTATTATTATTAGTTAGATTTTGTTTCCTAAATAAATAATACATTCTAAGGTTATTTTCGCGAGAACTCATAATAAAACACCGGATTGATCGCGTATATTTTATATTTTGTTTATAACCTGACGTTTCGGAGGTTTAAAGCCTGCTGAAAATATAAAATATACGCGATCAATCCGGTTAAAACAGTGTTTTATTCTAAATAAATAAATTAATGGATAATTAGCAAAAACATGATTTTTGGGCTTGTCTGCCAGCAAAAAAGTTTTTTGGGCGCCCTGTCCGGCTCCTATAAACGACAAATCCTATGCCTATCCTCTTCACAAAATGGCGTCGTAGTACGCCACCTGAAGAGAACATGCATGATATGTTACTAAGGACTATGTATTTAGTTTCCACTTGTAAGGTGTATGTAGGTACGACCCCCCACTGTCTCGAGCCAAGATTGTGATAATGGAGAGCATAGTATTTTATGGTGGCAGTATACGCTGGACGAGACACTTCGAGACATGTCGAGCAAACTGGTATCGATTCGGCTGCAATAAATAAACGACGACAGCACAAAAATGTACCTAGCTTATTTCTGCGGTAAAAAAAGGGACGGCAATACATTGAAGCCTTTTAAATTCGTTTTTGTTGACAATCGATACGACACCAATTATCTAACTTGATGTGGATGAATTAAATAGTAAAATTAAAAAATGATCACCTCCACGCTCTGTAATAATAATTAATGTAAATTATTGGTTGTTTATGACGCCATCGATTGAACAATTATTGCGTCTCTGCATTTCGAAGATTTTATCGCCAACGTCCATACCACGTTGAAAACACCGGTTCTCGTCCGATCACCGAAGTTAAGCAACGTCGGGCGCGGTCAGTACTTGGATGGGTGACCGCCTGGGAACACCGCGTGATGTTGGCTTTTTGCCACTTTGTTTGCACAAATCACACAACATTTTGGAATTTTCATGTTCATCACTTTTTTATATTTATAATTATGTTTTTGCTGACAGGTCGAAAGGCCGGTGCTGCTCGTCGGAGATACTGGAACATCTAAAACTGCTATTATCTCGAATTATTTGCGTGGATTACCGCCCGAGAAATACGTAAGCAATCAAAATATTATTGTGTCGGACATAAAAATTTATTAAGAATAAATAAAGTAAAATTAATTTTGTACATTTTTCATATTGTAAGTGCCTTATTTATGTTTACGAGCATAATTGATCACCTATTTTGCCTATCACTAATTTACCTGGAAGTATAAAACTATCAGTAGGTAAATGTAAAGCATAGTTGTAAGTATTATAAAGTTCGTTGCCTTCATTATAAACCCAAGATGTTAAGTATGTCAACAGCATGTGATTTGGCTGATATCTTGGCAAAGAAAATTACAATCAAACTGAAGAAAGAATTAAACTTTCAAACAATCTGTAGGTAGTTAAACTGATCCATATCAATACCAGTCGGAACATGTAAGTTAATTTCACGAAACTGAATAACGGGGGTGTAGCTCAGATGGTAGAGCGCTCGCTTAGCATGCGAGAGGTACGGGGATCGATACCCCGCACCTCCAATTCTTTTTGCTAACAAATAATACTTCACTTTATGCTGTTTTAATTTAAATCAAGCAAATTATACATCACCATATTGGTGTTCTTATAAATGAATTTAAATGATAGTGGGAAAATTACATTTTAACTGGTGTTTTTGACTTTTAATCCAATATAAGTTAACCCACTTACAAGCCCAAAAGTCAAGCCCTAAAATAGGCTGAACTTGTGACATAAAAAATAAATAACAAATACAATTAATTTCTTCCCAGCTCGTCCAACAAATGAATTTCTCTTCTCGAACGTCTTCATTGGACGTGCAACGCAACTTGGAATCTGTTGTCGAGAAGCGAACTAAGGACGTGTACGGTCCACCCGTGGGCAAGAAGATGCTGGTCTTCATTGATGATATGAATATGCCTATTGTGAGTAACAAGATTAAATAGATTATACGTTTCTAGACATGCGTTATATACCGTCGGCCAATTCATCTCTTTCCATCAAGTGAGATCAAAGAAAGGTTAAATAAAACGTCAAGTGCGAATCGGCCTCGCGCACCGAGGGTTCCGTAAAATTAGGAGTTTGTTGTATGTGTTCTTGTTTCTTGCCAAATTTCATGATTCTAGGTCAACGGGAAGTACCCTATAGGTTTTGTATACATGTGATTCCCTTGGAAAAATCAAAAAAATTGGACAAACTGCTGTAACTTTGATTGCGTTGACTTATGATATGAGTTTGATTTATATCGAGGCTCCAAGAGGTTACGAACCTGAGATATGATGTGAATTTCAACTCGATACCTCCACGCGTTTCTGAGGTTCACAGGTTGACAGGCGGACAGACGGACAACAAAGTGATCCTATAAGGGTTCCTTTTTTTCTTTTAAGGTACGGAACTCTGAAAACATTAAAACTACTACTTCAATATCATATCTTTTCTGTAAATGTAAAGATTTTTATAATAATAATTATCATTACTAAGCTTCAATACAATAATAAGACCCCAAATATAACACGTTTTTGTTAAAACCTTGCGAAATAATTGGAGCAAGATTCAACCTTTTGTGATTAGTTTCAGAAACATATTTTGAAATTTCACGGAACGCCCTTACAACTATCTAAGATTGTTTCATCAGGTGGACACCTACGGCACACAGCAGCCTATAGCGATCCTCAAGCTACTGTTCGAGAGGAAAGGATTCTATGATCGCGACAAGGACCTCAATTGGAAGAATATCAAGGACATCGGCTTCTTAGCGGCTATGGGCAAGGCGGGCGGTGGCAGAAATGATGTAAGTCTGTTTGCGCCTTGACGAATACTTGTAGCAAAGTTTGGATCCGTCTAAACTCGCGAGCATTCCGATGCTCGCGAATGCGTTTCTCTTTTTTATCCGAATAGAAATGTATGCCTTACTTGCTGGAGATAGAGTTCAATAAGCTATTAGAATCTTAAATTTTTTTTCTTCGATTCCCTTGCAGTGTGGCTTTTACCACGTATGTTTATTTTACCTTGCTAATTATTATACTACCAAGTTTTTCTTTAGCGCGATTGCGCCGTGTGAAAGAACTTAGGGGAAGCCTTTACCCTGCAGTGGACGAAATAGGGTGATCAACAAAAGTTATGATTTTAAGAAATTAAATAAGTTCCCAAAAATTTCCATTTCGGCGGGACTCGAACCCGCGCCCCATCCTTTTATTTTTGAGAAATTATTTCATTTTAGAGATACCAAAATTGCGGGTAAGCACTATAAAAAAAAACCTTAGTTCGTAATTTGTCAGATTTTGTAATAGTTTTAATAAAAAAATAATAGAATCAGGCGTTACTTTGCGGAAATCCATTGCAAAATATAAGGATGAAAATATCATCACATCACATCAGGACACCACAATACTCGACCTTAATGATGTCTCGTGCAGAGACGAAACTAGTTGACGTCTTGCTTTGATTTTTTTTTTCATTTTGTATTTGGCGTCGTTTTTCTTCTACAACGCGGACTACATTTTGTTAGAACTTATCGGAGAAGGTTTTTTTTCTCGGAATTGTTAGGTACTAAATATTTTCATTCTTATATTTTTAATACCCTAGGTGGACCCACGATTCATATCAATGTTCTCGTCCTACAACCTGCAATTCCCCTCCGAGAGCACGCTGCGCCACATCTACACGGCCATAATGAGAGGCCATTTCGAAGTGTTCCCGCAAGACATCAAGGATATTGTAGACAAGATCGTCTATATGACTTTGGACCTTTATAAGGTGAGGTTTACATTGGTTTTCAAGTACTTGCCTCTTTTTTGCAATCTAATAGAATTTATGAAAATAAACTGGTACGCAAAAATAAAACGGTTTTAATTGAAATGCTCGTTAATATCAGCGACAAGACCACATTATTTTTTACGACTTACATATTAAGCCAGACTCATGTTTTATTTGAGTACCTTATCGTTTAGTTTTTCTATTTCATGCTTAAATTCTGAATAATTAAATAAAATCCCATCTGGAACTATAGTCCAGAGTTCAAAGTCAACATCTTCTTCTACTGATTTTTTTCCGGCATCAAGCGAACTCTTAATCTGAGTCTGGACCTGTTTAGCCGCGTCTCGCCGCGTACCTACTAGGGAAAGACTCTACACATAGTTTTCCATTTAGTTTCAAAGTACTTGTTTTATTATGTTAGTTTGTTTTATGCAGTCTTTGATGCGTTTTAATTAACATTCCGATTCCCATTATTTTTTATTCTATTCTATTCACAGTGTATGTATTCCGACACATTTCAATATATTTCTAGATTCTTATCGTAGAGCTGCCACCGACGCCTGCAAAGTTCCACTACATCTTCAACCTTCGAGACTTGTCGCGCATCGCGGCAGGAATGTGCCTCACGCACCCAAACTACTTCAGCGAGTTGAAATGTGTTCTGAGGTGCTGGCGCAACGAGTTTACCAGGGTTATATGCGACAGGCTTATCAGTGTTACGGTAAGAATAATCAGAATAATCAATTTATTGGTAATAATATTACATGTCAGACAAACAATTATTATTATCGCTAAGTATAATAAATAAGTACCTAATATCATTAAACATCAGTGCTTTATACCTATAGACCTTAAAGGACTCTTGGACACGTCACAAAAAATCAAATTACATAAGTAAAACTAGGAAATAAAGTGATCACTTTGATTTTTTGTTCACTTCAATCTTTTTAATGTAAAGTAAAGAAGCGAACAAGAAACCTTTACCTTGTTAGAATGTTAGTTTTCGAGTTGGAGCATAAGTCGTCCCAAGATTTTTTATCGTCTAGATAATCTGACATTTTGTAGTGGGCCTTTCTACAAAGGATATGTTTGACGATTTGTTTAAATTTATTCATTGATAATTTTTGCAACTCACTTGGAGTTTTGTTGTAGAAGCGTTAGGTAGGTACATTGCCTTTGAAAGATTCTTTTCGATAGATACTTCTAAAGATTCTTTTAGATTTTTAGATTTAAATTATGTATGTCGCTATTTTTAGGGAACCGATTAATATTTCTATGAGTGTACAACAAGTTTTCATAAATGTGTATATTGACAGGGGACTGTAATTATTGTATGTTATACTGTAATTATGTTCATTGAATTTATCTCGTAGGGATTCTCTGGGACCCATATTATAGATTGCACGAACAGCCCTCTTCTGCGGCACAAATACGGTGTTAATATTTGCAGCGTTCACAGGACACGTTTTTACAGGAGTATACCATAAAACATAATACTGAAAAAAAATCTGTCAAAAAATCGTCGTAAAAATCCGTCGGCTACTTCCAGCTGAAATAAACAAGTCTAGATGTATCAACGTCTGTGAGTTGACGGATTTTTTTGACTTTGAATGAGAAATCTGAATGTTACCTAAAAATTCAAATCAGCGAATGTCAACGTCCATACCACGTTGAATACACCGGTTCTCGTCCGATCACCGAAGTTAAGCAACGTCGGGCGCGGTCAGTACTTGGATGGGTGACCGCCTGGGAACACCGCGTGATGTTGACTTTTTGCACTCTCTATTTACGAATAAGGTCAACATTAAAAATGTAATTTTTTTATTCTTCCTTTCTCCCAAAACCGTAAAGGTATATTTCGATGGCATCGAATGTGTTAAATTCTTTTCAAAGTTGAGACCCAAGGTTTTTATAATCTCTTATACATATCGTTTATAAGATTACAGCGTCAAAGAGATTATCATAAAAACTGGTCAACAGCGTGGTGTATTTTATCACGTCACATTCACCATGTCAATCTTTGATTGTAATTCGACACATTTGTCGCCAACGTCCATACCACGTTGAAAACACCGGTTCTCGTCCGATCACCGAAGTTAAGCAACGTCGGGCGCGGTCAGTACTTGGATGGGTGACCGCCTGGGAACACCGCGTGATGTTGGCTTTTTGCACTTTTTACAAACTCTACGTCCATCGTTGACGGTTATTGGGGGTTTAATAAAGAACTCTGTGACAAGGTGGGCGAAGGTCTGCCTGCGACGCAGGAAGTGGCGGGTTCGATTCCCGCCTCGGGACAAATGTGTGTACGATCTGCAGACATTTGTTCAGGGTGTTTTGGTCGTTTTCTATGTTTAATAAAAAATATCTATCTATGTATTATATTACGTATATCAGTTATCTGGTACCCATAACACAAGCTCTGCTTAGCTTGGGGCTAGATAATGCTGTGTGGAATGTCCAGCATTATTTATTTATTTAATTATTTAACTACCTATCTCGAGATAGTTATATCATCATCATCAGCCTATATTAGTCCACTGCTGGACATAGGCCTCCCCTAATGAGCACCATAGCGCCCGATAGTTCTATAGTTTTGTTTAATTATTGTTTTGATTTTGTCTCACCATAACGTTGGTATTCTGTTTAGGACGGCGAGCTCATGGCCAACCATTTGCACGAGCAACTCATGATTTACTTCCCCGAAGAGGAGCCCGTTGTTCTGGAGGAGATTGTGATACCGGAGGAAGAAGAAAAATTGGAGGAAGATCTTGATGGTAAGCTACGCTTTGAATTTGACGACTGACGGCGACGTTAGTAGCGAATATCCGCCTAAGACGCAGGTTATGCGCTAAATTGCAATTGCTGTGTGAATTACCCAGCATAAGTTATCACTTTGTAATATCGTATTAGGTACAGGTTGACCACAGTTATATTATAAGTTACACCGATGTACCTGCGCAGAAGTCCTAATTTTGGTAGGCGCGAAAAACTTAGCCAATCATAAAGCTCTGCCTATGCCCACGAAACATAATGTGGTTGCTATTGGGTGATGGCTACGCGCATGACGCCAGCGTTCTGCGACGCGGTCTCGACATTCGCAAGTCGTATTTTGAGTGGGATACATATGAAAATACGTTGGTCCTTTTTTTGTCTTCCAGTGTACTACATATCATATGAGTGAGATAGCTTGCGCTATTTTTTTGTGAGCGAGATAGCATAAGCCTCGTGTTTTTGTTGACTTAAAAGCTTAACGCAACGCAATAAAGTCTATTATTTCAAGTCGTTGGCATTCATATTCAATCGGGTTGAAATGTTCTCTTCTGTGCAGACGAATTTTGCCGATGCGACTTATTATGCCGGGTACAGACCACCGGAGCACCTCCGACCAACGAGTGGGATTCGACGATCGATGACGAACGTTCACTCGCTTTCGCTGTTGTATCCATACCACACGAACACATGTGAAACAGTCGGCGGCGCACAGCCGAAGGCGAACGAAGGCCCTCATTTGGGCTCGCTTGCTTTCGCCATGACGTCCACACTGGTTCAATCGCGTTCGGTGGTTAGCCTTTGCTCGCTTGGTCTGTACCCGGCATTAAAGTGGTCGTACGTAGGTATACCTGTAGGTACCTACTAGTTTCTGCCCGCAGCTTCTCACGTGTTGTTTCTATGGAAAAGCTTATGGGATCCCATGGAATCTGAGCCATGGGATCAAAAGTAGCCTAACATTATATGCTCATAGATAGATAGATAGATCATTCTTTATTGTACCACACAAACACAGAAAACAGTACAGAAATGAAAGCTACGAGAAGAAGTACAAAGGCGGCCTTAATGCTATGAGCGATCTCTTCCAGGCGACCTTGGGATGGACTGGACATTTACGAACAAAAAAGACGGTGGCACTTGAAAAGAGAAATTATAAAATAATTATATAATACTAACTCTACTTAATATTTACATAACCTACAAAAAACAATAAACTAATACGAACATAAAAATAATTTGCTTAACTTTGTAACGATATGTAATGCTGATGAAGCAGTTTTTTAAAGATTTATATGCCTACCTTTTTGTTTTCCAGGTTTAGACCTAGGACAACATTTCAGCTCGATCCGTCCAGAAGTTTTGACATGAAGAAGGAACAAGCATCTATCCAATGTCATCATCAATGTCATCTATCCAATGCCAAAGTTTAGAACTTTGGCATTTATAATACGTGTGCGAAGCGATTAGTCCATAATACTTATATTATCGATGTAACCGTCTTTTACCTTTTCACGCCTAAACGGCTGAACGGATCTTAATGAAATTTGGCAGCGATGTAAAGGTATCCCGGGGACATCGGCCACATGAAAAGCGTTTGCGAAGCCGCGGGCAGCAGCTAGTAATGTCTGTGTGATATGATATTATTATTATTACAAAATCCCGCGTCTCGTCTGTCTGTCTGAACGTAAAAGGTAAACTTATTAAAAAAACCGACCAAGTGCGAGTCGGACTCGCGCACGAAGGGTTCCGTAACATTATCTATGAAAACGGCAAAAAAATCACGTTGGCTGTAGTATGGGAGTCCCCTTAAATATTTATTTTATTTTGTTTTTTAGTACTTGTTGTTATAGCGGCAACAGAAATACATCATCTGTGAAAATTTCAACTGTAACTATTACGGTTCATGAGATACGCTGTCAGCCTGGTGACAGACGGACAGCGGAGTCTTAGTGATAGGGTCCCGTTTTATCCTTTGGGTACGGAACCCTAAAAACTGCTGAATGAATTGGCTTGATAAGCTAAGTAAGTTCGATTGTTCGATATTATCATGTCGTCGTCGAGACGTTCCATTTTCGTATGGCATTTGCGGAAATAAACAAATAAGATATTCTAAATCAGGGTTCTGATAATTTCTCCTCAGAATTCGGCGACCCGATTCCAAAAGGGGAGGTGGTCAAGGACGTCGGCGCGGAGGAAGTCGTGGAGGAGGCGGAGGTGGAGGAGGAGTCTGTGGCTGAAAAGGAGCTCACGGTAAAATCAAAACTCAGTGCTTTATTTTCTTTAGACCTAACAAGACCCTTGCACACTTGGTTTTTACGGAGCTACATCGAGTGTGCTATCGTTTGCGACCACTTTCGAAGTTACATTACAACTAGGTTAGCACATGGTTGTAAAAAATTGCATTTATTTTTAAAGTTCGGAGTCCAACTTCTTTTACATACTAAGTATAAAAAAACTGCTTGTATCGAAACCCGTAGGTAATAAATGTCAAACAGTAAAACCAAAATAGGATCCTTTATAGGTGGTTAAAGAATTACAGGTTAGGGAAACAAAATCTTAGCCTAAATTAATTACGTACATAAAATAAGTCAATGTATGTCGTCTACACTTGGTAAATTGAACCTTAACTCCGTTGCGGAGGGAATGCTGTTATAATTTGTTGTCTTAACAAAAACGAAAAACCGATTATGAATTCCTTTTTATTTCACTGTTATGAGCTTAACGGGACAAAAAGTAGAGATATAGATGTATAGAGAATACAATTTATGTGAGATTTCTGTGGTTGGTGGGAACTTTGTTACCTTCATTAAAGCATCAAAACGGCTAAAGCAGTTTTGATAAACGACGTATCAAAATACTCGTCTGGTCGCCTACTAGATAGTTCATTTTGTAGGCCTTTCAATTGGCGTAAAAAAATTAAAAGGCTAGGACCGAGCCGGGTATATTAATAGCTTAAATTATGAACACACACTATGTTCAAGATTAAAAGAGCCAGAATTCATTCTATATTTATATTTATTGTTGGTATTATTATGATCATGAATTTCGAAGTATATGTCGTCAACGTCCATACCACGTTGAATACACCGGTTCTCGTCCGATCACCGAATTTAAGCAACGTCGGGCGCGGTCAGTACTTGGATGGGTGACCGCCTGGGAACACCGCGTGATGTTGGCTTTTTGCTTCTCACATCAAACTTATGAATCAAAGGCAGTTTTTTTTTTAATTTAAAAAATAATTCGATTTGTTTTCAGGTGGAAGAATACGTGTTACGCGATCCGCTCTTATTCGGTGACTACAGAAACGCGCTTGATGAAGAAGAAATCAGATATTACGAGGATCTTTTAGATTATGAGGCAGTTTATTTCCTTTTCCAAGAGGTAAATATACAAATATTTTGTAAGATACCTTACCTTCTTGTTGAACAAGAAACGGTAAGAAATGTAATAACGAATACTAATACAACCTACAATATTTTGTTGTGTTTGTTATTTTGCTTTGCTCGACTGTAAAACTAAAACGCTCTCCTCAAACTTGGCTAAATATAACTGAAAACTACGCGGTCGGACCACGGCTGTTCTGGGGGTCTATTTTAAGTCTATAACACGAAATTGCGTGTTTCGTTTCGATCACTTGGAGTACACGTACCTACACCGAATCCGAGTACCAATTTACAAAAAAAAGAAAACAATGCTTATTTAGGAGAATTGAAATAGCCTGGTTCCAAGAAACTCGACTGTGAAGTATTGTATTACTAGTATTTTGTATTTTTTTTAATGAGTTTTATGTATCGTGACCTTAACTCTCTAGATACTGGACGAGTTCAACGACCGCGGCACATGGGGCAAGCTCTCCGTAGTGCTATTCGAAGACTGCCTGGAGCACCTGACTCGCATGCACCGCATCCTGCGCATGGACCGCGGAAACGCCATGATCATCGGCGTCGGCGGCTCGGGGAAGCAGTGCATCTGCAAGCTTGCCTCCTTCGCCGCAGGTAAAAACTAAAAGTGCAAAAAGTGGTGTACGCAGATGGTCACCCATCCAAGTAGTGACTGCGCCCGACGTTGCTTAGCTGGATGATGGAACGTTAACCGTGGTATGGCTATGTTTCATCTCTGCTATAGCTCCGATCTCGCGTGTAATTACCTAATTAAATATACATTAAAATAACATAACAATACTTACAACAATAACATTAAAATTTGACTTAAAGAAGATCAAACATTACATGATCGATTATTAACTTCTTCCTGAACGAATTTGGTGCTCGAAAAACCTAGACTTTTTCAGTTTTTGGCATAAAATTACAACAAAATGCATGTTATTTAGGGATGACTTTGCCGTAGGCAATTCTTTAAAAGAAAACAAAACGAGCGACAATTGGAGCGCAACCCCGCTTCATTTTTTCTAAAATATTTTTAATTATTAGAAAAAAAGTCTTTCGAACAAATACAGTCTAAAATATTCATTCTACGAGAAAAGTCATCAGAAATAAAATTGTAGACCATTTTAAGCACAGGTCTTTCGAAGTTGGCCTTACTCATTGGTATCTATCCGACCAACATCCCAAAAAATCAAACCATGCAATTTTTTGCGATCTAACGCGATTCTTGTGTTTACGGTGACTGGCACTGAGAAATAGTATACTGGGTCGAGAATAAAACCGACCTACTTACAAAATTGTGTGATTTTATTTACGTAATGGCTGATGGTAAATGAAATAGCTGGTTGGATTGTGCATTGAATGAGTGGTTGAATGAACGATTTATTGAGCACCTGTGTATGAGAGTGCTTAGTATGGGCTGTGCGCATTATCTTACGAATACTTTCATAGTTTTCGAGTTCTTGAGTTCCTATACATTGAGCGGCTAGCGCCCCGGGTCGAGTCAACGCGTTCGGTTCGTTCCTCACTCTGGGCACGAGGGTTAGGGATCGTAGTTGGATAACCCGATCCTATTGGTCCGCTGGAAACATAACAACGTAGCACATGTCTGGTGGAAAAGACTCTTACGGTGGACCCATGACGGTGAACAAAGGTATTTGGATGCGGGTTGCACTGCAATGGTCGTTGTGGCCATATTTGAGGGAGACATACGTATTGTATGTGTCTGTTGGCTGAAATAAATAATATAAAACTTGCTGGGAAATCCATACAGCATCATCTAGCCCCAAGTTTATCAGAGCTTGAATGACTGATATACAAATAATACATTACAAAGATAGATATTTTTGTTATACATACATAGAAAACACCCGGAACATATATTTTTAAATCGTACCGTACAAACATTTGTCTCACGGCGGAAATCGAACCTGCAACCTCCAGTGTCGCAGGCGGACCGGGTCACATCGGTCGTCAAATGACAGTAACGAGGATGGGATTCGGTGATATTTCCAATAATAATGTTAAAAAGTGCAATTTCCCCTCAGGTTGTGAAGTGTTCGTGATCACAATAACCCGGAACTACAACGAAAATACGTTCAAAGATGACATGAAGCGAATGTACACTCTGCTCGGCGTCGACGATAAGAAGATAGTTTTCCTCTTCACTGCTGCACAGGTATTTATACCATCAGCACGTCATATCCGTCCACAGTCCCATCAGCACGTCATACCCGTGGACATGTCTCCCTCGAATAAGGGAGGTTCGCGCCATCATCACCACGCTTAGTAGAGCAGTGGGGATGTTAAAAATACACTGAAGAAGAAGACTTAGGCCTAGTTTACGCAGAGGCGGGGCGTCGCGCGTCGCCGTTGCGCTGGGCGGCGCGGCCCGCACTGAATTCAAACTTATGACATGTGTAGAGTGCGAGAGAGAGAGAGCAGACGCCATACCACACGCAACGCGCGATGTCTCGTCTCCGTAAACGAGGCCTAAGGGAACCTCCCTTTGTCGACTCCTACGACACGGGCCGAGTTGGAAAAGTTGTGATCTTTATAAATTTTTAAAAGCTGGCACGATCCTCTTTTGTTTAAATTTATTGAAGTAAACCACAGCGTTACAATTTCCAATAAAATACTTATAAATGTAGAACAATAATGCCAAAAAGGATTACACACATAATAAAGAAACAGAGAACAGCAAAGTAAGTCAAGAAAAGTTGAACAATGTAAATTACGATTGTTTTTCAGAAAGAAATCAATTTTATAGTTGGTGCTAATGCTACTGAACATCTCTGATTTATGAGATTTCATTTCGAAGTTTATTAATTTTTTAGTAGAAGGTAAGCCACAAACTACTACGTTAAAAATAAATTATAATGTAATGTTTCTAAGGTTTTTATTTATTATACTCTGGGTAATTTCTAAGAAATTAATAAATCCCAAAAATTTACGATCCCGACGGGATTCGAACCCGCACCTTCCCCTTCAGCGCAGGGGTGCTCTTTTTCCAACTAAGCTACGTGATCTTATCTAGTCGGCCCGAAAATCTTTGGGAGTTCTTTCGGCACTTACGCCGTCAGCGCCACCTACAGAGGAAACAATGAAGTTATCCAATTCTGCTCAAAGACCAAATTTACATTTAGTTCTTTGACGAGAGGTTTTGCCGTTGCTTGATTCTAAGGTTTTTATTTATTATACTCTGGGTAATTTCTAAGAAATTAATAAATCCCAGAAATTTACGATCCCGACGGGATTCGAACCCGCACCTTCCCCTTCAGCGCAGGGGTGCTGGCGCTGACGGCGTAAGTGCCGAAAGAACTCCCAAAGATTTTCGGGCCGACTAGATAAGATCACGTAGCTTAGTTGGAAAAAGAGCACCCCTGCGCTGAAGGGGAAGGTGCGGGTTCGAATCCCGTCGGGATCGTAAATTTTTGGGATTTATTAATTTCTTAGAAATTACCCAGAGTATAATAAATAAAAACCTTAGAATCAAGCAACGGCAAAACCTCTCGTCAAAGAACTAAATGTAAATTTGGTCTTTGAGCAGAAAAATATAATGTAATGTATTAATAATATACCTACCTTACAAAATAGATTGTATTTAATTAAACAGTATTATAGATAACAACCGTGGTGTTACGTACCTACCTACCTGCAAACAGGAATTACAAAAACATGGTACCTACCTAACTACATATTATCCAGTTTTAAATAATTTTAGTAATAAGTAAGAAGGTTAATAATTAATTGTTGGAAAAAAGTTAAGTGCTCGCTAGGTCTGCTGTTCGTAGAACTACTATTCCATCATCGCTTCTGCTCGCAGCTTCGCACGCTGGGTAGGTTTAAGGGGGTAACAGACGAACATACTTCGTTTTATTTGTTTCAGTCGATATAGCTTGATTTTCTTCAGGCCTTCAGTATACGAAATACAAAAGGGATTGTGCCAGCTTTTAAAAATGTATCTTTAAGATGTGTGAAATGTCGTACTCTTTCTATCTAATAATTGAACTGTAATTGTTTACAGATATTAGAAGAGGGTTTCCTCGAGTACATCAACAACATCCTGATGATCGGTATGATCCCGGCTCTGTTCGGAGACGATGAAAAAGACGCCATCATCAACTCCTGCAGAAACGCCAGCGGTGAAGCCGGTTGCGGCGTCGGGAAGTGAGTATAAAATCAAAGTGCAAAAAGCCAACATCACGCGGTGTTCCCAGGCGGTCACCCATCCAAGTACTGACCGCGCCCGACGTTGCTTAACTTCGGTGATCGGACGAGAACCGGTGTTTTCAACGTGGTATGGACGTTGGCAACAAAATTGTCAAAATATTAAATCTGTACACTTGTTTATTTGATGACGTCATTAACTACTTTACACATTATTATCCGTCCAACAGAGCACTGTACTTAGAAAAGATTTATCGTTGAGCTCGTTTATTTTGAATCCATACTACGTTGCATACAAATGTGTAATCAACGTGGTATGGACGTTGGCGAGAAACTTCCAATTTCGTTCCCTTGCTTGACGTTCCGCTTTTTTACCGAACAAGAGAAATTTGTTTTTATTTGAATATTTTTTCTGTAAGGGTCCGATCTCATTGGACTACCAAGCGAGAAACACCAAAACAAACACCACCACCTGGTGGTGGTGTGAGTGAGTCGCCAAATAGTTCTATACATATTGATGGTTGCGCCACCAGCGGGTGATTTGGTTCCCGGCAACAAATTTGGTTGCGCAACCAAACTGATACCAGATGAGGACGTACCCTCATACAACTGTAGACATTTTAATGGCGCGACTGGTGGCGCGACCATGGTGTCCTTATGAGATAGTGCTATAAGTCGTGCACCTCATGTCCTAAGATTGTAACCTACTGACAAGGCCAAACTGCTTCATCAGTATGACTCTAGGATAAAATAAAACAGTAATCTTTGTGTTGTTTGCATTCAGGGACTCTGTGTGGAGCTTTTTCTGCAACCGATGCGCTGACAATCTTCACGTTGTTTTGTCAATGTCTCCGAGTGGTGACATCTTGAGGAACAGGTAAGTCATACGATCCGAAGCAGCACGAAAGAACAGTACCTAAGTTTTCATTTTTATTTTACTCGGAACTTATCATATAAAAGTACGCACACATTTTTCATACTAAGAAGTCATGCTCTGCGGATCTTTTCGGACCAAAACGCCTAATCAAACGGCATAGCACTAGGTATACATATTTATTCATACTGTGCACTGTACATCGTTCTTGTCAGAATACGATATATAAATTATCACAATGACACATGATAATTATGACTTACTAGTGAGCCAAATTTCAAAACATGGGAGTGTATACATATTTTCGCAGCTGACTGTACTACGATCTGCAGATATATGTATTCTGGGTATTTTCTATGTAACACAACACAAGCTCTGCTAAGTTTGGGGCTAGATAATGCTGTGTTTATTTTAATATTATCTATTTATACTAAAAATATCTATTTATTGTATTTAGTAGGTACATCATTTGTCTTATCTAGTAGTAGGTATCCATAACACAAGCTCTGCTTAGCTTGGGTCTAGATAATGCTGTGTCAATTGTCCAGCATTATTTATTTATTTTTAATTATTAATTTCATACACCTCTTAAATTAATCATATTTTCAGGTGCCGAAGTTTCCCTGGTCTAGTAAACAATACAACTATCGACTGGCAGTTCCCGTGGCCAAAACAAGCTTTGTTAGCAGTAGCTAATGTTTTTCTGGCAGACGTAAGTACAAAAATGCTAGTAATACGTTTTCTTCCAACTGCAAAAACAGCGATAGGTTTCACACGAGAAAAGCAAAAAGCCAACATCACGCGGTGTTCCCAGGCGGTCACCCATCCAAGTACTGACCGCGCCCGACGTTGCTTAACTTCGGTGATCGGACGAGAACCGGTGTTTTCAACGTGGTATGGACGTTGGCGATAACTATGCTGAAATAAGAAACTTTTAGCCACTACAAATATTGTGATAATGTGACGTCAGAAAGTACATTCCCTGTTTATTACAGTTTATTTACATTAGCGTATTCAACGTGGTAACGTGCTGTGCCGAATTTCAAGTTTTCATGAACATTGTTAACTTTGGAATGTTTTTGCAAGCTACTATAAGACATATAATTTTCTGTTTTGCAGGTTCAAAAAATACCTGAAGAATTCCGCCCAATTATTGTAGAACACGTGGTGCACGTCCACTTATCTGTAGCTATGTACGTATTCAACTAAGATCATGACTCTAAACTAAACTCTAGGCACTTTTTGCTATAAGGTACCTAGTATTGTAAAAAGGCTAAAAATTAACTAACCTCATTTTTAACCAGATGTATTTCTAAATCTTAACTCGGTTCTTGAATCTAAAATATTTTACGTAAACAAAGGCATAAATGATGATAGCAGCTTGCCGTATCCAGCATCTGCCAGCCTATTTCTAATGTAGGCATCGAATGAAGGTAAACGTGTTGGAAGTCGCAAGCAGCTCCAATTTTCTCTTTTACTCCAGGTATTCCCATGAGTTCCTAATGCGTCTCCGTCGAAATAACTACGTGACTCCCAAACACTACATGGACTACATCACTAACTACTTATCGCTGCTCAACGAGAAGGATGCCTTCATCGTCGCTCAGGTAACTCACCGTGTGTTTTATACTACTTATGCCTTACGACACGGGGGCTTCACACGCATTCTTTCGGGGTCAAACGTAGCCTTACCACAGACCAGTTAAATCAATCTTGATTTAACTGGTCTGTGGCTTTACTTACGTCACATCACGTCGCACTTATATTATAAACTAGCTGTTCCCCGCGGTTTCACCCGCTTTAAATTCGAATTTCACATTTCTAGGGGGATAAAAAGGTCTTTTTACGAATATTCCCATAAATCTCCCATGAGAATTTTATAATTTACAAGGACAAAAAGTAGCCTATGTTACTCCATCCTTTCAATTAACTCAGACAAACATCAAGTCGATTCATTGCTTATTTAGGGCGTGAAGGAAGGACAAACAAACAAGCATACACATTTTTGCGTTTTTAATATTAGTTGGGATTAGGATGTTTGTCGATTTCTCCATCAATTATGGACTGTTTTTTTTTGTTCGCTATTGTATTTAGACTGATCCCAAGGTGGTCCGATATTTTTTTATAAAAGCTTTTTAAATACCACCCCTTGCTTCGTTACCCTTGATAAAACGGGTGGGTTAGCTAGGTAAACTTTATAAAGCTTTCAAATGAGACTACTTTGAATAAAATACACCGTTTACTTAAACAGAAACGAAGAAAAAACCACACGAAGTAAATTTCATTACAAAAATTATTAAATCGGCTTTTTTTTTATATAGCCAACATATAATTTTTTTTTATCCGATATTTATCGATAAATTTATGTCGTGTATCCGCATGTTTCGTTTGATCAAGGTTCGAAAATACACATTGTATATTTGTCAATTGTGATCATTAGAAGCCACTCGGTGAGAAAATTAAGGTTTTTTATTCCAGTGCGAGCGTCTGATCGGCGGGCTGGCTAAGATCGAGGAGGCTAACACGGAGCTAGATGACTTGAACGAGAAACTCAAAGTACAGAAGGTTATCGTCGCGGAGCAGACCAAGGAGTGCGAGGTCTTACTCAAAGAGATCTCTGTTGGTGAGTCTGTAGCTGGCGATAGGAGCGCCTCCGACGCAAGAGGTTGCGGGTTCGGTTTCGACCGCGTGACCTATGTAAACAAAAAACATAACCCTTTAAGTATTAATTTAGACCTTGATGGATATTGCTATATAATAAAAATAACGCGTGCAAAGCCGCACAAGAAACCTATAAAGTTTTCGAGTTGGAGCAAAACATGTGTTTATCCAATTGCTTTATTTGTCAGCTACCGAAGCTGCGTCTACTAAGCAGTCTGTCGCCGCCATCAAGTCCGTAGAGATCACAGAACAGAGCAAGGTGATCGCTGTCGAAAAGGAAGAGGCTGAGGAAGCGCTTTCTGAAGCGATGCCAGCGCTTGAAGCCGCTAGATTGGCTTTGGCTGACTTGGAGAAAGCGGACATCACTGAAATCAGATCGTTTGCTACGCCACCTGAAGCTGTGCAGGTAGTTTATTGAACTCTAGCGTCCGTTTCAGTACTTTACTTGTTTCTAATATAAAAATGAAATTTATAAAAGAACAGAAAAAAAAAAATTAGTACTATTATTTTGAAATGTTGGAGTTGTTGTAGCAGATACAAAAAGCCAACATCACGCGGTGTTCCCAGGCGGTCACCCATCCAAGTACTGACCGCGCCCGACGTTGCTTAACTTCGGTGATCGGACGAGAACCGGTGTATTCAACGTGGTATGGACGTTGGCGATGGAATGTTCAAAATTAAAAATTGGTTTTCAGGTGGTTTGTGAGTGCGTAGTGATAATCCGCGGCATCAAGGACGTCAGCTGGAAGGGAGCTAAGGGCATGATGGCTGATCCTAACTTCCTCAGGACGTTGCAAGAGATGAACTGTGACCTCATCACGCAACAACAGGTACTTACTAAATTCATCATCGTCACCAATCTATACTAGTCCCCTGCTGGACCTAGACCTCCTCGTATGAGCACTAAAAAGCCTTGTCTTTAGCTCGCGCATCCAGTATCTGCCAGCATTCTTTACATTGAAACCCTTAAACCGCTCCAGCAGTTGCATAGTTCAACTGTATAAGTATATATACTTTAGCGCAGGCCATATCTCGAGAAGAACCGACAACCGCTGCAGTAAAAAACGTGTTCTTGAGTGGAGACCGCGACTCGCAAACGTAGTGTAGGACGTCCTCCGACCAGATAGGATGAAGATTTGCGAAAGACTGATGACAGATGCTTGATGCGGCAAGCTGAAAACAGGGGGCTATGGCGCTCATTGAGGGAGGCCTATGTCCAGCCGTGGGGTAATATAGGCTGATGATGATGACTTTAGATATTATTACTTTTACTTTTTGAAGAGCCTCTTCCCGTTAAACAAACAAACAAATCTTTCCTCCTTATAATATTAGTATAGATAATTTGAGGTAGCATGTTTTGATTTTAAAATGCAATTGAACTTAAATTCCTTACTTTACCTAATCAGTTGTTTTTTTTTCTAAGGAAATAGTCCTACAAGAACAGTATTAAATAAATTTACCAGTCTGCATTGCAGCTTATAAAGTAAATTGTATATACGTTCGTATCCCACAAAACTGAACTCTGATAAGAGTTAAACACAAATGAAACAGTTATTGTTCGCAGGTGAAAGCTATAAAGGCGCACATGAAGAAGAGTAAGAAACTCGACACTATGCAGTCTATCAGTAAAGCTGGGTTAGTGAAATATCTCTTTTAGATAAAAAAATAGAATAAAAATATTCATTTTACTAATAAGTTACTGCATTCTTGGGATAAGAGTAGCTCGCCAGTGCTTATCCTATAAGTAAATTATGTAAAAGCTTCGTCACTTATAGAAATTAGTAGTTGTTCCCCGCTGTTTCATCCGTTAAATTCGAATTTCCCATTTCTAGGGGAATTTTCGTATAAAAATACGAATATTCCCATAAATTTCCTACGGGAATTTGATGATTACCAGGACAAAAAGTAGCCTATGTTACTCTCCATCCTTTCAACTGACTCTATGCCCTATGCACTCTAAAATCAAGTCGATTGGTTGCTTAGTTATGGCGTGAAGGAAGGACAAACAAACAAACACACTTTCGCACTTTTAATATTAGTTAAGATAATAGAAGAAATACCGATCAGGCGCGGCGAGCGAGAAGATTCGAAGTTTATGGGGTCTATTCGTCTCGCATACACCTGAACAAGCCTTCACATTATCGTGACATACATTTAATAAATACATGAGTACGGCTATTACAAAGTCACTAGCTTCTGCCTGCGGCTTCGCACGCAATTTTACGAATTAATCAGTAAAATATTATGTTAATCCAGGTCCAGATTGTAAAATTTCAAACCGTTAATTCAGTACTTTTGACGTTGTCTTCGGAGAAACATTCTCACAACGGCAAAGCGGCACAAACTATTGCCTTTAAAATATAAGAATAATTGTTTCGTTTCAGGTACGGTCTCCTCAAGTTCGTGATAGCCGTCCTCGCTTACTGCGCCGTCTTCAAAGAAGTAAAGCCCAAGATCGATAAAGTGATCAGTCTCGAGTTGGAATACACGACCGCTGTGAACTACCTCGCCTCTCTGAACCGCGAGATCACGCGTCTGCAGAAAACTCTGGACGCGCTCAATAATAGATATGAAACCGCTATGCTGAGAAGGCAGGAGTTGCAGGTATGTACCTAGAACCATAGAATGTTTAATAATACTAACGTATAAGTTTTTTTTGATGGAGCTTTCTAACCCCGCCGCGCCGGCGCGACCTAACTCAAAGTATGACGCGATTTTAAAAATTTATTGTAGGGGTTTTGATAACACAATATAAAAATTTGTAAAGATTGGTGCCTATTTTTATTTTATTATGACAACGAAATCGTTAGATTTAAGCAGTTGCACCGATGATTTTGATGTTTTGACACGCCTTGACGACGCGGACGGCTCGCTTCGCTCGTCGCATTTGCTGAACTAAACTGACTTGACTGCTTTATACAACGTGTATTTTCGAACCTTGATCAAACGAAATGTGCGGATACACGACATAAATTTATCGATAAATATCGGATAAAAAAAATTAATATGTTGGCTATTTAAAAAAAAGCCGATTTAATAATGTTTTTAATGAAAACTACATCATCTAGTTTTTTCTTCGTTTCTGTGTTGTCGGATTTGTAGAATAAATTATGAAGTTTAATACAACATGCAAAAAAGTACACCTCAATAATCCAGTTTTAAAGTTACAGATCAAAAAATCAATTTTTTTGTTAAATTTCTTTAAAAAAAAACATTTTTACTAGGTTTATGTACCGAAATTGTATTTTTTTAAACTATTTAGCTTTCAAATGAGACTACTTTGAATAAAATACACCGTTTACTCAAACAGAAACGAAGAAAAAAACAGATGAAGTAGTTTTCATTAAAAAAATTATTAAATTGGCGTTTTTTTTTAAATAGCCAACATATAATTTTTTTTATCCGATATTTATCGATAAATTTATGACGTGTATCCGCACATTTCGCTTGATGAAGGTTCGAAAATACACATTGTATTAATGGCCCAGATACGCTCAACAGCACAGAGCTCTATAACCGCTCTATAGTCAAATGACGTAAAAATAGTACGGAAAGAGTGGCTGAGGGCGGCGCAGCACCAGACAGAATGGCGCAATAGAGCGGAGCTCTAGCCAGTACCCGACAGTGGATGCTAACTGGCTATACATAGATAAAAAGAATTCAGTTGCTGAAACAATAACGCCTATCCAGGAAGAAACGGAGATAATGATGCGGCGCCTGGTAGCCGCTGACAAGCTGATGTCCGGTCTGTCGAGCGAGCAGATCCGCTGGACCGCCGACCTCGCAGCGCTCTACGTGGAACAATCTAGACTCATCGGGAACTGCCTTCTAGCGGCAGCCTTCCTCAGCTATACGGGGCCTTTCTCGTTCTCATTCAGGTGTGTGTATATCTGTCTCTTTCTAACTCGTAGCAGACAGGCTAATGTCCGGTCTGTCGAGCGAGCAGATCTGCTGGACCGCCGACTTCGCAGCACTCTACGTGGTACAATAGTACAATTCGAGACTCATCGGGAACTGCCTTCTAGCGGCAGCCTTCCTCAGATATCATACCAGTATGTGAAGACAGGAAGCTATGGTGCTTAGATATAAGGGGAGGCCTATGTCCAGCAATGGACAAACATACACGAATGATGCACATCTATCTCTTTCGGCCTAATAAACCGCCTAGCCAGAACGTGAGACTGCTAGGCCAACCTTCTCATCCAATCTTTTAAAAGTATTTTAATAGATAAAATGTATACTAACTCGAATAAATCTTGCAGGCAAACAATGTTGTACGAGGATTGGTACGGAGATCTGTTGGAGAGGGGTATACCTTTAACTCTGCCCTATACAATTGAGAAGAACCTTACGAATGAAGTTGAGATAAGCACGTGAGTATTTATATGCTATTTTCATCTATACCGCCGCCAACGTCCATACCACGTTGAATACACCGGTTCTCGTCCGATCACCGAAGTTAAGCAACGTCGGGCGCGGTCAGTACTTGGATGGGTGACCGCCTGGGAACACCGCGTGATGTTGGCTTTTTGCATTTTATTTCTGCCCTCATTTATTCTATTTTATTGAATTATCTGTACTTCAATAATATTGTTTTTGTTATGTTTTAGCTGGAACTCTGAAGGTTTGCCTCCCGACGAGTTGTCGGTCCAAAACGGTATACTGACGATGCGCGCGTCGCGTTTCCCACTCTGCATCGATCCGCAAACTCAAGCGCTTAGTTGGATCAAGAAGAAGGAAGCTAAGAATAATCTCAAAGTAAGGATTTATATCTACCTGGAAATATCTTCATATCGCCTGGGGTGGGCAGCAGCGCTTGTAGAACAGACACATTTTCACTATTTAGGATTATGAAGTCGGTTTGTTTGTTTTTTAAAACACGCCAAATTTTAACGAGAGTGTTTATAGCCAGTGACATGCTCTACGGTACGGTGCTACGGAAGACCAGAGCTGCAGTGCTCCCCGAGCTCCTGCAGCACACGCTGAGTGGGGAGACCTTTTGCTCACATTGTTTTTCTCTTTAATTCTTTTTTATTATTGTATTTTCTTGTGTCTTGTGAACCAATAAAAATATCTTATCTCATAAAAGATTAAGGTGGGTGCGAACCTCTAAGCCCCCATACAAACTTACTATCCAAATCATTTGGAAACTACGTCCCCCCGTTATAATGAAATTTTGCAAAAATAATCGGATAAGAAATAGCTATTTATTATACTACTTTATAAAGGGTCTAATTTCCAAATGAATAGGAAAATACGTTTGTATGGGAGCTTAGAGGTTCCCTCCCACCTTAAGGTGCTATCAGGGCAGGCCTTTGTTCAGCAGTGATGGCTGATACAAAAGATTAATTGTTACAATCATTGGTCTTTTGTTTGTATACATTTTTTTTATTTATTCGACTGGAGGCTACGACTTTAAGGATTATCATCCTCCAGCATGATAAGAAGCCTGTATTTTATACCAGATTCGAAGTTTTATGTAAAGTTTCAGTGTCATCCAAACAATAGTATTGATGAAGGTGCTACAAAACAAACAACCGTCGCGACGGCGTCGTTCGATTCATCACACAGCTACAAATTCAGAGAGCTGCTTACGCAGTTTAACCAGACACAGTAGTTATAAGCCTAATTTTGGTTTTATGTTGTCTCATTACAGGTTCTATCATTCAACGACCCTCAGTTCCTGAGGCATTTAGAAATGGCCATCAAATACGGACTGCCGGTTCTGTTCCAAGATGTCAACGAATATATCGACCCTGTCGTGGACAATGTTTTGGAGAAAAATATAAAAGGTAATTTACTACCTATTATTATATTAATCGGTACAAATAGATTACAAAAAGCCAACATCACGCGGTGTTCTCAGGCAATCACCCATCCAAGTACTGACCGCGCCCGACGTTGCGAACCGGTGTATTCAACGTGGTATGGACGTTGGCGATAGATAAGCTGAAGTAAGACAATTTGAGCCACATCAAAGACAGACATTGTGACGTCACACACAACATACACCTAAACATAAATGCCCATAACATGTGAGACACCAGAATTCAAATCTGTACACGTAATCCGACGTTGGTGACAAGGTTTTATAAGGCCGTTTTTGAGACTAAAATTGATTTCTTAAACTATTATCAAAATTGAGTCCAGAAAAATCTATAAATCAATTATGAATTATTAACATTGCATTTACATATAATAAATATCAAATATTCCAATCGACCATAGTCTAAATTTTCGCAAAAAAGTGCAAAAAACCAACATCACGCGGTGTTCCCAGGCGGTCACCCATCCAAGTACTGACCGCGCCCGACGTTGCTTAACTTCGGTGATCGGACGAGAACCGGTGTTTTCAGCGTGGTATGGACGTTGGCGATGGCTACGCTGAATTTCAACAATGCGTACACAAAGATTGAAGTCGATATTCATGATGTTCATTAGATGATTATATTTTTATGACGACACATCGACGTACTTTTATGGGCTGATGCGACAATTCTTATCTGCCTACAAGACGTCTACTGCTAAAGATAGGCCTTACAACGACGCCACAAATAGCATCATTAACCGCCACTATTTATGGATTTACATTAATATTTGAATCAATTGATGACTGATTTAAATCAGTGACGTCGATGTGGACACTGCCTGATAATAAAGTGAACGAAACTGTGACCAGAAGTTGGTTTAAGATGAGATAATAATGTAAAGCTCTCGTCTCTTCCAGTGGAGAGCGGCCGTACATTCGTGATGCTCGGCAGCACTGAAGTGGACTATGACCCTAACTACCGCATGTACTTGACGACGAAGCTATCGAACCCGCAGTTCAACCCGGCCGCATATGCGAAGGCGGTTGTTATCAACTACACTGTCACTGTTCAGGTACCTACCACTGTCGCTGTATTATAATATGTGTACCTAGAAAATAGAAAAAATACAATAATAAAAAAGATTTGTCTCGGTCTTGGTAGAACAAAATAACAAAAGTGATTGTCTCGTACCTTACAAAAGAGCGAGATGGCACACAAAAGATTCATATTCTTCACATAGAGCTGCTTACGCTTAACGAAGTCCCGAATATGCTATTTGACTACATTAAAAATAAGTTCCGAATTGTTTTCATCCTAGTCAGTGACAATGTCACAAAGCGGTGATTTTTATTAAAAATATGCCTTTTTTTAGGTAAAGAAATGGGATTAAAATTACACATATTTTGATATATGATCAATTGATCAATCACGTGATCGAAAACGCTGTGTTTGGTTGGATCGCAAGTGACGTCACACTTTTACAGATTACAGTGTCATTGAGTTCTTGTTAGGTGTGGTATGGCGGGGTGACGACGTCATTGCTAGGAAAACGGGAGCCATGACAGATATTATCGTTTTGGCGCGGCATTATTTTATTCAAACTTTAAAATTAGTTTTCATAACTAATGCGACTGTCCTTGAAGAAATATTAATTACACTTTGCATTATTTTTATCAGACATTACGTAAGAATTATTTCCCAATAGTAGTCAAGTAGCCTATTGCGGTCGCGCTTATGACTGTACCTTTATAGTCATTAAAGTCGAGCCTGCCAAAACCTAGTAACAGGCCTTAAACGTTGCAACGTACAAAAAGGCCAGCATGGATATATCACTGATTCATGTTATCATAGGTATTGTTTTAAACCTGGGTGAACATTATAGGTATATTTTATCCCAGGAAATCGCTTGCGAAGCCCGGGGCAGGAGCTTGTTGTTGATTAAGATATTATATGCTCTTCATTCCCCAGGGTCTAGAAGACCAGCTGCTCAGCGTGGTGGTGAGAGCGGAGCGCTCAGATTTAGAGGAACAACGCGAGAATCTCATCGTCGAGACTAGCGCCAACAAGAGTCTGCTGCAAGGGCTCGAGGACTCTCTGTTGAGGGAGCTCGCCACATCTACCGGGAACATGCTGGACAATGTGGAGCTGGTCGATACTCTGGAGAACACCAAATCTAAGGCTTCAGAGGTACAATTGTCCTATATTCCACCATGTAGGGAGTCTCATCATAGACTAGCGCCAACAAGAGTCTGCTGCAAGGACTCGAGAACTCTTTGCTGACGGAGCGCGCCACATCTACCGGGAACATGCTTGACAGTGTGGAGCTGGTCAATACTCTGGAGAACACTAAGTCTAAGGCTTCAGAGGTACATACTCCTATATTCGTCTATGTAGGTTAGGTAGTCCCATCATAGACTAGCGCTTACAAGAGTCTGCTGCAAGGACTCTAGGACTCTGCTAAGGGAGCTCGCCATGTCTTCCGGGAATATGATGGACAATTTGGAGCTGATAAATACTCTGGAAAACACCAATTCTAAGCCTTCAGTGGTACGACAATTACTAGCTTATGCGAGTCCACTGGACGTCTGGACTCGGGCCTCTTCTAATGAGCGGCATAACGCCCTGTCTTCAGCTTGCTGCCTCCAGCATCTGCTTGCGATCTGGTAGTCATCTCACCTGGTTTTCTTGCATTTAGAGAACGACATTACTAGCACAGATAATATAATATATAATACAGTACGTTCAAAGTTTTGTCCCCGAGTATAAATTTTTTGACCCTTAATAGTTTCTAAGGTTTTTATTTATTATAGTACTCTGGGTAATTTCTAAGAAATTAATAAATCCCAAAAATTTACGATCTCGACGGGATTCGAACCCGCACCTTCCCCTTCAGCGCAGGGTTGCTCTTTCACAAGATCACGTAGCTTAGTTGGAAAAAGAGCAACCCTGCGCTGAAGGGGAAGGTGCGGGTTCGAATCCCGTCGAGATCGTAAATTTTTGGGATTTATTAATTCCTTAATAGTTTGTTAAATCATTCAGATAAAGCGTGAAAAACTTAAAAATATTTCTTACAGGTGATGGAGAAACTAGCGCTAGCAGAAGCGACAACGAAGGACATAGAGAAGCTTCGAGACGGCTACCGTCCTGTGGCCAAGCGCGGGTCAATCCTGTTCTTCGTACTGTCAGACATGGCGGGCGTCAACTCCATGTACCAATACTCGCTGTCTTCTTACTTAGATGTAAGTAATCAACGCCGCGCCAGAATCGACCTCCAAGTCGTTGGCGAAGAGCCGACTAAGCGAACAGCTTCTCTCTATGCATTTTTAAGGCGTTCACTGTGATCACCAGTGCGCGTGCCAAGCGTGATAATCCTTAGAAAATCCCCCTTGTTTGGGAGAAGCATGTTCAACTGTGGACGACCTGACTATCAGATTGGACGTGTAGTTAGTAAGTATTCAAATAATTTTATAGCACAAGCGCCTTTCGGTAGTCGTTGCAGACTAAAATCAGACGTTTATTCCCAGATTTATACACAACTCATGGTGGTTTCGTAATTTTTCAGGTATTCTCTTTCTCCCTGCGTAAAGCGATGCCCAACGTGATTCTGGTCAAACGATTGAAAAACATCATCGATATGCTCACTAAAAATGTTTACGACTATGGTTGCACTGGTACGTGAAACACTAAGGTCACGGCTGCACTGCGAGATGGTAGGTAGGCAGGCTGGTGGGTGGTAGGTATAGCTAGGCGTGTGGCGTAGAGTTAAAAATCTGAAAACGCTCATCGCCTCGCTATATTCAGGTGAGTAGCTAAGCTAGACGCTTGAAGTATGGCCCATCTCGTACATATTCATACGTTTGTTTTCACGTCTACCATCTTGCAGTGCACGTGGCAATAATTACACAGTTAAAATAGAGCTTCAGTAATGATGGTTAGATACTCGATATCCCCACCGATTATTTATTAACCGAGGTTATCAAATTTTATTACCAAGATAATGTTCGTCCCTCCCAATAACTTAAAAAACTTGTAAAAGTAAAAAAATAGGAATTTGACGTCTTCATTGTCTTGTCTTTTAGTTAAAGGCCATATCTCGCGAAGAACCGACAACCGCTGGGGTAAACGCACTCTTGAATGGAGACACTCGGCAAACGTAGTGTAGTACGCACTCCGGCCAGGTGGGATGACGACCTGCGAAAGGCTGCAGGTAGATGCTGAATGCGGCAAGCTGAAGACAGGGCGCTATAGAGCTCATTAAGAGAGGCCTATGTCCAGCTGTGGACTAACATAGGTTGTAGATGATGAATTTACTTAATATATTATAATCTGATCTGGTCCACTCCACAGGTATCTTCGAACGCCACAAGCTTCTGTTCTCGTTCCAAATGGACATCAAGCTGGAGCAGAGCGAGGGTCATGTCACCCAAATGCAACTGGACTTCTTCATCAAGGGGAATGTCTCCTTGGAGAAATCTCCCAGAGCCAACCCAACTACTTGGATACCGGCGCAGGTAGGTGACGGTGGCGCCACTGGTCACACACTTGGCAACTCCACTGCCAGAACTTGCTTACAACAGTTACTTTTGATGGATAGAGATGCCAATCTGTCGACTCAAAAGATGACTTTTCCATGAAGCATACTAGCACAATAGTATAAAAAATATGGTTTATCTTTTTACCCATTTATACATGATACTATTTTTATCCAATTGAAAATTATGATTCCAAAAATTAAGTCATTAAGACGCTTGAGTACAGTCTGCAAAATAATACAAAATGTTGAGCAAAAATAAATAAATCGATTGACATTACTATTCGATTGTCAGCAAACTACTAAACAGCAAAAAAGAGAGTGGGGAAATAAAAGTAATATCCCTTTATTGGCTCTTACACGTCTCTTACTCTCACAAGCTTTTTGTAAATAACTTTTTAGTTTTTTTTACAGTCTGCTTTTTAATATAAGCGATTCGTGTATTTAAATATATTTCTGCTACAGCTTTTCCGAGTTCATCAACATGGTCAAAGTCATTTCTATGATGTCATCAAAAAAATTGTGCGTCTGAAGCTAAGCACAAACTTGGAGAACCAGCAAGGCTGTAGTGTACTCTGTTTTGATTTTGTTCTGCTCAACTCCTTTTCGAAGTTCCGTTTCACAACACCCACAAATGTTTATTACATCGCTCGAAGGATATATTAATGTGGATTCGTTCTTTCATTCATATCGATATTTTTCATCGATAGTGATAGATAATCCATTGAACATTTTTGTATTGAACGAATGGAAAATGAACGATATAATCCGACTTATTTCGGTAGGTCACAAGTTTAGTTACAATGCATTACAATTTGAGTAGGTACTTTTTAAAATGGCAGTATGAATTCTGAAATTGTATCACATTTATTAGATTTTACGTAAAAGTAACTGCTTTTAGGGAATAAAATTGTACTTATCTATGAAAGAAATATTGGCGGATCGATCACTGTAAGTTTAGCAAAACAAAACCGAGCACTTAGTAAATTTTCAATGTCCTCGAGAACCAAAGACGCACTGACAAGACAATTTCGGTATGTTAGGCTAAAGGGCTTATTGAGTGGCAGCGGGTTATAGGGCGTCATTGGTCGAGTAACGCGTCCAGTGGAAAATGTCTTTGTAGGTGGCCCAATGTGAATGTGGCGAGGGAACCCCCCGGCTCATTCGGCGCCGGTCGGCTCTCCCGTCGACTCCAGTAGTGGGGATTTGAAACGGTTGTCTCCGACAAAATGATAGAAAAAAAAGGTATACGAGGTATACGAAAGAAAAGGATACCATGTGTCACCTAATGTGGTCGCCGAACTTGTTTCAAATGATATGGCTAGATAATGCTGTGTGAATTGTCCAGCATTAAAATAATAAAATGAATGATAAAACATTTGTTACAGGGCTGGCAAGACATTATGAAGCTATGCACTGACTTCACGGAGAGCTTCGGGTTGCTACCTGATCACATCACGAGGAAATTGGATGTGTGGCAAGAGGTAAATAAAATACTACATTTTGTGGCAAAAGGTGCAAGAGTCAGCGGCAATCTATCAACGCCCGCCGCTCCCGTAGCTTCACGATAAACATAACATTAAGATGCGATCAGTGAAATCAAAGCCAACAAAAAAGGGAAAAATACAGTCTTCACTCTGTCGTAGGTAGGATCTTTGACGCTGTAAAATTGAATTTTATATAATGATCATGTTTTTGCTTTCTTTTTATTTCCGAAGTTTGGTACATACTTTTAATTCACTTATACCTAGGTATTTAAAGTTATTTTGTAACCAAGTATTTTTTGAGAGAAAGTGGTGTGAGGAGCAAAAAGTATAGAGGTCTTATTTAGAATAAAATCGCCGAAACTTGGAAAATCGCAGAACAGGTTGTTCGTGAGGAGAGCATTCCCCCCTCAGTTTATCACTCCAATTTCGTGGATCATCATCAAAACGCCCTATCTATTCTGGTCACCATCTTTGTGGTTGCGAAGGTTTGAAGTAAGAATATTGTAATCAAAATCAATAATATCTAGCTGTACCTACCGTTGTCTGTGTGTAATGTAATATTGAGTGTGAAAGCGATAACTGTTAAGGTGAAATGCGTCCCAAAATCACGTTTTGACTTTACGGAAAATCAATTTTAGGTAATAAATTAACTATTTTTTTAAATATTTTTTGATGACCATCAAAGGTTAAGGATTTTGGTTAATAAGTTATGGGAGTTGAAACACGATTGACTAAACTTGACTCGATACAAAAAAAAAACGCAAATTCCTCTAAATTTTCATTTGTACTACGGAAAACCAGCTTCATTTGCTAGTTATTCAATATATTTTAATGAAATGTCGTCTAAAAATACCTAACTAAATACTTTAGACGGTTATGGTTTTATTTTTTTGCGAAAGAATATTATTTTAGAGCAATAACAAATTTATAAATAAAAACCAGTGAAATTGCGCGCCGGCCGGCTCTTGCTTTCCTTTTTTCGCCTTCACCGCGCGGCGTTCGCTCGTCCTTTTCTCGAAAATGCGAACCTTTTTCGCCTTACGCTTACTTTAACTAATCTTTAAGACAACATCTTCGGATAATTGTGATAGAACTTCACTTACCTAGTTCGTTTCATCATTAATTATTACCTATTTTTATTCTGTAATCTGTTTGTTGGCCATGTAAATAAATAAATAATGACTGCGTAGGTAGGTACTCGTTGCAGTGCTTCGACTGCGACGCACCAGAGTTCATGACCAGCCTGGACGTGTACCAGCAAACACATGGTGCCTTTCGGACTGCTGATGTTTCTACATGTTTCTAACTTATCTGGGGCCACGGAAGTGACCCTGCCAAGTCGAGTAGATGGCCGCCACCGATAAGCATTTTCTGGAAACATCTCGAGGCACTTTTCAGCTATCGACATTTTTGTTACAAATGAAATCTAGGGTGAAAATTATGTAGCTTGGTATACGAAACCATACCGACACATACCTACTTGCAGTGGTTCGACAGCGACGCACCTGAGGCCATGAGCATCCCGGACGGGTACAGCAAACACCTGGCGCCATTCGAGCTGCTGATGCTGCTGCGTTGCTTCCGAGTGGACCGCATCTACCGCGCGCTCACGGATTACATCACCGTCACTATGGGGGAGGAGTATATCACTCCGCCAGTCATCAGGTATGATGTACGAAGTACAATAGCGGAGATAGGATAGAAGAAGAAGAAAAACATTTATTACCTTAAAACGCTACTTAATTCAAATCAAACTTACAATTGAACGTATAATAAAATAATGCTGGACGATTCACACAGCATTATCTAGCCCCAAGCTAAGCAGAGCTTGTGTTGTGTTTGTGGGTACTAGATAACTAATATACATAATACAATACGTAACATAAATAGATATATTTTTATTATACATTATACAGAAAACGACCAGAACACCCAGAACAAATATTTGCAGATCGTACAAACATTTATCCCGAGGCGAGAATCGATCCCGCAACCTCCTACATCGCAGGTAGACCTTCGCCCACCGTGCCACTGAGGTCGTCAATCAAAATTAACGTTGGTCTTCATTCAAAATTGAATATTAAATAAAATACCCCATTCAATATCCTCATGAGGAATATACTTACAGAAAGACATGCTGCATTGGGCTGAACATGCCTCCCCCAAAATAATGAGAAATTTCGGTATCATTTGTTCACGTAATAATAAAATTATTCAAATCATTTGATTAACGTAATAATTAAACAAAATTGGTGGTGGGGTGTGCGCCTTAACATTATAGGTACCTACTGACTATGCGACCTATCTACAAGCTGGAATCCTCAATATACCTAGCCTTGTAAAGAAGGTAGACGTGGCAAACAGGTAACTAGCTCAATAATGACGATTTTCAGCGGTACCTAACCTTCAAAAATCTCTTTGTTACTGTAATTTTGTTACTGGGCTTACCTACATTTTTGTATGTTAATCTAAGTTTATTGTGTATTTTAGTGTAAGTATGTGTAAGTCTTTTAACAAATAAATTGATATTCTATTATATTCTTTCCCTTTCAGCTTAGACATGATAGTAGAACAAACGACTCCCTTCACCCCCGTGGTGTTCATCCTGTCTCCGGGCTCTGACCCCACGTCTGACCTGATGAAGCTAGCGGATCGCTGCGGCTTCGGTGGAGGAAAGTTCAAGTATCTGTCACTGGGACAGGGGCAAGAGGGAGTGAGTATAGCTAGATGTTTTGATATCTAACGTTATGAGAATAGAGTATTTTTTTCCTCATACCTCATGCGAAGTAAGGTAATCATCGTATATTTCGCAAAACTGATTCTATAATTCAGCATTTCTGTCGCCAACGTCCATACCACGTTGAATACACCGGTTCTCGTCCGATCACCGAAGTTAAGCAACGTCGGGCGCGGTCAGTACTTGGATGGGTGACCGCCTGGGAACACCGCGTGATGTTGGCTTTTTGCACTTTATTATTGGTGTCAACTCGGATGGCACAAAATCTAAACTGAGATGCCATCCTTTTCTGTCGATCGATAGGGAACGCTTTAATTTTTTTGTGTTGTCCGATTAGTTTTAAGGGTTTCGTACCCAAAGAGTAGAACGGGACCCCCGTTTTAAATTATTACTAATAAAATAACCTTCTATTTTATTATTACAAAATAAAATAGAAGGTCCACAAGAACAAAACCGTCTACCCTTATGGGGCCAAAAATTTGCCCCACCCTGTATATTGACATATATTTAAGGATATATCCCATACAATAAACATGTTTTTTTTACCGTTTTTATAGATAATGATACGGAAACCTTCGTGAGCGAGTCCGACTCGCACTTGGCCGGTTTTGTTTTATATACCATCTGAATTGGCATCATTTGGACAAATATGCGTATGAAATCGCGTGCAATTCTGCGTGTAGTTCTCTAGAACAATGTAAACGTTTCTTTCTGTTTAGGTACTTAACAACAAGGTTGCCTTGGAGAAATCGCTCTCAGCGATAGGAACGTCTTATGTTCTATGTGTATCTCACTAATATTATAAACGTGAAAGTTTAGATGGATGGATGGATGTTTGTTCCTTTATCACGCCAGAACGGCAAAACGGATCTGGATGAAATTTGGCACAGAGATAGATTTTAGTCTGGAATAGGACATAGGCTACTTTTTATCCCGAAATTCTTACGGGAACGGGAACTACGCGGGTGGAACCGCGAGGCGCTGCTAGTTCTTCATATAAATAAAAGATTTTTATTAATGTATTTTTTAGTACAATAAGGTATAATTGAATACAATTTTTTTATTGGCCAGGCCGCACTAGCGCTCTTGGAAGGTGCAATCTCCCATGGACAGTGGCTGATACTGCAGAACTGCCACCTCCTGGTGTCGTTCCTCCGCGAGCTGGAGAAGCAGCTCGAGATGATGACCAAGCCGCACCCCGAGTACCGGCTGTGGCTCACCACCGATCCCACGCCCACATTCCCTATCGGCATACTGCAGCGCTCACTTAAAGGTAACATGAACATGAACGGTTTCAAATCAAATACACTTGGCATTTCAAACCCTTTGACATTTCCCGATACCCTGCGTAAACCTTTCTTTTAGGTGATCGACAAACGCGTAGAATACATTTTAAAATTTTGCTATATTGAAATTGGTTATCTTGTCGCATTTTCGTTCACCTAGAACAAGGGTTAAGGTTAGAGTCTAACCTAACTAACTAACCGTTAGACCATCGATGGTCGAATGGCCCAGATGATGATTATAATTCTTGACGCATTTTGTGTCTGTTTCAGACTGTTATTAATCTATAAGATAAGGATTTGTTTTTAATTCATTATGTTAATTTTAAACCGACTTCGCAAAAAGGACGAGGTTCTATGTTCGGCTGTGTGTATTGGTGTGAAAGTTGTTTTACAATACGGTGCAAAACAAAAATTATTTATGGTACACCAGAAAACTTACAAAGAGACAGTACATAAGAGAAATACAATGGGCGGCCTTATCGCTTAGAAGCGATCTGTTCCAGGCAACGTGTTTTCGACGACTATACATAGTTCGTCGATTTGTCCGTCGGTATGGACCGATTTGGATGATTCTTTTGCAGTTGTATAGTGGATGATCTCAAAATGGTCCTATAAATTTTATGCCCGAGGGATTAGTATATTAATCCCGTTTTTTTTAAAACTGTTTAAAACTAAGGAATTCGAAGTCCTTTTTTTAGTTTCTTAAAGCAATCAAATTAACTAGAATATATTTATAACCACTCCGACCCAACCATAATGATATTTATCTGGTTGCAGTGGTAACGGAGCCTCCGAACGGTCTGAAGTTGAATCTCCGCAACACTTACTTCAAGATGCGCACTCACGCACTGGAGGAGTGCTCGCACCCGCAGTTCAGGAAGCTAGTCTACGTGCTTGCGTTCTTCCACGCCGTCGTACAGGTGACTTTAAATGCCAGTCTTAATAACAAAACAACCGTATTTTCGCCCATAAGTAATCGTAGAAAACGTTAAATTAAGGGCAGACAAAAAATTTAAGTGATTAGAAAATCAATTAACATTTCTTTTATTACTAGCTTTTGCCTGCAGCTTCGCACGTACATTTCAAGTAGCCTATGTCCGTCTCCGAGATCAAATCAAATCAAATCAAAGGCGTTTATTTGTAACTAAAAATTATACTTATACTTATGCTTAAATCATATACAGTAACTTACTTTAACTAACTTAGTAACTTAATTTAACAAAATACGACTCTACATGAAATTATACAATATTAATAAACCTAGTTTTAGCTACAAAATGGTCATACCACCAAAATGGAGATACCATTTACCTCCCTGCCTGAAGTTTCGTTTAGCCGTTTTCTTTTTTAAATTTTCTTTTATACAATATGTACTTGTCCTTACAATGACGAACACAAGATATAGATATTTTTAAACTTACGCGATCTGAACACATAAGTATAAATACTATAACGGGTATTTATTGCGTTTAATTACCATTACCAATACCACCAATTACCGTTTAATTACAAGATATAGATTTGATTATAATTTTTAGTTTGACTGGTCGAAGAGCTTGTTTTGTAAGACTAAAGAAATAAAAGTGATTGATTCCTGATTTCTGGCGCATGATGTCTGGGTATTTTCTCTACTTTATATGATTTGGAGAGAGATCGCAAATGAGTTGACTTATAAAACCAATACTCCGAAGAGAAGCCATTGGCAACGCGCCACACGAAACTCCTGCATCATCATCATCAGCCTATATCAGTCCACTGCTGGACATAGGCCTCCCCCAATGAGCGCCATAGCGCCCTGTCTTCAGCTTGCCGCATCCAGCATCTACCAGCAGTCTTTCGCAAATCGTCATCCCACCTGGTCGGAGGGCGTCCTACACTACGTTTGCCGAGTCGCGGTCTCCACTCAAGAACACGTTTACCCCAGCGGTTGTCGGTTCTTCTCGCGATATGGTCAGCCCACTGCCACTTCAGCTTGCTAATCCTTTGAGCTATGTCGGCAACCTTGGTTCTCTGTCGGATGTATTCGTTGCGAATCCTATCCTTCAGAGAAACTCCGAGCATAGCTCTCTCCATAGCTCAAACTCCAAAACTCCTGTGGCAGTCCGATATACTAGAAAATCCATGACAGTTCCCATTATGTTCATATTACGCTTATACTCCTATATTTGTTCAGGAGCGTCGCAAATACGATAAAATCGGTTGGAACATCTCGTACGACTTCAGCGAAAGTGACTTCGTGGTGTGCATGCAGATCCTGCAGTGTTACCTGGACCGCTGCAACGTCGCCAAGGGACCCATTCCGTGGGCCACGCTCAAGTATCTCTTTGGAGAGGTAACGTATAACGTTTAGGTACCATATGCGAGGACAATAGTTAATAATAATATATATAATATTAATAGTTAAGGTGTACCTAAGTTTACATAAATAGTGTGTACAACTGTTTGCACTCCGAATAAAAAAAAAATAGGGGCTTAATTCTTTTAACCAATCGCTTTACTATGACAATAGTATCGTCGCAGAATCGTCGGTACTTAAAATAAACATTAAATAGTACGTGCGGTCCGCACGTACTATTTAGAGTTGTTGTTAATATGTAATATAATAGCACCGCACGGTGCGGTGCCATTTGCACGGAGAGATAAATAATAATAATAAAATAATAAATAATGCTGGACAATTCACACAGCATTATCTAGCCCCAAGCTAAGCAGAGCTTGTGTTATGGGTACTAGATAACTGATATACATAATATAATACAATACATAGACAGATAGGTACTTTTTATTATACATAGAAAACGACCAGAACACCCTGAACAAATGTTTGCAGATCGTACACACATTTGTCCCGAGGAGGGAATCGAACCCGCAACCTCCTGCGTCACAGGCAGACCTTCGCCCACCGCGCCACATCGCTCGTCAAATTGATGGATTGTTGTTCCGTATGCTATATATTCCATTGTATGTAGATGCCAAATCATACGGCGGATTCGAAGTAAAAACTTTTTGTCGTTTGACCTAATATGAAAATAACCATAGCTACCGGCAGCAATTTCAGAATTTTCAAAAAATACACGTTTGGAATGGATTTCCATACACTTTTCTCTCCCGCTAAACGCGTGAGAAATAAAATTCCATAGAGTTTTCCGTCCCGCTTGCAATAACGAACTTTCTTGGTTATGTTTGGAACAGGAATAATCAACCTTCTGAGTAGGTGTAGTATAAAGGAATAAGCCACTTGCCGAGCCTGTGTACAGTGTGTACTATAAATAAATATATCCATAGTACGTACCTGCTCAAAGTATGAATAAATAAAACCGGCCAAGTCCAAGTCGGACTCGCGCACGAAGGGTTCCGTACCATTATCTATAAAAACGGCAAAATAATCACGTTTGTTGTATCGGAGCCCCCTTAAATATTTATTTTATTCTGTTTTTGTTGTTATAGCGGCAACAGAAATACATCATCTGTGAAAATTTCAACTGTCTAACTATCACGGTTCATGAGATACAGCCTGGTGACAGGCGGACAGCGAAGTCTTAGTAATAGGGTTCCGCTTTTACCCTTTGGGTACGGAACCCTAAAAATAAGAATGGGAGTTCTCGCTGCCCGTCACAGGATATTTGCGAGCAACTAACACCTACCTTCCTAATTTTTATTTAAATCATTACTTTCCGTGTCAGGTGATGTACGGTGGTCGAGTGATAGACGACTTCGACCGTCGCGTGGTGAAGACCTACATGGAGGAGTACTTGGGCGAGTTTCTGTTCGACAAGTTCCAGCCGTTCCACTTCTACCACGACAAGGCCTTCGACTATGTTATACCGCCCGAGGGGGAGAAGGAGGAGTATATCGGTAAACATTATATCGGTTAAAAGACATCCACTGCTGGACATCTATGTCCAGTTAAGACCATACGGTCTTAACCATATGTCAAAGGCAAAAGCTTTATTTTTTATTTTATGTTATAATGTGGTTTGACATAATTATTTATTATTATTTCATTGATTTTGACATACTAATTTATTTATTATACTTCCACTTTTTTTTGTAGTTTTCTTATTGTGATGATCATTCTTATTGTGATGAGTTTTTTTTTGTATTGTAGTGCTAGGTTTTTTTTTTGTTTTTATAAATAATATTTATAATAAAAAAAATAACAAAAAGAGGGTGCTAGGTTACGTATAGAATAGAATAGAAAGACTAGAAAAATCTTTATTTGTCACTCGTACAAGCAGGAACAATCATTTATAAAAGAGACACAAAAATAATATATAGGTATATAATATATAGGTTTTTAATGAATTAATTATTATTTAATTGTGATTGTGACTCTCCTTCCTCTCCTCTCCTGTACACTATCACATTAAGGGTGCCTGTATGGATAGGTGTACAATATTTTAAATAAATAAATGTCGACATGTGTGTAAGGCCTACTCGGGGTAAACGTTCTTGAGTGGAGACCGTGACTCTGCGAACGTAGTGTAGGACGTTCTCCGGCCACGATCTGCGAAAGGACTGCAGGCAAATTGTGGATACTGCTTATGTCCAGCAGTGGACTGATATAGGCTGATGAGTGATGACGAACGTGAGGGCCTAACTCTACTTGTCTAGACAAAGACGATTGGACAAAAAGGCCACAACACTTTAGACCGGAATGTATGGAAAAAGAGGGTGGTAGAATATTAGTGGCCCAGTCCGAATTGTAATTCGTCCGCCATGCCGTTAAGAAAAAGCCTAACGGAAGGGTTATGTTTAATGAAAAAATCTCTTGAATTCTAGAAGCGCATTATGTATAGTGGATTCCCAGTTCCAGTATTTATTTATTTATTTAAAATTGCACCAACACAGTGTACACTAAAGCATTGATTGTGGGCTGTTCCTTAAAAATTACACATCTAAGTGCCACTACAATTATAGGTACAAATCGAAATCCATTTACAACATTTCGTCCTTAAAAATTCAATGCAAAAACAAATAACAATCATTAAATTTCTATCGATTTAAACGTCTAAAAGTAAGAAAAAATACAAATAAATTAATTAATCAAAAAAAAAAGTTAAATATAGTATGTCCATAGAGTCTATTCAGCCCAGCTTCGCTATACACCGTTTTACTAATGAAACGTTGTGTTGCAGAGTTCATAGACACCCTTCCCCTGGTGAACTCCCCTGAAGTGTTCGGTCTCCATCCCAACGCTGAGATCGGCTACTTCAGCCAGGCCGTGCGGGAGATGTGGGGGCACCTCATCGAGCTACAACCTCAGACCAGTGAGATATCACATTATTTACATATACTCGAGTCATCCTCTAGGTAAAATGTATGCAAACAACTTCACGTCACAAAAAATCTATAATTCTCTTTTTAGCGTCGTATTTGAAATATAGGGTGGGGCAAATTTTTGGCCCCTTAAAGGGTAGCTACCTTTTCTTTTGTAGTTAGAAGGTTTTGTTCTTAGGAACTTTTTGTTTTATTTTGAAGAAAAAAATATTGCAATTTTTAGATTATTGAAAAAAAGTACGGTTCACCCAAAAAATGACATTTGTCAAATAAAACAAATTGGTCTTAATCGACTCTATTAGCAACCAGGAACACTTTTCCCAAAGTAACTTACCAAATCAAATCGTAAGTTTTTTTACCCTTAAGGGGCCAAAAATTTGCCTCACCTGTATAGTCTTAGTATAAAAATCACAAATGACTTACTGTTCACTAATTTCATTTTGTTTTTCTTTCATGCATCATTTTAGTAACGGTAAAAGAATGTAAGTGGTCAAGACAATTATTAGGTATAATTAATTGCTTTTTGTATATTTTTTGGTGTAGGTAAATAATGTAACATTGATTATTTATTATTCATTTGTTTTATTCATGCCGCTAGTGTACAAAACTGGTAAGTTGAGTTCTTCCACTCGAATACTCCTGGGCTAATATCCTACATAACACAAACTCATAAATGATAACTATGATAAGTTATTTATAAGTTATAACTTATCATAGTTATCATTTATGAGTTGGTGTTATGTAGGATATTAGACATGAGGTGGACATTATGATAAGTAGGTTATTTATAACTTATAAATAACCTACTTATCATAACTCATGTCCTACTTATTTATTTGATTTATTTACTTAGGACAAAGGTAAAAAGAAACTAGTGCGACTCTATATCTAAAAAAAATGCTTCCGTATAGTAGGTATTGAGTGTTTTTTTTTGTGCAAATTATAAAATCATTTTTGGTCTCCCGCGCCATAAACTTCTTATTTTCTGTTTAAACTATTTCAACTATGGGTCCGTACGCCATGTTTGTTTTATTACATGGATCCGCATGTTCCAGCTTTTGAAAGATATAAATAAATAATGCTGGACAATTCACACAGCATTATCTAGCCCCAAGCTAAGCAATCAATGCATGCATGTCTTTCATTGGCACCATTGCTTAACTACTTCGCGACACGCCCAGTTCCGCACCGACAATGGTATTATAGGAGAACAATCTTAAGCTTAGTTTTATATAAATATTGACCTGTATCTAAATCCCATTATATTTAGACTTAGATAGGCGAATAACATTGTATTAAATTTTAAGCATTATACACTTACTAGTGGTTTATTTTTCGCTTCTTCCACTAGTGGACAAAAAATTGAAGCGAACAAAATCAATAACATTTTGTTTCTTATTTGATAATAATCACTATTTATTAAGCTGTGTTTATGTATAAAATTTGACTTGTCTAAGTGCTTATTTTGTAAGCCTAAAGAAATAAAGTTATTGAATTTTGAATTTTTTTTTTTTTGACTCGTAATTTCCTCAGGCGAGGGTGGTGGCGCATTGAGCCGAGAAGACTTCATAGATTCCATCGCAGTGGACGTTCTGGCTCAGCTCCCGGCGCAGTACGAGATCTGGCGAGTCCGGAAACAGTTCGAGATGAACATAACCCCTACACTCGTCGTGTTGCTTCAGGAACTAGAGAGGTTACCACGCTTGTTAAGAATTAAAAGTTAATCGTATAGAGTTGGGTCAAAAGCCGGCGACTGACCTGAGCATGCAGGCAGTACAGCGAACCGAGCATAAAATGAAATAACATTGTTTTGCACATAATTTGGTCGGGATGTCTATGCGGTCTATTGAAATAACTATGGTTTGAATCGTAGGTTATTACTAACTAGCAGCGCCTCGCGGTTTCACCCGCGTAGTTCCCGTTCCCGTAGGAATTTCGGGATAAAAAGTAGCCTATGTCCTATTCCAGATTATAATCTATCTCTGTGCCAAATTTCATCCAGATCCGTTTTGCCGTTCTGGCGTGATAAAGGAACAAACATCCATCTATCTATCCATCCATCCATCTAAACTTTTACGTTTATAATATTAGTGAGATTATTTTGTTCCTTGAACCAGTTTCTTCGTATGTGGTGTAGTTTTCTTGTAAATAACAAAAACTTGTGTTTTTGCGCTAACGCCTTTCCAAAAACGTACCTTTGCTCTGTCCCGCTCGCGCTCCTATGGACGCGAAATCCATGTCTATTTTTTTCATAAAATGTCGCGTACTACGCCCTCTTAAGAATGTATGTAGTTAGGCGTTGCGAAAGTCGCTCGCCCCTTTTCCTACCTGAGCAAAAAACGCGACACCCACATTTTTTTAATAAAATAAGTGGGCGTCATCTGCTAATAGCACATTTCCAAGCGTCACTGTTCGTTTCCAGATTCAACAAGCTGATCCTCCGCATGCACACTACTCTCACGCTACTCCGCAAAGCGCTTGCGGGAGAAATCGGCATGGACGCCGTGTTAGACAACGTGTCATACAGCCTCTTCAACGGACAGCTGCCGCAAGTGTGGCGCGCGCTCGCCCCCGCCACCTGCAAGGGGCTGGGCGGCTGGATGGACCACTTCAACGCCAGGTCCAAGCAGTATACAGACTGGGTCAGTTCTAGAACATTCCACAGTTCAACAGACAGCTGCCGCAAGTGTGGCGCGCGGTATTGCTCGCCCTGTCACAGACACGAGGGTTCAAATTTCGTTAATTCGTTTGCATTTGATGGTGATCACATATTAACACCCTGTTATTCCTTCCAGGCGACAATAGAAGAGCCGATAGTGATCTGGCTATCGGGGCTGCACATCCCCGAGTCGTACCTGATAGCTCACATCCAGATCGCGTGTCGGCTGTACACGTGGCCGCTGGACCGCAGCACGCAGTTCACGCGCGTCACCAATTGGCTCTCTCCGGATGATATCGAGGAACGGCCTATCTGTGTAAGTAGAGTCGGAGAATACATACTATCATCATCATCATCATTGTCAGTATCTATTACTCCAGTAACGGATATATGCCTCCCCTACATACTATCCCACTAATATTATAAATGTCAAAGTTTGGATGGATGGATGGATAGATAGATGGATGGATGTTTGTTACTCAATCACGCCAGAACGGCTGAACGGATCTGGATGAAATTTGGCACAGAGATAAATTATAGTCTGGAATAGAACATAGACTACTTTTTATCACGGAACTACACGGGTGAAACCGCGAGGCGCTGCTAGTATTATTATAAATTCGAAAGTAACATCGTCTGTCTGTCTGTTACCTTTACACGCCTAAACGGCTGAACGGATCTCAATGAAATTTCGCTGGAAGGTAAATGGTAACCCGGGGACTGACATAGGTTACTTGAAAAACGCGTGCGAAGCCACTGGCAACCGCTATTAATACTATAAATTCGAAAGTGACGCTGTCTGTCTATCTGTCTGTTCTGTTACCATTTCACGCCTGTACGGCTAAAAGCGTCTATTATAATAAATGCAAAAAATTGGTTTGGATGTTTGTTACTTTTACAGAGCACAGTGTTTTAAGTTAAGTAGGTAAATGTATTTCAGGGCATGAGCGGGCGGTGGGGTGAAGAGGAACGAATAGCTCAACGTCATTCGCTTAGACAAGCGCCTTATTAGAGAATTTCGACTTTTTCAGATTCCAAAAAGGTGTCATTGCTGTCAGGAATATACTTTTTTAGATTTCGTGGCTTCGTTGGTTACAGCCTGTAACCAACGAAGCCACGAAATCCTAGTCGGGTTCATCGAAAATCTTTGGGAGGTCTTTGGGAACCTTTGTAAGAGGTTCCCGCTCTAGCGCCGCCTAGCCTAGTTAATGCTGTAAACATTTCATTAGGTACTATACCGCCGCGCGCCGTCCAGACTGAATGAATCTAGGGACGGTACATAGCAGAAGAATGCTACTGACCCGCTACGTCCTTGAAATAGAGCTTTATTTATTTTCGTAATTTTCCTAAGGGCTGCTACGTCCGCGGCCTGTACCTAGAAGGGTCCCGCTGGGACGTGGAGGAGGGCTGCCTGCGCCGGTCCAACCCCAAGGTTCTGGTGACGGAGCTGCCAATCATGTACATCATACCTATCGAGTTTCACAAGCTGAAGCTGCAGGTGACGTAACAATACGTTAACACTATCCTCTCTCGAAAACGACACCGACTTTTCATTTACAGGATCCGTTTTTTAGGGTTTCGAGATCGGTTTCGAAACTCTTATGGTATCGCTCTGTCCGTTCTCCTTCCTTCTTGAATATCTGAGTACCTAATGAATGCAGAGCGCTCCATCTAAAAGGTAGCTATTTCGGTATTCATAAAATAAGTCTCTTGTATCTAAAGTTCATATTTGTTTAATTGACAAATGTTCGAAACCCTCGGCGCGCGAGTTACACTCGCACTTGACGGATCATGTTTTTCCGTAATGGCGTATAGTTTAACTATGTGATGATACAGCGAGTTCACACACCCGACAGTATTCCGGATACGGTAAACAGATTGTTTCCAGTAGCGAAGGATCAATATAAATAAAGCGGCCAAGTGCAAGTCGGACTCGCGTACGTTCCGTACCAATATCTGTAAAAACGGCAAAAAAAATCACGTTTGTTATATGGGAGCCCCGTTTAAATATTTGTTTTAATTTAAGTTAATTATTTATTTTTAAAGTGAATACATATATTAACTACATACTCTGTAAATATTTCAAGCGTTCCCGTAATTAACATCGAGCAAAAAATCACGTTTGTTGTATGGGAACCCCCTTAAATATTTATTTTATTCTGTTTTTTAGTACTTGTTGTTATAGCGTCAACAGAAATACATTATCTGTGAAAATTTCAACTGTCTATCACGGTTCATGAGATACAGCCTGGTGACGGGCGGACATCGGAGTCAATAAGGTCCCGTTTTACCCTTTGGGTACGGAACCCTAAAAACGGTTCGCTGAATGCGCCCTCAGAACCCTACCTACAATCATGATCCAGCTATTTATTGATCGCTTACAGAACACGCTGCGAACTCCGGTATACACGACGTCGGAGCGCCGCAACGCCATGGGCGTCGGCCTCGTCTTCGAATCAGATCTGTACACCGCTGAACACAGCAGCCATTGGATCTTGCAAGGAGTCTGTCTTATAATGAACACTGATTGATCTTTAACTAGCTTATTTTATGTTTATAATAGCAACCTACCCAGAGCTTGACAGGGCAATGCGTGCGATTTGATAACTACTGTAGTTATAGTTATACTAGGTATGTTACTACCTATAGTAACTCTTTCAACTTTTAGTACCAATGGCGATATCTTAGGAATGGTGAGTCTTAGGAAAAAAAGTATCAGGACCATTTTTGTAGATAATTTTAATGTCTACAATTTTGTCTGCGCTATATTTTTGATAAAAATTACCGTTTTTGAGAAAAATCCAATAAATTTAGACCTTTGACCTTGAATAACTTTTTAGCACACGCGGGATCTATGGGAATTTTTGCCACTATTTCTACTGGTGTACCCAAAATTGAGCTCTGTCGGAAATTGATTTTCCGTACAGTCTAAATGTAGGTCTTGGGATTCGCTTCACCTTAATACGACTTGAACAGGGTTTTGTCGGGTCGCGTATCAAAATATTTCACACAAAAACGAGTCAAAAAGATAGGTATAAAATTTGACTTGTCTAAGTGCTTTTTTTGTAAGCCTAAAGAAATAAAGTTATTGACTTTTGAGATATGTATAGGTAAGGCTAATGTATAGCCTTATCACAAGGCAATGGAATTGGATTAATTTTGAGTTGAAAAATATAAAGATGAAAATATTTAAGCATATTACAATTCCGCACAAAACCTCCGATAAGTTCTACTTCCACGAGACATCATCAGGACACCACAATACTCGACCCTGACACTGAGAGCGCCCAGCAACAACGGCAGAGTCCCACCAGAGATGTTGCCACTCCGAGCTTCGTGCTCCAATCTAAGTGCTAGTCCTTGGCGCGGGGAGCTCGGAGTGGCAACATCTCTGGTGGGACTCTGCCGTAGTTGCTTGGCGCTCTCAGTGTCAGGGTCAAGTATTGTGGTGTCCTGATGACGTCTCGTGGAGAGACTAAACTAGTTGACGTCTTGCTTTGATATATTTTTTTAATTTTGTAGTTTTGTGGTTTGTACAACGCGGACTACTTTTTGTTAGAATTTATCGGGGAAGGTTTTGCGCGGAATTGTTACTTAATATTTACATCTATATTTTCAATAGATTTCCACAAAGTAACGCCTGAATCTATTATTTATGTTTGAGTTGAGTCAAGCTCTCGGTTGGTAGGTTTCTTTAGCGTAGTATTGTGTTGTTTAAAATAGTGTTTGGAGTTCTAAGGTACAATTTGTAATTTAAAAGACTAATGTTGATCTCAATGTACACATTTATTTAATAATATTCATTTTAAGTTATTGATAAATAGCAATAATGCTGGACAATGCGGACAGCATCATCTGAAAAACTAAATAAAGACTGATAACTGTATTCAACTATGACTTTCATTATCGAATCTAACATCTGAGGTTACTTGAGGGAGACACAAGTTGTAGAATGATGAGCTTATAAAATCTTCGAGGAGCTGCCATTTTACCCAACCTTCCTTTTGAAAGAATTCTTTTGACCGCTCTTTCCCTACGTAGTGTGGGTCCTGCAATAAAGTACCTAGGTAGGTAAAACCAAAAAACACTGGAATTACACTTATACCGAAAACCCAGCTCCTTTCCCATTAGTATTACCGAGTGGTCTTACTAGTTGAACCACTGGGAATTTTCTTCCTAACAGAGTTATTGATAGTACCTAAGACTTCGCTGGTATTAGTGTTATCTTTTTGTTAGTTTTACTTTATAAAACATAGATTAAACCTCGTAATTGATAGACAGGTTTAAACATAGGTTAGATATCACCGCTTCGCGGGGGTGGGACGCCTACAGTGGAATAAGGGGTGTAGGTGTTGTCTATCAATTACCTAAGTCTACTTAAGAGTAGGACTATTGGGAGTTTTGTTTTACTAGTAATTCTACTATGTCAGGAAGAAAATTCCCAGTAGTTCAACTGGTAAGACTACTGGAAATGAAAAACCCCAGGGTAAGTAGATTAAGATTATCTTACCACTATCAACAACCTGGGCTGTGTGCCACTAACATCAATTCCCACAATTCCTTTAGAACCACAGTCAATATTTCCTCCCATCATCACGGGACTGCCTATCTTGTCGAAATGTGTCACCAGCGCATCTACAATGCTGACCAGATTGTTGCCGCTTCGGACATGAATTGTTCTACAAGGAATTTTGTATATTTTGTCTATTACAAGAAAAACCTGAAACAATTATAGGTAGGTACTTATATTTAGGGAGCATGGGGGGGGGGGGTCGAGCCAAATCTCACGTGGGGGAGAGGGGGGTCTCGGCAAATATCACGTAATTTTTCCAACGAATTTTAGCAGTTCCTACTAAAGGTTGCTTGGGTTCGTGTTGGTGCGGGATTCAATTTTTTAAAAGAAAATCGGTATGGCGGCGAATTACTTTTCCGTTACATTTATTCCATATGAACAAAGAAAAATTAAAACGTACCTGTATTATATGTTAAAAAAACGTTACGTGAGATTAAGGGAGGGGGGGGGGGACCTAGCAAAATCTCACGATACCAAGGGGGGAGGGGGTCGAAAAATCGGCAAAATTACCTCACGTAATTTTTTGATGTCCCCTTACCACGTTACGAAAATGAAACAAAGCTTTCTTAGCTATTATTGGTAGGACGGTACCTCAGTCGTGCCAATCCACTCTTTTGACCCTAGGAATGACTCCGGCTTGTCTTCTAACTCGACCAGAGTTTCTTGAATTTTGCTTATTGTAGGAACTTCTGGACAATTTTTGATGTTTAATTTCATCCATGAACATATTGTCTGCATAGTCCTATAGCCGCATCCCCAGCCCTGAAAAATAATCGTTGGTGTTTGAATCTGAGCATTTCAAATGAGTGAAATTTATGGATATAAATTTACCTACAGTTCAACATTTTTTTTAACCTGTCGTTATTGTTAATTTGTTCAACACTTATCATAATGTCGAATAATTTTTTTATCTATCTAACATAAGCTCCACCTGCGTTAGCGTTAGCGTTACACTATAGTTACGCATAGTTACCACTATAGTGTTAATGTCCAACTACGCGTTACCTAACGCATTAGCTATGCGTAGCAACTATGGGGCAATTCTTGCAAAATGATCTCCCTGAATTGATGAGCAATGTGCCGATATTTCATGAAGATCGACCAATAAGTAGTATTTCAAATTGATGGGTGTCCGGCACACTGTCATCTGATGGTGAGAGAATTCCTAGACAATGCGTTCCCCGACGCGTGGATTGGACAACTTGGCCCCATCTCATGGCTTGCACGGTCCCCAGATCTAACCCCTCTTAAATTTAGCATATGGGGACGGACAAAAGAGCTGGTTTACGAAGAAGGAATACATACAAATACAAACAAAGAAACAATTAATTGAAAGAATTGATACAGTTTTTACAAAGATGAAAGACGAGATGACGCTCCGAACTACTAGGTACCTACAGTAGAAATCCGACGTAGGTGTTGCGCGTGTATTAGAAATAGGGGTGAGGTTTTTGAACAAAATTTGTAAATTTTTTAAATAAAATGTTTATTTTTACTTTTGTATTTTTACTCCGATTTTCTTTTAAGTGTTAATTTTTGACAAGTTTATGGACTTTTTGGCTACATGTGGTTTAAATACCGTTGTAATAAGCGATGAATAAAGTAATTTTTAAAGTACCTATTTGAATTCCTCGATCGCTTTGTTTTTTTTTTATAACGGTGCAAAGTTAACCATCTTGACAATTATTTTTTTATCTTTGAGAGCTAATAACTAAATTATTTACTCGTTTTTTTAAATGAATAATGCCTTCAATAGACGAATGATACATCTGAGACCAAAATCAAATAAAGTTTCGATCGAAAATATGTTCCGAAAAAAATTGTAGGGTTAGAGGTAAAATTTCGGAAAATCTTAAAAAAATACAAAAACCCGGATTAAAAAAAATGTTAACAGTTTGGCTCTTCTGCTTCAAATTGTATTTCACAAATAGGTCCACCTAAGTACCCACCGAGTTTGTCTAACCTTTCACCAAACATCATGTATAAAAAAAAACTGGCTTCATTCATTCATTAGTAGAAAACCAACTAAGCAAAACCTACTACATTATAAAATATTATAGAAACTCACTTTATCGTCGAAGCCATCGCAAAGATAATGATAATATTCATAATTTCCTTTGACAAGATGTATTTTATCCAGATTCATCGACGATCCAGGAATGGCTTCATGAATGTTTGTCAACAAACCAGTTTCGGAGTCGGGTAACATAGGCACATGCATTGATTATTAATAATATTATGCTACAGAGGACTTTGAAAAAACAACTTCTATAATTATGTCGTCGATGATTATTTGCACAGATTTGTAAGTATACTACATTGTTTGTTTGTAACAAAACAAACAATTAAAAAAAGTTAACTCTAGATGTAGATAATCATCGAGACAACAGAAGATATTGTCTTTTTTTTTTTTTTGGACTCGCTAATGTTAGCATTTGCCATTGTATACTCTTTGCAAGACAAGACCAAACAAAGTAGGTACTTTGTAGGGATGTTTGATATTCATCGACATCATGAATAAACATCGATGTTTTGACTTCGATATCATCGACACATCGATGTTATAAGAATAAAATATCGAAACGTCAATTATTCTAAAAAGCTTGTGTTGCACAGCGACATCCAAAGCTTCAGAATAGCTTTTTTCCAAAACTCCTGTATCAGCAACGGAACAGACATAATGGGAATGTTAATTTTTTTCTTTAGCTTGTAATTTCAATAACAATAAACACATTTCATAAACTTTATAGGCAGTTCTATTTGTTACCGAAAACATCGATGTTTCTAGATATATCGATCATCCCTAGTAGGTACTTTGTTTTTGTACTTATCATGGTGTTGTTGTGACGACGACGTAGATGGAGAATTTGACGACGACGACACAATAATATCATACCTTCAACTTCTTATTTCATGGTCATGGCTCGCTAGTCGCTTGATACTGCGTCTGTTGGTGATTTCCTCCGTCCACGGTGCTGCCACAGACCAAAGCTCTCACAACCTTTAGAAACTTTATTCGAAGGGGATTTTTTTTTCATTGCTTTATTCTAATACGAATTTAAATAAAAACACAAGAGGGCGCTACGCGCGCCATTTTGTGAAAAGGATTGGCATAGGATTTCGCGTTCATAGGAGCGGGACAGAGCATGCGTTTTTGGAACGGCGCAAGTGCAAAAATAGAGTTTTTGCCTATTTACAAGAAAACCACATAACTTATAAAAAACTATCTGAAGGAATCCAAGTAATAACCTACGAAATCAAAACGTAAGTCATTTCAATAGACTGCACGCTACTGCACGGTTCCTAAGATCTCGATCAAATTATGTCTCGTGTTTTCACGTTGAAGGAACCAAAGAAAATAAATATTGAATTTTATGTAATTCAACTAATAAAAAAAAAACAAGGTGCTTATTGCATTTGCAAACCTAAATAGGTAGTTTATTCAGGGAGTAACTATCTACATACTTAATGTACTTCCTTAAAATAGAAAATGAATATCAGGCACATTTCGTAGGTATAACCAAATTTACACATTGACGCGCAAAACTTTATGAATTCTCGAAGTACCTACGCCGAGTGGCTGCGCAGTAGCCTATTTTTCCAAAAGGTTCCAAAAGGGCGCGGTGAACCCGATACTGCGCAGTTTCGCATTCGAGGCTATGTTCACAGAAGTCATAAAGATTTGCGCGATCTCTACCTTATCAAAAAAATCGTCGTAGTACCTTAAAGAGGTACTTTTGATCTTCATTAAAAAAATAACAAAGAAGATATTTTTTATTATACATAGAAAACGACCACAACACCCTGAACAAATACCTGCAGATCGTACAAACATTTGTCCTGAGGCGGGAATCGAACCCGCAACCTCCTGCGTCGCAGGCGGACCAACGCCCACCGCGTCACAGAGGTCGACATAATACACATATTTTCAAGCATTTATAATACTAAATGCAAATATGTGATTCACAAAATTAGAAACACAAAAACTTAAGAAATTCCATAGCACACGTACCTAATTTATTATAACAACGTTGTAAGTAAAGTTTCGTGCATGTTGTCAATGCGAAGGCGAATCTATTTACAAGCTAATGTGTGCGAAAACCTTTATGCAACTTAATATTAAACTGAAACAATAATAAACAGCGCGCTGCGCTCCAAAAATAATTCGTTTTCATATTATGTAACATCTAATTGGTGGCCCTTCACATCAATGGACCAATAAATGGCTTCTTTTATAAAATAATTTCACAAGATGTCGAGCGGCTAGAATTGAATCGAAATTACAATCGTTGACTAAAAAAATTGCACGCCCGAAGACATAAATTTATGGGCACGATGGTGAAAAGAAACTTAGTTTTTTTTACACCGTCTCGACGCTCTCATGTCACTGGAGGTGGCTAACTGCCTGATCACTATACCTTTTTATAATCTAAGCACTACATCTATAATATACATCAATGACCAGCAATTAATGTAGAAACACTTTTGCCATGACAAGTCCAAAGGATACCGGTTTTATACATTTATGAAGCCCCCGCTTGCACGAGTTTGTTGAACCCCATTTGGACCCAAATCAGGGGTCAGTTGTACGACTCTCTGCGACGACACCCTGATCAGGGCTTATGCGAGTCTACCGCAGTCGTAAAACCGAGCCCTGAACTGACTTCAAACGAGTGTAGGAGTTAACTGGCCTAAATATGATAACTGTGTGTCATACAATATTTGTATGGTAAGTAATATTTTATGAACATTACTTAAATAGCCCGCAGCATTCTTTGTTTTGTAAAAACATGACCCCGATTGGTTCATATGTGATTCACTATTCACACTTACTATTCATATTTGGAAACATTTAATTAAAGTGTGTGTCACTCACAGGTGGAATACCGGTTCGACTGACCTTGACGTGGTACCGGTACATCTTTGGTATCGATATAAATAATACCGGTATTTATAACGTATTTATATTTACCACGTTATATTTTGCACGTAATATATCGGTATCAACAATTGAAGTTTGTGCAAGCGAGAGAAAACTTATTAGTTTATACTTAGAAGCTTTTCTGTTTGTTGTTAATAGCTTCCGTATGCACGCGCGTCTTAAATCCACGAATCGCTTTGAATTCTAATTTGTATTTTAGAGCAAAGTATCGGTATTCGAATTTATCGAAAAGAAAATACCTGTATTGTACCGGTATCAAGCTCTGGTCACTCATCAGAAACTGTGGGTACCACTGTACACACAGTCTGTGATGAGTGACATATAACACGTGTACATTGGTACAGGTGTGTGCGTGTGCGCTGTACTTAAACAGTTTGTGATGCGTGAAACACACTGAAATAAAATGTTGGGAATGAAGTATGTGATAGGTAAACCATTCAAAGTATGTGATAAACCATTCAAAGTATGTGTTTTAACCATACTAAATATTCTATCCATACTAAAGCGAAATGCTTCTGAAAAGTCACGAGAGAGTAGAGAGTCACGACACAATAGTGTGTTTGAAGAAAACTCCCACTCAATGGATCATTTTCTGCGCCCGAGCGGCCTCTTGAAACTCCAGCAAGGGGTCTCTCGGAGGGTTCATCAACAAGCGATTGAGGTAGCGGATCATGTTGGCGGCGGCGGCGTCGCGGTTGCGGCCGATGTACAGCAGCGAGGGAGAGGTGTCGGGTAGCTCGACGGTCACGAGCGGGTCGTCCGTGTAGGACGGCATGGAGCCCCACGCGACCTCGATGGCTAGGGCGGAGGCGGCGCATTCTGGGGAATTCATCACTTTATTATTTCAAATCAAGCACTTGAAAACGTATTATGTCTGACAGAGAGAAGATTTAAATCTGACCTGTAACCCAAAACGTTATGAATAAAGAAACTGAACTAACTGAAGTTAATACATTCATATATTTTGGCTTCGCTGCGGGTTTTGGACTTGACACTAAGGATGGATTGATCAAGATCTGTCAGTAAATATGTTATTTTGCTTAATAATGCCATCCGGGGAGAATGGTCATAGACGATTTCAGTTGCCAATATGGTACCTTATTCCAAGTCAATTGTCAGATTACTCACACTTGACCTATTTTTGTTCGATTACAGCAATTCTGATTGAAAGTATCAAACAGTAACAATAATACAGCAAAACAAGGTCAAGTGTGAGTAACATAGGTTAGAGGTTTAACTTTAGTTACCTTAAAAAAGAAACATTACAATTGAGTTTGACATTTGCGATATTTTGATGTTGACAGCTTTGTCGTTGGTCCGCTCCCTCTTGCCAGAAAATTGTATGTATTTGTTATTGTACCACGTGATGAAAACTGTAATCGCTTTTACCCAATCTCCCCGGATAGCGATCCATTGAATGGTATATTGTACCGTTATTGCACAGCTGAAATATCTGCAGATCATTCAGACATTTGTGCCGCAGCGGGAATCGAACCTCCTGCGTCGCCGATATGCCACCCCAGTCCTCAAATCTTGTATCTCACCTAGCTGCACAGAGGGCGGCTGGTCCGCTGAGGCCGTGCTGCGCAGCGCCTCCAGCGCTGAGGCTCGCCTCTCCTCGTCGAACTGCAGCGCCAGCCCGCACTGATACTCCGATATCTTCTGGTCCAGCGGTGGACGCCACGGCTCATTTTCTTTGCTTTGATCCTTCTCTTCACGAGTCATGTTCTTGTACACATTGCGGGATAATGCGTCTTTCTGTGAAGATACATAAATATATTTCGGAGTTAAATTCTTATTTATCATTTGCAATGCGCCTATTCTACTCTATGCGAATCTCAAGCGTCTATGTTTTGACGTTGGATCAATTCTACAGGATGACAGAAGAAATGGAAGGATTCAGATAAGTGCTTGGTAGAGTTTCCGTAGCAGATTGGTACAAGAAGGTCATAGAATCCATGTAAAAGCGGTCTCGCGATTCGTGTAGATAGAAGCCCTAGGCGCATTACCTAGATACGCCCGCAGTTAACAAGTAATGAACCTACTCCGTTATATATATCACATGCCACTAATATTATGAATGCGAAAGTTTGGATGTTTGTTACCTCTTCACGCTAAAACTAATGAACGGATCGAGCTGAAATTTTGCATACAGGTAGCTTTAGGCATGGACTAAATACTTTTTATCTCATAAATTAGTTCTGATGGATAGAAATAATTTTAAACAACGCTGCGAGCAGAAACTAGTAATAGAGGAGACCGGGGCAAAACGAGGTTCGGGGCATGATGGGAAATCTTCTAGTGTCTCGTGCATGCAAACGAACCGCCGCCGCCGCCGACAACACCATTCGTACGAACTTCAGTTGGCTTACACCAGTCAGCGCGCACGAAACTGTTTGCCGAATTTCGACCACGGCAGCCGGTCTCAATGGAGACTAGCCTAGTTTCATTTTCAAAATTCAAACTGCTTTATTTCCTTTAGACCTTACAGGACTCTTGGACACGTCACAAAACTCAGATTAGATTAAACAAGTAATACTAGGAAATAAATTATTATTATTATTAACTCATTTATTTCAGATCACAATAGAATCCATAACACAATTAAATATAAATTTATAAAAAGTCACTTAAAATTACACAATAAAATCAAAAGTATATATAATAAAGTGATCACTTTGATTTTTTGTCCACTTCAATCTTTTTAAGGTAAAGTAAAGAAGCGAACAAGAAACCTTTACCTTGTTAGAATGTTAGTTTTCGAGTTGGAGTAACACTCGTCCCAAGCTTTTTTATCCTCTAGATAATCTGATATTTTATAGTAGGCCTTTTTACAAAGGATGTGTTTAACAATTTGTTTGAATTTATTTATTCTCAATTTTTGCAACTCACTTGGAGTTTTGTTGTAGAAGCATACAATGCCCTTTAAAAGATACGTTAATCTTGTGTAACCTAGTTGTGGGCACAGCGAGTTTATTCTTATTTCTAGTATTAAATTTATGTATATCGCTACTTTTAGGGAACCGATTGGTATTCCTATGCTCATACTCATAAGATATTCTTATGAGTATGAGCATTCATCTATGGACGACTCTGCGAGAATAATGTCAATTGATTCGTGGTTTGTATTAACGTGCGTTCCGTTCAATGACTTACAATGTGCACAAAACCACATAACTGATACCATATTCTATAAATGGGATTGGCCAGATAGTCAGAAACAGCCTTCAGGATGGTGTTGTTAGAGCGACTCAGTCGAGTCCAGAAGGCTGCTACCACTGAGTTTCGAGTTTTTTAAGTTTCTTACCTCAACGAAATCCTGCGTAGATCTCAAGCATCCCCTCAAGTATTTATAGATACCCTCAGCCGCGATTTGCCTCGCCGCTTTCTTGCTGAACGCAGTTGCGTCGCGCGAGTGAGCGCCCACCGCCACTCGGACGGTAAAGCTGCGGTGGTGCGGAGGCCCCGAGTCTCCGATGAGGGTGCATTCAGGGGCTGGCAGACGGTACTGGTCGCAGTACTCCTTCAGGAGCGCCACCCAGGTGTTGCCGCCTCGAATTTCTTCGCGAGCTGCGGCGTCTGGCAGCGTCTCCGCTGCTGTCTGAAATATTCAAAGAAACGGGATGACTTCTAAATATTTAGGCGGTATTTAACGGGCGAAAAGCTGTTGTGTTGACCGCATCTTAGGGCGCATCCACACAGCATCCATTTTAATTCCGCGGTGGAGGATGTAGTTTTATGATCGCGTTTCAACTCAATTCACTCGCATGTCCAACCACATCCGCTATCGCCAGATAAAAAAAGTGTACCTGTAAGAAAGGTAATCATCATCATCATCAGCCTATTTTAGTCCACAGCTGGACATAGACCTCCCCTAATGAGCGCCCTGTCTTCAGCTTGCCGCATCCAGCATCTGCCTGTAGTCTTTCGCAGTTCGTCATCGCACTTGGTCAGGTCGGAGGCGTCCTACACTACGTTTGCAGAGTCGCAGTCTCCACTTAAGAACACGTTTACCCCAGCGTTTTTCGGTTCTTCTCGAGATATGGCCGGCTCACTGCCACTTTAGCTTGCTAATTCTTTGAGCTATGTATTTGTAATGAATCCTATCCTTCAGAGAAACTCCGAGCATAGCACCAAATGTATTAGGTATATACCAATGAAGTATTATAGTTAGGTACTAAAGATATAAACATACAGGTGCTGGTGCCCCAGGCAGACAGAAGGGCGCCGGCACGTGATGCCCCGCTCTGGACATCTCCAGAAGCAGTGCCTGTGCAGCCTCCTGCTTGGCTATCTTCTTGGAGCGAGCCACCCCTGTTCCCTTCAGACCAAATGCCTCGCAGCGGTACTCAAATAATGATAGGTGCTGAGGCCCTGTCTGCAATAAATAATATCATTTTATAAGACATTAATTATTTTATTCTTTTTATTGTAAATGGTAAAGCAATTGACTACCCTCTTTGATCTCACTTAAGACAGTGAAGATGTGGCCTAAGATGGAACACGCTTTTCCAAAAAGAAATTTTTCACTCTGGCCTGGAAATTTTAATTCTGGTCCTTTATATGCTTTTATAAATGCAGAACTTATTTTTTCGAGCATGTAACTCCTAACATAAATTTTTGAGAACTCACAGTTTCAAACATCCCCTGTGGCCATAAAAAAATTACCCTGTATATAAATTTTTATACCAAATTTTAATATTATGATGATCCTAAAAATTGCATCATTGATAGGATGGTAGGATATTGCCAAAATAAATAATTTGTCGAGTTTTATCAAAAAGTTTATACAAATTTAAAAAAGCAATCTCGCAGAGTAGCTGTTGTTTTTTGTATTGACACAATATGTGACCCAATTGGCTTTTATGAGAATGAGATTTCTCATTCTTTATAAAACAACCCTACCACTGTTAAAGAATAATCCAATCATTGTAATAGTATAATGTTTCATATCTTAACACAGTTATCACACACACAGTTACACACACTTAAGACACTCCGCACATGCACTTAACCAATAAAAAATAGAACAAGCACTCTTCGTCAGGTACCTACCTCACTTACCCAGATATTCAAACCGAATTCACTAGGATAAGGACAAGAACCTAGGTTACACACACACAGTTACACAGTCACTGTTAATGACAGATAGTTATGACCATGTTGTTTCCTTACTTGAGAGACACATTCATATTCAGGTATTGTGCCCGCTTTCACTGCGAGCTCCTGCAGAATGCCGGCTGCAGTTTTTCCTGCCATTTTAGCTGAAAACATCCATCTTAGATTTAAATTAAATGTGCGTCGACAGCACCGGCTGCTATTGATTGAGTGAGCACGACTTTGTTTACTCATGTTTGTTGTACTGTTAGCCTGATGTTAGTTAACTTCACAATTATTGAAATAAAGACAAATCTAGTGTTTTGTATTTGTTTGATGAAGGTAGGTAATGGCTTTGAATAATGTAAAGATGCGAGAGATGAGTTACCTCAAGACCGTAACGAGTGCGAAGTGATAATGTCTGTTTCAGATAGCGATAATGCGGTCTGCTGATGGTATTATTTTGATTTCAACAATCTATTTAATTGTTTTGGATTGGAAATTATCTGTATTCTTGATCTTGCCTTGCCCACATAGACTAGTAAGGTATACTTCTTGCCCACAAAGTAGATCTATATTTGTTTGAGGTTGAGGCCCGGCCCGGGGAATAAATAAAAATAATGCAATCACGACACGATCTCAACTTCTTTTCTTTGGGTCTCACACACAGATTACATTATTCTAAACCTTAGTTCTAAACAAGTCAGAGATTTGGTCGTTTTGTCACAAACTGACGTTTCATAAATGTCAAATTTGATGTTTGGTCGATGATTTCTTTCGTCCAAGGTCAGTGGTCAACATCCGTGAAGAGTTGTGGTAACACAGACGACGACGACGACGACGCCGACATCAAGCCCTATCATATTATTTTTAAATAAAATATATTTGAAATTAAACATAATATTTGGTTTTTCGCGTCTAGAAAGGTAATCTACTGACTTATCTACTGACTATCAGTTGACTAACCTGCAGATTGTTTGCAACAGTCTGCAGTTAGCTCAATTGTTTCAAATATTCTACTACTTAGCCTCTGCTGCAAAGAGTTGGTATAAAGTCATATTTTATCTCCGCTGTCTGTCCGTCCGTCCGTCCGTCTATCCGCCCGTCTCAGCAGGCAGTGTATCTATAGCATTTACATATAAGTAGCATTATTTTACACGCCACCTATGTTTGCAATTTTACTTGTGCTATTCAGCACTAGATGGCCCTACAGGTAAGTAAGTTACATACTTTATTAGTGATTCTGTGTTCATGATCACTATCTGTGGTGATACCCGTGATACCTAATAGGTACTTTTGATCTCGGAACAATAACAGTATTGTTCCGAGCTTTTGATCAAGTAAACAACGATCAAGGTCATTTAGAACGGAAAATTTACCTAGTAGGTACCTACCATGATTTATTTTGTGTTATTAAACAATAAAAATAAATTATAAAGCATTTTAGATAGCCCGTTTTATATAACTTTACGCCTTTGTAGTGAGGATAGGTTGAATTTGAGCTGCGACTATAAAAATAAGATTCTCTAGGAATTTATAACTGCACCGTATCTAAAACACCATTACTTGATAATCTTCATAATCCGTAACAAATGGTTTCCATGGCAACGGGCGTAAGCAAGACGACTTTTCATTGTCGTTTAATCCATATTATGTCATCCATCACTCATCACGTCGAACTAAATAAGACTCTTATAGCACTATAGAAATGTATGTTCCAAACCCATTTTCACTATTTAGGAATTTAATGTCGATTTAGTTTTTATCACATACCTACCAAGTTATTACTCTGAAAATACGCGTGCGAAGCCGCGAGCTGAAGCTAGTAATGAAATGGTAGTCAATAAAATGGTATAAAAAAACAGTTTCAGTTATGTATTTTTTTATTTCTTAAGTAGTATTTTCATATTAGTTTAAAAGATTATCCTGAAACTTTATTTACAATAATTAATACCTACAAATTAAGAATACCTATTAAGAAATTAGTGCGAAGAAAATAATTTTAATTTGGTTCTCTAATGGTCAGCACATTTGGAAGGCTTTTACCCAGAAGTGGGACAGGTAACAACAAAAGGTAGAGTCAACTTTGAAAGAACGTTTTTTAACGTAAAAATGTACTAGACATTCCGCACACGCACTTAACAAATAGAAAATAGAACAAGCACTCTTCGGTATCTGGGTAAGTGTCCAGATATTCAAACCGAATTCACTAGGATAAGTACAAGAACCTAGGTGTAGTAGGTATTTAAAGTTAAAAGACAAATCTACGAACCGGCGCTAACCTAGGGTAACCGTAGCCATTAGATTTATCATCTAACTGCTCTAGTTTAGAATTGAAGTTATTTGGAAGAAGCGTTTGCCTCGGCAAAGTTCCTATCGACCCCTGCGGAGCCGAGTATGAAGATGGACCTCTATACAACTGATTTACAGTCTGCGATGAAGGGTGCTCAACAGAAAAATCAACATTAGACACCAACGTGGGTTGGTTCTGATTTTCTTGAACTAAATTACCCCTCACCGCATCCCTGGGCGCTCCGAAGTCGTCTATCTGAAACGAGTTCAGCAGTTTCTGTTGTTCCTTCTCATCTTCCAGTTCATAACTTACAGACGGGACGAACTGGAACGTTATTACGTTGGGAATGTTCCCCCGAGTCGACTTTGTATTCTGGCTGGCAACGATATTGTTTGCAGCATTGGCACTGGGGACCTGTCCGTTGTTATCTAACTTTGTATACAGATAGTACGACTGGTCTTTCTCGTAAGTCACGAGCTTATTGTCTTCTAACGGATGGGGCAATACTCCAACGATTTTGTCTTGAAGCTGCGCCGAAATCCCATTGTCGCTGTTTAACAAGCTGTTCCAACTTTCCTGGCTATAAAATGATTCAGGCTCATTAGCTCGCGGCAATTGAAGCTTAGCTGGAGTAAGCGGCAAAGTTTTCGATTGGACTATTTCAACTTCAGCGCTTGATTGTTTTACCAAGTTATTGTTCGGTAAGTTATTTTGATTTGTTACTTGCGAGCTGGTAATTTTCTTCTGGTTAGTTTCAATGAGGTTTTCTGATTGCGGTCTGTTGTAAATCTGGCTGGTTACTTCAGGGACGGGTAATTGGTAAAGCTGACCGCTGTAAATGGTATTTTGGGGAGAGTCTAACAAATTGGCGGCTAGGGCGTTGTTTTCTCTTTGATAGGGTGCCGAGTAAAGCTGTTCTTGTGTTTGTAGAGATGGTGCGTTGTTGTATTGAGCGGACTGTAATGGGGCGGAATTTTGGGCGTTGTTTGTGTTGCCTACAAACTGATTGGATTGACTTGTGCCGGTTGTGGTTCGAGCTAGTGCGGCCGTGTTTGGAGATTGGTTGTTGGAATATTGTGATGATGTCAGCTGTGATATTTTATTCGCAATGTGTGATAGATCTTCGTTGTTGAGATTCTGTAGTTGTGGTGCTTGGGTTGTTGGTGAGGTGATCACGTCTTGTTTTACAATGTTCGAGTATTTTTTGGCTGCGTTGAGAGAGTCAGCCAGAAACGAGAACACCAGAGCCTGTGAATCAGAGACATTGGAATTTTTATTTTCAGATAGTTTTCCGATGGGTATGAAGTTACCCCCTTGGTTCAGCATGTTATTAGATAGAACCAAGTAGTTGCTGCTGCCAGTGTTAAGGATTTCCAAATTATCATAGTCAGTTGTGTTACCTCCCCTAAAAATGTACGAAGCAATCCTTTCAGGTAGGGTTATTTTCAAGGACACAGTTCGTTCTATCGTATTTGGTACAGAAGATTCTTTGTAAAATGGCAAATTGGAAAGTTGGTTGCTGTTTTGATTGTTATTGAAGCTCTCTGCGGGAGGTTCTAAGTTCCTAGCTGGTTCTGCAACAAGACGGGCACTTTTAGAGGCGCTCGTGGATGAAGGAGCTTTTGAAGTGAGATCTTCTCCGCTCTCCATATCTGCCGGCAAGTAATTGCCATCGGGATCGTTCACAGAGTCTTGCACGTACTGACCGAATCGGGGAGGGGCTGCAGTTTGCAGATAACTTCCAGTGTCTCTGACGATATCATTGACAGTGAGGTCAAGCTTTTCTTTAGTAAGAATATCAGTAAATGTTAGGTTTTTGTTAGCAGGTTGTTTTCTTACAGTGTATGTGAGGACTTCGGTATTCCCATTGTTAGAGGTTGGGTAAGCTGGGGCGGGTGTGGAAGGGGCCGCCCTCAGTTGAGCACTTTGGGAGGGATCCTGCTGTAATGGAGCTAGATATGTCGAGACGAGAGGAGCACTTTCAGTAGGAGGAGGTGGCAAGTAGAGTCGTGAGGAAGGCTTGAAAGTCGTAGGTACAACGATTTTGGATGCTTGTGTTGGAGGTTGGGTAGGGGGTAGTGTTGGCGATGGAGGAATATATGCTCTTGGTGGAGGATCTCTCCTTGTCACAACTTGCTTCGCTGCGGCAGTAGGTCTATTGTAGACATACGGCTCTGGTTCATCATTGTCTTCTAATCTTGCAGGAGAGGGTGTTGGGCGATTGTATACATACGGTTTGGGACTATCTTCTGTCACTAGTCGTTCTGGTTCAGGCGGTGGGGTGGGGCGGTTGTAAATGTAAGGTGTTGGACCTTCTTCTGTTACTTGTCTTGCGGGTTGAGGGAGAGATGTTGGGCGTGTATAAACATAAGCAGATGACTCCTCTACAAGCCTTTCAGCAGGAGTTTGAGTAGGTCTATTGTAGGTGTAAGGAGTGGGTTCAGCTATGAATTTCCCAGATTTGGGTTTCACTATCCATGTTTTCACAGTTATGCGGGATTTTGGTCTACCGGGCTTTGGTTCTTGGAGCAGTTTGCTATAAGTTAGTTGTTTTGTTATCACAGTGGGAACGGGACTTACCAAATTCTGTTTTATATCTTGGTTGTTGGGCAGTGTTGGAGAGGGTTGTCTGTACGTGTAGGGTTGTTTATCGTTATGTTGTTGCTTTGCGTTTGAAACAATGTCGTTTTGTTTCACAGTATTAAATGGTTGTGGTTGTTGTTTCCTGACATCTGTGTATTGAGCCCTTTGTCGGTTTATTTGTCCTCTTTGGTTGTTGTATCCGTTTGTTGTAAATGTGTTGGCTTGATTTCTTTGGTATTGTTGGTTGTAGTTATGATTTGACTGTGGTGCATGAGCGAGTCTATTGGCTTGTTGAATAAACTGTGTAGAGGGAGTGGATTGTATTCTATTGTTTTGTACAAACTGAGCGCTTTGTGCCCTTTGCCTTTGGAATACTTCTGCATCTGAGTTCTGTAGTTGAGTGGTGAATCCAGCCGGGACGTATCTGGTGTCCGGTGTTGATGCTGCGTAGGAGCTGTCCAGGTTAAAGTTTGGGTTAAAGTTCGGTTGTTGTATTTGCTTCGCTGGGACGTAAACATTGGTCGGTACCCTCTCAGGACCTGCTATAAGAGCACCGTTTGGGAACAGCTGCCCAGCTGGAGGTTTGTACTCTTGCATTACAATCAGATTGCTTTTCATAGCGTTCTTGTCGTATGGATTCCTCATGGTGTGTGTCAGCATCTTCTTGACGTCCTTCATGAGCTGTGGACCGAGCTTGAGGTTTCCGAATCTGTCATTTGTGGTTAGTCTCTCAGCTGGCCGGCACTTGACGTTCATCCACCAGTCGCAGACAAAGACGTCCTGGTTGAAGAGGGTTCCGTTGGGACAGAGGAAGGACTGGAAGCCGTATGTGGATCCTATTGTGCATATTCTGAAGACTTGACAGCCGGCTTCCACGTCTGCGTAGTATCCTGTAACCATTGATTAAGAAATGATAAAACAAATTTTAAAAGCTCTTTTTGGATATTAAAATCGTCTTGAGGACGCTTCCGATTGGTATTGATATGTAGATCAGTTGTGCTACCTGTATATTGTTTGCAACACTCTGCTTAGCTCAATTGTAAATATGTACCTAGTTTTGATTTCTAAGAAATTAAATTACAAACAAAACATTTAAACAAAACTCATTTTCAAAGTAGATTTCGGCGGGACTTGAACCCGCGACCTACGTACCCTCATCATCATAGTTTCCACGAGTGCGCGGGCTTACGCACTGTAATTATTTGTTTCGATTATTTGATTGTACACACAGTTATGGAACCTATATCTATTATTTCATTACTTTTAATCGAACGTTACAATCAAATAATCACAACACAAAAAACTTAGCATTTTTAGTGATTTAAAGTGATATCGTCGCGTCAGTTAACCTGACTTGGGAATATCTAATTAATTAATGCGATTCTAATGATTTCTTACCCGGTTCTTTCCCGGCACAGGAGAAGTGTGTCCTGGGTATACTCCCCAGCGTAGGGTAGTCATTCCCGGGCTCCCCCGGGACTGCCAGACGGATGTCCCAGCCGTGCCCGTTTTGCTCATGAGAAGGTGGCCCTCTCCCGTTCTGCGCGCCTGCCCAGGACACGAGCGACACTGAAATGAGAAATGATCTTATTAAAGTTTGTTTTTGTAATAATAATAATGAATGGCCTAGTGTATTGTTCTTCTTCTCCATTATTATTAAATGAAAAAAAAAAAGAAATTTGTAATATACCGTGTTTATACAATGCCGGCTTGGTTACTGTAAATTCAGGCTTCTGGTTTTATCCACAACGAAGTTATAGGGGGTAGAAAATGGCCTGAATTGCTTCGAGAAAAGGATGGTACGGCCGTGCCGCTTTTTTCTTTTTGCTCGACTTGGCGGGGGCACTGCCGTGCCTCCAGATTTTTTTTTTCAAAATGTATTTTTTGTGTATGTTTTCTACTGCAGCAGCAAATAAATAAATGTCTATGTTTATGTCTAAAGCTCAACGTCATCGTCGGTTAGTTATATCATGATGCATCCCACTAATATTATAAATGTGAAAGTTTGGATGGATGGATGGATGTTTGTTACTCAATCACGCCAGAACGGCTAAACGGACTTGGATGAAATTTGAACAGAGATATAGATTATAGTCTAGAATAGCACATAGACTACTTTTTATCCCGGAATTCTCACGGTAACGAACGAGAACTACGCGGGTGAAACCGCGCGGCGCTGCTGCTAGTGTTTGCTAAAATATTACCGAAAAAATTACCGCAGTATCTATAAGAGCAAAGGAATACAGTTCGTATTCAATGGATTTTAATCTTGCAATGCACAGCAAAACATAATCCATCTGTGGCAGCTCGGCTTTTGTCAGCAGCAGACACAGCTACTCAGTGGAATTGAATTAGAGATTAGCTAATTAGGCTCAGAGCAAATGACCATTTCAGCTACGAGGTGCCAATAGATATTAAAAATATTTGGAAATAGCCAATAGTACAATAGATTTATAACCAGAAATAAAGATCAAGGTGCAAAAGTACGAGTAAGTAAGACTCGGGAGCACATACACGTGTAAAGGTAGGTACCTAGGTACTTAACCTACTTCAAAGAACCTCCTTCTTCTATGATTTCTTCGTAAATTGTGGACCGATTTTCATCATTTGACTTTTGCCTCAGAATCTGAGAATGAGCCCGGGATGGTCTCGTTAACGTTTTATGCCCAAGGGATTAGTTTTTGTCTCGCAAAAAGGTGTATCCTTACTAATATTATAAATTCTAAAGTAACTCTGTTTGTCTGAATGTCTGTTACCTTTTTACGCCTAAATGACTGAACGGTGTAATGAACATTTTCTGTGACGTCATCCGATGATATTAGATGTCAATCTTAATTTCGTCGTTACTGCTAACTGCTCCGTGGTTTAGGCGAACCTGGTCCGCTTTAGGTGCGAGAGTATGTAAGTTCAAACCTCCACGTCGTTACTTTTTTCATCGTTAAAATTATTTGTCTTTTGAGTGATGCATTCCAATGTCTATTAAAAAGATAGTGGCAGGTAGGCGAGCTCGGTGCACAGTTGAAATAATATTTAATTAGAAGTTCGGCTTGACCGACAGCCATTTTGTTAGATGCCTTTTCTATGAGCACACGCATGTTTTGATTGCAATTATATTTTTGCGTTGTTGCCTCTAATATTCATGTAAATGATCCCAGAGTAATAAGTTCCTGTAGGGGTGAGTGTTATAAGAGTGATTGTGAAACTGTGGCCGTTTCTTTATGGATTTCGCCAAGTAAGTGGTTAACATAATTCTGTTTTTGTTGTAGCCTTTGGAAACGCCCTGTAATTTACGGACACCTATCCTAACTACGGAACTGTGTACCTATAGGAGGTCTCATTACCTGGATCATTTGGAATACTTAGTTATATACATTTATTCATCGCTCACACCGCTGCTAGAAGCCGGCTTTCTTGGACTGGCAGGGTTCCGTCGTTCAACTTGTAAAACCCTCCTGGCGCCCTTACAATAGTTAATAAAATTGTTCTATATATGTGTAATCACTTGTTTTCCTCAACCTGACACGTAACAAATGACGCCCAACGTTAAAATACGTGCATAACTAAAGGTTGATGAAATTATTAGAAAAACTTTACGGTACATCGTCTTCTTTAAAAAATAACGCAATTGTTAAAGACATTATACCTAACCTATAAAATTTGGGAGGCAGTACATAAATATCTACATAGAGATAACGACATAAGATATTAAGTTATTATTAATAAGTTACATTACAAAATAATTTGTAGGTAGGTACAGTCAGACAAGACAATGTGTGTATAATTTGCTCCTCACTGTTTTGCGTGTATTATTTAATTATTATTTAGGTTACAGTAGGTACCTACCGTAATTTTAAGTAGAGATTGTTTTAGTTTTGCTTGTTTGGACCTACTATTGTTTGAAAAATCAAAACGCACAGGGTGAAATTGTTTGTGAATAAGTATATCAGTGGGTGTTTTTTTTTTAAATTAATATAGTAGGTACCCACTTTTATAGTATATAGATACGTATTAGGTATTTATAATATTTTTAAAGCCATTATCTGTAACAGTGTAAAGGCATTGGAAATTACATTTATGTTCTACATAAACATGGATCCTAATTTACTGTTAAAAGATGAACTGGAATTTGAACTTACTTGCCGCGGCGTCGACATTAAAAACGTGGTGCCAGTGTTAAAAAAAATATTGAAGGCGTTAATGGACACTGAGCAAACTGGGGACATACCGTACAAATTTACAGCCCCGCGCCAATGTATTGAGAATCCTTCGTCAGAGTTAGATGTATGTGCGACAAAAATAAGTAATTTGTCACGTTACTGTGGAGAAATCACAGAGAAACCAGATAGGAACTTATTTAGGAGGCTGATATCTAGACTTCTTCATGTAAGTAACAGATTGAATTTAATAGTATCTAAAAATGAAGAAGAAGAGAAGAGACAGACAGATTTGAAAGACAAAGTAGAAAAACTAATGGCTTCGTTAGAAGAAAATGATGATCTTTCAGATGAGGGAAATCTTACCGTGGCAGACAAAAAGATGCTACAAGATACTTTAGGGGAAATAGGAAATAGAATAATAAAAAATATAGATAACATACATAACACGGATAACATAAATAACATAGATAAAGCGGCAGGTCACGAACAAAATTCAGATAGAAAACAGGCAAGACTATTTAGGGCATCCACGCTCGTTGATGATGTTGGAACTAAGAGGAAGCTAGTTCCCATTAGTCAATGGGGAGTAAAATTTTCGGGAGACGACAGTTACAGTGTTAACGCTTTCATAGAACGTGTTGATGAGCTAAAGGACGCACGAAATGCTACCGAAGATGATCTTTGGCGATGTGCCATTGACTTCTTTCAAGGAGATGCACTTATATGGTATAGAGCAAACAAAGATCATGTTTGTAACTGGGGCGAATTAGTTAGTCTTCTAAAACGAACATTTCAATCACCATACTATCAAGACGAGTTATTAAAAGAAATAAATGACAGGACACAAGGAAAAGATGAGTCGGTTACTATTTACATAGCAGTTATGCAAAATATGTTCAAAAGACTACCAGTACAACTATCAGAGTGGGAGAAATTGCACATTTTGTTAAAGAATCTACAGCCATACTTTCAGAGAGCCATATGCAGAGATCAATTCTCCTCGATCCCAGATCTAATGAATGTATTGCGAATCATAGACAGAACTAAAGTCAACTGCGATCGATTCCAGGAACCGCTTCCCAGGAAGACTAATTTAGAGCCTGATCTTGCATATAAAAAGAGTGTTAAAAATGAACTGTGTGAAGTAAATGAAACTGAAGAAATTAACGCAGTGACAACTAATAATAATAAAAGATGTTGGAATTGTAGAGAACAAGGTCATGTTTTCAGGGCGTGTAAATTGCCGAGGCAAAGGCTATTTTGCTACAAATGTGGGAAATTTGGAGTCACTACCCCGAAATGTACTTGTAAGGGAAACGAGCAAAGGGAAGATTCATCGGTAGCCAAGTGAACCCTTCCCTGGATAGAAATAGCGCGGAGTGGCAAGATTGGCTACGTACAATAGAATTTTTTTTTAAAAACGGTGAAATATGTCCATTAGTGGTTAATAAAAGAAACGATAACAGGCCGTACATAAAAATAAACGTTTTAGGTAATGAAATAATAGGAATGCTAGATAGTGGAGCAAATCGCTCAATAATAAATGATACATTTAGCCATAAATTAAAGACCCTAGGACTCAAATCATACGTTCTTAGCCAAGGTAAGGTTGCTACAGCCGATGGTGTTAGACATACAATTTCAGAGGTCTTTGACGTTCCTGTAGAATTTGATGATCAGTTTCATGTAGTTACCTTAAGCGTTATGGAGAAATCAGTACATGATCTTATATTAGGCAAAGAATTTTTTGACATTTTTGGCATTTCACTCAAATTTCGTAACGCTTCAAACGACATTCATGAAATGCTGTGTACGAATTCAGATATTGCAGCAATAATAAGTCAACAGGAATTAGATGAGTCACAGGCTAGAAACCTAGACATAATAATAGAAGAAATGAAACAAACTGTAGGCATAGGATTAGGAAGAACACAGTTAATCAAACATACGATAGACACAGGAGATAATAAACCGATTCACCAAAAACAATACAATTTCTCACCGATTATCAGGAAACAAATAGAAAAAGAGTTGGATGAAATGCTAGCAAAAGATGTAGTGGAACCATCCTACAGCTCATGGTGTTCACCAGTGCTCATCGTCAAAAAGCCAAATGGAGACAATAGATTGTGTTTGGATAGCCGTCAACTTAACAAAGTTACTAAAAGAGACACTTACCCCTTGCCTCGTGTATCCGCCATTATTGATAATTTAAGGAATGCTAGGTTTCTTAGCACAATTGACCTAAAATCAGCTTTCTGGCAGGTACCACTCGATGACGACAGTAAGCAAAAATCTGCTTTTGCAGTGCCCGGTAGAGGGCTATTCCACTTCAAGGTCATGCCGTTTGGTCTTGTCAATGCATCACAGTCCCAGCAAAGACTCATGGACATCCTGTTTCAGTCTCACGAAGATAGAATTTGGGCATATCTTGATGATATTGTTGTGAGCTCAGAATCGTTTGAAGAACATCTAGAACTATTAAAGAAAGTAATGCGTACCCTTAAGGAGGCAAATCTCACAATCAACGTTGATAAATGTAAATTTGCTAGACCTAGTTTACGGTATCTCGGATACATTATTGATAAAGATGGGCTTCGCACTGATCCAGAAAAAGTTTCGGCCATCTTAAATTTTCCAAGGCCAAGGAATGTTACAGAACTAAAAAGATTTATTGGATTGGCTAGTTGGTATAGGAGATTTGTAAAAAATTTCTCATTAGTTGCTGCTCCTCTTCACAATCTTACCAAGGGTAAAAATAAAAAGACATTTGATTGGCCTGAAGAAGCTGAAGAAGCATTTATAGCTCTAAAGACATTGCTAACCACAACGCCTGTTATGTCATGTCCGGATTATTCTAGGCCTTTTGTGATACAATGTGACGCATCAAATGAAGGGATAGGAGCTGTGTTATGTCAGAAATTAGGAGACAGTGAACAAGCAGTAGCATTTCTAAGCAGGAAACTTACAGATACAGAAAAGAGGTATTCTACGTCTGAAAGAGAACTATTAAGTGTCGTTTACGCAATCGAAAAATTCAGACCATATGTAGATGGTCTTCACTTTGAGGTAATTACAGACCATAGTGCACTGAAATGGCTGCATAAAATGAAAGATCCACATGGCAGGCTGGCTAGATGGGCAATGAAACTACAGCAATTTTCTTTTGACATCATACATAGGCCTGGAAAGTCACATACAGTCCCTGATGCCTTGTCTCGGGCGGCAACAGAAGTAGAAATAAACATGTTAGAAATCACAGATAAACATAAAAATGATTGGTATAAAAGTAAAATGCAAAACATAAACTCGAATAATAACACTAATAACAACTGGATGGTTAAAAATGGGCTCCTTTATAAGAAAATCATAATGAAACAATATCGGAACGAAGAGAATATGTGGAAACTGTACATACCTGAAACATTGCGACAGGAGGCAATGAAAACCTGCCATGACAACCCCAAAGCTGGTCATTTTGGTGTTCGCAAAACACTATATAGATTAAAAAAGGATTTTTTTTGGCCTAAAATGCTACCAGATGTAAAACATTATGTTAAGAATTGTGAGAGTTGTGCAACACATAAGGTTAGCCAACACAATCCTTTCGGGCAGATGGGTAAGCATCGGGAAGTAACGTCTCCTTGGCAGATCATTTCTCTGGACTTGATGGGCCCTTTTCCTAAAAGCAAGAAGGGAAACACTATGTTGCTTGTCATAACATGCTGGTTCAGTAAATTTGTTTTACTTTTTCCGTTGAGAACTGCCAAGGCCGATAAAATATGTGAAGTCCTAGAAAATCAAATATTGTTGTTTGGAGCTCCTCGCGCTATCATAAGCGACAACGGTAAACAATTTACTGCAAACATCTTTAAGGAATTGGCACGTAAATATAACAGCAAGTTGTGGTTTACTCCAAACTACCATCCACAAAGCAATCCTACGGAAAGAGTTAACCGAGTTATAGGAACGATGATTTCAACATACATAAAACATAAGAGACATAATGAGTGGGATGTTCATCTAGGTGAAATAGGTCATGCTATTAGGACAGCTATTCATGACACTACAGGCTTTACACCGTCTTACCTGTTTTTTGGTAGAGAAACAGGTGTACTAGACTACAGTTTACCAATGGATACTGAACAAGAAATCATAAGTGAATCTATAGAGTTTCGGTTAGAGAAATTCGTCAATCAGTTATATGAACGCGACGAAATTTACCCGTTGGTAGGAAGTAGACTCCGGGAGTCACATGATCAAAGTCAGAAAACCTACAATCTAAGGCGAAAACCCGCACAATTCGAAATAGGAGAAACTGTATGGAAGAAAACTAAGTATTTATCCAATGCAGACCAAAAATTCATGGCGAAATTGGCGCCGAAATTTGAAAAAGCAATAATAACTAACAAAATCTCTAACAACATCTTTAGGCTAAACAATGCGTACGGAAAAGACATAGGTACATGGCACGCAAAGGATTTAAAAAAATTATAAACGTAAACCATAAAAATAAAAATCTGCCGATTTTTCTTTTTTTCGGGAGAGGGATATTTGTAATGAACATTTTCTGTGACGTCATCCGATGATATTAGATGTCAATCTTAATTTCGTCGTTACTGCTAACTGCTCCGTGGTTTAGGCGAACCTGGTCCGCTTTAGGTGCGAGAGTATGTAAGTTCAAACCTCCACGTCGTTACTTTTTTCATCGTTAAAATTATTTGTCTTTTGAGTGATGCATTCCAATGTCTATTAAAAAGATAGTGGCAGGTAGGCGAGCTCGGTGCACAGTTGAAATAATATTTAATTAGAAGTTCGGCTTGACCGACAGCCATTTTGTTAGATGCCTTTTCTATGAGCACACGCATGTTTTGATTGCAATTATATTTTTGCGTTGTTGCCTCTAATATTCATGTAAATGATCCCAGAGTAATAAGTTCCTGTAGGGGTGAGTGTTATAAGAGTGATTGTGAAACTGTGGCCGTTTCTTTATGGATTTCGCCAAGTAAGTGGTTAACATAATTCTGTTTTTGTTGTAGCCTTTGGAAACGCCCTGTAATTTACGGACACCTATCCTAACTACGGAACTGTGTACCTATAGGAGGTCTCATTACCTGGATCATTTGGAATACTTAGTTATATACATTTATTCATCGCTCACACCGCTGCTAGAAGCCGGCTTTCTTGGACTGGCAGGGTTCCGTCGTTCAACTTGTAAAACCCTCCTGGCGCCCTTACAATAGTTAATAAAATTGTTCTATATATGTGTAATCACTTGTTTTCCTCAACCTGACACGTAACAACGGATCATGATGAAATTTGGCAGGGAGGTAAATGGTATCCCGGACAGACATGGCTACTTGAAAAGCGCGCATTTGGGCGCGCTTTACCGGGGGCAGCTGCTCGTTTAATATAAGGGGTTTTGAAGTCGGCTTTAAATTTTTCTTATACAATCAAATTATCAAGTTGGTTGCAATAAATCAGATAAATTGGTTTTTGATTTTCAGACCTATAATATAGGCCACTGATGTAGGTAGGTACTTTTACTAGCGCAAGTACCTACCTACTAATAACTCGATGCCTATAGCACAATTAAAAAACCTTTTAGCCTTATGTTTTATCATGTAACCTTTCCGTAAAGGTGAGTTTTATCGAGATAAATTCATCAAGACACATGGAGATAAACCGACAAAGATAAATGAAGGGAGTTTGAAAAGAAATTATGCTTTTGAATTAAAACAATGATAAGGAAAAGTGTTCGTTTCTTACGTAGCTGCATCTATCAATAAAAAATGGGATCTTTGACCTTGCGAAGAAAGCGATAGCAACGGAAGACACATCGTAAACAACACCAATGTCGTGGGAAAGACAGTAAAAAATATTAATCGTATCCCATACAATTTAGCTTTCCTATAGTACCTAATAGCCTACTGTTAATAGGGAAGAAGAACTAGATAGATACCTTACAAAACAATGTACCTACAAAACAAACAATAGATACACTAACAAAATAATGTAAGTAGTAAACCTACAATACAGAAAAAAAACTCTTTTAAAAACAAGCTATAATCATCTAGGACCAAAAAGCTTGAAAACGAATGGAGATTGGGCTGATTTTTGTATAAATAATGTAGCTTCACACTTGGGTTAACATATTGGCTACGTTTTATATAGGATGAAATCGTGCGAAACCAGGGGGGAGCAGTACTTCATCGACCCTCAACCAGGCTGTGGATTGCGTAAGAGGCGACCAAGAGAACCTTCCAGAATAAGGATATCAGCATCCTTCTAATCTAAGGATTTTACACAATGTCTGTCTATTGCGATTTTAGCAGACACCCTTCTAATGTTTAGAGGAGGAACAAGTTCAGCAGCTGGACGTATAATTATGCTGTTAAGAGGTATACAAATGACATGATCAAAAGCGCACAGTAAAAAATGTTTTCGAAAATACGACATCAAACAAAAAACCCAAAGTTTTTTTACCTACAAAACTACTGCCAACCAAAACGTTTCGCAGCTTTTTTCATGCGTTAACAACCGTTACCGTATAACGTTATAGTATATCGATACCAATACCTATCCGATCTTAAGCCAATACCAGCTACACAGGGTTATTATTAAATTAGTAACACTACGCGAACTGCAGGTTCAGCCCATCATCACATACACGTTTGTGAAGTCGCCAGGTCTGAATTCATAAATTTGGCATTGGTATTGGGTACCTCCCGCAATTCAATAATCGTTCGTTATAGATATTTTATTTGAACTGCCCCGAAGGAACAGAAGGTATGAGAGTGAAATATCGATCTTAAGTAACTCGTTGGGTACTAAATAAAGATGTTTTTTTCATTAAGTATTTATTAGGTGACTTATATTTTTTTTAAGAATTATAACCTGGCGTCTTCACGGTCGTGTTTGTGATGATGGGCAGGACCTGCAGTTTATGTAGTGTTACTAATTTACGAATAACCCTGTATACATCTAGTGTAGATTTGCTTTCCTTTTTCAGCTAGGTACTCACTTGCGATCTGTAACCGTAAACAGACCGATACAGTAAAGAGATTCTATGCTAGTGAGATAGGCATGTAATTAACTCTCAATGTCCACTAAACGTCCTTCAACTGGGTACTACGGCACGAGATGTGGTTCTACAAATAATGAAACATAAACTTAGAGATCATTTATTAGATAGGTACATTATATAGCCGTGCATTATTTGGTCGTGCATTATAGTGAGCATTGTATCACTCAGGTCTAAAATACAGCAATTCACAGTAATTTTCCACTAGGCTAGTTTAGGACCCTACCGCATTCAATAATACTGAAACACTGTAATTTTATCTAATAAATGATCTCTAAGTTTATGTTTCATTATTTCTAGAACAACATCTCGTTGTCATTCCATCTCAGATGAGATCGTAATCAGACGTAAGTCTATTTACGATTAAAAAAATATCTGTTCGGCAGGCTCGTGACCCAACTATGAGTTTAAGTTCCAGTGACCTGTTACGGGTTACATTTACAAGTTACAGCTCGCAAGTGTGTATTCGGCTTCTTTTCAAGGCTGTAACTTTTTTATGACTACCTTTACCTGTGTATACACTGCCTATCAGTTCACATTTATGATTGCGAAAATCGTAAAAAAGCAAATGAGCGCACACTGTGCCCATTTCAGTGTACTTGCGAGCATAATACGTACGATTGGAATTACAAATTATGGTGTAAGACAAGAGAAGCTAAAAGCTGCTGGTATGTGCAAAATACAAATGACAAAAAATGACAGGGTGTTTATGCATTGTGTACCCACTAACACTACCTGAACCTAAGAAAATAGTATGCATAAAATCACAATAAATGAATGAATGAAATAAATATGATAGCAGAGTTTTTTCTAGCATTTTCACTTCATTCATTTATTTATACAGGCACACGCATAGGACGAACGAAGTAGATTGTTGACGTGGTAGAGTCAGAAAGGTAGAGTTGACATAAAAGTGGTAGCGTTACATTTTACATTTTATCTAAACAACGACCATCTAGTGTAGGGGAAAAGTGGCCAGCCTATAGGGTAATCTGATATACTTAGGTTGAACCCCTTTAATATTTTTTTCTATCATCATCATCCTTATCAGAGGGCTTTTTCATCTGTAAAAGATGATGCAAGCAGTATCCGTTTATGAGGTTCGACACTTACGAAAATTGCTACTAGTAAGGCAAACACGAGAACGCCAACGACAGTCTATCAACAGTACTTTGTGTATAATTAGATTAAACCGACCTTATTATGTTTCGGTTTAATATAATTTTGCGTGTTTTAAAAAACTAAATCGACTTCAAATGCCTAATAAGAGAAAATGGATTTGAAAGGAACACTCCGATATAAAAAATAATAATTGGCGATGTTTAGTTCAAATTCAGGGTATGTCCTGACGGATCACGCAAAAACCGATCATATCCTGACGGATCACGGCAAAAGGTGCTATCCGATATCGTGATCGGTCAGGATAAGAAACAAGATAACGAATTAGTGCTGTCTGATCACGCCATACAATTTATACCTTACTTTTAATTTTCGTTTGTGCTGTTAATAGATTTTTATTATTATTTACTCATATGTGTTATTGTACATTTCAAGTTTGAATACAATGTAATGAAATAGTAAAATTGTAAATAAAAAAGGTAAGGGGAAATATACAGTGATAATACTATAGTAGATAAGGTAGGTAATTAGTTGTTTATGTTTGCCCTAAAAACCAAAGTGATCATAATCGAATTTACATATTTTGTGACATTTTCATTATTATGTAGGTAGGTAGGTGCTTATGAATGTAATTTCTAGTTTCAACCTAAATTATATTGCGTAAAGTTTATATTTTTCAGAAGTTAGCAAATAAAAAGGTAAGAATAAAACTAAGCTTTATTTGTTAATCAGTCTTTTATTATTATGTTAATCAAATCAGTAGTAGCAGTAAAATAAAGTAAAGCCTATGTCCTATTCCAGACTATAATCTATCTCTGTGCCAAATTTCATTCAGATCCGTTCAGCCGTTCTGGCGTGATAAAGGAACAAACATCCATCCATCTATCTATCCATCCATCCATCCATCTAAACTTTCACGTTTATAATATTAGTGATATTGCGTAAAGTTTATATTTTTCAGAAGTTAGCAAATAAAAAGGTAAGAATAAAACTAAGCTTTATTTGTTAATCAGTCTTTTATTATTATGTTAATCAAATCAGTAGTAGCCGTAAAATAAAGTAAAGCCTATGTCCTATTCCAGACTATAATCTATCTCTGTGCCAAATTTCATTCAGATCCGTTCAGCCGTTCTGGCGTGATAAAGGACATCCATCCATCTATCTATCCATCCATCCATCCATCTAAACTTTCACGTTTATAATATTAGTGAGATTGGCAAAACCTAAATTGTTGTAGTAGCTAGTCGGGAGTTTTCAAAAGTATAAAGTTGTTTTTTAGCTTATCTGATAAATGCTTATCCCTCGAGAATATATTTTTATGAGACCAATTCGAGATCATCCATTATATTATAAATTCGATAGTAACTCTGTCTGTCTGTCACATTTTCTCGCCTAAACGGCTGAACGGATCTTAATGAAATTTAGCAGGGAGGTCAATGGTATCTCGGGAAAGGACTTAGCCTGCTTAAAAAACATTTCTTTGCCATTCTGTCCCATTTGCTTATTATTAAATTAGTTTTCGCTTGATGATCATTTTCAATTAAATAAGCCAAGTTCATCTTCAGTTAAATTTATGTTCAATTTGTTTACTACAAATTTAACATAAATTTAACTGAAGATGAACAAATGATTGATATCTGCTGGTTAATATCAACTTTTTGTGTCTTCGTTTTATGCAACACAAAGTTATACTACCACAAAAAAGTTGAAGCAAAAAAAATCACTAACATTTTGTTTCTTGTTTGATAATAACTATTTATAAAGCTGTTTATGTATAAAATTTGACTTGTCTAAGTGTTTTGTAAGCCTAAAGAAATAAAGCTATTGACTTTTGACTTTTACCTACCATGGAGGAAGAATTTACTATACAAAACATCCAACAATAAATAATAAAGAAAAATTGAAAAATATGTGTTTTTCAGTTCAAAGATCTTTATGTTCTCATTTACAACAAATATGCTACTTACATGAGAAACTTAAACTAAGTCTATAATTATGTTATTTTTCGTCTTTCTAAATTTTGTCTAGTAGTGTTACATCCTCAGATATAATTATATTTTTGCAATTTGGTTTTAAACACGCCAAATGTTCCAGCACCTTTGATGTCTTCAGGTAGCCTGTTATAGAACTGGGCCCCTTCAAAAGTAGAGATAGATAGAGAGATAGCGATAGAGTTCTAATAGTAGCCAAAACAAGCTGATCACCTCTTCGTCTAGTGTATTTACTGTGTAGTTGGCTTTTTTTGATGAATGTGATAATGGTATGAATAGTTTTGTTAAGGATTTTACGTATAAGTAAGCAGGTTGCAGTTTTTAAGGAATCGAACTCGCTCCTAACCAATTATAACCCAGAATCGTTAAATTCTCAGCGGTCTAGTCATTACCAGCCCATTTTCTCCGACAATGGTGTTGCAAGCTGCACTTAGATACGTTCCCATATGTTTTTGTGGTGGGTGCGGTAATACAGGACAAAAACCGGATCAATGAGGCGGATACTCACGCTGGTAAATGTGGTAATAAGGGACAGGTCAACTTGATAACAGACGTCAGATTACAATTTCCAAAATGGGATTCATCCTATGTGTATATACAGGAATGATTAATTTAATGTTTGATTTTTGAGAAATGAAATAAGTTCCCAAAAATTTTCGTTTCCGGCCGGACGTACTCGCTGTTTATCTTATTTAATTTAATTTCTGTTTTAGAATTTTTTCCTTCACTTTTGCTACAAGACCTTCCTTCTTGCCAATTTTCATGGTTCTGGGTCAACGGGACCCTATATGTTTTGTGTGCATATGATTCCCGTGAAAAATTCAAAAAAATTGGGTTATGCCCAATTTTTTGCTGACGGCTGTAACTTTTATTGCATTGACTTAGAAGTTTTATTTAGTTCGCGGCTCCAAGAGGTTACGAACCTGAGTACCTATATGATGTGAATTTCAACTCGATACCTCCACGTATTTCTGAGAAAAGAGGGTTGACAGATGGACAACAACGTGATCCTAAAAGGGTTCCTCTTTTCCTTTTGAGGTCGGAAACCGCACTGATACGTATAAATCATAATAGTACGAGTATTTTGATTTGTACCCACATCTCGAGGAAAAATGTATTTACAGGGATATGTATCATGCCTCCACAAAAAACACAGAGAATTATGCTCATAATTTGTGACAAAAACCGTGACCGAGGTCGAGAAGTAGCACTTCTTAAAAAAATTCTAAAAAAAAACAAAAAACAATTTAAGGGGGCCTACTTCTTAGAAAGTCTTCTCTCTTTCGTCAAAATTTTAAATATTCACTGATGCGATTCGGCTGAAGAAAATTCTTACTCGAACTTGATTCGCGTTCATACAACAGACATGATTTTTTTGCCGTTTTTATGGATAATGGTTCGGAATCCTTCGTGCAAGAGTCCGACTCGCACATGGCCGGTTTTATTATCCACAGTGTAGATTCTACACAAGAGACCTACGTGATTTGTTAGGTTGATGATGAAGTTTCGTTATCTATCGGCAAATATGTACACACCAAGTAAGTAGGTACCTGTTACCTGACTAAGAGGTTCTCCTTTTCCATCAAAGTGGAATTTAGAACCTTTTAGCTCGGAAAAGGAAACATGCCGTTTAGAAGATTGAGTGCACCGATAAAATGCATGAAGAGTTCCTAAAGTGCCGGCACTGCCTTGCATATTTTACGGTTTTCAAAGGTACCTACTTGCATGCAAATCAATGTTATGGAACCAAAACTGTAGTACATCACTTTGCTCTATTGTCAATTATTATTATAATAAGTTTCCGCAGCGTTAGCGATATAAGGAATGTTTCATGGTATTTTTTTCATACCTTGAGTTACGTTACGTTATCGAAGTTTTCATACGGGTCCTTAACTTTTTTGAAAATATTCTATAACCTATGTTCATCAGGGATAATGTAGAATAGTAATTTTGAAAAAAAAAATCAAATCGGTTCAGTAGTTTCGGAGCTTATTTATTCCCGACAAACAAACAAACAAATTTTTCCTCTTCATATTGTTATTATTATTATATTAGTCTTAGTATATAAAAATTGACATGCCGAAGTGTTTATTTTGTCAGCCTAAGAAATAGAGTTATTGACTTTGACTGAAGACTTGCACTTGGCCGGTTTTATCATAACAAGCGCACGGCTTTTCTCCGTTAATGAACGGTAAAGATTCGGCTAGGACCTTGAGATGTGTATGCGGCTAAAGAAGAAATTAAATTATTTGTAAGTTGTAAGTAGGTAGGTAGTACCATTATTTCATCTGTGGTAGTTAGTACTACTACAGATGATGGTACTACTAGTAGGTAGGTATACATTATTTTTATCACTTTTCATAAAAAAATGCGATTTAGGAAACGAAGGGAAATAAAAAGCCTAGAGTCTTTAGAAAAAATCTTATGAACTTGACTCAGGTTTGACAACATTAGAAGCTGCTGAATTGAGTAACATTTGAGACTAATATTTGACTTTCGTCCTTTGTAAGTATTGTGGGTTTAAGCCGCTCAACATTTTCCGATAAAAGAAAACCTAAGGTCAATAACAACGGACTTATGTTTACCTTATGTGTTGTTATGAGTGTTCCAATATCACACACGCACAAGCACAGTTGCAATCGTCATGATCACGAAATAACTGAAGTCAGAGTTTCTGTTGGCAGAATTATTCCGAAATACCCTCAAAATTTGTTAAAAATCATGACAATTTTAAAAGTTCAAAGGCTTATCTTGCTTTTATAATTTAAACGAAATGCCAAAGTAAATAATGGTTCTACTACAAGTTCCACGAAGAATATAATCCTCTCCAAATAACATGGACAATCTCATACAAAAATATTGGTAAGAATATATTTTATTTCCTTTGAGCAGGCATTTTTCCGATGGAAACTTTTTATCTTGACATTGATTAATAGCAGCCCTGCTGTTACACGAATATTGAAACTGCCTCGGAGATGAATGACATGAGTTACTTGAAGGGCTTCTAGCTTAAACCTGGAAAAAGGGGGCATTTCCCTTGTCAGATGGGATGGGAGGACAGCTGCGGGTTTTTGACAACTTTCATGGTCAATAGGTCTTCTACTCTTGTGGGGTGCCCCAATATTTACCTACGTCGACGAAGTATTTTCGAGACAAGGACGAGCGAACGCCGCGCAGTGAATGCGAGAAAGGAAGGCAAGAGCCGGCCGGCGCGCAATGTCACTGGTTTTTATTTGTAAATTTGTTATTGCTCTAAAATAATACTCATTCGCAAAAAAAAAATAACCATAATCGTCTTAAGTATTCAGTTAAGTATTTTTTAGACGACATTTCATTAAAATTATGTTGAAAAACTAGCAAATGAAACTGGTTTTCCGTAGTAAAAATGAAAATTTAGAGGAAACTGCGATTTTTTTGTATCGAGCCACTTTGAGTCAATCGTGTTTCGACTTACATAACTTACTAACAAAATTCCTGAATTTTTGATGCTCATGAAAAAACATAAAAAAAATAGTGTTTTATTAATAAAACACTGTTTTAACCGGATTGATCGCGTATATTTTATATTCTGACACAACAGAACAGTGGTTTATTATGAGTTCTCGCGAAAATAACCTTAGAATATACTAGTGTTTTATTGCTTTAAAATTGATTTTCCATCCAGTTAAAACGTGGGTTTTAGGCAGGGACGAGTGAAATATCACTCGTCCCTGGTTTTAGGACTCATTTTCTTAAATACTACTGTCGGTATCTAAGTAACATCAACTCAAATATGAGAAGATAATTGGACAGAAAATACTCCAGCCCGATCCGGCGTGCAAACATTGAACATATCGATTTGTTTGTCGGATAGTTTGCACAAAACCCGGCTGATCTAGCACAAGCTAATTGACCTTTATTGAGATGTTACTGCACAGTCATCAGAACGGGCTCATCTATGGCTTATTAGGTTATCTAACTACACGAAAAGCTGCGTTATCGTGATAACGCTAAAATAAACTGAATTAAACGTTCTCTCTCGTGAGAGAGAACGTTTAATTAAGTTTATTGTAGCTAAGTTTATTATGTATTTTAGTGTAAGTATGTGTAAGTCTTTTAACAAATAAATTGATATTCTATTCTATTCTAATAATAAAATAATCTTGACCGAGGTTACCTATTCGAGCCGTTTGGGGTGGAAACCCTAGGTCCTTGGGGTCCTGGGGCACATGCAATATACAAAGATCTAACAAAACTCCTAATAGGGTCCACAGGTGATCGGAATGCTGGCTTTTATTTCGGTCAACGAATTAGCATTGCCATTCAACGTGGTAATTGGTACTGCCAGCATTCTGGGCACTTTAACTTCTCGTGATGGCTTAGATTTTTAGAAAATAGATTTAAGTGTAAATATAAGTTGTAATTATTATTGTATTGTATATTGTAATTTTCTGTAAATAAATAACATACATGTTATGATGTGATTGTTAGTTTTATTTTATATACTTCACTTACCAATAACTACGAAACACCTCATCACAAGTCCATTCAAAGAACACTGATCACAACTCCAGTTCATTCAATCAAAACTTCACTTCCAAGTCCTAGCTTAAGTTTAAAAACTCCAAGCTTAGTTTGTCTTCAACAAAAAGGCTGTTCAGTTCAAACTTCAGAGGTTTCGTGCTCCTTCAATTGTATTCAAATACACAGTAGACTGATCTAATCCATCAGGGTCTACTGATGAAGCTGCAGTTCAGGTAGGATACTTGTCAATCCTCAACGTTGTAAGTGGGAGAACGTCATGTCGCTAACCAGACCACAGCTGTACTGGGACCTAAGCCAAGAGAACATGAGTTAAGAAATGGCCCTACCAAGAACAATGGCTGTATCGATGAAAATATGTTAGCTAGGTTTAGCACGCGGGTTCATTCGTTATAGGTAATTGTAATCAGAGGAGTCAATTGTATTTACCTTTGCTTCGCCGTAGACTTAAAAATTAAAAGCTCAGAGAAAATGCTGAACAAAGACAATGGTTTTTTAAAAGTTTAATTTTACGAAAACTTACTCGAAATAGAATATTTCGAGATTTCGAGAATATTTCGTAGAAGATTTACCCAGTGCGAGTAACGCACTATAAAGCAAAAAGCTAAGTTTTTTTAGTGACAATACGTGAACTGCAGGTCCTGCCCATCATCACTAACACGTTCGTGAAGACGCCAAGTCTAAATTCTAAACGTATACGTACCACTCGATAAAATATCAGTTTATACCCAGTCTTGACCTCCTGACGTGCTCTATGAATTACAGATGACGTCATCCGCCCCCAGTGTAACCAGAGGGCCTACTAGTAACAACGAAACCGTAGAGGTTTTGCATCACGTCTAGGAATCAGAAACTTCGTTTGTTGTTTTCCGAGTAGGCCCCCAGATTAATTTGGTGCGCGTTCAGCTGGAAGGTTTTGAGTGCTCGCCCACGGCAACTTTTTGTAGCGATGCTGTCGCGATGCTGACGTGCGTTTGCATTGATACAATATTTTTGAAACGATTTTCGCAACATTTACGCGCGTATACAAAACACGCTACAACATCGCTACAAAAAGTCGACGTAGCCGAGCGGCCTTAGAATCGTAAAATTACAAGCTTTAAGCTTCAGTTGAATATAAAAACTGACTGACGGTAATAAGTTACCAGTACCTCCCTAACTATAAGACTGCTTTGATAATACAAGTATATAATTATTAATTTACAATCTAGAGAACTTTCTTTTGATGTCAAGTTAAATGATAGGGTAGATGACTTGACTTAATGCCCAAAGACCTTAAGATGAGATAGAGGGCGACCTCTGCCGGCTTTTGAGCGTCTCGTTACATCTCGCTCAGGTAATTGGAAGATTCGTAAAGTAATTAGAAGTTCTGATCGTAGTGTATAAATGAATATACACTTCAGCCTAAAATAATATTTATTAGAAAATACCAGACCACGTTAAGACATCTGTAAATATTTTAATCAGAAATAATTTAGGACTGTAAGTCTACTAGATAGATACCTATGCTATTGTATTAGGTAGTTCTGTAAAAAATAGTTATATCTCATCTCACTATCTCACTAATCTCATCTCACTAATATTATAAACGTGAAAGTTTAGATGGATGGATGGATAGATGGATAGATAGATGGATGGATGTTTGTTCCTTTATCACGCCAGAACGGCTGAACGGATCTGAATGAAATTTGGCACAGAGATAGATTATAGTCTGGAATAGGACATAGGCTACTTTTTATCCCGGAATTCCCACGGGAACGGGAACTACGCGGGTGAAACCGCGAGGCGCTGCTAGTATTTTATATATAACAGGGTTATTGGTAATTCGCTGACACTGCGTGAACTGCTAATTCTGCACCTCATCACAAACACGTTTGTGAGGTGAGAATTCTATATTAACAAAGGCAGATTACAATCAAATAATATAATTAAATTAAAACTAGTACAATTGAACAATTGAGCTCACTGCAGACTGTTGCAAACAATCTACAGGTAGCTCAACTGATCCATATCAATACCAGTCGGAAGCGTCCCCAAGACGCTGGCTGCATTGCCCCGCTGTATGGCAATGCTGATGCGCTTAAACTGTAAATAGTTAATTTAGTTCCAGTTACCTCTAGTTTCCGGGCTTATTTAAATTCAGATATCCAGAAAAAATGTTAATTAATTCTTAGTCAAGTGAAACCGCGAAAAAAAGCTAGTAGGAACCTAATATAAGTAGGTAGGTAGTAGTCATTCAAAACGTTGTCCGAATTCCCAGTAAGTCAATATCCAGCGACAAAAACTCAATTAGACTAATGTACAATGCACATAGCACAGTGGCACTATGCGGCACGGTATAGCTGTGATAAAAGCCACCCAGAAGGCTACCTTAGGCCCGTAGCATACACCCGCCGCGATACTATATCAGTGGAACCGCAGTAGTTCGCCATGACTTGTCAGTTGTACTACAAACGCCGATTGATTTCGCGTATCTGCTCGGACGCCAGCTTCCTACATCCTACAATACCGCGTATATGACTTGTGACAGTCGAAAATGTATATACTATATATTCCGCTACTCGAACGGCGATAAATAATAATACTGCTAGATATTAGTAAATTATATATTATCACACCCGGAACAAGTATCTGCAGATGGTATAAACATTTGTCCCGAGGCGGGAATCGAACCCGCAACCTACAGTGTTGCAAGCAGACCTTCGTCAACCGCACCACTGAGGTCATCAAATTCAGTAGGAGAGGTCTATGTCCACCTGTGGACTATCATAGGCTGGTGATGGTGATGACGTAGGTACAGATTAGTTACGAAGGCTCATTTTTAAGTGAACCTTCTGAATTGTAAACGTGGGCCTACTGTGGCTATGAAACCCATCGATTCTGATTGTCATGTGAACCGCCGACAAAAAACGACTGTGCCAACACTTGCCTTTGTAATAACGAGATTGTGTTGCAATCAAAACTCAGTTATCTGTTTGCTATCTATTGTTCTAACAGGACTTTCTATGGATAAAAGGACTCCAGTCTAACATGTAAGGCCCTCCTCAACTTCTGAACATCAGCCCTGACTGCGACCTATTCGCGGATAGTTTTAGAGAAATCATGTCAGAAAGTTTGTGATGTATGAATAAAATAAAATCTACATAAAATGTATTTAATTATAAAGCCCTAGATTAGATTACTGTAGATAAAAAACATGCACCTGAATTGCGAATCCTCCTTTTTTTGAAGTAGGCTAAATTAAAAATCAACCTTTTGCTAGATTTTGCGGACAACATAGATTTCACGTCACGGGTTGTTATTTTAACGCAATGCTTTTGAACAACTTTTTCAAGATTCACGATATTGTACTGTCGAATCATCATCATCATCATCCACAACCTGACTTCACCCACTGCTGGGTATAGGCCTCCAAACTCTTACTGTACTGTCGAATATTCTGTATAAATGTAATTGCGGGACATGCTGTATAAAGGAAAACTAAAAAAAAAAAAAAAACAATAACTTTATTTTTTTAGGCTTACAAAATAAGCACTTAGACAAGTCAAATTTAATACATAAACAGCTTAATAAATAGTAATGATTATCAAATAAGAAACAAAATGTTATTGAGTTATTGAAAAGTAAGCATAACTTCGCTATGATGGAAGCTTTCCTTGGCTATGGTTTCACGATAAGCAGTGACGTGTGTACAGAATATTGGGCTGGCATGACACGCCAAATTATAAACGATTAGCAAATTAGTGTCATGTTTGCATGATATTGCAAACACTAACAAGTTATGGTTATGGTTTGTACTTAGACGATTGGGCACAAAGCTGATCCATTATTGTTATTCCATTCAATTCGTTTATTTCCGACCACATTAATTAAAAATAAGTACAAAAACAAATTAAAGTGTCCATATTCGAGTTGTTTATTATTATTATTATTATTCATTTATTTCAGATTATAAAAATCCATACAATATTATTATACACAAAAACAAAATCCATACAATATTATTATTAGATATACACAAAAATTAAAACTTAGGTAAAAACTTAGGTAGTTTAGGTTAGTTACATACTCTTATATGTTTAAAACATAAATGTATAAATGTTCAAAAATGCTACAAATTAAAATTAAAATCAACATTAAATTCTAAATCCTTACACCTACTTCATTCATTTAAAATCTTGTTTTAAATATTGGTTTTACTTTATAGAACTCAAGTAAAAAAAAATATATCAAAACGGTAGATCACCGGCCGCTAAGCTAGGCTCGAGCGGCCGGTGATTAGGGCTGCAAAGAGAGCCCTAAGTCACCGGCCTGATTATAGTATTCCTGACCATACACGCTGAGTCCAGGAGTACATACAGCCTTTTTGATCTGACCTTTGATCTAACTTCCTAGCGAAAGTCTCTTGAGATGTTGATCGAGGCTATTCGCTATTACATCGTTAACCGAAATGATTATCGGGACGATGCATGGTCGATGCTCACTGAATCTACAGCATTGCATATTTTAACATGGAAAAGTAGTAATTGTGACATAACTATAATAGTTACATACATAGTGTTGGAGATTTTTAAGAATGTCTTCTATAAAACTGTAGTACATCACTTTGCTCTATTGTCAATCGTTTCCGCAGCTTACACGATATAAGTATTTTTTATGGTATTTTTTTTTCACCTTGGGTTACATTATCGAAGTTTTCATACGGATTCCTAACTTTTTTTAAAATATTCTATAGCCTATGTCCATCAAGGATAATGTAGGATTCTGATGATGAAATAATTTTTCAAATCGGTCCTGTAGTTTCGGAGCCTATTCCCGTCAAAAAACAAACAAATCTTTCCTTTATAAAATACTAGCAGCGCCTCGCGGTTTCACCCGCGTAGTTCCCGTTCCCGTAGGAATTTCGGGATAAAAAGTAGCCTATGTCCTATTCCAGACTATAATCTATCTCTGTGCCAAATTTCATCCAGATCCGTTTTGCCGTTCTGGCGTGATAAAGGAACAAACATCCATCCATCTATCTATCCATCCATCTAAACTTTCACGTTTATAATATTAGTGAGATACTAGCAGCGCCTCGCGGTTTCACCCGCGTAGTTCCCGTTCCCGTAGGAATTTCGGGATAAAAAGTATCCTATGTCCTATTCCAGACTATAATCTATCTCTGTGTCAAATTTCATTCAGATCCGTTCAGCCGTTCTGGCGTGATAAAGGAACAAACATCCATCCATCCATCTATCTATCCATCCATCTAAACTTTCACGTTTATAATATTAGTGAGATTATAGTAAAGATAAATACTATTTATAAAGCTGTTTATGTATAAAATTTGACTTGTCTAAGTGCTTATTTTGTAAGCCTAAAGAAATATAGTTTTTGAATTTTGACTTTTTTAATACAATACTAATACAAGTGTGCCTACGTATGGTGTGGCCTCACTAGCAGTTCTATTGCATAGCTTAGTAATACCACATCACCTAGATAACGCCATATTGATCAACTGATTGCGCTGAGCTGTATCTGTGCCGTTGAGTTGATTACCAAATTATGTGTATTCTAATCCATGTGCTCTGAGACACCTATCTCGTTGGGAAATGTGAACGGCTTTCCCAGAGATATTCGTTTTTTTCCGAATTGACGTGTAAATGAAATGCTGTTAGTTTGTACGTATGGAAATACGCAAGTAATACAGTAATCATCATCGTCATCAGCCTATATTAGTCCACAGCTGGACATCCCCTAATGAGTGCTATAGCTTCTTCAGCTTGGCTGTCTTCAGCTGGCTGCAGTCTTTCGGAGGTCGTCATCGGACCTGGGCGGAGGGCCTACTCTACGTTTGCTGAGTCGTGGTCTTCGCTCAAGAACACGTTTACTCCAACGATTGACAGTTTTTCGCGAGATATGGCCGGCCCACTGCCACTTCAGCTGCTTCTGCTAATTGTTAGAGAATCCTATCCTTCAGAGAAACTCTAGCATAGCTCTCTAGGGCATAGCTCTTTCCATAGCTCGCTGAGCGACCTTGAACTGGTGGACCAGCCCTACCGTGAGTGTTCACGTCTCAAACAATTATAATACAAGCAGTAATAATGTCTCGTAAGTCTCATAGATGAGCTCCCTCGAGAGTTATCGGGGCAATCAGCCGGGGCGGGACGTTGACACGACCTCCTTGTAAATAGGTCACGATACTTTGATATTTTACTACCAGATATGGAAATTCTTTAAAGGTTTGTGATTCGTTAATAAATATAATGCTCGACAATCCAAACCGCATCATCTAGTCACTAAGCAGAGCTTGTGTAAAGCACTTGACCCCGTAACAAATGTCTGCCGATCGTACATTACATTTTTCCCGCGTTGGGAATCGTACCCGCAACCTCCTACATCGCAGGCGGTTCACTACGCCACGAGGTCATATTAAAGTTATATCACAAAATAAATTAATCAAATAATTTATCACTTACCTTGTATACTTAGGTACATTTCCCCTACGTTTCCATTCAGGGGAAATAAAACACAAGAAATGCCATAAATATAAACTGATATAAAATTATTCAGAGGAAAGATTTGTTTGGTTGTTTGAATTGAATAGGCTCCGTAACTACTGGACCGATTTGAAAAATTCTTTCACCATTAGAATTCTACATCATCCCTGATGAACATAGGCCTTTCTTGGCTTTTCTTGTATCTTTTTTTCCCATCCCAAGGTTGCCTGGGAGAAATCGCTCTCAGCGATAAGGCCGCCTTTTGTACTGTATTATGTTTATTTTAGATATAAGATTATTTATTCATGTTTATTTTTATTGTACAATAAAGTGTTCATTCATTCATTCATTCATTCATAGGTAATAGAATATAACCATACGAAGCCGGGTCGGACCGCTAGCACCCGATAAAAAACGTTAATAAATTACCTAACAATAAGCAAACGTTTCATTATAAACTATTGGTAGAAATGGAAACCGGCCTCAGGCAGTCCGTATGAGCTACAGCGGCTACCTCCGGTAATTGGGACATACCTACTTATTTCATTTCTTAGAGATACCCAAAAAGCGGGTAAGCACTACAACAAAAAACCTTACCTACTCGTAGTTTGTTATTACAAAAAAACTTCTAACTCGCTTACACCATAAAATAATGAGATACTTACACTTTAACGTAAAAATAGTAAAAGTCTCGCAAGACCTAAAACGAACAAAACCCTTCGTGACCATATGAAACTATTCAATAAGTTTCGAATTACGAAAAGTACTAGTTCTAGTTCCTCTCTATCCAGTAGAGGCGCTGCGAGGCCCTAAATGTATGAAAAAAAAACGCAAACTTTTTTGTTTTCGTAATCCTGTTCACAACTTATGGACTCAGCTCTGCGGCGTGGGTCGGACATGGACCTTTGAGCCGACCGCATTTAGCCCTGTTTGCCTCTGTAGTCATTACCTGCGGAAGAGACACATGCTCGGAAAACAGCAGTATTATAGAAGCCTATTTGGCATAGAAACAAGATTAGTTGTTGGTACTTAGATAAGGTAGGCAGGTAATAATATAGTCCAATAAATGTTTTTCGTCTTCAAAATGGACGCGTAGGGCTCTCATAGACGCCTTGGTATAGCTCAGAGGCTGCTGGTGTAGTATATATATGTCACTTCCGGAAAATAATCAATTGGGCCGCGTCACTTACAATGTAACGCATTAAAACACGTCAAATTATGATTTTCCGAAATCTTACCGTAAATTAGTAAACTATTAAGTGACGGAACGCAAGACGCCCGCTGATTGGCTGATGGGCGCTAGCCCGCACCGCCATCTTTTGCTGTCATGCATTAGACGCCCGAATAGTAACAACAAAGTTTTCATGGTCTGTTTTCGAGTTTTCGGTGTTATCGAGGACGTTCATCATATCTTAGTGGAATGTGTCCGGAATGCAACATTCAGATCCACTTATAAAAATAAAGATCACGTGATGGATATAGGATATGTAAATAGTTTGTTATCCGACCCTTGTAGTGCAGATATAGTGTTTTTGATTAGTTTATTAGAGTTAGGTTTAGTTAAGCAATAGGTAAGTTTGTTTTTGTTGATTTGTTTGTGTGTCTGTAATTTTATTTTATGTATCTATGGGTGATGTTATCGCTAAGCGATAAAGCCCTTAAATAAATTAAAAAAAAAAAAAAAAAAATGGTCTGTTTTTCAAAATTTAAGTGTTTTAAAATAGTTTGTTCATTACTAAAATTGGAGTTGCTTAGTTGTAAATTTAGTGGAACAGTGGTTAATAGTTTTCAAACTGACTGAACACAAACATGAGCATCGGCCACATCGACCAATCAGAGGGCAGTTTATTATTTTACGAGTGACGTGATCGCCATAGATTTCGTAAAATAGTAAAACAAGGCTGTGATTGGTTCACAGGTTTGTTTGTTTATTATCTTACGGATAAGCTTAGGAAAATTATAAATTTACGTATTTCAATGCGTTAAATTATAAGTGCTTCAGTCTTGTTGATTATTTTCCGGAAAATTATAAAGTGACTAGGATTTTTATAATTTTACGGGGCTTACTATTTGACGGTGACATATACAAAGAAAATTACAGTCAAATAATAGAATTAAATTAAAACTAGTATTTACAATCGATATTTGCTATACAGCGGGGCAATGCAACTAGCGTCGTGGGCACGCTTCCGACTGTTATTGATATGGATCCGTTGAGCTACTTGTAAATTGTTTGCAACAGTCCGCAGTTAGCTCAATTGTTTCAATTGTAAATACTAGTTTTAATTTAATTCTAGTATATATAGACAGTAGGGTTTAATGAAAGAGACTTTTTTATCTACTGAGCAATGACCAAACCAGCATGCTTTTGAATATAGTTTCAACCGCCAGCTCTTGCTCTACAAACACGTCCTCAATAGGTTTCAACATAAAAAAACAAAACTGTTGGCCCAGCCCGTGATTTCGAGCATTCGAGTCAATATTTTATATTCGATGTATTTTGGGGAACAAAATGGAATTGGTATTTGTGGATTTGGAGTTAACAGAGCAACATGGATTGGATGGTTAGTAGGCTGAACAAGGATGTCTACTCTTTAGTAGGTTGTTGCTATTTGGCTTACTTAATCGAAGACTGACGATCACGTTGCATAGCGAAACTGAGTGTGGGAAGACCTCCCACTCGGACTGATGGCATTGTAGTGATCGCAGGGAGTCGATGGGTGGAGGTGACTCAGGACTCTATTCGTGGCGTCGTTTGCGGGAGGCCTATGTTCAGCAGAGGATGTACCTAAACGGGCTGGAGTTTGATGACTGCATTCATTCTGTCAATAAGAACAATTGAGCTGCAAAGGTAGTGATTTTTATTGTTCGGGTTTTGCTCCAAATTGAAAGTTATCAACCTCAAAAAGTTTAGGTTTTTTAGTACTTTTGTGCGAATGTCTGCCTGCGACGCAGGGGGTTGCGGATTCGATTCCCGCCTCGGAACAAATGTGTGTACGATCTGCAGACATTTGTTCAGGGTGTTCTGGTCGTTTTCTATGTATAGTAAAAATATCTATAATGTAGTAGGTTTTTTGTTCACCTATAAAAATATTTAATGAACAATCTAAGTGATTACTTCATTTCCTAACTTTGCGTTTGTACTTAATTTGAAATTTCTGATATGTCAAGAGTCCTGTAAGGTCTAAAAAAAGTAAATCACTTTGAGTTTTCTGTTTATTTTTTATTATTGGTGATGGTCAAGCGTTTGACCACCATCTCATATGAACAAGTGTTGATGTGGCATAAGATGAAGCTAGCTTTCCCAGAAGGAATTATTCAGCTTGGATTTGAAGACTCCAAGATTGTACTCGGGCAGAAAAACAGACGCTGGAAGCTTATTCCACTCTTTGGCCATGCTTATTATGAATGTAGAGCAGAAGTTTTTGGTGCGACACTGAGGTATATCGACCAGGTACGGGTGGTATTTTTCTGTACGTCTGCTTCACACCTCAGTATATGACCTACATACGGTTATTTAATCTTTTTACGATTTTTAAACCACAGTGGACCTATTTCTACGTTATACTGATAGTTTTGTTAGTTATCTAAGATATATAAGATACATAAAATTAATAATTTATACCATATCTCCGAATTAGCTGCCACAAACGTAAACATAGGGGATACCAGTAAAAAATTTACCTCCTTTGTAGAAGGTAACTACGACAGTATTACGTTTTGTCGTAAAAAAATCTAGGAATTTTAATTTTAACCAAAACTTGTCAACTGGTCAATAAATTAAGGTCCTGGCATATTTTTAATCTAGTACTTTAGTTTCTTACAAAGATAATAAACGATAAACATGTTTTATGGGTAATTATTTTGTGCCACTGGGTCATATTCTGAGGAATGGGGAATAGTTCTGTCGATGTGCATTGGTACTGCACATTGGGTACAAAATGTAATGAAATGTTGCCGTTGCGGATGTTTTTGGTCTATATTGGACTTTTTTCTACCTCTGCGGATCTTTTGCGGACCACCGTGACGTTCTACGGGTCTTTTCGGACCAAAACGCGTATCGGAACGGCATATACTACAATAGCATACACCATATTCATGCATAGTGGCCACTGTACTAGCAGAGAATATTATAATAATACCTAACGTACCACTTTAATAGGATATTAAAATACTTATTATGTAGATATTACAACATTTTTATAATGCCGTCGTATTTTATTCAGTGCCTCAAAGAAAGAGATTTAGAAAAAATCGGCCTACTCCGCTCGCCGTTGCCCTTTTGTATATTTTCCAACAGTCAGTTGTTCAAATTCAAAGAAATAAACATAATGACAGTCAATATATTTATGAAAACTTATTGTACACATAAAAATATCAAAAGCTTTCCTAAAAATAGCGATATACATAATATAAATACTAGAAATAAACATAAACTCGATATGCCCACAACCAGGCTTCACAAGATTAATGTATCTTTTAAAGGGCAATGTATAAACTTCTACAACAAAACTCCTAGTGAGTTGCAAAATCTATCAATAAATAAATTCAAACAAATTGTCAAAACCTTTCTGTGCAAAAAAGCTTACTACAAAATATCAGATTATTTAGGGGATAAAAAACCTTTGAACGGGTTTTGCTCCAACTCGAAAAATAACAACTAACAGGTTTCTTAGTCGCTTCTTTACTTTAGTCTACATACCGAAGCGACAGAAATCAAAAGTATTTCCGCTATTTCCGTGTCAGTGTTTTATTTTAAGGATTTCACCTTTTCTAAGGGTACATTTTTGTAAGTATGGAAATAAAGAATTTTTGATTTTGATTTTGTTATCTTCATTATATTCGCCAGTTTAACCTCATGAGCTCATTTTCTTTTCCTTGTCATCTCAATTAATTTTTTTAGGCAAGCTGTAACTTATGTAATGTTACTACTTACTGTTTATATTGTTGTTAAAAATAAATGTATTTCTATTTCAGTCTATTCTTACTTACTACCTGCAATTTGGGGAGTCACGTCTGGTGAGGCCTTATGTGCTCTTTCTTGTGATTTATTATGTAGGTATCCTGCGTTGGTATGAACGTTTTTTATCTACGTATGTTGAGCTGAATTGGATCATTCCACTTTTCAGGGATTGTAGCCAATGGATAATCCATGTTAGATAAGCTACCCTGGTACCATCCTGGTTTCATTCAAACAAATCCGTTCAGTCTTAGAGCATGAGGGCGTCACAAACACACTATACATTTTTTACGTAATTTGTGCCTAGTGATATTAGTTTTATAGGTGATTACTCTTTCTATTTTCAGCTTGCAATATATCATTTTGCAGTTTTTCTCATATATTACGAAACTAATCATTTTGTCATTATTTCGGACAAAATTTGGGTTCGGTCTGGAGCTTTTTAATTTTGACTGCGGCAACACTACTTTCGTTTCCTGTCTCGGAGAAAACAAAATAATTTCAAGATTTTCTTCAAGTTCTTAGAGGTTTCCCGTCCTTCGCCCGTTCTGGAATCGAATGTTCTTTCTCTGGCTGCGCCGCCGCGCCGCCGGTTTTTGCTGTTGGTGAAGTTATATGCTACCCCACAGAACTGTTCTGTGTGCTACCCGTTAAAGTGATCTTGCTGTGTTAGAGTTATTGTTATTACCTGGTTGTGTGTGTTTGCTGATAATGATAAAGAGCCTGACTCTGAGCCAATGAAAAACTGATGGTAATAAATGTGTACAAGCAGACGTACATGAACTATTGGTCGCGTGTGTCAACAAAACAGCCGAGCTCTTGGGAATATCGCAAAGAACATGGAATGGTTGTAAAAGAACACAAATCAACAGGAAGGGTTTCTTCGCCCACGAAAAAAGGTAGCAAAACCAATTTTGACGAAGTATTGACCAATTCACCTATTCTGCTATATGAAGAATCGTCCGTCAGTTTTTTCGCCGAAATTAATTATCTGTTCTAACGAAGGTAAGAATTGATTTAGGTATCTACCTCAATTTCAAAGAAAGTCTGTCTTTATTTAAAAAAAGTAAAAGGATAAAAAGTAGCCTATGTGTTTTCCAGACTATAATCTATCGTTATGCCAAATTTCATACGGACCCTTTCCGTCCGTTTGCTGTTTTGCCGTGATTGAGTAACAAACATCCATCAATCCAAACTAATATTAGTGGGATAAAAAGCATTCCTACTGCTTCTGAGAAATGACTTATATCACTCATGCATTATTGCTTCCTGTGATCTGCATATTAAATATATCCTATTTTGTTGCAGGCCATACAGTAATAAAAACAAGGGTGGATACTGAGGTCAAGAGACATCGAAACAAGCTTTCTTGGAAGGCTTAACAACAGGCTTGAATACTCCAACGGGATAAAGACTATAATTGATAATCAGCTGTAATTATAGGCAACGAAGAAATAAAAAAACAAGAAAAGTATTTGTTTATATTTATTTCTGAGGTCAAATAATGCTACGCCTTTGTAGGACTAGGATATTAGTAATTTAGGCAGTGAAAACTAATGTACTTATGAATAAACCTTCCTTAAAATGTAGTTCTCTATGAAAAAAACACCTATTTGTTTGTTTTATTTACTCTCAGAGGGCATAACCAAATGTTGCTTTGCTTAGTTGTTAGGTACAAGCATAGTGAAGGGTGGTGCGTGAGCCTAGGATTATTATGACTCGCAGAAAAGAACACCAGCAGCGCAGCGTGTGTAGTTTTACGGCGGGAGGCCCCGCGCCTTGTGAGATGAATGTATTTAGTAAAATAATTCTAGCTTTATGAAAATTTCCTGCTCAAGCAAAGCCGAGGGCAAGAACTATACCTAATGATCCATAAAAATTCAAGGGTTTGCTCTGCTGTCCTGTCACTTTCATAGTGACATTGATTTGTGTACATTATTGGCAGGATTAAAAAAAACGAGGTATAGACTGTTTTATAAAAACTGTAAACTGACTTCAAATTCCTAAAAAGTTAAAATGAGAATAAACTTTTATGGGACCGTCGCAATTTAACCTTAATACAACAACGAAATAAACAAATAATGAATAAATAAATAATGCTGGACGATTCACACACAGCATTATCTAGCCCCACGCTAAGCAGAGCTTGTGTTATGGGTACCAGATATATATAGACATACAATATCTAGATATTTTTACTATACATAGAAAACGACCAGAACACCCTTAACAAATGTTTGCAGATCGTACACAAATTTGTCCCGAGGCGGGAATCGAACCCGCAACCTCCTGCGTCGCAGGCAGACCCTTGCACACCGCGCCACATCGGTCGTCAATAACGAAAGAATCAACAAAATGGCGAAGATATCACCAAAACTGTTGTCAAGTCGTGATTTTTCAAAAGAAGCAACATAATGGTTTGAATAATCACGGCTAGCGCTTTTTAAACTTGACGGGATGGATACTAATCTCACGGGATAATTTTTTTATGAGACCAAATTGCTATTATTTTCCATCATAGCGTAAGAATATTTCTTTTTAAAATCGATGCCTAATTAACAAAAAACCGATGAACATAGTACATAAAAAAACAAACAGCCGAACATATAGAACCTCTTCCTGAAGTCAGTGAAAACTGTATTTTGGCTCTTCTATCCTTTCTGTCCGCGACCTGTTGTGACTGCGACTTGGCAAACGTAGTGTAGGACGCGCTCCGACCAGGTGGGATGACGATTTGCGAAAGACTACTGGCAGATGCTGGATGCGGCAAGCTGAAGATAGGGCGCTATGGCGCTCATTAGGGGAGGCCTATGTCCAACTGTGGACTAATATAGGCTGATGTTGATGATAATGATGATCCTTTCTGTACACTCAAAGGGTAGGTAACAAAAAGCATCAGATTCAACAAAAGGCTATAATGACGTCATGAGTAAATAAGCTATGGTGTCATGATAGCCGACGCCCGTCTCTTATTGCAAATATTTGACGAGACAAGGCCTTAAAGGTTAACCCAGACGAACCATTTCTGTCGCTTTAACTAAACGTTCAAACTGACAAAAATGGCTAAAAACTAATTTTAAAATCGGTGTGTTTTTCCTTCCAAAGGTCATGGCATATCTAAAAAGCAGGCGTGGCAAAAAGCGTGCGGTTTTGTTGTGGGGTCAGCCCACAATAAAACCGCACGCCTGGACAATTATAATAATACGACGAGGAAAAATATCCCTTATAATAGTGAATGCAAACTCATTCTATCATTATCAAAATCAATCGAGTTACGTCACTGTACTCTACGCTTATGCTTAAGCGTAGGTCATACTAAATATGTCTCGTCTGTGCCTATCCTTAATAAACATGTCATCCTGGATTATTTCAGGGTTAAATGTCTTTATTAGGAAGGCTTCTCCATGCGTTTGTCCTTCGTATTCTGTTAAGTAAGTATAGAAGAAGGCTAAATAATAAAACATTCATAATTAAGGGACTTCGTAGAGCCTCTACGAGTAAGTAGCTTCGTAGAGCTTCTACGCGTAACAGACTTTGTAGACCATCTACGAAAAACAAACTTCGTAGACCTTCTACGCTTTTAGTGATTCGTAGACTCTACGAGACACAAGCTTCGTAGATCCTCTACGCTTTTAGTGTTTCGTAGACTCTACGAGACACAAGCTTCGTAGACCCTCTACGCTTTTAGTGTTTCGTAGACTCTACGTGCAACAAGCTTCGTAGACCCTCTACGCTAATCGAGCTTCGTTACCATAGTTATTTTGTGCCTATACCTACGAAGAATGAATAAATTATAATAATCTCGGATTATAGTAATTGCTCTGAGGGAGGAACACTAGCTCGGCGGGCTTTAGGACAGCAGTATGATCTTCTAGGGGTAGGCTTGGTGGTAGGTCGGGTCTGCAGTGTTTTGTTAGTAAATAATTTTTTTTTGGCTTTGACTATGTATAACTTATTTTGTAGTAGCTTCTTATAATAGTCTCAGTATATTCCATTGATCTATAGTCTAAGGGGATCTCTTTTTTCATTGGTATATTCACGTTGGTTCCCACCGCAGCGACCCGTAAAGTTACACTCACATCAAAGGAACTGTCTGTTCTACTTGGAGAGGACTCGAGGCGGTAACTTATTCGATTATACTTTGCTTTGCTGTAGCTGCTTTAGTAAATAAATAATTTATGAATATTTTAAATGTATTTTAGTTTTACAAGACAGATAGTTAAGGATTTTTGTGATCCCCTTTTGTAGGTGGAGACGTATATACTAGAAATACACTGGATTGACAATACAAACAAAAAGAACAAATTTTACTAAATAAAAAATTAAGTTTAATATAAATGTATGACTGGATAATATTTATAAACTCATAGACAACGAGTCAATATTACACAGTATCGTGTGCGGCGTTTTCTAGAATGGAGTTAAGTCTTCTTTATCTCACTTGGTTTTCGAAATAAGGCGTGTTTATCTGTACACACAGACGATACACAACGACGAGTACACTTTAGTTAAGTGCACTCGTCGTTGTGTATCGTCCTGGATTCCACGAGGCAGAGAGCCTCAAAACCGCAAAAAACCTCTCAAACCCAAAAGATATTCTAAACTAATTATAATTACCTTCAAGAAAATCCAACAAAGAAAGACAAACAAGCACGCAAACGTTAGTTCAAAGCGCGATGAAAGATTCATTTGATTTCACCATCATAAGTAGATTTTGTTTTCATAACGTCTGTGACCCATTTTAATTCTTTTGATTTTAAATGAGTTATCACTCCAGCGAGTCACACAGCACAACACATCGTCATTATTATTAAACAACTAATGTAGAACTCACCTTTAGAAATATATATTTTACCAAACTATCTAGATTTAAGTTAGCTACTCTCTGCGATCTATGTCTATTCTATAGCTCCTTGGTAATGCAATAAATAACTAATCACCTATTCATTGCTAAATACAAGAATTCCCAGCGTAGGTCGATGCTCGATATATTGAAAAGAGAATGCTTTCAGACTCGGCAGTTAATATTGCAGATCCAGTGAAGCTGAAAAAAGAGAATAATATTCAATTAACATGTCGAGGACTACAGTAAAACGCCGAAGAAGTGGATCAAAAGAAAATGTGAAACTCATTAATTTCCTCTTAGTGTTTTGAAATCCAATAAGAAAGTTAAATGAACTTCATCGTTTGAATACATAATATTAATTAACACATTTTCTAATCAAAGATAGATTATATATATAGATAGATAGATTTGGTTCTTGAATTATTTTTTGATCTTGGTGCACTATAAATATTGCAGATCATATAGAAATAAGTACCGAGGCGTATAACATAAACATAACGAGGCCTATTCCCAGCAAGTCAATGGAAATCAAATCCCAGGAATTCACTAGTCAATAAATAAAACATTAGGTATCAAACGATCTGTAAACGAGAAGTAATTCGGAAAATCGCACGAAACGCACCAACACCACTTAAGTCATTAATAAAACCATCGTGAACCGGGGAAATTTCAATGGTATCTCATCGTGAGGCTTTCCATCTATTGGGTTATCCATTAAATAAATTTTATACGTGTGATAAGGGACGTGCGGCGGGGCGGCGGCGGCGGCTAGGCGGGCGCCGTCTCGCCGCCCAGTGGCACCCGCGCGCCCAGCCTCGCCGCACGCCCGCGCCTCTCGTCAGTTCTCCTCCTGCCGCCGCCGTGGGCCGATACCCAGTGATAGTTTGTACCATCCGTGCTGGAGAGCATCAGATACCAGAGCCTGGTAAGTACATTACAATCTTAGTTATAGGTATGTTGTTGCACGCAAACTTTCACGAGACGTATCTTTATCAGCCGCCGTGTCGTTACGGCCATTTTATAGAATGCGAGCGTTCAACCTTGAATCGTTGTCAGTATTTTGGTCATTGTAACTCGCTCAGCTGATACATGCGATTTTTCCGCGCGCTTACCGCTCAAAAGCGAAGCGTAAAAATAGATAGAGAATTTTAAAATTTCATTAAGTTTCAGAGCGTTTGGTTGTATCCAAACAAATTCTTGTTTAGATTGGATGATTAATATTCCGAGTACAAGATGACTGGATTTATGTCAAGGTTCTGACACCTTGTTATATGAACGGTTTTAATACTCGTTGAGGTGACTCGTAAACTGAGGTTGGAGCTTCCATGGCAGAGAACTCATCAGCAAGTTTATTTTTAAATCTCTCTCACTTAGTCTGTGTTAGCATTGCAAAATAAATACTTAAATACTTATTGAAATGAAACGGAAGCTATGCTTACGAATATCAATACATCATTTCAATTGTTAAGTACTCATCTGTTACACGTATACCTTACTTAATGTGAAGAAAGTTTAGCCGTTATCAAAATCGCAATCTTCCAGAAACTTTTGATGATCGTTTTATCTTATGTCGTAACTGATTTAATTCATTTATGTCGTGTGTTTTCAGACAAAACATTACTAATTGGCGTCGATCACACCAACCTAAATTTGTTGCTTTGTTCTTCTTTTATCGTGACCTTTTAAATAGAGATAGTCTAAAGCCGGAGATTGTCTAGCCAGGCTATTTCTTCTCATAACAACACACGACTACCAGCGGTCAGAATATAGCAAAAATTCCTGGTATCAAAGCTATTCATTCGCTCCGAACTGTGAAGAAGTGGAGAAAGAAAAAAGATTTGATTGCTCTTGAAATTGAATTTAAAGAATGGAATTCGGAAAGTTATGGAAAAGATCAATGGGTACGTTTTGGGAGTTAACTGGAGCAGCAACCGACCATTATAAACTTTTAAAAGTGATTACGGTTTGAACGGTATTTTCAAAACCGATTTCAATTCGTTCGTCGATTCATAATCCTTATGATACTTACATATGCCATCATAACCAGAATACCGATTTAAAAAACTTTATATCTTAAGACTTACTAAGAAAGCACATAGACATGTCTAAATTTATACTGTAAATTAATAACAAATGTGAAATAAGGTGTTATTGATTTTCTCTTCATTTCAACTTTTGTCCTGAATCAAGTTTTATTTTCGAAATAAACTAACTTAACCAACGACTCCGTATCAATGCTGTAACGCTTTGATAACCGTGAAAAATAACCATATCCGGTCAAAAAGACACCTTAAATATCTACTTATAACCCTTATCACAGGGCCGATCTGCTATCAGTGGTGATGTCAGAAAAGGCCAAGGATAATGGTAGAGCGAGGATACTGCTAAAGATGTGGTCGCTAAGATTCTTCTCTTGTGTTATAAGTAAAAAATTACATCCTTACTTCTAAGCATCCGTCAACTTTAAGCTGACATAATGAATGGTTATCTTGTGTTTTTTCTTTCTTATCCGTTCTAAAATAGGAAGTAACTCTGTCTGTCTATCTCTCTGGCTGTCTGTCTCTTCCCTTTTTCACGCCTTAACGGCAGAACGGATGTTAATGAAATTTGGCAGGAAGATAAATAGTATCCCGGGAACAGACATAGGCTACTTGAAAAGCACGAAGCCACGGGCAGCATTTAGATCTTAAATAAAGCCAAGAGAAAATAGCAAACGCATAATAGGTAATTAGGCATTTTTCTAGAAAGAAAAAAACAATTTACCTTAGAAATCAATAGATGGCGCTAATATTTCGCGGTAGAATAGAACTTGGCATTGGGATGTCATATCAAACTATGCAAGGTCTACGTAGGGTCAATGCCATTCTAATTTGACGAGGCCAAAGTCCAGCGCCAGCTTTTCAGGCTGGTAGAATATTTTTTTGACATTAAGGCGATTCCCCGAGCCAAACTAGCGCCGTCACACATTTTGCCTATTATTTCGTTGAACAAAGGTAATTTGAAAAAAGTTGTAGAACGGACCTTATTGTCATAGAAAACATAATTACTCAATTTCAACAAACTTTGGGCTCGAGTTAGTAGTTATGAGCTTTTATATTATGTCTTAAAACCTTGACTTAACCTCATTTATGAATAAAACAGCAAGATAACAAGGGTATAGTAGGGATTTGAACCATGCATAGGGTACAATGGTGGAAAAGGTCGGTTGTCTCGGCGACTGGCTCAAAAACGCTTATAAGGGATGTTACCATTGTAAGTGCCTTGAAATTTAATGGACTTGAATTTGAGCTTCCTTTTTCACTATTATTTAGGATGTTGACGAAGTTATTCGGGTGGAAGTAACATTTGAAGGCATTTAGGTCTTTAGCTCTACCCGTGCCTGAGTAGGTACATGTTTTAGGGATAATGACTAAATACGTATGTAGACTACTAAGTCAGAATAAGTTAAATATTTTGACAGTAATATCGCAATACAACTAGGAAAATTTAATGTATAACACAAAAATAGAGATATCTTTTTTGAAAAACTGTAATGTTCACAATATAAATACAAGAAACAAGAACAATTTATACAGGGTTATTGGTAAATAGTGACAATACGTGAACTGTAGGTCGTGCCCATCATCACAAACACGTTCGTGAAGGCGCCAAGTCTAAATTAAAAAAAAAAAGATAAGTCACCTCTGATACTAAATGATAAAACATCTTTGTCTGAAACCCAACGAGTTACTTAAGACCGATCTTTCACTCTCATATCTTCTGTTAATTCAGGACAGAGCTGTTTTTAAGTTGAGTTTCAAATAAAACCTCTCTAATAACCGGTTATTGAATTGCGGGGGGTACCCATTATGTATGGATGGTTTTTTTCGTTCCTCACGCCAAAAAAAGAACGGATCGGACTGAAATTGAATAGAGATAGATATAGGTATGTCTTGTTTTTTATCCCATACATTGTCTTACTAGGAAAAAAACAAGAATATTATATCTTAAAACCTTTCCCATATATGAATAGCTAAACTGATTTCCGCTAATCGTGAAGGCCAGTCCGAATCCTACTCAAACTCGATTCAATGAACTGTATGATGTTTTGGGCGAAATGGGAAACTATTACCGTCGACATGCCCGCTGGAAATAATGGGAATGTACGGATAACGCCAAAAATAGCTGAACACATGAAGAGTCCAAAGCCCGTGTAGGTACACACAAAACCACAGAAAGGTTTTGTTTTTTAAAAAAAGGTTAATACTTTCATAGTAAGTAAAGTGTTGTTGTAACGGCAGAGCTCTCGTGACACTTGTGAAATATTAAAAAAACCACCAAAACCACTGAACAGATGAAGGCTCCGAAGCAAAAAAAATCTAATATAAATTTGTGTGTACACGGACTTTGGAGAGGGAAGACCACTAAGCCACACTACTCCTGAAGCCTCGCTTGGCTCGCGAGAGCGCAAAAAAAACCACATACCGTATATAAAAACACAAGGAGTCTAGTATCAGATCAGGAATAGAATCCAGGGACCTGTGAATAAAATCGAGCGCACTCTTGACTCGACCTCGACTACAAATTGGGGTGAAATTGGCGTTCCTACTCGTCCAACCTCAGCGCCTTCTGGAGTCGAGCGGGCGTGGTTAAGCGGTTTTTGCGGTTTTGTATGTACACATTGTTTCGGAGTCTTCATCTGTATAGCTCTTTTAGACGGTGAATGTACATCCCACTGAAATAATGGGACAGGATCGCAGGACGTTGTGAGTGGGTGTAATAGGAGATGCTTAACTTGTTTATTAGGCTTGAACATTCCTTACTTGTAGATAATGACTATGAGAATTGAAGTCATGGACTGAACTGGTATGCGTGAATGAGCAGGGTACGTGTAATCCCAAACGGAATATGTCTCAGCGACTTGTACGGTACTTATTAAGAAGCTTACTAAATAAGTAGGTACCTAACTGTTTAATAGATTTTAATGATTCATTCGTTTTTGTATAAAATAAAGTTGAAATAGTCCATAAAAGTTTGATTAGCGAGGAATTCATTCGTGCTCCGTAAATCTTAACTAAAACATCATCACGTGATAATTTTCACAACAAACTACTCTCTTCTCATCTCGACAAACTAAATTAGACTCGAATTGTAACTAGATGTCGCCACTTGAAAAATTTGATCGTGCTATCGAAGTGTTTCTTCCAAACCCAATTAAACTCGAGTTTGAAGTCGGTTTATAGTTTTTAAAACAAGCCCATTAATTATTATTGAGTATGCGTTTGTTTTTCGTAAGGCTGCTAAATCTGCCAGTATTTGTTTCACTTCTTCCCCCTCTCGCCGTGTCACCTACGCATAAGCAGTGACAAGCTTTCGTGCGAGAAAATCATAAAAAGGTCAATAACATATACCCTTCTTTAGAAGAACGTTATGGCTTCTGTTCTTACCCCCAGATGTGTACCAAAAGGTTACAAGAGTGTTTAAAGTATTTGATTTGGTCAGATTCTAATCTGACCAAATCAAATACTTTAAACACTCTTATACCCTTTTGGTTGCAACCTGCAAACTTACCGCTTCCGCGTCTACGCGGAAGCGATAAGTTGGCAGTACAACTGTGTACGTACCTTTTGGTATACATCTGGTGGTAAGACTAGAAGTAGCCGTAACGTTCTTCTGAACCCTTCCCGGAAACGCAGCGAGGCTTGTAATATCCGACGCCATTTGACTCCGGCACCAAACCGGTGTCAACGCAAATCCGTTTTCAATGCAAAATGAACTATGTTACGCCGGCAGTGTGCTCAATTTGACATTGTAAAGCTTAACTGGACGGATTTTTTTCTAAAAGGTAAGTGGGTTGCTTTTTGCATCGAGAATCAGATAGATGGATTATAGAGTCAATGTTAATGTTTCCTAAACGGGCTCTTAGCTTTGTTTCTCTAGCTGTAATAAGACAACGTATATAGGGTTATTAGTAATTCACTGATACTGCGTAAACTGCCGGTTCAGCCCATCACACGTTCGTGAAGATGCAAGGCTTCATCCTTGAAAAATTTCGGTATAAACCATGATAAAAAAAACACGTTTGTCCGGAAACCAACGAATTACTAACGACTGATCTTGGTTGGACACCAACACACACTGTCAATTTAGGGCAGAACCGTTTTTAATTTTAGTTTCAAATAAAGCCTCTATAAAGCATTTTTTTATTGAGTGATCTACTACCAATATCAGTCTTGAGAATTAAGACATGGCGTCTTCACAAACGTGTTCTTTATGATGGGCAAAATAATGCAGTTCACGCAGTGTAAGTGAATTACCAATAACCCTGTATAGACAAAAGAAATTTCGTGTGTCTAGTCAGATATGCTACCTATTTGTTAGGCGCTTGCCAAGAGACAGCTAAAATGCTGTTAGTCGAGCTAAGCCTAAGCTCGATAGACAGCATTTTAGCGAACAGTCCATCATTACCCGACTACCAACAGGGGAGGGTTATGAGGTTAGCACCCTATGTTTGTATGTTTGTATGTATGTGGCCGATTTCTTTGTTCCCACGTAGCGCTGAAACTACTGGTTCGATTTCAACAAATTATGTATCGTTTGATTCGTCTCAATACCCCGATGGTTATAGGATTTAGGGCTCCGACCCCGAATAAGCCTTCAAAACGCGTATTAAAGTTTAGGTAGCCGCAGGCTGCAGGCCCCATAGAGAAAAATTACAATACCTACGACCTATTTTCATTTTCAACTCTATGCCTATCAAATATGACCGATACATCATTCTATTTTGTCAATGGTTTCAAACTTTTATAACTTCCACGTAGTCGGGTTGTAGTTTTTAACTTTATCTTGTTTAACTATTAATCTCATGAATATGTTTTAATTAGTTTTAGTGGCTTTTGTTTTTGTTAGTGGCCACTATTTTTTTTGACGTCCCTCACACCACCTACCCCAGGAGGTGACTCGCTCTCGCGTTCTCGTGAGAACAAAACTAATATTGCAGACCACCCAAGTAGGAAGCTACCTAAGTAACCTACTTCAAAGACAGCGCGGCAGCCATCTTGGCAAGCAAACAGGATGAAACAATCTAGTTTACAGTTAAATGAACTTAGGAGACCCTCATAATTATCTGAGAGCATATCAAGTAGCTCAGTGTTTACAACACACGGAGCGATGTCGTGTCGTCTCTTGTGGCAAAAACTTACTGTGTTAAGTGACGATACCATTATGGTATCATATTAATGGGATTAGTATGATACTAATCCCATTAATATGATAAATGTGAATGTTTGGATGGATGAATTGATGGATGGATGTTTGTTACTCAATCACGCCAGAACGTCTGTACGGATCTGGATGAAATTTTTCCACAAATATAGATTGTAGTCCGGGATAGCACAAAGGGCTACTTTTTATCCCGGAATTCCCACGGGAACGGGAACTACGCGGGTGAAACCGCGAGGCGCTGCTAGTATTATAAATGCGAAAGTTTGGATGTATGTTTGTTAACTCTTCACGCCAAAACTACTGAACGGATCGGTCTGAAATTTTGCATACAGGTAGGTCTAGGCCTGGAATAAAACAACTTTTTATCCCATAAATCAGTTCCCGTGGGATATAAATAACATTAAACAACGCATGCGAAGCCGTGGGCAGAACTAGTCATAGATAATTATATAAATAACGCTGGACAATCGACACAGCATCATCTAGCCCCAAAGTAAGCAGACCCTTTGTCATGTGTCGGTACTAGATAGCTGAAATACTTACTTGTTACTAGTTACTATATTTTCAGAATTTTCCATCTGACTCGTTATTCTAACTCTACATTATCTTTCTAAATACAAGTGGATTTTACCCTAAGACATTCTACAAAGGATCTAATAGCTCAAACACTCTATTTTATATTTTTGGCGTATTTTATTGAATGAATAAATGAATATAATAATTTATTCTTACCAAATACTTAGATTTACAGGCTCCAGTCCATATTAAAAAAAAACATGATGATAATTTAGTAGGGTTGTCACCAAAAATACGATCAAAAATAGGACCTGATAATTTCGAATTGTTCTCGACTCGTCCCACTGGCCCAAAGTGGGACGAGTCAAGAAACTATAAATTTTATACGGAAAACGTTCTTGATTCGTCCTATTTTTTAAAGGCAGGTAAAAGTAATGTCAACCACACACTTTTCATGTAAGGTACATACTTTTGAATCGTTAGTAAGATGAATCCGTACTACATAGATTACTGTAAGTAACTTCTGCTCTCTTGGTACTTTGGGACGATCTTTGGGACATTTGAATTACCAAAAGACGGCGAAGGTTCAATCTTGATTTAACTAACTCCGAATTCTCTCACGAATTCTTTCCAGAAAGAATTCGTCGGTATTCATGAAAGACGTGACATGACACAATGTCGCAAACGTCGTCGGATGTGTGAAAGTTTTTCGTTAGATATACTTGATGGAGATGAGTCTAGTCGGGCGAGGTTACCGTACACGCAAACAAGGGTAGAACAGGAGAATTTAACTGATTGAACCCTATGGTAACCGCTAAGGACTTGATTAATGATTGCATTTTGGGGTAACAGCGGGAGTGTAAAGGACAGTATTCAAGTATTTTATTACAATGTGAGAGGTCGTACAAAATTCACTTATGATAGGTATTAAGAGCCCTGTTAGGGCGCAATGCAACTTGAGAGGTAGCTTAGCTTAACACTAACTTAATTATCACAATTATAGTAGGTACCTAATTAATTATCCTTAATTGCATAGAAACAATAATTTTAAATCTAGATTGACTACTACTAGGTTTTTTTTTTAATTATCTAATGTATCATCCATTAACTCTTGAATCGAATAATAAGTTTTATTTAGAAGTAGGTTTTTAAGTTTGTTTTTAAGAGCCTTTACGCCTAGCGCGCGATGTCAAGTTTAGGTAATTCAAACCCACACAGAAGCGAGCGTGACTGTGTGAGTAGCGCTGGCGCGTTCTATTGTGGTATAGTCAAGCTTAGCACTTTGATCCATTCGAGTGAAATTGATATAGCAATTATTTAATTTAAATTTGAACTTAGACAGATGACATATTTACGTGTTAAAATAAAATCAAAATAAAAAAATTTTTATTTCCATAAATACAAAAATGTACACTTAGAAAAGGTCAAATTCTTAAAATAAAACACTGACTCGGAAATAAAGTGGTACTTTTGATTTCTGTCGCTTCGCTATGTAGACTAAAGTAAAGAAGTGACTAATAAACCTTCAGCCTGTTACGAGTAGGTACAAATAAAACACTTGGTACGGATAAAGTCGAGTTTATTTTACAACATTTTAAATGTTTTATTCCACGAATAAATAATAAGTCAGGAAGTCTAATTCAGAAAAAATTCCAACCAAAAAGTGGGCGCTGCTTCAAATCAAAACTATGGATAATTCAAATAGGAATCACTTCAATTGGTTCGCGCGCCTGCTGCAATGGCAGCTATGACAACTGATTCATAGCGGCGTGGACGATGTTATGCAATAAATGGACCGGACCAAGTCAATAACGAAACAATTATATGGTCAAATGCTTTTTTTACTATACAGGGTGAGTTTTTTTTTCAAAATGAAACCTTCAAATTTGAAAATTTATAAATTAGACTACAAATTCGAGAAAAGGTTGTTTGTCGTATAGTTGAAAGTACAAACGTTCAGACTATACGCAAAGAAATCTATCTTCTTTTGTCATATTTTTTTCTCGTTATGAGCTTTTTGACATAAAATTTTCTTGCATACCCTCTTCAAAAAAGCTGAAAGTAGTGATTTTAGTTTGGTCAGATATATGTAGTACATTTTGCAGGGTTATGTAGATAGAATCTAACGTCCGTCTTTCGACTGTCAGTGGTAGCACTGACAGTCGGATTCTACGCATCTACGCACGGACGTTAGATTTTAAATACTTTCTGTCATTTTTGTAGAAAAACTGGGCGATGGAAATCAAAATAAGCGCAATAACCTTGAATTTATTTTAATAAATGTTCAAAATGATATTGATTGTCCACAGTGTGATAAATCTGTTTTTGTACAGATGATTCTTTAAATAACCCCATTAGAAAAAATCAATTTTGAAGGTGTTCCAACCATTAAGGCACATAGGCGTCGTAAATTTATTTATTTATTATCAACTTAGAAGCAAAAAGAGAAAAAAAATTTTTTTTACAAATGCTTACTTTTCCAAAGATATAAAAAAGTTTTGTCTTTTTTAACGAAGAACTTATTATTTTCAAAATCAATCACGTAACTATTAACATCCTTTTTGATAACTCTCACGGTTTCAGACTTCCTCTCAGTGGCCCTGAAAAAATAAAACACCCTATATCACACATCAATATACGCCTTCAAGAATAAACTCGACAACTGGTTACGAGACAAAGTTGACAAACTAAAAAAATTACGCAATAACTAAATTCGACACTGTCTGATAATAGACACATCAGCCACTGGCTGCTTGTCTGTTAATAAATAAATATATTTTTGGATAACAATTCAGTGAACTCTTTGTCCCGCAAAATATGATTAATTTAATGTTTTTAGTCCACTTGTTAGCTACCCACTTATTTTTCCGAATCGTATGGGCAGGTAAACTAAAAATACCAAATAAGCATAATAAATTTCAATTTCATTGAAAAATATCTAAATTTTATCGATTCAATATTTCATCAAGGAAAAATCCTTCCAAATGAAGTAAAAAGTTGTCTGACCTCATTTTGCATTTTCATTTTGAAAAAAAAAAACACCCTGTAGAGTGATAAACATTTTACCAAAATATTATTTTGTTATTGACTTGGTCCGGTCCTCTTATTGCATAACAACGTCCACGCCGCTATTACTCAGCTGTCATAGCAGCCATTGCAGCAGGCGCGCGAACCAATCTGAAGTGATTCCTATTTCGAATCATACCAACATTCTTTTGATTTGAAGCACGGCCCACTTTTTGTGTGGAATTTGTTCTGAATTAGACTTCCTGACTTATTATTGTATTCGTAGCCTCCAATCAACAAAAATATATAGGGTTTTTGGTAAATTAAATTGAAGCCTTTCGATCGGTATGATTATTTTTCTCGTGTAACAGGTTCGATTCCAGGTTCAACCATGTAATTATTTAAATATCTAAAAATGCAGTTTAAATTGTTTTTTAAATTCAAATAAGTTATGTCTTCTTTCAGTAAAATGTTAGAAATGTTAAGTTACTTTTCCTCCATGTGGCATATCCGTGGGACGCCCTGTATATACTAACCTTTTAGCTCTTGCATTTTCCATGTTTGCTAATTTTTGCGCTTTCGTTTCTTCGCAAAAAATAACTTCATTTTATTTCCCATTATGTCTGAAATATGATTTTTGTCTATATTAATAGATACCCCATACTCAGGCACTGGACCGAAACGCATGTGTTGCCCTGTAACGCATTGCGATGTGCAAAATAAATTAAATTTTAATTTTATTTAGGTACCTAGTTAGAATTTTCAATAATGTAAATATGATTATTTTGTGTTACTTATTTGATTTTTATAATATGTTATTTTAAGTTCTAGGTTAATTTTGAAAATGTAATATGGATATTTAATCTGAAATAAATGAATAATAATAATAATAATACATTCTACAATTATGTTTGCCATCAAATATAATAATAAAAAAAATTACTTACCAAAGTACCAAAATGTTTCGAGGGCGCTATAAATGTCCGCTCGCCTTATACGCACGACAAAGGTCAACACAGGTCAGTCAGAGCGCCGAGCGACATGACCACACTCTAGAAAGCCTCGCGGCGGACTGATTTGAATGGATTTGCGCGCAGCGTTTTATAGTAGTTTTAAAATATTCACAGAAAATTAATAACAACAAAATATTTAAAATTTTAAATGCATGATTTTAAAGACGATTCTCTACTTTATTAGTAAGCTATTATTATAGTAAATTAAATAAGTTATATCGGTGAAAAAGTCATTTGAAATTCGTAAAATTTCACATTTTTTGTAAATTAATTTCTCATAGTACGATACCAAAACCGAATATTTTTTCAACTAACTTTTTTCCCAAGGATTTTATCTATTGGTTATCATTTTTTTTTATTAGATATGTCAGTATTTTCATAAAATTTTGAGCTTCGAAACTGATGCTGACAGGGAAATTAAGAAAACCTCTAACAAGTTATTTTCATAGAACGCGTACATACTATATTAATTCAAATATTTTCTCAACTAACTTTTTCGACAATGAAATTTCCTAAAATTATTACTAATTAACTTATAGTGTAAGATAACTGGTTCATGAAAATAACGAGTTTGAAAAGTACTGTTTTTGAGCCAAACTGCGCATGGAAGGCGTGAACCCTCTTAAATGAAATATCTTTTTTTAGGATTCCTTTATTATTGCTGGGATTTTATTGTAGATTTTAATAGAACGGTAATAAGGACTTTTTTTGTATATTTCTAGTAAAGGTTCTGGGAGAATTAATTTGTCTTTACGCCGGGAGCTTTTAGTACATCCAGCCGTGATACCGACCAGCACAAAAGCTTGCTCGCTTTGGTAATGCACGTTTTGAGAACCATGTTGTCCCGAAGGTCTGGTACACCGTTCACAACCAAACGCGAGTTTTATGGAAGTTTGGATTTGTACGGAATACGAGCCGAACAGCGTAATAATGGCCATAGAAATCCTCTATCTCGGCGGAGATCTCTGGCTTTGACAATACGGTCCTCCCATCGTGCGTTTTAAGCTTCGTCAGGTGGCTACTGCCAAGCTGCTGAGTGAATACTTTGGACGCTCTGGATTTCGCTCTTTCGCTGTGTTGGAGCTCCGAAGGTCGCACCATACCATCTTCGCAATTAGTGTTCTTGAGTGGAGACCACGACTCGGCAAAAGCAGTGTAGGACGCCCTCCGACCAGATGGGATGACGATTTACGAAAGACTGCTGATAGATGCTGGATGCGGCAAACTGAAGACAGGGCGCTATGGCGCTATTTAGGGGAGGCCTATGTCCAGCAGTGGACTAATATAGGCTGATGATGATGATGATGATGATAACGAGCTGATCCCTAATGTGCACTCTAACCAGTATAAAAAGCCGATTTTGAAGAATAAACATTTATATATATGTTTATTACGTTACGCGCGCCTGTGTGTAGATCAAAACGTTTATCGACAGACAACATGGACATATCTGACAATCTTTGAATTTTCACAATTGGGTAGGTACTTTACACAACTTTTAAAATAATTTCTAAATGTGAATTCAAGCTTTTAAAATAAAAAGGGTTTGCTAAGTGCTTAATTTACCCGAGTAGCGGCAATTAGGACGGTAGGTATGGTGTTTATGATAATGATCCTGTTCTCTGTTATCAGATTCAACATTAAAAGGTCGCGACGACAAAACCGAGAGATGTATTGATTCCGATGTATGCGTCTCCTGATTGAAGTCTTGTACGGTTTCAACAAAGGATTTCTTGACATAAAGTGGTATAATGACAGCAATCGGGACAAGCAATTATGTATTACTAGCTTCAGCTCGCAGCTTTGCACGCGTTTTTTAGTAAAAAATATCTTATAATGTTATTCTAGGTTCAGATTTTTATGTGTGCAAAATTTTAGCCCGATTAATTCAGTAGTTTTAGCGTTATATTAGGCCAAGCATTTTCACAACGGCACAAACTTAAAAACTGATGAGGGGGAATTCTGGACTTTTTATAAATGAAATTCCAGTTTTCCCCCTTGAAAAACAACATTGAACAAATTGAACAAATTTCCCCAAGAGGGAAAACTGGAATAAGAAAAATGGTAAGGGGGAATTAAAAAATGGCATTCCAGTTTACCCCCTCGAGGCCGATTTGTCAAGGGGGAAAACTGGAATAAGCCCATACTTTTGAGTTTATAATACTGATGATGATGATAAAAACTAAGAGGATGCCAACATTATACATTTGCCGAAGCACTCCGAGACAGGCCGAGTAAGAATGTGTACAGGTGCGCTCGTCTCGTCTCGCAGTCCCTCGTAGGCTCTCGTCTTGTCTCGGCTACAGTTTACGAGACGCAAATGCAATAACGAGACTTGCAACCCGTCAGGGGGCAGTGATCTATGAAAACCACTGTACAAATGATGCCGCTCGTTGAGAAGATAACCGCGAGCGAACATTCGACGAGACACGTAGGTGTCTCGGCGAGAAGTAGGTACTTGGCTTTCGAGGCGCAACGCAACGGTACAAGTTTGTACGGAACTGTTAGCAACAATAAAAACATAGCCTCCTTTTTTTAGAAGTCGAGTAAATATTATATTTTTCTGTAATAACTGTCTGATTTTTATAAAAGTATCGAAATGTTATGTAGCCATTCCATTGAACGGGATGGCGCCATCGTACAAGAAGTTGAAGAAAGAGGCCATTAAAGAAAGGAAGTTGAAAAGATGGGCGAGCAAAAATAAATTATATGGAATTTTATGTAAAATATGGATAAATGTACCAATTATAATGCTGTACGGTAAATGTAGATCATTAAAGTAACTATGTATTATCTGATACTCGCATTTTAACTGGTTTTTCCAACAGAACCATTGATGCGCGAGTCCAACTTGCACTTGACGTTTTATTTGTAAGAAATATGTCTGATGCCAAAATATTAGAACGATCCTGATTTCAAAGTCATAAGGTATCGAAAAGCTAGAGATTTAGCAAATTTCAGCAGAATTGGAAGTCCTTTTATAATGTCACGGGTCAGTTAGTTGTTTTCGATTACAAAGAAGCCCTCGGAAAATGTAGCATTAACTTATTGCTTCCATAGATTGAAGGGCTTTCCTCAAAGTGGCTGGTCTTGGATGTAAGCGAATCTTCATTATTTCCTTGAGGAAAAAGCTGTCATTGTGGTTTTAGGAAGAAGCTCTGTTTTTTCATCGTATCTATTCTTATAATGTTTCCGATTTGGTGTACGGAATAATATTTACTGAGGTACTTTTTCCTTATGATGTTGAAATTTCGAAAATGAATGGTACCGCCCACCTGTGATTGGACCTGTCCGGGAAAATAAAGCGTATTTAAAAAAAATAGTTTCGTTTGACTTCTTTAGCGTGTAGGTGAAAAACTGGTGAATAAACCTTGCTGGTAAGTTGTTTTCCAAACATGACATGTACTAAAATTTGTTAAAATCACACTTATAATTAATAATATTATAAATTCGAAAATAACTTTATCTGTATGTCTGTCTGTACCTTTTCACGCCGAAACGGCTGAACGGATCTTAATGAAATTTGGCAGGGAGGTATCCCGGACGGACATAGGCTTCTTGAAAAGCGCATACAAATCCGCGAGCAACAGCTAGTATGAAGTTGAAAGTTTGAGTTCTAGCCAAAACTTTTCATTGGATCGGGCTGAAACTTTTGCACAGATTTTGCTCCAGATCTGAATTTACATGTTAGGAGTACAAAAGCGATAAGCGTTGATAACGATAACATAGATAAAACCGGCCAAGTGCGACTCGGACCCGCGCACAAAGGGTTCCGTACCATTATCTATAAAAACGGCAAAAAAAACGTGTTTGTTGTATGGGAGCCCCCTTAAATATTTATTTTATTCTGTTTTTTAGTACATATTTGTTGTTATAGCGGCAACAGAAATACATCATCTGTTAAAATTTCAACTATCTAACTATCACGGTTCATGAGATACAGCCTGGTGACAGACGGACAGACGGACAGCGAAGTCTTAGTAATAGGGTCCCGTTTTTACCCTTTGGGTACGGAACCCTAATAACAATGAGTAACGTAACATACACCAATTATATCTTGCCTTCTCCAATATAATAAATAAATAATGCTGGACAATTCACACAATTATATAGCCCCAAAATAAGCAGAGCTTGTGTTATGGGTAAGTACTAGATAACCGTTAAACATAATATAATAAAATACATATATATATATATTTTTATTATATATAGAAAACGACCAGAACACCCTGAACAAAATGACTGCAGATCGTACACACATTTGTCCCGAGGCGGGAATAGAACCCACCACCTCCTACGACGCAGGCAGATCTTCGCCCACCGCGCCGAAGAGGTCGAAACCGATATAAATCTGGATTAGCCGCCGCGTCTCTACGTATTCCTTTAATTATCTGCAAAGAATGTTCAAGGATAGAGCACCATTTTAATAATTCACAAGACAAGGTTAATGGGCAAAGCAATGAGTACCTATAATGCCATTTGGAATAAACAATCAGTAGGTAAGTAGACCAGCGACCACAAACCCAAATCAGGGCAATTGGCCTAATCAAAGCCCTGTAATCCCCGACTGACACAGGGTTGGGGATACCGCTGGTCCATCTGCTTTGAAGCGATAAAATATTGGGAGAGGTTGGAGAAAATCAGAGGTTTTCTTAATGTAACTTGATTTTTGATGATTTTTAATTAAAATAGAGACTCATCATCATCATCATCAGCCTATATCAGTCCACTGCTGGACATAGACCTCCCCTAATGAGCGCCATCGCGCCGTCTTCAGCTTAAATAGAAACTCAATTTCTCATAATTAAAAAAAATTGTTTTTAGGGTTCCGTACCGCAAAAGGAAAAAAGGAACCCTTATAGGATCACTTTGTTGTCTATCTGTCAACCTAGTTTTCTCAGAAACACGTGTAGGTATCGAGTTGAAATTCACATCATACGAGTATACTCAAGTTCGTAAAGTCTTGGAGCCGCAAAATAAATCAAACTTCAACGCAATCAAAAGTTACAGCCGTTTATGCCTATTTTTTTTTTATTTTCAAGGTAATCACATGCACACAACACCTTTTTTTTTTTTTTTTACTGTCCTGAGGGAAATGCGCACGCATATCGTACACAACACCTAGGGTACCTAGTACTTCCCGTTGACCCAGAAACATGAAAATTGGCAAAAAGTAAGGTCTTGTAGTGTGTAGCACAAGTAATGGAAAAAATTCGATAGCAGTACATTTGTTGTTAATTCATTAAAAAAACTGTTTGATTCTTGCTATCTATGGACCAAAAACCTATAGAGTACCTATTTCCCGTTGACCTCGAAATTAGACTTGAAATTAGGCAAGAAGCAAGATCTTATTACACAAGTAAAGGAAAAACTCCCGTTATTTATTATTATACCTTTGATGCGCGAGTCCACCTCGCATTTGACGTTTTATTTTAGGTTAAACGGGTCATATAGTTATCCCTTGGGAACAAAAGTTTTACGGGATTACCCACGGTATCATCTTCTATAATATAAATCGAAAATCCACACAGCGACAACTTATTTCAAACTTTGGAATGGTTGCATTCTCAATGAAGCCACCATTCAAAATGAATGCAAATCAAAAGCGGATCATCCTTTTAAAAGCTACTATTCCATCAAAGAGAAACATATCCCACATCATAAACAACCTTCTTTTTAAGTCAGGGTCTAATAAAACATAAAACAACGTCTTCTTTCAGTTTTGGAATATAGAACAAAATTTGAAAAGATTACCGTTTCCACAACAAGAACGTACGATGTTGTGGAATCGTTAATAAGCGTGATATTTATAAAACTGTTTTGCGAGTTTTATGCGTCCCTCAATGTCAGTCCATCAGAAAATCAGTCCATTGAGTGCCCTGTTTACCTTCCTAAAGTCGCAAAGTTTTAATTATTTTCCGTTTCAACCTAATTTAGAATGTAGATCCATTCCATTATTTCGTTCAAGTACAGAAAAAAACTAGTTGACGCTATGACGGTAGGTGAGTAATGATTTTCAAATGGGGTACCTATGTCAGTTGGTCATTACGTGAGATAATTTTTTTTTGTGGTTTCCACGAAAATTTGTGTTCTAAAAAGAATAAACCTAGCAAATAAAAAGGAAAAGTAATATTTCTTATCCTTCCAATCATTTGCGGTGGAAAAAAGTTTAGGGATGTTAAATATTATATTATTATTATGTTATATATTATAACCTCTTGAAAACCATTACTTTGTTGGTTCTCCAAGTATTGCCCGGTCTAACGGACTGGTTGGCTTCTTAGTACTTTTGAATATTGCCCCATTGGATGTAAAAAAACCGTCTTCCAAGAAAATTTCATTAATAACACGTCCAAAGCTAAAGCTATGACCCATGAGCCAGACATAAGCTGTGGCCACCCTATTCCACCCAATCCCAGTAATTACGCGCCTGTCCCCGTATGTCCCATTTCAATTACCTACCAACCCGGATTGCGCCGGTTGAAACTAGATTTTACTGGTGGCTTTGGAGATCTTGCTTTTGATTCGGAAGTTAGTTCGGAAGAAGTAGTACAAGAGTTAATTTATTTCCTTCTTCATAAAGTGTCATCGGATTTGGTTGGCGGCCTCTTAAACTTTTGTCTATGAAGGAAACGCTTATTAGATCGTTTTGTTCCTTCTTTTCTTTTTTCAATGTATTAGTATTATTAAGTTATTCCGGACTCGTCCCACTTGATTCGGCCCAAAGTGGGACGAGTATGGAAACTCAAATTTTATGCAGAAAACGTGCCGGATTCGTCCTATTTTGAGGTTTCTAACAGAAAATTAGCAAAAGTACTGTCGTCCGCACACTTCATTTGTACTCTCATATCTGTGCCAATGCGTTTATCTATATTAATTGAGTTCTCGCTTTTGTTGTTTTATTATCCTCCATCATCCGATAATTTTGTGGCCATTCGTCTGAAATCCAAAAACAATTGAATTTATGTAGTGAGTCAGATCTAACAAATTCTTTTGACTTGTCCAGTGACGGCTTGAAGGTAGTCTCTATTAAAATCCTCCTTCGTTGGTACCTAGTCGGGTATAATAATGAATCCATAGAAAAAAGCCTTCTCTGGTTCGGTGATTGAAGCCATAGAAGTACCAATAATAAATTCCGAAATCCTTGCGTCTTATGAGATTGAACCACGCCAAATGATTTTTATTTCCCCTCTTCAAATAAATTCTTATTTATGAAACAGAAATTGTAGGTACGAGTAGATTGTACGGAGTCTGATTACCTACTGGTAAAAGTCCCTTGGGAAAGCGAATGCTAGGAAATTGCTCTGATTTATTTGAACTTTTTAAAAATGATTTTCAAATGTTTCGCAAAAAGTCGAACTCTGGGTGTTTTTCCCGGCAGGCTTGGCCTACAGAGGGTCTATCAAACTGTGTGTAGTGTAAATAAACAACAAAATAATCCTCCAAAAAGACATGGACAAACTGTGGGCTCTATCACACGGCAGATCAGGTGCTTTTCCGTATGACATCTGTCTGCCATATTGTAGCCGTGTGGTGCTGGCTGAGATTTAGCAACACCCCATTTCTTCCCGTGGGTGTCGTAAGAGGCGACTAAGGAACATACTCCGGGGGCAAGTAGCAACGCTCCTTGCAGAATAGATTTACCACCAGCTAACTGCGAACCGCGAACCCCAATCCGCATTTATTTTTTATGGTCAATTGGCCTTCGTTTGACCACAATCCACCCCATGGCCAGCGTGGAGATTATAGGCACTACCCCACATGAGATTAAGCCAATAATGCGATTATCAGGGGGAGGCCTGCGTCCAGCAGTGGACCGTTATAGGCTGTTGAGGTGAGATAAGGTGATATATCTACACTTGCAATAAATGTATTTTTACCGACTTCAAGGAGGAGGTGCCATAATCGGCTGTAAGTATTTTTTTGTGTACGTTCATTGATTGCTTCGTAAAATATAGACGGTTGATTTTAAGGTGGTCCCATAAAAGTTAGATTCTCGTGGAATTTATATGTGAACCGTAAAACGTATATAAAACATAATATCGTGATAATTATACTCACTGGTCTAATGGTTTCCATGGCAACGTGCGTAAACAAGAGGTCCAACTGAGTTAACGGATTGCGGATCGCCTGAAACGAAGGATCCTGGATTTTGTTAGATGATTTTGTTGGGTTTTTTACGCTTGTCTGTCGCTATCTGTCTGCCTGTCTGTCTGTCCATCCGTCTAGCGTCTGTCTGCCAGCGGGCTGTATTGTTTCAGTATTTCGGAATTTTAAGTCGTGTTATAATTTTTTAAAAAACGTAAAATGGAAGTAGGTAAGAAATAAAAAAAAATCACTGCAAGTACAAAAACTTTAACAGCATGGCACGTTCTGCATATTTAGTTTTGAAGCTGGTTATCATTATGAATTGTCATCTGTGACTGCCAATGATAAAAGTGATACATACCTATATAAATTTTGATAATGATTCAAAACATTAGACAAACATCAGACAGTGAAAGATTGGATGTTTAGATGTTGATTACCTCTTCACGCTAAAACTACTGAATGGGCTGAAATTTACCGTAGAGGTATTTAATTCTAGGCCTGGATTAACTTAATAAGTTAGGTACTCTAAGAAATGAAATAAGTCCCAAAAATTATCGGTTTCGGCGGGATTCGAACCCGCGCCCCACCCTCAGTACGGGTGTGCTCTAACCAACTAAGCCACGAAACCCTTAGTCGGTTCAACCGTTTCGGTTGAATTTTCGGTTCAACATTTTCGGTTGAACCGACTAAGGGTTTCGTGGCTCAGTTGGTTAGAGCACACCCGTACTGAGGGTGGGGCGCGGGTTCGAATCCCACCGAAACCGATAATTTTTGGGACTTATTTCATTTTTAGAGATACCCAGAGTGCGGGTTAGCACTATAACAAAAAACCTTAGAAGTTAGACCTTAGAAAGAGAGTTTAACCTTAGAAAGTACTTTTTATCTCGGGATAACGCGTGCAAATCTGCGGGTAGATGCTGTATCATAATCAACAACCCTAAACTTACATTTGCAAGTAAACAAACATTTGGAATGCCGAATGACCCGGAACGAAACCATTTCCCAGCGATTTGTTTAGGTGGGGATACCGCCGGGATTTAGACCCGATGGCACTAAACAGCTTTTAGTGAACGAACGCATTTGTCAATGTGACAGGTTAAAGGTCGGATCGGCTGTTTTGATAATTATGATGTTGGGTTGTGTTTGGAATAATTATCGTGATCGATTCAAATGTCCTCCATTTACATTGTAACTATTTGTTTAATTTTCATTCAGAGAAAAAAATAGCTAGGCAATAGATAAATAAAAATCAGTAACTGGGTAGTGAAATAAGGATTTTCTTTTCGTCAAAATAACAAAAAAACCAAAACCTAGAAACAAAAAAGTAGTATAAGACAAATCCGTCACAGAAAAAAAACCCAACATATAACAGTAAGAACCAATAGGATAACGGTAAAAGGGGAAATAATGGGAAATACCGAGGCACCGATAAAGTTTCTTTGTCGTTTTGCGAGTCCCAAAACCGACGTTTTGACTGCAAGGAACATCAATTTTAATGCAAAAAACATTGCAATTAACTTTAAGGCAAAACATTTTTATTTTCTTATATTTTTGATGAGCATCAATACTTAGTTTAGGATTCTAGTTAGCAAGTTTCATTCCGTGGCTCTTGCCTTCCTTTCTCGCCTTACCCGCGCGGCGTTAGCTCGTCCTTGTCTCGCAAAACAAAACCCCACTTCGCCTTCAACTGCGTTTCTGTATTTTTCATACATTAGGTCGAATCGGAGCAATTAGTCTAAAGTAGAGGACACTTTGTATCGGGGTCACGGAACGTGTCTATTTCTGTCGCAAAGCAGATGCGTAGTTTCATATGGGCATAACAACAGAAATGACCTTTTGCGTTGTTTCTCGGAAGGTTTTATTTTAATATATAATAGTTTAATTTTAATGACATGTCTGTATTAGGATTACACAGACATGTCATTATGGCTTAGTGAGAACAAAAACTATTGAGTAGGTAGTTCGCTTCGGATTCGACATTTTGATGCTGAAGCTCTTTGACGAAACGTTCTAATTTGATTAATCCTCCTACATTCGAGTTTGATTAATTACCGAAAATAAAAGACGTAAAAAAGTTTAAAGTGCTTCTCGATGGTTCCAAATTGAAGCAAAGTTGATTTCGTGCACTTTCGTTGAATTTTATGAGCTGGATGAGAAAGTGCCCTTTGTTTGATTCCAAGCCTTGAATTATCTGTATGCAAACTTTAGCCCGATCCGATTTAGTATTTTTGGCGTGAGGAGGTAACAAACATCCATCCATGCATCCAAACTTTCGTATTTATCCTAACTAATATTATAAATGCGAAAGTGTGTTTATTTGTCTGTTTGTCCTTCCTTCACGCCCTAACTAAGCAACCGATCGACTTGATTTTTGGCACAGAGTTAGTTGGAAGAATGGAGAGTAACATAGGCTACTTTTTGTCCTGGTAAAATATCAAATTCTCATGGGAGATTTACGGGCATATTCGTACTGAACGATGATGATGATTCGTATTGAACGGGAAAAAATACCACTTTATCCCCTTAGAAATGTGAAATTCGAATTTAACGTGGGTGAAACCGCGGGGCACAGCTAGTAATATTACATTTTTAGTGTGATAGTTTGACGACATTTTATAGAAATATACACGTACGTAATCATGAGCCGATTCTACAGAGTCGAGTTTAGATATGAAACTGATATTGGCACTCATTAGGTTAGCAACCCGATCAAAAACAAGTAGGTACAGTCAGCTGCGAAAATATGTATACACTGCCATGTTTTCAATTAGACTGAATAGTCAGAGCATGGTAATTTTGATAATTAATTATACCGCATTTTGACACGTAAGATGACTACTTTGTACGTAAAATGTGTGCATCGACTTTTATTTGTAAAGTTCCGAGTAAAATAAAAGAGAAAACTTGGGAGAGTATACATATCTGAGCAGCTGACTGTACCTACCTACCTAGCAAAGAAAAAATACCTAAATCAAAGCTACACGTATCAAAGATTAATCGGCAATAAAGCTGTTATAGCGGGTGCATCTGTTTTCTAGATCAATATCCTAACAATATCCTCCACAAAAACGTTAGCAGCGCTGAACTATTTTTATATGACTGATATAAAACAAGAGCGGTCAAGTGCGAGTAAGAATAGGATATGTGTATACTTAGATTGAAGACTGCTGGCAGATGCTGGATGCGGCAAGCTGAAGACAGGGCGCTATGGCGCTCATTAGGGGAGGCCTATGTCCAGCAGTGGACTGATATAGGCTGATGATGATGATACTTAGATTTATTTATTATTTAAATCAACTAGGTAATTATTAATGATGTTCATTACCAAACAAAAATAAGTATACCTACTAACAACCAAAACTATTAAATTTTGTATGAAAAAAAAAGAGAAAAAAATCTGCGCTCAGATTTGGCTGATATAAAAACGCTGCCTTTTTTGTGACGTACCTGATGACCGTTAATTTTTCAATCAAAACTATATTATAAACAAATTAACGATAAAAACCATCATGTTTGTTGTTTGTGTGTTGCGTCGAATAAATAGAACAATTTTCTTTGTTTCTTTCTTTCAAAAAAGATATCTCGCTTCATGACAATACGGTGAACGGTGACATCACGTTTAGAGATTTCAAATATCATAATAAAAACATTAAAAAATAGAAAAACATATAGGTCCTATATCAATAAAGAATACAAAAAAAAATATTCAGCTTTTTTAAAGTCACATGCATAAACCTGCCCTATTAGATTGGAGATTCCTGATTTTTTTCTAAAGGCGAATTAATCTTCATCTAGTTTATTTACCGTGCAAGGGATGAAGTTTTCTTTTTTACACTCAGAGGTTTTAAGATAAAATTGGTGGATTTCTACAACACAATCAAAATATGAACGCATTCATTTACAAATCCTTAATAAGGTTTTGTAACTAACGGAAATTCGAATTTAATTTTTGTGTCCAAAGAAAATGACTATCACAAGTACATTTCATTGCGAACTCGACTCTTTCTTCATACAAATAAAGTGCAATCTCGCAGAACGTGACAATAGTGTTTCCAGTTTGCCAGGGATTCTCTGCAGTTATTGTCGACATGAACAATTCTGAGGGATCACATCCATTACTTTGCACTAATGGAGAGCTTTCTCCATTAACACGTAATAGAGCTTTTCTAGTTAAATAATGATATCATACGAATAATATACTTAAAGGAAACACTGCGGAAATTCTGTTTATTTAAATTATGACAGCTACGTTATCACTTATACCTAAAACACAAACTTCAACAAGTCATAATGTGTTCTTGGTACCTGAATTATTTTAAAGTTTAATTTAATTTAAGTAATATTTCTTGGAACATGTGTCTGAAATAAAAATATATTATTATTATTAGTATTATTATTATAATCTCACATGTGCAGCGAAAAATGATTTTTGATCCGACAACGGACGAGAGATCAATAAAATGATGAATGAAATATTTTAAAACTCAAAATTGTTTCGAGCTGTGTGCTTTATTCGATGATACCAATGTAGTAAAATATTTTCCACCAATATTCCTTGGGTTTTCGAACTTCATAATTAAATAACTCGAATTTCATATTTCAAGGGGATTGTTCCCGTAAATCTCCCATGGGAATTTGAGGGAATTTGAGTTTTACCAGGACATAAAACAGCCTATGTTACTCTACATCCTTTCAACTAACTCTATGCCAAAAATCAAGTCCATTGGTTGCTTAGTTAGGGCTTGAAGGAAGGACAAACAAACAAACACACTTTCGCATTTATAATATTAGTTAGGATTAGCTAATAATTAAGATTACAAATTGAATTGTCTATCACGAACTTAATTTGTAACCCGAAAGATATCGGTTCATATTGATTTGATTTTTTTTTAGTTTTTCGGCCAATTAGTTGTTTCTGTTTCAGACGTCAGCAGCGCGCGAGAGGAGAGAAGTCAAATTTTTCACAGAAAATCAAGGCGAACAAAAGAGTCATTGAATACTTTCTTATTACAAAATACCTTCCGTTCCAGTACTCACAGTCCACCAAAAACGTAGGATACATCTTACCTACTGCTAAAACATCTTACGCTATTTCGAATCTTGCAAATCTCTGTTGGAAATATAATATTTAAGTGCTGTTTATACAAGCTCCTTGAAACAGAGGCAATAAAAGTAATCGCATAACATAATAACTCAAGACGTAGTAACATAACATAGCCCTCTTGCGAGGAAATATGGAGTTCAAGGTGGAATCCACGTAAAACGACTCCATATAATTTACGGTACTAGCAACCGACCCTGGTTTCGCACGGGTATATTCACACACTGTTGTGTTTCAGCCAATTTACACTAAACTTTAATTAATAACTACGTACGTAATCAGATAGAATGATTCTATCATTGGCGAAAACCGTATAAAAATCTGTTCGGTAGCTTTTAAGTTTATCGCGTTGAGCCACACGTGGCGTAGGACTTTGTCTAAATTATTACAGAAAATCTTGAAAAAAGCCCGATGAAAGGTAATTTCTATACTAGATTTTACTTCGGAAATTATCCTGGAATAAGTAGCCTATCGTAACAAACAAAGTTGCACATTAAACTGTTGATAAGTTTTTATGAATTTATGATTCTCCAGAGTTTGGATTCACAAAACAAAGTACCTACCTACCCTGGGATTTCAGCGCTGAATCGTCCGTTTGGAACACCAAGATAAAAGCAAAATGGCGACGATAAACAAAAGAAGGTTCGTCCTAATCTCTCGCTAAAAACCTCCTTTAGTCAGCCTCCTTCGTCAAAATCTTTCATAAATCCTTGAAGTTAAAAGAATGTTTGCGTAAAAAAATACCGTCCGTTCTAAATTCAAATCCAGTTTTATGAGTTTATTTTGCGTTTCTCAACGACGATGTTAATTTGATAAGGGATTCACGCAGTCACGTTTCTACCTAAGGTAGGTTTACGAAATTTGAATAAAATACTTGCCGTCGAGTTTGTAAATTTTTACAGTAGAAAAGATTATTAAAAGCCTTGAAAGCACCCAATGAAATGAAATTAGCCGCTATTCCGTCGCTCAAACTGGAACACCTAGGTACCTTTAGATAAATGTCTTGGCAGATATTTATGTACCGTGTAAAGTTCGAATTTCCGATGGAAAGGTTGATGGAAATTGAAACTTCAAAAGAAAAAATGAATTTATGGCGGATTTCCATAACACAAGCTCATGTTGTTCTAAAACTTCAAGAAAAATAAACCACTGGCATTAAGCGTATCTCAGACTGACGCGGCCTGAGGTGACGGTCAGTACAATTTGACGAGAAGGTGTTGTCAAATTGTACTGACCGCCACTGCAGGCCGCGTCAGTCTGTGAGACCCGTGAGACCCATTATAATGACAAATCTCTCCCAAAAATGCCAACCTAATAAACACTCCGGCAAAAACGCAAAGGAATGTCCCCGATAAAGCCATGACAATCAAGTGCACTATAAAGACTCCTTGGGATTCTTCCACAGAGCTCCCTAATAGCTGTGACCTTGTAGAAACGTGTGGGACGTGAGAGTAAGACTACGTCACTTCAGTGATATAAATATTCGCCAACACAATTCTTTATTCTTTATTGCACGAAAAAAATAACAATAATAAAACATTTAGCTAGAAAAATATAGCAAAAAAGAGATTCTCTTCCAGCAAACCTTATTCAAAATCATACTACTTTATTATTTTTAGATATTTATTAATTACTATAGTAATAAATATTATAAATTTTGTACCATAAAAACCTTGTGAGCAGAGGAGTATTTAAATATTTGGCGCCCCGGGCCAGTTAGCTTTGCCGCCCCATTTATCTAAGAAAAAACCTGCTCTGTGGTGTGAAATAATAAATGAAAAAAAACCTAAAAATTAACCATTTATTCACTACACATTTTAATACTCCATTTAATAAGGGAGCGCATAATTTTTTTTTCTAAGTACAAATTGGTTGACTAAATCTTCAATGACGCTCTTATAACTTATGGCGTTTGTCAACTCAGCTTCTATGTTCAGAACAGCTAAGCTGTTTAAGCGTTCTTCGCTTTTAGTGTAACGTAAATAATTCTTTATCCTTTTCAATACAGAAAACGAACGTTCTGCATTGCAATTCGTCACTGCGGTGCAAAGAAAAATGCGTAAACATACACACTACATATTTGGCTGGGTTTTGGGTTTGAAGAGTTCTTTTTTAATTTAAATGACAATTAAAATATAATATCTATTTTATTTTATTAAGCTTGAAATTAAAAGGCGCCCCGAGAAGGCCGCCCCTCATAGCCTGCCGCCCCGGGCCATGGCCCCCTTGGCCCTAGGGTAAATACGCCCCTGCTTGTGAGGTTTGCGATTTACATTTTTGCCTTTGTGATTTCATTTTGAACCATCACTGCTTTTGGAGTACTGCACTGATTTTCAACGACTGATTTGGATAAGGAAGTTGGCGGTGTTATACCCCGTGCCCGTGTTGAACATAACAGTAGTCCTAATCGATATCTTTATCATTATTATTATTTTATATGTCATCAGTGTCACCAAAATTTTTGATATTTTTTTTACCATTGTTTTGTAGTCAGCCGTGTGGACACGCACGCACCAAGGGTTCTGCCAGAAAACCAGCGTTGCTCAACATTTTTGTGGAGCAACATTAAGCTGAGGCAGGACCTAATTGGTTCACAAACACATTTAGGTTAGAGGTAATTAAGTTTTTTTTTTATGTTATGTATATTTTTAATGTACCTATTGTGTGTGTGCCAATAAATGTATTTTCTTTCTTTCTTTCTTTGCCTCGGGAAGCACTTTTTCCTTTGATTCTGAACTCTCCACGATCGTGTTGGTCTTCTGTCCCATTGAATTATGAGAGAAGGGGTAGAGTATAAGAGAAGGGATAGAGAGTGCACCTGTGTTTACGCACACACTGGTGCACTATACTTAATAACAAGAAACTTTGTCAGTGGGACTGGCCGTCGTGGCCAAAAGTTCGGTCAGCAAGACATCAGATCAGTAGAGAGAAGTAAAACAACTCCCAAATTTTACTAAAAAGGTTAATACTTTGCGCACCATTAATATTAATCTGTGTCATTAGACAAGAGTCACGAATGAGGGGGAGGAGGGAGGGGAGGGGTTGCCTTATTACTACCCAAGCGCAAATTAATCTGCTCTTTTCCTTATCTCGTTGTTTAGAGATCAACGTGCCAAAAGAAGGTACTGAGTGGACAAGTACCGAAGGAACAGCTAGGAGCTGTTTGAGCACTTTGCCTGTCAAGAAATACTTAAGGCTGTGGTATGGGTCAAACTAGCGCCGTCACCTTATCTTATTATTACGTCGAACCAAGGAAATTTCAAAAATCCATCGTATAGTTTGTACAAACTGTGCGATGGATTTTTGAAAAAATTCTCAGTTACTACTCAATTCAAAAATCCATCGTACAGTTTGTACAAACTGTGCGATGGATTTTTGAAATTGTTGAAACTTAGAGATACCCCAAAGTGTGCCCAAAGCACTACACTACTACGCGAAAAAACCTTAATGTGACTGCGCTTGGACAATAGATAACCAAGTACAACCACAAATAAACAAAAAGTAAATTGAGAAATAACAAAAAAAGATATAAATTTGTTTTTTTTTAAATTTTATGACTTTCATTAAAGTAGATAGACACACCATTTAATTATCTTTGTTTGTAGAATAAGATAAGAAATTGTAATATAATTTATATGAAACTGCTGTAGCATACTAAACACTAAGACAAGTGGAGTATGAATAAGTCTGGTCACGTCACAGTTCCCGGGTTAATTGCGTCAATAAAGCTTAGCTATGGGTTGCTCAGCTATTTATGAACCGCTTATGTTGCTTTTTGCACGAAACTTACTAACTTACTTATGAACTTTGAACTACTACGTTCTCGATGGAGATATGTGTTTTAGCACCGAAGCTCAGCTTTAGAGATGTTTTGCGTTCAATACTGCTTATAATTTGAAGGTAGGTAGTTTGCACTACCGCCGGGCCTTTGACAAAACTATACACTAGCCAAACTCGATGTGGAATTTTTGTAAATAAATCATCCCATACTTAACCTAGAGTTTAATCCGTAGCTGCATCTTTTTTTATACGCAATTAACATTGCTTATCGATTTTTCTGCTTCTACAACGCGGACTACATTTTGTTAGAACTTATCGGAGGTTTTTTCGCGGAATTGTTACTAAATATTTTCATCCATATATTAGTTATCGATTTGAGATCGTTCCTACAATAAGTATTGCTTACAATTATATATGAAACACGACGCAATTGAGTTTTACTCATGTCGTGACTTTGTTATGTGTTAGAATATTAGTAATCACTTGGCACGTGAAGGAGCATAGATATAAAATTGCTATCTAAAAGCATTCACTTCGATCCTGAGCGCCAAACTGATGTTGTCTGAAGAATTAGTACTTCTAAAAAAGTAATATCAAGTACCTAGTATTCACGATAATTATACTAGTGTCTTGGTTTGTTTACAAATATTCTACATCGAGTTTGGCTACTGTATACGAATGGCTCGAGATAGACGCTTTGCGCATCGATGAGTGGGGATGTACTTTTCAACATTCGTCTATTCTACGTGGACATCAAGTGAAGTCTAAGTAGAAACTAGACTTTTTCATCTTTGACAACTACAACCGGATCTCAAATTAGGCTCCCTAGCTCACTACGTCTCGTAAATTTCAAGACACAGCTAAGAATGTCAGACAAAGGGAGTGCTCTACCTTTCTAACAATGGAGCATTGTCTTGTGTCAAAAGATGACGGATATACTGCTGCTCGTGGAGAAACTGGAGAAGGTCAACGTTTGAACTTCGATTCAAGGGCAGACGCTCAATTGGGGATGTTCATTTTCGATTGACTTCAAATACGAAGTGGTTGTCAGTTTGACTAATATTTTTTGTATGTTCAATCGATGTTCACGTTCAATGGCAATGCTTCGTTGACCGAAATAAAAGCCAGCATTCCGATCATCTGTGGATTCTATTAGGAGTTTTGTTAGATCTTTGTATATTATATTATTTTAGTTGATTATTAGAAAACTTTTTACGTATTTACTGAGATATTCGTTTAGAAAAGCGTACGGCAAGTATTTTCCATCATTATGATTGATGGAAATACCAGTTTCCTAATTCTTCGGAATTCCGGGGAAATTTGGCAAGAGGAATTTTACCGTCTTGTAAAGTTTATGTTCATAGCTGTCTCAAAAATATTTTGGATAAAGGGGGAGAGGCAGTTTTGTAGCAAAACAATTTACATAATAATTTTCGGTGTAGCTGGCTACATCGTTATCGTGGCAAATTTGCAGCCACAGTCAGCGACACAGTCCAAAGCTACGAATTTGTTACTGAATTTTTGGTAGGAACTAAATAATTCAAACAACTACCTATTCCTCCACGAATGTATTTTCTTTTTGCATATACACGACCATAAAGTTCCATAATTGTTGACAGGTGTTTGAAAGATGACTGATTGACAGAGTGAAGTATAGTATGTTCTAAGGTTATTTTCGCGAGAACTCATAATAAAACACTGCTTCCATGGTCTGAAAAGCCTCCGAAACGTCAGGTTATAAACAAAATATAAAATATACGCGATCAATCCGGTTAAAACAGTGTTTTATTAAGAGTGAAGTATTTCATAGACACAGTAACTTTTGACAGATAGGGAATCTGTCGACTCGAAAAATATGGGTCTTACGAAAGTTTAGATTTTAGTCGAGACGACATAGTATGTAACGAAGATTATTAAATGATTTTACCATCAAAATTATTGAAAATAGTATAAAAAATCTAGTTTACCACAGTAACTCATTATGTCTTACTTTTTATAACGGAAAAACGCGTGAAGTTGTAGTGAGCAAGTAGCAATATAATTCTATTTAATTTGTATTTTCACATACAATCTATATTAATTTAAATTCTCATATTATATTCATACGCCTTTAAAGGCAGGTTTTGGTAGTAGGAATAATTTAGGATCCATGTATAAAACTTAATAAATAAATTAAATCTAAAACCTGAAACCTAAAATGCTTTACTCAGAAACTGTTGAAAGCGTTGTACACCGTCAGCTCATGAATTTAAGAATAACCAAGGATGTGCACTGAAACCACTTTACTCTTCAAAAGTGCTACGTTATCGCTTTAATATGAGAAAAGCTTTCTTATCAGAATATTTAAGTATCCAATTTTAAACATCTAGCAAAATCTGCTGTCATTTTTAGGGTTCCGTACCCAAAGGGTAAAAACGGAACCCTATTACTGAGACAGACGGACAGCGGAGTCGCTGTCCGTCTGTCCGTCTGTCACCAGTCTGTATCTCATGAACCGTGATAGTTAGACGGTTGAAATTTTCACAGATGGTGTATTTCTGTTGCCGCTATAACAACAAATACTAAAAAACTAAAACTCAGAATAAAATAAATATTTAAAGGGGCTCCCATACAACAAACCTGATTTTTTGCCGTTCTTATGAATAACGTTACGGAACCCTTCGTGCGCGAGTCCGACTCGCACTTGGACGGTTTTATTTAAACGCGAGGAGTGGGTTACGTTTTTCGAGTGTTTCAGTGTTCGGCGGCCACAATTATTATTATTATCTCCATGAATGCCTCTTATAGGCAACCTCCTGCGTCGCCAGGCGGACCTTAGCCCACCGTGTCGTAGAAGTCGTCGTATTTTATGTTAGATAATCATACGCTCAGCCCCTACAGAGATCGCCAAAGAAAGATCATCCCACGGAATAATATATTGCCATATTCTATTCACGGCTAAAAGCAATAATAACGACAAAAAACCGAAGTCACTGGCATTAAGACGACCGATGTGGCGCGGTGGGCGAAGGTCTGCCTGCGACACAGGAGGTTGCGGGTTCGATTCCCGCCTCGGGACAAATGTGTGTACGATCTGCAGATATTTGTTCAGGGTGTTCTGGTCGTTTTCTATGTATAATAAAAAATATCTATCTATGTATTGTATTATATTATGTATATCAGTTATCTAGTACCCATAACACAAGCTCTGCTTAGCTTGGGGCTAGATAATGCTGTGTGAATTGTCCAGCATTATTTATTTATTTGTTTATTTATTAGCCAGTTCCCATCAGGGAACGGTCGTCAGCGAATTATCATAAAGACTATGCTGGTAATCTGCATTTGAATCATGTATATTTCATGAAGTCCAAAGCTGAGTGCTATTTGTTTTAAACCATGTGTAAATTTTGAAATAGACGACCTCCATGGCATAGTTGTTTTTCAGGTTCAAATGCTGTACAAATATTTGTACCTGCGATCTGCAAACATTTTATGGTGCAATATAGTAATAATCTATCTATGTATTTATTCCAGACCTGAGCCCCGAGTCCATTTGACGATAGTATCGAGACGAGATCGTGACGTCTCATATTTGTATGGGATTTTTGCAGTTCCCTGTCCGCACGATAGAGGCGCGTATCAGTATCATGTATAATGGGGAAATATGGAAAAATGAGACCCAACTTTAGCAGCCTTACGAAAAACAATTTGCATAATCGATAATTGGGCGTTGTTATTGATAACAGCAAAAAAAATATTTGGTATCGACAAAATTCAAAATCATGTTGTAGGTATGTGAATTAAATTTTAGATTTAAGAATTTTCAAAATCACCAAAATTTTTGTAGCCAGTCATGATTTTTAAAAGTATTATGTTGTTTTTAAGCGTGACGGGATAAATACCATTCCTATAATATTTTATTTATGTGATTAATTCAAAATTATTCGCTATACAAAAGCGAAATAATTTTAAAAATCTAGCCGGAATGGACGGTAAAATCGATAAACGTACCTACGTACATGGCCTGCAAAAATAAGTATATAAAATAAAACCAGCCAAGTGCGAGTCGGACTCGCGCACGAAGGGTTCGTACCGTTATCTATAAAAACGGCAAAAAAATCTCGTTTGTTGTGAGCCCCCTTAAATATTAATTTTATTCTGTTTTTTACCCGACTACCGACAGGGGAGGGTTATGAGGTTAGCACCCTATGTTTGTATGTTCATTTAGTATTTGTTGTTATAGCGGCAACAGAAATACATCATCAGTGAAAATTTCAACTGTTTAACCATCACGGTTCATGAGATAAAGCCTGGTGACAGATGGACAGACGGACAGCGAAGTCTTAGTAATAGGGTCCCGTTTTTACCCTTTGGGTACTTACGTACCTAAAGGGTAAAAACCCTAAAAAACTCATATAGCCGGACATAAAACCTCTTCCTGAAGTCGGTGAAAATAAATGTATTGGGCGATACCAAGCCGCCTAAACCTAATACCGGCATAAACGTTAGATAGTTCCAAAGTGATTTGGTAGGTGCTAAAGGAATATTGTGAATTTGTCGCCTTTCGTATTAGCCCTCGGGGAAATGGGGAAAATTTAGGGTGGATTCGGCGATAACGATTCGGTTATAGTAGCTTAGCTTCGTACAAGATTCAATTTTATAACGTTCTAGGGAATATGATATTTTATTTTACAGTTTACAAAGTTTAGGTGAAAATTGTAAGCGAAAATTACCGACAATCATGTATTTGAAAGCGTTAAATATAGACAAGAAAACAAGACCCTCTTTCCATCGACTATCCTAGACTTGAGAGAAAAATCTAATCACGTATGAAAAATAGCTGTGTCCGTAATTTTAGGCTGTGTAGAATTATAATTACTTGCGCGGAACCTTAATTGTTCGAAACTTAGTTGTTATTTTATTTGGGATGGAGACAAATCCCATAAATCAAAGATCATTGAAATCGGTCCAGCCGTTCTTGAGGCAAAACGGTGTTACTAGCTCGATTTTGTTTTCGGTATATGTTAAAATATAATAAAGTATTATCGTTACTAAAGAATTATAACTATTTAGATTAAACGTTTCTATGAATTTTTAAATCTAAATCTATCTAGAAGATAAAAAAGCTTTGGGACAGGTTTTGCTCCAACTCGAAAAATGACAACTAACAGGCTAAAGGTTTCTTAGTCGCTTTTTTACTTTAGTCTACATACCGAAGCGACAGAAATCAAAAGTACCACTTTATTTCCGTGTCAGTGTTTTATTTTAAGAATTTGACCTTTTATGAGTTTTGTATTTATGGAAATAAAGAATTTTTGATTTTGATTTGATTTGATTTTGACAAAAGAAAAATCTAATATGATATCGAATAGAACGAGCACTCAACGTTCACCCAACCTTGCGATTCCATCCGACTGACCCTTTTTGTCAATTATAGCTTAGATTTCAAGCAAATAAAATAAGAGTCTGGAAGAGATTTCTGCTAAACGATAAAACCGCCCATTGTACGTATGTCTTATGTTATATCTTTTTGTAACAGTTAATTGTTAGAGTACAATTAAGTACTATTGCATTGTCTTGTATTGTATTAAGCTCCCAACGATAATTAACAAAAAATAATACAAAACTATTTTACTAAATTGGGCATTTTACTCTATATGAGAAAAAAACAATAATCTTTATGACCAAAGAAAATTACAATCAATAAAAACTAGTATTTACGATTGAAAAAATTAATATAACTACAGACTGTTGCAAACAATCTACTCGTAGCTTCATCATCATCATTATCAGCCTATAGTAGTCCACTGTTGACATAGGCCTCCCCTAATGAGCGCCATAGCGCCCTGTCTTCAGCTTGACGCATCCAGCATCTGCCAGCAGTCTTTCGCAAATCATCATCCCACCTGGTCGGAGGGCGTCCTACACTACGTTTGCCGTTTACAGGTAGCTCAACTGATCCATATTCAATACCAGTCGGAAGCGTCCCCAAGACGCTGGCTGTATGGCAATGCTGATGCGCTGTGCCAGACACTCACCAGCTCTCAGGTCACGCATCGCTTCGAGCTTCAGACACGCACGATGCTCAGATAATTTTTTTTAAACCCGGAGAGCCTCGATACCCCACGGACCTAGAGTCGACTCCAAGGGGAGCAAATGCGTAGGCTCTGTGGAAACCTGCATATTTGCGCCTCTTGAGATCTTCGGCCAAATCTGCCGCCGCCGCACCAGCCTTAGAAAGAAAAAAAAAAGGAAAAGATATATAATTGAGATAGCTTAGGCAAAAAGCAGTCGGAAAAAGTTAGTTTTAGTACATAAAATAAATTTTAAAATTAAATTCAAAATTTCCAGTATTTTTAAACAGCATTATGTAGTAAGCGCAATGTTTTTACACGGCTGTGTAGGCAAACCAAAAAGCATCAACTGTCATCAGCAACGTCAGCGCATTTGTTTAGGTGGGAGACAACCAACTGATGTCATTACCCACTCTGACCAGTGTTTTCGTCAAGTTACGCGGGCAACTTAAAAAATCGTGTGAATAAAAAAAATGTACTTTTTTATCTAAGTGAGACACTTTTCAAAATAGATGTAAAACCCTATTACCAACCAACTTTTGGTAAAATCAAAAACGTTAAAAATACAAGTGTCGTCGATTAAAACTCAAAATATTACGTAGGTATTAATAAATGCTTTATAAATTACAATAAAATAACAGAATTAAATTAAAACTAGTATTTACAATTGAAACAATTGAGCTAACTGCAGACTGTTGCAAACAATCTACAAGTAGCTCAACTGATCCATATATACCAGTCAGAAGCAACTTTTACGTAGGTTGAATTGAAACACCCCAAAAAGGTCTGATTCGGCGTTTTTCTACGTTCAAAGCGATAAAATAAACAAACAATGCATTTGCAAATACTCTACTGTATGTATCTATGTAACTACACGAAGAAAGGAAAATAAACTAATGCTTATTTTGCGCTATCTTGTATTTGCCATTCCATTCCCTCGCATGTTGTAAACTTAGGTAGGTAAGTACACTTTATTGCATGTAACATAGAGCTCAGTTTTCGTTCTTTCACCTCGCTGCTTTAAAGTTTATGTATTTTTTGCTTTCTCTAATAAAATAAATGTAAAAGTAACAATGTCTGTTTGTCTGTTACCTTTCCACGACTGTCTGAATTTCTGACAAGATCGTGATACGTAGTTGCTATTAATTCACATCGCAATGAGTTAGGTACGTGCCCCTTGCACCTACATATTATGTAGGTACAAGAAGCACGTACCTAACTCTTGAAATTAAAAAAACGCAATTAGATATTATCTAATTGCGTTTTAAATGCGTTTTAAAAAAACGCAATTAGATATTATCTAATTGCGTTTTTTCAATTTACAGTCGAGGGATTAGAATTTATCCTGTCAAGCTTAAAAACCATTTTTTTCCTTTCCTTTATTGTATAAAAGTTGAATAAGTGGTCCCATAAAAGTTACATCGAAATAATTTTAACAATCGGTTACAAATGGTTTCCATGGCAACCTATTTGTTGGCATAGACAAACAAAAAACAATGCTTTGTCTAAGCGGCTATTGGTACGTTTCTAAGTAAGTAAGTTTAGTAAGTCCATAGGCTGCGGTAACCGCTTCCCATCAGGTGGGCCGCATGCCTGTTTACCACCTCCGTGGTATAAAAAAAAAAGTAAGTTTATAAAAAAAAACTTACCAGTAACAAAATCACAATCAACCTACAAAATATCAGCTATGAATTTCCATTTCGTTTCTAAAACTGTTTCATTTGAAATTTTACTGAAATCCAATCAACTCCTACGAAATCTACTCCTGTATTCAAAATTTACTTTAAATTAAAAGTTTCGGAGCTGTGTTATGTTGTAATACCGGTACACTTAAAGAAGCCCGGCCCTGGAGGGTTTTGAAGTTTATTCAGTTAAACGAAGATCAAAGAGTTTCATATCTATATAAGCCTATAGGTTAGTATATCAGGACAGGGAAATAAACGTTAGTATAACCGGTGTGTGTATATAGAAAAGGATTGAGATCTCATCCGGACTGAGCAGGACAGCATGAGCGATGACGTCATTCTCAATCCCATTCCTTAAGAACGCATGTTATACCTGCGTTACCAAAACCTAATAAAACCTGCCAAGTACCTACGAGTCTGACTCGCGCACGTAGGGTTCCGTACCATTATCCATAAAAACGGCAAAAAAATTACGTTTCTTGTATATCCCTTAAATATTTGTTTTATTTTAATTCAATTATTTATTTTTAAAGTGAATATATAACTAACTACTCTGTCAATATTAATTCCGGAGATATGGTATTGGAACTTCTGAAACTATAATGGTTTTCATGGAAGAGAAATAAAATAATGCTAGATTATTCATACGGCAAATGTTAATAAATTAGGTGTAATTTAGATCTCAAGAGCCGCAAATATGCAGGTCTAGACAGAGCCTACGCATTTGCTCCCCTTGGAGTCGAGACCCTAGGTCAGTGGGTACCAAGGCTCTACGGGTTTTAAAAAAATATCTGAGCGTCTGGTCAAGCGACGACGCGAGGGCTGGTGAGTATCTGGCACAACCACAGAAATCTAAATAATAAGATTTCTGTGGGCAAAACGCATCAGCATTGCCATACAGCGGGGCAATGCAGCCAGCGTCTTGGGGACCTACTGGTATTGGTAAGGATCAGTAGATTGTTTTTGTGTGTCTATATAAACACTAGAAACATTACGTACAGGCAAATCCTTTTATAAAACGTTACAGATGCAGAAGCTACCCAGTTAATCATCTAGATCCGATGGAGCGAGGCTGGTATGGGATCTTAAGAATCTTAAGCCAGTATTACTCGTCTCAGTGATTTATCCAAATTGACTAAAACAAATGTCTGAGAGGAGTCAGTTTCGCAATTCCTTTAGGAATAATAGATGCCTCGCTTTTACTCAGTAAATGGGACGTAGCATTTGAATGTTTTATGAGAGAGTAGCTTTTTCATGCGGGTTTATTCGTGCCAGTACCTAGTCCAATGCTTATAGTAGTCGTTTATTAAATGCCATAGTAATGAAGCCATGTTCTGGTATTAGGTACTTGCGTTGTATTGAAGTTGGCAAGATAATTTTATCCGCAGCTTTGCACAGTTTTAGGACAGATTGGGCAATGTTATGTTATGGGATAATAATAAGTCAAGTTTGTTATGTTAGGACCCACTATGTCAGTGTTTAAGAATGTTTAGGTTTACTTAAATGTTTAAGTTTACTACAGAATGTCTAGGAAAATGTTTTTCTTTTTATTTCTTTCAATCTGCAGGAAAGCTTCATCTTTTGACCAAGTAGGTACCTAAGGTTTGGACGCGCTACAGAGCTTTTGAGGTTTGGCCAAATATTAATAATTAGCGACTCGCCTCGGCTTCGCACGGCTAGATATAGGTATTTATAAAGTCTTGACAGAATTTCCATGCTTAGAACACTCGATCAAGTCTTTTGACAAAACAAACAATCAAAATCATCGATTTGATTGTTTGTATAGCTATGATGCCGCAACAACCCACAGATATATATTATACACACACAGACACTGTACAGTCAAGTACATTATTTTGCTAACGCGGCGGTTCTCACGAGCCGCTCGCATCATGTACCTAGCATAAGTATCAGTTAATTAATAAATCAGTTCACGTTACGACACGGACTCGGGTGGTCTTATTTGCTCCCATCCTTAATATCATCTTATCATTATCACGAAGTGTAGGGACTATCACCCTACATTTCTTTGGTCCTTCGAGTATCCTTGGATGCTAGGACGTGTAATTTTTTTTTGGCCATCGTGCGTGAGGTCAGAGTGGGTGAACATTGCCTAAGTTGCGCGTTGTGCGTCGGAGGATTGGATTGCAGTTTAGTGCATTATCATTTATCATCAACTAGGGCTCAAACAGAGTCTAGTTATCAATACCATTGAAGACCCGGGCAGTCCGCCTTGGTCTGGTTATCATTCATCACCGCGGCTCTCATCCATGAGACTGCGGACTGTGGCCCTGGCTTAGCGGAGCCGGGCCACTTATCACCGACACCGGAGCACCGGAGCATCATCATCAGCGGAAGTGGGAAGCAACCGCATCGTTATCAGCGTGTATCAGCGAGTTCTACGGGCAGCATTACCAAGTAAGACTGTTCTTAATATTTTATCATCATGGATGAACTTATAGCTCGCCAATCAATTACATTAGCTCAATTTCAAACAATAAAACGCAATTTTAATAAAGACTCAGCTTCGAGAAAGACAGCAGAATATCTCAGAAAAAGGCTTGAGGCTCTGGAGAACCTCTGGGGAGAGTTCCTCCAAAATCACCAGCAAATCTTGGAGGCTCAAGGTATTGCCGGGAAAGATGAATACCTTGGGGCGGAAACTTTCGAGATTGGAAGGGAAATTTACAACGAGTTGAAGCACGCAATATCATCATACGGTAGGTCAGCCGAGACGGCCGAAAAAGGCACAATGCCTGACGGTAAGCTGGAAGAGCTTCTATCACTACAGCGTGCTCAATTCAGATCATTGAAACGCCAGATCAGAAGCATAGATTTGGATATCATATCAGACAGGTGGGAAATAGACGATGAACTACGCAACCTTCAGCAAAAATGGGCGCAGATTGACTCTCTTCACATCCAGATAGATAACATTTTATCTGGAGGAGACATCGACTACGAAGATGAATTTATAAATCACGAGGAATTATACAAAAAGGCGAAAAGAAATCTTAACCAAAAACTTGAATCTAACGTTCATATAAAACAATGTACCCCAGCCTTAGAAATACCAACCTTCTCGGGCAAGTACACCAATTGGCCAAATTTTTTTGACCTTTTTATAGAAACAATACATAATAATAAAAATTTATCAAAGGCCCAAAAATTCCAGCATTTAAAGAGCAGAACGAAGGGCGAAGCAGAGCGCCTTATATCACATCTTCACATATCACCAGAAAATTACGACACAGCGTGGGAAATTCTGGTGCATAGGTACAGCAACATTCAACTGCTCTTCTCTAAAAATGTTGAAATTCTGTTAAATCAGCAACCTGTCACTAAACAATCATCATTTGAGTTGCGGAGACTGTATGACACAACAAACGAGTGCATCCACGCTATCCACAATCTAGGCGTGGACACACAGGCTTGGGATCCACTTATTGTTCATCTTTTGTGTAAAAAGCTGGACCCGCTGACATACATAAATTTCAAGGAAAATCGAAATGAACCAAGAGAGTTGGTAACATTCGACGAGTTCATGAAGTTCTTGGAAAACAAGTTTATGGCCCTTGAACCTATCTACAAGAAGGAAAAGGATGCTCCATCAACATCATCATCATTAAATCAAAGCAAGCCTAAATCAAATCCCAATCAAACAAAGTCGTCCAGCAACAATCAACCTTATTCTCAAAGGGATAAGAATTATCAGGTGATGTCGACCACCAACGCTAAATGTTACCTATGTAAACTAAGTCATAGTTTATTCGCATGTAAACAGTTCCAAGAAATGACACCTGAGGTGAGATCGCAAACCGTTTGCACGCTACAGGTTTGCAAAAACTGCCTCTTCAAGCATTATGGTAAACCATGCACTTCTGCGAAGCGTTGCAAGGAGTGTGAGGGTGAACATAATACTCTGTTACATGATCCTGCACGTGCAAGTAGTGCAAGCAATGCAAGTACCTCGGTTCCCACTGCAACAAAACGGGAACAAAAATCAAACACAGATAACAAAAATAATGTGCATCATCTTGGAATGTTTAACAAAGAAACTTTGTTACCAACAGCATTGGTTAACTTGAGAGCAGCCGATGGCACACTAATAAAGGCCCGTGCGCTTTTAGATCAAGCGGCACAAGTATCAATCATATCAGAGAACCTTGTACAAGTACTAGGACTCCAGCGTTATCATTCATCATTATCATCATCGATCACAGGTATCGATTTGTGCAAGAAAAAGTGCAACGGAACCGTATTAGTTGAAATCAATTCAATGTATCAAGATTATCATTTACAAACGGAGGCGTTCATCGTTTCAAAGGTTGCAAACGACCTGCCAAACGCGTCTTTCGATCATGGACCATTATCATATCTTCAAGATCTGCCGTTAGCAGATCCAAAATTCAACATCTCGCAAAGAATAGACCTACTGCTTGGCGGTGATGTCTACAGCGAAGTTATCATGAGAGGCCTCGTCAAGGGCCCCCCGGGGACACCAATTGCACAAGAAACCAAGTTAGGGTGGATTTTGTCAGGCACTGTTGCCCCGTTATCATGCTACGCAGTAGTACAGCATATCAATCAAGATCATATCATATCAAACAAAGACGATCTTTCACGCTACTGGGAAGTTGAAGACATCAGCAACCCCTCGTCAACATTGAACGAGTCAGAAAAGTACTGTGAGGATTTTTATCAAAAAACAACACAACGTTTAGAAGACGGCCGATACGTTGTAGCCATGCCCATGAAACCGGGATATGAAGAACATCTGGGGGCATCGAAAAACAAAGCTATCGCCCAATTCAAACAGTTGGAAAATCGCCTGACAAAAGACTCTAAATACTCAGAAAGCTACATACAGTTTATGAAAGAGTATTTTGAGCTAGGTCACATGCGTAAGATTATCAAACCTCATAATAAAGCAAACTATATACCTCATCATGGTGTATTGAGATTGGATTCCGCGACCACCAAGCTTCGCGTCGTGTTCAATGCATCAGCAAAGACATCAAGCGGCAACAGCCTCAACGACGTGATGTACTGTGGTCCGAATCTTCAGCAAGATCTCTTATCAATCATACTCCACTGGAGGACGTACAAGTACGTTATCACGGCCGACATAGAAAAAATGTTCCGGCAAATTCAAATCAGAGATAGCGATCAGCATCTCCAATGCATAATATGGAGGGAATCCAAGGATGATCAACTTCAAGAGTACATACTATGCAGTATCACTTACGGTACAAAGGCCGCGCCGTGGTTGGCAATGCGTACCTTAAAACAACTTGCAAGGGATGAAGCAAAAAACTACCCCTTGGCTGCCAAGATCATAGAAACATCTTGCTACACAGATGACATACTAACTGGCAGCAATTCACTTGAACAAACCATCAATTTACAAAAACAACTTATCAGCATTTTTCAATCGGCGAAAATGAACCTTCGAAAATGGAGTAGCAACAGCACAGAGCTTTTATCAACCTTATCATCACAACAAAACAGCGGGTTGGAATTTAAATCAACGGAAACACGAAAAACTCTCGGCCTGAAGTGGAACCCTAAAACGGACAGTTTTACGTTTCAAAGTCAAGTTACAGAAGGCAGTAACAAACATCTTACAAAAAGAGAGCTATTATCAGAGATATCCAAGATTTTCGACCCATTAGGCTGGTTATCACCCTTATCAGTTCGAGCTAAAAAGCTATTCCAAAGAACATGGAGTAATGATACAACATGGGACACTAAACTATCATCAGAAACACAAGATCAATGGATTCAGCTTCGCAATGATCTTATCAAGATAGATCAGTTCAACATTCCACGTCACGTAGGTGACACACAAGGTACGTGCTACATACATGCATTCTGTGACGCCTCGACCATAGCATACGCCGCAGCGATATATGTAGTTACTACCAACAATAAAGGAGAGCGCACATCAAGATTGATAACAGCAAAGACTAGGTTGGCCCCACTGGCTAAGAAACCATCCTTGCCAAGAATGGAGCTACTTAGTGCGCATCTCTTATCAGAACTTACCAAAAAGGTTTTGAAAGCTTTTTCAGGTATCGACATCAAAGTACATGCCTGGTCAGATTCAATGATAGTGTTGGGTTGGCTACACGGTGACGTCACCAGTTGGAAGCAATTTGTGGCAAACCGGGTAAAACAAATATCGGAAGTGATTCCCCCCGCATCCTGGCGGCATGTCAAATCAGAACAAAATCCAGCTGATTGTGCCACTCGAGGATTATCAACAAAACAACTATCAGAGCACAAATTGTGGTGGGGAGGACCCGACTGGTTACTAACATACAAGGCAAATGAATCAAAAATCACTTATCAAAATCCTGATATTGAAACGAAGAAGACAAGTGTACATGCCACTTTACAATGCCAGGATAGAGCATTATTCATAAATGAATTGTTATCACACCATAACTCGATAACACGAGCAACCAAAGTCCTTGGTTGGGTATTACGTTTCATCAAGTGTGTACGGGACAAAGCACGTATACCTCACTCGCACAACTATGTGCTGACATCGGGAGAAATGAATAAAGCTAGGACATTTATTATCAAACAAGTTCAAAGGCAGGACTTTGAAGACGACTTGAATCATATCAAAGAACATGGACATGTGGGTTCGAAAAGTAAGATTTTATCATTGAACCCTTACATTGACGATCAGGGTTTGTTAAGAGTCGGAGGACGGCTGCGTAATGCAGATATCAGCATTTCAGCAAAACATCCTATCATTTTATCATGTCATGGCCGACTGACAGATCTCATCATACATCAAGCACACATGGCTACTCTACATGGCGGGCCGAGACTGACCTTATCATTCATCAGAAATACATTCTGGATTATCAGCGGAATACGCACCGTAAAACGTCAGTTGAGGCAATGTGTACGCTGCCGTAGATTCAGTAGCGAGAACAATCAGCATATCATGGCAGATTTACCTCAACCAAGAGTAACACCATCGCGCCCCTTCACCCATACAGGGGTGGATTTCACAGGGTTCGTGGAACTGAAGATCAACAAGGGTCGTGGGGTAAAAACATGCAAAGGGTACATTGCAGTTTTTGTATGCCTCTCTACAAAAGCCATACATCTCGAACTGGTATCCGATTTAAGCACACCAACATTTCTAGTAGCATTTCGGCGGTTCTGCGCTCGACGGGGCGTCCCAAGTCACATGTACAGCGATAATGGGACAAACTTTATTGGAGCAGATCGTTTGTTAAAGCAAGAGTACAACGAGATACTGCAAAACCTTAACGCCGACTTTTTCACCAATATCAACGACCTTGACATTGCTTGGCACAAGAACGCACCCTGCTGGCCTTCGGCGGGAGGGTTGTGGGAGTCTGCAGTCAAGAGCATGAAATATCATCTTAAACGGGTTCTAGGAGATCAGAAGCTAACCTACGAGGAATTCACAACATTACTTCATCAGATTGAAGCATGTTTGAACTCAAGGCCGCTGTGTCAACTCATCGAAAGTCCTGATGACGAGTACCTGACTCCAGGTCATTTTCTTGTCGGTGGCCCACTCTTATCACGGCCACAGACGGAGCCTGAATCTATCACTTTATCAACAAGATGGCAATTGGTCCAAAACATGAACAAGCATTTTTGGCAAAAATGGTCTAAAGAGTACTTGCAACAACTCCAGACAAGAACTAAATGGAGAACTTCAAACACAAATCTAAAAGTTGACGACATTGTCCTTATTAAAGAGGATAATATGCCCCCGGGAAAATGGGCCATGGGGCGTGTTCAAGATCTACATCAAGGTCAAGATGGATGCGTTCGTGTGGTCTCCTTAAAAACATGTAACAATATCATCAAACGACCCGTGAGCAAATTGATTGTCCTACCTGTACACGAAGATCAAGAAAATAATAAGCAAGGTGAACAGCAACCAGCTGCAGATCAAGATCAAGGTCAGCCCAACAGAATGCAGTTGCGGCCTCGACCGCGGAATATCAAAAACTTCCTCATCACTATGTTAGTGATGTGTGTGATGGTTGTTACGCCGAGCATGCAGCTAACGCCTGATCAAGCAACTTTCAACGTATCAACATTTAATGGCAGTCAGAAACTATTTTTTGACAAAATATCAAATCTACAATTTATCAAAGACGAGTGGAAACTGGTGGTCTATTATAACATGACGACTTACTGGCACGGCGTATCAAATATATCATATTATATCAATAACATCAAGCAATTATCAAGAGGACAAAGAAAGGAGTATCAAAACATAGCAACACAGCTAGAGCACGAGCTAGGAGATATAGCTCACTATAACAAGCTTTTATTGGATCGGAACGCGCGTAGACAAAAGAGAGGGCTGATAAACGGAGTGGGTTACATCGCGAACTCTTTATTCGGCGTTTTAGATGACAGGTTTGCAGAGCAGTATAAGATGGACGTGGAAAAGATTACAATGAATGAAAATCATCTGCAAGGTCTGATAAGAAATCAAACTACTGTTCTAGAATCGGAGTACAACATCTTGAAAAGAAATGAAAAAGGAATGTTATCACAGTTCAAGTTTATCAATGAGCAAATTCACAATTTATCATTAGCAGAAAATCGAGTAAAGTACGACAGCAGTACTGGCCTTCTTATCACTTCGTCAGCATTGACAGCAAATATCATTTTATCAAATATCAGAAGAATGCAACAAACTCTAATCGGCACAATTACAGATATAAGTCACGGTCGCATCGACCCTCACTTATTATTGCCCGAGGAGATGGAATATCAAATGAACCTTATCGCAGGGCAGCTTAAGGGCGATCTTATGTTACCTGTAGATAAACAAAGTATCATGAGCATGTACAAATTTATGAAGGTAGCGGCCCCGAATATATGGAAGTTATCTTCTAGTGGAAATCAAGATCCCACTACTGAGCAACGATGTATTCGAATTGGACAGAATTATCAGTATCCCACAAAACAAGCATAACAAATCATTGTACCTATCATCGGTGGCGCCATACATAGCTTACAACTTGAAGAAGGATATAGCCGCCTTTCTGTCTGATAACGATTTACAACAGTGCAATCATGCGGCAAATGAAATCATTTTGTGCCCATTACAAATGCCGCTTTACGATCTACAACTAAAACAATCACTATGCAGTATCAAGTTACTATCATCGAACAGCGACACTACTTGTACAACATCGATAACTACATGCCAAAATCGGTGGGTCAAACTGCAAAAAGCTAACAAATGGCTGTACGCGTGCTGTTCAGAATGCCACATACGCATTCAGTGTCCAAATGGGCTCGTTATCAAACAATTAAGTGGTACCGGAATATTAACGCTGGGTGATCAATGTAAACTCAGAGGTTCTGGCTTTACTATTTATACACATAACAATTTCTTCAGCAAAGTCAACATTGAATCAGAATTTGAAGCCCCAGAGGTGTCTATATTGAACAAGATCATCGATACCTCAGCCTTATCATCAAGCGAAACAGCCTTATCTCCGACTGAAGAGAGAGATTGGGATGAGCTTTTGAGTCAAATTAGAGTCTTAAAAGAACAGTCTACTTCGCAACTAAGCGTTCATCATGTACATCATTACGTCATGGTTTACGTCATCATCATCATCGTAATCGTCGTGGTCATCATCGCCACTGGCTGGAGGCTGCGAAGGGATCGTAGCCTCGCCGTGGCGCGCCCAGTTCCAGCGGTCGCGTACGAGCCTGCGGTGCCGGCGGCTGCCCCGCAGCCGCGCCCGCGGGCCCACAGTGTGAGTGCGGTGCACAGTGCAAGTGCTAGTGTTGAGCCAATGTTAGGGGCTAGCGAGCCACAGTGTAGTGTAAACAGTGTGTGCACGGGCACATCCCCGGTAGTTTTTAAATCTAAAGTTTATCGTCATAGTGTTATAGACTTAGCTTAGGTTTAATCTTACTAACAATCAATTTATCATCTTTGTAACATTTTAACAATCAAACTTTTTATCATTTAGCATAGTTTATCATTTTATCTTGTTATCAAACATCCTCATTTTAGGCATCTTGTCCGAGTGGCCAGGATGTACAGTCAAGTACATTATTTTGCTAACGCGGCGGTTCTCACGAGCCGCTCGCATCATGTACCTAGCATAAGTATCAGTTAATTAATAAATCAGTTCACGTTACGACACGGACTCGGGTGGTCTTATTTGCTCCCATCCTTAATATCATCTTATCATTATCACGAAGTGTAGGGACTATCACCCTACAGACACTTAAATCCACACGTAACAACCCTCTTTTTGTGTAAAATTTATAATAAAAATATAGGTACTTAAGAAAATATTATTTTTCATATAAAGTCATAACAGTTTTGTTATCTAAGATTCTAATGGTAAAAGTTTTCAAATCGGTCCAGTAGTTTCGGAGCCTATTCAATTCAGACAAACAAACAAATCTTTCCTGATTATAAGTAGTTATTGTGAGATAACTGTAATAGTTAGACATTATGGTATTGCAGACTTTTTTGTAGATATTGATGTCCTCTATAAAACTGTAGTACATCACTTTGCTCTATTGTCAATCATTTCCTCAGCTTACGCGATATAATTAGAATTTTTCTAATTATATCGCGTTCCTATTCTATATTTTAACACGGAAAAGTAGTTATGGTGACATAACTATAATAAGGTTTTTATTTATTATACTCTGGGTAATTTCTAAGAAAATTAATAAATCCCAAAAATTTACGATCCCGACGGGGTGCGGGTTCGAATCCCGTCGGGATCGTAAATTTTTGGGATTTATTAATTTTCTTATAACTATAATAGTTAGATACATGGTGGACTTTTTTGTAGATAATTAGTGTTTTCTATAAAACTGGTACATCACTTTGCTCTATTGTCAATAGTTTCCACTGCGTACACGCTTTAAGATTTTTGATTTTTTTTAAGTTAGCACTAAAGTTTCCATACGGATCCCTAACTTTTTTGATCGGTTCAGTAGTTTCGGAGCCTATTCAATTCAAGCAAACAAATCTTTCCTATTTATAATATCAGTATAGATTTATTGATTCCGTTAAATATACGTTGCAGACCTTTAACTACTTAAGGCATAGGTAACCAAGCCGTAGTCAAGTTCTGTTAACTGTATTTATAAAATTTTTAGTGTAATAGAAGAGAGAACCGGAGACCGACCCGGCTTTTTGTATCCAACAACTTCAAATTCCAAAGCCTTTTGCAGTCCATCTTTCAAAGCAAAGGAAGTAGAGGTAATTCCAGAAACGCCTCCAAAACAACTCGACGCCCAATAACAAAAGCTGGAGCACCCTCACAAAGGAGAGTTTACCTACAATGAAGAGGCGCCGTCCGTCAGTCTTCCGCCCCAATAAATCTGTTATTGCCCTAGTCTGCATCCCTGACAATGAGTTCGCTGAGATAAATACGAATAAATAAATATAGTAAATAATGCTGGACAATTCACACAGCATTATCTAGCCCCAAGCTAAGCAGAGCTTGTGTTATGGGTACTTGATAACAGATGTACATAACATAATACCATGCATAGATGGATATTTTTTTACAATATACACGAAAATGACCAGAACATCCTGAACAAATATCTGCAGATCGTAAAAACATTTGTCCCGAGGCGGGAATCGAACTCGCAACCTCCTGCGTCGCAGGCCGACCTTCCCCCACTGCGCCACAGAGGTCATCAAAATACAGCGTGTTTGGCCGAATGTGTGCTATGATTATATCCGCCTAGCCGAATTTCGACCATGGCGGCCAGTCTTAGGCCCGTATTATGAAAGCTTCCCCAAGCATTACTTAAGCAGTCATTACGTGATCTCTACTCAAGCGTTAATTACTCAAGTAATGCTTGGTAACCGTTCAATAATATGTCTAAGCAGTTACTCGAAGGCGTGGACGGAGGAAATCCGCTCTTGACGGCTACTTGAGTGAGTGTAGATTTTGATATGAGCTCCCAAGCATTGTTTGAAAATTAGTATTCACTCAAAACTAGACATAAGCATCACTCAAGCAGAGCTCGATGACTGAGCATGCTTTCATAATACGGGCCTTAGTCTCAGCCTCAGTCTTAGCCAGGTGCGCAGGACATGTTAATAGTGCATAAGTGTATGCGCAAACACAAAAGTGCTCTCTCTATACTCTCACTCTCATAATCCAATGGGACGGCAGACCTGCACGACCTAGGAGAGGTCAGGCGCAGGATCAACGGCTTAACTTGTGCCATAGAGTAACAGTAGGACGGTAGAACCAAGTGCAATGCTTGGCTACTTTTTTATCCTAAAAAGCACAGATAATAGTCACAATAATAAAAGGATGCATAGATTTATTGGATTTTTTATGTATATGTTAATTTCATCATCTTATTAAAACTATTACCGAGACATTAAAAAAAAAGCTTACGATTAGGTATCACAAACTATCCAATGAATTTTGAAATTTACTTAGTTCAGCGTACTAATAAGATAAAAAAGGTGGCGGCGCTAGTTTGAGTCGGGGTACCGCCTTAAGTACTTGACCATTGAAAACCCGCCTTATGATTACGACGTGTTGGCCTCGGACGTCGGCGCTGTCAACCTCAGAATTATACCCATGTCCCATATTTATGAGTCTCTCATAAGATCTTATTTCAATTGGTTAACCGACCTCGAAAAATTGAGGAGGTTCTATTTTCGGCTGTACCTATGTATGTTTTATATGAATGATAATGGATTTCTCCATCAATTAAGAACCGATTTTGAAAATGATTTCGCTAAGAAATGAAAATAAGTTCCCAAAAATTTTCGATTTCGGCGGGACTCCAACCGGCGCCCAACCCTCAGTACGTGTGTGCTCTAACCAACTAAGCCACGAAATCTTAGTCAGTTCCATTGAAAATCTTTGGGACATCTTACGGACTGTAGCACCGGTAGCGGTAGGTAGGTTTTTTGGGAACTTCATTCATTTTTTATAGATAGATAGATAGATAATTCTTTATTGTGCCACACAAACACAGAAAACAGTACAGAAATAAAAGTTACAAGATGAAGTACAAAGGCGGCCTTATCGCTATGAGCGATCTCTTCCATGCGACCTTGGGATGGACTGGACATGTTAGAACAAAGAAGACGGTGGCACTTGAAAAAAGAAATTATAAAATAATTATATAATACTTAATCTACTAGATATCAACATAACATACAAAATAACAATAAACTAATACGAACATAAAAATAATTTGCTTAACTTTGTAACGATAGGTAGGTATAGATACCCAGAGTGCCTCGTCAATGAACCAACTGCCAAAATGGAACTGCTTAATAATGCCTGCAGATACCATTGTTCCGTCTCTTGCCTTTCTTTGTTGATTTATGAACCTTCTGAATTCTTCAATTCTCTGAATGGGTTCAAATTTATTTTACGGACAAGGGCCTGTGATAATTTGTTTAGGAATTTGTGCCAGATGAAAATTTTTGTCCTGAAATAAAACGTTTTTTCTACTGTACCCATTAACTGAAGGTTACCCAATTGAAATTAAGAGATATAATATATATATATATATCATGCGCGACACATTAATCAAAATTTTTAATATACCTTTAGATGACAGAGCGTGGCACCAGGCCACTCTTCCTATCAGATTGGGGGGTCTAGGTGTCCGCGAAATTTCTAGTGTTTCACTCCCAGCTTTTTTGTCTTCAGTTCATGGTACAAAGGATCTGATTCATAAAATTTTGGATAAATGTTCACAAAATTGTCAAATAACAGGTTTCGATGAATCATTATCATCTTGGAAAATAGCCTGTCCTAGCACTAATATGCCCAAAGTTCTTTCTTCTCAGAGACTGTGGGATGAGCCGCTATGTGAGTTGGTACGGAAAAACCTTATTAATACGTCTACCAGCTCATCAGAACGCGCTCGTTTACTTGCCGTTTCCGAGTGGGAATCAGGACTTTGGTTATATGTTTTGCCTTCTAAAAATCTAGGTACCCTTTTAGACAATAACACATTTCGGGTGGCCACCTCTTTGCGTTTAGGTTCTCCCTGTCTAGTTGCACACCGTTGCCAGTGCGGTGAAACCGTTGATAAGTTCGGTCACCATGCACTGGCATGTGTCTCTAGTGCAGGACGTGTGTCCCGTCATAGTTCAATTAATGACATCATCCGTCGGGCTTTTACCAGCGTCAGTATGGCAGCTACTCTCGAACCACGTGGCCTAATGCGAGATGATGGTAAAAGGCCTGACGGTATGACTCTGATTCCTTGGAAAATGGGTCGGCCTTTAGTTTGGGATGCCACTTGTGTAGATACCCTAGCACCTTCTCATCTTGCAGGGACATCAGTAAGGGCCGGCTCCGCAGCAACATCAGCGGAGTCCCTCAAACGGCGGAAATACGCTAATCTTGACCGAGGTTACCTATTCGAGCCGTTTGGGGTGGAAACCCTAGGTCCTTGGGGTCCTGGGGCACATGGAATATACAAAGATCTAGCAAAACTCCTAATAGAGTCCACAGGTGATCGGAATGCTGGCTTTTATTTCGGTCAACGAATTAGCATTGCCATACAACGTGGCAATGCTGCCAGCATTCTGGGCACTTTGCCTTCTGGTGACGGCTTAGATTTTTAGAAAATAGATTTAAGTGTAAATATTAGTTGTAATTATTATTGTATTTTCTTTAGTAATAAAATACTGTAATGAAATTTAAAAAAAAAAAAAAAAAAAAAAAAAAAAAAAGAGATAATATCTAAGAAAATAGCCGCGTACCCACCTAGCGCACAGGCTCGCGCGGCAGCCTCGCGAGCCAAATGCCTCGGCTGGTGTGGACGTGCCTCGGGCTGCCTCGGGCGCGCGTTTGAACAAAACTACTGAAGCTGCCTCGGGAGCCATCGCTCGCGATCTGGTCACCGAGGCTGACGCGCGAGCCTGTGCGCTAGGTGGGTACGCGGCTAATGACAATCAAATAACAGAAAGAGATTGAAACTAGTATTTACAAATGAAACAATTGAAAGGGAAAAAATATCTGAGCGTCTGGTCGAAGCGACGACGCGTGACCCGAGAGCTGGTGAGTATCTGGCGCAGCGCATCAGCATTGCCATACAGCCGGGGCAATGCAGCCAGCGTCTTGGGGTGGGTTCCGACTGGTATTGATATGGATCAGTTGAGCTACCTGTAGATTGTCTGAAATATAAAAATAATTTTGTTAATCTTATAATCGTTCATTAATAGTAAATAAATAATGCAGAAAACTTATTAATTCATATAGCAGCCTCTAGCCGCAAGCTAAGGCGAGCTACTGTTATGGGTACTAGATAACTGATATTATTAATACAATATACACTACATAGATTGAATATATTTTATATCATAGGTACATACGACCACCCAGAACCAGACCTTCAGAATTCAAAGCTATAGCAACCGTGGCCTATCTCTCAGAATCCATGCGTTAAACATAACCAAAACAATTCCATTTGAGGTTTGAATCTACGTATAAAAAACGTAAAAGCGAAAGTTATATCTGTTTTCCAATAACCTGCTGTCCAACAACAGGTCATTGGACATCTCGCTCAAAAACTGGACTGCGGGCAATTAGATAGATAGATAGATAGATAATTCTTTATTGTACCACACAAACACAGAAAACAGTACAGAAATAAAAACTACGAGAAGAAGTACAAGGGCGGCCTTATCGCTATGAGCGATCTCTTCCAGGCGACCTTGGGATGGACTAATTAGTTCCTTAGTAGACAATGATATCTACTAAGCATTTGCGAAAAGAGACTGCTCACCACTCACTTAGTAAGCACCATTGTCTGGTCTACTAAGCATTTCAGAAAAAGGAGAACTCCCACGCATGCCTGTGTTTGAACGGGCGAGATGCCCCCTAATCCGTTTTGTTGTTTATCTACCTTTAAACCTTTGTTTATGTAACAAATTTTTAGGAAACTTGGTTGTAAATAAATCTCGGAATATAATAAATTAATAAATGCCATAGTCTTTCGTCTTTCAATTATATCCTAAGTAATGAAATAGACTTTTTTTTTTGTGCAGGAAAAGCGCGCGTTAAGCTGTTTATATCAGAGTGCACTATATAGCTAATAAACCAGTTATTTATCCCCTCATAGAATAGATCACAGTTGACCCAATTCCGAACAAAGTTTTCGTTCAAAATCAAGTGTTCACGATGTTAATTGAAATCATGCAAATATTCCGCGTCGAAACTTGTTCGCTAACTTCATTTACCGATAAAATGGGATGGGATTCAATCTCTTTGTCCATTTTGTTCGAAGAGTATTATCAATTTTGATTTTTTAGAGTCTTCTTTGATCTCTTAATGGCTTGACTTTATACCAACTTCATACTTAGGTTCTATCGGCCCGGTGAATTTATAAGGTTGTTCGCTTAAAATTGACAAAACTGATTTATTCTTACTAGCATGCTTGTTGCACCGGGAAATTTATAATAACTAACTGGAAAGTCACTATCGATCCATCACGGGTCTGTGACATTAATTTTATTATTAAATATATTTTCTTATAAATAAATCTGTTTTCTACGAGTCTTTCGATTTATTGAAGTTAAGAAAAACTTATTAGAATTTTTCAAAATATAGTGGTGGGTCCCAAATCAACTGGATCGATAGCATATACCTACTACTACTACTACTTTTACTAACTACTACTTTTTAACCGACTACAAAAAAAGAGGAGGTTCTATGTTCGGCTGTAGGTACATGTGTGTGTGTTTTATGTACGTCCGTCGATTTCTTCGTCATTTATGGATCGATTTCGACGATTCTTTTATTTTCTTTTATTCTTTTATTTGTAATTAAGACTTTATTCGACATATAACTATTCCTTCTATATCTTATGTTGTTTTTTTGAAGTTTTGAGTAAATTCTGTTCAGTAAGACATTATAAACTCAAATCTGAGTCATGAGTCTAAGGAAGTCATGAGTGGCAGCATGTAGCATAAAAACACGTCGAGCTTTGTGTGTTATCTACAAACTAACTAGATTATTTAGACCGCTTTCCATCAGCGAATTTCATGCAAGCTAGCACTTAATTGAAGGTTGCATGCTCGCTTTCAAGCAAACAATAGCTTCCACAATTTCATTATTGTGGATTTAGGTTGGCGACAGATAGTTTTTGTGATCAAAACTAGCCCTAGCCGTGTCTTTGCACTCGCTTTTCCTGTAGTTATAAAACTAGCATACGTCCTTCTCTGTACAATTTCAAAGCTCCTATAGTTCAATAGTATTGATAATAAGGTTTTTATTATTTTGAAATGTACAAAGATATTCGATGACTTCTAAATTCTAAGTAAAAATAATAACATTAATAATATTGTTTTAAAAGTTTTAGTTTTTGTTATTTGAATAAACAGATTATTTTTACGACACCCACGGGAAGAGTTGGGGTGGGGGTGCAAATCCTAAGCCGGCACACGGCTACGGCGTCCTGTCTGGAAACCACCCTTAAAAGCTATTTAGCATTCAAAACCCTTATAAAACTGGGGCACAATTTGATAGCTAAATTCAGAGAGAACCTTCAATTCGCAAACAATAAAAGATATCTAGTAATTTCCCAGCACTCAGTAAAGGTAAAGTAAAGGGGTCTAAAGAAAAGGGTGCGACAATATCCGATAAGTTTGAGCGGAGAAAACTTTGGGATCTAGATGGAATCTTCCAAATTGTCGCGAGATCTCGCAACGCGTACCTAGTTATCGTAATTGACGAAGTTACAAGGGCTATGAATTATGGTAGATTTGTTATTATCGATGACTTGAGTTGGGTAAAGTTTTTTATGCTGTCTTGCCTTTTTATGTCAGAAGCAAGAAAGGTTTATTAGAGAGCAGGGTAGGTTTTTTACCGTCTACACTTGTTCTATCACTTCTGTCCATCCATAAGTTGCCTGGTGGAGATCGCTCAAAGCGATAAAGCCGCCCATTGTACAACGTAATCTGTATAAACCGTAAGAGGTCCCAAAGATTTTCGACGAAACCGACTAGGATTTCGTGGTACAGTTGGTTAAAGCACACCCGTACTGAGGGTGGGGCGCGGGTTCGAAACCTACCGAAATCGTTTTTTTTGGGAAATAATTTAATTTCTTAGATATTGCCCAGAGAGCGAGGGCTTACGCACTATAATAAAAAGAACATAATTCATTGTTAGATAAACAGGGTGAAAAAACATGACTTATTTTAACTTTTTTGTTTTTCTTATCATAATCGTTTCTAACCGTTAGACATCGAATGAACTTAAGTGGTCTATATTTTCGTAAACCGCCCTTGTCCCTTTCCACCCTGTATGAAAAACGTAGATAAAATATAAGATAAAGGTCTGCCTTCTTGATCAATAATGTCTCGTATTGAATATAACACGAGACGTTGATAAATAGGTGCTCAAGATTGGAATGAGGGTAGGTGGATAATGGACTCTCCCTCTAGGCTAGACTTGATTATCTAAATGCCTTGTCGGATTGAAAATCGATAGGTCTTGTAGCTTTAACTACTTCAGTTACAGTTATCTCTAAGGTTTTCATTTATTATAGTACTCTGGGTACGTCGTTGTTATTATCAAGCAATGGCAAAACCTCTCGTCAAACGAACTAAATGTAAATTTAGTCTTTGAGCAGAATTGGAAACCTTCATTGTTTCCTCTGTAGGCGGCGCTGACGGCGTAAGTGCCGAAAAGAACTCCCAAAGATTTACACCTCGGCGAGATAAGATCACGTAGCTTAGTTGGAAAAAGAGCAACCCTGCGCTGAAGGGGAAGGTGCGGGTTCGAATCCCGTCGAGATCGTAAATTTTTGGGATTTATTAATTTCTTACAGTTATCTCGTTAACTTTAATCATCTTTAGGGAGTAGATAAATAGATAAATGATTCTTGACAGTCCAGACATCCACATCTAGACAGACAGGCTGCATTTATGCTACACTCCGACAGCTTTAAGTACGACTGCATTAAAACTGTAAACCAACCGTGCAGCCAGATTGCAGTCGGTGTGCAGATTGAATGCAGTTAATCTTTAATTTGAGCATCTTTAGGGAGTAAATACATAGATAGATAGATAGATATTATTTATTGACAGAAAGGTTACATATTTTTGGTTCATAGTATCTTAAATCCTAAGATAGGTTTAACTAGACACTTGAGTTCTCTAAAAAAGCAATAAAAATAATTTGTAATCACGGTAAGCTAGACAGTTACGCACACAAGCACAGCGGTGTCACCGTCTTGTAGTATGTCGTGGCATGCAGCACACAAACGCTCCGCCAATCACGCGCTGCCATCGACCAATGAGTGACAACGCTACACGTGACATAAATAAATAATTCTTGACAGTCCAGACAGCAACATCTAAACCTAAACTAAGGAGAGCGTCTATTATGTGTACTTTATAACTGATATACCTAAGACAGACTTTAGCTAGACAGACAGACTGCATTTCTGCTATACTCCGACTGTATTAAAACTGCAAATCAACAGTGCAACTCGATTGCAGTCGGTGTGCAGATTGAATGCAGTTAGTACGACTGCAATAAAACTGCAAACAAACCGTGCAGTTCAATTGCAGTTGGTAATCTCTTTTCTCACTCCATTTTTCATGTCAACTGCACACCGACTGCAATCGGGTTGCACATGACATAGATAAGTATTTTTGGTCATACATAATAATAATAAATAATGGTAAAATCAGACCCGTAAGAAAGATCATGCAAACAATAATATCGCAGCGGGAATCGAACCCGCAATCTCCTGCGCAGGTGGTCGTCGTCGATATATCCAAGGGCCAATATATGAGTGGTAATAATGTGCCTCAGTGGCTTAGTGGTTAAAGGGGATGCTGAGGGTTTGCGGGTACGACCCTCGCCGTAGGATAAGCATTTTTGGAATTGTAAAGAAAAAAAAAGAAAAATTGAGTCATCTGAGCCCCGAGTCCAGTTGACGATAGGATTGAGACGTGATCGTTACGTCTCATATTTGTGTGAGATTTGCGCAGTTCCCTGTCGTAGCCATATATATATATGTATATATATACATATGTAGCCTGGTGGACAAAAAAGTTAGCCTTCTCATAGTAACAATTAGTATTTATTTCCACAAAGTTTTACTACAAATAGTGTAAAAAAATAACCATGCTGATGAATTCTTCATGGTTTACCGCAGTATTAATAAATCTAGACCCGGAAGCCACAAGCACTTAAGTCAATAATCGAGTATCTTGAAAAGTTTACAGGCCGATGTTTTTAATGTCTGGTATAAAAAAAAACTACTGAGATGGTATTTATTATTATTTTTTATTAGTCACTTAGTAATTAGCTATACACCAAACTAAACTAGTTACTCTATGTTTATTAGTACATAATAAAATCTGACTTAAGTTTGTTTGACCGCTTATAAATAGGTAATGAGACATGACTTACGTGTTTCTAACACGTAAGTCATATCACATAATGATCTCAAATAATAAGTCATACGCCTTACCTACTACAAAACTACAATATAAGTAAGTCATTATACCTACTAAATTTTTAAATAACTGAGCATGTATAAAAATGCGTTAAACATTAATGAACAAAAACAAATCCATAAAAAAATTAATCACTATCTTCAGAGCTTTGCAAATCAGGGTCGACGTTCCTAGCATCTGCAGCGGTTGCTAAATTTTTGTAAAAATGGTGGAAACATTCCGGTACGAGAGGTAATAGCGAAATTATGTCTCGTTTTTTTTCCATACTTATTGGCACTGGGTTGTTTGTTATCGGTGAAACAGTCAAATTTATGGTGCCGGTTCGTGTGCTCCTTCTGAAGTTAATGGCTTTAAAATCTTCATCTCTGGAAAGTGAGTTTTTATATTTTATTACTCCAAAGTCCGCCTCGTAGCACAGCCACTTCACATCATGCCATTTAAAAACATTGTTTGAAGTGTCTTTTTTTCGGGCTACTAGTGGCCCTTTTAGCAAAGTCGCAAAGTCCATGAACTCCGCTTGTTGCATTTCGTGCACGGTAAACTTTTTACTGCTCGACCTTACTAACTGCATCCAGTCATGCGGGTGATATACTTGAATAGCAGATTTTTTCTTTTTTTTCTCAATGATGGCATGATCTAAATCCACTTCCATGTGAGTGTGGCCTGGTACCATAAATTTGTGATGAATTTTTTTTAAGGAGGGTTTCAGTGTCATCAGGTATGTAAACATTGCGGCTACGTGGGTATTCTTGTTTTGACCTCCACATGTATCGGAGTACAAAATAACTTCAGAAATGTCCTGAGGCAGTTCTTTGAGGTGGATGAATAAACAAGATGCTATTTGATTAGCACCTCGACCCGAGATTCCCTCATGCCACATGTAATGTGTAGACAATCCCGTTGCATTGTCGTGCACAGTAAGATTAAATGTCCAAAGCTGCCTTTTATAAAAAGCTACGGATGACTCTAAAGCTGGAGTAGGTAGACACTGTTGGAGATCAAAAGAAAGGCACTTAATGGTTTTGTCTATTGATGCAGTCATTTTGTCAGACTTTTTTTCATTATAAGCCATATCAGCTGCAAGCAAATGTGACTCACGTTCCGCCTCAAGGGTTAATTTTGCAGTTTCGTCGTTGGCGACACTTATCTTCATTTTAATGATGTCACAGTGGTGGCAAGTGTCAACTTTTGGCTTTTTAAAACTCAACTTTAATTTATGAAACTCTCTTCGGTAAATTTTGTCACTGACGGGGTTTTCATGAGACGTTTTATATAAAGAATACATGATTGAAATTGTTAAGTGTGATGGTAAATACTTTCGGCTACTTTTTCGTCTTGTGTAGTGGCTCTCGTACAACGGGAAGGAATTAATATGGCTAATCACTTCAAGAATCTTTAGATCTGAATGTTTATTTGCTGGAGTTTTCTTTCCACGTTTATCTGGTTGAATCATTCCACTGGAAGTGCTGCGTTTCTTTAAACCTATCAGTTTAACAAAATTATCCGTTATCGCCAAGGTTTTTAAAAAGCAACCTTGACATACGGATATTTTTTCACTGTTAATGTCTAAATGATACCTGTAGGTACATTGTCTAAATTTTTGCCGTTCAGGATCCTCGACACGATGTCGTTCTGTTTGTTTTTCCTGAATGGTGATTAGAGATGAAACGAAAGCTGCCCTCAAATCATATGACCCAAGATTCCAAAATTCCTTATGAATTACAGCACGTTGTTCATTACTTATCTTTTCTCGGCATTTATTTCGACAATTAGGTAGTTCCTGCATTTTGCGTTCTTCTACATTTTTCCCAGAAGCCGTCACATACGAAAGACCAAGATTGCGCTTCAATTTACTTTCTCGTTTTCTTTTTCGGCTATGTACTGATTGTTGAGGTAGAGATTGTGGCAGTTCTTCATCTTCTGCAGATAGGTTGGGACTCGGTTCAGTGCGTGTAGGGTCAGGCACAGAGTATGTTGGGTCAGCCACAGAGTCATCACTAGAAAAGTCACTGGGTGTTTCATCAGGAGCTGTATGTGTTTGAGTTCCTGATGTGCTTGGTTCAGGATCAATAAAAACACTTTGATCACTATAAACAGCGGTATCTTCTGTGAGCAGACTAGGGCTGGTTGATGATTTTTGAATTATTGTCACGTGGTCAACGTCAGACTGTTCGTTTTGTGGCTCGACAGAAGTTGTTGGTTTCTGCGTCCCAGATGTACTTGGTTGCACAGTAGTAGTTGTACTAGGGTCACCTAAAATAATACAGAGCTATGTTATTCGCATAAAAAATTAGAAAAATAATAATGGTCTCTAAATAAATCAATTAGGTATTTAGTAAATTTATCATTCAAAAATTTTCATAAAATGTTACTCCTATTTTTACATTAGACTAAATAACAAATGCTAAATTAAAATGTAAGTATTTATTGCAAAAAATATGATAATACGTACCAGTAGTTGTATTTTTTGTATTTATAACAAGGTTTAGTATTTTTCTCCCTCTCGATTCCATAGTAACTTATAACATTATCATTAATTGCACAACACAACCACAGCATGGGTCAGAATTATTTATAATGGTGGCTCAAAACAAAATCTTCACGAAGGCACTTCACTTCTTAAAATCCTGGAATTTCTAATGGCCATATGCATTTTAACAAAAAATAAAGGGTAGGTCGAGAATCTTGTGGGTGAAACAACTTAAGTCAGATAGCTGAAGTCAAAAACAATAATAAAACTATAACGAACAAAAGTACTTAAGTCGACTTAAGTGCTTACGGTCCGGCACTAGAAGTGTTCCAAAAACATAAGTTGTTTGGTGCGTATTACTACCGGCTCGCGAATTGAAGCCCTGTGACTTAGTTGCTTATTGCCGTCGAAGGATTATACAAAAAGCAAAGCCCTGTCAGTTTTTAGCATTTCGAGAAAAAAATGACTTAAGTGCTTATGGACGCCGTGTCTAGAAATATTGTGGTTTATTAAAATAAACTGAGTCATTCCGTAATTAATATTCTGTATTCCCAGCTCGTTAAGGTTAATAATACATAATCATTGTCCATTAATCGTGGACTTTAACTAGGTGGAGTGCAATCGAACATACCTACGTATATGGATCGACCTTTATTGGATTATACACCGCTGAATGTTCAATATCATTTCAATAAGCACCTACAAAATGTAACGAAAGTGCCCTGGAATTAACATAAATAAATATTAAAAGTCCTGATGGCGCAGAGCGGTGTTAGCTGAGATCATATAGGTCAAATAATGACCTCACTGTCGGCGATGGTCCGCCTGATTCCGCCGGTTAGATTCCTGCCTCGGGACAAATGTTTGTACATCTGTAGATATCTGTTCCGGGTGTTCTGGGTGTTTTCTACAAAATAATTTCAATTAATTTTCATCATTATCAGCCTATATTAGTCCACTGCTGGACATAGGCCTCCCCTAATGAGCGCTAAAGCACCCTGTCTTCAGCTTGCCGCATCCAGCATCTGCCAGCAGTCTTTCGGAAATCGTCATCCCACCTGGTCGGAAGGCGTCCTACACTACGTTTGCCGAGTCCCAGTCTCCACTTAAGAACACGTTTACCCCAGCAGTTGTCGTTTCTACTCGAGATATGGCCAGCCCACCGCCACTTCAGCTTGCTAATCCTTTGAGCTATGTCGATAACTTAGGTTCTCTGTCGGATGTATTCGTTGCGAAACCTATCTTTCAGAGAAACTTCGAGCATAGCTCTCTCCATAGCTCGCTAGGCGACTTTAAACTGGTGGACTTTCAATTATTTGGTCATAAACTTTTGTAGCATTGCCGTTTTGTAGTAATCCTAAGTCTACTAAGACTCCTCTCGTAATGCCTACGGCTTACAACTTCTCTACTTTCGAGGGTCTACGGCGTAGACATAATGTCTACGCCGTAGACCCTCTACGAGAAATAATATTATGCGCAAAAGTAAAACACAAGAAAAATATTTAGATATCCCAACTTACAGTTATATGGTTTATTTTATTACACTTTGAACTTTATTTGTAGAAGGTATTTGTCGTAGCAAAGTTTTAAAATGGCTTTACAATATTATTTCTCGTAGACCCTCTACGAGAAATAATATTATGCACAAAAGTAAAGCACAAGAAAATATTTAGATAACCCATCTTACAGTTACATGGTTTATTTTATTACACTTTGAACTTTATTTGTAGAAGGTATTTGTCGTAGCAAAGTTCTAAAATGGCTTTTATTACGAGCCTTGAACGTAAATATTTACAGTTCATTTTTCTGAGAATCGACAAACAGGCTTTTCATTTGGAATTTAAAGTTACCTTGTTTCTGAGTAAATTTTATATTAGAAAGAGGAAATCATTTAATAACAATCATGTTATATTATAAAGTATAAAGATATTGTACTTATAATATTTGACGACCACTGTGGCGCGGTGGGCGAAGGTCCTGCGACGCAGGAGGTTGCGGGTTGGTTCCCGCCTTAGGACAAATGTTTATACGATCTGCAGATATTTGTTTCGGGTGTTCTGGTCGTTTTCTATGTAAAGTAAAAAATAAATTTCGGTTTATTCTATTGTATTATGTACATATATCCGTTATCTAGTACCTAACTTGGGGCTAGATAATGCTGTGTGAATTGTCCAGCATTTTTTTTAAGGGTACACTTATTTCTGTGGCTTATCGACTAAATACAGCTTCTAAAACAAGACTTCTCCAGACACCTCGACTCTGAGATATATATCTTGTCAGCTAGAACACAAAAAATCCAGGTGATGAAGTGTCGAACCGGGACAACAAGAACATCTAATTTTTAGAAACTTATTCCACCGTATTATTAACAGCTTGAATTATAACATTATAGCTTAGTAAATACTTAAAGACAGAAACTTAATTGGCAATCCATCTTCAGGAGGTTTATGTTTAGCTATAGGTAGGTATGTCGCTGTCACCCACCCGAGCACTGCAGCGTTGCCGACAAAACGAAAACAAACGAACCAATCAAGTCTGCATTTATTGATAGAGGGAGTTGGTGACAGAGAACCTTTTACAATGCAGCTAGCGTTATTATTATCATTTTATGCGGGCAAAAACAGTGTTGGGATCATAGACAAAAAACACGATACAGCGCACGTGCCTCTACAAATAGACAAATGAGACACAGTGGTCGCATTTTTTTGGCTGCAACTCATTTGTGTCTCCTATCTATCTGCTTAGTTTAGGGCGATAATTATGGTGTATGAATTATCCAGCATTATTTATTTATCTTTCTAAGCCTTCATTTAATTTTACAGAATACAGAAGGCTCTTAGCTTTTAAAAAGGGTGTAAAGACTTATCTGTACAGAAAATTTAGATGTCTAGATCGGTTCCGTTCACCTGTCAAGTGAAAATCTATGTTTTTATAGAGCAGTTTTTGGGATTTTTGTTTGTGCTGTAAATGTTAACCAATCGTGTAAATCGAATTACTAAATTGAAGCAAAAAGCGTGAAAAATTCAAAACATAAAATACCAATTCCGAATATTTTGTTATTGCTGAAAAAAGTTGATATCCCTGACGCCAATATCCTCAATGCGTCGTCTTAAGTGATAAAAAAATATAAATTAATCTGTGACTATTGTTCAACGATAAACTTAGAATGACTCATGAACATGTAGGTCAAATCATGACAGATAAACAAACAATACAACAAAAGAAGTTCGGAAGCCAATACCGAAATACCTAGTAACTTAGCGTAGGCATTTCGAGAAATAGGTCATAATGTTTGGAAGACGCCTGGCGCCTGATCGCTTACTCCTCTGAGCACAAAACACACTTTATCAACCTACTAAGTTACCTAACCTTTGTCTTTGTCTGTTATTTTTAAGTTATGTGTGCAATAAAGCATTTTCTATCTATCTATCTAACCAATCATATTTAAATAGAAATCTTTTTCATCCTTTATTGAGTAAAGAAACGTTATTTGGTCGAACTTTACTTCACAATGTCTCCCAAAGTCTATTGTGCGAAACTTTTACTCAATATAACGTTCGACCTATTAATCTAATGTACCTACTTTTGGACCGGCCATTGGTCGCTATGGGCCTTTTTGATGGATTACACAGGCCTTCTCGCGCCACTGCCCAACGAAATTAGTTTTTCGCAAGTTGGGCTGTGGGCGGCACTGTTTTATAATCTATGGCTGCGGTTAGGGCTGTCGGTGAAACAGGAGTAATCCATCCAGAAAATTCGTTGCGAAATTGATGCGAAATTGATTTTTTATAAGAACTTTAGATGGATTTTACACACGTTACACGTAAGATATTTATTTCGTAAAAAGATGAAAATTAAGAGATCTTGGTAAATTTACAATTCGGAATTTATAAACCTATGTTTAACAGCTTTTTTATTAATTACTACTATCATTTTTACTATTGATCTATCTGTAGATGGTACAATGGAGCCAACGGCAGACTGTTGCACAGTCTGCCGTTGGCTCCATTGTTTCAATTGTTAATACTAGTTTTAATTTAATTCTATTATTTGATTGTAATTTTTTTGTTTAATAAAGATTTATTACTACATTATTTCGTCGTATCCTACGAATAAGGTCACTATTGCAAAACACCAACTTTACAGGAGACAGTTTTTTCTAATTATTTCGAAAAGTTTCTATTAAGCGAGTATGTTTTTTTTAATAAAACGTTTTATTATATTTTTCGCTAAATTATCATGTAAGTTTCATGAATAAAAAAAACCGTTTTCCCTAGTTTTTGTCGCTTAGCACCTTATTCCGCGTGCAAGTTTCAAATCGATGCTATTCTAAACGCCATTGTGACCCTTTTCCACGAAGATTCGCTACACGAAGTCAAACTAAGAAGGTAACAATCGTCTTTATAACCTTATTCGACGAAATAATAAGGACAATTACAAACTTAAGAGGGTTACATTTTACTTTCCTTCCAGAATTTCGTTTGGTATTTTGATAATTTTCGGGTTCGATTCCCAATTCGGGACAAATCACAACTACTACAGCTGACTTATCAAAGTTCTTTAACTAAATGGCTCAAGATCATTCGAAAGCTTAAATCGAGTTTTTATGAAACTGTAGGATTGCTGACATACCTACTACGAAAAGTAGTACTTTCGTAAGTTAGGCAAAACTTATTCTAGATTGTTTTTTTTAAATAAATTGAGACTATACGTTATAATTCCTTTCATATGAAAAAGGTAATTCAGCATAAAACTTTTAAATCGCTTTTGAACCGCTGTTCCGTGATCATGCGCATAAAATTGTCTCGAAATATTGGAAAACTCATAGATTAAATCATGGTAAATAACCCGTTTTAAATGACTAATTCAGTGCAGTGCAAATAAATGTAATGTTTTATTTGCCCTTTTAACATTCGCATTACATTCGCGTACATTGTTGCGAATGCGAATGCGAGTATTTATTTTCCACACTGCCATTTAGCTGTGAAGGCCATTTATTGGCTTTTTTGTTGTTAGTTTCTTCTAACCTATTTTGTATTTACATAAAATGTAGGCCTTCCTTAAAAATATTTATTTTAATATTTATTTTGGTATTCTATGTTTTATAAAAAAGATATGTTCATATTGTCCTATTGTATTAAGTATATAATTCATCTAGTACCCATAACACAAGTCTGCTTAGCTTGGGGGTAGATGATGCTGTGTGGATTATTATTATTAATCCATCCTCTCTCGGCCGTAACGCGATGAAAGAACACGTCAATGAGCCTGGAGCCTATTATAGATTAGAGAATACATATGTTTTGGTGTTTTATAGTGTATTTCATAATGGTAAAGTCTCTACATAATTGACCGAGCGAGCGAAGTGAGCGAAGCGTCTCTGCATCAACTACTAGCATAAGTATGGGTGCTGTCAGAATGTACGTAATCTTCTACAGGTCGTATTTTACGACCGATCTGGACGAAACGACGTGTACAGATTTTACAATTTTATAGATCTTTTTAGTCGTCGGGGTTTTTTGATGAAAGGCTTGTTTCCTCCAAAAAGGGCAAAAAGGGGGCTACCGAACCTCTCCGCTTTAAGACATCTGATTTCGATGATTATTTTTTTAATTTAAAGGTTTTTTTTTATTTGTTTGTTCTCGTATAAAATGGTAAAGATCTACTGATGATTTTTGCCATGCCGAAAAAAATAGCTCTGCAAAATGCAACAATAAGCATTAGAGCATTTACCGTACAGCGCCACCTATTAGAACATCTTTGTAACACTTCGAGAGTAGGACGTACGAACTAAGTAATAGCCCGGCCAAATGTTTCGTCTTCGTATGTTTGCAGATTTACGAGGTTTTATTTCAAAGATTAATTTTTTTTAGTAGACCACAAGCTATTTTATTTCAGAATTCTTAATTTTACTATGGACTAACCTTTCTATTTACTTATGCCGTAGTTTGACTGACAATCAAATAGTCAAATATCCTAATGCTAATACCGGTTCGATTTGTTGTCCTAATTGGTTTTGTTTAGGAAGAAGTTAAAGTTATCGATTTTGTTATTCAACATTTTGTATTATTTTACAGACACTCAGGCGTCTAAATGATATAATTTTTGTAATTAGACAATTAATTGTTGAAAAAAAAGTAAAATAAATAAATAAATACAATAAAGAAATAAATTCAGTTAAATATAAATAAAGTATATAAGTATGTTTTCATATTATGTATAAATAAAGTAAATTAATACATATAAATAAATAATATAATCAGATATAAATAAATGATGCTGGACAACTCACACAGCATTATCTAGCCCCAAGCTAAGCAGGGCTTGTATTTTGGGTACAAGATAACTGATACCTATACCTCCATAACACAATACATTACAAAGATCGATGTTTTTTGTTATATATAGAAAACGACCAGAACACCCGGAACCATACCTGCAGATCGTACAAATGTTCCTGCGTCGCAGGCAGACCTTCGCCCGCCACGCCACAGTGGTCGTCTAAGTGCTCGCGAGGTCTACTGTTTATAGAATTACTAGTATAGGTAGGGGACTAGCAAATTATTATTTTTTTTAAATAATCAGATTTATTTAGTAGGTAATAAAATAGCCTTCTATTCATTCAACACTATTTATAATTATAAACAAAATACCTAATTTAAAGTAGGTAAGGCACATTTAATGTGTGTTTAATTTTATACCACTAGTTTTTAAAATATATAACCATACCTATTTTAAATCATGGTTGTATGAGGGAAAGATTTGAAAAATGGTTGATAATTTTTCTGCAAGTAAAAATAACAAAACAAAATGTATTGGTAAAAGCAGAAACTAATAAATCCATAAAAAATTACATAAAACTGACTCATTTGGTAATTTCTTGGCGTGCAGTTTACATAAATACTTATCTATGTATATAATTAGAGATTGTTACATTTATTATTACAAGTTGATCAGGCTGCAAGATCAGTTCCTCTTGTGAAGCTGGACGTGTGTAGGTCATGTCAATTGAAGGCCCAGGGCAAAAGTTTTCTTCATTGCTCTGAAAATAAGTATGTAATTAATAAAATCAGGTTTTAAACAGAGGCTCTTATATCAATCTAAAAACTAGGTATTCTATTATCTATTCTAATAATCTAATAGATAGATCCATTCATCTATAATAGAGATGTAACGAATACTTGCATTCGCATTGGCGAACATTTGCAAGATTTTCAATACTCGCATTCGAATGCATCGCACGCGAATGTAATGCGAATGTATGAGAGCAAATAGAACATTATATTTATAGCTTTTTGCTTTATAGTGCGTTACTCGCACTGGGTAAATCTTCTACGAAAACTTTTTTAATTATATCCCAAAAATTTTCGATTTCAGCAGGATTCGAACCCGCGCCTCACCTTCAGTACAGGTGCGCTCTAACCAACTAAGCAACGAAATCGACACGTGCCTGACCACGTGCCTGGTGCGTGGTGAAATCGAAAATTTTTGGGATATTATTAAAAAAGTTTTCGTAGAACATTATATTTATTAGTAACTGCACTGAATTATCTTTGTCATTTAAAACGGGATGTTTACTACGAATAAATAATAATAATTTATACCTAAGTTTTCCAATATTTTGACACAATTTCACAGATCAACCACTTTTAATGACCTGTGTTAATAACCATATTTCAACTTTAAATAGGTAAGTACTTACATTTTACTTTTCTTTCCGTGCAGGGGCATCTTTCGTAGAGACTAATTTATATACCTTAGTACTTGCCTCGTTTTAGTTTCTCAGTTTACAACGCAAAACTACTCGCAGCGCGCCGCACGCGCGCCTTTTCGCCCGCGGTAAACGAGTACTGTGGAGCGTGTAACCATATTCGGCGGAAAATACCCATGTCGGTTGCGATTCGCACATGAAAAAAAGTCCCAAAGCTTTTTGTTACCTTTTTCGTCGGGCTAAATGCATCAGTGCAATTGTAACCAAATTTTAAAACCCTAATAACTTTTTTATATTCATTATTTATTTAGTTTTTTCGAAATGATATGATGTAAATGATAATGGAGATTCCAAAAATGCAATAAAAATAAAAGGTCACAGTGGCGACTGTAACCTTATTCGTAGGATACGACGATTTGTGTTAGTTTTGAAGATCAAATGTCAGTTATAACTCTGCGTCCAGATCAAGAGACCAGAGCTCTGTTAAATATGTAATGTATGATGCAAGCTCTAACTTGGCACTTTCGCTCTGATCTCTAAAGAATAACTACATTTCTTTAGAAAACAGAGCAGAGTTAGTACCTACTCTACCATCTTTGAAAATTTTCAGCGCGGTATCCGATGACCCTGATTCCAGACTGCGACAGGGCTTAAGCTTTTACAAAAGGAAAATTTGTTATTTTACTTGTAATAAAAGTTTCAGACTGACTTGCGGTTTGGTTACCTACTGTTTAAATTTTTGCTTGATGTTAGTTGGTATTTGCTTTATATAGACCGTTAAAAGAGAAATCTTATTGTGTTGAAGAGTTACTGCAAATAGCTTTCGCTTCTCTAGTGTTAACCACACAACGATGTTTCTGAATGTGCATCGTTGGTCGCCATTTTATAGTTTTACCGACTGTCATTTTATATAACGAAATTGCGGTATTTAGAATTTAGGAACATAAACAAGTTGATTATATAGTATGAAAATCAATTATCATACAGGGTGATGTCATATAATACCATACATCTTGTCACCTCATATATGCGCACCCGAAAGTGAGTTAAAGTGAGAGTGAAACTTCTTCACAAATTTTCGGGTTTCTGTGTATTTTTTCAGTAGTTTTACAAACCAATTTCAGTTTTGTTTGCTGATAGTCGATAGATAATATTTCCACGAGCAAAATAGGGTAACGTTTCTACTTTTGAGACTATTACAACAATTACTTTCAGGTGTTCAGATATTTGAGGAACACCCTATATAAGATTCATTGTGAGACTTGAACAAAAGGACATCTAGTCAATAGCGCAGAAAATCCATAAATTACGCTGAGCACGTTTTGTTAAGTTCTCGGAGAAATAACACATTTTTTACACTGTGACGTGAATGGCGATAGGACATGGCGGCATATCACGACGTCCGCTGACGTAGGGGAGCCAATAGCGATACTATCAGTTATTTATAGGTAACAGTTTGTTAGAATAGTTGGGCATGTTCGCAGGAAAATGGGTAGGAAAATCCGAAAACAACACGCAACACTTCATCCTATGTCATTTTATGTATGATATAGGTTCGTGCGTACTTGAACACGGGTGGAAAACCTAGGGTTTCCGACTTTCACACAGGAAAGATTTGTTCTCTTTCATTTTCAAAAAGATATAACTTCTTTTTGAATTGATACATTTTTAATACAGATTAGGGTTTTTTATCTATTCATGGCGCGAATGTTTCGCGGAAGAATAGATGTTCAACTTCAACTTCTTTCTTATTGGCGCCGTTTGCTTTTCGCTATAACTGTAGTATCCGTGGGTCAGTTAAACTTTGTTAATTAGCACATCCCAGTTACAAGTGCAAGTAATCAGTGATTAGTAAAATTTATCCGATGTAATATTCTGTATTTACTTTAAAATTAATGGTATAATAACTATTCATTTGTTTTTTTTTGTTATTTTCACAGTCAAGTCCGTAACTAATAAACCAAAATGATCTAAATTTTCGCATCTATTATTTTTTTTTGATACAGGCCTAGCCTAGTGAAGAAATCAATATTAACTTGTTTATTAGTTAGTTATCTTGTAAACAAGGTTTTCTAACCAAAACGAAAGTGTTTTTAATGTTTCTAGGCCGTAGTGGTGGAGGCATCAAAATCAACCCTTCCATTTCAGCCCGTGGTGGGTGCCGTAAAAGCCGACTAAGAAACCTACGAGAGGAAGGGCAGCAACTTCCTTCCGTATTTTAACACCTGCACAGCGTTCACCAATCCACCTGAATTGTGATTACAACAAACTCGTTCGGGAAAATCAAGTTCAGCAATGACGTATACTCAACAACCTATAATGGTCCACTGCTGGACGCAGGCCTCCCCCTGATAATCGCCTGATTGAGTTTTATCTCATGTCTATAATCCCCACGCTGGGAATGCGGGTTGGGATCGCAGTTCGGTGGTAGATCTATTCTGCAAGAGGCGCTGCTGCCCGCTCCCTGGTGTATGTCCCTTAGTTGCCTCTTACGACACCGACGGGAAGAGTTGGGGTGGTGCAAATTCTAAGCCGTAATATTAAGCACTGACTTATTTCAGCTATTTGTAAATATACTTCTTTCAGTAGATGGTTGCGAATTTTCGAAGTTTCAGTGAAAAGTTTGCGTCGCCGCGCCGACAATTTTCCTGTAAGCTGTCAAAAATTCGGTCCCACTGTCCATTAAAAATTTCGTCTTTCACGCGTAAGCTTTTTGTGGAGAGAAAACCTGGAAAAGTATATTTTTGATACTTATTAATGATTTTTTAACGAGGTACCTAGGAAAACGTTTTATTTGAGGGAAACATTAGCCTATCTCTATTTTAAAAACCTAATATTGGTTGAACAGTATAACAATTTTAAGACTGCATTTTCACGTTTCAATCGAGAACCAGAAAACTCGTTTTATAACAGCCAAGTAAGCAACGTGCAAGCCAAAACATGCCCATAAACACGTGCCACGTACCTACCGCCTCTGAAAGTTTATGAAAAACTTGTCTTCGATTCTGTAAGTTGGGTCAACTGGGGATGACGTCACCAAAAATAACTTTATAAAAATAAAACTCAAATTCTCTTGTTTTTGAAACTTACCGACTGATTCTGGCCTCAGTCGGTATTTTGCGATGATTTTGCTTATTGCTTATCTAATATATTTTTAGGTAAGTAGGTCAAAATGACTTACCACTCAACTCATTTGCCAGGGGCTAGCATATCAAATCATTGTTTCAATGCAAGGGAGGACCAAAATCTACTTGTTAAGTTTCTTTTTAATCTATTTTACAAAACCCTTTTCCATTTTCAAACATAATGGAATCCGACCCTTGGATTTCCGTACGTTTATATTATGTTATGGTGGAACGATTTATGAGAGCGAAAAATTCGTTTTTTTACGTTCTTAGTATACCTTAATAATAAAACTGGCGGGTAAGCAATTTGCCGATTTTGGATGGCCCTATGTTTTACCAAACTTAGACCTTTCAATTAGGTGTTATTATAAGTCCCTTGTTTTATTACTAAAATAAACATAACTATTCCCAAATGTTTCAAAAATATCGATAAATAAAAATTTGTCTCAACATTAGGGGATCGAAATATTTCATACTAGCAGCGCCTCTCAGTTTCACTCGCGTAGTTCCCGTTCCCTTGGGAATTCCGGGATGAAACATAGCCTATGTCACTCCCTGAAGTAAACTTTCTAATGGTGAAAGAATTTTTGAAATTGGTCCAGCAGTTTTTTAGTTCATTCATTACACAAAAATATAAATCTTTCCTCTTTATAATTTTAGTGTAGTTATGGACTATAGTTTACTTAAAAAGTCCTTCCTTCCGCGTAGAGCGTAGGAAATATTAAACACGACAGAAAATTTTGCGCCATCGTAAATCGAACCACCTTAATATAAACGCTGCGTGGTACGTTTTGTTTTATTATGATTAATGTTATTATGTTTCCATGATGGAACGGGATCGAGAAATTGACGGCTTTATTTTGTACGTTGGGCGCTAAATTACGAAATATAGGGTCTGCGGTGATGTGTGTTCGTGGTAGTGCAATTAATGTTATTTTATGGGCTTTTAGCCGTAATCAGGAAACATGAGGGACGATTGTAACATCCGACAGCATTCTGTGATGGTTTGTACATACCTACGTATTAAACAACAGATTTATTAACACATCCCACAGATTGAACAACCTATACTAGTTAGTTTAACAAAGAATCATCAAGTACACTGTAATGGAGTTGTCGTGGTCGTCATAACAGCTGGGGTGGTGGCCCGCCTCACAATCTGGCGCCATTCTTCTTGCACCGCTTCTTTCCTGGTACATTCATGGTGGTGTTTTGGTCGTTTTCTATATACTCTAATAAAAAATGTCTATATACGTAATGTATTGTAATATGTATATCAGTTATCTAGTACCCATAACACAAGCTTTGCTCAGCTTGGGGCTAGATAATGCTGTGTGAATTGTCCAGCATCATTATATTATTTATTAATGTGTCTAAGAATAGCACATTTTGACCTTTGATCAAAGGGGTTAGGGTAAATTCGTCATCGGTCCATTTTTTGTGCTACTTTTAAGTTCCATATTTGGAGGGTAAATTTGTCACCGTCGCATAAAATATTATTTTTATGGGTAAATTCGTCATCGGTTCCTCCATCATGGATTTATGTACAGTCAGCATGAGAATTAAGTGAAATAAACCAACACTCTTTGAATGAACAATTGTATATTAACGTATAAGATACATACATATACATAGACATACATACATACATACATACATACATACATACATATACATAGACATACATACATATACAATATATATATATAAGACATACATACATACACATAGACGTACAAATAATCAACATTTTGGATATGTAGAAAGTATAGGACGCGAGTCAAAAGTGTCAAGGTTGAAACTACGTATGATATCAATCTCTCCGTGTAAATAGCACCGCACGCACAATCTACACCTACAGTTTATATCATCTATGGATGATTCTGCAACGGTACCACTGTCATAGTAAAGCGATGTGATAGCAGAATCCGGGCTCAGGTTTTCGGGACAGAGAGTTAAATAATCCAAAACTGAGGTGGGTGCCAAAGTAATGAACATTGACCTTCGTTCAAAGTTAAAAATTTGCCAGACGTAAAAAATGCGACGAACTGGTAAACAGAGTAAATTTTTAATGCCCTTTCTAACCGTGCCAGAATGTAATTGGTTACCTACTTTTCTTTCTTGTTGATTGAGAGAAATAGACAGAGTTTTATTTCTTAGGTCTATGACGAAAAGGCACGGTTGGAATTTCAAGAGCGTTTTTAAATAAATTTCAGAATGCTTTATCAAACCTAAATCAGGTTTTATTAGCTTCCATCTTCTCTCTACATTGGTTGAGTTGATTTATTCCTCGTCACATGAAACATTTCAACGCCCAAGTTTTTTTATGAACCCGACTTTGCACATAAAGTGGTTTGCAAGGAGTTTTACATTAACACCCCTTGTACAATTTAATCTGTAAGTGTTAATTTATAAGTCAACTTGTTAATTAACCAACGATATTTCTTGAGCGTTTTCTTTATAATTTTCTTAGTGAAAATTATATTTAGGTTAGGGTGTGTTTTGGTGGAGTGTTGCGTGAGTGTAAGGTTTACTACGAATGTTCGTAGTTAACCCGCTTCATTGCGTTGGAATTGGACGAACACCAGCTGGACTTCTTGGGCCTGTTTCCGCTCATTCCTACACGAGTATATCTCTCAATCCACTTGCACTAAGCGCCGTCTCATACACTACTATCTACTGTCATGCGGATTTCCGCCCGCTTGCGGATCTGGTCAGCGTACGGGCCAAACGAAACCTATCCATACTAATATTATAAATTCGAAAGTAACTCTATCTGTCTCTCCGTCTATTTGTCAGTCTCACGCCTAAACGACTTAAGGCGATACCCCGAGCCAAACTAGCGCCACCACCTATTTTATCTTACTATTTCGTTGAACAGGTAATTTCAAAATTTTCCATGGGCAGTTTGTGATATCTATTATAAGCTTTTTTATGCCTTTGTAATATTTTTATTTTGTATAGTTTAGGAAGAGATACGAAGTTCCACTTTGCGGGCACCAAACTCTATTTCCGCATCTCTGCCTAGACTATAAGTAAATAAAAATATTACAAAGGTATTAAAAAAAAGCTTATTTATAATAGTTATCTATTACAAATTGCCCATTGAACATTCTGAAATTACCTTTGTTCAACGAAATAATAAGATAAAATAAGTGGCAGCGCTAGTTTCAGTTCAAAGATCTTTATTTTCTCATTTACAACAAATATGCTACTTACATGAGAAACTTAAAATAAGTCTATAATTATGTTATTTTTCGTCTTTCTAAATTTTGTTTAGTAGTGTTACATCCTCAGATATATATTTGTGCAATTTGGTTTTAAACACGCCAAACGTTCCAGCACCTTTAATGTCTTCAGGTAGCCTGTTATAGAACTGGACCCCTTCAAAAGTAATAGTCTTTTCACCCTGTTGGGTTCTAATAGTAGGCAAAACAAGATGATCACTCTTCGTCTAGTGTATTTACTGTGTAGTTGGCTTTTTTGATGAATGTGATATTGGTATGAATAGTTTTGTTAAGGATTTTACGTATAAGTAAGCAGGTTGTATAGATATATAGTTGCTTAATATTCATTAGTTTAGTTTCTTTATAAATTTTTACAGTAGGAGTTAGATACGGAATATTTAATTAGATACGGAGATAGTTTGGCTCGAGGTATCGTCTTAAGGTGGGGGGCGAACCTCTATGCGTCCATACAAACGTACTTTCCGATTCATTGGCTGGAGCAATTATAGGCCCGCACGAGGACCAGATCCGCACGGGCAGAAATCCGCATGACAGGAAAGAGCCCTAACAAGGGACGTGTTATTGCTGGAACAAGCTAACAGTAGGTATTCCGTTACTTCACCCACGCTCTCCCAAAGGACAACACTAACTTACACTTTCGTAAATTATCCTGGAATTAAATTAGTGTTTCGTGAGTTCTTTGCTAAAAACTTGCGAGGGGTTGGCTCACATTTGTAATTCTAACTAATATTATAAATGCGAGAGTGTGTTTGTTTGTTTGTCCTTCCTTCACGTCCTAACTAAGCAACCAATCTAGGTACTTGAATAGAGGTAGTTAAAAGGATAGAGAGTAACATAGGCTACATTTTGTCACGTGGAACCTTTAGTTTTAATATTTTATTATTTTAAGTGTGCAATTGTTTATTTACAGAAACTTACAATATACAATACAATAATAATTACAACTAATATTTACACTTAAATCTATTTTCAAAAATCTAAGCCGTCACCAGAAGGCAAATTGCCCAGAATGCTGGCAGCATTGCCACGTTGAATGGCAATGCTAATTCGTTGACCGAAATAAAAGCCAGCATACCGATCACCTGTGGACTCTATTAGGAGTTTTGTTAGATCTTTTTATAATTTTTATATTTTTTGTTATAGCGGCCAGAGAAATACATACATTTGTGAAAATTTTAACTGTCTAACTTTTACGGTTCATGAGATACCTGGGTTAAACTGTCTATGTGAGATACAGCCTCCTGACGGACAGACAGCGGAGATTTAGTAATAGGGTCCCGTTTTCACCCTTTGAGTACGGAACACTAAAAACGAGAGATTTTTTCTGGTAATATTTGATCTACCAATTCAAACTAATGCTGATTATCCCGGATAGCTGGCGTGGTCCCGCAAACCGAGCCCGACTCACAAGACAGCTTCCCAGTATTTCCCGGGGGTATTGCTTGTATTAACAAATAAATTCGGCCAGTTCTGGGGTCAAATTCAATTATTTTGCTGATGTGAATCCTTATGAATAAAGGCCAACGTCCACGAGGCCTGTGATGTCACTACTCACTTCTTCTCAACTTAGTTCTTACTAAAGATAGGTAGGTGCAGTATCGTAAAAATTCGCTGCCCAAGCGTCAGCTTACGGTTAGCACAAATTGGCTAGTTTCCTAAAAAAACGATTAGTCCGTCAGTTAGAATTTCAGAAGATATTGCATACTTACGTACTTTTTCTTTTATCAACTAAACAAAAAATGATGGAGATTAGACAGTTTAAGTTCCACGTGACGTCACGCCATGACACAGGCCACATTTCGACTAAGGCGCTATAGTCCGTAAGAGGTCCCAAAGATTTTCGGTTGAACCGACTAAGGGTTTCGTAGCTTAGTTGGCACACCCGTACTGTGGGTGGAGCGCGGGTTCGAGTACCGCCGAAACCGGAAATGTTTGGGAACTTATTTAATTTATAAGTGACCATAAATCAAAGTAATCCCTTTATTTCCAAGTTTTACTCTTGTACAATTTGAATTTTGTGTCATGTTCCCCTGTCATGTACCCTGCAAGGTCTAAAGGAAAAAAGTACTTCGATATTTTTATATTTAACCTTTTCTAATAGTGTAGATAATTTTATGGATTGTGTTTTTGAAGTCGGCGTACCTATGTCCTGTTGACACAGAATATGCTGCTGGTTCAAAGTTATTCGTAGCTCGCACCTCACATCTAGTTGAAACTTACCTTCAAGTATACTTACCCTCTTTGTAAGCATACCTACGAGCCCAGCCACGCGCATGATTCTCTGATGTTTCTGACGGTTCAGTGATATTAAATTAATTTTGCATAAAGCTTACACTCGGTCGTTCAATTTAATATTTCTATTAAATTAACGGTTTATTTTCTCAACCCTGTAAATTAGCTAAGAACATTTTTTGTACTTATTCTTCGACGAAGGTTAAAAATTCAATAAAAAGGTTGTAATTAAAATGCGTAGCCCTACAGGACCATAAATAGCAGTCAGAAGACTCACACAAATGGATCGAACAATATCCCATTATCAAAAAGTTTTGAAGTAGCCACTAGATGGGCCTGATGTTGCAGATGGCCCTAGGCTGCTATAACAGCTTCCCATCACTGCCGGATGATAGTTTACCCCGCCCCCGGTCCCGGTGACTCCCGGTGTCGTCACCGCATTTTGTCGTGTGGTGTCATGCGTCGTGGGAAAACGCAACGAAAGGTTAAGTCAGATAATCGCAGACGTTTTCTCTGTTTCTTCTAAATAGGCCTTCTGTTAGACGTAGACTTTAGCTGCTCCTTGGCACCGAGGAAAGCCAATCTCAATGGTAATCAGTGTCACCCTCACCAGGCAATTATTCATGAGACTGTGATCTCATTTTGTTGATAATCTTTGATAACGTTGTATGGCATTTTAATTTAAATGAACTACATTTTCTGGTACAATTTGATGGTGAACGAAATAAGTGAAATAAGTATAGATTAGTTAGTGTTTGCGTGTTCCAAATTTGGGTATCAAGGTTTTGCCCATTTTAGGTTTTTGGGGTTCTATCATCAACTCATAAAGAAAACTTGGAAGCATTTAATTGAAGACAAAAGTTACTTGAATGTTCTAAGTAGCGGTTAGGATTATGAAGGACTAGCTGCTGTTCGCGGCTTCGCACTCGCTTTTCAAGTAGCCTATATCCGTCCCCGGGATATCATTTACTTCCCTGCCATATTTAATTGAGATCCGTTCAGCCAAGCGTGAAAGGTAACAGACAGACAGTTAAAGTAGAGACAAAATCAAAATCAAAAATTCTTTATTTCCATAAATACAAAAATGTACACTTAGAAAAGGTCAAATTCTTAAAATAAAACACTGACATGCAAATAAAGTGGTACTTTGGATTTCTGTCGCTTCGGTATGTAGACTAGTAAAGAAGCGACTAAGAAACCTTTAGCCTGTTAGTTGTTATTTTTCGAGTTGGAGCAAAACCCGTCCCAAGCTTTTTTACACCAACAACGACAACGACAACGATGACATAGATAGAGATTCTATAACTTATAGAATCTCTACATAGTGGTAAGTACGTATTAAAATTCAATGATTTACCTTGAATACAGCCAGACGAGCCTGAAAATGCATTTGCCTCGCCTTTTAAATATGCACAGCTGAGCACAAAAGTTTTGCATTAACGTGTAAAGCGTCAACCTTAACCCCTACACATAGAGTCTCATATGGCTCGATGTAATGTTAAAATAAGCTTTCGCGTTACGTTGTACAAACATTTTTATTATTAAATCCTTTGTCAGCAACTGTCGTAATTGCCAACATCTCTACCGACGACGTGTTGACAGGGTGATTCAACGTCAGTGGTCTGTGCGCTGACCTAGTTCGAAAGGGTTAACTAGTTTTACCGGTTTTGCACTAGTTTTCCTGGATAGTAGAAGTCCATAGTTATTTCAGGTCTCAGATTTGCAACGAAGATATTTTTCAGCCAGTTTGGGTGTTAAGAAGCCGCGTACATACTCTATCTATCTAAAAATCGTGTTTTTATTATTAGTGTTATGGTCGCCCTACCTTTTTTACCGTTGGGGGCATGACAGCGTGTTTTGTTTGATTTTGTATGAATGATTGATCAAATTATAGTCCGATAAATAAAAATACTCTGTTTAGTTACAGCAGTAGGTTGAATGGGCATAGTAGAAGCGCTTTACATAATATGTTAACGAGCACGGGTTTCTAGATTTATGTGTATTTATGGCCTAACTAAGAAATGAAATAAGATCCCAAAAAAATCTATTTCAGCGGGATTCGAACCCGCGCCCCACCCTCAGTACGGCTCTAACTAACCAACTAAGCTACGAAATCTTAGTCGGTTCCATAGAAATTTTTTGGAATTTTATTAGATTTTTTTATCTTTATATCTATGGCCTAAGTGTTCTATTTCCCGTACATAAATCTAGAGAAGGTACAAAATATTCGTGCCGATACATATTCTAAAGAAGTTGATGCAGTTAATTTGAAAAAGTTATGTCTCAAACGACCTTACAATATTTTAATGAAACTCATAAATACAGTACATAAATTCCCGTCGACCATAAAACGGCTCTACATTCTTGTTACGAATCCATTACTCGTGAATCACCCTGTATCGATTTATAAAGAGCTTGTACGAGTAAAGGAAATTTCCAATGGAGATGACGACGTGTTGAAATAAAACGAAGCGCAAACGCTACTTTTTTACCTAGTAAATGTTTGTGTCCTTCGTACCTTCGTTAAATCAGGTAAAATATTATCCTAAGTAACTAAACCTATGTAACTATACTATAGGCAGACCGACTTCATCATCATCAGCCTATAGTAGTCCACGGTTGGACATAGGCCTCCCCTAATGAACGCCATAGCGCCCTGTTTTCGTGTAGGTACTTTACGCTTCTTCCACAGGTGGACAAAAAATGGAAGCGAACAAAATCAATAACATTTTGTTTCTTATTTGATAATAATTACTATTTATAAGCGCTATGGCGCTCATTAGGGGAGGCATATGTCCAGCAGTGGACTGATAAGCTGATGATGATGATGATGATGATGATGACTATTTATAAAACTGTTTATGTATAAAATTTGATTTGTCTGAGTGCTTATTTTATAAGCCTAAAGAAATAAAGTTTTTGAAGTTTGGATTTTAATTAGTTACATAATTATGTGATGTGAACGTACCTACTTTATCCTTTTATGTACGTATGTCTGAGCTGTTTTTCATAATAAATGAATTATTATTTCTATTTTAACGCTTAAATATCTGCGTGTTATTATGAAAAGTTAAAATTAATATTTAAGATAGTTACAAGCTACAATGAGACATAATTATAGAAAAAGATCTACTTATTCATCCATATCCTGTGCCAGTCAAGTCCGACGTGTTTTTAAAAAACCTGAAATGAATCATAATGGTGAATCTTGAAGCTCACTTTCTATAAGTAATTCTCTCATTGTAGCAGCCCCTTCTGGATCAAAGTCCCGGCGATATAAAAATGTCGACACTCCAGGAAAATCACGAGAAAAACAAACCAGTCCCTCAAAACTCTGACAGTTCAATGACATTGACAACTGTGTCATTGAAACCGGAAGTTCCGCCATGACGTTCGCACTTACGGTACGATTCCAAAGAATGAATGAAGAAAACAGCGTGATTCATACCATCTTGAATGAAGCAACTTTGTACGTACGTGCTATGAATGCAGAAATAGAATGTACGTAGGTCTAATTACGTAGGTAAACATATTCGATTTTAAATTCCAGAGATTCCAAACTTAAAAACGTAGCACTTACTGAAAGGTTTCTGTAATGTTGCCCGCTAATCAAGAAACCTGCATTTTACGCCATATTTCCAATTTTGTTGACTCTTTTTGTGTGAATTCATGTCAGAAGAAGAATTCGCAAGTGAACAAGTTCTTTCTGGAAAAGCGGCTGCGCCACCTTAGGCAATATCTTCACCTTCTCATGTGAGATGGTGGCAAAAGGCTTCTAAAAAAACTATTTCAGCCTAACTACAAAACTAGTGGGAATAAAGGGATTCTCTATGTACAATGATACACAAGCATCTCTTTCTCATTCTCTCACTCACCCCAAATAGCGATAAAGTCAGGGGTCAGCTTTTTTAATAATTTAATAATAGCTATTTCACAAAATGCCAAGATCTCTAATACATACAACAGTTAATAATAACTTTACTTTCTTACTGGATCTTAATCTGATTCCAATACCTACTCCAATACAAAAACCTCTGCCTGGCGAGCCTTTCTATTGTTTTAATTTGAACGCAAATATTCGCCAAAAGAACATAAAGCCAGGTACTGGCCGGTTTCACGGGGCGTAATGTAATGCCGGCTAGAGCAGACCAAGCGAGCGAGAGCGAGCGAAAACTAACAAACAAGCGCAAAAGAACCAGTGTAGACGTCATTGAGAAAGCAAACGAGTCCAAACGAACGTTAGAACTAGTAAGTATTAAAAAACAGGTCTGTACGTACCAACAGCGAGCGTTCTTGCAGTCAGTACGGTGAAAGAAGGCGGTTAACGAACAACGAGACGGATTCTAGCACACGGCGTAACGTTTCATGCTCGCTGCGAATGATACATTACGCCCAATAACATCGGACAGAACCCAACTTTTTGGTCCAGGGCAAAAATGCAGTACAATTATTACTTATTCTATGGTAAAGCGTTTTTCTAACACGAGAAAATAGAAGAGTAGAGCAAAAAGACTTTGATGGAAAGTTAAATCGGACTATCCCGGGCTAGGACAGCACAATAGGACAGACGGGCACTGAGCCAACGCTAATTGTCGACAATATAATCCCAATACTGGCATCACCAATATTCAAAACAGAGCACTGACACTGCAAACCAAAACATACCATAAAATATCCCCAGATAGCTCAAAGTCCCCTGGCCAGATTGTTTTCAAACAGAACAGAGGAAAATAAATCGTAGAGAGGATGGAAATAGCGTTGAAAGTTGAACAAAGTGATAAAACTCCGATTCCCGGTTGTTGCCAGGAATCTTGTGACGTCACAGTGACGGATTGGAAACGGAATTCGCAGTATTCTTATTTTCATTAACTGCATGCAGCTGCTGTTAAAATTACAGTCGGTACTTAACATTTAATGATATTTTGACCGACTAATCAAAAGAGGAGGACGTTCTATGTTCGTCTGTATGTATTTATAATGTACATAATGTTCTTCGATTTCTTCGTCAATAATGGACCGATTTGGAAAATTATTTCAAATTGTATAGGGAATAATTCAAAATTCAATAACTTCATTTCTTTAGGGTTACAAAATAAGCACTTAGACAAGTTAAATTTTATACATAAACAGTTTTATAGATAGTAATTATTATCAAATGTTATTTATACTGTTCGCTTCAATTTTTTGTCCACTTGTGGAAGAAGCGAAAAAAAACAACTAGTAAGTGTATGTAATACTTAAATTGTAATACAATATTATTTGCCCAATCCGGAGGTGATTCCTAAAAAAAATTCGATTAATAATAAATTGAACCGAAAAACTTAAAAAAACTGTATATAAGCAAATTAAAGTCAGTTTTTAGTTTTTTTTGTAAATCTCACTTTTGTTTTAGTGCTTTTTAATTAGATAAGATAGAATAATAAATGAAAAACCAAATTTTGCAGAATTTTCATAACCAACCAAACGTTTGAAAAATGAAATTAAAAACACTACGTTTAAGGTAGACTTTGATAGATTTCAGCCCAAAACTTTTCGAAAACATTTCTTTTACTCTACATTTCCAGATTTAAGTTTTCCGCACACAATGTATTTTGTTTTTATTGGAAATAAATGAATTGAATTTTCTACTGGTTACTTGAGAGTATAAAATAACTCTTTACGGTTACTACAAAGAGGACGAGCGATTCTTTTTGCGAGTGAATCACGTCACAGAAAAACTACAAGTGCTAGGTCAAGTCAAGTAACTACCAGGTCAAGCAAGAGGGATAGCATTCTCGTAAATAAAAACAAACAGTTTGAGCTGAAGAGTCTCAATTAATTATTTGTTGAGGTTCAATAATTAATTAATAAAGAAAATTACAATCAAATGTTGTTTTTTAGTTTTCATTGGGACGTATGGTGCTAAATTATTCGCAAAAAATGCAATGTTGACAGTTATAAATAGTTTTATTCACTGGTTTATTTCACGAAACCGTATTTTTTCATGTATCACAGTTGATTTTACTATAAAAAAAACAGTATCACAGTTGAGTGGTTATAATTTACCAAGATGATGGAAAACAAGCATTGACCATCACAAAATATAATTATTAGTACTAATTAACGAGTATTTATCGCGTTTATTTAGGTACCTATTTTTCCCGACGTTTCAACAGGTTTACACACTGTCGTGGTCACGGGCTGAAATGATAATCATGGTCATGACTCTCGACTCAGTCATCCCAGTGTGTAAACCTGTTGAAACGTCGGGAACAATAGGTAAATAAACGCGATGAAAACCCGTTTAGTATACTAACAATCATATATTTTGATGTTGACCAATTCGTTTTGCTTGTTTTCCATTGCATCCTCTTGATAAACGATATATGTAACGAACGCTTTCGGATAGTCGGATACGCCTATCCATAGAAAATTTCATCCGACAATCGGACGAAAAATCGGACGTGTGCGGCCACCGTACACATATGAAGGAATAAGTAATCAAATTTAAAAATAAACCATTTATAACTGCCAACATTGCATTTTTGCGAATAGTAAACCTGTTGAAACGTCGGGAAAAATACGTAAATAAACGCGGTAAATAGCCGTTTTACTATTAAACGGGTATTTACCTAATAATTATGTGTTCAGGTCGCATAAGTTGAAAAATATTTATCACCGAATATTTTTATTTCTCAGTAGTGTTTTTAAAAACACAATAATATTTGCGGCTTCATAATAAACATGGCCATCAAACTCCCAGTACAAGTAGGCGGCGAGCGGGAGTTTCCACGGAAGTTATCATAAAATATTATTGCCCTGTCCCATTCATAAACCCACGCAGGAATAACCACAAAAGTCAAACAGACAAACTGACACGTGGATAAAGTAGATATATAGAGTAGAGTAAAGTCGAAGTAAAAGTTCGTATATGGCTGGAAAATACAATGTTGTCGAGTACAACTGCTTCGTGTCCATCCCAAGGTTGTCTGGAATAGATCACTCTTAGCGATAAGGCCGCCCATTGAGCAACTCTGTTACTATCTTTTTCTGTATTCTTTTTTTCTTTTGTATTTTGTGGTGTGCAATAAAGTGTATTATATTGTATCTTATAAAGATCATAAAGGATTTTAAAAAAAAAGTTCATAAAAAAATCTTGTTAACAACAGTGCGAATCATATGATCAGCTTATATTAGTCCACAGCTGGACATAGGCCTCCCTTAATGAGCGTCATACAAAAAACAAATATAACTTTGTTGGGATATTTCGCCAAAGAGAAGTACAATCAAATACCTAACAGAAACAAATTAGAAATAGTATTTAAGATTGAAACATCATCATATCTAGCCCCAAGCTAAGCAAAGCTTATGTTAAGGGTACGAGATAACTGATATACATAATAAATACAATACATAGATACATATTTTTATATAATACATAGAAAACGACCAGAACACCCTGAACAAATATCTGCAGATCGTACAAACATTTGTCCCGAGGTAGAATTCATGAGTTAAAAACACTCTGCTTTTTAATTTAAATGATATATCTGGGTTTTAAGTAATTTCTTTAAGTGACCAGAATCTTTTCCAATTTGTGTTTATTCTGTTATGGATTTCTTTAGAAGTTAGGTTTGTAGGGGAAATTGTTTGTCCTAGATAGATTCATCAACATATTCAATGGTGTTTTCGTTGACCATAATAGGTATTTTTGACCGGTTGGTCATCAGTTTGGTTTTCTGAGCATTCATTTGTAGACCTACTTTCTGGCCTTTTTCTGCTAGTTATTCCAACATTGGTTGCCAGCAAAGATTATAAGGTCATCTACAAATCTTATAACATTAATGTGTTGTGATTTTACAATGGTTCAATGGTTCAATGGTTCTTTATTAATAACAAAGATGTTACATGTCTGGTTACATAGGTACCTATGCATAACAATTTTATACATTGTAGCCAAATTATTAATTATTATTACACAGTCAAAAGAAAATATAAATGAAAAAAATATATTTAAAAGATATCTTGTAGATACGTAAAAAGTCACATTCATAATAGAAATAAAAAATAATTAAATACATTCAGACGCATAGTACCAGAAACGCAAATTACCTTATACGCGGATGGCCAGAAATAGATTTCGCAAATTACCAGATACGCATACGACCAGATTTTGTTTCGCAAATTACAAGATACGACCAGATTTATACAATTCATAAATTTAAAAGAAAACAAACATGTCATTTTGAGCCTATGAACTCGTCATAGCTGTAAAAAGTTTGCTCGATAAGCCAGCGTTTTACACTAGGTATAGTGTTCTTATAGATTTTATAGGCACATAGCTTTCAATAAAACGATATGCCAAGCGAGTATCTAATTCAAGTCCATTCAGTACTCTTGGCCTTTAGCTAAAGCATTTTATCTTTATAACACTTTCACCTACAATATAGATACCTACCTAATTTATTATGAGTAGATATCTACGTCAAAAGCATAGAAGCTATGATAAATGTATGTTCTACACCACTAAAATGAGCCTTATTTCGTTTGTATTAAAGTTGTATTTTTCCCTTGTTGCAGGTGCCAACTGAAATTCTCGGGCTATGAAGAGGCGCGCGCGTTCCTCCAATGCTTTATTTATTTTTAGTGTTTCCCATACGTTCAGTGCGGCTTCATACTCTGTCTGATATTGACGTGCGAGCCATTCTATCCTCAGTACTTTGAGTCAAACCAGTGTTTTTTAAAAGTTTCGTGTTTAAATCTTCACAAAAGTTTGAGTTTCTATTTTTTGTATTGCTGCGTGTGATTTCTGTTTCCCAAAAAGGCGGGGAATTTTCAGTGTTACGTTCTGTGTAGTGTGAAAGTGAATCATGTCTTCAAGAACGGGAACTCGCGGTACATCCGTGGCTACCAGTCAGAGGAAGCACCGGTCCAGGTCTACCACCAGATATGACCTGGAGAAGAAAGCCAAGAAGAAGGATATGCGGACATCTGGCACCACGAGTTTGGTGTCGATACCTAATAGCATCAAATTGACGATGCTCAACAGCGGTCTTATTTCATTTGGTGAGTTTTCTCTTTTTTAATTTAATTTCTTATTTATTTTTTCTCTACCTATTTCCTTAAAAAGGTTTTTTTTTATTTAACAGCACAACAAAAGGCTTTCTAGTTAAAAACTAATCTCTACAGAAATAACTTAAAGCGAGGTTGTAATCTTTTCTGGCTTCTTCTGACATCGTATTGGACAATTTTAGTAACTCTACTTGATAGTCAACCGTGGAAAGTCTAACGTAAAAAAACTTTTTTTTTAGTAAAAAGAATAGTGTGATAAGATAAGATAAGAAATACTTTATTTGTATTGTGTGGTGAGTTTGTTATAATTATAACCCAAACATACCCATAACGACAAATGATATAACGGTCAATAATTTAACGATTTGAATCTGCTAAATTTGTTCCATTATAATATTTAAAAATATTCTTTTTAGTTCTTCTTTTTTCTTTTTCCTTCCAAGGTCACAGAGTCAGAGTACCCCACATATCCACATGTATACCATATTAACCCTATTATGAGAACGCGTTTAAATTCGCGCCTAACCCCCAATTATCCAGGTAAAGCCGGGCGCCCTGCGAGGCTTAGCACGGCTCATGTTGTTTTAGGACTAAGGATACTTCATTATAAATATCTGAGGTGAATTTAATATTACGTACTGACTGGAAAAGTGGCGCAATTGAAAAAATATTACCTGGGTAAGTAACGATGACGTAAGATAAAGGCATGCTGGAATACGTAAAGACTAGGGTTCTGTTGCAGCAGTTTCAACTGCGTCTGTCATGTCTGTGTTCCAATAGGGGGGAGGAAAAGTGACAGATGATTGGGGTTGGCGAGTGTGTGGAACGGTGAGTTCGTCGGCCATGTATGGGAGGAAGAGGGGACACCAGTCGGGCCGCCGCGCCGTAGGTTTTAATGTTCGCGTGGTTCGACAAAAATGGCGAGAGAGGGTTACCGGAGAGGTTTTAGTGGGTGTTACGTCCTTCTCAGGGCGTCGAGTCCCACATCATTCTGGTCCTCTCCAGACCAGTCTATTCGTAAAATTTAATATTTATACGAAAAATAATTTTTTCAAATAAATTCGGTTAAATAATTTAAATTATGCAACATAAAAGTCACTTACAAATAATAGTGTATATGCATAGTTTTTTTTATGAATATCATGACTTTAACGAACAAAAATATAACACCCACATTCTTTTAAATGATTATGGAGAAAAACCGAAAATAAATTGACACTCACTTTCACTTTCGGGTGATAATAACGCTGACCTTTTTCTGTGACGTCACCGTTCACTTTGTAAACTCAGTGCTTTTAAATTTCAAGTTCAATAAAATTAAAATTAAAAGCAAATCAACAAACATTATGATAAAACCATCATGTTTGTTGTTTGTGTGTTGTGCCTATATGTGTAGTGTTTCTTTCTTTAAAATAGATATCCCGCTAAAGCTTCATGACAAAACAGTGACGTCACGTTTAGAAATTTTGCGATTAATATATCAACTTTTCAATTATCAAATTTAACAATAAAACATCAACAAATACAAAAATTAAGTAATAAGAGATACATACAATGTACACCAAATGAGAATACAATAAAAAAAACTGTTTTTTTAAGTAGCATGCTTAATACCCTATTGTCAATATAAAATTTAAAAATTAAACTGTCTTCGATAAAAATAATTGTATAATTTACTAAGAAATTTAAATTAGAAGCGACCTTACTTAGCGAAGCCTGATCCATCAGTAGGCAACGCTTTCCAGACAACTTTTGGTAGAACAACATTAAACTGAGGTGGGGCTTATTGGTTCACTGGGCGGGCGCTTGTTGTTTAGGGTAATTTTTTTTAGTTGTATAATTGACGGTAGATATGTAAAATTCAAATAACTTGTAAAGACAAATGTAACCTCAGTCTGCCTGTGACCATGGAAGCTGAAAAGCCTCCGAAACGTCAGGTTATAAACAAAAATATAAAATATACGCGATCATTCCGGTAAAAACAGTGTTTTATTTTAGTATTTTTTTAAGTTAGGATTATTTTGAAAAACCTGTAGCGTTTGCATTTGTGCCCCAATAAAAGTGCTTCTTTCTTTCTTTCAAGAACAGTTTCAACATTACACACTTTTTTCATTGACTGAGCAACAGCGACCTAAAACGTGAGAAATAATAAATCATGTTATTAATAAAATATGTAAGAACGTTTCGGTGATTAATCATCCACAAGGTTAATTAATGACAGGGGAATGTTTTACGATGATGTCATTGCTCGCTCCAACATTGCAGATTTGATGAAATGAAAATATTGACAGGATTTCATAGTAAACAGTGTTGATGTGCGATCAACGACCATTTAGGGCCAGCTGTGTATTTTTAACACCTCTGATAACTAATAGATTCAGGTGTTACTTTGCGGAAATGCAAGCAGGACGTCAACTAGTCTCGTGGAGAGACGAAACTAGTCGACCCCTTGCTTCGATAGATTTTAATTTGTACTTGGTGTGGTTTCTAGGGTTCCGTACCCAAAGGGTAAAACGGGACCTTATTACTAAGACTCCGCTGTCCGTCTGTCCGTCTGTCACCAGGCTATGTCTCATGAACCGTGATAGTTAGACCTAGTTGAAATTTTCACAGATGATGTATTTCTATTGCCGCTGTAACAACAAATAATAAAAAACAGGATAAAATAAATATACAGGGTTATTGGTAAATTAGTGACAATACGTGAACTGTAGGTCCTACCTATCATCACAAAAACGTTCGTGAAGGCGCGATTGCTTGTCGATTTGATATCCTTCCAAGTGCCTATTTTGTGTTTTTTAAATTTTATTTTGCGCTTAAAAAGATGCGGTAACAGAGTGATTCATAGGTTATGTACGGGCGGTTTCTTCACAAACATCGAGTTTAGCTAGTGCATAAGTACAATCACTGCAAACTTTTAAGTTAGGTTAAAACAAGGCAGGCCAAAAAAAAAGGCCAAAATCCAGGAGAGCAAAATTTCTTAAACTGTGGCGGCACCGGGCCACTACCATATTTATTAGGTATACCCAGAAAAGACAAAATATGCTTTAATTAACATTATTTGTAAATGAAATGAAATAACTTTTTTAACATAATTTTTTTAGTGTGAGGTGTGAAGAGGTTTTCCTGATAGTAATTTGTCGATATTTGGTTTTAAATCTGATGTTCAAAGTACAATCAAATCAGATGTATGTTTTGCAGTAAGAGATGTATGATAGAATTGAAAAAAATCTTCACAGACATAGGTGGAACCAAACCGCAATAATTAGTCGCAATGTTGGAAAATTTTCATTGGGAACTTTATCCAAAAATTTGCAAAACTTTCTGAAATTTGCTCTGAAGATAAATTTTCGTACAAAATTATTTTAAGGGCAGTGTGATTTTGAAGATCTGTCACTTCAAGCTGACTGTTTGCTGGATATGACTGTAAGCAGGTCAGTAAAACTGATTGCAAAAGGATGAATATTTTTGACGATACGATTGGTAGGTACATACCAATAACACACACCAAAAAATACCAAAACAAAAGAAGTAGCGACGAAACCCTAAACGACGCGGATCGGATTGGCATGTTTTTCGTTTCAACCGACCAATCACGTGGATGCAGTGCCACCGTGCGCCGCCACTGCCGCCGGCTAGCCGGCCGACCGAAGTGCTGGCGGGCAAATTCAAATGCCTTGGCGGGCCACTTCGTGGCCCGCGGGCCTGGGTTTGGCCAGCCTTGGGTTAAAATATAGACGGAAAACCTGCCATTCCCTCCCTTTACCGCCCACAGTTCCTCCAACATTTTTAACTGAAAGTTCAGTGGTTACAGTGATAAGTTTCACGTCTGAACACCCTTACAACAGAAATAGTTTTAAAAGGCTGTTGCTCGCGCTAGATGCCGTTAGGTCAAGAGAAACGTGGCGTACACGTCGATACTCACCGAGCACAGAATTAAGTACTAGAGACGGTTTATATCATAATAATAAATGAAAACTACAATCAAATAAATAAATAATGCTGGACGATTCACACAGCATCATCTAGCCCCAAGCTAAGCAGAACTTGTGTTATAGGTTGGTACTAGATAACTGATACCACTAGTTACTTGATATTTTTATAATAGAAACAAATTAGAAGTAGTAGGTATCTACTATGAATTATCCAGCATTATTAGTTTTTGAAAAGTATCTCAATTAGATAATGTAGTGCTAATAAACCACAAAAAAGTACCATATAATGCATTTAAAACATACAATTCAGGTTTCGCGTGTAGTTTGACAAAAGTTTAAGGACGAAATGTTGTAAATGGATTTCGATTTGTACCTATAATTGTAGTGGCACTTAGATGTGTAATTTTTAAGGAACAGCCCACAATCAATGTTTTAGTGTACACTGTGTTGGTGCAATTTTAAATAAATAAATAAAAGTGCTGTACGTAGTGGACGCCATATTTATTGCTATGTCATTGTGGTTCTGACGTTAATTTGTTGAGGTACCTAACCAAATGCGCTGATGTTGCTGATGATAGTTGACCTTCTAGTTTACGTACTCAGCCGTATGACGTAATAACATTGCTCCTACTCTTTCATGGTGTGTCTAAGGAATTTGAAGTCTGCTTTTAGTTTTTTAAAAACAATTAAGTTATGTTTTATTACTTAAAGAAAATACCCAGACCAGGAAATAATATCTCCAGATCGTACAAAATCCCACGGCGGGAATCGAACTCGTAACATTCTGCTTTGCAGACGTACCTTCGCACGCTGCGCCTCGTAGTCGGTATGGAGTAAATATTGTTTGAAATACTCCAGTGCGAAGTTTTAAACTTGCGCATGGCTTCACGGCATATACAACTTAAATCACATTTAGGGCACGTTCCCACTGTGTCGTGACGACAGAAAGTTTTGTCGTTAAAAGCATCGTGGCTTATACATTTTAATGGAGGTGTTCACTTATATGACGACACGAACAACTGTCGTCCGCGACTTGTATTTTATTGTGACGATAGATTGTTGTTTTAATTGAACAGCTAGCACGGCATTCGTAAAACGATAAATGTTTACATCTGATTGAACAAACAAATCTATTGTATTCTTATTTTTTTAATTTAAAAAAGTCAGGTCGCGGGCCGTTTGAAACTTGTGGTCAAACACTTTATCACTGTAAAATGTATATTTTAATGCACATATTTGTGCTCATGCTGTGCGGTAGCGGTGTTGTATTAATGTGCGCAGCTTTAATCTACAATATATTCTCTTTCCCACTCTTATTAACCGCCTCTATATAATCGCGTTTTCCCAGCTCTGTTTACGAAGACAGCTTGCTTTGTTCGTGTTGCAGAAAGGCTAGTTACAAAGTCTTGCATTTCTGAACGAAGAAAATGTAAAACAGTCCTTTGTCAACACGTTCGCTGCTGTTTTGTGGTGCAAGTAAACCAAACTTTTTATCATCAAGTTGGGTTTACTTGCACCATTAAGCAGAGACAGGACCTTATTGGGTCACATGTTGGAGACACCTAGGCAAGTTTTATGAAACTATGTTCAGTCATCGGGTCATGTTGCTAATAGGACGTTATGCTAATATGCCGTTTTGCTTTTAGGACATTCTGTTAATAGGGCGTTCTACTTAAATGTCCTTATTTATCATTTACTTATTGCATCATATTTATGGTACATAAAATTTGACAGAACTTATTGACTATAATTAATAGATAATACACACAATATGTACCCATTCAGGGTGTTGCAATGGGAGACGGCCAGATAATTTATACTAGTTTAATGAAATGAAATGAAATATATTTATTTTCTAAACAGGACTAGGTACGCAATATAACAAAACTTAATTTAGAAAACAAAGAAAAAGCGCCTTATACTTAGCTCCGTTTACAAAATTGGCTCCAACTCAGCATGAGTTGGATGACTAGGAAGCTAGCATCCAACGCTGATCTTCCGCCGGAGCCACTTGTTGTAGTTTAATAATATGGTATGTCAAAAATTATAAAAAATTTCAATTACATGTCACCAAATGTATCACTTAAAAATAAAATTCATTTAATTCGTGGTAGCATTTGTTCAAAAGCATCTCTTTCTGGTAGGATCTGTGGTACGACACCAAGGTATCACCACCATGGTCTCCTACCACAGATTATTATTCAATAAACAAACGAAGCCGTAAACGAATCTTTTTATTGCAGTATTTTAATTTTATTACTAACACCAGGAACAAAATATCTGTAGATCGTTACTATCCCCGGGAATATAATCGGCAACCTCCTGTATCGCAGGCAGACCTTCGCCAGCTGCTCCACCGAGGTATTTACTGCATACCTTATCATCATCATCCTTTATGAGTCCACAGCTGGACATAGGCCTCTGCTAATCAGCGCCATAGCACCCTGTCTACAGCTTGAAGGATCCAGCATCTGCCTGCAGTCTTTGACATACCTTACACGTGAAGGAACTCCAAAATACCGATGTCTGTCTAATACAGGCTGAACTTTCACCTCGTAACCAGAACTACCTACTATGCAAACACTACCTTATACCGGCAATGTTCCCCGTAACACTATAACGAGGCTCTTTATTAGTAACATGAGGGTTGGGTCCTTTAGTTATGAGGCTCGGAGTCAGCTTTGATGTAGTGTAAATCATTTGATGCTACATCGTTTGATAAGGTTCTTATAGGGTTGGGGAGATGGCCGTATTATCCTTTAAGATTTTTTCTATAGGTACCTATAATTCGCTTGTTTCAGCCTCTGGATTGATATTCCGTTCAAGAGATCCATGTTTAAATAAATTCGCTTAGTTCTGAAAATTGGTATGAAAGTTATGGACACCATAATCAACAAAATGTGAAAACTCCTTAGCAATCCCCATGTTTGCACAAAAATCTCAAGGAACCTATTTTGAACGGTACAAATTTATAAGCTGAGGCACAACTTTCTTGGTTCATGGTGGAAGTATTTGTTAGAATTATTATTTTTAAGGATCTTTATATTGTTCCGTGTTTCTTTGTTATATGCTATGCCTATGCCTGCCCTGCTCGGGTACCATTCTGTCTCATATACACTACTAGCAACGCCTCGCGGTTTCACCCGCGTAGTTCCCGTTCCCGTAGGAATTTCGGGATAAAAAGTAGCCTATGTCCTATTCCAGACTATAATCTATCTCTGTGCCAAATTTCATCCAGATCCGTTTTGCCGTTCTGGCGTGATAAAGGAACAAACATCCATCCATCCATCTAAACTTTCACGTTTATAATATTAGTGAGAAGTGAGATACCTAGAATCTAACACCTACAATTAACCACAATGATGCAATCAAAAAAATATGAAAATGAATATGTGAACCAATAGATTCTCAACAGCCTATAATGGTCCACTGCTGGACGCAGGCCTCCCCCTGATAATCGCATTATTGGCTCTTATCTCATGGGGAGTAATACCCATAATCCCCACGCTGGGCATGCGGGTTCAAGAGGCAAGAGGCACTGCTGCCCGCCCCCCGGTGTATGTCCCTTAGTCGCCTATTACGACACCCACGGGAAGAGGGTGGTGTACCTAATTTCTAAGCCGGCACTACACGGCTTTTCCGGTACCACACAGAACCAATACATTGACTTTCTTTGGAAAACAATTTCTACGGTATTTTGACGGTATTTTGCAGTATCAGCTGTTCCCACTATTGGCTGCCGTATGCATCAAAAGTTTGCGTGCTTACACAAGATGTTTGAATGTGTGTAGATATATCGAGATGTACAGGACCGGTGTGTATCTTCAGGCGGCAATATTAGGCCAAAAAAACAGTGATATCGTGTGGTGGGTACCTGATTTCTTCTTTGCTCTCCCCAGCCTTTGAGCCGATGCTGCTTGGATGGCGAAACTCTCCTTATTTCCAGTCAAATTTCCACAAACTTCACGGACACCGTTACAGAGTATGTTTACTTAGCGAACGCACACGCGCAACTTTTTGCAACAATTGGAACCTAGAGCCTGAAAATTAACAATAACGTTTTAAGCATGATAATGTTTCTTGCTATACTTACTTGCGTATCGGTTTTCGCTTTACCTACTACGGGACTAACAGGAAAATAACCCCGTACTATTTACAAAGACCGACACTGCCTCCCGTATCCGTTTCCTGTTCCATTTTGCTGCCTCTGACCTGTCTATAAAGAAGCATCTTAGACATTATCGTGTGAAACTTCTCTGATATTTATTTTAGTATTTTTTTCAATAAATGTCATAACTCAACTGTTTTGTTTAACACTTTCACTGCCCAGTCTCTCGCACCGCTACACGGACCTCCGGATGAACGAGTCGAAAGCCATCAAAGTGTTAGTTTAACTTCAAGCTGGCTATGCATTAAGTAATACGAAATATACACCTCTCGTTCCTTACGATGTAAAAACAAACTTATGTGACCCGACGATTCAAAACTTAAGCTTCACTCATCGAGCCCCTATGAAATGCCAATTAAATTATATAATAGACAGCTAGACAACAATCCCCGTGCTAGGGGGAATAGACAATAATGACATTGCATCGCCATACATTGCGTACATTATTGACGTTGAAGGAATGCATTTCAAATAGTTTAAGCATTCGATGACGAAGTGACGTAATTTTTCTCTATTCTACCCTAGACAATCCCAGTGCTAGGGGAATGTGTGTTCAAGATGAGAATAACTCACAAAAGCGTAGTATGCTTCAATTGCTTTCAATTGTGTCGTCACAATTGACGAATATACAAACGAGTAAAATCTACCCAACCTAGCAACAATGACGTCCTCTTCTCTCTCCATACATATTGTGTGTCCAGCAGGGTCTATAGTGACACTTAGGCCCGTATTATGAAAGCTTCCTCAGTTATCAATCGATGCTTGAGTAACGCTTTTCTATGGCATAAACGTCACTCAAGCATAGATCGATGACTGAGCGAGCTTTCATAATACGGGCCTAAAATACCTAGATTTTAAGCACATCTGTACACCTATAGAATGCAATAAATAATAGAGCATTGAGTTAAACTTAAAAAATGATTTTGTGAATCACGTCAGGAATCCTACTCGTCGTAAATATGATACTGTAGGTAAGAATTGTGAACTATTTCTCTGTATTTACTACTACGTTATTCGAGATATTTGACGGCCCACGCCGCACACCAATTTCGTGGTGTAAATACTCTAGGGATGCCAACAATTCATGCAAATAGCATTATCGATAAAAGCCTTCATCGATTCAATTACGTCACTACCCCGTCAGCGTCGCGCTCCTTTCGACAGATGACAGCTGCGCGTCGAAATACTTCGGCAACATTCGTCATCGCTCGTCGACCGCGCAAACACGCGCCGACAGCTCGAGCATCGAACGAATTGACGTCTATTTTAAATTTTCATACGTCATTGAGCATTCGCTTTCCGATTAACCAAATAAGGGCATCGATTGAACATGATTGATGATTATTGGAAATAAATTACGCTTCTGATATTGTTACCACATTGATGACGAAATGTTAACGAGAGGTTCCATTGGTGGGACGTTTTGGGTATCTAAGCAGCGCAGCGGGTGTAAGAGCAATTATTCTCCGCCGCTGCCAACCAAAGATGAATCTTGTTGACAAAATATTGACAAAACGTATATGGACGTAGTTAACGTACGATTAATAAGGTATTAAGGTGCAGTGGACGCCTTTGCTCTGTGGTCATGACGTCAGTTTGATGTGAGACCTGACCAAATGCAATGATGTTGCTGATGACAGTTGATACTTTTTATTTTTCCTACACATACGGCTATGAGCCTATGACATAACAAGATTGCTCCTAGACTACTATTTCATAGCGTATAAAAACAGATTTTAAAAAATGAATTTAAAAAAAAAGTTTGGATTGATGGATGTTTGTTACTTCTTCACGCCAAAAGTACTTAAAGGCTATGAAATTTGCATACAGGTAGTTTTAGGCCTGGAATAAAACATAGGCTACTTTTTTTCCCATAAATCAGTTCCCATGGGATAAAAATAACCTTAAATCATTTCCAACGGTTCCATAGAAACAACGTGTGCGAAGTAGAAACTAGTAAATAAATCAAAAACGAATAAATCACGAACATCTTATACCTATATATGTAATTTGGTAGGTAGGTATACTAAAGGTATCTAGTGGTATCTACCGACACAAGAGAAAACAATTCCAAGTAATCAGAAACCAAAACACTATCATGGACGTAGACGTAATGGACTTATCGGTAAATGTCAACACTATTCATTTTAGGAGATCCCTCAGAAAATTGAGCTGCTCTAACAAATGACGTGCTTTATTAGATTCTGGTCGGCGAACCCCGACATCTCGGGGTAAGTACCCAGTTTCCACAAATAGCGGCGGCTTCAGTCGGCCAGAAGGCACACTTATACGAAATTCATCAAACATCAAAGTGATTTATTACTTTTCGACCTTACAGGACTCTTGGACACGTCACAAATTCAAATTACAAAAGTAAATTGTATCTGTATGATACATATATAATTTACTTTCATTTATTTATTTATTTAAAAAAATTCAAAAATCCATATCAAAACTAGCAAATAAAGTGGTAGAGTCAGTCTTTTCGAAAACTGCGTCTATCACGTCACTCTGGCCATACCGAAGATTTGATGATTGTGGTGTGTGCGCAAATACCGGTGCACTCTCTTTTCTCTTGCTCTAATGGGACGGCAGACCGACACCACCGAGGAGAAGTCAGGCGCAGGACCAACTGTGCTTGCTGTGTCCCGTGCTTTCCAAGGCACGGGGGTGTAACAACACCAATTTCCTGACTTCGGGCTGTTAGTGCAATAAAATGTCAAAAGTCAATAACTTTAGGCTTACAAAAAAGCACTTAGACAAGACAACTTTTATACATAAACAGCTTTAAAAATAGTATTTATCAAACAAGAAACAAAATGTTATGGATTTTGTTCGCTTAAATTTTTTCAATGTTTGCATACATAATTTTTTTTGTGGATGACTTGATCGAACGGGAGATAATGTGGACCGTTTGTTCGTAGTGAGCTTTCTGGGTGGTAAAAAGGTTTCTATTATTGTGTTTATAGTACGGTCGGCAAAGAATGTGACTGAGCACTCAGTCCGATGTCATTTGCACTCTTATTATGTGACCTGGTCTCAGACAAAAGAACGTGATTACTTTCTGAATTTCGTTATTATCGCTGGCGATATCCACCAGATTGGGAAAAAATGGTAAATGTAAATTTGGATGGGTACAATACAATACAAAATTCTTTATTGTACACCACAAAATAAAACTAAAAGAAACAGATATAAACATTAAACATAATAGTACAATGGGCGGCCTTATCGCTTCAAGTCTTGAAGTCGGTTTTTGGGTTTTTCGAAACAATGAAATTATCACTACTAATTTACATAAAGTTCACTTTTCATCGCCGTTTTGTATCAGTGTTTGTCGTGGCCAAACTAGATTACCTAAATTTGTAATCTAATAGTAATCCTAATGGTTTGACCAAAAGGAAAAAATTGGTCCTCGTTTCGTTTGGTTAAAAGCGCTCTAAAACCTTATCAAAGATGGATTACAGATTTGCCAATTCAAGCTAAAACTTCAATATAAAAGTTCCACAAAAATTCTTGGCCGTGTGTACCTGAACGCCATTACTCCCCCGCCCACAAAGAATAATCGACGGACATTTATCAAACCCCACGAACGTGATTGGTTCGGCAGTCGGATTGCTTGTTCTCAATTTGAATTCCAATCGATGTCGATGTTTGATGAGTGCGACATCTCACCTCACTATTTTTCGAATGCGATTCTATTTTCGAAAATATTATCAAAAATAACTTTTTCAACAAAAGGCTGGGTTTCCAGCCATTGGTTGCTTTAATTTTAGGTGTGGACTAAAATAAATTAACTTTGTAAACAAACCAACTACCTACCCCATTTTCGATTTTAGGGGTGATTCAAACTCTAATCGACCGAGATTAGAGTTTGAATCATCCCAAAAATCGTCATTTATTCACATAGAATATAAGTAGAAACATAGGTATATGGGTATACACATAGGTCCTATGGGTAGAAACATAGGTCCTATCCTAACATAATGAGCGCCATAGCACCCTGTCTTCAGCTTGCCGCATCCAGCATCTGCCAGAAGTCTTTTACAAATCGTCATCCCACGTGGTCGGAGGGCGTCCTACACTACGTTTGCAGACTGGCGGTCTCCACTCAAAAACACGTTTACTCTAACGGTTATCGGTTCTTCACGAGATATGGCCGGCCCACTGCCACTTCAGCTTGCCAATTCTTAGAGCTATGTCGATAACTTTGGTTGTCTGTCGGATGGATTCATTACGAATCCTATAATTCAGTGTAACTCTGAGCATAGCTCACTGAGTGACTTACTACTTTTGAGGGAGTAGTTGACGACCTCTGTGGCGCGGTGGGTGAAGGCCCGCCTGCGAGGCTGGAGGTTGCACATGTATGCACATGTATAATGTATTATATTGTATTATGTATATCAGTTATCTGGTACCCATAACACATGCTCTGCTTAGCTTGGGGCTAGTTAATGCTGTGTGAATTGTCCAGCATTACTTATTTATGGTGTTTATTTACATTACTCCAGTCATCCTGGACCACGGAAAAAAAAACATTCCGCTCGCGTTACTTCTCTCGCTTCTCACGATCGTCCAACAAAAATGAACCGATTAAGATACAGCTGGCATTTTCTGACAATCAAATCTATGGTTGGACTCCAAGCGAGCACGTCTTAGAACTTAATCGTGTACGACATAAATTCTACCCTTACTTAAGTGACCATTTCGATTTCCATTTTGCCCGCAAAATTATCCGTAATTCAATAAACTAGCCGTTATTGGACCTCTTTAGAGGTCATGCCCTACTAAGTACCAATACACAAGAAATGGGGACTTTTTGTCGTAACTTGGTTACGTGTACAAAAAGGATGACCTTTAGGGCGGCACCAGCTGAAGGGCTTTCTACGAAAGCGGACCGGAAATGTGTCAAAAAACTTATAGATAGTATTTTTATTATTAAGGAACAAATTAACAAAAATACTTAATTCAGTATTTTAGGTACCTACACATATTAAACTTTGCATTTTAAATTTAAAAGAAAAGAAAATTAAAGTGAAAGCAAAACAACCAAATGTATTATAAATAGGCCAAACCTACTAATAGTGCACATGCCCTAGTAACAGGTAAGTCACCGTTCACCCTGGGTGGCCCTACCCTCGTGTTTCTGCGCTGCCGTGGTGGGACCAAAAGGTCCGTCTCCGTCCGTCTCCGCTTTACGCTGTTCTGCACGATATAGGTACAAAACAGCGCTGGTTTTCAGACTGGCCGTCGCGCATCGGTTTGAAATGAGCTTCTGATCTGTCAATATTTTTAGACCAACATTAAATATGAAGTTTTATGTTAATAAAATAAACTTAGTAGATAAAATACTAGTGTCATGTTTTTGTCGTTGCCATCTGAGCACTATGTGTACGTTACTATACACTGTGTGCGCAAGCACAGGTGCACTCACGCACCATATTCTCAATCTCATAATCACAGGTTGTCTGGTAGAGACCGCTCCTTTACGATACTAAAAATTTCTACCTAATTTAATTTTACGGTTATTATGATTGGTATGATTTCTATTAATTTCAGTCAAAATTGCGTATGGTATTTTAATTTTTTCTTGCACCGAATGTTCGACATTTAAACCGACTTTCGGCCGAATGCCGAAGTTCGGTTTAAGCTGCCGAAATTCGGTCTAACTGAATGTAAAACGAATTTCGGGCCATCCTTAATAGGTAGTATATACACCTTAAAGCATATCTTAGATAGGTGTCGTGTCGTTCGACCTAAACAACCTTTCCCTATTAGGCCTCACGCCCTCAAGCATATCTTAGATAGGTGTCGTGTCGTTCGACCTAAACAACCTTTCCCTATTAGCCCTCACCTCTTCAAGCATATCTTAGATACGTGTCGTGTCGTTCGACCTAAACAACCTTTCTCTATTAGCCCGAGTGTGGGTTCAATCCGAAACCTTTCGCAGTTCAGTGAGCAGCTCGCAAACTATCTGCCGTATGAATAATGTTCTATATTCTATTGAATTTGCTTTTTGAGCTGTAGCTGCAGGTTATTGTTAGTGAATTGTCTGCTCTATTTGTTTGGATCAAAGGTTTGATCTCGGATGTATCCATATACTTATTTTTTGCGCGGCGGGCGAAGTTCGGGGCGACGGAAGAGATTGCAAATTCAATTCCCGTGTAGGAAAAAAAATTGTACGATCTACTGGTACCCAGAGCATCCGTGTTTTGGTTACTTCTATGTATAGTAAAATATATATCTATGTAAAGTATGTGTATATCAGTCATCAAGTACCCATAACACAAGCTCTGCTTAGCTTGGGGCTAGATAATGCTGTGTGAATTGTCCAGAATTATTATTTTAGACATCTACTGAATTCAAAATTTCGAGCAAAATAAAAATATACCTAATACGTTCTAAGGTTTTATTTATTATAGTACTCTGGGTAATCTCTTTGAGCAGAATTGGATAACTTCATTGTTTCCTCTGTAGGCGGCGCTGACGGCGTAAGTGCCGAAAGAACTCCCAAAGATTTTCGACTGGGCGAGATAAGATTACGTAGCTTAGTTGGAAAAAGAGCAACCCTGCGCTGAAAGGGAAGGTGCGGGTTCGAATCCCGTCGAGATCGTAAATTTTTGGGATTTATTAATTTCTTACCTAATACGTGTTTTGTAATCTATGGCTCAGGAACATTCGGTTTCATAGAATTAAAAATAAAGATAAAGATTTTTTATTTGCCAAAACATGTGCTATGTAAGGTAATAGGTAAATACATTTTATGGATCAACATGCTTGACCGTCAATCGGCATGCAAAAATATGTTTGAGAGAGAATGACAAAATTTGAATTGATTAATTTTATTAATTTTAGTAACTGTCATCATCCCTATTTCAACTAGTATTTACTTCCTCAACCTGGAGGTTGAGGAAGTTGAGTTGAGGAACACTACAGGCCTCCCCTTGATACTCGCCTTATTGGTTTTCATGGGGCCCATAATCGGGTGTTTTCTCGTGGTCCCATTATTTTGTCCCATTGATGGGACCACGAGAAATAGTTATTGCTCGTGGTCCCATTGCTTTCATATGTTTTAAACTTTCCATCCTGTATAAAATTGAGGAGGAATAAAACCTTTGTTTTTATGGGTAGATATCCCCACGCTGTTGGCCATGCGGGTTGGTGATCGCAGTTCGGTATTTTGCAGAAGGCGCTACTGCCCGCCCCCCGGTGTATGTCCCTTAGTAGCCTCTTACGACACCCACGGGAAGAACTGGGGTGGTGCAAATTCTAAGCCGGCGCCACACGGCTGGCCGGTATCACGCAGCTTAGTATTTATTTATTTATATCTTACCTTAAAATATAAGCTCCAGATTCTCTAAAATTATTTCTCCTAGAAATGAAATAAGTTCCCAAAAATTTTCGGTTTCGGCGGGACTCGAACCCGCGCCCCACCCTCAGTACGGGAACGGCGCTATAGTCCGTAAGAGGTCCCAAAGATTTTCGGTTAAACCGACTAAGGGATTAGTTGGTTAGAGCACGTACTGAGGGTGGGGCGCGGGTTCGAGTCCCGCCGAAACTGAAAATTTTTGGGAACTTATTTCATTTCTTAGAGATGCCCAAAGTGCGGGTAAGCACTATAACAAAAAAAATAAACCTTATTATTTCTCCTTCCAGAAAATTTCACTTTGTCCGATCAGAGTAAACCATATTCTACCATAATCTACGAATAGGTTGTGTTATAAACACTAGGTTCTAATTTAAACGCTAATGTAAAGAAATAAAGTTTACTTTACTGATCGTTTTTGAACATTGATTACATTCATGATTTACCTTTATATCGATGGATTTACTTCCCTCTGAATAATTCCGGAGCTAAATTGGAAAATTGGGTTATTTATGGCGGTGACCTAGTAAATTTTAGAGGCAGAAGAGTTTTTTATGATAAACAGTGCATTCGTACCGCTGGGGTCTGGAACACGCTCCCTGCTGCTGTTTTCCCGGTCAATTACAACCTGGGTCTCTTCAAGGCAAGAGTGAATAGGTATCTTCTAGACCTTTGTGATACATCGTTGGCCACATCTTCACTTTCCATCAGGTGAGATTGTGGTCAAACGAAGGTCTACTGAAAATAAAATAAAACCGGCCAAGTGCGAATCGGACTCGCGCACGAAGGGTTCCGTATCATTATCTATAAAAACGGCAAAAAAATAATGTCTGTTGTATGGGAGCCCTCATTAATAATTAATTTCATATAATTTAACCCTGGTGGAGACCTTGGGTAGTTGGAGTGTGGATGCGAAGCCTTTAGTGGGAGAATTAGGCCGTAAACTTAATGAAGTGACAGGAGACTCCCGCTCCGGGTCATTCTTGGTGCAAAAGATTGCCATCGCTATTCAGCGAGGCAATGCTGCAAGTGTTATGTGCACCTTTGCATTTAATTTTTAATTTTGGCAAATTTTTATACTGTGTATTTGATTAAGTGCAGTATTGGATGATTTAATTATTTATTTTTAAAGTGAATATATAACTAAATATTCTGTGAGTAGGTTATTTCAAGCGTCTACCTGTCGCCGTTATCAATATCGAGCAAACCGAGCAAAAAAAAACACGTTTGTTGTGTAGGAGCCCCCTTTAATTATTAGCTTTATTCTGTTTTTTAGTATTTGTTGTCATAGCGGCATGACGAAGTTGAACTTTGTGGCCACCAATCTCTTTTTTCGCATCTCTGTCTAAACTATAGTAAATAAAAAAATACTGCAAAGGCATTAAAATAGCTTTTAACAGATATCACAAACTAATACCATTAAAAAAAAAATACCTAGGTTAAAAAAAAATAAGATAAAAATAAGTGGGCGGCGCTGGTTGCTCGGGGAACCGCCTTAACTACATGTGACTACATCATTCATTCCTAAAGCCGCTAAACACGCTCAGCTCCAGAAGGCGCTGAACTTTTGATAAAAAAATCGGTACTGTCCAATTCGTATTGCCCATGGTGGAAACACCAGCAGTAAAAAAGTTGTGAAAATAAAATGGCCGTATGATGTGAACATTTGTTTATTTTATCAAGCCTTTCCAAAATCTAATTGACCTAAATACCGTACATAAATTGGTCAAATCGAGCCGGATAAACAAAGATCGAAGAAAGGCACGCGGACTCGGCCGGCGAACGCTCGGAAACGAACATAAACAAGACTTGTTTGTGCACCAGTGAGCTAGAACTTGTTTTGTGATTTGTGAACATTTTTACGGATTTATCCGTTTGAAATATCCACGCTTGTATAAGACGCTAAATAAATTGTGGTGAGAACATATTTACAGACATTGTGAGTGTGAGAAGGGACTAGTAATGTCGCCGCCAACTGCGGAACAGAATCAGTACCTGGCTGTGCTGGAGGATGTGGCAAGTACTTTGAAAAGAACGCAAACCAATATGAAAAAGTGCCCTAAAGCCAGACTTACCGAAGGATACATAAAAACGAAAATTAAGTCCATAGATGAATATTGGGAAACATTCAAAACAGCTCATAATAATTTAACAAAATGTACACCGCGAGAATTGAAAGGAAGTCTTCCTTATTTTCTTAATGAAGAATTTTACACGTTTGAAGAATTATACATATGCCTACAAGCAGATTTAACCGATGTACTTCTAAAAATGGCAGCAGAAGAAAGAAAAGTAGAGAAAAATGAATCCAATAATACCTCACTGTCCTCGACACAAGCATCATCATTTGCAAAACTACCCCGAATAACATTGCCTACCTTTTCAGGAAAATATGAAGATTGGCCTTCTTATCAGGATTTGTTTATGGCACTAGTACACGAAACCACAATCAGTGATGTACAGAAGTTACACTATTTAAAAACAACAGTATCCGGTGAAGCAGAAGCGTTACTTAAAACTATACCTATAACGGGCAGTAACTATACCCAAGCATGGCAGTTATTGAAGGGAAGATTTGGAAACAAAAGAATGATTGTGAATTCTCTACTTAAAAGACTATTTGGTCAGAAAAGAGTCACCAGTCAGTCAGCCACTCAAATTAAAGCTGTGCTGGATACAACATCAGAATGTGTTACCAGCTTAAATAATTTGGATATTAAAACCGATTCTTGGGATCCCTTTATAATATTTCTGGTTGGACAGAAGTTGGACACAGAGTCATTGAAAGACTGGGAGGAATATGCACAGAGAGACGAGGAAGGCACAATGCCTACTTGGGATGAGCTAAGAAAATTCCTTGAACACAAGTTTCGCACACTTGAATTGGTCGCACCAATTTCTACTTCTACACCAAGAGAGAGACAACCAACACATAAATCCTTTCATGCTATCACTGATGAAACTGTAGAAGATACTGTAGACGACATTTTCCAGTCGGCGCACGCTGCTGTAGCCACTACTTCACAATCACAACCAACTTGTACTTATTGTAAAAATAAAGGACATTACATTCACAACTGCAAGGAATTTGCAAGTCAATCAGTGGATCAAAGACAAGCCTTTGCAAAAACCAGTAACCTTTGCTTCAATTGCCTGATACCGAATCATAGCGTATACAAATGCAAACATAGAACGGCATGCCGAGTCTGCGGAAGAAGACACCATTCTCTTCTTCACAAAACAATTGAAACTAAACAAGAAGAGAATATACAAGTAGAACAAAATAAACAAGATGAGAGAAGAGAAGACAAACAAGAAATGGAATCAGAACACAGAGTAACAAGTGCACACCTCTCCGAGACTCAACCACGACAACGAATCCTATTAGCCACAGCACAGGTAAATGTCAGAACAAAGAATGGAACCACCCATTTACTTCGAGCTTTGATTGATCAAGGATCGGAGGCATCCTTCGTTTCAGCAAGAGCTGTAGAACTATTGGGGCTATGTAAAGCCAATATCAACGGAGTTGTCTCGGGAGTAGGAGAAGGAACAACAGTACCAATAAAACATTTGGTCGAGCTGTCAGTCATGTCGCGATTTGAGAAAACTAAAGAGATCCAAGTAAGGGCGTATGTTTTAAAAAACATATCAACCAAACTTCCTTCAACACACATAGCTATAGACTGGTCAGGACTGCAATCATTATCATTGGCTGACCCTACGTACGACACACCTGGTAAAATAGATATGTTACTGGGAGCCGACGTCTTCTGTAAGATAATTGAAGATGGATTGGTAAAGACGCCCGAAGGCGTAGTAGCTCAAAAGACCATATTGGGATGGATACTCTCTGGACAAAAGGAAGACAAATCATATAACACACAACACCATGTCATAACACTACATGTAACAAGAATGATCGCTGAAGACAATGACATGCTAAGAAAATTTTGGGAAATAGAAACAGAATCATACAAAAAGAAAAATATACTAACTAAAGAAGAAGAAACATGTGAAAAAATATACAAAGAAACAACCAGTAGAGAAGAAAATGGGAGATATGTGGTCCACCTACCTTTGAAACAATCTCTTGCAGATACAGTAAACCTATGTGGAGAAACTAAACAACAAGCTATAAATCGTTTCAAACAATTAGAAAGAAAATTCACAAGGGACTCTAAATTAAAATCAGAATATACCAAGGTAATAAATGAGTATAAAGAAATGGGTCATATGAGGAGATGCAAGACACCAAATAAGGAAATGGCAATCTACCTACCACATCACGCAGTTGTACGTGAAGATAAAGAGACTACAAAGGTTCGAGTAGTTTTTGACGCTTCCGCAAAGGGCTCGAACGGGCACTCCTTAAATGATACCATGATGGTAGGACCCGTTATACAACCTGAACTTAGAAGTTTAATAATAACTTGGAGAAAACACAAGATATGTATAGTTGGAGATATAATAAAAATGTATCGAATGATAAACATGACGGAAAAACATACCGATCTACAACGAATTGTTTGGAGAGATAGTATAAATGATGAAATCGAAAGCTATAATTTAACTACAGTTTCTTTTGGCACAGCAGCCGCACCCTTCTTGAGTGTACGAACCCTACATCAACTAGCTGAGGAAGAAGAACCAAATTATCCCGAAACAGCACCTGTAATAAAGAAATCATTTTACATGGATGATTTGATGGCAGGACATGATAATATAGATAAAGCAATAAAGATGTGCGAAGAAATAAAAATTATATTAAGAAAGGGAGGATTTGAAATGCAAAAATGGTCAAGTAATTCTAAAGAAGTTCTACAATATCTACAAAGAGATACTATAGACAATGCTAAAGAACATATAGAGATAAAATTAGACAAAATAATAAAGATTTTAGGATTAACCTGGGATAGAAAGGATGATGAATTCAAGATCACAGTTAACTTACCAGATGTAATCTATCCTATTACGAAGAGGACCATCCTGTCAGACGTAGCCCGGTTATTTGATCCGTTTGGATGGCTAGCACCGGTTGTTATCACTGCTAAAGTATTAATTCAGAAGTTATGGCTTTCCAGTAAAGGATGGGATGAGGAACTGCCGGTAGAGTTGAGAGAAGAATGGCTTACATATAGAGATGAATTGATCCACCTTCAAGATATAAGAATACCAAGATGGTTGAAAACCGACTCGTGGAATAACAATATCCAATTGCATGGCTTTGCAGATGCCTCTACACAAGCATATGCTGCAGTTACTTACCTCAGAGTAATTGATGATGGCGAAGTTCATGTGACAATGCTTGCGTCCCGAACAAGGGTTGCCCCGTTGAAGCAAATGACGATCCCGAAACTTGAGCTTTGTGCGGCAGCTCTATTAGCGGATCTTATAAATGATCTTCAAGAAATTTTTCACCTTCCGAAAGACAGTATTTTCTTATGGACGGACTCAATGGTGGTTTTGTCGTGGCTTCAATCTCAACCGAGCCGTTGGCGAACCTTTGTCGCAAATAGGGTTGCGGATATCACCCGAGTCTTAGATAACGATCGATGGAGGCACGTTCAGTCTGCCGACAACGCCGCTGATATCGCTACTAGAGGTATTAACGCCAGCGATCTACGCGATTTAGACATATGGTGGACTGGACCGAAATGGTTAAAAGAAGTGACACTAGACGTTACTGGCTGTGACATTCCTAAGACAGAATTGGAATTAAGAAAAACATTTCACACAAAGTTACAAGAAGACGAATCAATTTGGGAAAGGTTTTCAGACATAACCAGGATGAAGAGAGTTTTATCTTATTGCAGAAGATTTAGCAAGAAAGACGAAAGGGAACCAAGACCATTGAACTTAACCGCTAAAGAGTTAGAAGAGACATTAGCAGAATGCATAAAATATTATCAAAGGGTAGTATATGGAAGAGAGATAGAAGATTTGAAAAAAAATGGTAGAGTGAAAAGCAAAAGTTCCCTAATCACACTTTTACCTTACCTGGACCAAAAAGAGATGTTAAGAGTGCAAGGAAGACTACAGAATGCTTCGATACCAGAAATGACAAAACATCCCATAATAATACCTCAGAACCAACACATAACTAAACTAATAACGAACGAAGCTCACAAGAAAACTTTACACGGTGGAATTCAGCTCATGATGAACTATATTAGAAACAAGTATTGGGTAATAAACTTGAAGTCAGCTGTAAAGAATTGTATTCGAAACTGTAAGACATGTGTTATTGCTAAAGCAAAGACTAAAAACCAACTAATGGGCCAACTACCAGCAATGAGAGTAAACCCAAGTTACAAGGCGTTCTTGAATAGTGGATGTGACTATGCTGGCCCAGTGATGATAAGAACTTCAAAGGGACGTGGGCACCAAGCTACCAAGGGATATATTTGCTTATTTGTTTGCATGGCTACTCGCGCGATCCATCTAGAAGCAGTCACTGACCTAACTTCTCAAGCTTTCATAGCGGCATTCCGTAGATTTGTTTCACGAAGAGGCCATTGTTCAAATTTGTGGAGTGATAACGGCACTAACTTTGTCGGCGCAGCCAGGGAATTGCGGGACCTGTTTCGTCGAAGCACAGACAACTTAGCGAAGGAAGTGGCAGAGTTATTGGCAAACGATGGGACAACCGCTCATTTCATACCACCGAGAATGCCTTCCTATGGAGGTTTATGGGAGGCCGGCGTTCAGTCAGCTAAAAGGCACCTGGCTCGCGTGAGTAAAGACACTAAACTTACATACGAAGAGATGTCCACTCTACTGGCTCAAATAGAAGCGTGCCTTAACTCGCGTCCGCTTTGTCAGATAGATAAAGACTCAGAATCACCTTTAACACCTGGCCATTTCTTGGTGGGCGAGCCATTAATTAGCATCCCTGACATAGATTACACTACACAAAAGATACACATGCTAAACAGATGGCAGCTCCTTCAGAGAATGACACAAGACTTTTGGCATCGATGGCAGGCCGAATACCTAAATACATTGCAACAGAGGTACAAATGGCAACGTGCAGTGCCATCCCCAGATATTGGAGATATTGTGATCATTAAGGATGAAGACCTACCACCCACCAAGTGGTTGCTTGGAAAAATTAAAAGGCTTCATACCGGAGCAGATAACCTCGCGAGAATAGTCACTGTACAGTGCAAAGGCAACCACGAAATAAAGAGACCGCTTTCAAAGATAATATTACTGCCAAAGTCGGCAGATGAAGACTAGGAGTTACGGCGGGCGAAATGAAGATAATAATTTCGATTGTGCATGCTTATTTTTTGTATTTAGATTTGTGTAGTTTCTTTCCTATTTTGCTTAGGTACCTACCTTTGTTATATAAGCATAATAACTGGCTTAGGTACATAAAATGTAAAAGATTTATTTAAAAACTATTGTTTTGGCGGGCGATATGTCCAATTCGTATTGCCCATGGTGGAAACACCAGCAGTAAAAAAGTTGTGAAAATAAAATGGCCGTATGATGTGAACATTTGTTTATTTTATCAAGCCTTTCCAAAATCTAATTGACCTAAATACCGTACAGGTACCTTCTACCTATGTTAAAGGAAATAATAAGATTAAATAGGTGGGCGGCGCTGGTTGGCTCGGGGAACCGCCTTAACTACATGTGACTACATCATTCATTCCTAAAGCCGCTAAACACGCTCAGCTCCAGAAGGCGCTGAACTTTTGATAAAAAAATCGGTACCTTCTACCTATGTTAAAGGAAATAATAAGATTAAATAGATGGGCGGCGCTGGTTGGCTCGGGGAACCGCCTTAACTACATGTGACTACATCATTCATTCCTAAAGCCGCTAAACACGCTCAGCTCCAGAAGGCGCTGAACTTTTGATAAAAAAATCGGTACCTTCTACCTATGTTAAAGGAAATAATAAGATTAAATAGGTGGGCGGCGCTGGTTGGCTCGGGGAACCGCCTTAACTACATGTGACTACATCATTCATTCCTAAAGCCGCTAAACACGCTCAGCTCCAGAAGGCGCTGAACTTTTGATAGAAAAATCCGTACCTTCCTCTAGTTTATAGTTCTTTTATAGCCTCATTCAACCAAAATGAAAACCCTTCTCCTAATTTTAAACAAGTCGTTCTCTCTTACCTCACCAGTGCCTACAACTCAACCAATTAAGGGGGGGCTATTCATAGCATAACGTTTGCAAAGCGCTCGCGACGGAGCCGGAAACCGGCGACGACGGGCCGGTTCCGGAACGGTTCCGGCGCGGCTCCGACAATTGCAGGGTTGCCAGGTGAAAGGATTTTGTGAATAAGTGTTTTGGTAACGACCTGAGCGCTTTAAGATTTAGAGTGCTTTAAAAGCGTCGGGAATGTTTGCGCAGTACCACAATGGTTTTCATGCCATCGTGCGCAAGAAAACTGCGTCCCTGATGCGCAGGATACGGGATAGCTGTAACAGCATCCTGAGGACAGTGGGAGATGGACTATCATCTCCACTTTGGAGGTACTTTGTGGTGATCAATAAAGGAAATTACTTCCTGCTATGATTATCTTCAGCTCAGCTGGTTTCTATCACAGTTCTGTCAGTTTGCTAAATGTTTTCTTTTTTCAACAATTCTTAGAATAGGTAAATAGGTTGACAATGTACAGTCAGCTGCGAAAATATGTATACACTGTCATGTTTGCAATTTGACTGAATAGTAAGTGCATGGTAATTTTGATAATTTATTATACCGCATTTTGACAAGTACGATGACTACTCTGTACGTAAAATGTGTGCATCGACTTTTATTTGAAAAGTTCTGAGTAAAATTTAAGTGAAAACTTGTATACATAATTATCTGAGCTGTATATTGACGAATTAATAGTCTTAAAATAAATACGGTAGCAATGGTTGTTTGTTTAGAATTAAATTAAAACTTGTATTTACAATTGAAACAATTGAGCTAACTGCAGACTGTAGCAAACAATCTACAAGTAGCTCAACTGATCCATATCAGTACCAGTCGGAAGCGTGCCCAAGACGCTAGCTGTATTGCCCCGCTGTATAGCACTGCGCCAGATACTCACCAGCTCTCGGGTCACGCGTCGCTTCGACCAGACGCTCAGATAATTTTTTTAAAACCCCGAGAGCCTCGGTACCCCACGGACCTAGGGTCTCGACTCCAAGGGGAGCAAATGCGTATGCTCTATCGAGACCTGCATATTTACGCCTCTTGAGATCTTCGGCCAAATCTTTTTGTTTGTTTACGAACTTCCACTGCCAACTTAACAAGGTAAATTTGTCACTTAATTGGTCAACAAAGTTCCACTGTCGGTTCGACAAATTCCTATAGTCAATTCGACAATAGAAAATTGTGATTGCGTTTTGACATAATAACTTTGTTAGGGCGTTAATCTTAAATTGCGCGTGGCACTATAAATATTTCGCAATAAACACTTTGCCTGAGGCAAAAAGTTCAAATTGATAGAATTACAATGTTTACTGTTAAGTTGACAATAAAAAAACAACAAAGCGTTTATTGTGCCTTTGTTGGCCATTTTTTTCTCAGTGTGACCAATGATTTTTTCTTTTGACTGTACCGGATCATTGAATCACATGAATAATATAAATGCGAAAATTTGGATGTTTACATGAATGGATGGATGTTTGTTACTTCCTCACGCCAAAACTACTGAACGGATCAGGCTGGAATTTTGCATAGAGGTAGCTCTAAGCCTGGAATCAAACATAGACTACTTTTTATTTCATAAAACAGTTCCCATGAGATAGAAATAACATTTTAAACGGTTCCATAGACACGACGCGTGCGAAGCAGCAGGCAAAAACAAAGGAAGATTATTTATTTCTTTTTTCACAAAATAAATATCACAAGCTTTAATTTTGAGCTGAGACACGATAATTTTACGCCGTCGTTTTTTGAAATTCGCAGAGAAAAGTTGAACCTTGACTTGACATCAAAGTGTTAAAAGGAACCTTGGAAAATTCTCCGTTCGAGATGGAATATCGGGGAAATTCCTATATTGAAAGATAGTACGGATTTACGGGCCGACGACGAGCGCTTGGCCGCCATTATGACGTCATTTTGTGGCCGTATAGAGCATAGTGCGTACAAAATGGACGGTTGCAAACGATTGATGCTGATTTTCGATTGCCGCGTGGTGCTGGCTTTGAATTTGCACCACCCCCGAACTCTTCCGATGGGTGTCATAAGAGTGAAATTGTATGCTAGATATCGTAATATATATTTAGTTGATACCTGTATAGATTAGATATACAACAAAGCGTAATCGAAAAAAAACGGGATTAAAATTACACATTTTTTGATATCATGTGACCGCAAACGCTCTGAGTTTGTTTGGATTGCTGGTGACGTCACACTATTGCAAATAACAGTGTCAATGAGTTCTTCTAGTTAGGTTTGGTGTGGCGTGTGATGTCATTCCTCAGAGCACAGGAGCCATGACAGAGATTATCGTTTTGACGCGCCATTATTTTATTCTAACTTTAAAATTTGGTTTTGTAACTAATACGACTGGTTTAACCGGATTGATCGCGTATATTTTATATTTTGTTTATAACCTGACGTTTTATGAGTTCTCGCGAAAATAACCTTAGAATATACTGATACGACTGGCCTTGAAGAAATATTAATTACATTTTGCATTATTTTTATCAGACAATACGTTAGAATTATTTCCCAGTAGTAGTCAAGTAGCGAATTGTTTTAATTGTTAATACTTATTCTAATTTGTTTCTATCATTTGATTGTAATTCTCCTTTGTTAATAAATTGTTAATATAAACAGAAGATACTTTGTTTATTAACTGGATAAACATTGAGTACCTGCTTGTGTTTTTAATCAGATAAAAGCTGGACTTAGCTGGGTAAGATTTTCACTTAGATAATTAGATGCGATCGATGTACCTACTACGTTAGTTTTACCCAGGAGTGGAGGGAAAAGTGCAATTATTCAAATGATGCGAAATTTATGCGCATACCCTGGTGTTAAGGTTCGATTTCCTTTGAGACGGCGGTGCTAGAACGCTCTGTTCGAAATTAACTGTATTTTTAATACTATCGTTTGATGAATTCAGCCGACATTCGGCTGACATGACAGGCGTATTAGACATTTTAAACCATTTTGAGTGAAAATGGTTTAATTTTCTCTACCTACATTCCTCATCCAACCCATGAAGCACGAAGGTCCAAATAAGATGGCAGGTTCGATTCTCATCTCATATCTTGAGATGTTTGTATGATCTTTTCATGGTACTTTCTGTGTATAAAAAAAATTGATCTATGTAATGTATTTTATTATGTATATCGGAATCGAGTACTAGTACCGTACCTACATAATCTCGCTTCTCTGCTTTTTATTGACATTTCCATATAATTGGCTAATTTTGACTTTATTTATTAATGATGTGATTGTGTTTAATGTATAGGAGTAATTAATAGAATAGAATAGAAATATACTTGACTATAATTATAATTTGAGTAATAGGCTTTTAAGGTCGTTAAATTTTTTTGAAATTTAAGAAGATTCCGATCCGTGAAACTTACAGCTTTAGTCGGTTCTTGCGACCTACATTACGGTACCGGATTTTAGTAAACTACGGCTTAAACCATTTTCATATTAAACTTGTTAGGTGAACTATTTGTTTGTTGGTAATCTAGTTGTTGATTCTTATGACTTAGTTTTGTTTCTTTTGAGTTCTTGGTAAGGTTTTATGAAAATACTGGTAGAAGTTATAGAAAATATTGTTAGTAGAAGTTATAAGAGCACGGATTTATTAGATGAGGATCTTTTGAAAACTTATCGTTATAATTTTTTATTTTATTTGTATTTTGGTTGTGAAATGTACACTTCAAATCAATTTTTGATTTGTTCTTTCAAGGGCAACAAAATTTTCGCCATTTTTATTCCGAAGGTTACAGGTACAGGCGCGGTAGTATTTTTATACCCGAGTGTCATTAAGACAAGAATGAATAGGTATCTTCTAGACCTGCGTGGTACACCATCACATCGTAATTTTTCACCATGTAAGATTGCGGTCAAAAGAAGGACTATCGACAACAAAATGCTTTAATTTAAGTTTTCTGCCAACAGAACCAATCAATGTACTGCAGCACTGTACTAGAATTTTCTTTATTATTATCCGTGTACCAAGAATGGCATTTCCCGAACTCCACGCCCTATAATGGAGCCAAGGGCAGAATCAAAATTATAAAGCAGTATTATAAAGTAGTTTCTAGTACAGTTGTATTATGTAAGTAATATGTATCTAAGAAATTAATAAATCCCAAAAATTTACGATCTCGACGGGATTAATATGTATCTTTTTGTTTTTTTTTGTTTGATAATTTTTCGTTAACTGTATTTTTGAATGTGCTCTACCAACTATTTGTCTTATATCTTTTTCTCCGAACCTAGGTTGCCTGGAAGAAATTGCTTTCAGCGATAAGGCCGCCTATTGCACTGGGTATCATAATTTAGATATAAGGATTATTTATGTTATTATTTTTAAGTGCAATAAAGAATTCATTCATTCATTCATATAAAGCAAAGCAATATTATAAAGAATTTTAAATGTCGCTTAAAATTCCTTGCGTTTAATATTCTACAATCCACAACGATGTCTCGGTCGTCAAGGGGCCCTTGAATAACTAAGAAAGCGTTTTAACCTATTTCTGCTGAACACTTGAATTTATTTTAGTGAAGTCAAATTTTGAGTAATTTGTCTGCGTTTCCGTCCCCTCTGAAATTATGTTTGTTTAAGGATTAAACATTTTGTCCCAAAAATTATCGGTTCCGGCGGGATTCGAACCCGCGCCCCACCCTCAGTACGGGTGTACTCTAACCAACTAAGCCACGAAACCCTTAGTCGGTTCAACCGAAAATTTGGGGACCTCTTACGGACTATAGCGCCGGTGGCTTTTTTGGGACTTATTTCATTTCTTAGAGATACCCAGAGTGCGGGTTAGCACTATAACAAAAAACCTTATTTTGTTTTACGATCCCCCTTTGCTACAAATATTTCCATTGATGTACATGGCACATATGTGCCATGTACATCAATGGAAATATTTACGCTTGCTGGACGTATTGTATATACAATACGTCCAGCATCGTAACCACAGAGCGCAAAAATATACATCATTATGTATGTAGACCTAAACGTAATATTTTGATAAATATTGGGGTCGGCTATTCAAGTACATTTTAAGGTACGACCGCACTCAGCGGAAATTGCAGTGCAGTGCGCACTGCAGTGGAACTGTGCGTCGAGGCCGATCTTTCTCTGTATGAAATCGTATGAGATAGAATGCACTATGCGTCAGGAACTGCGCGGCTTTTTTGTGAGTTAGTAAAATTTTACGCACACAACGTAAAATTGCAAACGCACTACGAGTCACTGACGCGTAGTGAGTTTTACGTGACATACCTAGTGGCTTACCGCAAGCTTCAATTGGGTAGCTTCAAAATAAATATTTATACTCCATAGCTCTCGTATGACAAATAACTATTTTGTTATAGATATACAATACAAGAGTGCAAAGTTGCTATTTAACCGCGTGCTCAATTTTGATGACCGAGTAAGCGAAGGATTCAAGAATTGAATCACGAGGTAGCGAGTGATCCACAAATAAGAAAGAATCCTGTGCGTTAGCAAGGGAATCAAAAGAGCACGAGGTAAAAAATCTTTGCACTCGAGTGCAAAACGTAACTTGTCATCCCACCTCGGAAAGAAAAGAGTATTTTTGCTCTTCGATATCTGAGTGCAAGAGCCGTTTTTATCCACTAGAGGATATAGTAAATTGAATTTAGACCATCGTGCACACGATGTTCTAAATTCAATTTACTTTTTTTACCTTTTTGAAAACACTAAAAAAGGTGGAACTTGGCTAGAGAAAGTAGTACTAGTTACTACTATGCCTTTTTCTACAGCCAAGACAAGTCCCTACTGACTAATCTTTCTATTTACTACCTACTAACTAATCATACAATTTTCCTGTGCTAAGGTATATCATCTACCATCCTACGTTTTACATAGCTATGAAAAACACAAAACAACTAAAATAGCTCTTTCCATAATGAAGTCGTAAACCGTTTAGCAGCTATAATAATAAAACCGCCATAATAACCGCCCCCGTACGCCATGGCTTTATGGCAAAAACGCAAGCATTCATTGAGTTATTCGACCCACCTGTTGCTCGTAATGTTGCTTGGTAAACGGTGTTTCAAATACAGAAATTGTTTCTTTATGTACTTTATTGACAAAGAGACACAATGAAATAATAAAAACAAATTTGAACTAGAATTTACAATTGAAACAATTGATTTAAAACTGCAGATCGTCTATCTTTAAAAAACTGCTTCATCAGCATTACCTATCGTTACAAAGTTAAGCAAATTATTTTTATGTTCGTATTAGTTTATTGTTTTTTTTTGTATGTTATGTTGATATTTAGTAGATTAAGTATTATATAATTATTTTATAATTTCTTTTTTTCAAATGCCACCGTCTTTTTTTGTTCTAACTTGTCCAGTCCATCCCAAGGTTGCCTGGAAGAGATCGCTCATAGCGATAAGGCCGCCTTTGTACTTCATCTTGTAACTTTTATTTCTGTACTGTTTTCTGTGTTTGTGTGGTACAATAAAGAATTATCTATCTATCTATCTACCGTTGCAAACAATCTACATGTAGCTCAACTGATCTATATTAATACCAGTCGGAAGCGTCCCCAAGACGCTGGCTGCATTGTCCCGCTGTATGGCAATGCTGATGCGCTGCGCCAAATACTCACCAGCTCTCGGGTCACGCGTCGCTTCGGCTAGACGTTCAGATAATTTTTTGAAAACCCGGAGAGCCTCGGTACCCCTCGGATCTAGGGTCTCGACACCAAGGGGAGTAAATGCGTATACTCTATCGAGACCTGCATATATATACATACATAGATATTTTTATTTTACACCTTTTATTTTATTTTTATTTTACCTTTTTGTACACAGTTTGAACAATAAATTCATTTCATTTCATTTTACATTTTACCCAGAACACACTTAACAAATAATATTAACAGAGCGTACAAACATTTGTCCCAGGGCGGGAGTGGAATCCGCAACCTCCTGCGTCGCAGGTAGACCTACGCCAGCCGCGTTACATCTCGGTCGTCAAATAATATTAAGATTAACAAGTCATTTGCTTTACGAAAGCAACATTTCTCATGAGTATGGTTATGAATTATGAGTCTTGGTACTCACTTTAAGTAGACAAACGACACACCCTGTGCACACCTGTAGCGCATGCGTCAAGTTAATGAGATGTTGCATAGGTACCTACATAACCCACGTACCGACATTGTTACCCAAGTTCGGAGGTATGCGAGGAAGTGCTGTCGTCGCCGACTAAGGCAATTTTAAGAATCTATAGGAGCAGTGTTTTGTAGCTATGAATTAGTCAATCTAACTACTACCTGCGTGACTATGTACGTGTATGTCGGCACATTTTTTTTTAAAACAATGTACCTTTTTGCACTTTAAAGCTAAAGAGTAACAATGTTTAATAATTAGGTATACAATTTCTTGTGTTCTTGAGTGGAGACCGCGACTCGGCAAACGGATTGTAGGACGCCCTCCGACCAGGTGAGAAGAAAATTTCTATGGAATTTTTAAAACTTTCAGAGACTTTCTCCGCTGATACCACCTTTACCAAAGAACTCTTTTAAACTTAACTTGGCGATCAAAACACGTCATTATTTTAGTACTAGTATATACTCTTGTGTCTATCTTAATGTCTAATTAGTGACTTAATTTGTAATTTGCATGAACGAAAGCAAAAGATCTACGTACCCTATTTAGCCACGCACGACAGTGTGTTGCTAATTCATCACCAAACGTATGTCAGCTGTATCGTTTTTCTTTGATGTCAAGAAATTAATGACGAGGTCCGAATATTAAATTCCGTGAGGAAGTCAATCAAAAACACGTTTAACAACTTTGCTGCCGGCCGAAAAAAGAGCACAATACACTACGACGACGACGACTGATTCAAACAAATCACATACCTTACTTCTAGTTTGTGCGTTGCTGACTTAACAACGACGAATTTATGGACGGCCGAAAAAAGAGTACAATACACTACGACGACGACGACTGATTCAAACAAATCACATACCTTACTTCTAGTTTGTGCGTTGCTGACTTAACGACGACGAATTTATGGACGGCCGAAAAAAGAGTACAATGCACTACGACGACGACGACTGATTCAAACAAATCACATACCTTACTTCTAGTTTGTGCGTTGCTGACAATTCATGGAGTTGGCAGCGAATGTTAAATAGTTCTTCTAAAGTACCTATTTTCTAAATTTCGCTAAATTCTTAGAAAATGAAGAACGCTTAGAATGCTACTAGACACAAACGAGGTGTAGCCAAGAAATGCGATAAATACGTATAATTTTCCAATTCGTTAACTAACGTGCGCTTGTGTGCATGAAAGCACTGAAGTTGTATGGTTGTCAAATTATACACAGAATCGTTTTTGCTGCGACAGCAGTGAGTTTTGCCTCTGATTAAAATACATCATATTTTAAGAAAATCTCGATGCTTCAGCAGGCTTGAGATATTGACATTTACGCTAAAGAATGACGTACAATTGGATGGTATTCTGTAAGGGATTTACAAATCATCTCGATACTTGAAACAAGTAATTTGGATGGTGGCCGTCCAAAAAAGTGGCCCTGGTTGACCAGTGGTCGTTCGGGGAAATAGCCGAACTGGGAAATGGGCGAACAAGTAATTTGGGTGGTGGCCGTCCAAGGAAGTGGTCGTAGCCAACCGGATCCTCTTGAACTTGTCAAATAATAGGTTACAAAAGAGCGATCGAATTTGGTTAAAACTCGGTTACTTATAATAATTATAATGTACTCGACGCACGAGATGCAACAAACGGTCGAGGAACTTTTTTTGACAAGTGGTTGAACGCACGAAACCGTACTATTTGGGTGACTACTCGAAAATGACAGCGTACAAAATGCCATTAATCCTTTTGGTCACTTGAGTGAATTCGAGTTGGAATTCGAACTTTTTCAGAATAAGTCTACAGATCAATAACACTTAAAAGATAAAAAATACGGCGTCCGATAGCTGACAGTATTATGAGAGTAACACGGTAACCTATATTGCTGATGAAAACCGAGTGCGTTGAAAACTTTTGCAATATTTCCTGAAGGGATTTTATTTCATGTCTGCCGAGTTACTTGAAACTTCACATTTTCAATTTCCGTTCAAAGCAATGCAGGGAATCGTGCAACGAGATTTCAACCAGCGTGCTCTAGAAATAAGATTCAAATTGAGTATCATTGAGTTATGGGCTGTGAAATTTAACAGACGTCAGCCGAGACACAAACGATGCATTGAAATAATTGAATCAGAAAATAGATGTTTCGGAATTGCTTATCAATTGTCAAGTAATTTATGGTTTAGGTTTTAGCTGAAACATCTCTAAAATCTATAAAAATAAATAAATAAAAATCATTTATTTCAGCACCATGGCACCATATAGGTACAATAAACATTAAAAAATAAAAACAGAGATATAACAGAACTAAAACAAAAACTACATAAAAGCTTCATGAAAATACAGTGAACGGTGACATCGTGTTTACAAATTTTGCGATTCGTCTTATCTTAAAATATCTACTTTTAATAATTAAGTTTCACTATTAAAACATCTAAAAATACAAAAATGAATATGCAGATATATTTCTTTATCAGTAGAGAATACAAATTAAAATAATCCACTTTTTTTGAAGTCACATGCCTACCCATTCCACCTATTGGGTTAAATGTTGTCCTTTACCGTCATCATCATCATCAGCCATGTTAGTCCACTTCTGGACAAAGACCTCTCCTAATAAGCGCCATAGCGCCCTGTCTGCCTTTACAGTATAACACTGTAATCATATTTCAGTACAGAGATGATTATTATTAACCCTTGAAACTTGAAACTCTATATAGTTGTTTTTTGTGGGGCGGGCGGGCGGCGGCGGCGACGCGACGACCCGGCGCCAGCCTTCCTGCTCCACCCTCGGCCCCAAGTGGTGACATGGTAGCGGTTACGTAATGGGTAGGTACCTATTTCAGACGCTAAGAAACAATACGACATTGTTGCGGTCGACAGGAGTCGATAGATGGAGGCGGCTAAAAGTCTATTTGAATTCTCCAACACAAAATTTTATATAAATTTGTGTTTCGTTTCGGCTAATTAGTGTAATCTATTAGAATTCTCCAACACGAAAGTTCGTGTTTCGTTTCGGCTGATTGGTGAATCCACAGCATCATCTAACCCCAAAGTAAGCAGAGCTTGTGTTTTGGGTATATACTAGAAAGCTAATATACTGTATCAAATCGTCTTTATATTGGTAATCTTCCTCAAAAATTCAAATTCGTTAATGATAAATAGGCAAGTCAGTAAGTTACAATAAAATAGAATACAATACCGTTAAAAAGCGCGAGCGAACAAAATCAATAACATTTTGTTATTTGATAATAATTACTATTATAAAGCTGTTTATCTTTGAAATTTGACTTGTCTAAGTGCTTATTTTGTAAGCCTAAAGAAATAAAGTTTATGAATTTTGAATTTTGAAAAAATCAACCCTGATTGTCAGTTAGTTCGTTAGCGTTTTGCGATCAAAACATTTTTCTTTTATAGCGACTTGCTTGAAGGACCTTTACAACTGCGGACGATTTGCTCGACGTTTAACAGGGTGAAACCGCGGGGCACAGCTAGTGAAAAATTAAATAAACAATTAACATTAAAAATATAATCCAAAAAACCAAAAAAACACATACAACACAAGTGTTTTATGGTATTTGTTGTCATTCTTTTTATCTGAGAAAATACTTTTTATTTATTTCAGTAACGTAGGTAAAGTACCTACGTTACTGAGCTGGTTAGAGTGCACCTGTACTGAAGGTGAGGTGCGGGTTCGAATCCTGGCGAAATCGTAATTTTTTGGGATATTATTAAAAAGTTTTCGTGGATTATTAGTATAGATGAATAATAGAATAGAATAGAAAAACATTTATTTGGACGCAGGTACACACAAATATAAAATAAAGCGGAACACAAGAACAAATTTAACATGGAGGTAAGGTAAGTGACACAAAAGGGTGGTAGTAACAACAAGGTGACTCTGCCTCCATGACCCTGCGCCGAAAAAGGGGTTGGCTCAGCGTGTGCTGAACAGTTTCTGCTCAGCGCTGTTTTTCAGCCAAAAACCTTAAAGCTGATTGACGTAACGGACAGCGATTCGGTGACGAAAGAAAAAAAATAAAAATTAAATACATGATAGATATAAGCAAAAAATATTATACGGGTTAAAATTACTAGCAGGTATAATTATGTATAGATGAACTAACGTGATTAATCCCACTTGGACCGCACCCGAGGCCGCTGTTCGTATAAACACTCGGTTACTATGTAAATTGTCATGGTCCGTTGGTCCGAAGGTAGCCTTCATTGAGCTATTTCACACCACCCCCCGGACATTATGGCGAACTTACGTACGAGGCATGAGTGCTCACCTCTGTAAAGTTTTTATGCTCTAGTTCACATGTAAGAGCTTTATAACTGAACTCATAACAGACGGGAATCTTAAAAATGCAGGTGTTTTTATGTTTTATTATTACAAGCGGAATATTTTATTAGCCAACGTAACGGAAAACAAAAGACGGAGGAAGTTATATGTTCGGCTGTATGTATTTTTAGGGTTCCGTACCTCAAAAGGAAAAAAGGAACCCTTAAATCCTAAAGGATCACTTTGTTGGCCGTCTGTTAATGGTCTTTTCTCAGAAGCGTGTAGGTATCGAGTAGAAATTCACATCATATACTCAGGTTCGTAACTTCTTGGACCCGAAATATAAATCAACAAATATTTAAGGGGGGCTCCCATATAACAAACGTGATTTTTTTGCCGTTTTTATAGATAATGGTACGGAACCCTTTGCGAGCGAGTCTGACTCGCACTTGACCGGTTTTATTGTTAATCAATTATTTTATAAATTCTTGATCTCAATGAAAATGTTTTGAAAAGTTGTTTTGAAAGGGATGGTCCCATGAAAATATAAAGATAATATTAATGGGATCCATGAAAAGATTTGGAGTCTTTTTTTATTAAAAACTAGCGGTCCGCCCCGGCTTCGCACAGGTTTTTTTTTATTTAATTATTTATTTTATGTAGGTATATTCTATAGCCTATGTTACTCAGTGATAATGGCGTTTTCTAACGGCAAAAGAATTTTTGTAATCGGTCTAGTAGTTTGTAAGTTTATTCATTACATACAAAAATACAAATCTTTCCTCCTTATAACATTTGTGAAGAAATGACTTGTGCTTGAGTTTGAGAATAATCGGATTAACCAGACTTGACCCTTATGATTATAACCCGTTGGCTCGTAAAGGGTCATAGTCACTGCAATAAAAGGTGACAAGCCAAAGTTTCTTTAAATAAAACCGGACAAGTGCGAGTCGGACTCGCGCACGAAGGGTTCCGTACCATTACCTACAAGAATGGCAAAAAAATCATGTTTGATGTATGGGAGCCCCCGTAAATATTTATTTAATTATATTTTTTAGTATTTGTTGTTATAGTGGCAACAGAAATACATCATCTTTGAAAAGAAGCCTATATGCCAATACGTACCCTGAACGACTGTGTTTTATTTCAAGAAGATTTGAATAGACTCGCCACATACTGCGGTAACAACAAACTACACCTAAGTCTGCCTAAATGTAACTCCATCAGCTTTACCAAAAATATCAACACCATAAATTTCTCATACAACCTTTGCGACTCCCCATTGAATAGAGTCTCCAAACTAAGAGATCTCGGTGTCTTACTTGACTGTCAGTTACACTTAAATCAACATGTCGAATCTATAACTACCAATGCTTTCAGGATGTATGGTTTTATTATGAGGTCGTCGGCGGACTTTAAGCAACCATCCACTTTTTTGTACCTATACAAAACACTGGTTCGCTCTCAGCTGGAATATGCGGTTCCAATATGGAACCCATTTTATAATAAGTACGTGGTGGCGATTGAGAGAGTTCAGCGGAAGTATCTGCGGTCTTTGAATTACAGATGTCGTCGCCCCCGTAGCTCTTACGCTAAGTCACTCGCTGATTTTAAACTCTTTACGCTCGAGTCCAGACGTAAATATCTTGAAGCTGTAACCCTATACAATATCGTGCATAACAAATTTGACTGTATGGATCTTGTCAGAAAAATATGCTACGCAGTCCCGAGAACCTGCACACCGCGAGCTACTCGCTCGCGTTCTTTGTTTGCCCTTGCCACCTGCCGCACAAACTCGGGACTTCGTGCTCCTATTCGTCGTATGGTTGAGTCCTTTAATAATAACTTCGTAGACATTGATATATTTATTTGCAATTTATATAAATTTAAAAAGTGGTTATACAGTCTACTTTGCCATGTTAATTTAAGTAATAACCTAGTATAATAACAATAGTTTGTTCACTTAACTTAGTCATGTAAGAGGAGCCCAGTTACCTACTTCATGCTTTAGTTGGGCCTTCTAGTTGCATGTGTTTTTTATCTTTTATTTTCTATGTACATAACTTATATGTGGATAGCGCTGTGGGCTACATTGTAAATACTACGCATCTTTACATTGTAAAGTAACTAACACAAATGTATAATAAGCACAATGTAGTCGTTTGTTATTCCTCAATAAATAAATAAATAAAGAAGAATGGCAATGTTCCATACATCCGCTGACCCAACTTTTTTCGACGGCGTGCATCACCCAGACCTTTTAAAATAAATAATACGTACATTAAAGATTCCGAAATCAATAGAATAAACCTTTTACAAGTTGGGAGAAAAAAGTTATTGTAGTTTATGCCTTGTTAGAACGAACGCCTTCTCATATTATGAGAGCAAATTCAGTTGAACATTTTCATAGCAAATAACGTAGGTGAAATACTCCTCTTATCGCGTACGCTAATTCACTAAGCATGTGCACTTGCATTAATTACTATTATAATAATAGAATAAACCGTTTGTTAAAGACCTGGCCTTCCTATTTCTTTTAGGGACCTGCTTATTTTATTTAGATTTGTGGAATAGAATAGAATAGAATATAATAGTCATTTATTTCAGATAATCACAAATCCATATAATAATAGAAGGTATAGTGTATATAAATAAATATGTATAATAAAAATATAAATATAGTGTACATTATGTAGACAGACGCATTATTGCTTTAGGTTTATCGTGTAAACTGCGCTCACCTTAAAAACCATCATTATTAGAACATAGTATTGTTACCAAGAACTACTAAGATAGGTATTAAAAACATTTTTTATACTTTGTTATTTTTTATTGATCACAGGTACATTATACAAATACAAAATCACAGGTACATTATAAAAAACATTGTAGATAATAGGTAATCAGCATTGTAAATAGAAATTATTATTTATTCACTGTATTAGAAGCCTGTCCAAAAATGCAGCTGGTGGTTTCAGGTTTGGTTGATGTCTTGCATAACCGAGGTACCAGATTATGCTCATTACATGTGAACAACACCCAACCGTTCTTTTGCCTGCTGCACAATAACAATAGTATCCTAGAATAGCTCTTCTTCCCACTAGCCCTCTGTCAGCAGACAATTCAAACATCGCAAAGACATAGTACTGAAGATCTTTAGCCAGTCCAGTCGTAGGCGAATGCCGTGCGGCCGAGGTATCAATTTGTAAGCTACATATGTACCCTCTTTTTTCCGATGCGTATCGTCGGAAAAAAGACCCTCTTTTTTCCGACGATACGCATCGGAAAAAAGAGGGTAGGTAACTAACAAATTGATACCAATGGTAGACAGCAAATCCAGTAGTAAGCCAATCAGACTGCCGTTGTATCTTTTTTTTTTCTTGATAGATTTACTTTGACATTGACAGTTACAAAGAAAGTCACGTCTGTGGTCACGTTCTAAGCTTTCGTTTCTTTCTCGCACAAAATACAAATAAAAATATATTTTGACTCCCTGCTTCTAAAAATATAAGTGATAGATAGAAAAAATTATAAAAAAATAATAAATCCGGCAGCGTTTATTACATTACTGCACATCGCTTGTTTATTTTTTCTTCGGACTGGGTCGGGTATTGCCATTCTTCTTTCAACTGTCTAACTATCACGGTTCATGAGATACAGCCTGGTGACAGACGGACAGATGGACAACGGAGTCTCAGTAATAGGGTCCCGTTTTAACCTTTGGGTACGGAACCCTAAAAATACCATTTTATTTAAAAAAAAGTTATAAGATTTGTATAAATTGATTTGATCACATTGTAAAAGAGGGCCCTTTAAAAGTGGCGAGGTTATGTAAAACCTTTCTTTGCCCTGCGTGATGAAAAAGCGTAGCTAAGTTTCGTTTGGTATGACATCGGTGGTACGCTACAGTGCCGTCAATTGAGTTTAACTCCTAAGTTCCTTTGGAGCCTGATCAGGGCTTTTATTGAGACTCGCATTAGCCAAGCTTTTATTTCCCCGATTTGGTACTGGACTATCTTGACCCTATATTTCTTTTTGTAATTTTTTTTCTTTTGGTAGTTTATGGTTACTGAAGACACAGCCTCTTTTCCAAAGAGAAATACCTTGGTAGACTTTAATACTTCGTCGCCTATATAAATAAAAAATCATACTGGACAATTCACACAGCATTATCTAGCCCCAAGCTAAGCAGAGCTTGTGTAATGGGTACTAGATAACCGATATAAGTACATAATATTATACATTACATAGATAGATATTTTTATTATACATAGAAAACGACCAGAACACCCTGAACAAATGTCTGCAGATCGTACACACATTTGTCCCGAGGCGGGAATCGAACCCGCAACCTCCTGCGTCGCAGGCAGGCCTTCGCCCACCGCGCCACAGAGGTCGTCATGAGAGATTTAGTGAGAGGAAAAGTTGCTACCGGTTTTTTTTACTTCACATGAACAAATAAAAAAATAACAACACCTGATTTCACGCCCCTGCATCACCGCAAATCAAATCTGTCCTGGCCTTACCTGCGTTATACATGATTTCACGTGACGTAAATTGTGGGTAAGCACCGCGAAGCGACGTGTTATAACGTGTTTACGGTCATGGGGTTAACGGGGCTTAAAGGACCCATAACGTGAATTATTACGGTTGAATATACCATTACCTTAGCTTAATTAAATTACAATTATATGGCACGCTTCCGACTGGTATTGATTTGGATCAGTTGAGCGACCTGTAGATTGTTTGCAACAGCCTGCAGTGAGCTCAATTGTTTCAATTGTAAATACTAGTTTTAATTTAATTCTATTATTTGATTGTAATATTCTTTGTTGATAAAGATATACTGTTTTATGTTAAAAAAATCTTTATTTCAGTAAATATTGCTTACATACAATTGTATCCGAAACTCAACGCTGAGCTACATAATTGAATAAGTTTTAGTTATTTGTGTCGTGGTTTGTTTACAAACATTTTACAAGGAGTTTGGCTAAGGTATAGAGAAGACGCACTCAAAGGGGTTGCAAAACCAAAGGAATGTTGGTGGAAAATATATTACGGCTTTGGTATTGAAACAAAGCTCAGTAACTCGATTCGAAAGCGTTCAAAATTTCATCAATCATTTAGTTCGGTTCTCGTCCGTTTTCAAACTCGAATTCAACTATTTTTCGCTGCGTGTACGCAATTATGCATTGTTGAATTTAATATTTGAGTTTTTATTGATTACCTTGATGTTCAATTTGAATTTTCTGTTAATGTTATCAGTTTTTTGTTAAGTTTTCATTCCCTAAATATCTTTGTTTACATAAAATATCTTCGATTCTAGAACGGACTATATAATATATAGATAGTTTCTTTTAGATTTACACAATACCATTGTTTTCCGATCATCCCAAAACACCGTAGCTCCAAGTATTGGAATCCTACTAAAGCTAAGTTAGCAAAGCTGAGTTTCACCGCAATAGCCATCGGTTTGGCAATTTGTGGTTTGTTTATTGTCAATTAACACCTAAGAGGACTTCACCACAGCACAGTTGCGTGAAGAAGAGAACTGAATGAATGAAAATAAATGAATTATAACTGTTATCAGTTTTAATTGTAAATCTAGGTAGTTATAATTTGTTTCTTTTATTTGATTGTAAGTTTCTTTGTTAATAACGACACTTAAAATACCACTTTCTTCCAAGTACGTTGACGGCTTGTAAATTTAAGCACGTCCTTATTATATGTTATAGATTCAGGCGTTATTTTGCGGAAATCTATTGCAAAATGTAAGGATAAATATTTAGAAACAATTCCGAACAAACCAATATATTTCATTTATCTAGGAATTTGACTTGTTTTGATAGTTTTTTTTTATTTTGTAGTTGGTATGGGTTTTTCTTCTACGACGCGGACTACATTTTGATATATCTTATCGGAGAAGGTATTGCGCGGAATGGTTGCTAAATATTTTCATTCTTATATTTCACATATTAAAAAAAAATGCTGGACAATTCACGCCGCATTATCTAGCCTCAAGGTAAGCAGAGCTTGTGTTATGGGTACTAGATAACTGATATATATATTAGCATTGGGGCCTTTGGTGAGCAGAGCTCTAGAGTTTTATCGCGATTGTATTGACAAGACATTCAATGTTTTGTATGTGATTTGGAACAGCGTCTAGCGTCATCATCATCAGTCTATAGTAGTTTGCCGATATCAGAAGCACAGGAAGAAGGAAAGTGTACTGCCACTCCTGCAGGAAGGCCATTTGTGGCGAGCATACCATTACTGTCTACTCAGACTGCCAGGATCAATATTTTAATATGTTTTATGGTTTTTAAGAATATTAATACATGTCCTAGCAAGTTACTTACATTTTTAAATAATACATGTGATTTCAAATAAAATAATATGTTTTTATTTTGTTAGGTGAGGTAGGGAGCTACGCATTGGCTGCTATTGTATGCCGTCACTGTACAATGTATGTAAACATTACGAAAAACCTTTACTCGTGAGTTCCATCATAAAAAAATCTTTAGTAAGTGCAAGTTTACGATTTTGGCCTAGGGTAGTTTATGGCACGTTTAAATGGAACTTTCCTCCCTAAGGGAGAAAAAAGGTCCTTTTTCTAAAAGTTGGAGTTCTTGGGCGTTTTGATTTGTCAGTAAAGGTTACAACTTTCCGGTGAGAAGTAAAGTTTATCCTTGCAGAAACTAAAGTCCAAAGTCTCGAACATCGCTGCAAGGTCGCTTGTCTCTCAATCTTTTATAGGATACATTTCGGGGAATACATGACCTGATTCCATCATCCCCCTTCCACTCCAGCAAACTACGTCCCCGATTGTTATGAAATTTCGCATACATAATCGGATAAGGAATAACGACGTTTGTAATGTTTTAGTTTTTCAAAATACATAATCATCATTAAGTGAGAGCGAAAATTCATTTTGATCCATTTTCAAGCGATTTTATTACTTTCGCTCTCATTTAATGATGATTATGTATTTCGTAAAACAAAAACGATACAAACATCGCTATTTCTTATCCGAATATGTATGCTAAATTTCATTACAATCGAAGACGTAGTTTGCAAATGAATCGATAAGTACCTACGTTTGTATGGGAACTTAGTGGTTCAGCCCCACCTTAAGGTGTTAAAAGTACCAGAGAGAAGCTGCCGCCCTTCCTCTGATAGGTTTCCTTAGTTGGCTATTACGACATCCACGGCCTTAGTTCGAGGGTTCGATTTCTACGGCCGCATGGACTATAGCGTAGCAATTAACCTTTAAAATTAGTTAAACAGTAATACCTTAATTAACTTTGATTTATCTTTGTTTCATGTTCGTTTCCCGTTCGGTGTTCTGCAAAGAAGGTAAGTTACTATTGAGTTATTATTCTTTATTTATGTAAATAACCCGAGGCTTTTCGGATTGTAAAGTACGGGAATTTTTGGACGTGTCCCAAAATGTCAAAGTTGTGCAACTCGTGCCAGCAATGATGGGCCACGAGGAGCCAAGGGATTGTCAAGGACAGGTTTGTAATACAGACATGTGTCCTGCTAATGATGTGCTGAGTTATCTTTTACATAGGTTGTACAGTAAAAGTGTCATCAGGGTCTAAGAAACCCTCTTTCTCGCGGGCTTAAACTCCACAGTCAGTGCCAAAATTCGGGCTTATATCATTAACAATAGGCTAGTTTCCAAAAAATCTAATTTATCTGTCAGTTAAATTATCAGCAGATATTGGACACGTATTTTTTCTTTACACAAAAACAAAATATATGAAGATATAGCTAAAGTTCCGCGTGACGTCACGCCGGACGACACTTTTTAGCGACTTTGTGACGTCACGAGCACTCCCAAACTTTGACGTAATTTTTTGTTAGATGCACAAAAGAAAATATACGTGTCCTCTTCTGATAATGTTACTGACGGATTCATCCGATTTTTTTAGGAAACTGGCATATTTTGTCTTTATTTGCACTGATTTTGAGACCTCCAAGCGCAATAAAATATAAACCAAATTATTATTATTTCTATAAACAATTATATTACCATGTCAAGATCTTTATTTGTGCAAAACTACTAAACCACTTGCTATGGGTAACTTTTCCTCCTTAGACTTTTTTGCACAAAACAATAGATTGTTTTCTTGTCGCATAAAGCGAAAGGGTTCAAACAATCCCATTACCAACTCAAGATGCTTGTTTCGGAATCCGATTCTCTTTTATTACCTCCCTAGTTTGAGTTTTACACCAATTCCGTTCAAATCGGATGTCGTAAAACGGATTTCATACGAATTCAGATAACCAGCGCATCACTAGTAGATCATAAAACATACGGAAACGAATAAAACCTTTATGTATACCTAAGGTAGAGTTTAAAATGGGATTCTTTATAGCTCTACCAGTACTTACAAGATGTAAAAAGGTGTAAGTCCTGACAGATGAAGAAGGAAAAGAAGCTCTAAGACATAGGATTAATGTCTTATTTTGTATTTCAGACCGAGTGACGTTTAGACCAGAGAGTAAGTTCGTTTTTGAAAAGATTTTTGTGTTTAGAGATCGGCTGGCTTATTCTGCGAAAATAACACAAATATTCGTGATCGATTAGTATAAAGGAGGTTTCTATGTAACAAAATCTTATTAAGGTGAGCCTGAACCTCTAAGCGCATACAAACGTACTATTCGACTCATTTGGAAATAACGTCCCCGATTTTAATGAAATTTTGCATACATAATCGGATAAGAAATAGCTATGTTTGTATCGTTTTAGTTTTTCAAAATACATTAGCATCCTTAAATTAGAGCGAAAAAATGAAATGAATTTTCGCTCTTACTTTATGATGATTATGTATTTTGAAAAACGAAAACGATACAAACCAAACATAGCTATTTCTTATCCGATTATGTATGCAAAATTTCGGTTTAGACACATAATGACCAATATATATTGAAAAAATGATCAAAACGCGTATTGAATAACCCATACGCGAATTGACCTATCTCTAATTTGCATATTGACCAATCGTCTTTTTACGCATATTGACTAAAATGTATTAGAAAAACATGTATTCATTAAAATCAGGGAAGTAGTTTCCAAATGAATCGAATAGTACGTTTGTATGGGAGCTTAGAGATTCAGACCCACCTTAAGCCACACGTTAGGTTCAACTACAACACAAAAAAGAAGTGATTTTTGGCTTTGTGTCAGTATAGCAATTATTTGACACTTGTTTGACAAGGTGTTTCGAAAGTGATAAGTGGGTTCCAATAAAAATTTGAATATTTTATTACAATTGTTTTTAGACTTGTATTTCTTTTATTTGGTGTCTATTACTGTTATGTATATTTTCCTGATGTTTTGTTATGTCTTCTACCGTGTATCTTAGAACTATTTAAGATCCTGCCTATTGTTATCCCCACCTATTTAATTAAAAGTCTAACTTTTTTATATAACCTTTTTGTTTTACTATCTTAAGCTGTTAAATCATTGAGTAAAATATAAGATTCTTAGAAAAAGACTTCATCGAATACTTAACTTAATTTTATTTCATCAACGATTTTTTTAAATTATGCTAGTTTAAATAAATGTTTAAATTCTTGAATTTTTAGAATATTCATGTTTTTTTTGTTGACTGTGTCAACTCAAAATAAATCAGTCGACCAAGTGAATAAAGCATCATTTCTATCGGGCAATTGACCCATACCTTTAGTTCCTACACCCCATAGTGTAGAAACAATAGGTTTCATGAATTAGGTTGTTAGATAGGAATAGATAAAGATAATAGGAATAGATGACTTAATATAGGATTAGATCACGAATATTTTAGTATAGAACAAGCCTGCGCTTAGAGTTAGAAGTAACTAACGCTTTTGTTGCCTACGAAAGAATACTAATTGTAGGAAGCTCTTAGAGTAGACGGCTTCGTATTGTTACTAGAACTATTTAGATCTTGGATTGTGTTTCATTCAATGTACGAAGAGGAAAATTCACTGGTTCTTTGTGTATCTACGCAACTCTTATGAGCACAAAGTATCTAAAAGCCAGAAGGTTCACTTTGTTAAATTTGGAACAATTCAGAACTAAACGATATATTTTAGCTCGTAAGAAAAGAGTGCTTTTCACGAAAGAGGTCCCGCGGAAATAAATGGAACTAAATTTTTCAATGCAAAATTCTACAAACTCCTTCGTTCGCACTGCCGACAGCGCCGCCGCGGCCAGGGGACTTCTTTCGTGACAAGCACTCTACCTACTAATTCAGGGTGAGTAGGGTAGTTGCTCTGTTATTTGTTTAGAGTGAACTTTCTGACAGCTAGTAATTGCAGCTAGAATTTTGTGTTTAAGGTGCAGAGTCACTGCGTAAGGCGGTGTGAACGCACTTATAACTTATGGGGACCTACACGCACAGGTGGAGGTCCACCTGTGCGTGTAGTGCCCATAATAGCCACGTCATGCCGTATATTCACAATATTCACATACAATATATATTATACTCTTAGCTATCTCTATACATAACGCGAGATAATGACTCGTTTATGGAGGTAGTCCCTTTAGTGTCTGATATTTATTTAATAGCCTCAGTAGAATATTTGTAAACCTCTCTAAATGAATTCGACCAAAAGAGGTTATCATATCAACTAGTTAAGTTTATACTTAGTTTAATTATAAGTATAAATGCAAATACGTGGCTGCAGCTAAATTAATTTAACCGTATTGAGGTTGCGCTAGCAGATTTGACTATGGCTTCAGATATTAGAACAGCTTCTAACAGCTTAGCTAAGCTGCAAAAGATTTATGGGGTTATACCCTTACTCAAGCATTTTTTGCGTACGCATGATTTAGGTGAATGAATAAAACATAATTGTTTTGCTTAGAACCGAAGAATAGACTTAGCTTTTTTACTTAAAATGTTAACATAGATCTAGTAAGTAAGTAGTAGATATACTAACTAATACCTGCATAGATACTCGTAAGTTTTTAATATAATTTGGAAATGTATTTTTTTTAGTTTAATTCAATTGTTGTCTGTTACAGCGTCAGTTACATAATAATGTCTTTCAAAATAACAGTAGAGCGGGATGTAACAACGTCTCGCTTTGTATTCTGAATTTGAATACAAATTCAATAAGTCCAGCCCTGGCCGTCTGAACCGAACGCATAAGTGTACACACACCTTAATTGCTTAACAAGCCTCACAATCGTCAAAGAAATCAGTCAATCGAGAGACTGTATCAATCAGAAACCGGAATAAGGCATTGAAGTCAGAAATCTGTAACTTACTACCCTACGGATGTAAAAGTCTTGTAGGACTATCTAGAAAATCCCTACACAGCTGTTTATTACGCAATACAGAAACTTTGAAAATGGAACTCGTCGTAAACTCAGGGGATATATGTCGCCACATATTCTCGTAACTAACGTGAATTTAGGCTGAGAACACACTATACTAATTTTGTCCGCATTTTACGCACCAATTTGCATCGTAAATGTGCCGTGCAAGGTTGTAAACTATTGGCCTTATAAACGTGATTATGTGGCGGCCTAATTGTCGATTCATTTTCTTTGTAGAATAGCTAGGTGACGTACAAAACGAACGCTGTTTTTTTGGAAAATCCTATTTCATTTCATTAGATGAAACAGCTTAGTGACGATTAGCCATATTGGTGAACTTTGATCGTTCAAAAACCGGTATAGAAATTTAGCTGAATAAATAAATAAATAATGCTGGACAATTCACACAGCATTATCTAGCCCCAAGCTAAACAGAGCTTGTGTTATTAGTACTAGATAACTGACATACATAACACAATACATTACATTGATAGATATTTTTGAATGGAACCTAGTCATTCTACAAATTAAATTAAATAATGCTGGACAATCCACACAGCATTGTCTAGCCCTAAGCTAAACAGAGCTTGTGTTGTTAGTACTAGATAACTGACATACATAACACAATACATTACATTGATAGATATTTTTTATTATACATATATAGAAAACGACCAGAACACTCTGAACAAATAAAAGAACAAGAAAAATACCTACAGATCGTACAAATATTTGTCCCAAGGCGAGAATCGAACCCGCAATCTCCTGCGTCGCAGGCGGACCTTCGCCCACCGCGCCACAGAGGTCGTCAAATGGACTGATTCTTCGAAACGGCGACGAAAATTATACCACTTCACATCTTGTTTGTACTGCGAAACGAAATAGTAAGATAATGCAAGTTTGCACTCGTTCACCATTTTTAGACTTTGCGGAAATAATTTTTGGTCATTATTCCACATCTTAACCGCTCACCGGACACCACGAGTAAAATCCGTCTCGTGTAAAACAGCCTTACGGAAGCGATACTGGCAACGTTAGCATTTCCTCGACGCGACAGCGGCGCTGCTGTGCTGTGACAGGCAGAGTGTTGCCATGTTGCGAACTAGGACGGCTAGAACTGACAGTTTATTTATATTCAAATGTCTAAGAACTCTAGAATACTACGTGCAAAGTTTAGAAAGCAGATGCCGTGAGACTATTCTGTGAACATGAAGATAATTAATTATCCTTGCTTTTACGCTTATTCTTGTATAAGCTCTTGTAAGCTGCTTCGTACCAAATTTTTCAGTATAAAAAGTTGTAAAATTTTAGTACGCATGGGCCATTCTATAGTTTCTGCGAGGTGTTCGTCGCGCACTCACTCCGACCGGTAATGCATTTTCCTATTTTGTCCAGAAATCGTTCCCATTTTGTTCCCACTTTTAAAGGCAGGCTTTGGTACTGTCGACCACACACTTCTTATGTAAGAAGCTTATTTATTTGAATAGTTAGTTAGGTGATCTGTATTACATAGATAAATAAGAAGTTATCAATTCCCAGAAAGTTCCATTGTACCAAGAGAGCAGAAGTTCCTTGAATATAAAAACTCGACACCAAAATGTAAATACATTACAAAGCAGTTTATTGATTCACAGAACGTCCCAAAGTACTGGGAGAGAAAAAGTTCCGCGTGTAGAAGAGACAAAAGTAATTACATGTGTAAACATCTATGTTAAAAAAAATGAAAAAAAAATGTGAAAAATGATTATCTATAATCATTTGACCGATGTAGGAGATATTATCCAACTATGGATGAATAAACCACACGGTTTCGTCTAAAAATTCATTAAAACTTGTTATCGCTAACAAGTCAGTTTCCGGGGTCAACAGAACAATCGCTCTTCAATCTGAACTTTCGAGATCCTTATTAATTAGTCTAGTTATAGTTTGACAGTTTACTATCTGAATTGCTGATGAGATATCTTTGTAGGAAGATGGTTCCCACATATTTGAGTTAAGGCAGGTACTTTGTTATGGAAATAGTTCACGAGTCAATTTTGTAAGCCGATTTGAAAAGTTTTGATTCGGGTCAGGGTATGAATTTGTGGGAAGGGGCTATACTACGATGCCATTTTGTGAAAAGGATAGGTATAGGATTTCGCGTTCATATGAGCGGGACAGAGCAGAGCAAAGCAAGCCTAAAAATCAAGTTTTTGGTTATTATCTATTAATTAGGACATTATTAGAAAAAGACGCAACATATAAAATATTCTTTATGCTTAGTTCAATTACCATGCTTATTCTCAAGATCTTAATTTCTGTATTTAATGAGAAATTCAGTAACTTTGCGATTTTTTTCAATCCAGAAATTTTTATGGAATCGTATTTTCGAAACATATATTATGACGGATAGAGTAATAAATAAATAAATAATATTTCAGAGTTAAATATTCAGTAGTTTGGATAATATGGACATCCGGCGGAATTGATTTGAGATGGTATAGACGATGCAAAATAACCAATCTATTGGTTACTTTGGTCACGACAACAAACGTCTCGAATGCCTGACGTGATACTTTAAATTTTTCGCACCAATAATTTACCTACAGCATTACACACAGTATTTTTGAAGAGATCTTAATCTTTTTTGTGAACTATTCAATAAATCTTTCACTGTAAAATACATATATTTACAGATCGTAGAAAAAAACAAATCACCCCCCATCTCGGAGAGAGTATTTTTACTCGCTGAAGTGGGATGAAAAGTTACGTGTTGCACTCGAGTGCAAAGATTTTTTACCTCGTGCTCTATTGATTCCCACTCTAACGCTCAGGATTCTAATTTTCAATCCTTCGCTTGCTCGGGCATCATAATTGAGCACGCGGTTAAAAGGTCACTTTGCACTTTTGTATAACAATGAATAACTATTCCAAAACGGGACTCGAACCTATAACCAACGCAGGCGGACTTTCGACCGCCGCGCCACATCGGTTGTCAATGTGGCCGATGATTACTAAAATTCTAAAAACGTAGATTGGATGTTGGAAATGGACCACCTCACCTACTCCATTTTCAAACGGCGGCATCAGAAAACAGAGCAGACATTTCCTTATCACATCAACAAGTTTATGAAAAAGCAAATTTTAAGAGGCTACGGCCTCTTGCCAGCCTTTTGAAACAAGAACAAACAGCCACAAGTCAAGCCGATACCAGATGCAAGATACGACAGGCCCAATTACGAAGGTTGTTGATAGCTGGAGCTAAAACAAAGCCGTGGAGCACCTTGAGCACCAGCCCGTTTCTAATTACAATAGAGCTTTTTGTCAAAGAGCTTGTTTTCTTTACAAATGGGTACGTGATGCTGATAGTCTGGCTTTATGTTGATCGAGTCATTGCCAATGACTTTTGCTTTTCATTAGACACTAGCGGTCCGCTCCGGCTTCGCACGGGTATATTCTATAGCCTATGTTCATCAGGGATAATGTAGGATTCTAATGGTGAAAAGTTTGTTCAAATTGGTCCACTAGTTTCGTATCCTATTCAGTTCAAACAAACAAACAAATCTTTACTCTTTGTAATATTATATAAGTATTGACAAGCTCTGCTTAGCTTGAGAATAGATAGTGCTGTGTGAATTGCCCAACATTATTTATTATTTATTGGACATGAGTTTTGAATATACCATAAATAAAGCCGGCCAAGTGCGAGTCGGCTCGTACGCGGAAGGTACTGTACCATTGTACACAAACTATTTCGAAAAAGGGACCCTAAAAAACAAAATTAAAAAAAGAAAATAGAAAAAAGCCATCGTGACGCGATCACCCATCCAATTACTGACCGCGCCCGACGGTGTGCTTAACTTCAGTGATCGGTATCCAAATTGGAATGGACTTGGTATTGGACCCTTAATTATTAAATACATTTTATTTTTGTTGTTGTTATAGTGGCAATAGTAATCTACACCTTGTCAAAATTTTAACTATCTACCTATTACGGTTCAAGAGATACAGTCTCCATAAAAGTAGAGCAATTATAGCCAATTAATGTTTTTTTTTATGGGAGCCCCCTTTAATTTGAATCATTATTTTATTTTTATTAGTTGTTGTTTTTGCTGCTATAACAAGCGTGAGATACACGATATACGATATATTCTGTGAAAATTTCAACTATCTACCTTTTACGGTTTATGAGATACAGCCCGCTGACGGACAGACCGATATACATCGGAGGCTTAGTAATAAGGTCCCGTTTTCACCCCCCGGGTACGGAACCCTAAAAAGCTGTCAGCATGTCTACGTAATTATAAATTGTTCGTTGCAAGGCTATTGTTGGTTACATAATTTATCTTGTTTAGCAGCCCGCTGGTGTAATTGCATGCTGGTAGCGAAAATTAAACTAGAACGCTCGTAGCGTTGACCGAGACAACTGAAATTCAGCGTTTTACAAGCAAATTATGAAATGCAACTTCATTTTTGGAATGCACTCTACAGCTTTAATGTTCTATGATACAGAGTAGTTGAAACTTTTTGGCATAGGGGGTAATTATCTTTATATTAATTCATATTTCAATTTAATTCATTTATTCTACTGAAAAAAGTATATACTTGTACCATTCACCATAATAAGACTTCGTCGGAGTCATACTGCTAATAGTTTTGCAATCTACCTTATTTATTTTTGTTATTTGTTGGCTTGTTATTGCATTTGTTTGTACCTATCTATCCTAAATTATGTTAATTAGCACTATTATATAAAAACGTAGATTACCTTTACCTATGTTTAAGTAAGTCCTAGAGGTAATATGTAACTTAAACATTATTTACGAATTCTCATTGTAAATGAACTTTTATAGTTTTTATGAGAAATAAGCTTCTTTAACCTCAAAAAAGTATATACTAAATGGGTAATTTCAGAGACATTTAGGACAAAACAACTAATGATAAAATCATCATGTTTGTGGTTTGTGTGTCTAACAAATAATTTTCTTTCATGTTTTTTTTTTCGAAAAAGATATCCCGCTAAAAGCTTCATGACAATACCTTGAACGGTGACGTCACGTTTAGAAATTTTGCGATTGAGTCTTAAATAATTACTTTTCAATGATGAAATATCACAGTAAAAACATAAAAAATACACAATTTAACACAGCAAGAACACAAATAAAAGTAATCAACTTTTTTTTAATTACATGCTAATAAGTACCCTATTCTGGCAACATTAACGATAAATGTATTCGTAAGCTTGCTTCATTTGCACCGATGTCTACCGATTTCCCGAGGGTGTGGGAAATGTTGAATTACATATAGTGGCAACACACGTTCCACTGCTTAGTCATAAACAAAGTACTTGTTGTTTCCTCAACACAGTCCTCGTGTATGTATAAGTCGTGCAGATAAATATCGGGATTGAAAATGTCATGCTGTCCCGTTAACACGTTAAACGTGTTGGTCGTTCTACAATGGTCTAGACATATTATCACTAGAGGGATTCTTTTAAAACTCATCGTCATCATCATCAGCCTATATTAGTCCACTGCTGGACATAAGCCTCCCCTAATGAGCGCCATAGCGCCCTGTCTTGCTGCCTGCTTGTCTGCTTGACGCATCCAGCATCTACCAGCAGTCTTTCATAAATCGTCATCCCACCTGGTCGGAGGGCGTCCTACACTACGTTTGCCGAGTCGCCAAAACGCCAGTTTAAAACCCAACCATCCTACAAATAGACTGGATTGGCCAATCCGGCGCGGCGGCGACATAATTATATTTGATTGATATTGGAACTATTTTTTAGACTAATCAGTCTAGACCAAAACATATACCACATGAGAGGCTGGCCTAAATTCAGGGTGGACTATTAAGAAGTAAGATGAAATTGATTCCTACAACTTGGTCAAGATATGTAAACAAAATTCCCTCGCGACTATACAAGTCTGAAGTGGCCGCAACTTCGTCATTTATCTGACCAACAACTCAAACTCGAATGAAGTCCGCTACTAAAAACCTCTTAGAACTACTTACAGTTCTACAAACTAGTAGATTGGCTACTCAAATATGTCCTGTCGAATAACATTTCGCGTGCGAACTCGACTCATAGTGAGAAAGTTCTAGGAATTGTAGAATTTGAATTATATTTCTACAAAGTTCTACATAACATAAAACATAAACATGAAATGTATTTATTTTTAGCAAAAACACGTTACAGTATAGGTATATAAGCACAGTACACTTAAAGACAGTATGGAAACTACCTACAAGCGCTCGAAACGGCACACTCACACAAACATGCGCATCGACGAATATCCATATCAATACCAGTCGGAAACGTCCCCACAAGGCTGGCTGCATTGCCACGCCTGTATTGCAATGCTGATGCGCTGCGCAAGATACTCACCAGCTCGGGTCACCAGGTCGGCGTCGCTTCGACCAGACGAAGATATTATTATATTATACCAGACCACATTTAATTTTGTAAGCTAGTTATTTAAATTCCATTGATTGATCACTACAGAAATAAACCGTTTTAATAAAAAAATTAAATCAAAAACAAGAAAAGTTACAACCCTATTGCTATAATAGAGCGTAGGTATTTATTTCGTCAACTAGGCTTAGTCTCCATACTGTCCATGTGTATACTGTGATATAAGGCACTGAATGGGTAGGTGTAGAATAACATTAAAATGTGGCCTGTTAAACTGATAGAAAATAGTTATTTGTTACACATGAGTGCAAAGTTGCTTTTTAACCGCGTGCTCAATTTTGATGACCGAGCATGCGAAGGATTCTAAAATAGAATCCTGAGCGTCACCGAGGGATCAAAAGAGCACTAGGTAAAAGACTATAAACAGCTCAATAGTAATTATTGTCAAATAGGAAATATGGTGTTATTGATTTTATCCACTTCAATTTTTTGTCCACAAGTGGAAGTAGTGGAAAATAAGCCACTAGTAAGTTTATATATCACATAACATATAAACTAATACATCATTATTTGCCTATCTTAGATTAAAATTAATATACGAGTAGATAAGAAAAACACCCGGAAAACTGTGAATGAAATTTGTGTTTTTTTTTTACCGAACTTAAATTCTTACTTCCGGCCTTTTGACAAACCCATCTCTGCGTTTAAGTAAAAAGGCTTTTAAGATGCTGAGAGCTACCATCAGTTAAGTATGGTTAACCCGTAATCAAGCTCAGATCATAATCGCGGCTTAACAAGATTTAAGGGTTGAACGCAGGGGTAGGTCGGCTTTTTACGACGTCAAGACATTGGGTTGGCATGGAAAATATTTATTTAAGTACTTAATCTAAATATGATTTTGATATTCAACATACTAAATATTTATTAACATAGAAAATTACATTCAAATAATAGAATTAAATGAAGTCTAGTATTATACCTACAACTGAAACAATTGAGCTAACACTATACTCATGTTTTAAGCAAATAAATGATTCTTATTCTTATTCTAACTGCAGACTGTTGCAACCAATCTACAGGTAGCTCAACTAATCCATATCAATACTAGTCGGAAGCGTGCTTAAGACGCTGGCTGCATTGCCCCGCTGTATAGCAATGCTGATGCGCTGCGCCAGATACTCACCAGCTCTCGGGTCACGCGTCGCTTCGACCAGACGCTCAGATATTTTTTTGATAACCCGTAGAGCCTCGGTACCCCACGGACCTAGGGTCTCGACTCCAAGGGGAGCAAATGCTTATTCTCCGAAATTCGATAATAATTAAAAACTCAATTTAAGGGAAATCAAGTGGAGTCAAGAACAAGTGTACTCCAAATACAAAAGAGAGGTTTTCTAATGAATTCAAAAGGTGTCTCAGTTCGCACTTAAAACGTCAACGCCCTCACGAGTTCATAAAACTCAATCCATTTAAAACCAGATGCTGAGTGTTTGCATTAAAGCGATGAAAAAAGGTTATAAATGATTTTACGTCCAAATAAAGAAACGAAAATTATTCCTAAGCACTTTATCAGCTGAGTTTCCAAAATATGCGAGCGGTGTCTCTTAGGTCCGTATTATAAAAGCTTCCTCAGTTATCAATCGATGCTTGAGTAACGCTTTTCTATGGCATAAACGCGACTCAAGCATAGATCGGTGACTGAGCGAGCTTTCATAATACGGGCCTTAAACTGGTAGAAACTTCGTAAATATCCTCAGATTAAGTATAATTATGTAATTATCATGTACTTAGATTACTATTTCTTACAAACTGTACCCCGCGGTTTCACCCGCGTTAAATTCGAATTTTAGCCATCCACTCCCATCTCAATAAGCACCCCCTGTAAACTAGTTGTATAAGTAGTATATACACCTACCTTGTTTATTAAAGTTTGAAACTTGTGCACGAGTCGTAAACAGGTCTTGCTGAGTCTATTAGCGACAAACTAAGCTCGAAGTTGCAGGCGATGACTTGCTAACTAGACACGCTAGCTTTTATACCTGTATCCTACAAATTATATGAGGGTTGGATCTCATTACCCGACTGCGGAAAGAGGAGGGTTGTTAAATGTATAGCATAGTTTTTAACCTTAAAATAACTTCTCAAAACATTAATCAAATGAAGGTTTGGTTTTTTCTGGCTTATTTCAAAAGAAAGACACAAACCAATCTTGGCAATTACTTAAAATTGTGGCAGGTTTTTAAGTATTTTTATAAATTAATAGAAGTGACGTCACTTCTATTAATTTATAATTTCGTTTTTTTTTTAATTTAATTTCGTAGTCTTACTCGTCTTGATGATGACGTCATCATCAAGGACGAGTAATACTACGAAAAAGGGTTTAAATTTTCAATGACATACTTTTTTGTTATGTGTAATTACTTCATATTTTTCGAGACGCCGCTTGAACTTTCGTGAAGAGTATTTTTTTAACTCTGACAATATCTATCGTAAATGAATGAGTGAATGAGTGAATGAGTGAATACTCTTTATTGCACTTAAAACATAACAAAAATAAAACTTTATATCTAAATTTTAAGTATGGTCAGTACAAAAGGCGGTCTGATGGCTGATAGCGATTTCTCCTAGGCAACCTGAAAAAAGTTAATTTAATCACGTAAAAGTTAAACGAGCGAGCGGATGAGGTTTGAATTTTTTAATGTTTTTTTATGTTCTATGTTCTGACTGCTTCTTTAAAAACTACGTTTTTTTGACAAAAAACTCTTATAACTACAAATAGAGTTGAACCTAGGCCTGTCTGAGGCAGTCTAACTTATCTTAAACTTAGCAATAAGTGAAGAGAAAATTTCACATGTGAGGGCTTGTTAAACTTAATGAAAGACGCTATTAAGTAACTGACGCTTGAAATTAAATTTTCATGGAACATTTCTTATGAATAGTTTGTAAGACTTTATGAATTTTTGCTTTTAAGTTAAGAAATGGGTAAAGCGGGCTGCAATTTGATGACATCATTCAAAATGTCAAGAGATTTTTGTAAAGCTTAATGGTTATTCGCGAACATTCCGCGAGAGGTATTTTTCTTTCCTTTTAAAGAAATTTCCGTAAACGATGATGGGCTCTGAAAGGTTAAAGCAACCTTTCAAATCGCTGTGCTCTGTGTGTCACGAAAGTTATTCCCGGTTTTCCAGAAGGTTTTGGTATGGCCATTATCGTAGAACCTTTTTAACGAGTTCAAGTTCGGATGTTCTATGTATTTATTTTCTGTATGTGCGATTCTCCGTCGATTATGGACCGATTTTTAAAATTATTTAAAGAAAAAATATGTGCACAGTAATATAAGAGGCGGCTATAAGCACATATTAACTTTTTATACAAACAAACGCCTTGAAATGGTATTTATAGTTTTTTTTTTAAGGATTTGTGCTCTTCTATTCAATGTGCGTGCAACTACCAAAATATGTCATGCAATAAGAATTTGAAATTCCGATTTGAGGCCCATCGTAGAGGTGCTACGAAAATTCGTAGACCCACTACGAAGAGCGTAGACGCGCTACGAAACCGTGATGTTTCAAGTTTCAAGTCATAATTTCTTTGTATTGTCACCAAATTGTCAAAGAGTAAGGCTGCACTGCAAGATGGTAGCTTGGATGGTAGATAACAAAACAAGCGTATTAAAATGTTTGGAACCGACCGCATTGCAAGGGTCTAACTAATTTAATATTATATTGGGATTGTATACTCGAGGCCACGTGCATATCTTCCGTCGAAGTAACCCGTTAAATTACCATCGAAGCGCCCAGCCAACCTAGCTGTCTACCTACCATTTTGCAGACGTGCCCAGTTATCGAGCGACAATTTTAACATATAATTTCTAAGACTCTCAAAAACTTTTCCAACTTTTCCATTTGTTTTTGTTTCCTCCATATCTCTATGTATTTGTTTTCACAAATTTGTCAATATTGTTAAGCCTAAACCACATTGTGTCAACAGCGGACGAGAACGGCTCTATATCAGAGACGATCCCGGACCGGCCCGTGGAGCTGAAGAGCTTCCCGAAGCTCTGCGAGCAACGGCGCAAGTTCCCGGTCCTGTACAAATTAGAGTTTCAGGTGAGTTGGTAAAATAATAATTATATCTACTTTATTTCAGGAAACGTAAGTATAGAAGATTCTAAGGCCCATAAAAATAAAAACCATGTAGATACATAAAATTTCCAACTGAGTTTGGTATAATTTATGGTTGTCACTCAATTGTAAAGCACCGGTACCGCACAGCACAAAATATCTAAATTGAGTAGTAACGGCAGTAGTACCCCTTACAGGATCGGTAGCTTATCTCACAGTTTAACATGACTTATTCCAGCTTTAATGTTATTTTCTTGGCTCTGACCCAAGGCAGGGAGTGTAAAGTGAAATAGATTTAGGTTTGTCTGATCGCTAGGGAGTGTTTTCTTTGAACAGCAAAAACGCGTTTTCGACTGTTCTATTAAATTTTTCCCCATTTTTTTTAACAATGTCGAACATTCGCTATCTCTGTCAATCAAATACGCACCCTGATGCATTTTCTGATAACAAACTGAGATTAGTGTCTCCTCCTAAATTTTCTACGAAAATTTTATAAAAGAGGCGGCATGCACGTATTTTTAAACTTTTTGTACAAATAAAAGCTTCTAAACGATATTTATAGTTAATTTTTGTAAGAGAATTGGTGCTCCTCAATTTTATGTGCATTTATGTCCTAAATATTTCGATATATTAGATTTCGGCTAGACGCGACTGTTTTTTGAGACTTACTTAAATTTTCGTAGAAAATTACCCCAGTGCGAGCTACGCACTATAATAGCAAAAACCCTCTGAAATTGATTACATTTCTCTTTTTAATTGCATGTAATATATTTTAATTCAGCCCTTCAAAATAAAATTTCAGCTTCCAAAACCATCGACGAAAGACCTGTAAAGTAGATGTACGAAAGGTCTTATTTGCAAAACAATACAAATAAAATTAGTAATGATTGATTGAGTAACAAACATCGCCCGTTAAAACTTTTCTTTAACATCTGTAACTAGATTATTTGATGAAAATATTACAAATTCTACGCAAAAGTTGGTTAATTTCATTAGAGTTGTAAATTAATTTTGATATAAAAGCAACGAGTAAGTATACTTCGCTGAAACGTTGTTATAATGGAAACATGCTATGTTCTCTGAGTTGTTGTGTATGAACATGGAAATGTTTCGGGTCGTAACATTTTATTAAATTTACCTTTTTATTTTAATACAAAATCTTAAGAGTGTAAACGCACTACGGCCCGTATTATGGCTTAAGTAACGCTAAAAATCCTCGAATCATGGTAAATATCCCGTTATAATGATTTCTATGTTAATAACCATGATAGTTTCAAAAGTTTTATCTCACCGCTGTATATTTAGCAAACCCTGGGCGCACTTAACGGATCTTTTTTTTAAATCCGGCTTTTAAACAATCGTTACAAATTTTAAGATGAATTACCTGTATAAACTTGAGAACAAAGATTGCTTCATAAGTTATCTGATCAAACCGTTCAGTAAAGTCTAATATTTGTATTATTTGAACATGGCAAATCGAGTTCTGAAAGCTTATTTCAAGTGGTTTCATTCCATTTCGATGTGGTCGCATCCGTGCAGCCGCATCAAATGCGCCGAATATTCGCAACGCATTATTGGTGTTGATTTTAAATTGTTTAGTCGTGGCTTTCATCCATACTTGATTAGAATAGGATACAACTATTTCGAACAGAAGTAAACACGGTCAGATAAATTTCCAACTTTGATGATTTCTATATTGTGTTGCAAGATTGTTGAATAAAGGCTATTATTATAATGTAGCAAAAGAAATTGTGGCAAAATTAGTATCGATGTAACTTTATCTTGAATATAGAAAAGAATTGATATCTATGACATGACATCATTGGTCAAGAAAAGTATCACATTATTGGTAGAGAAAAATAAAGCCTACACAACTCAACAATACGATACAATACGACACACTAAACAATACGATAACATTTAAAATTGATAACTTTACAGTTCTGTCGTTCAGTTTTGAATACATCGTAATCAAATTATTTATCTTTTACGGTAGAGTAGACACACTAGACTATGAAACTATATCGAACTGACGCAATAGTGATCAAATCGACATGATTCCATCTCGTTTTTGATAGCGCGAATTGTATCACGCCGCTTTTCCACCGCTCGTCTATCAGGCTTAGCTTTGCAAAAAAATGTATGTGACTGCAACCCACGAACACGCTACGCACGAATACGACGAATTAATGACGTCATTGCTACACGCGTGGCTTGCTCGAATATGGCATCCACGCAGCTCAACGCTGTCAACGCGGTACACGTAAACCAATAACGTAGACCATGTTGTCAAACAAACGAACCCACACAGCTAAAATGCGCCACTGTGGTCGCACATCGTGCGTGGCAGTAGGACAGTGGCTTTAGAAATAAGTTTTGAAAACGTTTCATCATATGATGAAAACCACGTCGGTGCTGGTTTGGGTAAATTCTAACCAGCCTTATCAAAGCGCGCGGAGGACTTTATTTATCTAAAAAGATTTCATATTTTTCCTTCGTTACGTGTTTATTTTATACAACTGCTGAGGTGTGAATATTCTTTCACACTGACTCGGGTTATTGTTTTTATATTTTCTGTTCGTCGCCTGTACAAAGGGTAGTAGCGACTCGATGAGAATATAAATAGACAGGTTTAACATTTACCTTCACTAGCAGAATACTATTTTTATCAGACGGCGGCGGTAAAGAGTTTAGACATCGAAAGAATATAAATTCAGAGAAACTTCACAAGAGCCTTGAAAATCGTCGTTAGATAATTTAAATTTAGGAAAAAAAACAGTTCCTAATACATAGAAAATTACAATCAAGTAATAGAATAAGTATTTATAATTGAAACAGTTGAGCTAACTGCAGAGTGTTGTTTTTTTTTATTCGGAGAATTATACATACTATTTATGTAAACTTACATCTAAACTATGAACTATTAATATATCCTCTATATCTATATCTATCCTGTTGCAAACAATCTACAAGTAGCTCATCTGATCCATATCAATACCAGTCGGAAGCGTGCCCTTATACATCAGAATAGGGTATTTTACTCAATAAGAGTAAAAATCTAAAAATATATTATTGCGTTAGCTTAGGCAATAAGCAGTCGGAAAGAATTCGTTTAAGTTCAACAAAATAAATGTTTAAATTATATAGAATAGTTAGAAATTTCCGATACTATAAAAGTGGTCGAGGTAATACCACCTCTCCTCCACCAAATAGGTCAAGTCAGCTTAGCCTAGTTAATTGATGTACCTCCCCTACCTCACTAACTTGACAATGTCGTGCAAGACTGTCGGATGCAGCAATGCAATTCCCGAGCTGTATTTCTAGAATTCCATAGTTATTTTTTGTAAACAAAGGCGTTACAAAACCAAAGAAGTATTGGTGGAAAATATTATACGACACTAGTAACAACGAAGTAAATTGCGGTAGTTCGAAAAAAAAATAGTTTTCAGAGCTTTGATTCATCATTTCATTTAAATCTATCGGTTTTCGAACACTTTTTATCATTATTACTAATTTCCACGTTTTCCGCGTGTGCAATAGGCTACTTGACTACTACTAGAGAATCATTCTAACGTATTGTCTGATAAAAATAATGCAAAGTATAATTAATATTTCTTCAAGGCCAGTCGTATTAGTTAGAAAAACTAATTTTAAAGTTTTAATAAAATAATGGCGCGCCAAAACGATAATCTCTGTCATGGCTCCGGTGACATGACTCGATAACGTCACGCTTCACACCACACCTAACAAGAAGAACAACACACACTGTAATCTGTGATAGGTGTGACGTCACCAGCGATGCAACCAAACGCAGAGCGTTTTCGGTCACGTTATCTTATATAAAAAAGTGTGTAATTTTAATCCCGTTTTTTTATCTGAATAGGTATATTTTTTAATAAAATCACCCGATTACGCTTTGTTACGTTGTCAATGACTAGGATGAAAACAATTAGTAACTTATTTTCAATGTAGTCAAACCGCCTATTATACGTTGTTAAAGGTTTGGTTCTTGTTACTACGATGTTACCTAGTGGTTTTCTGCTATTAGTGTATTTTTATAGTTTTTAAGTTTTCATTCATCGTTTTTGTTTACAATAAATATCTTGGATTCTGAACCGAGTCTATCTACTTCAGAGAAGACTATCACAAGTGTCAGTGCTGTGACGTAATTTACTTAGGAATTTTTCATTCGCAGTGTGATGTTGTTGCATTTTTTCTTGACTAGTTGCTGTGTTTTCTACTAAAGTTTTTTCAAACCTACTAGAAACTAGTTTCTGCCCACGGCTTCGCACGCGTTGTGTAAGGTATTTTTATCCCATGGGAACTGGGATTAATTGCGAAGACCGATCGCCAGCAAAGCGTGGTATTATGACTAAATGATATTATGATTTATTTGAGTATATATTATGATATACAGAGTATATATGTATACTCAAATCATTATTCATCATTATTATCATCTCAATCATATCTCAATTTATTTGAGTATATATTATGATTTATTTAGGCATAGTAATAACAGATTGGTAGAGCAATCGAGATTTGCCACTAATCCTTATTTCGGCGACTTCTTTGGCGCAGTAGAGAAAGGTCCACCTGGAAAGCAAAAGTTGCAAATTCGATTCTGATATTAAAGTTGTATTTTATTTCGCAGACGGCTGTTAAAGTGGAGACGCATTCATGTCGGCACGCTACCAAGAAATCAAATTCACACAAGAACCAAAACCAAAAAGTGATACCTTGTAAGTAATCTATACCTATATTTTAATATCATTCATCCATCTACCATCACACCCGCTTGTTGTTATATTAAAAAATCTTATTAAGGCGATACCCCGACCCAAACTAGCGCCGCGCCGCCACCTATGTTATCTTATTATTTCGTTGAACACAGGGAAGTTTAAAAATGTCATTGGATAGTTTGTGATACTATTAAAAGCCGTTTTTTTAACGATTATAAGCCTATTTTTAATGCCTATATAATATTTTTATTTTGTATAGTTTAGGCAGAGATACGAAGTTGCACTTTGTGGCCACAAAACTCCATTTCCGCATCTCTGCCTAAACTATAAGTAAATAAAACTATTACAGAGGCATTATAAAAAGCTTTTATACCTAATAGAAACTTTTTTTAATTCAAATTTAAATATTGGTCACATCACAATATGACCAATATTTTCTTTTAATTTCCTTGGTTCAACGTAATCAGAAGTTAAAATTGGCGGAGGTGTTATTTAGGTCGGGGTAGCGCCTTAACAAAGAAAATAACAATCAAATAACAGAAACAAATCAGCTAACTGCAGATTTGGCCCACGATTTAATTCGCGTAGACTTTAGTAATACCCTAGGTAGTATTGATTTCCATTTAAACTATCAACGCCAAAGTTTTACAACCAAACCTTTACATTTTTAAAGATATAATGAGAAAACCTATAAATCCCTCCATGTGTATAAAGCGATTATTACGACAAAAGTGATTATTTTCGACTCAAACACCCCGTCTGGTTTCGAAAAAGTGTTGTTTGGCATTGCTGCCGCCAACAACGAAATAACTTTGTTAAAAAAAAATCTTTGTCCTATCTTATATGTTTGAAATATTTTTTTATTTTCATTAATTTTGATCATCCAAAAAAAGAATCCATACACATTATTGTGCGATTAACTACGCACAATTCCTAACTTTCTGCTTCTCTAATCTCTGAAATCTCTTGCTGGCAAGGTAAAGTTTTAATACTATATAGGTAAACCTTTCAAGCTGGAATTTGACATACGCATTGTGAACAAAACCTGTGCTCGGGAACGTTTTCGGTGGATAGGATCGTGAAAGAATATGTTTTTTCACCGAGTTCAGGAGGAAGGTCTATGTTTGTCGATTTCTTTGTCAATTATGAATCGTAATTTTTTTTTGCATTGTAATTTTGCATTGATTTTTTTGTTTTTTCATTATGTTCATAGAAAATGATCCTGAAATGGTCTCATAAAAAAGCGCTGGCTTAAAAAACACCAATATTTTCGAAAAATCACGTCTTTTTACAACATTTTGGTGATATCTTCGCCAATTAATTAAATAATATATGCTTATTTTACTTTTAGATTTTGATGATTCTTTTCTTAATGTCAAATGGTTAAATTTGAGGTGATCTGGTAAAAGTTTGATCCTCAAGCCATTGATATGTGTGCCGTAAAACTTTTTAAAAGATCAACTCATGATAATTTTCACAATCACTGGTAACGAATTGTTTCCATGGCAACGGACACTAACTAAATAGACTCGAATTTTAAATAAATGTCGCCTTTTGAAAAATTTGATCGCACTATTTATGTGTTCCGGGCTTAAAACTACTTCCAAACCCATTTTTACTATTCAGAAATTTAAAGTCGGTTTATAATTTGCTAAATCACGCCAAATTATTGTTCTTATAGTGCTTACTCCTACACTTACTCACACTCAGAGAAGATCATAGCCCAAAGATTCAGAAGATTTTCGACTGGTAGGTACTGACTGGTAAGTTTTTGGTGGTAATTGGTTAGTGCATTCCTGTGAACAGATAATCCGTTCAGGTGCATTGCAGTTCTGAGTGGAAGGATGCGGGTTCAAAGCCCCGAATTGGTCGTAAAGTTTCATCTGTCCCACCGGGGTTTTTCACTCTAATGTTGCTCTAGGGGGACAGAGCAAGGAAGATGGAAGATGAGATGGAATAATTTGTATTCTTTTGGTTGCATAAATTCTGAGCTGAAATTGATTTTTAAGATGGTACAATTTGTATGGGTTTGTTCAATATAAATTAAAAACACAATATAATATTAAAATACCTATTATGCTGGCTTTTATTTCGGTCAACGAATTAGCATTGCCATTCAACGTGGCAATGCTGCCAGCATTCTGGGCACTTTGCCTTCTGGTGACGGCATAGATTTATAGAAAATACATTTAAGTGTAAACATTAGTTGTAATTATTATTGTATTCTATTTATTCAAAGAAAATTACTTATTGTAATTTTCTTTCATTAAATGTCCATACCTATTATTAAATTAATAGCCGGATCAGCACGATATTTCCTAATATGATAATCTACAAAATTTCGTTCTCATTTCCGTTCAAGCAATATCTTCGTCAGTATGACTGTTGTAGTTGCGGTTGACATCATCGGTAAACTTGAGCTCTGAAAATACCTGCAGTGGACGCGTAACTTTAGTAGTTAGTTTGTAAAACAGTTTATATCAGGCTTCACCATTTTAACGTCTACCAAATAACAGAGTATCGAAACTATAAATCAGTTTATTATTATCAATTTTAAAAGAATAAGTCTTCATACCGAATAGTAATAAGCTACATTATTCACATTTAATTATCCCGGTCGCTCGCCACACCATAATGAACTGCCTATTGTAAAGCCTCATTTACATTGAGCCAGTTTATCAGGCCTCATAGCTGCTAGCTAATAAATATTGTATTAAAGTATAATAAACTTACGCGATCTGAAAATATTTTTATAAATACCTGTATATTTATAGCAAAATATTGTATTTTTAAGTCTTAAAAACAAGTTTTTCACCATTATTTTTATGTTTTCAAACAAACTGGGATTGTTTTTTCTCCCTCGTTATGTCAATAGAAGAAAACAACGACTGCTAGTTTTCATTTCCTACCTAACAGTTTAATTAAGTAAGATGATGATTTCCATATTAAAGTTTAACGTACACTACATTAATTTTGGACAGTTAAATGACGACCTCTGTGGCGCGGTGGGCGAAGGTCTGCCTGCGACGCAGGAGGTTGCGGGTTCGATTCCCGCCTCGGGACAAATGTGTGTACGATCTGCAGGCATTTGTCCAGGGTGTTCTGGTCGTTTTTCTATGTATTATAAAAAAAAAATATCTATCTATGTATTGTATTATATTATGTATATCAGTTATCTAGTACCCATAACACAAGCTCTGCTTAGCTTGGGGCTGGATAATGCTGTGTGAATTGTCCAGCATTATTTATTTATTATTTATTTATTTAGTTAAAGTGGGACGAAACAGGATTTTCGAACAGTATAACACCACACTAATATTATAAATGCGAAAGTTTGTATGTTAACATGTTTGTATGTTTAGATGTTTGTTACTTACCTCTGCACGCCCAAACTACTGAACAGGTTGGACTGAAATTTGCATAGATGTAGTTTTTAGACTGGAATAACGTAAAGGCTACTTTTTGTCCCGGAATAAAGCGTACGAAGCCATGGGCAGTTAACTCGTTACGGAATAATCACTCCGATAACGCTTAAATCAACTTTTTTCTAACTTCTACTTTCTTGATGTCACAAAATCGATATCTGTGGGTTCAAAGGGTGTAAAGAACAAAAGGCGTCATTACTTTAGGGCAAAAAAACTAAAATATAAATTGTATAATTTCATCATCATTTCTACCCTTCGCATATTAACCCAAGTCAGTCGACTCTGGGATGTAGGTAGGCCTCCTCCAAGAATCTCTCTACACGAACTTAAGTGTGAAGAACTTTTATCAATTTGTCGGATGTCATCAATCGATCTTATCTTTTAGTTAGTTTGATGATCTTTCCCGCAGTCTGATACAGTTACGTTCGTTGCTAGGAAATCTACCTGTTAAAAAATGAGTGTGAAGTCGATTTCTACATGATACAGCCTTTTTAACTGGTATCTTTCGGTAAAACTAATACAGCCAGCTGTTTCATTACATAACCAACAAAAAATTGAACCAAAACCATATAAATGAACCAAAATAACGTTTTTTTTTAAATGGTTCAATTTTAATTTAATTTCGAGACTTGGAACGTACCTATGAACGCCAAGACTTTTTTAAATGGTTAGGTTACACTGTCGTACATTGTGCGTGTTCCATTCCCATTCCAGCGTTATGGGTAAGCGACTGGATCATGTAAACACACGCTAGTTGATCCCATGCCCGGCGCAGTGAACGCAAATCCACTTTATCGGCTATTAGTTTGATTGCTATAATAATTTATGTGTGATTATGTGCTGAATTGTTTTTATGTACTATTCCAGTAGCTTTTAGTAGTTTATGGAGGACATTTGTATCTTCCTTTTCCTCGGGGAAAAACTATAAAAAATCCACTTTTGCTGTCTTCCCAAATTAGTTTTCTTAGGTTTTTATTTTAATTTTATGTCGGACTTTACAGCTTCCTCCTCAACTTAACCTCAAAGTTTCTTCACGGAAAAGCTATGTAGAAAACGGTTTAAACCTTAGTTTTTAGCTGGTATGTTTTTTGATCTTTTTACCCATAACAAAGGAGGTACCAACCGCGGAAAATCAACCCGAAATTGAGTTGATTTTCCAGCATTACGACGACCGATGTGGCGCGGTAGGCGAAGGTCTGCCTGCGACGCAGGAGGTTGCGGGTTCGATTCCCGCCTCGGGACAAATGTTTGTACGATCTGCAGATCAGGGTGTTCTGGTCGTTTTTTATGTATAATAAAAAATATCTATCTATGTATTGTATTGTATTATATCAGTTATCTAGTACCCATAACACAAGCTCTGCTTAACTTGGGGCTAGATAATGCTATGTGAGTCGTCCAGCATTTCTTTTTTTTATTATTATTATTATTTTTTTTTTATTTACAACACTAGTTTGTAGCTCGATTTCTTCGGAAACAAAACCGTTAAGTGCGAGTGTAACTCGCGTGCCGAGGCTTTTGAACATTTGTCAAATATAGAAATATGTACCTACTATAGGTACCGGTTAGAGTTATTTAACTATTACCGTAAAAAAGTTGGTACCTTTCACATGTGTCGCTCAGCAAACTTAGGAGATTAGGAAGTCGAAAATTGTGGACTTTGTGGATACATCTAGACTTGTTTATATCAGCTACTTCAACAGTATTATGTGTCATGGTATACTGCTCTGGGGGAACGAAACGAAAGTTAAAATTATGAAACCTACCTTTATCTTTAAAAATCTTTAAAAACTGTCTTTGATGTACCAATACCTTTCATTTGATATCCTACTCGGTAGCTACATACTTACGTACTAGGTACTTACATACATGTGCGAAACTGCGCACAAAAAACAGTTGTTCACTAAAACCATGTTTTGTTTACAGATGACTACAACCGCGTGGTGCTGGAGACTGTGGACCGTGAACCAGACTCCGACTATGTCAACGCTTCCTACATAGATGTGAGTATGAATTATCTATTACTATTTTCAGTGCTACTGTGCCACTGCTAAACGGTCACTTAAGGTGGTTCGACGCAGTTTGGCGCTTGATTCAATATTAAGGTTTTTTGTTATAGTGCTAACCCGCACTCTGGGTATCTACGGACTTAGCGCCACCGGCGCTATAGTCCGTAAGAGGTCTCAAAGATTTTCGGTTGAACCGACTAAGGGTTTCGTGGCTTAGTTGGTTAGAGCACACCCGTACTGAGGGTGGGGCGCGGATTCGAATCCCGCCGAAACCGATAATTTTTGGGACTTATTTCATGATTCAATATTTTTGTAGGTTAAATTTTTTTCTGCGTTCCACAAGCAATAAAAACTAGCGAAAAAGTAATTTGCCGCTAATCTAAAACCATTTTATATGAACTCATGATAAAACGGTTCACTGATATTTTTGGAGTATATGGTAAAATATGAGATTTAATGCTAAAATTCAAAATTTTCAAAAACGCTTCCAAAATACAAATGAATCAAAGTTGGTTTTATCATGAATTCAAAGAAAATGGAACATAGAATTCGCAAAAAGATGGAGGTTCTTTATTAGAAGTCGGTTAATAATGGTAAAAATTTATGAACTGAATCAATAGATAGATAGATAATTCTTTATTGTACCACACAAACACAGAAAACAGTACAGAAATACAAGCTACGAGAAGAAGTACAAAGGCGGCCTTATCGCTATGAGCGATCTCTTCCAGGCGTCCTTGGGGTGGACTGGACAAGTTAGAACAAAAAAAGACGGTGGCACTTGAAAAAAAAGAAATTATAAAATAATATATAATACTTAATCTACTAGTTATCAACATAACATACAAAATAACAATAAACTAATACGAACATAATAGTAGTTTATGCAACTGTGCATAATGGAGGGAATTACAACACAAGTGTGGGTTTAATAGCATCACACGAGTGTTGTAATGCCTAATTATGTACAGTTGCATACACTACTTTATCTACCCAAATATCATAAGGGCTCTATGATGGGTTCAGGAACCATAGGGAAATGACCAGCATTGTTACCAGTGTAATGCAATAAAAAATAAATTGAACACATATAGAAGCAAATTATTTATTATAGTAATGGTAGTTAACATTGACAGTTGTTCTGAGTCACTATCACTCATTTTCGACAGAAATAAAGAACTTATTCAACTTATCAGAAAATTTGTCTACTCGTAACTGGAAATAAAAAGCTAACGAACAAATGACAGCTCGAAATGGCGGCGTTTCGAATATCTGTATTTTTTTTTAAATCATAGAAAAACAAACAAAGTCACTATTCTTGTGTCACTCGAGATCAAAATGTCGTGCGATTTATAGTTAGAATGTAGATACTAGTATAGCACACTCGAGGCACACTCACTTGAATTTGACACCTATTCCAAATTTACAGTTCCGTTTATTTCTGTTGGTTGGTAATGCTGGTCATTGCCTATGGTTTTTGAACGCATTAGAGAGGGTCTATGATATTTAGGTAGATAAAAATAATTTGCTTAACTTTGTAACGATAGGTAATGCAGTTTTAAGTATATTTAAACTTAAATAATTAGAACCTATACAAGAGGTCATTCATTATTGCAGTTTAAAACTCTCCAACACCCTATGAACACCCTATATAATAGTCTGTCTGGAAGCTTAAAAATTAAACTTTCCTGAATACCTTTCTAGTTTAACGAACTCAGGAGATTAGGGGGAAGTCGAAAATTTTTGGACTTTTTTCAACATATTTAAAAATAAAACCGTCGTCTTACAGACGTGGATACATCTAGACTTGTTTATATCAGCTACTTCAACAGTATTATGTCTCATGGTATACTGCTCTGGGGGAACGAAACGAACCCAATCTCCAACACTTCGGTAATGTGATTGTTCCCGACTTTAATATGTACCTTGACTTTAGAAACTTCTACTCAACCCTTTTCTATTAAGCCTATCGTAATACCCTGACAATAAAAACTCTATTACGCGCTGTACAAGATTTGTACAGGCTACTGAACATTTCTAGCCTAGTCACGTACTGTGTTAAAGTTCTAGGTACCTACTCTGAAGTGAAGTGGAGAATCAAAAGGCCTAGGGCACTATTGAACTACGTTTATTTCAGAAGCCCTATTATAGTAAACTAGTAATAAGAGCGCTCTCACATTCCCGCGCGGTACCGTAGGTGCGGTTCCGCAAGAGTTTCGCAATGACGTTGTCCGTTGTACGTGAACAGATGCGAAACTGTCGCGGACGCGCTGCGGACCTCGAGTTGCGGCTCCGCAAATTCGATTCCGTGCGGTAATGTGAAACGGGCGTAAGGCTTGTCGAACGGGGGTTAAATAATAGATTCAGATGTGTTTTTGCAAAACTTCAATGCAAATTATTTGGATGGAAAATGTTTAGTAAAACGCATACAACAAACACTAAAGCACCTTATTAAAACTTCTAAGATCTAGTACCCATAACTCAAACTCTGCTTAGCTTGGGGCTAAATAATGCTGTGTGAATTGTCCAGCATTATTTATTTATTATTTTAAGGAAAAATGTTATGACAACGATAAAATATAATGTATCATAGAAAGGTCTTTCAGCAAATCATAATACATTTTTATGTGACGGTCGATATAAAAATTCCATCCATATTAATCAGGATTCTTTGCTTACGTTTTACGCCGTCGTATAACGAAAATGAGTAGAATGAGACTTATTACTCAATCTGCGATAGAAAAAAGATAGTACCAATGAGTCTAAAACGTGTAGTAGTACAACGTGTAGTAGTACAAGTCAACAAAGGTATACAAATAACAAAATATGAAAATAAACTGTCATGATTTGCAGAATTAGTGATTATATAACTTGTATTTTCGCGTACCTTTTGTTATTATTTCCTGTATCGCGTTACAGCATAGAAATAAATAAAAAATGCTGGACAATTCACACAGCATTATCTACCCCCAAGCTAAGCAAAGCTTCTGTTGTCTTTGGGTACTAGATGACTGATATACATAATAGCATTCATTGAATATATAGATATTTTTTATAATACATTGAAAATACTCAGAACAAATATTTACAAATCGTACAAACATTTGTCGCAAGGCGGGATTCGAACCCCCAGCCTCCTGTGTCACCCTCCACGCCACGTAGGTCGTCACAAGAAAGTCAGAAAAGAAAAGATATGCGTGAAATACCCGAAAAATAATCATGAAATAATTTAATGAATAATAATTAATTAAGAACATATAAAGTTTCATTTTCACTCCAATATCATACTTTTCTCTAAGTGTGATAATAATGATATCTCTTAGCCAAATTTCGGCCACGACGGCCAGTGTCAAAAGAGCTAAGGCACAGGGTCAATATAATAGCTTATTAAGGTGTTCTCCGAGGCAGGCAGGTGTAGCACCGCCAACTTGCTGACTCCGGGCTGGTACTGTGATTTATTTTGATTTATTCCTAGATCTTAATAAAAATGCTCAGGTACAAATAGGAAATTCGTAAAAAACGTAGTCACAAATTGTGTCACACGTCACTGACACAACGTTGTAGTAAAAAGGTTTATTTTATGTATGTTAGACTAAGGTATATATATGTAGTATGTTATATGGGCCGTAGTTTTTAAATATTTTATATCCTGTACTAGACTAATATTGCCTGAAATAAATGTGTTATTATTATTATTAAATGTAGGGTTTGGCAAACACTGGAAATGATTATGCTTGAAAATAAACGATAAAGACTCTCTATACCTTTTTGTCATTTTCTGCATTGCTACATTTTTACGTGGAATATTAAAATCATAACGTTTTTAAGGGTCCATAAAGGAGTTAATAAAATCCAGCTACTGTTACGCTTACGGCTTTTGCCAGACTGTGGGGGCTTCCAACTCCTTACAAAAGTCCAGCAAACAATTTGATTCTTCCGCAACCAGATAAACTCGAAACAAATAAATCTTAAATGTAAACAAACTTAGGTTCTCTTTCACCGTTCGCTGCCAAAAGTTAAACAGAACAAAGTTCAGCCTCTTCGAGTTAAAATGTTGATTTTGATATCGGTTTACTTTACACCTGCACCAGCTACTTTTTGATCGCATCTATGAAAACGAAGTTTACATCCGACATACGGTTTGACTACTGGGAGTCGATAATTTATAATACTTTTTAATTGCTTTAAAAAAACTAAAAAACTACTCACTGAATTTTTAACTGTTTTCTAGTTTTGCGGGACAAATTCTAATCACTTGGTTTTTTTATGACACCACCTCGGGATCGTGCTTTAAACAATAGCAAAATATTTTTTTTATCGATCCATAATTGAAAGAAATCTGCGAACATACATAAAAAAGAACCATATTTAAAGTCGGTTAAAAATCATTAGGTCCTATTTTCTTTTAAATTAAAAACTGTCTGTGGTTTTAGTTAGACCTTGTTTCGTAGACCTTGATTCCGACAATCTAAATATTGGTTCTGCAATACTTCTTATATACTAGCTTCCGCTCGCAGCTTTGCACGCATTTATGTCCGGGATAAAATGTAGTCTGTAAGTAGAGTATTTGCACACTAAAATTGCGCACGGCTTCGCGGAATTGAGACACTTCAATCACGTATAGAGCGAGATGCGCAATTTTATTTTACGAAGAAATTTATGCGATTCTATTCGAGAATCGTCGATACATACGGAGAGGTTCTAAGTTAATCATTTTTATAATTGTTACAGAGTATATTAAAACCAAACGCGTACATCGTAACTCAGGGGCCAACGGAAGACACGGTGGTCAGCTTTTGGCGGATGATCTGGCAGGAGCGGGCTGCCGCCATCGTCATGCTCACCAAGACTTTCGACTTCATCAAGGTAAATTTATTGATAAGGTAAGATACCATCATTGTCTAGGTAACATACCATTATTGTCAAGGTAACATGCTATCATTGTCAAGGTGACATACCATTATTGTCAGGGTAACATTCCATCATTGTCTAGGTAACATACCATTGGTAGAAAGAAAGGTATGTTACCCTGACAATGTCATCTTGATAACGATCATTGTCTAGGTAACATACCATTGGCAGAAAGAAAGGTATGTTACCCTGTCAATGTCACCTTGATAATCATAGCATGTTACCTTGACAAGGTACCTTGATAATGATAGCATGTTACCTTGTCAAGGTAACATGCTATCATTATCAAGGTGACATAACATCATTGTCAGGGTAACATACCTTTCTACTCTAATAAAATAAGGCAATATTTGATTATACAAGGTAACATGTATGAAATCATTATTCGAATCCTTATAGTACCTCTATTATTAAATAATTTAGTTGTTTTGAAGCTAAGAACCCACTTTGAATCGCCTAATTTTACTCCGATTTTAAGTTTTGCGGGATATAAACTAATCACTCGGGAATAAAATTCCTACTTTCATCCACTTCGGGATCATTCATCATACCATGACAAAAAAAAAACAAAATCGGTTCATATTTTTATTTTTATTTTGTTTAAATGACGGAGAGATCCATGAACAAACATAAAAAAAAAATGTAAATACAACCGAATTTAGAACCTCCTTCTTATGTCAAGTCGGTTAAAAAAGGTTTCATTTCAACGAAAACTCGACGAAACCTAGAGCCAACCAGGAATAAAATTAGATACGTTAGTAACGTGATAACGCTTTGGATACGAAACCAGGCATGAAAATCTGTAAAGAAAGTTAGAGCTAACTAAACTTGGTCGAATGCATCTTGATAACGCCTCGGTGACTATAGATTCAAGTCTATTGATCATCGGAAACTTGGGCTTGGACCAGGGACTAACAAGCGAAGCTGTCGGCTTTAGCTCCAGCCAAATTTGTGGTGGGAAGCCGATGAACAAACTTCTAGAACTTTGACTGATCATAGGACTTTAAGGCAAATATTTTAAAAGCTTGCTCAGTCGTAAATTTATGCTTTAGTGACGTTTAGTCGTGTAAGCCATAAAAAAACCGTTACTTATTGCTTGATCACTGAGTAAGTTTTGATAATACGGGCATAAGAGCGTCTAACACAGCGAAACATTTCAACACACATTCTTGTAATGAATTTCCGCGAGGCAATCGTTTATGACAGGCCTTGGCTACTGGGCAAAGATCTTACCTTATACCTAATAATTATAAATAATAATTACTTTAATATAGTTTTTATTATATACTAATACATAATAAATAATAATTGTTCATAGAGACAGTTTCCATGCACTATGAAATCAGATAAAACACTCGAGATCTAAGCATCTGTCCCACAGCTCTATTACATCCGAGCTCAGTAATAAACGCTCTACGAGTCCATTTCTTCTTGTCCGAGCTAAATTGTCTTACATTGAAGAAAATTAATAGGAAGAGGGTCTCTTTGTACCACTTTCTTGATTAAAAACTGAATGAAAAAGTCAACCGCAGTATCTCGGAAATAGAATTAACTGCAGAGCGTTGTGGAACATTTTGTAGAACGGAGGGAACATAATCATAATTGTAGAAGTTTTATCAAAATGCTCAAACATTTGCTTGTACATATTTCGCAGGCGATAGCGGTTTTGCCTTAATTTTGTCAGTTCACGGTGAATTCACACATATCAGTGAAGCCACACAGTTCCAACACAGAACCACAGTGCCAAATTATTCTTTCATACATTCTCTATGAACGCATACGAGCACTGTGTCGTCACTGACACTGACAAGGGATGCATTCATAATGAATGTATGAAAGACTATTTTGCACTGTGCCGGTACTGCGTGGGAACTGTGTCTTCACTGATATGTGTGAATCGACCTTAAATGTTTTTTAACTGACAAAATTAAGGCAAAACCGCTACTAAACCGATTTTTTGTCAAATCGCATTGGAAATGAGAATAAAATCAGCCGCCGCCGCTCCCTCTTCCGCTTTCCATTCAAAAGTATCCTGAAAGAACATAATTTTACACCTCATTTCCTAGAAAATCAAAAAATATTTATCTATGCAATGTATTGTAATAATATATCACTTATCTAGTATCCACACAAGCTCTGTTTAGTTTGGGGCTAGATCATGCTGGGAGGATCGTACCGCATCATTACATTCAACCGCATTCTTTACTTTACCTTAAAAAGATTGAAGTGGACAAAAAATCAAAGAGATCACTTTATTTCCTAGTTGTATTTATGTAATCTGAGGTTTGTGACGTGTCCAAGAGTCCTGTAAGGTCTAAAGGAAATAAAGCACTTTGAATTTTGAATAGCCTCATTCCCGGAATTTCTTTGGATATATGGGACTTTTTCTTTACTACAAACTAAATAGATTTTTGCAAATCTGCTCCCTCCCAAAATACCAAGTAAAATTATTGTTATGTAACTGGTTGAAGCAAAAAGACTATAATTAAATCCTTATACCAATATCATGTTTATGTAATACAAGAAACACAAAAAACTTCAACCTCCCATTTTAACCTACTTGAGGGGGAATTTTGAAAAATCTCTTCTTATCGAAAGCTTCCATATCTTCCAAATTTCAGCTTTCAAGCTTCAGCGGTTTGGGCTGGGCGTTGTCCCCAGAAAATCGCTTGTTCCTCTAAATATTAAGATATAGGTTTAACTTTTTATTAGTTTTCTACATCAGGCCAGTTTTCACAATACAGGTTCGATCTAGTATATTAGATGCCTATATTTTGTATCTAATTTAAAAGAATCTTTGTAAAGAAAAAAGTTATTTATATTATTATTGTTCGGATTGTTCTGTTTTACCTTTGATTTTTGATTTGCCTATAATTTGTTGGGAGCTGAATTAAAACAAGTCTTTAGATTTCGGTGGTATTTTTTGTGTTGGATGGATCACATCTTTAGTACTATACTTACAAATCTGTGATCACATCTTTGAAGATAAGAAGTTGACTTCTTATTAAAAAAAAACAAATTTTGATAGATCGGAGGAATGACGTTGACATGCAGTCTTTCACTGTGAATTAGCGGCACATTCTGCCATTTACAAAGAGTCAGGTCAATCCTACGAAATAGCACTAACAATTATTATGTTCACAAGTTTTAGCAAAAAAAGCTACTCTAGCTACTACTACTATATTGTAGTTAACCGACATCCAACATTTTACTAACAACGCATGAGATGGCCTGGGTCGGTAGAGTGGCATTGTACAATTGAAAGGCACTTTGTTGAATTTTTCTGTACAAAGGAGCGCCGACAAAAAAACCGTGTTCAATATTTTAAAATCTAGTTTTCACGCTCAGCTGATTTTGATCGAAGTATAAAGGCCATGTCAATTATATTTAGGATGGAATGAAATTCATCATCATCATCATCAGCCTATATCAGTCCACTGCTGGACATAGGCCTCCCCTAATGAGCGCCATAGCGCCCTGTCTTCAGCTTGCCGAATCCAGCATCTGCCAGCAGTCTTTCGCAAATCGTCATCCCACCTAGTTGGAGGGCGTCCTACACTACGTTTGCCGAGTCGCGGTCTCCACTCAAGAACACGTTTACCCCAGCGGTTGTCGGTTCTTCTCGCGATATGGCCAGCCCACTGCCACTTCAGCTTGCTAATCCTTTGAGCTATGTCGACAACCTTGGTTCTCTGTCGGATGTATTCGTTGCGAATCCTATCCTTCAGAGAAACTCCGAGCATAGCTCTCTCCATAGCTCGCTGGGCGACTTTAAACTGGTGGACAAGCCCTACCGTGAGTGTCCACGTCTCAGCTCCGTAAGTCATGACGGGTAGGACGCACTGATTGAAAACTTTCCAATAAAATACGACCCGTTAAAATTCAGTAGGCGGACAGCCCATATGCGGGCTGTGAACTCATGACGCTATCAGGCCTGTAGACCATATGGACCTGCTGTTAATCTTGTTTGAACAATAACATAAAATAAAATACAATTTCAGTAGCAATAATTACCCCTTGCATCTTAGATCTAATAAACCAAGTGCCAGTTCCCGGGGCGACAAACCGGTAATTGGTTCGGCCAATAAACTGAAACAACCCGCAATGAAGTTAATCAGGTGAAAAATACGAGAGGTTGTAAACCCTACCCGACTACCCCGTCCCCCTACTCCCGACACAACCTATTACAGGTTGTACGGTTCCATTTTCACTTAGGATTTGCGACGTGAACAATTTACAATCGGGTTTGTTTTGTGTTGGGGCAGATCGGGAATTAGATTGTATTTCCGATATTATGGGTTGTATTTTCGTTATATTTTGACAATTATCTAATAATCTTTGCTGACCTTTCTTGTGCTGAATATTTTAAATCACATCTTCGTATTTTATGGTTTAATCGCTTTTTTAATAGGTTATTTGACTACATTAAAAATAAGTTCCAAATTGTTTTCATCCTAGTCAGTGACAACGTAACAAAGCGTAATCAGGATTTTTATTAAAAATATACCTTTTTTTAGGAAAAAAAAAGGGGATTAAAATTACACATTTTTTTATACATGATCACGTGACGGAAAACGCTATGTGTTTGGTTGGATCGCAAGTGACGTCACACTTTTACAGATTACAGTGTCAATTGTTCTTCTTGTTAGGTGTGGTATGGCGGGGTGACGTCATAACTTAGAAAACGGGAGCCATGACAGAGATTATCGCTTTGGCGCGCCATTATTTTATTCAAACTTTAAAATTTGTTTTTATAACTAATACGTCTGGCCTTGAAGAAATATTAATTACACTTTGCATTATTTTTATCACACAATACGTTAAAATTATTTCCCAGTAGTAGTCAAGAGCCTATTGTTGATACCTTTGTTTGACCACAATATCACCTGCTGGAAAGTGAAGATGTGGCCGACGATGTATCACAAAGGTCTAGAAGATACCTATTAACTCTTGTCTTGAGGAGACCCAGGTTGTAATTGACCGGAAAACAGCAGCAGAGAGCGTGTTCCATACCCCAGCGGTACAATTGAGTCGTTTTCTTAACCTCAAAAAATAGTTCGAACAATCTGAGAAGCGGGCGCTTTTTTACGCGAGACTGCCAAATTAAAGTGATCATAACGTGATTATTTTCCGCCGTTAAAAATCCACGTCATCTATTAGCTCTAATGGTGCGTCCATATTAAATAACACGTTATCATACCTAATGTTATACAGGGTTATTGGCACAGGCTGCACTTTTTAAACTGATCTCTCAGCTGTTTTCAACTTTAGTTTCAAATAAAGCCTCTCTAAAACCGATCATTAATTAAATGGGATCTCTACGATCAATACATTTTTGTATTTGTATTTGATTTGATTTGTATTTGTGCCGTGATCAGCACATTTAAACTGTGACATCACCGTTCAGTTGGTCGACTCAAAGTGCTCCCGTTCACTTGTTGATTTTTCAATCAAAATAAAATTACAAACAAATATATGATAAAATCATTATGTTTGTTGTTTGTGTATAATAAATAATCTCCATTCTTTCTTAAAAATTTTGCGACTGATTCTTAAAATACCTTTTTAATGATTCAATTTCACAATAAAAACATCAAAAAATACAAATTTAAATATTTTCATATGTTTCTATATCAATGCAGATTACAAATAAAAATAATCAACTTTTTCGAAGTCACATGCACCTTATGGCGTGTGGCTTGTGACGAATAGTGTGGTTCTAGCCTTAGTTCCACTTCGGACAAATTATATGTTCCTAAACTTAATTTTTTTGCAGGTTATGTGCGTGCAGTACTGGCCGCCTAACAAAGAAAAGGATGAGACGTACGGAGACATCAGCGTCGGCATCGTGCAAGAGGAAGAACTGGCCAATTTCCACATACGCACCTTCAGGCTTTACAAGACTGAGAAAGGCGTAAGTTTATTTATTGAGCCGTTACCGTCCCACTGCTGAGCAAAGGCTCTCTCCTCTCAAATATCTCTGTAATAATCTCCTTCTAGTATCTCTGTAATAATCTCTTTCAAATATTTCTGTAATAATCTCCTGCAAGTATCTCTGTAATAATCACTTTCAAATATCTCTGTAATAATCTCCTGCAAGTATCTCTTTAATAATCTCTTTCAAATATTTCTGTAATAATCTCCTGTAAGTATCTCTGTAATAATCTCTTTCAAATATTTCTGTAATAAACTCCTGCAAGTATCTCTGTAATAATCACTTTCAAATATTTCTGTAATAATCTCCTGCAAGTATCTCTGTAATAATCACTTTCAAATATTTCTGTAATAATCTCCTGCAAGTATCTCTGTAATAATCTCTATCAAATATTTCTGTAATAATCTCTTTCAAATATTTCTGTAATAATCTCCTGCAAGTATCTCTGTAATAATCACTTTCAAATATCTCTGTAATAATCTCCTGCAAGTATCTCTTTAATAATCTCTTTCAAATATTTCTGTAATAATCTCCTGTAAGTATCTCTGTAATAATCTCTTTCAAATATTTCTGTAATAAACTCCTGCAAGTATCTCTGTAATAATCACTTTCAAATATTTCTGTAATAATCTCCTGCAAGTATCTCTGTAATAATCACTTTCAAATATTTCTGTAATAATCTCCTGCAAGTATCTCTGTAATAATCTCTATCAAATATTTCTGTAATAATCACTTTCAAATATTTCTGTAATAATCTCCTGCAAGTATCTCTGTAATAATCTCTATCAAATATTTCTGTAATAATCTCTTTCAAATATTTCTGTAATAATCTATTTCAAGTATCTCTGTAATAATCTCTTTCAAATATCTCTGTAGTAATCTCCTTCAAATATTTCTGTAATAATCTCCTACCCAGAATTTTCCATGTTTAAAAATATCTATCTATCTAGTCATCTAGAACCCATATATCACAAGCTCTGCTTAGCTTGGGGCTAGTTATATGATGCTGTGTGGATTGTCTAGCATTATATATTTATGTATAGAAATACTCATAACACCTGGAACAAATATTTGCAGATCGTACAAACATTTGTTCAGAGGCGGGAATCGAACTCGCAACTAGTTGAGGTTTTCATTTTGCTATTGGCATAATAGATCACACTTTAAATGAAACAAATTGAAAGAAATAAACACAGTTTTTCAGATGGAAAACCTACTATTTATTCGTAGCGAAAAACTACATAAAATATTACCATCTGCGTATATTTTCCTCCATTACTGCTCAGCATGGGGCTAGATGATGCTGCATAAATTATCAAGCATTATTTATTTATTTATTTATACTGCTACTCTGATTTCATTTTCAATCGCTTTACGAAATGAAATCGGAAATTCAGTTAAGTTTACTCATGCATAGAGAAGCTGTATCTGCCAACCTGTTTGCTTAGAGAGCGGCAGCCCCATATGCTACTTGATTGAATTACGAGTATGTTATTACGAAATTATGAGAGCATACAAACATAGCACTTATTATTGTGTCCATAGGTACAATACTCCTGTGTCAAGTAGAAGAAAATTAGGCCGTTGTAAACTTCGATAAAAGTAAAAAAGGAAAATACGGTACGTTCTACCAGCGCTCACTCAAAAACTGTACCGTGTTACACATGAATTAATAATGATAAGGTATCGGATTATCAGAAAATTTAAAGTTTGGTGTATCTACTTACGCGGGAAAATATATGATGCCTTGGGCTTTGTTTTTTGTTTTGGAGCTATTTTTACACCTGGTGAACGAACACGAGGGCATTGTCGTGGTGTTTTAGTCGAAATCACACAAAATTATACGTCCTTGCAAGCACGCGCAACACAAACACCACCGCCCGCGCCCGCGCCGCCGCCCCGGTCCGACTATGACTAGTTAAGGGAACATAGTTGAACCTACACCTTGAGCCATACACTTTCGAGATGGTAATGCCTAATCTCCCTTTTTTACTTTTATCGAAGGTTGTAAAGCACGCTTTCTGCCCTAATAAATAAAACATGCTTGATTGAATTTATAGCAATAGGTATACGCCTGATTTAAATACTATCCCAGCGGGGTGGCCGTCTACTCGACTTTGCAGGATCATTACCGTGACCACTGAAAACTTATTCAATATGCAGGTTTCCTACAAAAATCTACTAACAGCCGGTTTTTACCCGCTTGTTTTAATTTGACAATAGTACGAAGTAGGTATATCGGGGTATGATCGGACGCGGAAGAAGCCCGTATGACACGAATTGTACCCGAATTAAGCCATATTTTCTAATGATAACAACATTTTATGCCGACGCGATTAAATGGAGTCGTAGAAAATGGTGGCAGCATTAGAAAATAATGGCTTAATTCGGCTACAATTTGTGTCATACGGTCTTCCCTCGCGTCCGATCATACCCCGATATACTATACAGTGTAGTGTTCATTAGTGAAGAATTCTTACTGTATCTGGATTCTTGTGTTACACAGAGCAAGACTTCTTGCCGTATTAGAGTGCTTAACTAGTACGGATGATAGTCACTCGACCATGGGTAATAATTCCTAGATTAACGCCTAGATACACTGATGCACCTAACTGTAATCATCTGAACCACAATGTTATAAGTGCCTATTAATTATCAATAAACTTTACTTTACATTAACTTGTTTTCCCTTAATAAAACACTGTTTTAACCGGATTGATCGCGTATATTTTATATTTTGTCTATAACCTGACGTTTCGGAGGAGGAGAGTACCTGCTGCTTGGGATGCAGTCCTACATCGAGTCAGGTCCCACACCCAGCAATACATAGCTACAACCCATCAAGACACTGTTAGTGATTACTGCGTACATAAGGAACGTTATAATTAAAGTTGTACAATTGACGGTAGATATGCAAAACTCAAATCACTTGTAAAGACAAATGTCACCTCAGTCTGCCTGTGACCATGGAAGCTGAAAAGCCTCCGAAACGTCAGGTTATAAACAAAATATAAAATATACGCGATCAATCCGGTTAAAACAGTGTTTTATTATGAGTTCTCGCGAAAATAACCTTAGAATATACTATTGTTTTCCCTTTTTTCTAGTGCCCAAGATGTACAAAGTACAATGTGGTATTCTATGTGTGTGATTTCAAGGTTACTTAACGTCCTATATTATAATAGGTAGCATAATGTCAACTAGCAATACGTGATGTTTGTAATTCCGCATGAACCTTCATTTTAACTTAAATCTAATTAATAAACCAGTCGCGATCAATCAGCGTTGGAGGTATCAGTCTACTATACATATATGCTATTAATAAAGCATTGTTTATGAGTGTAGTTCGTCTACGTTAAGCTCGGAACTAAGACTTGGTTCCTTCACACACAAGTGAGCCGGTTTTTTAAACATTAACGTTTAAAAAGCCGGCTGTTAGTCCGTCAGCTAAATTAACAGAAGATATAGGACAATTATTTTTTCCTTTTTCAATTAAACAAAAAATTATGAAGTTAAAGCCAGTTACAGTTCGTAGTACGTGACGGCACGGACGCCGGGTGACACTTTCAAACGACTTTGTGACATCACGAGTCCCCACTACCAAACTTTTGAAGCGCTGGGCTGAAAAAATTAATGTTTAATATCTTTTGATAGTCTTCCTGACGGACTTATTGATTTTTCAGGAAACTAGCCCATTGATTGCGTACGCCGTGCGGGTCAAAAGTTGTGTTTAATGCACCGTTCGGGTTTTAGATTGATCGAGAGAATCGTCTTCAGGGTGTGTGTGTGATCCGCGACCTCAAAATTCGACGAGAGTTATACCACGTTATTTATTTTGGTTCATTTTTTTTATTTACAACTCAAACAATAGTTACATTGTAGCTATCGGATTTTTTTTTAAATTATTTGCACATCGTCAAAAGCTAATCAAAAAAAAACCTCTGTCCATTTTCCTTTGCACCACAAAACGGCTGCACTGATTTCCATAAGATCGACGTCTTATGTCACTTTTCACATCAAAACACAATCAAAAATTTATAAATACTATTTAACGGGTATTTATCGCGTTTAATTACCTTATTTTCCCGACGTTTCTACAGGTTTACACACTGCCGTGGTCACTAAACTGAATAAGGTAAATAAACGCGATAAATACCCGTTAAATAGGTACTATTTATAAATATGTGTTCAGATCGCGTAAGTTTAAAAGTATTTATCACAATCAAAAAGTTTACAAGCTACGAGTACGATGCCACACTTACAGCTTCTGGATGCTATGCAGTCAGATATTTTAAAAGCAGAAGTTTCAAACCTCTAATAAATATCGATTTTTCTGGCTCAAGATTCAACTACTTTCTTGTACTTCTTCCACAGGTGATAGTAGAAGAGCGGTTTCTCCTCCAGTTCCACTACACACAGTGGCATTCTCATACGTGCCCGTTCAGCAACGCCTTGCTGGAGTTTCGGAGAAGGGTGCGGGCCGTGGTCGGGCGGCGGTTGGCAACCAATCCTAACGCTGGGCCTATGGTCGTGCATTGCAAGTGAGTGTACAATTCCTTTAGCAACGCTCTTCTTGCGTTTCGGAGAGAAAGCGGACCGTGATCGGGCGGCTATGGCCACCAATACTATCGCTGGGCCTATGGTCTTCTCGGACGAAGGAAATTACCTCCGTCCGAGTAAAACCTTCTTTCAATATCCCGCGAGTCATCAAGAATCACACTGGCAACTAAGAAAGTGAGCGCAAAGCAGTACTTTTTCGAACAATTTTAAAAGTTTTTTACTTAAGGTAAAAAACGAATTAAAAATGGAACGTCAGACTTCAACTGTTATTACGCTATGTTAATCTGAACAGTGCTAATTTAAAAATGTAACGTAATTATAAGTAAAAGTTTCCAAAAGCTGATTACGAAAATTTTCTTACGAGACAGTTTTCAAGTTACCAAATTGTGGTTAACAGTTATGAAATAACTTATTTCCGCGACCTTTTTTAACGAGATTTATTTTGAATGAGCCTTTGCAATACTTACCCAATAGCAAAGCTCGTTCGAAAAAGTGACTTATGATAGTTTTTGATTTCAAATAATATTTATTTTCAGTGATGGGGGAGGGAGATCGGGAGTATACTTGGCCATTGACGCAAACCTAGAATTGGCTGAAGAAGAAGACTGTTTTGACGTTTTTGGATTCCTGAAAAAACTTCGGCAATCAAGGAAAGGCCTGATTGAAAACGAGGTACATAAATCGGAGAACTTTATTAAGAAACAAAATAACAATCAAATATTAACAAATTAGAACTAGTATTTACAGTTGAAACAATTGAGCTAATTGCAGACTGTTGCAAACAATCTACAGGTAGATTAACTGATCCATATCAATATCAGTCGGAAGCGTCCCCAAGACGCTGGCTGCATTGCCCCATTGTATGGCTATGCTGATACATTACCTACATGGTTTACAAATAAACTTTTACCTAACTATATCACATTTTTTTACTTTAACTCCTACACTCGCTAGGAGCCAGCTCAGGGCCCATCAGGATCTACCATGATGATGATCAGGGTCTACGATTCTCGTAAAACCAAGTGTTCATTGTACATTTCAAGTGTAAGCTTAAATTAGATTAAGATTTAAATGTTTAACTCGATGTGTTTTTTAGTATTTTTAGTATTAACTAAGTTAATGTTATTTAGTTAGTTATGTTATGTTAGTTAGTCGTCAACTTATCTACTCTATATCATACAGTTTTCAAGTCAATCTGCGGAAACTTGTAATTAGCCGTCAACAAACATGTACTGGTCTATCCATGCATGTTCTACATTTTCATTTGATTATTTGTAAACCTAGCTGTAAGTTTCTCCAAAATTTTGAAAATAAATAAAAAATAAAAATAAATAAATAAAAACCAACCCCTGATGTGGGTCTAAACGAGTGAATTTTCGTAAATTTGATGTACCTTACTCGGAAGCAATCATTTTTGAGTTCTTCACGAATTCAAAACTTCTATGCTACAATTCGTAACTTTAGCTAGGTGATTTAATACGAAATTTTCTTAGAATTTCAGTAGTTTCCAGAAAATTCGGGAGCATTTTGCCATAACAATTTTGTCTCTTCCAACAGGAGCAATATAAATTTGTCTACGACACACTAGAAGAGCACATAGTCTGCGGAGTGTCCTGGTTTCCAGTCTCAGAACTGTCACAAAGGCTGAAGCAGAAGTCACAGAGAGACTCAGTGTCCAAGCTGAATGAGTACCAGAAGGAATACCAGCAGATCTGCAAGCAGACGCCAAGGTTTACTATAGGAGACTGCGCTGGTGGACACAGGGGTGACAATCGGGAGAAGAACCGGGATGTGCTGGTGGTTCCACGTATGTTAAACTAGTGTCTGTCTACGGTTTCGCACGCATTGTTTCTTTGGAAATTGTAGAAAGATTATTCTTATCCCATGGGAGCTGATTTATGGGATAAAAAGTAGCCATGTTTTTTCCTGACCCTAGATCTAAATTTTTGCAAAATTTCATCCGTTTAGAAGTTTTGGTGTGGAGAAGTAACCAACATCCATCCAAATTTTCGCTTTTGTAATATTTGATGATTTTTATTTTTAAACATGAACTTCTTTGTATTAAAATACTTCCGATTTCAGAAAACTATGCTTAACAACTTATGTAAAAAGGCTCGTCCATAAGTCAAAGTTCCGATTTTCCGTGACCTTTTCTGTGTTTGGACCATTTTGGGCCTAAGCGAGTGGGACGAATGCGGAACACTTCCCTTAGAGTATTTTTTTATCCCTGTACTTATTTTTTTTTTAATTTTCTTAGACAACTGTCGTTTACTACGGGATATTTAGCATGATTTTGAGTTTTGAAATCTCCAATATTTCGGCACAATTTAATGCGCAATAGTCCCGGAATAACTGTAGTCACTGCGAGATAGTGCTTACCTATTGGCAGACATAACCTCACTTCAACAGCCTATAATCATCATAGGCTGTTGAGGTGAAGGTAGTTGGTGTTAGACGCAGGCCTCCCTCTGATAATCGCCTTTTATCTCATGGGGGTTAATGCCCATAAACCCCACGCTGGGCATGCGGGTTGGGGATCGCAGTTCGGTGGTAGATCTATTCCGCAACAGGCGCTGCTGCCCGCCTCCCGGTATATGTTCCTTAGTCGCCTCTTACACCACCCACGGGAAGAGTTGTGGTAGTGCTAATTCTAAGCCGGCACCACACGGACATACCGACCTACCATCTATTTATCCATCTATTTCTTCTTTATTTTGTGTTACTAGCCATGATAGTTTCAAAAGCATTATTTTGTTACAGCTGACAATTTCCGCCCATACCTAACATCTTTCCAAGGGAACAGTTTTACAGATTACATAAATGCAGTGTTTGTAGATGTGAGTACCTTTTTTAATTTAATACTTTTGAATAGGTACAGATACAAAAATTGATTTTTGCCATGTTGGCTGAGTCATACAAGGCTAGCCATGACTCGGTATAAAATAAGCATTAAGATTTAGCGCGTAGCGTATTGGGTTTGTGATAAAATAAATCTTTTTGGATTCCAACAACATATTTATTTATTTCATTCGGATTGCCATCAGCTTAACTAATTAAAATAGAATTTAAAAGGCACCGAAAGCATAAAATAGGCAACTTATAAATCATATGTTTTCAGGGTTACACCAAGCCCCGTGAGTACATTGTCACGGAATGGCCTTTAGTCCGCACACAGGGAGAGTTCTGGTCGTTAGTGTATGACTACGAGTGTGCAGCTGTAGTCGTACTTTGTGTTCCACCCAAGAACTCTGTAAGTAGACTTACTCTCTTTATACTTACGACCACAAAGTTGATCTTTATAGTCATTCTTCTTTCAAACTTACTGAGGTTTTTCTCAATGATTTCTAAATTTTCAGCAACAATTCCCTCCATTCTGGCCTGAGAGTCGTCATTCGAAGAAATACGGTCCAGTGTTCACGATAGACCACGTATCACATAACCATTACACCAACATCAAGACTTGGATATTCAGAATCAATAAGAAGGTACGCTGCATGTTGTTTTAGCCTTTCGATTTATGACCAGGGAGTTTATTTTTGCTTGATCATACTTGACCTTTTCTGATTCCCATGAAGGTCCCTAGCACATGGTTTATGCCCCTGGACATTTCAGATTATTTCACTGACTGAACTGATGGCAGGAGTGAAAGCCCCTACGAAAACAGTCCAGCTCTTCCAGCTGACTTGCTGGCCGATGGGCCACAAAGTGCCTTCTTCTACTAACTCTCTTGTTGAGCTGATGAACATGGTCGAGCGGTGGAGGCAGCGGACTGATTACGGTCCGGTTTGCGTCGTCTCACCGTAAGTAGACAAGTTTGATAAACGAAGAATAAATGCCACAGCGTTTCTGGATGTTGTTGTAGAAGTGTTTGTTCCCAGGGATGGTCGGAGTCGAGCTGGAGTGTACTGCGCAGCGAACGCCTGCATCGAGCAAGTGATCCAACACGGGGAAGTGGACGTATTCCAGGCGGTGAAGACTGTGCGTCGGCACCGGCCGCAACTCGTGGAGAACATGGTGAGGGTCTCAGGCAAGTTCTAAATGGATTGGAGTGGGTAGGTCAGAACTAACAGGCAACCTTGTTACAGACCGAGTACAAGTACTGCTACGATCTTGTTCTCCACTACGTCCTGCACTATTTAAATAAGGATATGAACGAAAAGAAGTGAGAGTGCGAACTCAAAGACGAGCTCTGGTTCATCGAGTTCGGTCGCGGTGCGGCGCTGCCCACGACGCCGCCCGAGGAGCCGAGTCCGGCGGCGGCGCGCCCGAAGCCTCCACGGCCCCGGCGCGGTCTGTCGCTGGACCGGTTGCTGCCAGCGGGCCGCGCGCCGCCGCCGCACGCCGCCTCCGCGCCCGCACCACGCCGCGACCGCCCACCGCTGCGCCGCTCCATCCGCCTCGACGAGGAGGACGCCGCGGCCGACGAGCGCCGTCGTGCCTTCGGCCGCCGCCCGCGCGCGCCCTCAATCGACGAGGACGATGCGAGCGACGCGCGCGACGCCTGCGAGTGCGGCCGCTCGCCGCCGTCTCTGCGCGCCGATACGCCCTCCGACGAGGACGACCTGGAACCGGAGCTCGTCTCCCCCCCGGCGCCTGCCGCCCCGCGCCGCGCCGCCTCCGCCGAGCGTGCCCCGCCGCCGCCTCGCGCACTCTCGCAAGGCGTCTTCGAGCGTCGCCTGCCGCGTCTTTACCGCTTCGGGCTCGGCGAGCGCTGCAAGCGCGCCAGCTCCAGCGCACTCTACGAGCGCGCCGAGGAGCGCTCCCCGACCGAGGCCTTCTACAACGCGACCGGCTCTACGAGGCTCAGTTCGCAGGAGCTCTTCGAGAAGTTCTGCTCGGAAGACTTCACGTCTCTGTACGGACGCTGCGAGCGGCGCCACCGGCCGCCGCATTCCAAGTCCACGGGCAGCAGTGGGCCCGACGTGCGCGCCGCGTGCTGCCGCCGCACGCCTGCAGGCTCGCAGCCCGCGCTGTGCCGCCGCCGCGCGCCGCACACCGCGCCACAGTCAGACCGCTCCACGGACGACGACGACGCCTCTCCGCAAGCGCCACGGCCGGAGGACGACTGCTCGCGCTCGGCGCCGCCGCTCAGTCCAGACCGCTTCGAGGCGCGCTTCACGTTCGACATCTCTGAGCGCAGCGAGGTCGCCTCCGTGCGTGACGAGACGCCGTCCGATGCGACAGAGACGCGCAACTTGACGCTCTACGAGGAGCCGCACTCGGACCGCACGAGCGTCTGCGAGCTGTACGACACGGCATTCGCGTCACACCGGCCATCACTGCGGCGCGACGGGTCCCGCCGCCGCGCTACCGGGACCGTCGACCTCAGCACGCTCGACTTCCGCGCGATCGACGACGAGAGCCCACGCGCGTCGCGGCGCTCGCTCGACGACACGCTGCGGCAGTGCTCGGAGTCGCGCAGTTGGGCCTCCGACTCGGTGTTCACGACGCCACGGCGCGCGCCGAATGCCGCCTCGCCGTGCTCGGGCGCGCCGTCGACGGCCGCCAGCACTGCGCTGGAGAGCACGCTGGCGGAGGACGAGGCGCCCTCTGTGATCGAGCGGCGCGAGTACGCACTGGCGCTGCAGCTGGGTCGCATCGAGCTGGACGACGAGCGCGACACGCCGGGCGGCGGCAGCGCGCGCCTCTCAAGCCGTCCCTCCATGCACAAGCTGGAGCCGCTGGAGCCAGAGAGCGCCAGCAGCGGCGGGTGCGCGTCCAGCGAGGCGTCGGCGGGCAGCACGCGGAGGCGGCGCGGCGCCAGCGAGCCCCCACGTCGCTCCACGCGCTGTTTCCCGCTGTGACGACGGTCCTGCGCGCTGTCAGCGCCCCGCCGCCGGCACGCCCGCTGCCCTCGCGTGTGTGACGAACGGTCTCCGCTAACAGTGCCTAGCTTGTCATGCGGTCTGAACTATTTAAACGTACCTAGCTCGTTAAAGTGGACTCGAACTGGTCTTTTGGCGATGAAATCGAATTTTTCATATAATTATTCTAGACTAGTATTTTACCAGTGAATAGTAACTGCCAAATTTCTAAATGGATCGTATATTTATCTTGTACTTGTAGATAGGAGATAGGGTTAGTGAGCGCGCTGCGAGCGTAGAGCGTAGATTCTAAATGACGTAGATAGATTGAACCCGCGACGCCGCCGCAGTCCTCGACTGACACAGGGTCAACTAGGTACTCTTAGCTATTGTGATGGTGAAATTATTTAAATTTTCACAAACGCTTTATTCACTCCTTAATGAATGGACGATGGCTATTATCTCATCGACAAGTGTTCCAACAAAATGTATTGTATTCTATTCACTAATCTACCCAAAATATACAGTCCGTTCCAAAAGAGAAAATCTAACAATAAAGCTTGAGCCCTGGTGTAGTGCCTATATTCACTTGAATCGGTAAGCTGTCATGGCTCAAAATATGTTGAAAAATTATTCAAAATGGTTTTTCATTTTGTCTTCGAAATGTTCTTCAGCTAAAATAACTATTATTATTAGAAATTTGAATTACGTTATTTTAAATGTTGTAACTTGTGATGTCAATGTATTTTACCCTTATTGTATTGCCTAAGTATTTCTGTATTATGTTACAAATGAATATATTTGTGTTGTGTGTTGTTGTAGATTATATTAGCTATTATATTTATTAATATATTAGCTTCTTGAAGTCGTAATTATCGATTACATTTTTATTAGTTAGATAATTAAACAGAAATTTGTGCCAAGATTACAATATGCTTCGGTACCTATTCAATTCTTTGATGTGGTTTTACTAAATTATATTTAGAATTTATTTTATTGGTGTTAGCAAAAATATAAATGATAAAAATATTATTTTATTACGTATGAGCTTAAAGCTCGTTAATTTTAAGAGATGTAATTTTAATGGATTTTCCATATATTTAATTATATTAGAAAAAAATATAGTGAGTACTTATTGCTTATGTTATTGATGTTGTTATCCTTCCATTATTATTACTATAATTGTAAAATAAATATTTTCTCCAGAAGGTGTCTGATACAAAGTACAGTCGTAAATACAAAAAACAACCTCAAGGAGGTACCAAATCTTTGTCTATGGTCCGAAGACACATTTACAGATAATGAAATGTCAATCACTTACCCATAAATGGTGCCATAACTAAATGTACCTTTCGTTGCAACTTCCTAACCAATTTATTGAAAATATTTTGCCAAAAAGTAGATAGAACACTAATAATATATATTGTTTAACGAATTGAACGCACAACCCAAAACCATTATTATATATAGCAAAATATATTATGTATAAATTATTATGTAAAACCTATAAAATGTTCCCCTAACTATGTGATTGCCATTTTTGATAGTGCAGATTTTAAAAATGTATACGCTTTTTTATAAAAATAGCGGTGTTATTATATAAAATTATTTAATATAAATATTTTAAGTAACTTTTCCTGAGTCTGTACAGTCGTCAACATTTGATTTTAGACGCTTATCCATAGTTTAGAAATCATATGATATGAAAAACTAGAAATCAAGTGTGGAGGATTGTATTTTCCATATTATATCTTATAAAAAGACATTTTGCAATTTTTAATGAATGTAATTGTTTGCCAACTTCGGGTAATTGATCTACATTGAAATAAAAACGGCACAGATAAATACTGATAATAATTTCTAAATTATCAATACTACAGTATTTTGTTGCTAATTTAAATAAATATGACTTTAGTACCTTTTATCTCAGCTGAAAATTATAAATTGCGCTGTTTTACCAACTATTTAAAAGCCAGTCTAGCTCTACGAGGTATTCGCTACCCAAAGCGGCGTTACGGATCGTAAAATAACATGTAAATGTAGCATTCGGATCTCGGCGGTCGCGGCACGGCGGTCGCGACCCGGCAGCCGCGACCTGCTGCACCTGCATTGTCACTTATGTCGAACCAGGCTTAGTCAATTTTTTTACTATATTAACATGAGCAATCGCAAAACTGATGCCTAGTTATTTCATTGTGATTAAATTACCTAATTTTGGACTTATTTGTGTAAAGCTAGGTGTCGTTTCTTTAAGTAGAATAAGATAGATAGATAGATAGATAGATAGATAGATAGATAGAAAATACTTTATTGCACACATAACTTAAAAATAACACACAAAGATAAAATGGAGTACATAAGAAAAATGTGACAATTGGCGGTCTTATCGCTCAGGAGCGATCTCTACCAGACAACCGTGTATAAGTACAGTTTAAATGCTTTATTGTAAGTTGAAATTTCACGTGGACCATTATTCAATGTTTTTTAGTAATTATAATATGTAACAAATCTTTTCCCTAAATACCATCTTTATGTACATTACCTTAATGACTAGGGTAGTCAGGTGTACTTAAATATTGTATACAGTATACATTTAAATGAATTTGAATGTAATTGTAATCTTAGACAACGTAAGCATGGAAAACTGTACTAAATTAAATATATAGAGCATTGTGATTTCCAGTTTTCCAATTCTAATAAATTTATTGTAAATTACTTACTGAATATTGTCGTCATAAATGTTATTTAAAGGTAATTTTAAAATTTATACATGGAACTTAATGGAAAATATATATATTTATTTGTTGTATAGATTATTTGTTTTATTTTCCTTGACATCTGAAAACAGATCGCCTCCGTACGGTTTGAAACCGTTACATACCTTTGGAGTAATATAGTCTTTATCATCAATGTCGTTATCAATGAATGTCGTATATTTTTTTATAGGTTATCCTAACCAAACACTATAACAACATGATAAGTGACAAAGGTTTTTTTTGTTATAGTGCTTACCCGCACTTTGGGTATCTCTAAGAAATGAAATAAGTTCCCAAAAATTTAAAATAGTAATAGGTGGAGCCACCGGCGCTATAGTCCGTAAGAGGTCCCAAAGATTTTCTGTTGAATCGACTAAGGGTTTCGTGGCTTAGTTGGTTAGAACACACCCGTACTGAGGGTGGGGCGCGGGTTCGAGATCCGCCGAAACCAAAAATTTCTGGGAACTTATTTCATATGTGACAAAGCTAAAATTACAATAAATCCATACTAATATTATAAATTCGAAAGTTACACTATCTGTCTGCCTATCTGTCTGTTGCTTTTCACGCCCAAACGGCTGAACGGATTTTAATGGAATTTGGCAGGGAGATCAATGGTATCCTGGGGACGGACATAGGCTACTTAAAAACGAGCGAAGCCTAAGATTGTTTCAGTATCGCTATGCTTGGAGTAAAACAAAAATGAAAATGAGATTCTCTATTTGACATAATTCAGAAAACGGATATCCGTAGAAATGCTAAAATCACCGACAACTCTGAAGTGACAGTGAGCAGGTCATATAGCTTGCAGAGACCATAACTGCTGGGAAGTACAGGTTCTCGAGTGGCATCCGCGCTGGCAACTTGACCTAACCTGCTAGGTATAGGCCTTAAAACTCTTGTTCCACTCCACATGGTCCTGCGCCAATGTCATCTTGCCGCTGGACGTCCGACGCATCTGAATCCAGTTCTTGGATAATGCGGAACGGAGTAAGTAGTATAAACTTGATGCAGTGGGGCCACGAACCTACGATTTTAACTATGACTGGTAGTCCCACTAAGCAGTGGAACCACGAACCTATGATTTCAGGGATAGTGGGACCACGAGTAATAGTGGTACAATCCCAGTGAGACCACGAGTCGCGACCCGTGTGTTAAGACCACCCACCCGATGGGCCAACGATGTAGCGGTCGCAAGAAGTCGATGGATAGAAGCGTTCACAACGCTATTCGTGGCGGCGTTTGGGGGAGGCCTATATTCACCAGCGGATGTTAAATCTCGCAGTTCTGAAAACTTTTGTGAAGGTATTTTGAAATATGATGAGATAGATGAGCTACGGCAATCCACTCCAATACTCGACCCTCCATAAATTGAACATAGCTCCATTTCATACATTTAGCAGTTTTAGCAATAAATAAAATAATAATAAATAAATTAGGGTAGCTCCAGAAAATATCAGACTAATACCTTAAAAGCAAGGCTTCTGATTTTGCGAAAAAAGGTTGTTATTTAAAGAACTAACGGAAACGGCTACGCGTCGTAGCAAAGTGCTACGTGTCGTAGCAATGTGCTACGCTCCGTAGCAATGTGCTACGCTTCGTAGCAGCTGTATGGTCCTTATCAGCAATTACCTTGGACACTGAGATGTAAAATGGAGATGAGTAACCTTAATTTTGTTAAATAATAAATTTTAGAAGATGTATAAGCAAGCTTTTACAATACGGGCTTTAGTGCCTCACTAATGAATTTACGTGGACTTATTTGAAACCTTATTGAGTTTTGTAGACGAATGTACTGCACTTTCTTTAGAAACAAAAGAATATCTCGTGATATATAAGAGAGTCACGTTTTCTTTAGTTTTTGGGAAAAAGTGGAATATATCTTTTTCGGTCATATGTACAAAGTAAGAGTGACAAACAACCAAAACATCGTTTTTACATATCCACAGATTATATGGAACTGGATTCGAGATCGGTGGAGTCACTAATCCCGCAACTGCGTTTTGAACACGGAAAACGTTTTTACTGTTTGTCGCCTCCAACAGAGCTCACGTAAAATGAATAAATCTGAAAAGCCATCACGCTATTTTATTTTTTGCTCTTATTTGTTGTTGGCGGTAGGAACTTGAACAATTAAAAATATGTTTTCGTACCTACCTAATTTAGAAGTTTGTTTTTTGTACCCAAAGAGCTAGTCTTGTCTTGACGATACTATGAGAAGGCTCAAAGTACCAAAGCCCTTCTAAGAGAGCTTTATAAGAGGGCACGTTGCGCGCCATTTTTTGAATAGTAACCTATTAAAAGAATAGAATTTGGCTTTAATAGGAGCGGGACAGAGCATGCTTTTTTGGAAAGGCGTAGACATGAAAATTCAGATTATTGTATACTAGCAGCACCTCGCGGTTTCACCCGCGTAGTTCCCGTTCCCGTAGGAATTTCGGGATAAAAAGTAGCCTATGTCCTATTCCAGACTATAATCTATCTCTGTGCCAAATTTCATTCTGATCCATTCAGCCGTTCTGGCGTGATAAAGGAACAAACATCCATCCATCTATCCATCTAAACTTTCACGTTTATAATATTAGTGAGATTATAGAAAACTACACACAAATGTCCATTGGATTTTTTCTTAGGTCTCTACTTAAAAAATCATGAAACTGCACTTTTTCACACGTAAATTGGTCGAGATGTTAGGAACTCTGCGGTCTATTGTAATTACTTTTATAATGTGTCATAGGTTATTTAATAATAATACTGAAACTGAATAAATAATGCTGGACAATTCACACAGCATTATCTAGCCCCAAGCGAAGCAGAGCTTGTATCATGGGTACTAGATAACTGATATACATAATAATATAATACAATTTAAAGTTAGATAATTTTTTACTATACTTGTACAACGACCACCCCCCCTGAACAAATATCTGCAGATCGTACAAACATTTGTACCGAGACGGGATTCGAACCCAACCTCCTGCGTCGCAGATGGACTTTCGCCCACCGCGCCACAGTGGTCTTCAAACCATTCAGTCGTGTAACTGTAGTTATTAAAATATAATAAAAAGAACTCTATCATTAATGAACGCTCTAATTTATTATTATTTTTGGTGAAAAAGTCTAGGATTTCGCGTTCATATGAGCGGGAGACGTTTTTGGAAAGGCGTAAGCTCAAAAATCAAGTTATTGTTTACTGAATTGAAAATTATTACATGAAGAAATTGGTTCAAAAGACCAAATAATTAGTAATAAACAACGAATCAAAATATCTGTAGACCACTGGGTTCCTGAGATTTCGACTAAATTATGTGTGAAACAATGCACTTGCAGTCCATCTTTTTTTTCATAATCGTATTCAAGGAACCTAATAAATAATTGTCTATGTAAGTAATTCGAGTTGTATTTTCACGGAGATCCCGTGAGATCTATGTAGGCCTAGTTTGACAACCAAACCCGCTATGTTCGCACTCACCCCGGGCCGTGAAAGATGATTTAACGTTACGCCGAGCAAGAAATGATGCCTTCCAGAAAAGATATTTTTAAAAGCAAGAGGTAAGTAAACGAAAAGTTGTTGTACATAAAAAAATATCTTGCATTATCATAAGAAAATTGTTGATACTTTTGCAAAACAAAGTTGTAGGTAACTTTAGAGTTTTGTGGTTGTTGAAAAATAATTCAGAAATTTCAGAATATTTCAATGAAATAATAAGCGAGAACTGCGTAGATGTAGGTAAGGTACTAATAGATTTTTTATTTATTGTACATACATCAATGCTGTGTAAGCACTATTTAAACCCCTATTTTCATTCTTCAACCCGAGATTTCGGCCAATTGGTTGAACTGTACTCCAGTACACAAAATTAGAGTAGGTATCGATTTGCACAAAAAAAAGAAACGAACCTTATTTAAATAGTAAACATAATAATTCAAACGTGTTTTCCCCAAACAAGAGCAGTTTTGCCATAACCACCACTCACAAAGAGAAAATCATATGCAGATAAAAGTAATTATCAAATATCAATAACGTTTATGTTTCAGGCTTACAAAATAAGCACTTAGACAAGTCAAATTTTATAATATAAACAGGTTTCTAAATAGTAATAATTATCAAATAAGAAACAAGGTGTTATTGATTTTGTCCACTTCAATACATGCTTAACAACATGCTTACTGATGCCATCAAACAACAATTTGCTAAAATGGCTCTGTTGGGCCACGCAATGCATACCAGAAGAGCAGACTAGCGTCCAGGCTACCTAAATCCCTGTCATAGCTAACAAATACACAGCCAGTGCCAAAGATAGAGCTCTGGGTTATTTTGCTGGGTAAATAGGAGTGATTTGTGTATTCGTGCATAAGACAGGATTTAGTTTGTCCGAGCTAGTGTCAGGGAAATCTTTGTATGAATAGAAAACGCTTCGGACGTCGCTCCTGTGGGAATTTATCAAAATCATAGCGTGCATGTTAGGTTACGGCTGATCAAAAGCGAATTCTTCGAATCAGAGCGAGAATATTCGTGTAGGTACATCACACCTACATTATAAATGCCAAAGATTGGGTATTCATTACTTCTACAACCCGAAACAACGAAAGGAAATAAGTTTGCTTTTTTTAAAGATGTTGGTGCTTAGTAACTTTTTATCCCATAAAACAGTACCCATGGGATAGAAAGAACTTCCACACCCTTGATGCTCTTAAAACGCACTATAGTACACCTATTCAGAAAGTAAGTTGATTATTCCGCGAGTTCCCTTTTGTGCAACTCAATTGCGCAACTCAGTTGAGCAAATTGCGCAACGGGAACCTTATCAAACTTATTTCCTTTTCCAAACTTATGGCAAAAAAAGTACGTCATTGCAGGCGTCTAAAATCTGGGACGGAGAATCTATGAAATTTCATTTCCATATAAATAATATCACTTTTTCCTTTTTAAATTTATAATATCACCTTCACACTATTTTTTATTATAATAATAAGATAAGTTATACTATTTTTTATTATAATAAAGTTTCCATTACCGTGAGAAAATTCAGGGCAACCTTGGAAAACCTGTCAAATCCCTAGCATTTGTGAGAGACGTGAGCTTCCACTAAGCTCCCAAGATGGATGGAGCACCAACAGAGGACATAGCAGTCTACATAGTATACACGTGAGCTACCGTGCTGAACCTTCATTTTAATTAGGTAATGTAGGAGTTTATATATTCTTTTACAAGCGCACGTTAATAATATACGATGATAAAACGGTAAACTAGAAAAATTATGTCAAAGGCGAGCTTAACTCGAAGAAGAGTTCTCTTCCAGCAAACCTTATTGGGAGAGAGACAAAGTTATAAAAGAACCCACTTTTGTAACTTTGTCTCTCTTAGTAGAGGTTAAAAGATTAAATTTAAACCTTCTTATTTAATACACTACTACCATCGATCAAAAATGTCCGGCTTTGCCGGCCCCCCTTAGATTCACAATGCGCACGCCACAAGCTTCAGTAGCAAAAGAGATACATTTTGACATGTTAGGAAAGCTTTTCAACTAGTGTCATTTTAGCGTTCAGACAAAAAGCATGGGTACAAAAAGTGCAAGAATCACTCGTCCAAAGTGCTGAAAAAGGATGGAATTTCTTATTTTCAGTAAGTTTATATATATTTTTTACCCGTATATTGAGATGTGAGTCATATACTTGTGAAATCAGCATAAAATATTGTTGTTTGGTTTGCCTATGTTAAAATATTAATTTTGTTCTAAATTGATAAATGGAGAGGCTATTTCTTCTAAATTTTTTTTTTCATTTATAGTATGTATTAATATATTTTTCATAAAAATAAGTTTAATATTACTAGTTGATTAATTTTAAAATAATTAGTTGGCCCGCCCTAAAATTTCATTTGCGTAGACTCTCTAATAAAAGAAAGACTAGGTTCTTACCTACCTACCAGAAGTATGAATTTATAAAACGTTTATTTTTTTCCCGTAAAAAAAACTCGTGCAAAGCCGCAGACAGGAACCAGTTCTTTTTAATCTAGAGTGCCTGCCTGAAATTGTATTGTATGTTTAAATTATTGTATGTCTCAAATGACCCTTTTGTATAAATACCTACTGTTGAGACACCAATTTATAGTTTCATCAATAAATGATTCGTTATCTTTACCTGAATTCTGTTAATTAATCCTTATAGAAAATAAACTGATAACTACAAAATAAAATAAAATGAATTCGACTCCACCAATCTCTTGTTCCGTATGGAAAAAACTTGTCAGGCTCTGCGCAAACTGTCTGCGTCAAAACAAAACGAACCCAATTTTGAGTGACATTTTTGTAAGGCTCTAGGTATCTACGGGGGAGGCCGCGAACTCCTTATTTTTGATCGAAGACTACTACCTACTATAATAAAATAAATTCAAATATTTCGGAGTTAAAACCTTATTAATCCTTTGCAATGCACCTATTTACTCTATGCGAATCTCGAGCGTCTGCTGTTTTGACGTTAGAACAATTCTACAGGATGACAGACAAGTAATGGAAGCATTCAGATAAGTGCCTGGTAGGTACAGTTTCCGTAGCAGATTGGTACAAGAAGGTCATGGAATCCATGTAAAAAGGGTCTTGCTATTCGAGAGATAGAAGCCCTAGGCCTGGGTCTGTGTTTCAGAGCTGTATTTCCATCTGGCATTGGCTAGATACGCCCGCAGTTACCAAATAATGAACCTACTCCGTTAAATATATAAAATAAACACAATAACTTTATTTCTTTAGGCTTACAAAATAAGCACTTAGACAAGTCTTATTTTATACTATAAACAGCTTTATAAATAGCACCTAAGTTTTATCAAATAAGAAAGGTGTTATTCACTGAATTTTTTTGTGATGTTTAAAAAAGTTAAAACATAATTTTATTTTTATTGGAAACTAGCAGCGCCTCGTGGTTTCACCCGCGTAGTTCCCGTTCCCGTAGGAATTTCGGGATAAAAAGTAGCCTATGTCCTATTCCAGACTATAATCTATCTCTGTGCCAAATTTCATCCAGATCCGTTTTGCCGTTCTGGCGTGATAAAGGAACAAACATCCATCCATCCATCTATCTATCCATCCATCCATCCATCTAAACTTTCACGTTTATAATATTATATATATATAGTGAGAAGTGAAAAAGAGACGAATAAACCTTATTTAATGTAGAACTTATTTTTTTAAATCGAGTACGTAACACCTAACACGGTTTTCTTATAACTTTCACGGCTTGAGACTCCCTCAGAGGCTCTGAAAAAAAAGCTCAGCCTGTATACTGATATACCTAACAATGCTCTGAATAAAATATTTTTAATGCGGTCTTAAGTCGGTCATAGAACATTGGGGGAGGCCTATATCCAGCGGTGAACTTCGGCTAAGTTGATGACGATGACGAAACTTAAAACTTTTTTTTGTTTTGTGTCTGCAATTCGACATACACTCCTGTTGCTTTGCCACGGCGCCATCTAGTCAAACAATAAATTGAAAATAACAAAACTCATTGATATGGGTATCGCGTTACGTGGCGTTACCAAATTCGAGTATTTAACGCTGTCACCTCAACTTCACGAGTGCCTGTGCGCTTAACATTGTTAGTGCAATCAATCATGCATACAGGGGACGTACTCAGGTCGATGGGTCGTTGATTGGGCACATTGGGAGCACTCGGTACTAATCATAACAAGGTATTTTTTACACAAAACGACAGGCTGACAAGTCACTCTCACCGTGTCTGAATAATTCCTACAAAAAAGCATCTGACCCCTGAACTTTTATATTTTTGTATAAATAACTCACCTGTGAAAACTACGGGCGAGTTATTCATACACACGGCTTTTATAGGGATAAAAGTAACTGATATCCTGCTCCGAGATATAATCTCTCTGCAAAATTACATTAAAATCTATGTAGCCGCTTAGGCGTGAAAATGCATATATTGACAGGGATAAAGACAGATTTATACTAATATGTATGTATGGAATGGATGCACGTTTAAGCAATAAATTAAATTTACTTCTCTATAATATTTATATTTGAATTAAGAACTCAATGTCTTGAACGTTTCTATAGCTCAAGGGGCCCACCCGAAAGCTTATAATAAACTTCAATTGAGTGCCCACCCTGGGAGAGGAAATTATAATCCTTAGTACGTCCACTTCACGTACAGACCAGATCGATATCCGAAGCTATCAATTGCTCGTTGTGGTTGTATTTAGGCGCTGGTCTCGTCAAAATGTCCCATTTGCGACCAATCGGTACCACTGCTCGGTGAAACAATAACCAAATGATGATTGATGAACGATGACTTAAAGAACGATCATCGCTTAACCATTTCATCATCATCATAGCAGCGCTTTGTCACCCACTGCCCCAGCAGTACCAATACCAGATTTTTGGCTACCTAGCCGTGTGGTGCCGGCTTAGAAATGCACCACCCCAGCTCTTCCTGGGGGTGTCGTAAGAGGCGAGTAAAGGACATACGCCGGGGGGCGGGCAGCAGCGCCTCTTGCAGAATAGATCTACCACCGAACTGCGATCCCCAACCCACAAGCACAGCGTGGAGATTATGGGCATTACCCTCCATGAGATAAAAGCCCATAAGCCGATTATCAGAGGAGACCTGCGTCCAGCAGTGGACCACTATAGGCTGTTGAGATGAGAGACATGAGATGGAAAAGAAGCCCTAAATGGGTTTATAGGCTGCCTTTAATATTTGCCCTCCTCTGCCCATTAAAATAAATATATTGTTTTAGGTTAATTTTACTACGTTTCTAGATCCCACATAGCCACAAATTGGATCCCTCGAGACGCCAAGCGCAGACGAGGCCGACCAACAAAGAGGTGGTGTGACGACATCAGGGAAGTAGCAGGGAACACATGGACCAGAACAGCAAGGGACAGGAGCGAATGGAAGAACTTGGAGGAGGCTTCCACCGCCGAAGGCGGTCCTTATCGGAGCAAAATAGTTCCGTTAATGTAATTGTTATATATCAAATTTAGATGTTTAATTAATGTTGTACCTACCTACTCATTCAATATTCTCATGTACATATTAGCTGGTAAGGAAAGAATAAAGTTCTTTTTATTTTATTTTATTTATTTCTAGATCCAAGTTTTTTTTGTCAATAAATAAACTATGTTAGATTAAGAACCGAATGAAAACTGAAAAACACAGATTACGTTAGCAGAAAACCACGTCAAAGCAAGGTGAGTTTTTGATAATACCCATTGTTAAGGTATTTTAGAGTTGACTATACTTTGTAGAGACTTAGGTAGTGCAGTGGAAAAAAACTTTAAAAAAATTAAAATAAACTGCACATTTACAATAATTTTAATTTAGCGCTAACTTCTAAACCAAGCTGCGACAGACAGCTGGCATCCCTGGCAATAGACGATTCATTTATTAAAACCTTTTCATTCCATTTATTCCTTTCATTTGAAATCTTTTCCTAGCTCGAGAGGTGAGACCACTCGAGCCAAGAAAAGATTATTCTAAGATATATTCCGTTTATCAGCTAAGGCTGCACTTCGGTAAGCAGCCGAAGTGGGGACGTTTTCGAAAAGAATCTCTGTTGAAATAAAGAAATTAATGATAAAATTATAAAAAGAATGTAACAAGTTCTGTTGAAATAAAATCCACCCCTGCATCTGCTACCCATCCAAAATGCCACCACGTCAGGACAGATTGTTGCCAGCTTTATGTGCCGATAAATCGTAATGTCATATCTTATTAACGTATTTCAGGACGTCGGTATTTCTGTAACTTTGTGACGCCTACGGTTCTTCATACCCTTATAAATAAATTGAATAAATAATGCTGGATTATTGTCACAGCATTATCTAACCCTAAAATAAGGGGCTCTTTGGTTAACTGATCCCACTCTAAACTCATCCCACGGGATGAGTTGACTAAATAAATTATTTTACTAATTTGATTGGTCAACTGATCCCGCTTTTAACAAAAGATAAAAAGAAGTGTATTTTTTGAACTTTAAGTACCTACACACGTGAACAAAATGGGTATGGAATGCCAGAAAAGAGAACAAGAAATGGTCAGAAAAATTGGTGAACCAAGGTAAACCTACAGAAGGCAAGATAAGATCATCACAACCAAAACTTTTTGTGTCAAGATAATCAATACCTAGGATTCATTTCGATCAGCAATTCTGATGTTATTAGATGAGAAATATATCCAATCCCTTTTTTCAGTAGGTAGTAATTTCTATTGTATTTCAGTAAAATAACAGGAGAAAAAACAAAATTTAATAAATTTAAAATCAGAAGAGAAAGTCTAAGTATGAAACTGTTTATTAAAATTCCGCATGTTACGTAAACACTTTCTTAAGGCAAATCACATAAAAAAATGAATTTCTACGACTCTACATGGTTCCATACTATATTATAGTTATTCCGTGACAACGTTTTGTTGCCGTTGTTTATAACTAGATGTCGCTAGTAAAAGTGGACGAGGGCTAGATCGCGCTGACGAGAACGCATGGGTTCGCTAGTCGTTCATTCAGTGAAGCAACATTCAGTACCTACTTTTTTGGTACTTAGTACTCAGTTTTTGAAGAGCAGAGCCAATAACTGCTTAGTCATCTGATTTTAAAGCCTACGTTTTACAGTGTGATTTATGCTGAATTTGTCAGACAGAATTTTAATAAAAACTATACGTACAAATTTCGCGACTTGAGTGAGGAGACGAAACGTTTAACGGTGAACGTCCTACCTACCAACTTAAGTCGTGATTTTTTCATTATAAAAGTCGTCCGTGATTATTATGTACCTAGTAGCTTCTGCCGACGGCTTCGCACGTGTTGTTTCTATGAAAAATGGAAACGTTTAAAGGTTATTAATATCCCATCGGAACTGAGTTACAAGCTTCCACTTCAAGCAACTGAGCTCCCTATTCGTAAATTTAAACAGTACCTACTTAAAACGACATCTTATCAAGAAAGCCTTTTACTCCATAGGTGATTGCATCAATGATTTGCTTGGTCATATGTCGCCCAGTACCACACCGACAAGTGTTTAAGAAATTAATGTTGTGCTTAGCTTTGATATAAATATGTATCTAAATCGCATTTAATTTCGTTTAAAAATAAAACCGGCCAAGTGCGATTCGGACTTGCGCACAAAGGGTTCCGTACCATTATCTATAAAAACGGCAAAAAAACACGTTTGTTGTATGGGAGCCCCCTTAAATATTTATTTTATTCTGTTTTTAGTATTTGTTGTTATAGCGGCAACAGAAAAACATCTGTGAAAATTTCAACTGTCTAACTATCACGGTTCATGAGATACAGCCTGGTGACAGACGGACAGCGAAGTCTTAGTAATAGGGTCCCGTTTTACCCTTTGGGTACAGAACCCTAAAAACTTTCTTTATTCAGACATTGTCCATGGATTACACGTTACATAAAAATCAAGATCAAATTAGATTTATAAATCATTATTACTATTCAAGGTTACGCAGCCCTTCAACAGAATCCCAACTTGAGGCTTCTAAAGAGTAAGGACCCTAAATATTTTTAAACTTACGCGATCTGAACACATATTTATAAATACTATTTAACGGGTATTTATCGCGTTTAATTACCTTATTTTCCCGACGTTTCGACAGGTTTACACACTGCCGTGGTCACGGGATGACTCATCCCGTGACCACGGCAGTGTGTGGTAATTAAACGCGATAAATACCCGTTAATAAATACCCGTTAAATAGTATTTATAAGTAAGGACCCTGTTGAAAGACTGCAGGATGGGCGAAGTCAACTTGCTGCCTACAACCTGTAGGATGGTGTTGGTACTGCCCCATGTTCTGCGCAGCAGCGAGGCGGTTTTCTTGCGGATGATGGCGTGAATATCAGTGGGATACATACGTGTTTCATTATATACATAAAGTTTTATTATACCATGTTTTGAGTAAATGTTTTTATTGAATATTTTTTAATCATTCAAATTTCTGAAATTTATTGGACGGGGTGTCCTAGGGGTAGTTTTGCAAAAATAAAAGATACTTGATTAATTTTCTACTTTGAACTTTAAACATACCGAGTTTTGAGTAAAACAAACCAACAAAACTTTATCACCCTTTTTAACCCCCTCAGAGGTTAATTTATCAAAATTTAATTAGCATAAGTGTTATTCTAGAACTTATTCTATCTACATATCAAATTTTATCTAAATAAGTTATGTACTTACGGAGATACGAGGTAACCAACATTCACACAGACTTTCACGTTTATTCCATATTATCTTATTAACATCTTAGGATATTCGTTCTAATTTTTTTTAAGCTTACGCGATCTGAACACATAATTATTAATACAAATAACGGGTATTTATCGCGTTTATTTACCGATTTTTCCCGACGTTTCGACAGGTTTACACACTGTCGTGGTCACGGGATGACTGGAGTACTGGAGCTACCGCCTCTCCGAAGCAGGGGCAACATTATTTGCAGCTAGGTTTTCTAAACTAGGGATGTCCATCTGCACACTCGGACGACACACAACACTAACAGTGTCCGCGACGCACTGAGTGCGCTGTGTGAGTCGGACTCGCGCGCGATGGCTGTTTTTATATAAAAACGGCAAAAAAATCACGTTTGTTGTATCGGAATCCCTTAAATATTAATTTTATTTTAATTTAATTATTTATTGTTGAAGTGAATAATATAACTTAATATTCAGTGAATAATTCAAGCGTCTACCTCAGAGTAACTTATATACCGGTCTAGTAGACTAGACCGGTATATAAGTTACTCTATGAGGTAAAATTGACAACGCAACGGCATAGATGCCGTTGTCAATTTTGAGCAAAAAAATCACGTTTGTTGTATGTAAAAATAGAATAAAATAAATAATTAAGGGGGCTTCCATAAATTTTTATTTTATTTTTAGTATTGATTGTTAAAGCGGCAACTGATCATCATCTGTGAAAAAAAAACAAAGCGGGCTATTTGTTGAATAGTAATATAAACATTGAAAATTGTGTAGGTATCATCATCATCAGACCGTTGACACCCACTGCTGGATCTAGGCCTCCTCCTTACACGCCAGTTAACTCGGTCCTGTGCGAGCCTCATCCAATGTCTTCCGGCCACCCCGACGATGTCATCCGACTATCTGGCAGGTGGTCTACCTCTAGGGCGCTTCGCGCCTACCGTACTGTAGACTAGTAAAGGCTGATGATAATGATGATGGTTGCTTTCTTTAACCTAATGTCAAAACACTTTTTCACTTTTTTTACAAATGATAAAAGGTATCTATGTATATTTTGAATCGGTCAACTGCTCCCAGTTGACCGATTCAAAATATACATTAGGTCAACTGATCCCGCGGGATGAGTTCGAGCGGTCTCAGTTGACTAAAGACCTAGATAAGGAGAGCTTGTGTTATGGATGACTGACATACTTATAGAATACATTATAGATAATTATATCTTTTTATACATAGAAAGTACTTTCCCATTTCGCCCGCTGCGCTGTATTGGCAATGCTGATGCGCTGTGCCAGATACTCACCAGATCTTAGGTCACGCGTGGCTTTGACCAGACGCTAAGGTATTTTTTAAAATCTTGGAGAGCTTCGGCACTACATGGACCTAGGGTTTTGACTCCAAGGGTAGAAATGCGTAGGCTCAAAGCAGCATTTATTCTACTAAAATATCGTAGTTTATAGATTTCTCCTAAAATCACATTATGTTGCAGAACATGTTTCTATCGTACAGTGAGCGTCAGAATTAATTATCCCCCTTGTCTATAAAATTAAGTATTTATTTTCTATAACTTCTATTCGCTTATAACCAATTTTCAAATGCAAAATTAATCACGTCGCTCAGGATCGAACCACTGGATGGGTGGTTTGAATAAACCTTGATAAAACCCACCCTCCCGTTAGTTGTACCCTGTCAGAAACTAGATGTCGCTGCTAAAAGTGAACGAGCGCTAGATCGCGCTAACGAAGCGTTTGCACAAAATGGTGACTTCGGAACCATTTATTTTTGAATATCACTTTATTAGACACATTTAGACAAATTTTGAAAGTTTTCGTCACCGCTGTTAGCGCCGAAAACTAAAAAAACTAGTTTTATTCCGCAACCTCGCTCATGGGGCTCGGAACCAGCTCCCCTGGTACAGCATTGTAACATAACTAGATTTTGCCCGTGGCTTCGTATGCGTTGTTTTTTATGGAAATGTTGATATTATGGTAATATCTACCTACCTATATATGTATATATATCTATTCAATCATTCTCATTTATAAAACTCAATCATGTATTGTATTCTATAAATATTCGTCAACTGTTATTAATAAAAGCTTATATTGTAGTAATAGTAGTAATTCATTTTATAATTGAATTGTCATTACATAGGGACTCGACGAGTGAATTTTAAATTTGGAATCTGATCCTATTAGTTTTTATATCGAAAGGTGCTGGTTGTAGGGTGTACACTAACTTCACGGGTTTTATAAATATTTGTTTTCTAACGAATTTACAAATTTCAAGTATATACCTACTGGGTTATTGGTTAATTAGTAACACTGCGTGAACTGCAGGTTCTGCCCCTCATCAGGAACACGTTCGTGAAGACGTCAGGTCTTTATTCTTAAACTATGTATTGGTGATCCCTCGATTCAATTATCGTTCGTTCGATAACTATTTTTAAAATAAAATATTAATGCCGTTGGCACTACCACTGTCGAGTTAAAATGCAACAAGCCATCGAGTTTGTATAAAAGATTGGATCGTTGTCATACTACGGAAAGTAGTTCCTCTCGCTCCGGTAGGGGCGCTACAAGGCGCTAAGTGATTAAGAAGGACACGAAAACGCTGGAAGTATTCGTAATTTTATGCGTAAAGCGTGTCTTCAGCTTGCCGCAACCAGTATCTGCCTACAGCGTTGCGCAAGCTATCACCTGGCCGGAGGGCGTCCTACACTACATTTTCCGAGTCGCGGTTTTGACTCAAGAACACGTTGAACCCAGTCAAGTGGTTGTTGATTCTTCGCGAGAAATGGCCGGCCTACTGCCACTTCAGCTTGCTATTCTTAGAGCTATGTCGATGACTTTGGTTCTCTGTGGGTTTTATTCGAATCCTGTAGCTCTCTCCAAAGCTCGCTCAGCAACTTTGAACTGGTGGACAAGCCCTATCGTGAGTAACCACGTTTCAGCTCCGAGCAATCCTACCCGTGATGACGGGTAGGACGCACTGATTGAAAACTTGACGTTTTCAAGCATTGCGGTATGGATGACGAGAAGACTCGACGTAGTTTCCCAAACGCTGCCCAACCTAGCTGGATCCTCCACATGGCCTCCTTCTCGAAATTAGATTACATAATGCTAGACAATTCACACAGCATTATCTAGCCCCAAGTTAAACAGAGCTTGTGTTATGGGTACTAGATAACTTATTTATACATAAATACAATACACAGATAGTTATTTCTTATCATACATAGAAAACGACCAGAGCATCCGGGACAAATATCTGCAATTTTTAAAAACATTTGTCCCGAGGCGGAAATCGAACACGCAACCTCCTGCGTCACAGGCGAACCTTCACCCACCGCGCCACAGAGGCCTTCAAAATTGTGTGATACCTATACACAGGTAATAAGTAAGTTGATAGTCCTGTAATATTACTACGCTACGTGTCGACAGCTCTCATAAACAAGTTATTACCAGTTAGGGATTATGGACGGACGGTATCACCTAGTTGTGACGTCACCACTTTATTAAGACCACGGGCAGATTGTTACCAGCTTTATGTGCCGATAAAACGTAATGTCATATCATATTAACGTATTTCAAGACGTAGGTATTTCCAGTTATGGGAATTTTCCTTTTACTTGGAAACGCTTACGGTTATTCATAGGGCACTTTCCCACTGTGTCGTGACCGTCAATAATCGTTGGACGACTATCATATTATCTAAAAAAAAAACATTTATTGCTTAAAACTTTCTTACCTAAACTAGAATTATACACAAAAAATACAAAAAAAAAAATAGGCAAAGGGAGTAGTTTCAGCTTTGTGCTGCATGCAAGGAGCATGCGGCGCTAATTTTAAATCTACTCCCGTCGTCGGGTAGGTGGTCACTGAGGGATTGGGATAGTGGGTTGTAGGTAAAAAAAAACCTATCTAGTTGTTTTTATTGAATCGTGACGATATTTTACGGTTATTTTTAATATTTACGATTCTAAGTTTTATATCGTTTTACGACTTTTACGACTACGACGTTGTGCTAGCTTATCCTATATTAACTATAATTTATTGTCACAACAAAAACAAGCCGTGGATGACAGTTACTCGTGTCGCGCTTTATGTGAACACATACATTGTAAATGTACAAGCGACTATGCTTTAAAAGACACGAGTTTCTGTCGTCACGACACAGTGGAAACGCGCCATTACTTCAATGATATGACTCAGCGACCCGTGAAGTGTGTCACTTATATAATAATACTAGTTTCAGCCCGCGGCTTCGTACGCGTTGTACTATCTACGTTTTTCATTCTGTCAAAGAAAGTAAACGCTTGGACAGAGTTATAAAAGTATACACGGCTACAAAATAATTGTACTATAAACATTACGTATTCAAATGGAGTATTCACAAAGTTTCAGAATATCAAGTAAAGGAAGTTAAAATTGTAGAATTTTCAGATTTATGCCAACTCGATTGAGAAGTTTGAGTGCATACGACGTGTAGTAAATGCAATGGATTGGTGGTAAATACAGTTATGGCTTTTTGTTTAATATTTTTTAGGATTCTGTGCTGTACAAGATTACAGAAAACCCTTAAATTAAACCAGATGATCAAGATATTTATGTACATGTTTGTACCTCTTACATTTAACATTATGTACGAAAAATATGGTATTATATATTTACTTTTACACCATATTAGGCTTTGCTCTTTTATTCTGTATTTCTCTTCTATATTATTTTCATATTTTTTCTATTTAGTATTGGGCATTTCTCTTTAATTCACGGGATATATTTTCTTTATCGAAAAATTTAAAGTATTATAAAAAATATACTAATAAACATTATTTATATAAAGAAAATTACAATATACAATGCAATAATAATTACAACTAATATTTACACTTAAATCTATTTTCTAAAAATCTAAGCCGTCACCAGAAGGCAAAGTGCCCAGAATGCTGGCAGCATTGCCACGTTGAATGGCAATGCTAATTCGTTGACTGAAATAAAAGCCAGCATTCCGATCACCTCTGGACTCTGTTGGGAGTTTTGTTAGATAAGTTTTATTATTTATTACAGTTAAAGACTTAGATAAACATAAAGTGCACATTCTTAACTATACATATATATATATACCTATATAAAGTTTGCCAGGCAGAGATCGCTCTTGAGCGATAAGACCGCCAATTGACACTTATGTTATAATTGATTAATTTGAAAATTATTATATTCTAAGGTATTCGCGAGAACTCATAATAAAACACTGTTTTATTGTAAATTATTTTTAGTTTTAAGTGTGCAATAATGTTCTATCTATATGTAAAACAAGATAGGTATCTTAGGAAGAGTCACGAGAAACCAAAAACCTGCGCCAAAACAGAGTGTATGAGTAACGAGTTCAGCAAGTTTACGTGTATAAATCACCCCGCACCGTTTTTCTTGGACAGCCAACAAGCTGAGGCAATTCCACACCACGCTCGCCCATAAATCTCATCGACGTCTGACGCCCAAACAGCTTGCACAAAAAATGTGTGTGATTTCTGCACCTTCGTATTACATAGTATATTCTAAGGTTATTTTCGCGAGAACTCATAATAAAACACTGTGTTTACCGGATTGATCGCGTATATTTTATATTTTGTTTATAACCTGACGTTTCGGAGGCTTTTCAGCTTCCATGGTCACAGGCAGACTGAGGTGACATTTGTCTTTACAAGTAATTTGAATTTTGCATATCTACCGTCAATTATACAACTTTAATTATAACGTTCCGTATGTACGCAGTAATCACTAACAGTGTCTTGATGGGTTGTAGCTATGGATTGCTGGGTGTGGGACCTGACTCGATGTAGGACTGGATCCCAAGCAGCAGGTACTCTCCAACCATCTTCTCTATTGAAATTATTCGGATGTTTTTGAATATAAAAATAAATAATATAAAATATACGCGATCAATCCGGTAAAAACAGTGTTCCTTCGTATTACGTTAGTCAGTTCTTTTACTCGGCAGCCAAGGTTTAATTTTGCTCCGGAAATGTTAGAAAGTTTGTTAGGACTTTTGGCTATTAATAAAATAATTAATTTTGTGTTGCATTGACAACCTCTGCGGCGCGATGGGCGAAGGTGCAAGTTGCGTCTTCGATTCCCACTCCGGGGCAAATGTTAGTACGATCTGCAGATATTTGTTCCGGGTGTTTGGAATATTTTTTCTATACATGTTTATTGAAAAGTATATATCTGTGTAGTATTAAGTATATCAGTTATCTAGAACCCATAATACATGCTCTGCTTAGCTTGGGGCTAGATAATGCGGTGTGGATTGTCCATTGTCTACATTATTCATACAAGTTCTATCATACTAAATACAGCGGTGAAACACCCGTGAAATCGCCCCGTGACACCACTTCCACAGAAAGCAGCACTTTATGAAAGCTTTTATAGGAATCCAATACCTACACTTCACTCTGTTGATAGAAGAAAGTGAGGGTGCACTTTCTTCTATCAACAGTTTTCTGTACCGGTAGTAGGTATCATGTTCCGGTATTTGATTACTTACCTTGTTTATTTCATTTTTAAACTTACACTGAGTGACTATAAAAATAAGATTATAACCTGTAAAATAATATTTTTTTATGCTCAAATGAAGGTATATTCGTTTGAGCATAATCCCCACCTGATAGAAAGTGACGTTTTGCCGACGATATATCACAAAGATCTAGAAGATTCATTTTTGTTTCGAAATGGCTCGGGTTGTTATTACAAATTCTTGCAGCTTTATTAGTTCTCGAGTTCTTTTTTAAAGCTGTATCAGTACAACAGGCTGTTTTTTTAACGTTACCTAATTCCCCCCGTCCTTTGAGGCATTCCGGCCCGGACGGGCCGCATTCCAACCCTTGCTTTGTTTATTCAATCTGCGAAAAGGTTTTAAAATCCTTACAATTATTTAAATATTTTACATAGCTATGCCAAGTGGGGAATTCCCTGAGTGTCCGTGCTTTCGCTTTTATGGTGTACTAGCTATGTCTGCGGCTTCGCTCGCGTAGATTTCAAATTTTCATTGTCTAATATATTTTCGCGGAAACATTATTATTATTATTTGCTTTTGGTGGCTTTCTTATCACTACGGCCATGATAGGCCTATTGTGATCGCCACTTTAATGTGTTCACCCCTAGGACAGCGGCGTTCAGAGTTTGCCACTTACCCTTACAGCTGCTAGGAACTGAAGGATTTTCTTCGGGGGATGTCTCGTAGCTCGTCTGGGACGAGCAGGTGCTTGCCCAGATGAGTACTACGTTTTTGCATCAGTGCTCCACACTCTCCTAGCAGATGGAGAGGCGTTTCATCCGCGTCCTCACAGAATCTACAGGATTTTGTGTCGCATAGCCCCAATTTAGACATGTGCTTGTTAAGGCGACAGTGTCCAGTTAGGGCTCTTGTCATGATGCGAAGGTTGTCTCTGTTTAGCGCTAGCGGAACCTTAATTATTTTTTTTTTTAATAAAATGATACATAAATATCCCGGTATAACATCAGTTATCTGCTAGTAAAAGTCCCGTCAAAATCAGTTCAGCAGTTTTGGAGATTACCTCAAACAAACAGACGGAAGAAAGTGTCTGTCTATACTTTCATTTATTGGCAATAAGTAATAGTATATTTTTTAACAAGGGACTAAACCACTTCATTATAGACGAGCTTGTTTATACTCCCGAGCATAGCGAGAGAGGACGACAAAACCGTTATAATGGGTGGTTTTAGCCCGCGTGAGAAACAATACACTTCGAGTGTAAGAAAATAGAACAATCAAAACTTACCTTCAGTACATATTCCACACCGATATCACTTCTCTGCTTCACGAAATTGTCCTTATACTTAAAATACCATATTTCATGTGATTTGACCGCAACAGATCTAATCATATTAATTATTTCTTTGCCTTTCTGTTCCATTTGCATATTATTAAATTAATTTTCGCTTCATGGTATTTTCAATCAAATAACCCAAGTTCATCTTCAGTCAAATTTGTAGTAAGTACCAGACAAATATTCCAGAGATTTCGCGCTGATTAATACAAACTTTTTTTGTGACTTCATTGCCACTAACCTACCTACGCATTATTTCATGGAGGAAGAATCACCATACAAAGCATTCTATGTTATAGACATTATCATTCATGTTCTACGTTATAGACGTGCTACGGCGTAGACGTGCTACGGCGTAGTAGTGTCAGTACTACTCAGTCACTGAAAAGATGTAAAGTACCTATTTGATATTCATTTTAACGGTTCCTCAGAAAAACATCTTGACAGTCGAATAACCGAAGTGATATTATCGTCTTTCATAATTTACTAAGTAAAATCTCATAAAAAAATGTTTTTGATGGGAAACTTTTTAAACAACTAAAAAAAACTTCCAAGGAACCCCTCCTTGGATGTAAGTAAAATCTCATAAAAAAATGTTTTTGATGGGAAACTTTTTAAACAACTAAAAAAAACTTCCAAGGAGGGGTCCTTGGAAGGTAGAAACTTCGGGAGGCCTAAACCTAGCAGTGTGGGGTAAACCCAGCGGATAATGATGATGCAATATTTCTTAAAAAAATATGTCAATAATGTTTCGAATGGAATAAATCTACACAGTACCTACCTATGTTCTTTTGAAAAATGCTTTCAAAATAACAGCAATTTTAGTAACCATATACAATTTTAGTAACCACGTAATAAGTAAAAAGCCTTGCTCGCGACGTTCCAAATTGAATCACCAAGCGTTTCACAAAATTGGGTTGCATTTTATTGAAAATAAAACCTAATAGCTTTTCCAATTACACTCATGTATATCCAATTGCAATACCTATTAAGTACAGTTGTTTGTAGTTATTGATTGAAATGGCCGTTGTACTGAGTAGGTTGTATGAGATTCCATGATACCAACGGAAAACGTTTTCGAGGACGTGATAATTAACTAACGCTGATTAATCAAAGAGGGTCTGTTCCTTTTTTTTTAATGTACACAATCGGCTGTTAATCCAGTTTGTTCAGTCTGAAATACTACATATCCTTCACTTTTATATAGTTAAAGAAACAGGAGGTCTACTATGAAAAACGGACGAGATTGATGGATGACGCTGGATCGAAAAAAATTAAGGTTGGTCGATCCGTTCTATCGATGATCTTGCTATAAAAATGATTCTGACATCATTTCTTAGAAATTGTGAAATCTAAGAAAATGTGTCTGTTGATGACGCGCTTTATGTAACTTGGCGGTAAGTTTGAAGTGTTCCGGGTTTGTCCCACTTTTTAAAGGCAGGCAATTTTTTCTTTTTTACTGTCGACCACACACTTGTTTGAATCGTTAGTCAGATGAATCCGTATTACAAGGATTACTAAGAAGTTTCAATTCCCAGATTGCCCCAAAGTACCAAGAGAGCAGAAGTTTCTTGAAAAGAACTCAACACCAATATAAAAATTACATAACAGCAGTTTATTAATTCCCAGATCGTTAGATAGTACCAGGAGTTCAGAAGTTCCTTGGATATTGTTCGTTTTGTACGATCGACATCATCCACCAACTTTGTTCGTTTTTCAAAGTGGACCTCCAGGACTGAATAACTTCAAAGTTTACCTTGTAGGTGGAGCAAACGGGGTAAATTAATAATTCACAGGTTAAATAACTATATTTAACCTGTGAATTATTATTGATATGACACTAATAACGAAATACTTACATTTTCCAAAAGAAATGCACCTCAACACACACTGTTCGTTTCAATGACAACAATGATGAACAATGACAGAAATGATGTAGGTATGTTTTTAAAAATTCGTCTTAGGAAGCTTTTGTATTGGCATCTTGCTTTTTTCCATTTTATCAACGGAACAGGTATCAGAGGAACATTTCATGACTCGAGAACCATTCCATGAGGGTGAAGTTAGCCACAAAACCAATTTAGCGTTGCGCTGTGAAATTTGCAATTTCACAGCGCATTAAAATAAGTATATTTCGCATAGAGAACTGAAATTTACATAGGTAGATTTAGTTGTAGGCCTGGAATTTCTTATTATATGATACATATGCATAAGGCATCGATTACTTACCCAAAATACATTTCTTTCCATTGACTGGTTCCCAATATCACGTTTCTCCAATATTTTAGCAATTTATTGCCTACATTCATACATCAAGAGGTTTTCCTAACTTTAAAACTACGCTATACGTGCCTGTAATACAAAATACAAACTGTAGTACTAATCTAATGACCTCTTGGACAAATTACAACCATTCTCTGCAGAGCTGATTGTGTGTGAAGACAATAGCTGGGAAAATGAGCCGTAATGGACATATTAATAAGGACTAAGCTTGGATTAAGTCTAATGTAGCCTTATAATTCGTACTTGGTTAGCATTTGTAAGGATCTCTCGCTCGACACTCGTAAGAAGGACCAAATCAGCATAAATGCCTGTTCAGATCTACGCGGTGTTCACTACCCAGTGTGGTAGGTAGTAGAATCGGCGAAGGTATGCTACTGACATTAAGGCCCGTAGCACACCTCCGCCGCGAAATCATAGTATAGCAAAGCAGCGAAACCGCTAGGCGAGTTCCGCTGCGCAAGATTACTACATTTGTCGCCGTTCGAGTAGCGGAATTTTAAATGTCGACTGCCACAAGATATATGCGAAACAAAAGCGGTATTGCAACAAAATGGCAGACTGAACGCTGAGATGTAGCTGGCGTCCGAGCAGATAGGCGGAATCGCACGGGAAAAAGATAAAAATCATGGTCAAATCTATGCGTTAGAACAGAACAGACAGTTAGACAAGCAAGTTAGAGTCAGTTTCACCCCCGCAGTTTCGCTTGTCGTGCAACGGACAAAACAAGGCGCAACCAGTGGCGGCGTAGCGTGGGCTGGCACCCGGGGCGTTTTTTCTACCAAGCACCCCCCCCCCCCCCCCTTGGGGATCGGTTGACTATCCGCACCCTCAATTTCTAATAACACGAATAATAAGTAACGGCGAGCGAAGCGAGCCGCGATATTTTTTTGGATTTTCGGATGTTAGGTGAAAAGTTTGTCATACGTGACCTTAATAATTGACTTAATTGTGACCTTATTAATATTAAATATGTGAATTTAAAGGTGACCTATAATTTAAAAAATAAATTTATCAATAACTACGGCTAGCGGAGCGAGCCACAATAGGTAATTTCGGAGTTCGGTGTGCAAAAATACAAGTATTGTAAGACCACGACGAATTTTTTTTTTGGCGATCTACAACAAAGCTAAAAACGAACCGGCGAGCGTAGCGAGCCGCCGAAATTTTTGGTACTTTTTCGGGTGATCACAAACAAGTTAAGGAGAGAATGAAAAAATTAATAACAGCGAGCCCTGAAACGTTTGGAGAAATTGCGGTGGCTGCGAAGATTGTTATGAAACAAATACAAAATAAAAATCATAAATAAAAATTACGATTTACAACAAAATAAAGCACAGTACAAAGCAATTGTACTCATTATTGCACATCAAATAAAATAGTTACACAGGGCACGGAAAGACTAATACAGATAAAGTTGTATGTATAATGGCTTATCGGTTTGAGCGATCTCTGCTAGGCAACCTTTCTACACCCGATTTGAAAGTATTCAAGTATTTAATTCGCAATCATAATAAAAAACAACGGCGAGCGAAGCGAGCCGCAATTTTTTTATATGTCTGTGTGTGAGTTTTCGGTATCACCCCTTCGGATTCGGATTTGAAGTGTCATCTGCGCGCCACGAGGGGTGCCGAGATGGCACCCCTTGGAGCTCGGTACCCGGGGCGGACCGCCCCTCCGCCCCCCCCCTTACGCCGCTAGTGGGCGCAACTGCTGCGGTTTTTCTGCTATGCTTTTGCGGAGGTATGCCTAAAATACTCGATGGAATGTAATACGGCGAACCGCAAATAATCCAAGCGAAACTTACCTCTACCGCTCTGGGTAGTGAATTGTATGTAGATCTGGACAGGCAATAAAGTAAATTGATCTGAAAAATCTGCCGTGTGTGTGTTTATGTATAAAATTTGACTTGTCTAAGTGCTTATTTTGTAAGCCTAAAGAAATAAAGTTATTGAATTTTTGAAATTTTTTTGCCAGGCGCCAAACTATCTCTATTAAAACACGTCAGTCTTTTTTTGTAAGTTTTTTGTTGTACCATCCCTCAAATTGTGTTTGTGTGCTAAATAATATAATAATCTAATTCTATTTTATTCATTATGCAATTCATTATGAATCCTAGATACAACCCGCCACATTCCTGCATGTCAGCTGATATCACTTCCCGGGGGAGTGGAACCTGAGCGCATATCAGATACGTCTGAGGCATATGAATGAGTTTTGCATAGTTTACGAATACTTTTACAGTTTTAGTTTCTTCAAGAAGTGTTATTACTTACTCAATCGAAGAATACCTTAATGACAAAAATTTAATAAATCTACCTTTCTAAATGATAAGTGTAAGTTTGACCATACAAGTGACATGGAATTATATAATGGAATCCCACGTAGATTTGTTTTATTCATTACGGATGTAAGCGGGTTAACTACGAACCTTATTTGTGTTGGAAGAAGAAGCCCCTCGTTAAGGGATGAAACGTTGGTGTTCTTCCAACACAAATAAGGTTCGTAGTTAACCCGCTTACATCCGTAATGAATTCTTCAAACTACGATAGTTTTTATAGATTTGTTTTATCATTTAATTTTAACATTTTTAACCTAAACTAATTACTGTGATATAATCTGTTATTTAATTGTGCTTTGAATTGTATTGTTTTGGTTCTGTATTAGTTTATGATCTTAATTAATTTAATGTATATTTTTATGTTATGTACCTACCTAATTCCGACACAATTATTATTGTTTGAGAATCAATAAATGAAATGAAATGAAATTTTTCATCATCATACATCATACGACGTCACAATGGGCGGCCCTGAGCCGCCTTCATCCATCGACTCCCTGCGACCGCTACGATGTCGTCGGTTCATTTGCCATTTGACTTGACTAAGTGCTCCTCGTGAGCCAATGGTTATAATAAATAAATTGAATTGAATTGAATTCCATCGAGTAAATAGTCTCGAGAACCTTTACTCCCCAGCGGTTATCAGTTCTGCGAGCTTATGACCTCCCCACTAGGTAGCAGCTTACTAATTCTGAGAGCTATGTCGATGACTTTGTTGTTCTTGGTTGTTCTTCTACGGATTTCCGTATTCCGGATTCTACCACATAGAGAAAATCCAAGCGTAGCCTTCTCCACAACCAAAGCTTTCGTTTATTTCCATTTGCCGCCGCCATGTACCGTGAGCCGTGTGGTGCCGGCTTTGACCCCGACTCGTCCCGTGGGTGTTCTAAGAGGCGACTAAGGGACATACACCGGGGGCAGGGCAGCAGCGCCACTTGCAGAATAGATCTACCACCCAACTGCGATCCCAAGCCGCATGCCCAGCCTACGCTGGGCATGCGGCCATAATGCTACCATTATGGGCATTACTCCCCATAAGATAAAAGCTAATAAGGGGATTATCAGGGGGAGTCGTGCGTCCAGTAAGTTAAGATCATTCTTATCGAAAACCGCCTATTACACCATTAATGAATTTATGAATGATAAAAATGTTAACACAAATATGATTTGACGCAGCTTATTATTTATTAAGATTTAGACTAATATTATTTAATTTTAATTCTTTGATTTATTGACATTTAGTATAATGTTTTCTTTTTATTATGTTTCATTTTTAATTAGACGATAAGTATTTGATTTGTATTAAAAAATTGCATGCCGAAGCAGAGGCAGAAAACAATGATCCAAATGTGTACTATAAGATCTTTAAAACATTGTATTTTCAAGCAATAAACGAACTTTGAACCAGCAGTGGACCATTAAAGGTTGATGATGATGAGGGAAAGCCTTGCAGCGCCTCTACTGGATACTGAGAGGAATGAAACTACGTGTATCTGATAGTATAACAGGAATCCAATAGTTTCGTACGATCTAGATTATAGTTTTGAATGATTATATGAGTTATTTGTTGATTGTTGGCAGTTAGTAAATAAAACTTTTTCTGTGTTACATTTTAAAAAGTTAGGTAACACACTCACTTTGACCAGCCAGCGATAGTAAAAGAAAACGTCTTTCGGTTTGGTATTGTGTAAACTCATGCTAGTCCAGATAGAACGCAGATAGAACTGTTCCCATGTGCCCATAAATATCTCACAGCTTGAATCTTGATATGATTGTGACCGTGATGCTTTGTAATGAAAATATGGAGCGTGTGGGGAAATCCGAGCTGATAATCTAGTTTAGTTTATGTGGGTCATAATGTGACTATTGTTTCACTTTTTCGAGGAAATTTGAGGGAGTTCAGGGTGCAATTTTGATGGAGACTACAGCGGAGGTTATATGCCAGCTTTCAGAAGACGTTGTTTCAGAACACTGCACGATTGTCCAGTGTTTCTGCATATCCTAGCTCACAGAGCATATCCTATAGTCTACTATACTATAGTCCCATAGTAAAGCCAGTGCTATGAATGACTTCATCATCATCATCAGCTTATATTAGTCCGATCAGAGGTCGGTTTTACGACTACGATAAGTATATAGTCATATGCACCCTAGTTCCCCACCTTGTAGTTACCAATCTGCATGATTTGGTACTGACATCAGGCAAACCAGATTAATCTTGTAATGGGAAGGTAATTTAGTTTCTTTTTAATGTATTTTTGTTTTTTTTTTAAAGAATAAGTACTTCAAGTAGGCATGTTCTGTTTATAACTTTATCACCAAGTTGTATTTGTGTTCATTACACCTAATTGTTTTTGTTTTTTCTAATATTAATTATTACTAGTAGTAGTTCAGTTATTTTTTTTGAAACTATAAGTGGAAACTGTTGTTAGCTTCATTTGTTCTAGTCTATGAATCTACTGTTACTTAAACATAAGCTTTGTGTTACCTATGCAAATATTAATAACAGTCTCAACATTTCATAGCCAGACTCTAGTGTGACTTCGTGCAAAGTCTAATTCCGCACTTGCATTTATAATACCGAAGATCCTTCAGTACCAGGGATCCTCTCCTTATCAATCCTCCGCAACTTAATCCTGTGATAAATGGGCTCGTTGATAAGGCTCTTGCAAATTGCTGCTATTTTTATCTCTTAGCTATTCGAGATAAGATAAAAAGGGATCGTTACTAAAAGGCTAATTATCTACAAGCTTGTGGAAAAGAGAAAATAATAATATTTGTTTTGTAAAATTTGGAGTTGAAAATGGAATAGTTTGTTGAATATTTTGGTGCAGGGAGTCGAATTCTTTACCGGCATCCTATGTTGTTGAATATTTTTCTTAATATCTCTATTTATTCTAAGGTTTTTATTTATTATAGTACTCTGGGTAATTTCGAAGAGCAACCCTGCGCTGAAGGGGAAGGTGCGGGTTCGAATCCCGTCGAGATCGTAAATTTTTGGGATTTATTAATCTCTATTTATGTTATTTTGGTCACATACTATATGATTTCTAAGATGGTTTTAAATTTGTTCAATTGTTCATTAAATTCAATAAAAGAAAGTACATTTTGTAACAATAATAAATTGTTGTACATTTTTTTATATGTAAATAATTGGTATTATTAACACATTAAATACCTAATGGACACATTTTAAAATACGCTATTTTTCTACATATTCACGAGAAAAAATAACCATTTCTGGCACCCAGCGAGACAAAGAGTGAAGGTATTGTAAAACTGCGAAAACCTTGAACATTCCGCGAGGGGTGCTCTGTCCTTCCACACGTTGATCAAAGCAGGCCTCACTTCACCTAGGGCTGGCACTCGACTCCGTCTCAAACTAAACTAAACAAAAATAATGGCTATAAAAACAAAAATAATGGCTATATTTATGTAATAACTAGCTTCTGCCCGCGCCTTCACCCGCGCCTTCAAGTATCTTGCATATGTCCGTCCCCCGGATACTATTTACCTTCCTTCCTGCCAAATTTTATTAAGATCTTTTCAGCTGTTTTGACGTGCAAAGGTGACAGACAGACAGACAGAGTTACTTTAGAATTTATTATATTATTATGGATTATGGATATGGGTTAGTACTCTCGAACGGTTATTTATCGCGTTAAATTTTTCCCGACGTTTCAAAAGGTTTACACACTGCCGTGGTCCGGGATGACAGTCATCGTAAAATAGTACTAACAATTTTATTGTGTGCAGATCGCGTAAGTTCAAAAATATTTGATGGCTATAATATGAACTTGAACAAATACCTATCGTGACATGCCTAAAGGAAAAATAGCACTGTTAAGATGGCCTATCAGAACATTGACTTACCGAGATTACGGGCATTACACCCTTATGGTAAGAGCCTGATGCTCGATAGCGTTATTAAGCTTATCAGGGGAGGGAGGCATAGAATGTATGTAGAATTAAAGGCTACAGATGAGATATGTTGAGTGTTTTGTAGATGGGTCGCCCTTCAGGAGTGGTCAACCCTAGCAACGAGCAGCTACAAAGCCCCGGACACATTGCTCACACTACAAACTGGTGGTGTGGTCGCGAATATAATCGGATAGTATAATTTAATTTGACGTGATTATAAAAAATGCCGCAACAACCCACAGATAGATCCACACACCGACACATAGATCCACCCGTCAAACTTATAAAAAAAGTTGTGTCAGGGTTTTTGACGTTACTTGTGGATTGTGTAACTCAATCCAACCTTACCAACCAGACCGCGTTCGGATACCGTCAGTGTTGTGTGTCGTGATCGAGTTGCGTTCGCAAGTGAAACCGGTGGTAGTGGTAATGTCCGTAGCAAAAGAAAAAGAACGAGGGTAGATCGGTATGGCTGCCAATAAAAACCAACTCGCAGTGACTTTAGTTCTTCCGTGATCATGGCGCATGAAACTGTGCCGAAATATTGGAAAACTCAAAAATTGAATCATGGTAAATATCCCGTTCTAAATGATTTCTGAGTTACTTTAAGTTTTTCCAGACTGTGATATATTGGCGGACGAATGGACGGGCCGATTTACTCGGGCGCCGCCAGTTAAATCTCCGCGCTCGGTCCGCCACCATTTCGCTCGTATGGTATGGTGCACATATGCCCATGTGTTGAGAAATCACAAGAACATCATCTAAACATATTCGCAACATTTCATTTTTATTTTTGCGATTAAGTTAAAAATTGGCCTTGCGGTCAAAATATACAACATTGGCAAAATTGGACAGTTTCACGGTATGTCAAAACACCATAGTTATTCTATAAAAGCAATTGAAACACCATCCCTTGCTTTGTTAACCTTGAAAAACCAACCCTCCCGTTAGTTGTACTGTGTCAAAAACTAGATGTCGCTGCTAAAAGTGAACGAGCGCTAGATCGCGCTAACGAAGCGTTTGCACAAAATGGTGACTGACAAATGGAAATTTGGAACATGTCACGAAATACTTTCAGTCTTCCTCAAAATTTTTGATGTTTTCGTAACCGCTATTAGCGGTCGGAAACTAGAAAAACGATTATTAGAGAAAACAATTTTCTTACGTAGTTATTACTAATCATTGATTTATTTCTGCAGCCTCGCCTCGTTTTGTATCAAATTTTTCGCATTAATAGGTAATGATAAAGCACTATATTTACAACTAGTTTCTACCCGCAGCTCCGCACGCGTTGTTTCTATCTATAGTCACGATGTATTGTAGGATTATATAACATCGCATGGGAAATTATGTGTATGAGATAATAATAAAAAAAAGAAAAAAATAAGTAAAAATTTTCTTCCCAGATTAGACCTACTTTTGTTTTAATTTCAGTCCGATCGGGTCAGCAGTTTTAGCATAAAGAAGTAACAAACTTACATCCATTCATCTAAACTTTCGCTTTTATATTATAAGCCAATTGCTTTTTTTTATTTTTGTTTTCCGAGTGGGAATCAGGACTTTGGTTATATGTTTTGCCTTCTAAAAATCTGAGTACCCTTATAGACAATAACTCATTTGAGGTGACCACTTCTTTGCGTTTAGGTTCTCCTTGTCTAGTTGCACACCGTTGCCAGTGCGGTGAAACCGTTGATAAGTTCGGTCACCATGCACTGGGAGGTCTCTAGTGCAGGACGTGTTTCCCGTCATAGTTCAATTATGACATCATCCGTCGGGCTTTTACCAGCGTCAGTGTGGCAGCTACTCTCGAACCACGTGGCCTAATGCGAGATGATGGTAAAAGGCAACTCTGATTCCTTGGAAGATGGGTCTGCCTTTCCTTTGGCATGCCACGTATGTGGATACCCTAGCACCTTCTCATCTTGGACATCAGTAAGGGACGACTCCGCAGCAACATCAGCGGAGTCCCTAGGTCGTTTTGGGGTCCTGGGGCATACGCTATATACAAAAATCTTACAAAACTTCTAATAGAGTCTACAGGTGATCGCAATGCTGGCTTTTATTTCGGTCAACGAAGGAACGAACGAAGGTTCAGGAATTAGCATTGCCATTCAACGTGGTAATGCTGCCAGCATTCTGGGCACTCCGCCTTCTGGTGACGGCTTAAATTTACTAATTATTTTATTCCAGCCACCATATTTATTATTCAGACAGAAGTTATTTTTACCTCGCGATTACGTAGCAAGTTGCAACAGAGCCGCTAATAGTTTCGCAATGAGTTGTACGTTGTACGAGAAGCGGAACAAAGGCGAAACTGCCTGTACTTATAGATTCGACTATGGTTCTCCCTAGATCTCTTTTCCCGCGCGGTTCCACCGTGCTCACGCGCCAGTTATATCTCCGCGCTTGATCCGCCTCCATTTCGCTACAATAACAAGTTTATTTTGCGTGTATCTTGTGGCCTTAGAAGAAGTAGGCTTATACTTATACTCGACACAAACTTGGTAGGTAAATCCAAAAAAATGAGACAAAATCGACTAAATTTCGTTTTTGAACTGCTAGTACAATAGATACTTACCTACTACAAATGACATGGAAAGCAGCTCTTACGTGAAAATAAGGTAATAAGTACTTCCACTTTTATAATATTACTATCTGCTGTCCGCGGTTTCGCACGTGCTTTTCAAGTAGCCTATGTCCGTCCCTGGGATACCATTTACCTGCCACATTTCATTGAAATCCGTTCAGTCGTTAAGACAGACATAGCGATAGTTTCGAATTTATAAGAATAGTACCTACGACCTCAACGCCTTCCTAAATGATTGGTGGGAAATCGCACAAGATCGCACGGAGTGGAAAGATTTGGGGGAGGCCTTTGCCCAGCAGTGGGACGGAATAGGCTGAAAAAAAAAGTATGGGTATAGATTATTAATATGGATTCACCCAATTATGACCATAATCATAAAGCCTTGCATTGACAACGGATCAAGCAGTGTTTTGTTTATAATAACTCCCAAAAACTTCCTATAGTCTCTAATCCCTAGTGACCTGGATTAACAGCCGGTTTTTCAACACAGTTTGTGTTAAACTTTAAACTATTATCAAAAATAACAAGCGGTTGAGAAACCGGTTGTAAAAACGGTCATCAACGCTATCAATAAAACCTAGAATGGAAAACAAGTATATAAACGGTGTCACTACTCCGTCAGTGCTAATTACCGTACTCTAAAAGGCATTTATGGGTTATTTGCAGATTATTACGAGCGTCCATTATCACCAGTGGCGCCCTATATTTTACCATACATAATGGCTGCCTGGTCCGTCGTTAACGCGTTTTATTCACTGAACACAACACCATAGAGCAAAGAATATATGACACCATAGTACAAAGACTATAGATGACACTATAGAGCAAAAACTATGTACAGAAGACTTTGAATTATAGTTGACATAAGTTTCATAAACTTCCTTATAACATGGAAGATGAAGATAACTCATAGATTACCTTTAATGTTTAGATTCTTAATTTGATAAGGTCAAAGCCTCTACCTGATCCCTCCATGTTTCATGACCTGAGCCAGTTGGACTCACGCTTCATCATAGGTAGTTTGTGCTTTAGGGCATTCCCTGCCCAGCCACCGCCTCGAGAACCACCAGGTACATGTGCGCCGTGAGCCATAAAAGTGTTTGTTTAGTTTTAGTTTCCTTTATGCCCATAATATGCCTTGGTTTAACTTTATTTTTCATATAAAAATCAATAGTATTATGTCTTATGGTGTTTTGCTTTGGGTATAGGCAGCGAATATCTAGACTATCTATGTTCTCGTGATTTAAAAAAACAATAAACCGACTTCAAATTCCTAAACTGATAAAATACAACCCGCTGGTAGATGGACGGACAGACAGGAGGCTTAGTAATAAAAGGTTCGTACGCGCAATTTATAAATTAAAGCCACGCGATTCTTTGAGGGAATTATTTAAGAAGAAATGAATTTGACTGTAACATCAAAAAAACTACTAACTGTAATCTAAAAATTTTATGAATACGCACCAAAGAAAAGGTTTTTGAAAAACAAAAAGATCAGAATAAAAACACAAGTATCACATCACGTAGATTACGAAAAGTAGGAGTAATATTTATTATGATAAGCTTCCAGCTGTAGCAAATGAGATCCTAGAGAACAAACATTACATAAAACAAAATCTTACAAAGAAGGCCTTTTACTCGATAGATGATTACATCAATGATGTTAATGCTTGGCCAGATGTCGCTCAGTTCCACACCGACACTAGCATGTAAGAAATTCAATGTTCTTCATTTCTAATGACATAAAACATGTATGTGTAATAAATACCTACTAGTTTTAATTTAATTAGTTTATTTGGTTGTAAATTTTCTTTGTTAATAAAAAGTTAAACATGTATAAGACTCATATTATATGATATATAAATGTAGTACTTAGGGGTTTCTTGTTCACTTTTTCCACTAGTGGACAAAAAAATGAAGTGAAGATAAAATAAATAATACCTTATTTCTTATTTCACAATAATTAATCGTATAAAATTTGTATAGTCAAAGTATTTATTTTTTAAGCCTAAAGGAATAAAGTTATTGAAATCCCAAATAAAATAGAATGTTCCTTCAACTCATAACTCGTCTCTTACAAGTTCTTCTGTACCAGAATTATAATTTCTTCGTAATTCATCCCAAAACTCAAACCTTTTGACTTCCGGAACCATAACCATCTTAAACGTTTTCCCCAAATTAATTCCCCTGAAGCTCCCGTAATCCAAAGACTCCCATTGCAGATCTCCCAAAATTCCTTTTTCAGCTTTCGGTGTCGGATTCCTGAAAAACAAAAGATTAATTTACCTGAAAAGCCTTGATTTCCGACAAACAATTAGTTAATCCGCGATTAAAGGTACCCCTGTTTTAAATTCGCTGAGCACCTCTCAGCCGGCGTCTCACCGCTACGTTAGTACTCAGGATAATCAACCTACCCGTATTTAGCGAAATTCGCCAATAACCCCGCAATTTTCTTAATGAAGTGTCTTTCATCCGACTCCTTGTATTTACTCAATTTGCATTTGAATTGGTAGCAGATTTCGTCGCCTGCCGTCGCGCCAGTCTGGTCCAAATCATCCAATACAGAATCCCAAATGATGTTTAGAGATCCCTTATACGAAAATTTGTATAAGTAAACATGATTGCGTGATTTTCGCGCGTGTAATCTGGCCTGACGGAGCAGGGGATAAATCACTTGGTCGGATAAGTATTTGCCGTAACGTCTCAAACTGTGCTCCCCGATTGTCCCATTAACGAAGTAGAAATCCATTATTTTCCTCTTAATCTTTTTGTATTGCTTTGATCCATATTCGTTTGTTTTTCCCTCAAAAGGAAGTAAATATTGGAAGTTATGGTTTATGTATTTTAAGAGCTTCCTATTCTGTACGAAGCCTTCCAACTTATACAAAGCCTCTAAGCTGGTGTAGCCTATCATAACATCAACATCATTGACCTTTCCCTCCTCGTACAATTCTATCGGCTTTTTATTCATAAAAGCTCCCTTGCTGAACACTTCAATTGAAGGTCCAAAATCGTTTATCAGTCTCTGTCTATCTCTTACTTCAGTGCTGTCAAATAGATCTTCCGAAACCATAGCGAGTTTTTTCCCTGTAGCATTTTGCAGGAGATCATACAGCCTTGTGCGGTCAAAGTTTTCGCCCCATCCCTGCAAATTCCAATACAGTTTGTTCAAAATTTCAAAATAGTTTGAGTTGTAGATGGCAGGATCTAACGCACTTCCACTTTGTATGACAACTCTGGCCAAAAGATCTTCAGCTAGAGGCGACAGTGGAAAGGACGCCACAATATCAGCAGCTATGCCTGATCCAATCACCGTCACTCTATTCGGATCACCACTGAAGTAAATAATATTGTCTCTTATCCATTTCAGGCCAAGAAGAATGTCTTTAGCTGCCATGTTTCCTCTAGCAAAGTAATCTTCTGTGTTTAGAAAGCCAAAGATAGAAGTTCTGAACGAAATAGTGACTACAATCACATCTTCATCAATGAGGAAGTCCGGGCCATGATAACTGGATTGTTCGTGAAGCCACACCACCACAGCGTAGTTTTCCTCCCTCCACTCATCATCAGGCATGTAGACGGTTAGGTAAAGTACATCTTCGTTGTATTCTAGCCCACATGTATCGGTTGGTGGCTTGCTGTAGTTGTATATATGTTTATTGAGCCACTCGCAGGGTTTCGGAGGCTGAAAACAAAATAAACAGCTGTTGTATCTTGTCTCTGAAATGATGATCATGAAGGCCAGCTAATTTACATAATACGATGAATTGATGAATACGGCATTCGGCCGGTTTAAACGAGTCAACTCACGAAATTGTTGACGCAGTATAAATCAAAATGCAAAATATGTTTTTACCTGAAACCTTAACGGTCCGACAGGCGGCTCTGCATACGGAACGTCATAAAATGCAATAAACGGTCTGTTATCAAACACAGTGTACAGTTTCCTCCCTAAAATTATAGTCCCATTCGTTTCCAGTCCAACAATCGGGCTACAACTCGTTTTAACTAACAGCAACTCGAATATCACGAAACATAAAGTTTCACGCGACTTAATTATATCCATTTCGACAAACAACACGAGAACTGTGAGCAGAATTGGAACACACAGCTGCTTTTCCCCAGAGATGAGTGAAGCTGCATGGCATGATATCCACCAATAGGATCATTTGATTTTAATAGCTCACATGGATCTTACCAATAGCATAACTTGTTTTTTTTTTATTTCAATGGAAATTAAAACCACGTCAGTTATAATGATATCCGTGAAAATGTTTTGAAAACAATGAATTTTGTATCTGACTTCATTCATGCGAATGACCTCTGGGTAAAGTTGATAGTAAAACTCAATTTATTTCTTATTTCAACCAATTTATTTGTTTCCTTCAATAAATAATTGCCGTGTGGCTTAGAATTTGCACCATCCCAACTCTTCCCGTGGGTTTCGTAATAGGCGACTAAGGGAAATACACCGGGGAGTGGGCAGCAGCGCTTCTTGCAACATAGATCTACCACCGAACTGCGATCCCCAACCCGCATGCCCAGCGTGGGGAGGCATTACCCCCCATGTGAATTTACATCATTATTAACAGCTCCTGTCCCATAAAATGATAAACTGTAACACCCCAGGTACACAAGGTATCAGGTGTTTAAATTTAATTTATAAAGCAATAAAGATTAAAATTGATAAATGATACGACTAATTCAGTTATAATCTATTATTCAATGAAAACGTATTGTTATGTTTGACCATGCTTTATATTAAATATCTGTGTATTTTTGCGATATTAAACGGGTTAGGAGTTTGTGATAAGAACATAGTGGAGACAAGTCACGGTAAAATAGCAGGGAAGGTATTCACGAGTTTATACAAACATGATGAATATTTTGGCTTCATAGGCATACCGTATGCCGCTCCGCCGGTTAAGGAATTCAAGTTTTTGGTAAGTCTTGCACCGAATATTTTGAACTCATCGTTAAATTTTTTTAGCCGTTGCGGTTATGCATATTTTCGCCAGAAATATTCTTATTCTTTTTATTTTTGACAAACTTCTTTTAGAATTTTTGAAAGCAAACAAAAAACAATATTTCACTTGCTTGGCGTTGAGTTTCAGATATAATTTCTAGCAATATTTATTGAAGGCAGGATCTCAAATCGACAAGTAATGTAAATTGCGAAAAAAACGACGCGGTAACAAAGTTAATTTTAGGTTAAGTATGGGTGGTTTGTTAACATAAATTCTACAACGAGTTTTGCTAAGGTGTAGGTCAGATAAGTCAACGATAAACGTTTCCAACTTTTATCTTTAAATGACCGGTTCCGAGTCCATTTGACGATAGTATCGAGACGTGATGGTGACGTCTCATTTTCCCCTAGGTTTTGGTACAGCGCCTCTATCGTGCGGACAAGGAACTACACAAATCCCATACAAATTTGAGACGTCACAATCAATCACGTTTATCTATAGTCTAAAGTCAAATGAACTCAGGTCCTGGACCTAGGTGGTGCAAAATGGAGAAGTGTGAAGGGCCCTTTCTTTTTTGAGAAGGTTTTAGCTTATTAATTATAACTTTTAACGCTTTTGGAACCTGAAATAAATATAAATATGTTTATATTTATTTATTTATATTTGACATATATTAAAATTAAATGTTGCACTTACATCCCCTTGATTTTATTCAGATGAGTCCGCATTTTTTGTCGTCAACAGCAACTATTGATTGATGAAGATGATACCTGATCCAACCTCATAATCATAACAGCGACCCAAAACGTTTTTCTCTCAATTTCAGCCTCCACAACCACTTGAACCCTGGAACGATGTCCTCGACGTAACAAAAGAGAAGAAAGCCTGCGTCCAATCCAACCACAACATCAAAAAGGGTCGATCTCTAGGAGTCTACGGCACCGAGAACTGTCTCTACCTAGACATATTCACTCCTTCACTTAACAATTCTACACGAGCAGTCATCATGTTCATTTACAATGAGAATTTCATTAACTCATACAATAAAACTAAGGACTACCAACCAGATTTCTTTATAGAAGAGGACGTAGTTATAGTAACAATCAGCCACCGACTTTCTGCTTTCGGGTTCTTATCATTAGAAGATGAAAAGCTCTGGGGTAACTCCGGAATGAAGGATATTGTCGCTGGTCTAGAATGGGTGAAGAAGAACATTGAGAAGTTTGGAGGAGATCAAGAGAAAATCACTCTGATGGGATTGCAAGGCGGCGCTGCAGCCGTTGACCTACTTATCCATTCCAAGAAGAAAAATCTATTTAAGTCAGCTATCTTGCAAAGCGGAAACGCATGGTCAACGGCAATACTACAAGAAGGCGTTAGAGACAGAGCTTTTGCACTAGCAAAACTATTTGATAAGTATCCCGCTACAAGCAAAGACGTAATCAAAGACCTAAATGATATCGCTGTTACTAAATTAGCAGTGAGAGAGTTCCACGCAAGCCCAGACGATTATTTCAAAGAGACTCAAAGAAGCGTAATCTCGTTCGGACCCATCGTTGAAAAGGATCGAGACGGGCTTATTGTAGACTATCCGGAAAACAGTGAAGAGATAACAACGCCGGTAATGATAGGTTTTAACTCCCAAGAAGGCTTAGAGGGATCCCTTCAATATTTGTTGGAGCCAAGATACATATACTTTCTGAAAAAAGACTTCCCATTACTACTCCCCAGGAGAGTAAACTTTACATTTGATCCTACTCGACAACCTTTCTACGACGCCATTGAAGAAATAAAGGATTTCTACTTTGGTGGCAAAATAAATTTGAAAAGCGTAAAAGATTTCGCATCATACATTGGAGATGTGACTACGGCATATTCTACTGATTACGCAGCAAAAACTTATGCAAGGATATCCAAAGCACCAGTTTATTACTATCATTTTGATTATACCAGTGATCTAAACGAAAACAGCAATAGCTTAAAGAATCTATCGACTGTTGATAATGTTTTCTTGGGTGCGGCAACAGGAGATGAAATGTGCTACTTATTTAAGTGCCCAGATCTCGAGGACACGTATTTGAAACACGCAGAGGGGTCGGAAGAGAGGAACGTGCAAATAAAATTAGTGAAGCTGTGGACCAACTTCGCAAAATATGGGTAAGGAAAAGATTTTATCTCGACAAAGTTGGGAATTTGGAACCTTGAAATTTATTAACGCTGTTGGCTGGATGTCACAAGGCATAACGTAAATATTTCATCGTGTATTAAGGAAAGAAGCTTGGGTCGATGAAAGTCTGAGGCTACACAAGTCAACATTTTTTTTTATATAACAGACTACTTTCTGCCCGCAGCATCGCACTACTTTTTTCCGGGATAAAAAGTACCCTCTACTATCCTATATTTATGATGACTTGTAGTTGAAGTCAACAAATATCTAATTATTGTTACAACTAAATGTTGTTTCTATCCATCCCATGAAAGCTGATTTATAGGATAATGAGAGAAGAAGCAAACATATGTGTTACTACAAGTCTTTCAAAATTTGAGCTCGAACCGTTCAGCAAGTGCCAAAACTTACTGAAATAATTGGTCTGATGTAACAAACATACATAATCTATTCATCCATTCACACTTTTGCGTTTTATTGTCATGCCCATAGATTCCGCGTCAGCTTGAGTTTTGCAGGTGTCACCGCCACCGTTTGCAAATGCAATAACCACAGGGGATCCAAAAAAGTTTAGCAATCGAACCTAAATGTTAAAATGGTCACTAATTAATTCTGGTATTATTTGCAGCAACCCAACGCCAGAACTCGATGATTCCCTAGACGGCCTAAGTTGGCCCAATTACGCGGACAGCAAACAATATCTCCACATCCAAAAGAGTATGCAAATAAAAGAGGAATTATACAAAAATAAATTTCAATTCTGGGACGAGTTCGTCGAGAAATGGGGCAAGCGGGCCGTCGGCGGCATTATCAGTGAATCAATGAATACGAGAGATGAATTATGATAATGGATGTTTTATTTTCTCTCTTTTCTTTTTTATTTGGGATAGTGTTTTACTACGAATAACGGAAGGAATTATTAGTGACACCGCCGGATAATACATTTATGGTGTTTGAAATACGGAACGTAAACTAGCTACTGGAATATTTGGTTTCAAATTACAATTTACAAAACCTCTAAGAGTTTGTAGATGTTCGATTGTGCAAGCTACAAATCCATACTAATACTCTGTCTGTCTGCACCTGAACGGCTGAACGGATCTTAATGAAATTTGGCAGGAAAGTAAATAGTACCCCGGGGGTGAACATAGGATACTTTAAAAGCGCGGGCAAAGCCGCGGGCAGCAGCTATGCCATGAAGTAAGAAGCCAACCTGTGCTTTAGATTATTTCGTATTTTGTTTTTGCGAGAAATGTTCATTTGTTTTTGTAATTTTTTTATATTACTTTTGAGAACGCTTGTTTGTGTACAAGGGAAAAAGTTTATTGTATCAGAAATTAGATAAAAATGTAGAAAAAGTTATTTGCATTAGAGTATTTTACCGTACACAAATATTTTCAGTAGCACCAATTCATTACGGTTAGATAGTAAACTGATAGTAAAAACCCAGATTAGTAAATTATCTTAACGACACGTCAGTGTAAACTAAATTGATAACTTGAAGCATATCGTAGATTATTGTATAAACAATCATCAAGCTATGGCCGGCAAAGTGTGTCTACTTTTATGTTTAGTATTTTGTACAAAGCTAGCTGAAGGAAATGTTATCGTTGAAACGGCGTCGGGAAAAGTGTCGGGTGTAGAAGTCAAGTCTATTATTAAAGATGAAAAGTATTATTCGTTTATGGGAATTCCTTATGGAGAAGCACCTGTAGGGGACTTAAGGTTTAAAGTAAGTGTTTAGTAGGTAAATATAGCCAAATTAATTTTCATGATATTTATATAAAACAGATCTTAATTATTAGGTTCTGTAGTGAACCGCACAACTATAAATCAAAATTAATAAAGTAAGTTAATGTAAAATTATTTATGTTTCAGGCGCCACAACCTCATGCAAAATGGGAGGAGGTCTTGGACGCAACGAAAGAAAAGGGTCACTGCAGTCTATTTAACCTCCCAGGGAGAAACATAAGAAGGTATGGATACTGCGGCCAAGAGGACTGTCTTCATCTCAGCATCCACACCCCAAAGCTTCCCGCTGAGCAGAATCCAAATCTACCCGTGATAGTCTTCCTTTACAACGAACACTTCAGAATAACACACAACGGAACTAAAGACTGGGGGCCAGACTTTTTCATGAAGGAAGACGTAATCATCATCACAATAAGCCACAGAATCGGTTCAATTGGCTTCTTAACCACAGAAGATGACGTGATCCCTGCGAATAACGGCCTCAGGGATATAATACTAGCTCTCAAATGGATTCAGACGAACATACACAAATTCGGTGGCAACAACTTTAGGATAACACTCATGGGAAACGATGGGGGTGCCGCCATGGTAGACTTACTTCTTCATTCTCCAAAAGCAAAGGGATTGTTCAGTGGAGCAATACTTCAAAGCGGAACTTCCTGGGCCTCTTCATATTTTAACTCAAAAGAAAAACCTAAAGAAAGAATAAAATACCTTGCAGAAACCTTAGATATCCTGCACGAATCAAGCCGTCTATTGCTAAAAGAGTTAAACAGGTTTGGTGCACAAAAAATCACTGAGGCTGAGTTACCGTCTCTACATGCTGATGAATCAAGATTTATTCAGATGATAGTATTACCATTTGGTCCTGTTAAAGAAAATGACCATCCAGATGCTGTGATAACTAAATTACCAGAAGAAAGTCCCATGGACATAAGTGTACCTGTGATGATTGGGTACAACACCAATGAAGGCATAGAATCAAGTGAGAGACTGCTAAGAAAGCCGCAATACCTCACTTTTGCTGATAGAGATTTCAATATACTATTACCCATTAGAGTTGATTATCGTTTTGAATTGAACAATCCATTAATAAATCGCGCTATCCAAGAGATCAAAGATCACTACTTTGAGGAAGGGTACGTAAAAGTTAGTAAGCCAGGAGAGTACATAAAATATATGGGTGATGTTATGTCATTCTATGCTGTAGATTATACAGTAAGGAAATATACAAATGAATCGTTCTTACCGGTTTATTACTACGCGTTTGACTTCAGTGGAGAGTTAAACTTAAGGAAGAAGAAGATATTAGAAGATGCAATAACTATGGAAGGTACATGGGGAGCTTCACTGGGAGATGAGCTGTGTTATCTATTTGTATGCAAGCAAATCAAGAAAGAATATATCAAAGCATTGGAAGATCCAGATTCTGATGAGATGAAGGTTATGAGGAGGATGGTCAAATTATGGGCAGACTTTGCAAGAACCGGGTAAGTTTTCCAATTTTGTTTACTAGACAGGTGGATCGACAGGACAGAACAAGAAAAAAAATCACAAAACTTGTTGCATATGAGCCAACATTTTACGTCACGTGTTATTCCTTCTACATTAATAATAATGGCGCAGGGCCGCGTGGAGTGTCACAATAGAGACGTGGCTGAAGTCAGGTTGGTGATGATGACCTACAAACATTTGAAAAGCTTAAAAATTATGCCAAACAGTGCAGTCAATATTTAGCAAATGCATTTATTTATGATACTCTTTGCAGAAATCCAACACCAGCCGAAAATGACTTCAAATGGGTTCCAGCGACGAAAGAGAACAAAGAGTGCCTGGTGATCAGCGACGAATTGCAGATGAAGACTAATTTGAACAAAGACAGGGTCCAATTCTGGGACGATTTCCTCGAGAAGTACCAGAAGCTGGCTGTCAATGGGGTGGTCAAGGACGTGAAAGATGAATTATAGATCACGTAGATTATGGATAGTCAATAAAGCTGTTAATTATTATTTGTATTGTAAAATGTTTTTATTTGAGTTAACCTATATCTATCAAAGTTTCAGCGAGGCAGATACAACTGATTAAGTGCGTTACTGATAATAATAATATTCTCACCACCTCTACTTCCACTTAACCCCGTGGCCCGTCGAATCGCATATAATGGGACTAATCTCACTAATATTATAAACGTGAAAGTTTAGATGGATGGATGGATAGATAGATGGATGGATGTTTGTTCCTTTATCGCGCCAGAACGGCAAAACGGATCTGGATGAAATTTGGCACAGAGATAGATTATAGTCTGGAATAGGACATAGGCTACTTTTTATCCCGAAATTCCTACGGGAACGGGAACTACGCGGGTGAAACCGCGAGGCGCTGCTAGTATCAAATATTTTTAAACTTACGCGATCTGAACACATAATTATAAATACTATTTAACGGGTATTCATCGCATTTATTTATCTTATTTTCCCTACAGACGTCTCGACAGATTTACACACCGTCATCCCACGACAGTGTGTAAACCTGTCGAAACGTCGAGAAAATAAGGTAAATTAGCGCGATATATAACCGTTAAATTGTATTTATAATTAATATCAAATATCTAGAAACTGTAGTACCAACCTTTGCCATAGACGAATGCAAAAGGGAAAGGAAGTCTTTATCCAGCAGCAGTGGATCCAAAAAAGGGTTCATTCAATTTTACGCTACTCTATAGTAGTCATATCGCTGTATGGCAATGCTGCAATCGCAATTTACTTATTTGTATAAATTCATTCGTTTTTTAAGTGTTAGTCTTTTTCATGGCTTTCAACTAAGCTTACCTAAATTCTTTTAAAGAATCGTACCCACCAAGCCGATTCCCTTAGAGTCGATTCCCGCAACGTCAACTCTCGTAAAGTCGAATTCCCTTCTCGTCGATCGCGCTTTTTTGATGTGTACAGTGATCGGCAGCGGCATAGGGAAAGTAAATAAAAACTTTGTGTGGCTGATAACTGATAAGATTCGATTACTTAAGTTGGCTAAATATAAAAATACTCTAATAATTAACGCATTCACTGCCCAGCCTTGACACGAAAATGTGAATAATTAATGTAATTGGTTTATTGTGAAATCTCTTAAATTGAAATATCCAAGTGTGCCCAGTGCTACTTAAATAAATGAGTATGAGTAAAGAAATATTTAATGTATTAGTCAGTGGTTAAGATAATATCATAATTGTGGAAGGTGGATATTGCACTTACTTTATAGATAAGGCTTTGAGTAAATCTGAGTAATTTTTAAACAGGGAAGTTGGTTCCAATGTGGAATTACCAAACTCAGATAATCCACCGATTCTCAAAACCCGCGTTTGATAATATGCTCAATGATTACCAGATAACAAATAATAGGTACACGTAATACTTCAACACATTAATAATAAACTTATTTGATAATGACACACTTTTGACTTCTAGTTTTAAAGAATAAATTTGTTTTTATTAACAATGGTCAAAGTAGTAAATTTTTTAGCAAATATCTTGCTCTTAGTAATAATTAAAGGAGGTTTAAGTGACGAAACAGTGGAAGTTAAGTTAAAACAAGGTATTGTTCTTGGTAAAGTAGAACAAACTTGGTTGGAAGAAAAGGATTACTATGCGTTTAGAGGAATACCTTACGCAGCTGCACCGGTCAAGGAACTAAGATTTCAGGTATGTTTATTGTTTAAAGACACTGATAATCACATATTTGTTATTTAGAGAACGCTTAAAAGTGAAACTCATAAAAATGCAATATCGCGTGAAACCAAATAAATGGAAGCAATTATTTATAACATAAAAGTAGACAGATTATTTATACAACGTAAAAACATACTAAAACGTATTGACTGAATAAGAATATATGTTTGCAGCCACCTATCTCTCAAAATGGCTGGAATGGCAGCCTAGAAGCGTTTGAACAAAAACCTACGTGCATGCAGTTCAGTGCAAGGAGGCGAATGGGCGACCCTTTTGGCATATCAGGTTCTGAAGATTGTCTCTTCATCAACATATTTACCCCTAACATCAAAGGAAACCTTCCTGTTATTATATTTGAACACAATGATGGCTTCAGAACTGGCTTCAATGGAACTAAAACGTACTCTCCAGACAATTTTATGGATGAAGAAGTAATTGTGGTGACCATCAGTCATCGCTTGGGTCTGTTTGGATACCTTACTACTGAAGATGATGTTATACCCGGCAATAATGGCCTGAGGGATTTCATTTTTGGCCTTCAATGGGTAAGAGATAATATAAAAAACTTTGGAGGAGATGCTGATAAGGTTACACTGATGGGAAGCGTGGGAGGAGGAGCCCTTGTAAATATACTTCTATATTCTGAAAAAGCTAAAGGACTGTTTTCAGCTGCTATTATTCAGAGTGGGTCTGCACATGAAACTCCGTGGTTCTACGAAGATACAAGAGCTAAAGCATTTTTGCTCGGAGAAAAGGTAAACATTAATACTAATGATAGCGCTACACTTCTTGAGGAACTACAGACAGTTGATGCAGAGACTTTGTTGACAAAAGTTGTTTACGTTTACGAAAACAGTAGAACTAGTAAATATAAGCAAATAAGTGTGGAACCATTTGCACCAATCGTGGAGAAAACTACATCTGATGCAGTTCTATCAGTTTTACCTGAAATTGGTCTAATTGTAAATGATGTCCCGGTTATAATTGGATTCAACTCTCGGGAAGGCTTAGACTTGGGAACACATTTCCTGTTCCAACCGAATCTTCTGACATACACTGTCCAAGAAAACATGCTTCAGTTTCCAATCAGAACTGGATACAGATTTGAACATGACTCAGATATATTCCAAGAAGCTACGCAGGAGCTAGTCAGCTTTTATTTAGGTGACAAGATATTGGATCACAACACTGCTATTGAGTTCACAACATACCTTGGTGATGTCATTTTAGGCTACGCTTTAAACGATGCCGTGAGATATATTTCAAAAAGCATAGAATCCCCTGTTTTCTTCTATTTGTTCGATTTTAGAGGACAGCTAAATGAGAACAGCCAGTATATAAGTCGCTACTCTTTGTATAAAAACCAGTTGTTTGGTGCAACTGTGCTGGACGAGGTCTGCTACTTGCATGTCTGCAGCCGGATCAAGAAGTATTATGACCAGATGAAGGGGCTTGCCAGCGAGCAACCTGAACAGAAGGTTCTGAAGCGGATGGTGAGAATGTGGACTAATTTCGCTAAAACTGGGTAAGATTTTTGTATGTAAATGTACAAGAAACCAACGAAAATAGAGGTATTACTAATTCACCTTTTAAGGACAGTCAAAACTAGCCTAATATTATAAACTAGGAATTGACAACGTAATAGTGTAGCTGAAAATAGAAAACAAACATTCTGTCTAGATTAATATTAAAATTGAAACAAAATTCTTTTTCAAGTAGAGCTGCAAACTAGAACTAGCCAGTAGGTAGAGGCTGATCACACCAGTGGGCCAAGCACGGAGATTGTTCTTTAGGGTAGAATAGACAACAATGACGTCGCATCATCATAAATAGCGTACATTATTGAAGTTAAAGGAATGAATTTCAAATGATTTACGCATTTGATGGCAAAGTAACGTAGTTTTTCATAGACAACAATCCGACAACAATCCTCGTGCTTGTCCTACAGTAAATAATAATTTAGTCAGCTATGGTTAGGAGACCGTTTAATATTATAAGTACCTAGATAACTTCAAAACTGCAATCCGATACGGAAAAGCTATGATAATCAAAGGAAAGTCAAGTCGGTCCAGTTAAAAGCTAAACTAAATAAACTTATTAACAGGAGCGAATCGCGTAACTTAATCCTCACAGCATTAACTCCCTTCAACATTTACTTTCAGACACCCGACGCTGTCCGGGGATGAAATATTAAAAGGCTTCTCTTGGGAACCAGTGAACAAAACTGGAGACTTGAATTATCTTCATATAACTAAAAAGCTGCAGATGAAAAAGAAGCCGCTTGGTGAACGTGCTGAATTTTGGGACATCTTTTTGAAGAAGTACGCGGAGTTGGCCATTGATGGTGTGGTGAAGGGGACGGAAGTACGCGATGAACTATGATCCGAATAAAATTTAGCTGGTGACTCGATGTTTTTAGTATTTTTTAAATTGTATTTTTTTCCAAAACCATCTAAATACCTTCCTTAGTAAAAAATTATACAGTGACATCTAGCGTTAAACGTTGAAACTTGTTAGCACTGTAATAAGCGACAGAATCACCGACAGGTGATTCTGTTGTAGCCTGTTCCAGCTGAGTTAACGTAGATGGTTGTAATAAAGCTTTATTTCGCTAGATGGCGCACTAAGGCAGAAGTACACAAAATATAGAGCTTTCGACGAGCGCATGCAGAGATTTTGACCCAGTAAGTAGCACCAAGTGAACTTTTCGATAAATCAAAAACTCTGGCGATTCTACTTGAACCATTTTAAGTCGCTACCGCGACTGACACTAGCGGATTTTTTTATTAGGTTCCAAACAACTTCGTTTCTTTACACCTTTACACTTAGGTCCCAAAAGCCAATAATAATTGTGATTTTTCAATTTATTGAAAAATCCCCCCGTTTTTTCCCCGCTTAGTTCCGAAAATGTCGGTCGGACAAAAAAACGAGAGAGGATGAAACGACAGAGTCACCTATAATGGGTGGTTTTGGCCCGCGAGAAAAACAATACTTTTCACTTCGAGTGAATGTAGAGAATCGAATAACGCTCAACTTTAGTCGGAATATTTTTTTTCGAAAATTGAAAAATGCCCAATTTATTAACGAAATACGTTTACTCCCTTAAAATAAAGATGGTGGCTAAAGTCGAGGTCAAGGTGGTGGTAGCCATTTTTAGTTTAGACTCCCACAAACCCCCCTGAAGGCTGAAGCAATAGCTGTCGGGATGGGAGTAAAGGCCTTCTGTCGTCTAACCCGACTAGGCTAATATATACAGCCCCCCTAGCACGGGGATTGTTGTCTAGGGTAGAATAGAGAAAAATTACGTCACTTCGTCATCCAATGCGTAAATTATTTTAAATGCATTCCATCAACTTCAATAATGTACGCAATGTATGGCGATGCAATGTCATTATTGTCTATTCTACCCTAGACAACAATCCCCGTGCTAGGGGGGCAGAGGCTTAGTAGAGTTCCGTTGGCACCCTTTGGGTTCTGAACCCTAAAAAAGTGCATAATGGGTGGCGTGGATAGTCACAGTTTCGATGACAAAGTATCGAAATTATTCTCCATTCTACTCTTCAATCACCGTGCTTGGCCAACAGGTACGTAGTTATAAACCATACTACCTTTACCTATCTAGTTAAAACTACTAAATTAAAACAATTTATAGTTTGTTTTAATAAACGCCACGAGATTACCTCAAACACGTTTTTATTACCGAACAAACAAGAAGGCAAACAACTCTACACTGAACCCGGTCCGACCGGCCCACAGACTAGTAGATTATCTGGCAAGTGCGTAACAAACTTATGTAATCATTACAGTTTGCCGGCTAATCGCATAACGACAGGTTTTTTCCATTATTTTAATATCCTACTTAATTACTTAGGGTTCACTAACCGTATCATTATCATAATCGTGATAAATTTCAGCCTCCTAGCACGTAGTGGCTTTAATCTCTTTGCTCCTAGCCTGGAATTTGGACCACGGAGGCCAGTCTCAAAGAAAACAGGTCAGGTGCGTAGGAGATATTATCCTAACTTCCCTAACTAATATTGAAAATGCGAAAGTATTTGTTTGTTTGTCCTTCCTTCACGCCTTAACTAAGCAACCAATCGACTTGTGTTGGCTTAGAGTTGGAAATATATTTATATCTGAGAGGAAATCTTTAGTAGAGTAATTTAAGCGTTGTCTTGTAGTGATTTTCAACAGATTTAAAACGACCTTTCATTTAGTTTGGACTGTGAGCTTGGTGATATTACTAAACTGTTGGACTTATGGAGACATAGGTCTCTCACCCATGCGACGACGCCGACGCCACAAATTCTGTTTTTTAGTATTTATATCATTAGTATTTATATTATATCATCTGTGAAAATTTCAACTAACTATCACGGTTCATGAGATACAGCCTGGTGACAGACGGACAGACGGACAGCGGAGCCTTAGTAATAGGGTCCCATTTTACGCTTTGGGTACGGAACCCTAAAAAGCACAAAATAGGTATTGCCATAAACTGCCCAATGAAATTTCCTTTGTTCAGCGTAATAATAAGATAAAATAGGTAGCAATGCTAGTTTGGGTCGGGGTCGGCCTTAAAACCTTAAGGTTTTACCGTCTGAAGGCACGCTCGTCAGTGTATGTATCACTATGAAGGCTTGTTGACGGCGCCGCGCATATACATACACGGAAAATTAACCATAGATTTTTTACGGCGAATAAACCGGTGTCTCAACAAGCCTCCATACTAGTGATAGATACAAAATGGCGAACATACGCACGGCGAGTTCTCGCCGAAAAAATCATGTGTGTACAAGAGCCCTAAGTGGTACAAATGTTATAATATTTAGGTACATATTATAAAATAACCATGATCTTTACATAAAAGTTTAGACAGCTGTCAAAAACCCGTCCCGCTACGCAGATAAGTTTATGAGTTCACAGGCCCATCATACACTCAATAGCCGAAGTAAAATAAAAAGCATCAATAAGCAAAGGCAAAAATATAAGCTACTTTGTCCAAACCAATCATAAACTTAGAGCAAAAACCATTTACGTACCTTTAAGTAAGTACTTTGGTTTGAGATCAAGGCTATTTAGAACGATACTAACTAGGTAAAGTAATTAACCTTTAGGTACATGAGTAGGTCTAAGTGGTATTTTTAACCGACTTCAAATAAAGGAGGCTTCGATCAAAGTAAAAAAAGGAAGATATGGTACGTTCTACCAGCGCTCACTCAAAAACTGTACCGTGTCACAGAATGAAATAATGATAAGGTATCGGATTATAAGAAAATTTAAAGTTTGGTGTATCTACTTATGCGGGAAAATATGTGATGCCTTTGGCTTTGTTTTTTGTTTTGGAGCTATTTGTACACCTGGTGAACGAACACGAGAGCATTGTCGTGGTGATTTAGTCGAAATCACACAAAATTATACGTCGTCGTAGCAAGCACGCGAAACACAAATGCCACCGCCCGCGCCGCGCCGGTCCGACTATGACTGAGGTAAGGGAACATAGTTGAACCTAACTTGAGCCATCCACTTTCGAGATGGTAATGCCTCATCTCCCTTTTTTTACTTTTATCGGAAGAAAGGAGGAGATTCAATGTTCGGCAGTATGTATGTGTTTTTACTTTGTAGGGTTCCGTACCTCAAAAGGAAAAAAGGAACCCTTATAGGATCATCTGTCCGTCTGTCGACCCTATTTTCTCAGGAACGCGTCGAGGTATCGAGTTGAAATTAATCAAGTCCGTAACTTCTTGGAGCCTTGATATTTAAATCAAACTAGTTCAATTTCATGAAAATTTCGATGGCAATCCTATGCACATAAAACCTGGGTACTTCTCGTTGACCTAGAATCATGATATTTAGCAAGAAACAAGGTCTTATAATTTTATTTAAACTTGAATTATACGGAACTCTCGTTGCGCGAGTCTGACTCGCACTTGACGTTTTATTTTTATGTATGTCCGATGTCCGTCGATTCTCCGTCACACATGCACCGTTTTTGGTAATTCTTTCATAATAGAATAATCCTAATAAAAATTTCCTAAAAATTTTATTCTCGATCTCAAAATTTTGTCCTGAAAACTAAAAAAAACCAGTCTTAAATTAAGGGATTCAAAGTCAGTTTTTAGATTTTTAAAGACAATCAGAATATTATTATAAATTGTTAAGTCGAAGATATACCTACTCGTATAGGTAGAAGAAGTTTCTTATCACCATAGACAATAAGCTCGCTGCAAACACGCTATTATGTCTTTCTTTTATAACAATGGTTTTATATCACTCGATAAATTAATATTATACCTTTCCTCAAGGTCTGAAATATAAAATAATTATGGTTTTTCCATTTCCATCTATAAAGCTGTCGCTAACTGCTGCTTTGCCTGAGGCATTCTCACATAAATTATGAACGGCGCTGTGTTCCGATTTCTAATATAAAAATATAATAAGTTTCAATGTTGTTTGATAAAGTTTTCTAAGTTCTGTTAAAGATCTAGAAAGTAACGGTTACTAGAAAAATTAAGCTTAGAGCATACAGGACGCAACCTATATTTATCTCGAAATGCGTCGTTATACAATTTATAGATATTACCAAACAAAACTACCATGAACCTATTGATTCGTATAGCGAACTACCATCCAGTCGACGACCAGCTTCAAACACTTATTTTTATGATAAAACACTGTTTTAACCGGATTGATCGCGTATATTTTATATTTTGTTTATAACCTGACGTTTCGGAGGCTTTTCAGCTTCCATGGTCACAGGCAGACTGACTCATGATAAAACAGTGTTTTATTATGAGTTCTCGCGAAAATAACCTTAGAATATACTACTTATTTTTATGTCATCATCAGCGTTGGCAGCCACTGCTCGATGTAGACCTCCTCTTGTACACGCCAGTTAACTCGGTCCTGTGCGAGCCTCATCCACAGTCTTCCGGCCACCCCGAAGATTACCGAGGGGATTACCGGGGACTCCGTCCCCGTCGGACGATGTCGTCCGACCATCTGGCAGGTGGTCTACCTCGAGGACGCTTCGCACCTACCGGGTACCACTCTTTGTCAATGTAGTTGCTATTTTGTTTAATTTGTTATGATTGTTATATGTGTGTCTCTAGGATAATTTAACACTTAAATAGTTTAAAATCACTTTTGTTACTTTGTTTATTTTGTTATATGTGTGTCTGCAGACGAAAAATAAACGATTTATCTATCTATCTATCTATCTTTGACCGCTTTGGTTCACGGAAGACGCGCCGCAAGACGCATCGCCCAATGTCGTGGCCTTGGCACTAGGCTCGCGATCCGCATACGTCTACGACTTTTGTGAATTATCGTATTTTTATATTCTAAGGTTTTTATTTATTATAGTACTCTGGGTAATTTCTAAGAAATTAATAAATCCCAAAAATTTTACGATCTCGACGGGATTCGAACCCGCACCTTCCCCTTCAGCGCAGGGTTGCTCTTTTTCCAACTAAGCTACGTGATCTTATCTCGCCGAGGTGTAAATTATTGTATTATTGTATTTTTATATACCTACCTTATTATTTAGTGGGTTTTTGTTTGCGCACATTGGCTAGTTTCCGCTGAGGAGACTGGATTTAGTTAAATTAACTCCAAATAATAAAAATAATTATCTGCTTGATAGGTTCTCATAAATAAATTTTCGAGCTAAATATTTGACTAGCAGAACACTTTTAAATTAACTTGCAATAAATAAACTTAAGATTTTTGTGATCTTGAACTAGACTGTTTGCATATCAAACCAGTGGTGTAGGCACACACAGAGTTATTCAAATAACTCTGTTGTTTACCATCACTCACAATGGTATAACCGAGAACGGACAATGCAATGTCAAGATGTCAGAATGAATCGACACTTGCAACCATAGGCTTAGGATGTACAAGACCAACAATGTCAGATTAGCGGTGTGACAAAAAATGAAATGTAAATGTGTGCGTGAAATAGTGTTGTCTTGACTCTAGCATAATATTATTATCGATAGTCTTACTGGCAAAATTGTAAGACACTAATAAGTTTGTTATCGAAGTTGTTTAAAAAGTATCTTATAATTGAAAAAAAAACAAATACATTTCAAATAGGTAAACAAATATTATTTATATTATTGACTACAAACAGTAGAGTAGAGAGTACAGTAGAGTTCTTATTTGGAGTCCAGGAGCCCCTATTTATAATCCGTAACCATTTATCAAGCAACAAAGAATTGGTTGGAAACCTGTAAGAACATAACATTATAGATATTATTATATTAAATCTAATTTTATAAACCAGTCGCCAATCATCAGCGTTGGAGTATCATTCCCAGTCCTCTGGGTTACCTCTAACAGTATTGAACTGAATTACCAGTAGGTAACCCTGTATTATTATATTATATTTAGTTTTTTCTTTTACTGGAAAGTAGTGTTTTATTGTACTTTACATAAGTACCCATCCCTATGAGCATTCACGTCGAACCTACCGGCAGACTCGAATTATCGACTATCGATATTTATGACGTCATCACTTTGTCAATCCCTATCGTAACCAAACAATTTTAAGTTTTATACCAAATATCCAAAAATTCTTCATTTAGCATTGTAATTTGATGATAAGTGTAAAGAGAAACCAATTATCTAAGCTTTCAATAGCTCTTTTGCCTCTTTTCAAACAACAAAAGGCGAAATAAGGGTTATGAACAGTTCAGTAAAAATAGTCATAAATTAGCTGTGAAACGTGTATTTATGTGGATTATTGCCTCTTGTAACGGCAAAAAAAGCTAAAATAATAATAATAATAATATAATAATAATAATATATTATTCTTTTTTTCAACTCACGCTTTGTTGGTCTATTGAGCGTAGTGAAAAATTCTATGTCTATGCTTGCAACAGAGTACGTTTTGTAAAAAAATTAATATTATGTTATAAAAGAAGACAATTAATTTGAGAATATACTTTGCTTTAGGTATTCATTGTGCTATAGATGTTGTGTTGTCCTAGCAAAATCATTTTAATTCAAAATTAAACAAGATCCGTTTGTCAATTATACAAATATGTACTCTATGTACCGGTTAGAGACTTTGGCTATTTTAGTAATACTGAAAATAAATGGTACCTTTCAGATGGGTCGCTTTGCAAAGTCAGGAGATTAGGGAATAGTGGTAAATTTTTCGTTTTTTTTTCAATAATTTCAAAAAGTATGAAACCTACTCGTACATAAATTCGGAAAACTGTTTTGAAATGTACAAACCGATACCTTTTATTTGATATCCCATTTTCCCCCCTAGGTCACTTTTTACCCGACTACCAACAGGCTCCCCTGTTGGTAGTCGGGTAAAAATTGGGAGGTTATAAAATTTCGATATCACAATTTGTACTGAAAAAAAAAACAAATACCTGCAGATCGACCAAATTTGTGCCGAGGCGGGAATCGAACCCGCAACCTAGGAGGTAATATGTGATCAGAGCAAATGTGTAGATTCATTATTTAAAATACTCGTCCTACAAATTGAAGTTTGAAGGTTTATGGCAGAAAAATCATACTTATATTAAATGCGGAACTTCCGGTGTGGATCCACCATTTGATAGCATCAATAAATAATACATGTTCTTTTTCAAACTCCGGCTCGAGGAATCTAGTTATAATATCTTTGTAGACCTACATAACTAGAAGTACCTACCCATTCCTATAATATAAATTGTATTCAAGAACCCAGGTAAAAATGTATGTTACCTATAGGTAACCTTATGTATATCAGGTTTCAGTGTTCAGGTGGAGACCGACCGACGCGGTTGCACGATAAAGGTTTTGACGTCATTGTCAATTCGAGTTAGTCATGAAACATTTTAAAAGTTCAGTGATAGTATCTACTTATTAAATTTGAATCGGTTATTTTAAAAAGGGCTAAAAAGGGGTTATTTGAATTTCAAATATAGTAAAATACCGGTAAGCTAAGTCTACAAAAAATGTGCCTCGTGGACATAAAAGCAAGCAGTACTTAGTTATATTTTGTATGCAGCAATGGTTTTGTCTGTTACATTCATATATTATACCAAATTAAGTAGGTGGGTCGGAGATACTTTGACGAAATCGGAAAAAACATATTTTTCTATCAATAAAACAATTACATTTACGATACGAAAACGTAGTTATTTGATGAAATTTCTTCTCCGGAAACAATTCCCACGTCTGTTTTACCGGTAGTGTAATACAATATCTGGGTCTTCAAATCGAGTGAATCCTTCTGGAAAAGCGTGCTCTATCTTAGGTCACATTTTCACTACACAAAGCGTGATGGTGGGTTAGTTTAAAAAAAGATAAAAACGAAACAAATCGCCCATAAAATCCACTCTTGGTAAAATAAACAACCACAAACAAACAAGGAAACATTTCCGAAAAATATATTTTATGATTCTTAGAATGCAATCTCAGTCAAGTCTCAAGTCAAGATAATTTTGACACTTATTATTAGGAACACCTAATAATAAGTGTCAAAATTATCTTGCTTACCTTGTAAACACTTTACGCACTTCCGTATTTTTTACTCACTTCTTCATTAGAACTTTTTGTAATAACTATACCAATAATTTGCCAAGGCCATTTGCAAGTATTTCAGAACCATTTAATACACGTATCTAAAAAAACTCTATAAAAACAATAAATGTAAACGTACTAACTCTTTATTAACAAAGAGAATTACAATCAAAGAATAAAAACAAATTAGAACTAGTATTTACAATTGAAACAATTGAGCTGCAGTCTGTTGCAAACAATCTACAGGTAGCTAAACTGATTCATATTAATACAAAAAAAGGCGCAAGTGCGTCGACGCATGTAGTGTCTCACACAGCAGGCCTCCCCAAATACCATGGGACTACATTCATACCGGTAAGGAACATAGAAAAGGTCAAATTCTTATAAACTGTACACTGACACGAAAATAAATTGATATTTTTTATATCTGTCGCTTCAGAATGTAGTCTGAAGAGAGATCTGTTTATTGGATCCAGAAACAAAAACCATATTCTCAACTGAGATCAAACAAGATAAAGTTACAAGATAAAGTTAAAAACTACAACCCGACTACGTGAAAGTTATAAAAGTTTGAAACATTTACATTGACAAAATAGAATGACGTATCGGTCATATTTGATAGGAATAGAGTTGAAAATGAAAATAGGTCGTAGGTATTGTAATTTTTCTCTATGGGTCCTGCAGCCTGCGGCTACCTAAATTTTAATACGCGTTTTGAAGGCTTATTCGGGGTCGGAGCCCTAAATCCTATAGCCTATAACCATCGGGGTATTGAGACGAATCAATCGATACATAATTTGTTGAAATCGAACCAGTAGTTTCAGCGCTACGTGGGAACAAAGAAATCGGCCACATACATACAAACATAGGGTGCTAACCTCATTACCCTCCCCTGTTGGTAGTCGGGTAAAAAAGGAGACTCAATTCGACTTTACTATTTTTATTCTTTTTTATGTAAGTTGTTTGTTTTTATGTTTATGACTTTGCCAATTGTAGTTCGATTTTTACGTTTTAAATTTAGTTTATCTCGACTGAATCCATCGTGCTCATAAGTATTATTCACAAAGGATCACATTTTTTCTCGAAAAACTAGAAAACTGTTTATATATAAGTAACTAGTCCAATATTTGAAGGGGGCGATTATATGACACCATTTTGTGAAAAGGAAAGGCATAGGATTTCGCGTTTATAGGAGCAGGACAGAGAAGAGCGGCGTAAGTGCAAAAATCAAAATAAAACACCGTTTTAACCGGATTGATCGCGTATATTTTATATTTTGTTTTTCAATCCGGTTAAAACAGTGTTTTATTATGAGTTCTCGCGAAAATAACCTTAGAATATACTATGCAAAAATCAAGTTTTTACTTTAGGACATTTATTCTCAAGAATAAGCCGAAGGTTCCGTTGGTATTCTATAATTTAAAACGGTGATGACTAAAAATAAAAATTCTTGTGATTGATCTCACTAATATTATAAACGTGAAAGTTTAGATGGATGGATGGATAGATATATGGATGGATGTTTGTTCCTTTATCACGCCAGAACGGCTGAACGGATCTGAATGAAATTTGGCACAGAGATAGATTATAGTCTGGAATAGAACATAGGCTACTTTTTATCCCGGAATTCCACGGGAACGGGAACTACACGGGTGAAACCGCGAGGCGCTGCTAGTAGTTTATAAGCCACACTTGGAAATATGGTCCTTACTTTTTGATTCACCCTATATGTATATTAATGTTTAATAGACAAATTAAATTACGCAGCCTAATTTAACTTTGATTGTCAATCAAATCAAAACGTTTTCAAATAAACGAATATAAAGCCATCATTCTGAATCATTAATAGCGAAGTAAATTACCTAAATTTTTGGTACCAATTAAATCAAATGAACATTTAAAATGTGATTTTACGTAATGATAGAGTACCTAATGTTTGTGCCTTCGCCTACTGTTATAGTAAATTAGTAAGTAGTATAGTTAAATCCCCGTGCCTAGGAAAGCACATTAACCCGTTGGCCCTGCGCTTGACCTCTCCTCAGTCGTGTCTGTCTACGTCCCATCAGATTTTAAGAGTTAGGGAATAGAGAGTGCAATAATGACCACTCAGCAGCCATTATTGGTCCACTGCTGGACGCAGACCTCCCCCTGATAGTAGCATTATTGGTTTTTATCTCCAGGGAGGTGATAGAGAGAGGAAGAGAGAGGGATCGCAGTTCGGTGGTAGATCTATTCTACAAAAGGCGCTGCCCCCCCGGTGTATGTCCCTTAGTCGCCTCTTACGACACGGCTTGGGAGAAGTTGCAAAATGCTTTAGGTATTCGCAAAAGCATTCGAATGCGCACACCATGAAACAATTATCAGAAAAATACATCACTAGAAACAATGGACACCTTTTTAGATCTTCTTACATCTTACATAAAGGTTAAAAAGAGTTGACATTAATGTCAATTAATGAAACGGTCTTCGTTAGTTTAGTTGTCTGGTGTACCGGTTCTTTCCTATTTTTATTTTATATGTACTTCCTGCATAATTTTGTTAAAAATAATCACAAGATTTGCTGATGATACCTACTTCATTAATTTATAAAATGAAACGACTAAACACAAAGGAACTTCGACGATGTAGAATGCTATATCAAACGGTCCATTAGTTTAGTGTCAATAACCTTTTGATTCACGACAGCAAAACGAAATGCATTAGCTTTATTCTACCTAATGTAAAACAAATTATAGCTGATTAAAACGTAAAAAGAGAAACATTAGAAGTTGTAGATAGTACAATATTTTTAGGAATAACCTTAGATAGCAAACTTGAATTGGGCCCACACATTGATAAGCTATCGAACAAACTTAGTTCTGCATGGTATGAAGAGAAAAATCTGTCATCTTACAGACGTTGATACTTCCAGACTAGACTATTTCAGCTACTTCTTTAATATTATGTCTTATGGCGTACTGCTGTGGGGGAACGCTGCAGATATTAAAAACCGTAATGGTGCTACATGAGCGGGCTGTTCGTGTAATCTATAATATGGGTCCCAGAGAATCCCCATGTGAATAATTCAAAGAAGTAAACATAGTGACAGTACCATGTCAATAGAATATATTTATGAAAACCTGATGTACACTTGTAGAAATAACAAAAGCTTTCCTAAAATAAGCGATAAACATAATGTTGTTACTAGAAATAAAGTCTTTTGTCACGGGCGTCATTGAATCCCGAGCGCCGCCAGTCGGAATTCATTGTATGGAAATAGAATTACCTCACGAGCGAAGCGAGGATTTTACTAGGATCCTGAGTGCGACAGGGATTAGATGAAGGATTTAAGCGACGAAGTATAAAATGCACTTTTCGTGCATGGAGTGTTTTTTTATTTAATGCTAGGTACGTTATTACTAGAGATGGGCCGAATATTCGTTTTATATTCGGTATTCGGCATATTCGGCAGCTTTACCGAATATTCATATTCGGCCGAATATTCGGCTGAATCACCTAATGTTCGGCAAAGTGATACTCAAAGTTTTTACTGTTAAGACCCGTGTATTATCATGATTTGAGTGTACAGTGTAATGAAGTAAGTATTTTAGAGTGTAGCTTTCTGATTTTGTCGTCACTGAAGCTTTATTTTCAATTAAAGTAGGTTGGTAAAAAGATAATCACTTCAATCAATATCTTCACGCCGGACCCCTTGCAGGGTAGGCAAGGAATCCATAATAACATAATGCAAAATATAGGTATCTAGCTGTTTTGGAATTAGGTTTCTGTGTTAACTCTTTATAATAATATATTAAACAGGCCTTAATTGAAGGAAAATAAACTAGATATTTATTTCGGTCAGTATTTATTGTGTTAGAGAATAGCTGAACCAAATCACAACACCTTAGTAGATTATGAATAATATTTTTTTCTAGTTTCTACACAACATAGCGTCGCAAAATATATTTATTGATATTAAACGTTTAAACCTATCCTATTCAACCAATATAGTTCTTTATAAAGAAAATTAATAATTTGTTTGTACTTTTCAGGTTGATATTTAAGAGATCAATCACTTAATCTACACATTAAGAGTTAGGAACTTAATTATAGTCTACTGAGATATAAGACAAATATGACATCTCATATACGACGGAACGGAATCAAATGTACCGAATATTCGGCCGAATATTCGGTTCGGTAAAAGTTTTACCGAATATTCGGCCGAATGTTCGTATTCGGTGAAACCCATGTTCGGCCCATCTCTAGTTATTACTCAAAAGTTAATAACTTTATTTCTTAAGGCTTACAAAAAAGCACTTAGACAAGTCAAATTTTATGCATAAACAGTTTTATAAATAGTAATTATCAAACAAGAAACAAAATGTTATTGATTTGGTTCGCTTCAATTTTTTGTCCACTACTGGGTAAGCTTGTATCTACATTTATTATGGTTTTCGCAAATACCAAAGCCAGATGCTATTCATATTATGTTTTGCTTGTCGTATACATATATTTGGAACTTGTTTTTAAACGCGTTACATGTTTCAAAATAAAAGGTATATAGGGATTCTCAGTAGCCGGTTTTCAGGGTTCTTTACCGAAAGGGCGCTAACGGGACACTATAGATTTTGGTGGCCACTAAGGGCAACTTTGATTCATTGCCTAAACTGAATAGAATAACACTATTAGAGGCATTAAAAAAAGCTTATAATAGGTATCACAAACTGTGCGATGGATTTTTGAAATTTCCTTTGTTATAACGGAATAATAAGATAAAGTAGCTACACAGATAAAGTAGGTGGCGGCGCTAGCTTAAGTCGGGTATGCGCCTTAACATAGAAAATTACAATCAAATTACTTTTTTTTTTAAACTTACGCGATCTGAACACATATTTATAAATACTATTTAACGGGTATTTATCGCGTTTAATTACCTTATTTTCCCGAGGTTTCGACAGGTTTACACACTGCCGTGGTCACGGGATGACTCTAAAATAAGGTAATTAAACGCGATAAATACCCGTTAAATAGTATTTATAAAAAAAATTACAGTCTGCAGTTAGCTCAATTGTTTCAATTGTAAATACCTACTAGTTTTAATTTAATTCTATTATTTGATTGTAATTTTCTTTGTTAATAAAGATAATACAATCAAATAATATAAACAGATGCTGATGCGCTGCGCCAGATACTCACAAGCTCTCGGGTCACGTGTCGCTTCGACCAGACACTCGGTTAATTTTTTTAAAACTCGGCGAGTCTCGTTACCCCACGGACCTACTCACGGTGTCGACTCCAAGGAGAGCAAATGCGCAGGCTCCGTCGGTCTGGTGTTGGTTGAATTTACCTATCTTTTGATGTATTTTGTATGTACCTACGGAACCTTTCGCTTAGCTGGCCCGGCAAACTTTGTTCCGCCTTAGTATCAGGGATGGCGTTACATACAAAAATGTATGAGAAAACGATTTTCTTCGTATTTTTCCGTTCGTGAATTTTTCATATTATATTCTACTATTCGGGACCAAGACAAATCAAAGATCATTCAAATCAATTCAGCCGTTCTTGAAAAAATGACCCCAATGAGAAAACATCTGAAATGTACCGTTTTAAATGCACGTGAAACTTGTTTAATGCATTAAAATATTTTTAGTTCAGTAGGTAGGTACATGGTACATGTATGATTTTTTTATAATTTTCTCGATAGTTAAAATTATAAACGCCGATTTTTTAATTGTTGGATTGCATGGTCGTAATTTGAATAACTACCATCATCGTTTATTTAATTGTAAGCAATTAACTTCCTATTGCAGTTTCATGGAATCCTACCAATAAACAAACATTTTAAATATTAGAGATCCTTCGTTTAAAAAGTTACCTTATGTACTTATTATTATCCAAAATAATACATAATCTGCCTATAATTGGCCCACTTCAGGTCCTGATATATGATATATATATATATAGCTATGGTGCTCATTAGGGGAGGCCTATGTCCAGCAGTGGACTGATATAGGCTGATGATGATGATGATGATGACGAGGTCCTGATAACTCCTTTTTGACTCTAATAATCTAATAATAATGCCGTAATGCCTACACCAGCGGGATGGGGATCGCAGTGAAGGTGTTATAAATTCAGTAATTTCAATTTATTCACCATTACAGTATCACTAATGATGTCAATGATATTCTATTGTACAAAGAATAATATAAAAGGTACGGAACCCTAATTTTTAGGGTTCTGTACCTAAAGGGTAAAACGGGACCCTATTACTAAGACTCCGCTGTCCGTCTGTCCGTCTCCGTCTGTCCGTCTGTCCGTCTGTCACCAGGCTGTATCTCATGAACCGTGATAGTTAGATAGTTGAAATTTTCACACATGATGTATTTCTTTTGCCTCTATTATAATTTATTTTAATATTGATGATAAATATGTACAACAATAAACAATAAAGTATCACAATCATAAACTAGCAAATGAACATGTTAATTACTCGTAAATACTAAAAAATGGGTTACATTCTTAAAAAGTCTACTCAAAAGGAAGCTGGTGCCTTCCTCTGTTATATTCCCTTAGTTGCCTTTTACGACATCTACGGGCTGAGATGTGGGGTCGATTCTTTCGCCAAGCTAGCCACAGCTAGCTGGTGATCAGTACTATTATACAATTAAGGTCCGGAAGCTTAGCCACCGTGACGTTTTCCTCGCTCATATGCACTAGGCCTTACGTGATCCATATCTACCTAGGTATTCCTACGTTAACGTCACAGCTGTCACGTATTCACGTACCGGAGCGTAAAGGAAGTCTCTTTACGGTTCTAGAATCTAAAGTATTTGTTATCAACAAAGACATAATTAATTATGAATAAAAGCTACAAGATAACAATAATAGAAAACTACATTAATTACTAAAAAAATCAACAACGCATAATTGCACACGCGCAACGATTAGGCTCAATCCCGAATTCGAAAATGGATAAAAGTCGAATTAAAAAATTATTGAATTTCAAAACGTCAGCTTGTTTCGAAATTCTGAGATTTGGTTCAGTTATACCATAGTGTCATAAAACCGCTAATATTTCTTTATTATTCATTTTTAGTTCCTAACAAAGAAACAACAATCAAATAATAGAATTAAATTAAAACTAGTATTAACAATTGAAACAATTAAGCTAACTGCAGACTTTTGCAAACAGACTACAGGTAGCTCAACTGATCCATATCAACCAGTCGGAAGCATGCCCAAGACGCTGGCTGCATTGCCCCGCTGTATGGCAATGCTGATGCGCTGTGCCAGATACTCACCAGCTCTCGGGTCACGCGTCGCTAGTTACTTACTGTTTTCTTTTTTAAGAGCACATATGATGAAAACAGTATCGTTACCAGTTTTTAAATCTCGCGTCAAGGAGTTTTTCCTGTCAGAATAGTGAATATTGGTACATAATATTTATTTATTTATTTAGTATATTTTAGTATATTATAGTTATTTTATGTGTATATCTAGTTTATGTGTTTATTAGTCTATCTTTAGTACACCCCCTGCCTTTCTTAAATTCACATAATTCTTTCCATCCAAAGGTTGCCTGGAAGAGATCGCTTCTAAGCGATAAGGCCGCCCATTGTACTTGTCTCATGTAATGTCTTTTTGTAATGTTCTTTTTCTGGTGTTATACTGTGTAATAAAGTGTTTTTGTATTGTTGTTGTATTGTATTGTATATGAGAAGCAGAGTATCCGTAATGAATCCTGAAATACCGCCCAGGCTAGTTTAGGACAGATTTAATATTAAGGTTTTTTGTTATAGTGCTTACCTGCACTTTGGGTATCTCTAAGAACCACCACAGCCACCCTAATGCCGGGTACAGACCAAGCGAACAAAGGCGAGCGAAGGCTAACCACCGAACGCGATTGAACCAGTGTGGACGTCATGGCGAAAGCAAGCGAGCCCAAATGAGGGCCTTCGTTCGCCTTCGGCTGTCCTCCGCCGACTGTTTCTCATGTGTTCGTGTGGTGTGGATACAACAGCGAAAGCGAGTAAACGTTCGTCATCGATCGTCGAATCCCACTCGTTAGCCTTCGCTCGCTTTTGTTCGCTTGGTCTGTACCCGGCATAAGAACCACCACAGCCACCGGCACTATAGTCCGTAAGAGGTCCCAAAGATTTTCGGTTGAAGTGACTAAGGGTTTCGTGGCTTAGTTGGTTAGAGCACACCGGTACTGAGGGTGGGGCGCGAGTTCGAGTCCCGCCGAAACCGGAAATATTTGGGAACTTATTTCATTTCTTAGATTTAATATTATACTGAATACACCATAATTGTGTGTAAAATATGATTTGACTGTTTTGCTTGTAACCCCTTTGTTTACAAAAAATTTCTAGGCTTCTAAAACAGATTATCGGAGGTAGGTGGCAGGAAACCTCAGGTCTGGTTACGCAGGAAGGTAGTAAAAGCGATGCAGTTACGTTGTTATGTCGTAATTAAAATCGTTTCCGTAGGTACTAGGTACAGGAATTAACTGATTATGTGGTAGGTGGTAGCTCTTTCCCATGACTTTGTTCGCGGGTCCTAGACTTTGTTCGGATCCACTAGTTTTGCAACCGAAAATTAAGTCTGTATTTTCGGTGGACAGAGGACAGGTATGCAAGATATTAAGTTTTGAATAAGTTAAATTAAATTCGAATTTCACATTTCTAGGGGATAAAAAATTTGTCGTGTAAAATCTCGAATATTCCTGTAATTCTCCCTAATTTTGATTTTTCCGGGACCTAAAGGAGCCTATTTACTTCACGTCCTTTCGACTGTCGCTATGCCAAAAATCAAGTCGATTGTTAGCAAGAATGAAGGAAGGAAGTATTTTCGTATAAAAATACGAATTTTTCCGTTAATCTCCCATGGGATTTTAATGTTTTACCAGGATAAAAAGTAACCTATGTTACTCTCTATCCTTTCAACTAACTTTCTGCCAAAAATCAAGTCGATTAGTTGCGACCAGGTGGGATGACGATTTGCGAAAGACTGCTGGCAGATGCTGGATGCGGCAAGCTGAAGACGGGGCGCTATGGTGCTCATTAGGGGAGGCCTATGTCCAGCAGTGGACTAATATAGGCTGATGATGATGATGAGTTGCTTATTTAGAAGAAGAAGAAGAAGACTCACTTTTCTAAAATATAAATAAGGTAGGATCAGCTGAGCTACCTGTAGATTGTTTGCAACAGTCTGCAGTTAGCTCCATTGTTTCAATTGTAAATACTAGTTTTAATTGAATTCTAATATTTGATTGTAATTTTCTTTGTTTATAAAGATAGTTACGTATTTATAATAACTTAATAGTAATAGAAAAAACAATTGTTTATTATTTAGTTGTAATTTTCTGTGTTAATAATAAATCGATGTTTCAATTCCATTCCTTCTTTCGCTTCCGCTTATCACCGAAAACACACGCTTATGAAGCACCCAAGCTGATAAACAAAAAATATTAACAAAAAACGTTTGAAGTAGGTATTCTTATGCCCTCGACCCTTTATATTCTACAGACATTCGAAAATTGCCAAAAACAGTCAACCACCTTGGAGCAAAAAACAAACACGAAATGAACATTTCGTGTTTATTTAAACGCAAATATTTTTGCGTAAATATTTATGAAAGTAGAAACAAAAAAACAAAAAGCTAATTATTATTCAGTTCAAGTGCGTCGACTTTGTCATACACCAGAAAATATACCTACCTACCTAATTATGCAAATTCTTATATGTTTATTCTTGTTTCTCGTTGACTTTGTTTTTGTCCTTGAAAACCAGAAAAGCTGAACTTGATTTTACTCGGATATTTATAGACCGTGGTGAGGTACATTCGGTATGCAAGGACAGGCACAGTCAACCAAAGAAATCGAATTGTCTAAAATCTTCTTAATCCGTTTGTTCTTACGATGGTGCCAGAATCAAAATAGAAGAGGTTGATCTACTTATAACAACAGAAATGTTATATGAAAATAATTGTTGAAATCGGACAGATAAATAATTGAGTATCACTGAACGTAAGTTTAAAAAAATCGACGAAAAAAGAACCTTTTGTAGATTTTTAATAATTTTATTGCAGTAACTGGTTGATTGAGGTACATATTCACAAAAACTTAATTAATCAGTCAGCCGCTGAGACACGTATGTCAGTTCAAAAATTAAAGAGCCCATTCAAAATTCAAAAATCCTGTATATCCATAAATAAGAAAATTTACAACTATGAAAGGTCAATTCTTAAAATAAAACTAACACGGAAATAAAGTGATATTTTTTATTTCTGTCGTTAGATTTAAACTAAGTAAATAAGCTATTAGCTACGACAACCTAGTTAACTAGCGTTGTAGTAATACTATTTACAAACAAAATAAACATTGACCTTAACTTCCCGTGACTCAGTACCCGATACAATATCGTGTCCACTTGTGCAGTTGAAATGTCCTCGTCAATCGGTCCACACGTGCGCGATAGTGAAGTTCATGTTATCGATATAGACACAGATATCGAAAACATAATAAACATCGTAGACGACGTGCAAGTTGTTGAGGAAGTGCCGGACAACCCTGTTAGTGTTGCCATGAACGGAAATGGTGAGTGATTTATTTTTATTGAACTGTATCTGTAGGCATATTAAAGATTATTTATCGGGTATTCATAGCGTACCTTTTGTGTTTGGAAAAGAAAACAAAAGGTACGCGATAAATATCCGATAAATAATCTTTTCATTCCCCATCTCGGAAAGAGTAGTTTTGCTCTTCGATATCTGAGTGTAAAAGCCGTTTTTATCCGCTAGAGGATAAAGAAAATTGAATTTAGAATATCGTCCGCACGATGATCTAAATTCAATTTATTTTATCCTCTAGCGGATAAAAACGGCTTTTACACTCAGATATCGACTCGCTGAGGTGGGATGAAAAGTTACGTGTTGCACTCGAGCGCAAAGATTTTTTACGTCGTCTTTTCTCTAATTTTTAAAATTCCTTCTTCTTTTCATTCAAAAATTAGAATCCTTCACTTGCTCGGTCATCAAAATCGAGCACGCAGTTAAAAAGCTACTTTGCACTCTTGTATAACAAATAACTATTAATAAGTAGGTTCTATGCATCAATAAGTCAATATCATTACGTAAGGTTTTTTTGAATCGTAAATATTTAAATAATAATTTTAATAATACAATTCATTTAAGTTGTATAATTTTTTATAATTCAAAATATATCTGAGCTTTGAAATGAATCGGGTACCTTGTTAATAATGCAGTTTGATAGATTATTTATTTTTACTAGTGGAAGAAATTGATTATTAGTAGGTGACAAAATTACTAGATAAATAAACCAAAGCCTGAAATCTTTAACTTAATTTCCTTTAATGTTATTGCTATAAATAAACAACATACTATAAACGCATTGCTGCGTGTAAATTTTATTTGTCGAGTAAATAATAAACTTGTTAGTAGTTAACAAATAAATGTTATTAACAACATAATATGTTGGTTAGGTTATGCTGGATGCGTCAAGCTGAAGACAGGGCGCTATGGCGCTTATTAGGGGAGGCCTATGTCCAGCTGTGGACTAATATAGGATGATGATGATGAACAACATAATATAAACGCATTACTGGGTGTTTGTTTTGTTCTTCGAGTAAATGTTAAATTTGTTTCGTAGTAGGTATTATTTCGTTGAACAAAGGTAATTTCAAAATTATCAATGGGCAGTTTGTGATACCTATTATAAGATTTTTTTAAAGCCATTGTTTTAGGCAGAGATGCGAAAATAGAGTTTGGTGCCCACAAAGTGGAACTTCGTATCTCTGCCTAAACTATACAAAATAAATATATTACAAAGGCATTAAAAAGTAATTATAATAGGTATCACAAATGATTTAAGTATTTATGTATAAATAAAATAGTGTGTAGGATCAGGTTGTATAAAGTTTTCGAATTTGCTGTTTGTAATGTATGTTATCTGTTTGTAGTATGTACTTAATACTTATGTTACCCCATGTACAATCCAGCGATCCTATCCATTCAGGGTTGTCTGGGAGATCGCTCTTGAGCGATAAAACCGCCAATTGTCGTTTAATCTATAGATACCGTATTCCTTCCTCCTCCTGTACTTATTTCTAAGTTACGTGCAATAGGTTTAATCGCTGTTGGGTTGAAGAACAGACTGTGCTACGGGTCTGTCTCGAATTAAAGGTAAGATAAAGGTTAAAATATTTATTGCGTAAGTCTTTTTACCGGTAGGTAAGTTGACCAGTAAAAATTGATTTAAAAAAGAATCGATTAGTTCGCCCGATTTTACAAAACTTTTTCTTTTTATCTTTCACGATATTTAAGTTATGTAAAGGTGAATGTAGGCCATTCACTTGGTGAGCCTATTGTACCTAGTTTGTTTTACTCAATTGAAGAATCTTAGATTTTTTTTTTGCGAGCAAGTGGATTGCAAAATAAAAGAAAATATTAGTGTATAACATTCATGACAAACATTGACATGTACGTGGACGTTATGCCTGCTGAATAAATCTGATGATGGTGAATTAGCTAAAAACTTATTGCTTTTCAACGCAATAATAATGTGAGCATGATATTAAGGTTAGCGCTATATCATAAGTACTGATTGAAGAATTCACTGATTACGCGTTTATTTGGTGGACATAATTTAGATTCGACGAATAATAATTAATAAGGTATGTTGGCTTCGGCCCCAGGCATGCCTCTCAAAACCCGGTCCTTTGGTTCACTATATAGCCAGAGATCATGGAAATTATCACAATTCTACAGAATTGTGAATTTCTTTCAGACTACAGTCTGAAAGAAATTTCCTCGAAATAACATACCTAATTGTTTCAAAGAAAACGTCACTCAAAACTCTACGCTATAATCTTGTACTGTAAGCATGGTCATTGAACTAAGTATAAAGAACATTCTATATGTTGCGTTTTTTTTTTCAAATAATGTCCTTTCCACCTTCATACATACAATAAATAGTATTAATAAGGTAGGCAGATTAAAGAAAAATTTAAAAAAATATATAAGTAGAGGTATTATTAAACAATTATTTCAAGGCAAGAGTTATGTTTTATAAATACCTAACCAGGTATAATTTATTCGTATTTTCCTCAACAACAAACTAATTCGCAGTTGTGGACACAACAAATCAGCTTCATTATGTTTTATTGCATGTTACATAACTGTAAAACTTTATTAAATGGATACGTCTATTGTATTATCAACTTAGAAAATTACTTTAATAAACAAGTTAAGTACAACCTACACATAACAATAAAGCCGTTGTCTCACCGCCTCGCACGGAGAGGCTACGCACGCGTTTCTAGCTTCGTTTTGCAAGAAAATGTATGAGATGTAGATATCCACTGCAACTTACGAACACGCTACGCACTAATACGAGATTAATGACGTCATTGCTACACGCGTGGCTTGCTCGAATATGGCACCCACGCAGCTCAACGCTGTCAAAGTAATGCACGCGGTACGTGGCCGTGCACAGCGTGCGTTTACACTGTACAGTGTGCCGCAGTGGAAACGTAGACCCACATTGGCAAACAAACGAACCCACGCAGGTAAAATGCGCCGCGTGGCCGTGCACAGCGTGGGTTTATAGTGTGCCGCAGGGGAAACGTAGACCCACATTGTCAAACAAACAATCCCACGCAGCTAAAATGCGCCGCGTGGCCGTGCACAGCGTGTGCAGCGGTGGAACAGCGGCTCAACTTGTGAAGTACTTAAGCACAATACTTAGAATAGTTTGCGATTGTCAAGGCTGTGAAACTTGAACCAGGAAATATACTTAAATACAGTTGTACTACCACCTATCTACTTAAATACATAATAGTAAATAATGTTTTCGATGTTGGAGTAGGATATTTATGTTAAAGTTATATATAAGTCACAGTTTATATCCGGGCTGGTTTAAAGTAAAGGTCAAAGAGAGTTTCTGAGTTCTGAAGTTAATCATTAATTAAGTTACAAAGAATAAGGTGATTTATGTAAATTGAAGCTAGAATTTTTGATTTGCTCAGGGAAAATATGTATGTATATTTTCATCGTTTATTAGTTATTAGTTATTTGTTATACAAGAGTGCAAAGCTAGTTAGTGAGTGCAACTCGTAACTTTTCATCCCACCTCAGCGAGGAAAGAATATTTTTGCTCTTCGATAACTGATTGCAAAAGCCGTTTTTATCCTCTAGCGGATAAAAACGGCTTACTAGCTCTTGCACTCAGATATCGATGTGCAAAAATACTCTTTCCGAGATGGGGGGATGAAAAATATAATAAGTGGGTATCACATCACATGATAATTTTCACAATCGGTAATCAAAAACCGCTGGGGTAAACGTGTTCTTGAGTGGAGACCGCGACTCGGCAAACGTAGTGTAGGACGCCCTCCGACCAGGTGGGATGACGATTTGCGAAAGACTGCTAGCAGATGCTGGATGCGGCAAGCTGAAGACAGGGCGCTATGGCGCTCATTAGGGGAGGCCTATGTCCAGCAGTGGACTAATATAGGCTGATGATGATGATGATGATGACTGCGTATAGCGGGGCGGGGCGTTGGATTATATAAGAATGGTGAGGTTTTTGGAAAAAATGTTCAGTAAATCAGTCAGTTAAATTCACCTCTCTAAAGAGAGTCGGTAGGAAACAGTTGCCCGAGCTCTATACCCCCCCCCCCCCCCCCCCCCCCCTCCCCCAAGATTACAGTCCACTAGAGTAGCCAGAAGGAACAAAAGTAAAGAAGCGACTAAGAAACCTTCAGCCGGTTAGTTGTTATTTTCGAGTTGGAGCAAAACCCGTCCCAAAACCCGTCTTCGTTGATGGGCTTGAATTTATCTGAGCCAGCATATTGAAACAAAACACATCGAAGCCGGTTTACACTCGATATAAACATGTAACTAATCTTGAAGGTTTTGTAGGTTAAGGATTGATTGATGCCCTTGCAGGGTGCATGTTGAACTTTTGTTATTTTATTAAAGTAATAAAACATTGAGTATTGATATAAAAATGTAAGCAATTGTAGGTAAATTATTTGGTTATATAAAGTTTTCGTAGAAGATTTACCCAGTGCGAGTAACGCACTATAAAGCAAAAAGCTAAGAATATAGCAAAAGCGACACCTCCCGTCATTCGTACTAAACGTTTCTTTAGTCAATGAGCCGGTTTGGATAATCTTTCAAGGTTTCCCCTGTAGGTGGAGCTAATACGATGCTTAAGTCGTAAGAGGTCCCAGATATATAATGTATTATTACTGCAATATTCCTAAGGCTAGGTAGACATTTGCACATGCGCAGAAATTATTGTCATCTCTTACCTACACCGGTCAGTCTGCCGTCCCATCGGATTATAAGAGTGAGGGAGTGCACCTGTGTTTACGTACACACCTGTGCACTATATGTCCTGCATGGCTAGTCGATGATGAGACTGGCCGCCGCCGTAGTCAAAAATCGACTAGGAGACTGTCATCATTAGCTGCACCAATGTTATAATAACAAACAACAGGCTGACATAAAAATAAAAACACTTAAAGAATAAATGATTGAATGAACACTTTATTGCACTTAAAACATAACAAAAATAATCCTTGTAACTAAATTTAAGGATTATTTAAAATAATTTCTAAATAATCCTTTTTATTTTTTATTTAAAGAATTATTTAAAAGCCCCAAAAGCCTTTAAAAGCCTTGTTTTTTTAAACTTTAGTGCAATAAGCGCGGTCGTGTAGAAAACACACGCGTTGAAGTCTTTTATATTGCTAGACACACACCAGAGGGCGTAGAGCGTCTACGAAACTCGCTACGAAATCATAATGTGATTGTTTTTTTTCTCGTACCTAATTAAAACCTTGCTCTCCTTGACATCGCTAAAGGCCGAGCTACAAAATAAAAAATCACTAAACCAAAAAATAAATATTAAACAGGTGAAGATAATGAGCTAGCTTATCGGTAAGAAACGATAATCTTCGAAGCTATACAGCAACGTAGGAAATAGCCAGCCAGCTGGCAAATTCAGATATACGGTAAGAAACCCCGGTTGCGCAACTTTTCGCAACTGAGCAACCACAGTTGCACAAAAGGGTACTCGCGAATCGTCACGGGGTGTATATCACACTAATTTCGCCACACATTGGCTACTTCTGCTGGGTAAATTGGAAATTTCAGCTGGTCAATTCGAATTCTTCGTGAATGTATCACTATTTTAGCTGCAACTTTTTTGGTTTAAAGAAAATAAATAAATAATAAACAATAGGTATCCCAAAAAAATTCATACATCACGGAATTTGAACCCGCGATCTTCCAGTTCGGTAATGCTCTAACCAACTAATCAAATAGTCAAATAACCAACTAGTCAAATAACTAACAAGTCGAAAATCTTTGGGACATTCTACGGACTATGACTCTAGCACCGATTGGTTCATTATTTTTTATATAGTATTTGTTATCAAAATGTAGCCAATCAGAGGTGAAAATAGAATGAGTGATACATTCACGAATCATGTAAATTAACCAGCTCAAATTTCGAATAAATCCAGTATGAATTTTTTTTAATGTATCTGTCCTTTTCTTTATCAGTTTAAAATGTGTTTTGGTGTATTGTGTTTTTGTATATAAAGGTCGGTAGGTTGAAATTGAAATCATACCTACTAAGTAGAGGAATAAGTACCTACATTATCGACCGTGACGTTCTAATTTGTTATTCAGAAAAATAACGAAACTTTATCTATATAATTACAATAATCAAACATTAAATTGATAAGTCGAGAATAACTCAATAATAATGTATGCCAAGCTGGTATAATGTCTGTGACTGCAAATAAAAGTCGCAAAAAACATAAACGCATCAGACGGCAAAAAATCAAGTGCCCAGTTCCGTTTTTTTCTGGTAATGTTGTCATGAAAATTACAAATATACATCAGTCCGTAGCACACTATGGATGGATGTACATAAACAAGGTGCCACGAAACATGTACTAAGCCGAAAGAGGGTGATTCTGAACCCCGAGGCGATCAACTTGTTATATTTTTTTTAATTTCAAAGGTTTTTAGGTAGATATTATTTTTTGATCGATTAAGTTTTTTTTTTCGTTTCGTTTTTTTACACGCACTCTTGCATTATTCGATCTCTTCTGTGGCGCAGTGGGCGATGATTCGCCTGCGACCAACGAGGTTGCGGGTTCGATTCCTGCTACGGGAGAAATGTTTGTACGATCTGTAGATATTTGTTCCGAGTTTTCTGGTCGTTTTCTATGTATAATAAAAATATATATCTATATATTGTATTTTATTATGTATATCAGTTATTTAGTACCCATAACACAAGCTCTGCTTGGCTTGGGGCTAGATGATGCTGTGTGGATTGTCCAGCATTATTATTATTATTTAACATTATAAAATCATTCACAAATGTTTTTGCTTGTTTTTCAGCACAACCAGCGTTTTGTCATGTAATTATTAAAAAAAAAAAAAAACCAATAATAGTGTTAATGTAAGAATATTACGTAAAAAGAAAACGAATATGTAGAAAATAAGTCAATTTTTTTTTTCTTCAAAAAAAGTAATAATTATAGTCGAAATTCAAAAAATCGTAGTAGAATAGTTGTCTCCTCGATGTCCAAAATCCTTGACCTTGTATAGGTACCTACCTAATCAGCTCCTTAGGTTCCTAGAAGTCAACAAGCAGTCGATTTGCATATTATAGTGTGTTCGCCACTTTATTTTATGTAACCAAGTCATTGATCTGATCCAAGGGTATCGTTTAGATCAGTCAATCATTCGCAATGAGTCCACCGGCGGTACAGCACGAGCGGTCCGCGTTTAGTGACGTGCGTGTCGATATCGATGGTGTCGATAGTGTTGTGCTGGATATCGATCAATCAGAGGATATGGATAAAGGTAGGGTTTATTTAGATTTGGGATATGTTAAACATCAACTTACTAGGTATTTATTGAAACTGGTTAATAAAATCAACATAAAAAGTTAATAAAGTTATTCTTGACATAACTTATTTGCCTTTTATTATAAAAATAATAGTAATTTACGTGAGTGTAGGGGGCATTAATAGGATATACAATTATTCAATTTATACATTTTTAAAATAGAAAACCTTAGGTACTAATTGATATACCGGTGATCGCCTTAAATATAAGAAAATGTAAATATGTAATTAATTGGCCGATAACGTATACGTACCGGCCGTATTGGCCGTAACGTAGCTATAGAGTCTACACACCAAAGTCAACGGGCCGCCGACAAGTTAACGAAATAGTGTTTGTGTGTGTTTGTGGTGGTGTGGAGACACAAAATCTGCATTATCTCAAACTCGCCGAAATGACGCACCAACCCGCCGTCGTCGGTCGCCGCCGGGTTGTGTCGCCGATTTTGGGTATAGGCAGAGAATATATAACTGTCTCCATACCTGTACCAACGGTACAGGTTTGGAGACGTAAGAGGCCCGACGGTATGCCTCTAGTCCCATACGAGTTGGAGAGGCCTATTGTGTGGGCGCATGTAGCGTACATGCGCCGACACTACATTTGCGCCTTCCCACCTTCCGAGGAAATCCGTGCGGCGGCGGCATCCTTCATCAGATTTAGTCGAAGATCAGAAGAATTACCTATGGGCTCTCTAAATTTTGTTGAAACAACAAAATAACTAAGTCCACTTTTGTGGCATCTTTATGTATCATCATTAACACCAATCATGGTAAATAAATACTAAGGTTGGTAAGGAACATATAAATAGTAAATACATATGAATAAGGCCTTACTATTATATGTTTGCTGCTACTATTAGGTATATGTTTTTGATTATAATTATTTTTATGTTCGTATTAGTTTATTGTTATTTTGTATGTTATGTTGATATCTAGTAGATTAGTATTATATAATTATTTTATAATTTCTTTTTTTTTTCAAGTGCACCGTCTTTTTTTGTTCTAAGTTGTCCAGTCCATCCCAAGGTTGCCTGGAAGAGATCGCTCATAGCGATAAGGCCGCCTTTGTACTTCATCTTGTAACTTTTATTTCTGTAATGTTTTCTGTGTTTGTGTGGTACAATAAAGAATTATCTATCTATCTATCTATGTTTTAAAAGTTAACTACAAACTTTGTATTAGCTGGGACGAGGTTCCTAAGCCTAGTTACCGTTCTCGGTAAGAGCATCCCTCCGATATTTCACCATTTGTTCGCTTCTTTACTTTACCTTAAAAGATTGAAGTGAACAAAAAATCAGTGGTCACTTTATTTCTTAGTTTTACATATTTAATTTGTATTTTGTGACGTGTCCAAGAGTCCTGTAAAGTCTAAAGGTGATATTTGATATTTCTTCAAACCTTATAAAACATTTCCAAATGTTCTCTGTAATGAAATTACGTAAATACCATTTACTTTGGCTTTATTCGACAAAGAAATGCAGTACATAAATAAGCTTTGATATAATCGTAGACAGGGTTACCTAGGCAACTAACTACCTAAACTATGGTAAAGAGAGGCTCTGTGATCTTAAGCAAAAGAGTTCTCAAGTCATACGTCATTCTCCAACGTCCTCATGGTAAAGTTACTTATATTGTACTAATCAAGGTGGGTACCATCGACAGTCGTACGCGGTATGTCACGGTATTAACCCAGTTACTCATAATGAAAAGACCTCCAATGTTAATACCCATACTTAAGTAAACAGTCGCTAGGTAAAGATAAACAGGGTTTTCAATGTCCTTATGCAGCGCCGCGGTCAATCAACGTGTTAACGTGTCACGTGTATAAACGAGGAAAATATCTGGAGCGTTTTCAAAAACTCAAATCAGCCTTGTTGTTATTATTACTTACGTACTTACTCATTTTTTTCAGATTCACTATCCCTAAAACATGTCAGTACCTACCTACACAAATGAATAAAATGACACTTAAAATCACACAATAAAATAATACCTACAACTAGAATGAGATTGTCACGTATACCTACGTTAGTATCATCTAGGTAGTCCGTGATCAGGGTTGCCAACCGTACGAGGTTCCTCGTACAAATACGAGATTTTTGGTCTTCCGTACGAGGTACGAGGGCACTATCAACCTCGTACAATTATGTACGAGATTTTGACATAACATAACACTTGTCGCATTGGCGCGATGATTGTCTATAGTTCGCTCGCTATCCCATGAACCAAGAAATCCCCGAGAAATAAAACATTTCGTTCTTCGCATTATTTGTCTGTCGCCTTGATCACACATGTCATAGCGCCAACCAGAGAGGTGTAACTTCACAAAATAAATAAAAATCTCGTGCAAAAATAAAAAGAAAAACGATGCGAATGAGGATGTTCCTGATATAATATTTGGAAATGAAAACTGAGACTAGAAGTACATAGTTACCTATGCAAAGTTTTCAACCTACAAACAAATCTCGTTCATTAGTTATTTACGATAGTAATATTAAGGATTATTTTAATACAAAGTGATGTTTTATTTAGTAGAAACTTGCAATCGTTTATTTCGTTGTGTAAAACGTCCTAAATTCAACAGTTTGATATGCATTAATGATGGGCTCAGCATCGAACACCTCAAATATGCGGGGGACCACTTGCCCGGGCTGCTTTCGATGTTCTTCACAATGTGTATTAGTCATGCGTACCTACCTGCTGACCTCATGAAGACGATCGTGGTACCCATTGTGAAGAACAGAACAGGGGACATTTCGGACAAGGGGAACTACCGACCAATCTCACTAGCTACCACAATAGCTAAGGTATTGGACAGTATGCTTGATTCTGTTCTACAAAAGTACTTAAAGCTACATGACGCACAGTTCGGGTTTAGACCCGGACTCTCCACCGAAAGCGCAATATTGGCACTCAAGCATACTGTTCAATACTACACAGGACGCAGGACGCCGGTGTACGCCTGTTTCCTCGACCTATCCAAGGCATTTGATCTCGTCTCTTATGATGTGCTGTGGGGAAAGTTGAGGGACAGGGGTGCACCGCCGGACCTGCTGAATGTGTTTCGGTTCTGGTACGGACATCAGAGCAATGTTACTAAGTGGTCCAGTGCTCTCTCTGATGCATATAGGTTGGAATGCGGAGTAAGACAGGGGGGGGTAAGCTCTCCCTCCCTCTTCAGCCTATATGTAAATGATCTCATTGTGGGGCTCAGCGACATGCGTGTCGGCTGTCGTGTTGATGGTGTTTCTACAAACAACATCAGCTACGCGGACGACATGGTGCTGCTGGGCCCGACAGCGAGATCTGTGGAGGAGATGCTGAAGGTCTGTGCTAACTACGCTGCCTCTCACGGCCTCTGCTACAACATTAAGAAATGTGAATACATTGTCTTTAAGGCCGCCGGTAATAACCTAAAAGATTTCCCTGAAATAACCCTAAACGGCATGAATATACAAAAAGTAACTTCTTTTAAATATCTGGGACATATTATTACCGACGACCTTAAGGACAATGAGGACATTGAAAGAGAGCGTAGGGCTCTAGCGGTAAGAGGTAACATGTTGATCCGTAGGTTTACCCGGTGTTCAGAACAAGTCAAAATAACGCTTTTTAAAGCTTATTGTCAAAGTTTCTACACCGGGAACCTATGGGTCAGCTACACCAAACGGCCGCTGGAGGCCCTGCGTGTGCAATACAATAATATCTTTAGGATGATGTTGGGACTGCCTCGTTTCTGCAGTGCATCAGGGATGTTTGCTGAGTATGAGACGGATGGCTTTGCCGCCATCCTCCGGAAAAAGACAGCGTCCCTGATGCGCAGAGTACGGGACAGCCCCAACAGCATCCTAAAAACCGTAGCAGGCAGGGTTGATTCGCCAATGTGGCAGAAATTTGTTAGGAAAATTATTTAGGTTATTTAGTTCATAATTTCATTTTTTTTTCATTTAATTTAATTCATTTATTTAATTTAATCCAATTTAATTTAATTTAATGTATTTTCTATATTGTAATTTATTTCATTTCATTTTAATTTAATTTTAGTACCTAAGGAATACTAACACTAATTATAAGGTCATTTTAGCATACGAACTTACTAACAAATTATGGATCATTGTAGTCCGAAATAAAGGAATTTTATTTTTTTTATTTTTATTTATTATTATTAATTTTGGTTTAGTCACCTTTTAGAGGCAAGTACGAGGTTCGAAAGCCATAATACGAGATTTTTAGCTGCTTAGTACGAGGAAAAAAATTCTATGGTTGGCAACCCTGTCCGTGATTGTCACATCATACTAATCGCACTAATAATATATATGCGAAAGTTGGGATGGATGGATGTTTGTTAGGTACTTCTGTTATAGAATCGTAGAATACCCAGGTATAGGTACTGTACCTACCTACCTTACTTAATTTTATAATCTTTAGCATAAACCTGATGCATCTTTTTCACAATGCATGCGACCTCACTCTATGTTTGCGACGACAGTTGATAAAAAACAACCTTCTTTAATTCTTTATTGTACACACAATAATACATAGCATGAACTTATTTAATAGGTTATGTACCTACATAGGCGAGCTTAACCCTTTTTAAGAGTTTTCTTCCAGCAAACCTTCGAGTTATACTATATAGTTATAATAACAACCTTGCTATTGACATTTTACGAACAAGTCAGGCTGAAACATAGAGCTACAGAGTAAACCCTGAAAATGTTTCAGCACGACAGTGACATCTATTTAATAAACTTAGAAACATTTACAAATATATTTCAAAAACTGCCATCTATGCTGCTTTATGAGAAATAAGAGAAACCAATGAAGTTAGGCAGAATTCAGTACAATGACCTCCCGCGTATTTATTCATTCTTTTAGTGTCAATCAAACTTTCATTCGAACGTCAAACTCGGTCAATTGCAATATTTACAATCAATTCAATCAGTCATTCATTCATTCATGTCAATACGACACAGCTGTTGAGACGTGTTTTGTGTTTTTCAACAAATTCCGAATAAAAATAAATAAATAATCAAACATAACCAGTAGATACGTTTTCCTTCTAGTTTATATAAAGTTGTGTGATTAAATTTACCCATAAAGGTATACTCTATTAAAGGAACTCTCAAGTTACTGTCAATAATCATTACCTACTCAAGATTCAAAGTCCGATCAGGACTTGTTTTTTAAGTTTTTGCGTAATCCTGCGTTCGTTGGAAGCTCATAAATCACGATGTCTCTTGGTGAGTTTCTTGCTATTCATTACATATCTACTGATCTCCTATATTGCGACCTAAAACCCATCAATAACTTATTATTATACCTTCTCATCTTCCCGACGACGACGGGGGCCTCTTGTCGGCTCGCGCCGCCAAGTATTTTGATAGTAAGTGTATGAATGCTATACTTTATCGATACTTTTTTTCCGGATGAAATGGAAGTAGGACAATAGTTTGGCTGTTTGTATGACAAATATATATAATGACAAACTTACCTCTTTATAATATTAGTGTATGTATATATTCTAGATCTAGACAACGCAATATAGGTAAGAATAATAGCTTACGATACAGAAATCTAGGCTTCTTTTAGCACTAGTAGCACTGCATTGTAACATTTAAGAACAATCAAATCACTTTACTGACAAGGAAACAAATATAGTTTGTTTTTAACTTCATTTTCACTTTTGAGCAGCCAAGCTTGTGCATGACTAATGAGCTCCACCCAAACCCAAGCAACTGTTTTACAAGACCAGCATAACAATATTAACAGGTTTACAAACAAACAATGTGTGTTATAGGTATAAATAAATTATGGAATGAAAGCAGACGATACACTAATTCTAATTCAAAGTGGGGTAACTGGGATCTGCACTGACATCTCGCATGGGAGTGTATTGTGCATTGTCCCCCTGCCTAACTAGGCCCTAACCAGCCCAGCTCCTTGAAGTACCGGAGCAGGACTTTTGGCGATTGACAGCTTCGTACGATCGACGATACACTTTAATCCTAAATTTTGTAATTGTGTCATAATTTCATCATCAGCCCCTACATACCTATGACTCATATCTGTCATAATCTCTTTGCATCCAGGTTTAGTTGACAGTTGATCTTTATAATATAATCTGCCAAGGTCGTCTTCATACTCCTTGCTATTGTAAGCATTTCTGTCTGTATTGTTTCGCTGTCTTGGATGGTCTATCAATCATATCTGCCAATCTAGCAGGTGGTGGTCTGCCAGCTCTGTGTCTACTTGTAATTTTGTAGGTACTTTTAAACTATAATTGTATAGTCTAGTCTATAATACTTTAGGATTTAAAATTTGGGTACAATACAGTAACATCGGGAGGCATATTCGTGGCTGCTTCCTGGAGGAGACTGTGGAACACATTGTGGTACACTGCACCACAACATGTTCCAGAGGAGGCCAGATGGAAAATGGTATTGAATAATCTCATAGAGATCAAACCCGTCCACACCCACAGAAAGGTTAAACGAAGCTATCAAAGCTAGTTAGGCCTGTTTAGGAGGACAATTCACTCCCATGCTTGTTGTCAGTGCACATCCCAGCGCCCTCACTTGGAATTAGAATTGGGGATATTATGCAGCATCTGGTAAAACCCTGCATTATCTACTTTCAGTGGCCTAAACAAAGCATGGGGTAAACTCCGGCTGTGAATGAATTATGATCATGTGTCATTTTTTAGTTTTTATTATCTCTGGAACATAGTTATGTTCCAGAGATAGTAGTAAGAGTAGATGTTTTTCAATTAGACCAGTTGGTCTGATTGAAAAACATCTACTTGTTTCATGTATTATATCATAGTAATTCCTTCAGATAACACTAATTATAATATAGAGATAAGATACAGATTACAATTAATCTCCTTTATTAATATAATTAATAAATTAAAGAACAATTTGTATTGTTAAAAGTGGTTTACATGCTTCCTAAGCTGACCTTAAACTGTGTAAATGTTACATAAAGATTCTATACTGTATTTAAAGTGCATTGTACCTCAGAAGTATAGAGTAGTAATACGAGGTCTAAATAGACCCTGTGACAGGACCAAACGAAAAATGTCTTTGGACAGGACCCTGACCTGAGTACTCACTTTTTTCTCTATGATTTTGAGAAAGGTAATATTATAACAGATGTTAAATCTGGTTACAAGCTGTTCGCTGGGGTAAACGTGTTCGACTCGTAAACGTAGTGTAGGATGACGACTGCGAAAGACTGCTAGCAGATACTGGTTGCGTCAAGCTGAAGACGGGGCGCTATGCTACGCTCATTAGCGGAGGCCAATGTGCAGCAGTAGACTAACATATATATAACAGTGATGATGATAACTAAATGATGCTAACTTAATATTTTTAATTTGTTACAGGAATTGCCTCGAAGCCCAAGCCTACAAATGTAGCAGAGGTAAGTAAAAAAAAAAAATTGTATGTAATCTTGTTTTCGAAACACTAGCGTTCTAGCATCAATACTGAACATAATCTCAAAGTAAATTCTTCAATATTGTGGAAGATAATGATTGCTAACGCTAAGCGATTTCAGAGGATGCAGTCTCGACATAACGATCGTAAAGTACCGATCGCTATATTCGGGGGTATCATCTGTTAATACAACTGACGGAGTTATTAGTTTTTTTTTTAAACTAGCCTATTATAAATGATTAACCGTTCGTATACAAAGACCTAACAACATGGTTCCCCCGAGAAGGGAAAAGGAATCAGGGCAGACCTTACACTCGATGGGCAGATGAGCTTGTCAAAGGAGCAGGCAGGACGTGGACAAGAAAAACTCAGGACAGGGAGGAATGGAGGAGGCTGGGGGAGGCCTGTGCCAACCGGCAAACAAACTAGGTGTGCAAAAATTGTAAATAATCTAAATGTATATAATAGTTTGAATAAAGGCTATATTATTATTATTATTATATTATACAAAGTTGTAATCGATGTGGGATTTATAATAAATGTACTGACAAATTGTTATTTACCTATGATTGCTCAAAAAAAAATTGGGAATTCTCGGAAAAATCCAAGAACCGCGAAATCTCGGGACCAAACTCTCTGTGACATCTGCGCAAGATACGGATGCCGATCTGGTGGACGCACAGCTTTATTGTTAGAAAATGCGCTAGCCAATCCTTCGGAAAGCGAGTTTCCCTCTCGTTCAATTGAATTGCTTACGGTAAACAAAGCTTTGGCGCTCGTCATTCACTTTCTATTTCTATTTCAATGTAGCTGCATGAATGAATAATAAGTAGGCAGGTAGGTAGGTACCCAAGGCAAAATCTAGCTTTGTGCTACGAAACTTCCATAATGAGGTAGATCAAGGCAGATTTACCTATGGCAAAATCTAGCTTTGTGCTACGAAACTTCCATAATGAGGTAGATCAAGGCGGATTTACCCATGACAAAATATAGCTTTGTGCTACGAAACTTCCATGTAGAGGTAGATCAAGGCGGATTTACCCATCGCAAAATATAGCTTTGTGGTACGAAACTTCCATATAGAGGTAGAACAAGGCAGATTTACCCATGACAAAATATAGCTTTGTGCTACGAAACTTCCATGTAGAGGTAGATCAAGGCGGATTTACCCATGGCAAAATATAGCTTTGTGCTACGAAACTTCCATAATGAGGTAGATCAAGGCAGATTTACCCATGACAAAATATAGCTTTGTGCAACGAAACTTCCATAATGAGGTAGATCAAGGCAGATTTACCCATGGCAAAATATAGCTTTGTGCTACGAAACTTCCATATAGAGGTAGATCAAGGCAGATTTACCCACGGCAAAATATAGCTTTGTGCTACGAAAGTTCCATATAGAGGCAAGGCGGATTTCAATAAATCATTTATTTCATCAATGTCTAGAATAACACGTCGCACAGAGAATTTTAATATAATTCACAGAATGTTTAGTTATATATTCACTTTGAATTTTTTTTTAAATAAAACAAATATTTAAGGAAGGCTCCCATGCAACAGACATTTTTTTGCCGTTTTTATAGATAATGGTACGGAACCTTTCGTGCGCTAGTCCGACTGGCACTTTGCGTTTGTTGTATGGGAGCCCCCCTTAAATATACTGTTTTTTAGTAATTTGTTGTTTTAGTGGCAACAGAAATAAATTTCAACTGTCTTAACTATCACGGTTCATGAGATACAGCCTTGTGACAGACGGACGGACGGACAGTTAGTCGGAGTAGTCGGACGGAGTCTTAGTAATAGGGTCCCGTTTAACTCTTTGGGCACGGAACCCTAAAAAGCATAGATTCTGGTGTAGTTTACAGCAACGTGCAATTTCTGCAAGCAATGTGGAAAAACCTGTTTATAAAACCGAAATAAACTTTCGCTAAAAATAAACGAATGGTTCTGGGTTTACAAGTAATCAACATGGTACTGGGCTAAGGATGATTTCATCTTCCAGATTATTTGCTATAGGTACTTATAAAGATGATGCAATCTTGTTTAAAGCTCGATGCAAACAGATTAAAAACTTCTCGAACATTTTATGATGCAGTACAGTTATAAACAGCATGATATAAATGTTCGTAAAGTTTTGAATCCGTGCCTCGCACGGGGCACGGCTCGCGCCAGCCAGTTACGGTCTAGTCTAGCATAATTCTTACCTTGCGGTGCATTTACACAGCATCTGTTTTTTTAGGGTTCCTTACATCAAAAGGAACACTAGGCGTGTTTGTGGTTATTTTTTAAAATTGCAATAAAAGTGAAACGGAAAAATCACTTATACATACCTACGACGCCATTTTGTGAAAAGGTTACGTATGTAATTTGTATATTGTGACGCTTTATTTGAAAAAAAAAAACGTTTAAACTTTAAACTTAGTTCAATTATGCTTATTCTCAAGATCTTAACTTCTGTATTTATTGAGAAATTAAGATTTTAGAAAAAACTTAGAGGTAACTGCAATTTTTTTCGATCGAGAGAATATTCAGGAATCGTGTTTTCAAAACATATGACGGATAAAGTAAGTCCTGAACTCTACCATATATAAATTAAAAAGTTAAATATTTAGAAGTTTGGAAGATATAGACATATTGGACATCCGGCGGAGTTGATTTGAAGTAGTATAGTATAGGCCCATAAATATAAACAAAATTTACACCTTTTTTTAAAAACCAAGCTCACTGACATATTGCTACAGGTAGTATTGGATCCAAGTAGCACCAAAACGAATACCTTTAGCTGATAAATCGTTTCGTGTTCATCGTCACCTGCATGACAAACACAATTCGATTGGACTTTGCTCCGACTCTGTTTTGTTATTTATGATTATGCATTAGCGTTATTATTATGTAGGTCTCCGTAAAAGCAAGGAGAATCTAACTACCTTTTGTGCTTCATTTTGCAAAAAAATAGCTAAATATTATTATTGATAACTAAAGCAATTTAAAGTTCTTTATTTATATAATTTGTCAATAGATTTAAAAGCTGTAAAAAACTTTTATTAACGTTTAACGCTGCACTAAAAAACGTAGGAAAGAATTTAAATAAGCAAAATTTAAATCGAATCGAGATCGACTCGGGTGACCATACAGTTTTTTTTACACCAATGGAGGTCAAACTTTTGGAAAAAAATAGCGAAACACATTTTTGTTTGTTTACCATGCTGTAAAAGAAAAACTATTCCTTTGGCACACAAATAGCAATTAGCATTTGATAGCACAGTTATCCAATAATGCTATAATAAAAACAGATTGAAAAAATCCTTGATTTGTAACCTTGTTATCGAAAAGAATAGACAAGGGTAAAAAAGATGAAAATTGAGAAAAAGTGGGTACAATATTTTATTTTCTGAATAGTGCTGATGCCTCCTACCCATAGGTAAAGGCTTGGCCACTCTTTACGCCACACCCTGACCTTTTATACCTTTGCTCAGATGTGGGACGAAGCAGATCGAAACAAAGAAACGAACTGATAAATGAAATAAGTTCTAAGGTTTTTATTTATTATAGTACTCTGGGTAATCTCTAAGAAATTAATAAATCCCAAAAATTTACGATCTCGACGGGATTCGAACCCGCACCTTCCCCTTCAGCGCAGGGTTGCTCTTTTTCCAACTAAGCTACGTGATATGAAATAATGTAAAAATAAATAAATAATTTATGTGAAATAAGTTCCCAAAAAATTTCGGTTTCGGCGAGACTTGGACCCGCGCCCCACCCTCAGTACGGGTGTGCTCTAAGCCACGAAACCCTTAGTCAGTTCAACCGAAAATCTTTGGGACCTCTTACGGACTGTAGCGCCGGTGACCAAAGTGCGGGTAAGCACTGTAACAAAAAACCTTAGAAACGAACTGATATTATAATTTACCAGTTCGTTTTTTTGTGTCGATTTTTGTTGATTCTACCGCGAGCAAGTAGTACCTACCTATGACATACTATCTGTCAAAACACTTGTCTTAGCTGCGACCTTGTCGGTCTCCATGTTATATGTACAGGGTGTAACAAAAAGTATTTGCTTAAACTTAATAACTATAACTATCACGGTTCATGAGATACAGCCTGGTGACAGATAGCGGAGTCTTAGTAATAGGGCCCTGGTTTACCCTTTGAGTTCGGAACCCTAAAAATAACATACATACAGCCGAACATAAAACCTCATCCGTTTTAAAGTGTGGTTTTAGACAGCTGGGTAACTGACTAGCGCTACGGCAGGTAACGTAATGTGTTACACCGCGACCGTTCGTGCGCGTAGTGGTTTTATTCTCTTTGGTCGTGCAGTCTGCATGATGAGACTGAACTCAACATTTGAAACTGGCGGCTCGACATTGACGTCACACTTGTCATGCGCATTACAGCGAGTTGACGATGTCAGAACTAGATGTCGCCACTAGTCAGTTAGATCACGCTATCGAAGCGTTTCACGAATTTACCTACCTTACCTCATCCAAATACACTTCCACTTTGCAAGCAAGTAAGGACGCGGATCTTCTTAAATTTTTTGTAGTCACTCTTTTTGAGTGATTAAGAATAAAATATATTTATTCAGGAACAATACAACATTACATTTAGTTGGTCAATTTATATGATCCTATGTACGAGACCACAGTAATGTGGTCTATAAATTTAAATTGGTTAAAATACTTAGAAGGAAGCGGCCTTTCTCTGGTATGTTCCCCTTGTCGGCACTTACGACATCCACGATCTGAGTTGAAGGGGTCGACTCTAACGCATGACCCCACGGTCCATGTTATATCAACAGTCGATATAAAAAGCGATTAAAAAGCTACGAGCCTAAAGCAATTAAATCGTTAAATAAATTAGATGTAATTAAACTCTGTGGAGACTTAAGCCCGTATATAAACTTACTCAGTCTTGAGTAACGCTTTGCCATGGCTTAGCGTTAGTCAAGCAGAGATCTATGACTGAGTTAAGGTTTCTTAATACGGGCTTTAGAGAACCTCGAGTCTAGTGTTAACGCATTCACTGCCCAGCCGCCTGAAGCCGCTGCAGTTGGATATGTGCGTCTTGGGCCATGAAAGTGTTAACTCCTACTCTCGTTTGGAACTTGATCAGGGCTTGATTTTGTACGGTAGCGTTTATTTACCTTACTTTCCCGACGTTTCAGTTTACATACTGGTCGTGGTCACGGGATGATCAGTCATCCCATGACCAGATCGCGTAAGTTTAAAAATATTCATGTTTCTTATTTAAAAACTTTTCTCACCCTAGGTCGTAGAACGAGCCCGCGAGACCTTCAACCGAGGCACCACCAAGCCCGTAGAATGGCGTCGCAAGCAGCTGCAGAGTCTCATGCGCATGTACGAAGAGAACCAGGGAGCCATGATCGAGGCTCTCAACAAGGATCTGAGGAGAAGCAAGATGGAAGCGGTTCTCCTGGAGACTGATTACCTTATCAATGACTTGAAGAGCGCGCTGCATAGTCTGGATGACTGGGTGAAACCTGAAAGGGTGAGTTCTTTGAGTTTCGATAGGTAACAGATGGTCGTACTAATAGGGTGTCCCATAATGAGTGGATAACCTTGAAGGTACTTATACAGAGGGGCAAGGCCAATCAGACATAAAAACAATAATTAAAAAAAATTAAGCACTTTAATAAATAAAATAAAAATAAAATCACATTTATTTCAGACATGTCACACGACAGTCCATATAACGAGTCACATTTGAAAAGACAAAGAGAAACTTAAGACTTATCAAATTCAACAAATTAGAACAAAGGTACAAATTTCTCCATGTTTAAAATTGGAGAAATTTGTACCTTTGTTCACATTTTTGGACATTATGCACATAATTTAAACAATTTCAAAGGTTTTATTTTTGGAATGTATTTAGGAAAAGTAGGTTTTATGATCGCTCTTCAAAATATTTTGGTAACTATGACCAGTAATTTTTAAGACATGTTTAAACTTGTTTTTTTTTTGTTAAACTTGTGTTTTTGCGGCAAGTCATAACTGTTGTGTATAATTCAAATAAAGAATAAAAAGACATATTAGTTATCGAAATTTAAAAAAATATGAACAGAAAATGTCTTACATTTTCTGAAATAGAAATATTTCAAGCTTGGTCCTCTTTCTGCTTGTACTGCGTATAATTAAACCTTTGAACCTACATTTCGTACCTTTAAAATACTTAAAACTAACCAAAGCAAATCGTAAAAAAAACTCATTTAAATTAAATTATTAGTGTTTATTTTATTTATATCAACCCTAGCGAATGTCAAGGTTTTCCCCAGAACTACAACACGGGGCTCTCTACTCGATATGGTTAAGATATTATATTATTAGAAAATAGGTAACCTATCGTACCTACCTAAGTTTTTTTAGTTTTTAACCTTTTATATTTATTCTAGTGTGCAATGTAATTTTTATTTTTGTATCTGTAATTTGTAATGTGATATGGGTCTTTTTGTGCCTGCAATAAACAGTTTTTTTATTTTTTATTATGTTCCTTTTTTTATTATGACTGAAACAAGTATCAATTGCAAGCTGAGTTTACAGCAACACGGAAACAATTTTATCATTAAATATTGACGCGGCAACTTGCACGAGATGACTTGACCTTCCTAACGTGCAATTATGTTGTTTAACCACTTTACCTATTAGATACTGCGGTTGTTAGGCACTTTGTTATTTATAATGTTATTTGTTATGTAATAAACCTTACTTAACTTAACCGTTGACTATAAAAAATGAAGTCTATTTTTGAATTGTTCCAAAAAACAAGAAAAAATTGAATGTCCGTGTTCGGACTTGTCTAAGTGCTTATTTTGTAAGCCTAAAGAAATAAAGTTATTGAATTTTGACCACTTTGAACTGAAGCTAGTGGGACGAATACGGAAATTCAAATTATTGAATAATAATAAATGATGCTGACATTGTTTCTATTTTGCCCCACTTTTTAAAGGCTGGCTCTAGTTGTGTCGACCATACACTTCTCATGTCAAAAAAGTCGAAAGTCAATAACTTTATTTCTTTAGGCTTACAAAAAAGCACTAAGACAAGTCAAATTTTATACTAAACAGTTTTATAAATAGTAATTATCAAACAAGAAACAAAATGTTATTGATTTTGTTCGCTTCAATTTTTTGTCCACTATTGGAAGAAGCGAAGGCATGTAAGAATGTTATTTGTTTGAATCGTAAGATGATCTGTACCTATAACATAGGTTACTAAGAAGTTTCAATTCCCAAAAAGTCCCACAGTACGAAGGCCGCAGAAGTTCCTTGGATATAAGAACTCAACACTAATACGCAATTCTTCTTCTATATAAAGCTGGATTACCATTGACTCACTGACATAATTGTTCTCCTTGATGGTGGAGGGGGAGGTATGTTTTTTTTTACAGAATCGTAGAGGGGGGGTCCGGGGGACCTAGGGAAAATTCCGACTTTTTCAGATTTCCCCCCCCTTCTGTCACCCCCCATGGGGGGCTCCGAGGGGGATTGACTTTCGTTAGTTTTTTTATAGGGGTTGTATAGAGAAGGGCAAATGGTTTGTAATGAGTAAATTTTTGACTCCCCCCGGCCCCCCTTTAGCCCCCCCTTTTGTGATTGCTACCAGATTTCGACTTCTTAGAGGGGTTTCGATTGCGGGATCGTATAGAAGATTAGGTGTCGAGTTGAAAGAAAAAAAAAATGAACCCCCCTTCGAACCCCAATTTTGACCCCCCTTTTGTATCTCCCAAACGGTTAAACTTGGATGAAAATTTCTTGCACAGTCGTGTAGGGGATTATAAATAGTTTTTAAATAAAAAAAAAATTTGACCCCCAAACCCCTCTAGACCCCTCTTTTTTATAAAAAACCCAAAAATGGCCTAATTTTGACCTTTTTTTTTCGGGTAAAGTCGGGGGGAGCGTTGCGGCGAGCGAAGCGAGCCGCAATGCGACCCCGGGGAACGGCACGGCGAGCGAAGCGAGCCGTGCTGTGACCCCCGAAGACCCCCCAGAACCCTCTCCTTCTGTACCCGGGGGGAGCATTGCGGCGAGCGAAGCGAGCCGCAATGCGACCACGGGGAACGGCACGGCGAGCGAAGCGAGCCGTGCTGTGCACCCCCCCCACGCCCCCAGCCCCCTTGAACCCCCTCCCCCAACCCAAAAATCTGATATGGGTATCGATTTCGACTAAATTGGGGGTGAGGATTCAGAATTTGATGACGGTAGGGACACCATGACCCCCCAGAACCCCCTCCCCCTAAACCCGGGGGCAGCATTGCGGCGAGCGAAGCGAGCCGCAATTCGACCACGGGGAACGGCACGGCGAGCGAAGCGAGCCGTGCTGTGACACCCCTACGACCCCAGCCCCCTTGAACCCCCTCCCCAACCCAAAAATCTGATATGGGTATCGATTTCGACTAACTTGGAGGTAAGGATTCCGAATTTGATGACGACAGGGGTGTGTGGCAACACTGCAAGGCGAGCGAAGCGAGCCTTGCTGCGTGACAACACGAGCGGGGCCGTATTGCGGTGAGCGAAGCGAACCGCAATGCGGCCACCATAACAAAGCAAGGCGAGCGAAGCGAGCCGCGCTTCGTGTTCGGTGAGCGAAGCGAACCGCAATACGAAACCTATCACACTGCAAGGCGAGCGAAGCGAGCCGCGCTTCGTGTTCGCAACCTGTTGGCGTGGGTCGGATTGCGGTGAGCGAAGCGAACCGCAATACGACACCTGTCACACTGCAAGGCGAGCGAAGCGAGCCTTGCTGTGTGACAGCACGAGCGGGGTCATATTGCGGTGAGCAAAGCGAACCGCAATGCGACCCCTTGGACACAGCAAGGCGAGCGAAGCGAGCCGCGCTTCGTGTTCGCACCCACCCACTTATATGGGTATGGATTTCGAGTAACTCGAAGTCGTAGATTACGATAAAGATGTCCATTTCCAAATCCAAGATGGCGGACATTTTGTCATCGCAAAAATCACTCATGGGTATCGTTTTCGACTAACTCGGATACGTAGATTACGATAAAGATGTCCATTTCCAAATCCAAGATGGCTGTCATTTTCCCATCGCAAATATCACTCATGGGTATCGTTTTCATATAACTCGGATACATAAAGGATAGATCAAGATGTCCATTTTCAAATCCAAGATGGCTGACATTTTTGCATCGCAGTTTTCTCTCTCTTGGATATCGATTTCGATTAAATCAAACATGTAGGTTACGAAAAGGGGAACACAATGAAAAAGTGAACAATCTACACAACGCTCGCGAGCTGCTTGCAGCTCGCGCACTTATAAAAAACTAGTTCTTCTATAAAACTGTAGTAGATCACTTTGCTCTATTGTCAATCGTTTTCGCAACATACGCGATATAAGGTTTTTTTATGGTATTTTTTTCACACCTTGGGTTACATTATCGAAGTTTGCATACGGATCCCTAACTTTTTTAAAAATATGATATAGTCTATGTCCATCAGGGATAATGTAGAATTACAATGGTGAAAGAATTTTTCAAATCGGTCCAGTAGTTTCGCAGCCTATTCCCGTCAAACAAACAAACTAATCTTTCCTCTTTATAATATTATTATATATTATTAGTATAGACTAGATATTGAACAAGTGTGCGTTGAAATCTTTTGTATGCTACGCGAGTCTGGCGTTGCTTCGTAGCACACTCTACGGAGGTATACCACTATATTTATCATTGTATGGGAAGGGTTGTGTAAGAAATGTGAGATTAAAGAGGAAAAAACTCGCCTACACAATGAAGTGAATCGCATCTATCTGCGACTTCTAGTTTCAGAAATATTATGAGTTTAATGATTCTTTGCGTAAATTTCTTTCGTGGTAATGCTGTCAAACCGAACGCGAAACGCGAGATGTCAGTAGCCTTCGGCAAATTCATTGTTATGACGCTGCCTAAATACGTAAGCAATGTATGTGAGCTAAACCTCTTTTCAAAGAGCCTACTTTTTCATCCCAATTAGTTTTTTTTTTCTCCTAATACTATTTAAAAAGGGAGACTTTGCCCAGAAGTGGGACAGTATAGGCTGACAAAAACTATTTTAGAATGACAGCAGATTATTTAACTACTAACAATTTTTTCCACAGCCAGCTAAAGGTTTCGTAAACATGCTCGACGACGTCGTCATCTACAACGATCCTTTCGGCGTAGTCCTCATCATCGGCGCTTGGAACTACCCATTGCAGCTGCTGCTGCTGCCAATGGCAGGCGCTATAGCTGCCGGCAACGCTGTCATTGTCAAACCCAGCGAGCTGTCAGTGGCCTGCGCCAAATTTATTGTTGACACACTGCCTAAATACGTGGACAATGTAAGTAGACATTATAAACATTGACTTAGGACTCGTAATCGTATGTCTCCACCTGCTACTGCTGCCAATGGCAGGCGCAATAGTCGCCGGCAACGCTGTCATTGTCAAACCCAGCGAGCTGTCAGTGGCCTGCGCCAAATTTATTGTTGACACACTGCCTAAATACGTGGACAATGTAAGTAGACATTATAAACATTGACTTAGGACTCGTAATCGTATGTCTCCACCTGCTACTGCTGCCAATGGCAGGCGCAATAGTCGCCGGCAACGCTGTCATTGTCAAACCCAGCGAGCTGTCAGTGGCCTGCGCTAAATTCATTGTTGAGACACTGCCTAAATACGTGGACAGAGTAAGTACAATCTTATATGTTAACAAGACTGCTGTTGCTACTACGCTTCACTTTACGGCGAGTATTCTTTCTAATGAATTAACTTACTTAATACTGGTCCATTCAATTTATTATCTTGATAAAACTTCACAAACCAGTCAAATACAATTGTTTTAAAAACTATTTATACTCAAAAGAACTCATAAAAGGTTCACTGAATACAAACTTTACGTTTATGATGATGATTCTTTGTTGAAGGCAATATGTGTCTGGTTGGAAATTTTTCAGACAGCATAGTAATTGATATTATCTTGCTTTAAATGAAACTCTTACCTGCCCATAAACATGAATAATTTCCCTTCGTAGGACGCAATCATAGTGGTAGAAGGTGGACCACAGGAGACCACAGAACTTCTCAAGCAGAAGTTCGACTATATCTTCTACACTGGCGGGACCAACGTCGGCAGGATTGTGTACGAGGCTGCGACTAAGAATCTGACACCTGTCACCTTGGAACTTGGAGGAAAGAGGTTGGTTATCATAGCATGCACTTATCATAATGGCGATTATGTACTCCGATGGGTAGGGGGCGCCACGCTCCGTTGACATCAATACATTAAGGTGGTTCGAAGCGGGTTGGAGCGAGTTTAATTTTTTTTTTATGGTTTTTAATTTTTTCTGCGTTCTAAAAGCAATAAAACTAGCGAAAAAGAAATTTTACCGCAAATTGTAAGATTTTCTATGAAATGAAATAAGTTCCCGAAAATTTTCGATTTCGTCGGGACTCGAACCCGCAATTCTCTAATTTGGGAAAATGTTGAGTTTAGCACAAAATCTCCTTTTTTCCCAAATGCTCCAAAAATACCAGTCAATCGAAGTTGGTTTTATCATAAGTTGATAGAAAATGATTAACGATTTGCGGCAAATTACTTTTCCGGTGTCCAACACCGGAATGTATAAATGGGCATCTGAAATCACTAATTTATAAACATGCCTTAACAATACAAAGGTCAATGCATCCCGTGTTATATTAATATCACATTTATCTCTGCGTTCATTTATCACTGTCGTACTAAAGTCGCTTATCGAACAAGTACTATATTTTCGCAACGTACGTTCATAATTACCTGATAACGTGTTGTGGTGTAACATTCATTATGCTTCGTAATAAACAGGATTCTACATTTAACTCAATGCTTGGAAAATTTGTAATATTGCTCTTCTTTTTCTTTTCTTTTTTTTCTTTTATTCAGTTTTTACAACCTTTTAAACAATGTTTATGTCGGTTGACTTAGTAACAATAGAGTTGACTTAAATTATAACAACAAAACAAAAAAAAAACCACTTCTGGAATAAACAAAACAAAATTAACTTAAGAACTACACTACTTAACTAGGTACATATTTAATCTATATTTAATACTTAACTATCTACCTACGTGTTACTACTTATGAAGCTAAGTTGCGATTTGAGCCAGCACAGTTCGCTAAATCAAATAGCAATCCAGCCTCTTGTTTTAATAAGTTGCAATAAGGAATTTTACATTAACAACATGTGTTTATTTATCTTACCTTATTTTATGGAAGTCCATCATTAAAACCTGTTACACGGTAACTTCTACGCACTTGTTTGTCCTTCCTTATTCCATAGTCCATTATAGAGACCCATACTGCAGATTTTTGCAACAGGATAGATCTTTACTTTATGTATGACTAGCTTCTGTCCGCGGTTTCGCTCGCGGAGATACTACTTTTAATCACGGAAACGTGATAAAAACTAGTGCGTAGGTCTGATGATGGAGACAGGAGGTGGCCATACGAACTCCTAAACATAATAATAATAATATCTTTACTGGCCAAAAAACAAGCATAATCACTGTGGAGATACATTAAGAAATTACAATTACAGACAGACTAGCTTGGTATATTAAAATTTTGTTCCGTGGTATCTACACTAAGTCAAAGACTTGTGCTGTACCACGTCCCTTCCAGGTAAGTTTTATATCAAATTTCAGCCGTCAAAATTCAAAATTCAATAACTTTATTTCTTTAAGCTTACAAAATAAGCACTTAGACAAGTCAATAAAAGTAATGTAGACAGGTAGGTAATTAAGGTCCGTATTATGAAAGCTTCCTCAGTTATCAATCGATGCTTGAGTAACGCTTTTCTATGGCATAAACGTCACTCAAGCATAGATCGATGACTGAGCGAGCTTTCATAATACGGGCCTAAGAGTTAGTAATGAATTGAATTGAATTAGATATGTTATGTTACAATTGTGGATCAGTCCCTATTTATTGGAAAAATTATGATATTATTATGCTTTACTATAATTACATTACATTTTAAGTTTTCGATTAATTTAGGATTGAATTCAAAGTCTTTCTGTCAAAAGAGCTTGACAAACGAGACGGCTTAACCCCGTCGAGTTTGGGTTCGTTGAATTCGTCATCCCAAGCACTTTGATCCTAGAAGACGACAACTGAATTTGTGAATAATAGCTTATAAACGCCTGTTTTTTGTTTTTGTGGTTAATCTAATGTTACTAGGTAACTCATGTAGCTTTAAAGTTAAATCTATACTCTTCCAGCCCAGTGTACATCGACAACACAGCAAACCTGGAAGTAACAGCCAAGCGCGTGCTTTGGGGCAAGTACATCAACGCCGGGCAGACGTGCATCGCACCCGACTATGTGCTCTGTACCAAGGAGTTACAGCACAAATTCCTGGAGGTCGCCAAGAAGGTGCTTAAGGAGTGGTATGGAGTTGACACGCAGAAGTCGCCCGATCTGTGCAGGATTGTAAATAGCAGGCATTTTGGGTGAGTATAACGCTGAGCGCGCATCTGTCGGCGCTGCAGGCAGGCATTGCCGGCAGTCATCGAATTTCCTACAAGATAAATATTTTTAAGGATAGATATTTTTTACTATACACAGAAAACGACCTGAACGCCCTGAAAAAATGTCTGCAGATCGTACACACATTTGTCCCGAGGCGGGAATCGAACCCGCAACGTCCTGCGTCGCAGACAGACCTTCGCCCACCGCGCCACAAAGGTCTTCAAATTGATTGTCGATTGATCCGACGTAACTAGATGGCGCTACGAGTATCATCAATTTCCTGGGAATCATTTCTATGACCGATTATGCATTTTTTTTAATTTAACCTTTTCAGCCGCCTCCAAGCCCTAATAGACGCAAGCAAAGACAAGATCGCCGTCGGTGGTCGCTACGACGCTTCAGAAAAGTTCATTGAACCGACTATACTGGCCAACGTCACTGGTAACGACAAAATAATGGAGGACGAGATCTTTGGACCGATTCTACCGATTGTACCGGTTGAGAACGCTTATGAAGCGATCAAGTTTATTAATGCTAGGTGAGTTTAGTGTAAGACCAGAGCGCTGAGTCCATTTGACGATAGTTCGATCGAGACGTAATCGTTGCGTCTCGTTTTTCTATAGGTTTTGGTACAGCTCTGTCGTGCAGACAGGGAACTACGGAAATCTCATACAACTATGAGACGTAACGACCACGTCTCGATGCTTTCGTCAAATGGACTCGTAGCTCCGTATAATACCAATAATTCATGCAATAAAATGGTAATGGCAAAGTTCAGTCTGTTTGAAGTTTGATACTTCGTTACGATTCTTGTTGCGAAATGGTTTTATAAAACCTAAGGTAATCAAACTTCATTTTAAAAGAATGAAGTTCGTATCGACTTTATTTAAGGCACTACCCCGACCCACCGACAAACCGCCACCTTTTTTGTTTTAAGTATACCTACTTTCAATAAAGGAAATTTTGAAAACTTCAATGGCTGTTTGTGATACCTATTATAAGTTTTTTTTAATGTCTCTGTTATAGTTTTATTTTGTATAGTTTATGCAGAGATGCGAAAACATAGTTTGGTGGCAACCAAGGGTAACTTCGTATCTCTGCCTATATGTAAGATAAAATAGGTGGCGGCGGCGCTAGTTTAGGTCGGGGTAACGCCTTAATGACTATTTATAATCAATTGTTTTCTTTTGTTCACAAATTTTCGAAAAAGACGTAACAATGTGTGAAAGTTTGGTGTTGAAGTATTTATTTCCTCAAATACCTACTTCAAAACTGTGTTTTATGAATATGACCCCTAGATTATGTGTGTTTTGAACTGTGAACTTTATTGTGTGTTGATTATGTCCGTTTGCGTTTGAATTGGGTGTGAAATGTCTGGTCATTCCGCGTCCATGATTGAAGGTTCAATCTCGACTGCACCCATTGCATTACATTGCCATTTTGCACAAAACCATAATCTGGTTGTTTAAGGTTATTTTTATGATAGACATCCCTCAATGTCAGTTGCCATTTTGCACAAAAACATCTGGAATATGCAAAGGTTATATATTTATGATAGAGATCGTATTTGTAACAATGCGTTAGGTTTTTTTATTATAATTCAAATTATAGACTCTCACACCGAAATGGTATTTTGAAAGTGTACAGTTGTAACAAATCAGAGCTATTAGAACTCCTACATCAGCGAGGGGGAACAGTTAGCGAAAGTCCACCTAGGACGCAGTAAATTGCAGGTTCTATTCCTGCTCTGACACTAATTTTTGTTGCATAATTTTGTCTAAGTCTTTGAAAATATAATAACATAACCGGGGTATGATAAATTCACGCAATTCAGCGTAACCGATCCGAGTTTGGTGGTTATAAGACGCCTTGTTAGACGCTAAATATGGATGATGACGACTGGAGTCGAGTAACGCGAGCGTAACCGACCCGAGCGTGACGACTCAGCTTTGTTCACATATCAGAAGTGACCATTCCAATTATAAAATCCGGGGTACACATCAAAGTCCATACATTTCAGGGAGCCTCCGTTAGTGCTGTACTTGTTCAGCCGACAGAGCAACATTCACGACTTGTTCGTGGAGCAGACGCGCTCCGGCAGTCTATGCATCAACGATACCATCATGTTTTATGCCGGTAAGGCGTATGCCTGGGAGGCTGGATGCAAAAACAATATTATCTATAAAACTTCGATCCGCGTCCATCTTAGGTCGATGCTTACAAAAATAATTTAAATCTTGTCGGTAGAACGCAATCTTGCGTGACTCTTAAAAAATTTTAGGAGATACCTTTTCGATCAGTGTAGAAAAACTATGAGTTCCTTTACCATTCTCTCTTCAAGGTCTATATCTTTTTTGATGACCATTAGAGTATTTGCTCCAAAATGGATTCTGCTACGGCAAGTTTTCTTTAAAAATGGTAAAAGAAACATAAACGATATCGGCTCTGTTTTACTAAACAGAGAAAAGTCTCAGAAGATACGTTGGGGCTCCATTCGATGCAGAAGGAAGCCCAGAATACCTACCCTAATTCATTAAATCCTATAAGACTTGAATCTCTATAAATGATTATCAATTGAATCCTGAATGGAATCTATAATTTAAATCTTATTAAAGTAATAAGTGAATGACGACGAGGGTCCAACTTGAATACCTACATACTCTAAAAATACTAAAATCTTTTAGCATAGGAACGAATGATAATTTTGTTTTTGCAAACAGCTATCTCCAACTGGTGGTGGTTATTAGCTCGTCTCTTCATAAAGCACTGAATCATCTATTCTTTAAGGTTGAAGATCGCGTGTGTTTCTGGTTGTTTTGGTTTAGAATGGTCTTTTCTTTTTCGTTGCTGATGGACAACTCTAGGTAGAGTTTTCGATCTATCTCTTTCGGTGGTGGTTTTGTTTTGGTGATGGAAATCTTAATGTATCTTTGTAAAGATGAATGTATGGATTAACTGAAGCATGTGCCTACAGTCAACGAGATGTCAAAAAGTTTTTTACGTGAAAATTTACAATGTTTAGCAATTTTGGAATGCGTAAAATCTTGTTGACTGTAGATACCTATTCGGTGTTGGTGGTATCTTCTATTCAAGATGCGTTGTTTATATAATACTACCCTTCCTCTCTTGTACCTAGTTTAAGAAAAACCTTAGCTAAATCTTATGTAATAACTAGCTAGAGCAAAGTTTATTGGCAAATCAGAAATTAATATTGTCCTGGTTTATGACTATCCATTTTCCTAGTAATTAATACCTTTTGAACCTTAAAATATTGAATTAAGTCACAGGAGGTAAGTCATATTGGTTTCTGTATTCGCGCCTGTGAATAATGCATTTTAATAATGTTTTGTTTTAGTAAATAATAATGACAATATGTTGTTATTAATACAAAGCGTTTCTTAACCTTGCGCATGAAACTCCTTACATATGTAGCTGCCCAAAAACCTTTCCAGTTAGTAACACAGCGTATCTGTATACTTGCATTTTCTTTACCATTCTGGCGTTCTCGGGTCAACCGAATCGACTAGCTCTCTAAATTAGTCCTTGTACTTCTTCTTTTTTAATATTTTCCTTGAAATAACTTTCGTACTAGCCTTCAAATCATTTCATTTATTTTGATCTACTCTAGCAAGCCTTTCGATTCTTCTTTTGATTCATCCTCTATTTTCAATTCTATTCCCAATCTACAATGTTTATAATTTGTTTTGTTCATTATGTAATCAATTATCTCAATCTCTCTATTCTCACTGATTCTGTAATCAGATTAAATCTCTTTCGAACCTAGTATACCTACTCTACTCAATTCCGAACTATTCTAATAACTACATAATATCCTTTCAAGTCTTGACTGTCTCCAACTTATCTCTTCCTCCATATCTGTATTTCTCTCTTAAGAAAGGTTAAGTAACGCTCGGTGGTGGCTCACCCTATATTCTACTGTAGAGAGAAGCCGCTAACAATGTACCTCTTCACAACCGACAATGGCGTCGTGTCAAGTTTCGTGGACAACACCAGCAGCGGGTCGATATGCGTCAACGATACGATGATGCAGGTGGGAGGTACGTTCTGGAATATAAATTATGCGGACGCCATTTTATTGAAGGTGTTTATAACAAAATGGTGGACAATAATAGGTTATGACGCCGACATCATTATGTTGAAAGTTATAATTATTTAAAAAATGGTGGATCAATCAGAATTGAACTACCATGACTATAATATGTGAGTAAAATTTGCTTGAAAAATGTTCTTGACAATAACTTACTTACGTGGTAACGCATGACGATAGGCGCCTACTAATGCTTGCATGAACTCCGTGCCTTCAATGAAATATAGATAGATTTGTAGTGACTAGTAAGGCCTAATTGGGAACAATAGCGGAGGCCGAGGTATCGACAAAGTTAATGTGCAGCATAGTGCATAGTGATCTACAAATATAACATTTTCCCTGTTCTTAGGTTCCACTGCCTACGTAATTGTGATGTAAAAGCCATTCATGAGATGAAAATATCTAACTGCAAAGTAGCCTATAGCTCAAGTAGTCTATATATCAAAGTAGCCTATAGCTCAAAGTAGTCTTTAGTTCAAAGTAGCATATTGCTTAAAGTAGCCTATAGCTCAAGTAGTCTATATCTCAAAGTAGCCTATAGCTCAAGGAGTCTATATCTCAAAGTAGCATATAGCTCAAAGTAGCTTATAGCTCAAAGTAGCCTATAGCTCAAAGTAGCCTATAGCTCAAAGTAGTCTATAGTTCAAAGTAGCCTATAGCTCAAGTAGTCTATATCTCAAAGTAGCCTATATCTCAAAGTAGCCTATATCTCAAAGTAGCCTATAGCTCAAGTAGCCTAAAGCTCAAAGTAGTCTATAGCACAAATCTTTAAAATTTAACCTTATTATAGTTCGTAGTATAATCGGTTTGTTTACAAATATTTTGTCTATAAAATGGCTAGAGTGTAGACACATTGCTGATATTACTAGATAGATTTTATAACATAGGTAATTCAAATTAGACTTTCAAATCCTTTAAACCTATAATAACACCTTAAAATCTCATTGATAGTGTAGTCACTACTAAAATTGTATGTTCAAATCCTCTTAATGTGTGTGCGAACACCTAAGCCCCCATACAAACGCACTTTTCGATTCATTTGGATACACCCTTTATTGCAATAATAAAAATCATTTATTTCAGACCCAGTTGATCCATAGATAGGCACACGATTTCAAAATTAAATAAAAATTACATTAAATAATAAGTACACAATTAATAAAATTAAATTAAAATTTAAAATCGAAATCAAATAAAATTTAAATTAACAGATCATTGAGCCACCAGCGATGGTACTGGTTTCAGCATCATCATCCAGTGGCCCATGATACTGGAGCGGAGGTTCTGCGCCACGGCGGCTATAAAATTTGATAAAACTCGATTATAATAATAATAATAAATCATTTATTTCAGGTTATTCAAGGGAACCCATAGGTTATTTATCATAAGTTTTGCATTATTATAATCACATTAATCACATTATTATGTAGGCATGCGAAATTTCATTAATATCGGGGACGTAGTTACCAAATGAGTCGACAAGTATACGTTTGTATGGGGGCTCAGCTGTTTCCTACCTTGAGAAAATTAAGACATTTCTATATTTTACTATATTTCAATTTGTTAGTTGAGACCCTTCCGTTCGGCGGCGTCGGGCACAGCGGCATGGGCGCGTACCACGGGAAAGCTTCCTTCGACACTTTCACGCATAAAAAGAGCTGCTTGAAGAAAAACTTCGCGGCTATCGGAGAGAAACTGGCTTCGTAAGTAGTTTACTAGGTTCATCATCATCAGCCTATATCAGTCCACTGCTGGACATAGGCCTCCCCTAATGAGCGCCATATATTTACTAGGTTACTATGACATTATTTAAAAGAGAACATAAAGACGAGTTCACGAGTACGAGATGTAATTAATAGGTATATTAAGTAAGTTATCATTTATTTAATATACAGGGTAATTGGTAAATTAGTGACAATGCGTGAACTGCAGGTCCTGCCCATCATCACAAACACGTTCGTGAAGGCGCCAAGACTAAATTCTAAAAAAAAAACTAAGTCACCTCTGATAATAAATGAAAAAACATCTTTGCCTGGAACCCAAGACCGATCTTTCACTCTCATATCTTCTGTTAATTCAGGGCAGAGCTGTTTTTAAGTTGAGTTTCAAATAAAACCTCTAATGAACGATTATTGAATTGCCGGGGGTACCCATCACCAATACCAAAATTAAGAATTACGACCTGGCGTCTCCACAAACGTGTTTGTGATGATGGGCTGAACCTGCAGTTCACGTATTGTCACTAATGTACCAATAACCCTGTATATTTTACTAGCTGACCCGCCTGCGTTTTCATTGGCGTGCATTTAGTAATAATAATAACCTAATTAATATTGGTTGCCATGTAAACTATCAACGCCAAAGTTTTACAACCAATCCTTTACGATTTTAAAGTTGTTATGAGAAGACCTAATAAAAAATCCGTCAATGTGAATTTCCAATAATCCGTCTTAAGAATCCGGCGACAGCTGCTCGCAACTTCAATTCGTGAATTATTGTGTTCTGTGATACCAAAAATGATGACTGAAAAGTTGTTGAATCTTCGACATTGTGTTGTTATTCTGTAACTAGACAATATAAGCTATGTTCCTTAACAAACAAAACGTACGATATTGTTGTTTTTAATACAAAACAAATAGGACGAAAACATGTCATTTTAGACGTAAAAATATGTTAAATTCGATTTTGCATATTTTTGCTTACATTTTATTATAGGTGTGTATTATTGAGAAAAAAACATTACAAATCATTTTGGTAGTACGTTTGTATTGGCAAATCATCATCCGCAGGCCTCTTAAGCGGATGCATACGTCCATAAAAGAAACATGCAAAATTTAAAAAAAAAATGCATTTATATTTTATTCTTTCCCCCACAGAGGCCGCTACCCGCCTTACACAGACAAGAACCTATCTTTCATCAGAGCCCTGATGAGGAAGCGCACCGGACCCTCGCTGAAGTTCCTGCCTTACCTACTGGCTTTCGCGCTCGGCGCCGGCGTTTCTTACGGGATATTCGCTTGGCAAAAGGTAAAGAAGTAAACGAACAGCTGTCATCAGTTCAAAAATATAAATCAAGTTTATAAACCGAAAAAAAACATACAACTTAAGCAATTAAAAATTTAAAGTTATCATTCTACCGTATGCAGGCAGGCTCGATCTTTTGTCACAAAGATAAGTATTTGTGTAAAACTGACCCAGTTTAGGCGTGGCGGAATTCATACACAACTTTGTTTAAGTTGTGTATGAATTCTGGGTGGGTTATTGGTAAATTAGTAACAACTACGAGAACTGGGTTCTGCCCATCATCACGAACACGTTTGTGAAGACGCCAGATCCTGCAATTCACGTAGTCTTACTAATTTACCAATAACCCTGTATAGTATTACTAGCTTCTGCCCGCGGTTTTGCTCGCGCTTTTCCGGGATAAAAAGTAGTCTATGTTCGTCCCCGGGATACCATCTACCTCCCTACCAAATTTCATTGAGAACCGTTCAGCCGTTTAGGCGTGAAGAGGTAACAAAGAGATAGACAGAGTTACTTTTGTTTTTTTTTTTCAAATTTTCAAAATCTGAATTTTGAAAATTGGAACAAAAAATATATCTAATACTAGCAGCGCCTCGCGGTTTCACCCGCGTAGTTCCCGTTCCCGTAGGAATTTCGGGATAAAAAGTAGCCTATGTTCTATTCCAGACTATAATCTATCTCTGTGCCAAATTTCATCCAGATCTGTTCAGCCGTTCTGGCGTGATAAAGGAACAAACATCCATCCATCTATCTATCTATCCATCCATCCATCCATCTAAACTTTCACGTTTATAATATTAGTGAGATTAGTAAGTATCGATAACTTAGCAAGTATAAATGTTAGGTATGTACTAAAGCTAAAAACGGACTTCAAATTCATGATTTTTTTATTTTATTTTAAGGGATTCGTCCCTCGGAAGTAAACATTGCTGAATTTAGAAACTCCTCCTATTTTTAAAGTCTGTTGATATTAAGAACTTTGTAACTTATTTATATTGATATCCGAGCAGACTAGATATTTATTTGATACTCAAAGACATAGAACCGTATTATTAAAGCGTGCCAGTCTTAAATCGGTGCTTGAGTAACGATTTTGTATGGCATAAGCGTTACTCAAGCATATATTGATGATTTTGCAAGTTTTCGCAATACGGGCCTAAAAGTTAAGATTCTGCCGTGCCAGGGGTAGCTCTTAGACCAGACGAACAATGAATAATATTTCTCCGTATTATTTTCTTAAAATCATGACAAAGAATAAATTAAGGAATGAATAAATTAAGAAATAAATGAATGAATGAAATGATGTAAAAAAAAACCTTAAAGAATAAATTGTTTTACTTCTTTATTCTTTTCTAAATTTTAAAGATAGTAAATATAGTTAAGATGAAAATGTTGTGTATTAATGCCTTTTTTAGTTGTTGAAGCTCAAATGTAACCAATAAGTATTCAATAATTATGTTTTCAAAGTAAAATTGTCTTTTATTTAAAACCACACTTATTTAAATATTCATTTAAGAAGCTAGCGCGCTTATTCACTAAGAAATAAGGTGTCTTTTGAATATCGAAAATCAGCCGTGTTCAACTCGTACATTTCATTTGAAAATCAACTCACTAGCTAAGGCACAAGCAACCTTAATATATAAATAATGCTGGACAAATTCACACAGCATTATCTAGCCCCAAGCTAAGCAGAGCTTGTGTTATGGGTACTAGATAACTGATATACATAATACAATATATAACATAGATATGTTTTATTCACGACGAGACCACCCAGAACAAATACCTGCAGATCGTACAAATATTTGTCCCAGGGCAGGAATTGAACCCGCAACCTCCTGCGTCGTAGGCGGACCTTCACCCACCGCGCCACAGAGGTTGACTAATTAATTCGTCATAGGCAGAGATTTTTTTTATATAAAATATTTCTATTCCGCAAAGACGAGAATAATTATAACACTACGTGCAAGCTAGCTGATTCTAGATAAATTAGGTACATTTAGCTTATTAGGTGTTAATGTGATTTGCCTTTCTAATAACTGCATCATCAACTGTACAGTTCTTTTTCCATTGTGCAGTTCTGATCTTATCTCATGCCTTCTGAGCCGAAACGAAAGTAGATATCTTACTCTTTTTTCCGCTAGTGGACAAAAAAAAATCGAAAAGAATCGAGTACACCGTAATAATTCTTATTCTATATTAATTTCGTTTTAAATAAGAATCGTCTTTGAGCTCATTATGGAAGCATAAAGAAATAAATAATTCTGGACTATGTGGGTTACACAGCATCAACTAACCCCAAGCTAAGCAGAGCTTGGGACTAAATAAGCGTTATTGCTTTCCGATTTCCAAAGGGTTTCTAAACGGGCTATACTTTTCGGGATATAGGTAATATATGTCGCTACATATTTCGCGGCAATCCCAAAAACATATTCCTTTCCTTCCTTGCTTTTTTTAAGATATAGGCTATATAATATCGGCCACCATATCTCAGAAATATGTCGTAGCCAGTATTTCTTTGCCGGCGGTTACTATCATACCAAAAAATATAGCTGGACCACACTGAAAATATTTGATCTCTTTTTTCATTGGGCAATGCCGACTATGTTGCCGGGCAATGTATTGCAGCTATAGCTTTCTCGAAAATTAAAGTAAAAATGTACATAAAGTTTATAAGAATAGCGCCATCTATTGAGAAACTGATGTAGCAAAACTGATAGTGTAGTGCGAATCAAACGCTCAAACTATTTTAAAAAAATATCAAAAAAAAACGATTTCAGCGGGAAATTCATACTGAAGGAAGGTCGTGGGTTCAAGTCCCGTTGAAATCGTTTTTTTTTGGATATCATTTATGTTTTTAGAGACACCAAAAACCTTATAAAATATTGATGTGTTTTTTCTTTCTTTTCAGACAATGTCCGGCAGCGATTAGATAAGAGAGATTACCCACCGTGTTTTTGAAAATCTTCTGTTAAAAAATAAGCATGCTGAGTCAGATCATACGGCTAATCCATTTTCTCCAACTATGTGCAAGAAAATAACTTTTTTGTTATTAATTTTAATATTAACAATTATAATACCTTTCTTAACATTGTTCAGACTAAACGTAAAAAATGAAATGTTTAAAAGGGTTTAATTTACATATATAAAAAATGTGTCCATATGCAATACAACAATACACAAAACAAGGTTGTTAGAAACATAAACAAATTATTTTAGGTCATTTGTAAATCAACAAATCTTTTATTGTAATTTGTGATTTAGATAAGTCTCTTTAAGCTTTGTTAATTTTTACTTTGTTGCTATAACTTATTACTTATAATTATTGACAAAAATTGTATATTTATTCTATGATAAGTACCTATTGTGATTTTATACATATGTATGTCTATGTGGGTGCACAAACTTAAAATCATGAAGCATGTTTAAAAGAGTGGGTAACATAGAGGGAGCGTATTTTTGACGGTTTTTAATGGAACTGCCTGGCGCGATATTTCCTTTAGGAGTTGTCAAAAAAGCACCTTGAATTTCATGCATATAATGAATTTTAAATCAATTGTTATTTCACTTATTTTAGGTGCACTGACAAATATTTATAAAATATGACATTTGACAACGATTTATACGTATTTGTTTTACCAATGGCAATGTAAAATTATTATATGAATAAGTGTCAGCTCTTAGTACATATACCTACGTATTTATTACAAATAATATTTTTGTTGAAACTTCGCAGAAGTTACCGCTTAGACACTGCAAAAATACAGTAATCACATGCCGCACTAGCCTTTTTCCTTTTACGTTCTGCATTTACTTATTTTTAATTATAACGAGGTGTTTAATTTAACTGGTCTTGTGGACGAATGTTTTTTGTCTTATTATGTTTTAAGGATGCATAAGTTCGGAATTATAGATATCAAATAAAATTATTGTGATTAGCTTGTGATAGGGTTGAACAGGACTGGAATGGAATATTTAATAGTTTTATAAAATTATTGGGAAAATAAAACCTAATGTTTACTCTCTGTTTAATATTATACCCCGTCACGTCGAAAACCCGGAAGGAAACCGCGGTTAAAAATAGTCCAACTAGACTGAAAAGAAGGCGATATGAATGCGGTGGCGTTTAGAGTACCTAGATCTCAGATCTAAAGTTGGAGTTTAAGGATTTTGGAAAACAATAACCTCATTGATCTGTAACTATAAAGTTACCATCCAACTAACTGATATATAATAGTTTGTTTGCTCTTTATGGTTCACAAACGTCAGAATAATACTAAAATCCGTAAAAAGGTTTTTTGTTATAGTGCTTACCCGCACTTTGGGTACCTATCTCTAAGAAATGAAATAGGTAAGTTCCCAAAAATTTCCGGTTTCGGCGGGACTCGAACCCGCGCCCCACCCTCAGTACGGGTGTGCTCTAACCGCCGAAACCGGATTTTTTTGGGAACTAAAAAAACAATATACCTGTTGTCTAAAATTATCGCTGTAAATACCTCTTATATCTGTAGGTACGTATATGTACGTACGTACATATAAATTCTCTGTGGAAGTTCCCTAGAGTAGGTACCGTAATCCATCACGGATTATACTTTTCTACGCTACATCCGGATGGATGTCCTTCTGTAGCAGTACGTTCATATACGTCCATCCACTTCGTGCGCCCTTAAACAAGGGAGTTTTGCCATAATAATACCACGCTTAGGCGGATTGGTTGGCTTATTACCTATCCTGGAGTTTAAGATTAGACAATTTTTAATCTTTAATTTTTAATCTTCGCCTCTTGCCTTCGATCTTTTCCAAGTAGGTACCCAATGAAAAAAAGAGATCCCCTTCGGTAGGTACCTACCCAAACATAAGTGAACCCTGCTTGCTAGTGTAGTTCGGGCTTTATATCGATCAAAATCGACTGATTCTTTGGCAATATGAGTCTGGTTGGACCGTAGATCGAGTATATCCTCTAAGGGTTGGACTCTCTCTTTTCTGCCAGTGTAAAGACAAGCTGTTCGTTATCTAGCAGGGTGCACCACGTGCAGGGTAGGTTGGCTTGAGTGGGAGACGGACGAGATGTTGGAGCATAAAGTAGTAATAATGAGTCCCCCACACAGAACAGAAAAGTAAGTGGAAGTGCTAAGTGGGCGTGGCACGCGTGTCACAATTATGCGTAGTTACGCTTAACTGATCTCAGTCGTGTTCTAACATCGCTTTGAATTGCTAGTCTCGCGACAAATTCATTTTTCCGAAGCTATGCCGTATTCTGGCCGTATTGTTCCATTTTGGAATGTAAAAATGATTGTAGGCGATAAAATCTAAAGAACGGAGGTGTTTCATACCATCGGTAGGTAGGATTTTAATTGTTTTCTCCTAAAGTTTCAATTTATTTCAATTTAGAAATAATTTATTACAACGGTTAGTCAAAATCAACCTTATGCAATTATGATAAAGTTGATTTTGGACTGTGTCTATTCCCTTCGTTCTCGAAAGTTCTTCGCTACTCGATTAGTGATGTACCTAGTCAAGCAAATCGGCTGTTGATTTTATCGATTAATATCGATACAAGAAAATAAATATTTTATTGTGATTTTAATGTTGAATCGATTATTTACTTAGCAAAAAAGATTCATTAGGTATTAGAAAAGAAAACTACAATAAATTAATAAAACCAACTAAAAACTAGTATTTACAATTGCAACAATTGAGCTAACTGTTGTAGCAGACTGTTGTAAGGATCTACAAGAATGATTGGTCTATTTAGTAGTAGCTTCTGCCCGCGGCTTCGCACGCTTTTTGTTGGGATAAAAGTGTGTTACTCTCCATTCTTTCAATTAACTCTATGCCAAAAATAAAGGGTATTGGTTACTAAGTTAGGGTGTGAAGAAAGGACAAACTTTCGAATTTATAACATTAGTTAGGATTTACAAACCAATACAAGTCGCTAAATAAACATCATTAAGTCCAGTTCAGTTCTCAACAAATACGTTTTATTTCAGGGGCAATAGATAAAATTTCATTTATTTTTACCTGTCTGTCTGTGTGTCTATGTGTTCATTAATGGTTTAAAATATACCTACTACCGTTTGTAAACCAAACAAACAAATAAACTTCCAACAAGTTTTTCTTATTTTGCGAATTGAACAAGATGTCTGTACCTATTAAAATATCTATCAATATCGATGAAGTAGTTCAATGTGCTACCAGCAGGGCTATTCACGATGGCTCGGAATGAAACCGAGGCATGGAATCGAAAACAGATACGCACGAAATTCAAATATTACGCGCGAAATCAGAAAAAGAAGTTTTCTATAAAAAGTAAAAAAACATCTATAAACCCATGTTTTGACAAATTTAGATTTATAGCTTTTATTTGAGCAATTATTATTAAAGGAGTTTTACTACTAAAAATCAACATAAATTACCTGTTGCTCCATTAATTTTCTTTATTGTAATATGGGTTCATAGAAATATATGTCTACGACTTCTTTTCTGGTAGTTTAATTCCTTGCAGACCGCAGAAAATATAAAAAACCGCTAAAATATTTGAATTTCGCGCGTAATATTTGAATTTCGCGCGTATGTCTTCTCGATTCTGAGGCTCGGTTTCATTCGGAGCAATCGTGAATTGCCCTGCTGGTGCAGCCTTAATCGAGTAGCAGTAGATCTGCGAACTATCAATCGAATATCAATCTTATACCTAACGAAATTAGGTCTAAAATAACTATCACGGAGAATACCGCCATCTATGGTCAAGTAGCGGAATTGACTCGTCAGGCGAATGTTTGGTGAGTATAGATCGTAAATACGTTCTGCTGCTAAAGTAAAATGAATCTTATCAAGTAGACTTCAAGGTTTATTTCCAAATCTTTGACGTTGGCTAGTTTTGACTGAATTTGAACTACCAATCAAACGAATTGTTTCTTTGTATTGTATTATATGATTAGGGGTTTATTTGTGTGAGTTTGGCGACATCGGTTCCCGTAGTAATTTTGTTGCATTGCACTTCCACTTACTTTTCTGTTCCGTGGTCCCCCATACACCCCATACTTGGAACAAAATGCAGCAGTAGAACGGTTAATGTCAACGTCATTGTCAATGACGAAAGAATGTTTTTGTCATGTCATATGTCATGTAGATTTTTTTTTTATATGGCAATTTGAATTCTGTCGTTTAATACTTGTTTTTAAGTTCTATGTAATTTTTCAATTTATAATAAAACTCAGTAGTTAGAAAAACCAAATTAATTCTTTTATGTTGTTTTTCCTTTGAATTACCACTGAATTCGTTAAAAAAACGGGTTGTGAATATTTTGTATAGTGGCAACATTACTGACTGACGAACGAAAGTGCTTGTGATGAGCAAAGACGATTGAAATTATTGAAAAGTGTCGATAGGCCAATAAAACTGCTGAAATTAGCCAGAATCTTCAGGTATCTACAAAATCTAATAAATAACACCCTCGCATGTGAGGGTACTATGTGGTGGTGCTGTTCTTCTTCCGCTAGTTCAGGTGCTTATTCACATTTGAGGGCTTGTCTGACTACTCCCAACCCATATTCCTATACGGCGGCCATATTTTTATGTCATGAAAGGCGTTGACGCTCTATCCCATCGTAATCATTTGCGTTGTTTGTTCCTCAGGACCGATGGCTGCGATACGCAAAAAATTAGTGATCGTCGGTGACGGCGCTTGTGGTAAAACATGCCTCCTAATCGTGTTCAGCAAGGATCAGTTTCCGGAAGTGTACGTGCCGACTGTGTTTGAGAATTACGTCGCCGACATAGAGGTTGATGGCAAACAGGTGGAACTGGCGCTGTGGGATACGGCAGGCCAGGAGGACTACGACCGTCTACGGCCGCTGTCCTACCCCGACACGGACGTGATCCTGATGTGTTTCTCGGTGGACTCGCCAGACTCGCTCGAAAACATCCCCGAGAAGTGGACGCCTGAAGTGAAGCACTTCTGTCCCAATGTGCCCATCATCCTCGTAGGTAACAAGAAGGACCTGCGCAACGACCCGGCGACCATCAACGAGCTCCGCAAGATGAAGCAGGAGCCGGTGAAGCCACAAGAAGGGCGCGCTATGGCAGAGAAGATAAACGCGTTCGCGTACCTGGAGTGCTCAGCCAAGAGCAAGGAGGGCGTGCGCGAGGTGTTCGAGACGGCGACGCGCGCCGCGCTGCAGGTCAAGAAGAAGAAGAAGACGAGGTGTTCTCTGCTCTAAGTGCCGTGACGGGGACTCTGAATCATTCGCATACTGCCTGTAACTTACGTTGGATTGACTCTGAGCAGGCGCGGCGCCTCCACAGTGCTTCCTTCCGATACTGACAGCTGCCCGGAGGCAGATCCTGCGCCCCGCGGACCACGCACACTACAGTATTTGTGTGGCTACACTTTCACCATTGGTACTTGTATATTTTATAGTATATCTATTACGAGTAAGCGTAAATGCCTTATCATTATATTATTGTTGGGGGAGAGTGGGCCTCCTCGTGAGGCTCGCAATTTTTGTGCTATCATGTTTATACTTATAGCATTTCTTCAACTTTAGTTATAATATCCTCAACCGGTGTCATCTCACCGAGACTCGTTTAGTTCCGTATTTTAATTTTTTCAATAAAATAGTGATGTTTATATTGAGTAGGATGTGTTATTTGACATACTCAGCCAAGTGCCTGTCAGCAGCGCCTCTGAGGCGTCCATCTGATTCTGTAGGCGGTTTATTGTAATCTATTGTTTGTGTGAAATTTAACTTCCTAATATAATTTATTAGTAATAAAGGAACCCCATGTTTTATCAATTCTTTTCTAGACTCTTTTTGACTTTTATAAAATGCAGCATTTATGATACACAATTGTATAGGACAGGGGTTTATGTTAGAACACATATTGCATGTTATGTTTTATTAGTATTGTAAGTACAAAATTATCTTTCAAATATAAATGAAATAACATTATGATTAGATTCCTTTTTATATTTTAAGATTTATTATTTTGGATCTACTCCAATTACAAGTTTATAACTAATAATTGACAGTTTCACTTTAGGTATTCCTGGACATTTTCACAAGTTGTAGCGGATTGAACCTCCTCCGTGGTGCAAACATGAACTTGCGTTGATGTAATTCTGTGCTTGAAGTCCGGTATGGGATGGAAGTTCCATTGGGCAGTGGGGATTTTTCTAACCCTCGCAGTTCTGGCATCCAATCTGAATAGACCAATGTGTTCACAAAGCTCAGATCTCTAATAGGAACCGGAGTAAGAATGTAGAGTACCCCTTTTTCATAGTCTATGTTTCGGATGAGCCCTGCAACAATATACAAATAGCATAAAGACACGGTTTTAAGTTATCAGACTAATCGGCTGTTTATTACAGTAGATACTTCATAGATAACATTTCTGTTATTATTTTCCTACATTTGAGTTGAGGATTTTTAATCGAGACTGATGTCATCAGTGAGTCACTGTTTAGCCATAAATAATTTGTTTGTAAGGTTCAAGCTCAGTTCAAAAGTGCATTCTTGTTAGTCAACAGGTTTGTGACAAGCTGGGCAGGCAGATTTTATCATCATCATCATCCATAACCTTCACCCCATGCTCGGTATAGGCCTCTTAAAACCTTGTTGCACTGCCTATTATCCTGCTATAACCTCATTCTGGTTCATTTTTCAAGTTCAAGTTTGCTGTATCAATTTTGTAATTTTTTTTATAAAAGTAGTAGTTTTAGTAAATCTGACTCATGATTTGTGTAGCTATAGGAGTAGCTCAAGATGCAATGTATGTAAACACATAGTCTGCATACTTGACCTAAAAATTACTTTCTTGTTGATAATTGCACTAGTCGATTTGTACAACGAAGTACTAACAATTATATTGAAAACTCGACGCTAAAACGAGCATTTTAGATATGTGTGTTGAGTTGTTTACAAAAAATACTTCTTGAGGATTGCTTGAGTATAGTATAGCTACTCTACAAGTAGAAGCATAGTTACCGTGTCCATAGCATTTCAGAGCATGATCTCCCAAAGTAAACAGCCACTTATCTGGCTGTCTCTGTTGACACAGAGCTACAACCTTTCCGTTGATCACCTGTGCAAGTGTGTTTTCTGGTATTTTCACGTTCAGGCCGAAGTGCAGGTCTTTCATATAGATTCTGGAAAAGAAAAATAGAAATATCTCGGTAAAATACCACACTGATTTTATTCTAAGTTCTTAGGTAGGTAAATATAGTTTTTAATACATTCACTACCCAGTATCTGCGATGCGAGAGCGCAGAGATGAGGCGACGACGACGCGACGCCAACAGAAGATTATAGACCACCAAGAAGGGATCCTATGAAAGAAGGCCATTTCACAGTGTTCTTTAAACGCGATTTAATGCGTCTAAACTCAGCATAATTATGTTATACGGACAGCCTGTCATGTCGGTAACTGGGAACCTGTTAGGCTGAATTGAGGTTTCTACTCAGCTCAGCGCATAGTCTGTAAAAATACCACTTTCCTACTTGATAATAATGGATACCTACTGGCTTTTTCATCATTATTATTAAATTTTCCTACTGTTGTTCGTGATTATAAGATTTATGTTTCATTGTTGCCTTTAATGATTCATTCGTGATGATTCGACCTATTATCTATTGCTCATAGTGTAACAATTATTTGTCAGTTGAGTTATTATGTAAAAGGGCATTATCACATCAGTCATTCATTAATCGAATCGGTAGGTACAATTCATTTCAATCCTAAATTCCAAGCCCATGCATGGCGACACCTACGTAGGAATCGACAAGATTCCATATTAATAATAATAAGCTCGAAAGGAACTCTGTCTGTATGTTACCTTTTCGCGGCTGAACGAATCTCAATGAAATTTGGTATAGGTAGATGGTATCCCGGGTACGGACGGATATAGGCTACTTTTATCCCGGAAAAGCGCGAGCAAAGCCGCGGACAGAAGCTACTAAATAATATCCGGTCCAATAAGACCATGTGGTCGTATTTATCCTGTAGGTTCGATCTAGATAGGTAGGTATACATTGAGACATTGAATTTTTTAATAACATGTATTTCTTGCAATAAATATTTGATTGATTGATTGATAGGTAGGTACTCTTATGATTTCGACAAAGCTACCGAAGAGTCCAAGACAACTGAGCCAGCGTCTCTCATCATAACTTGGGTTTACAACTTGACTGGAAAATCTAAGATCTTCCGATTGTAGTGTTATCCGACTATCAATACGTCTACAACAAACACAGAACTTAAATTACAGTTCTGTGTCTACAAGCTTTGTTTATGTGTAGCGATGCATAGCACGTTTCTATTTATATCACAATGCGCAAGCCTCCCTTCGATTAGCAGGAGGGTGAGAATTGATGGCTGTGTGTAGGGTAGACGGAGGTCACTTGCTTTGTTGCAGGCAAATGTTTCAATCACCATCATCAGATGCAACTATATAGTTCGGAGGCCTAAATATCCACTGCAGGGTGGGTGCATTAGCCTCCAACCCTTGAAGGTACCTACACTATGTACAGTTCTTAAATAAAACGTTCGTAAGTTTCTTTGTAGCGGGTATTCTCGGAATCTACAGGTTCGTTTCTGTATTATGCAGTTTGTCAGAAACGGGATTTCCGCGAACTCGACGCTACCAGCTGCTGCTGGCGAGAAAAACGGCTTAGAACTGAGTTGCCTGAAAACCAGGGCCAACGGCCTACAACTCAAATGAGTTATTAGGCCGCAGGCCCGTACAGGGATTACCTAGGAGCTGACAATTTTAAGTAAAATCTATGAAAATTGCTTGAATAGATGGGTTATTAAAACAAAATGACGTCATTTTAACGTTCGTACGTCATCCTGTACACTAACACAAAAACACCACGTCAACTTTTTTGCAGTCAGTAAAGGGTCAACAGTTTGTGTCATTGATGACATCATGGACCAAGCTTTTCGCTCCTTGATTGATACCACACATAGGTAAACATAGTATCTAACACTCTTAAAGGCTAGAAATTGGATATGACGAGGTAGGTACATAATTATTGTAGCTTATTATTATTGGAATCTATACTTAAATGACGTCAAAGTTAGTGACCAACCGTTTCCGATCTCACCTAGCTATGTTCAACTTATATACGACCTCAAAGTGGAGAGAGGTCTAGGTCAGAAACCGAGTAACTTTGAGCACTTTATAAACTACAATACCTAGTTACCAACCAAGAAGGTAGCTAGGTATTCTAGTGCATAAAGTGCTCAAGTTACTCGATTTCTGACCTAGATCTAGAATTCTAGACCGTAGTGACACAAGGTCGGCCAAATCGTCACATAGGTACCATCAATCAGGTGCGATTGTGGTCAAACAAAGGCTTAAAATATGGACTAATATCCCATTTTGTTCGAATTTATATAATTTCTAGGTTACGCCAACCAAGTACGAGGGTTTACGCACTTATAACAAAAAATCTTAGAAACGAAGGTTTATTCAATTCACGATAAATTGATCTTCGGTTTCACGACCTCTGTCGCGCGGTAGGCGAAGGTCCGCCTGCGACGCAGAAGGTTGCGGGTTCGATTCCTACCTCGGAACAAATGTTTGTAAGATCAACAGATATTTGTTCTGGGTGTTCTGATCGTTTCCGTGTCGTTTAGAGATGCTCTGCGTAGTTAAGCGGTGGAACGAAATAGCGATTGGTTATCTGGATGAGGCCACTGCTGTGGAATTACGCTAAAACCACCCATCCCCTTATTGTCATTTGAAAGCCATTTCAATGGCCTTGAAAGCCTTTTCAATAGCTAGCCTTCGAAATACAATTTCAAATTACGAAGGTCATTGAAATGCCAATATAGGATGGGTGGTTTTAGCGTAATTAAACAGCTCATCGATAAGCGCCATCTATCTGAGGCATAGTCAAGCATCTACCTGTAATTTCAACGGACTTTCTTCAAACGAACACTTACTCAAAAGGTACTATATCCAGTAGGCTCTCGACAGCGCACTGTAGGAAAAGCTCTCCGAAGTATGCCAGGATGTTCAGATATCTCTCATCTCTGGGCAGCAGGTACGACGGCAACCCGTTGCCCACTTGTGGGGTGGCATCCGGCCGGGAGATTATGAAGGAGTAGCGCAGGCAGTAGGGGTTCGGGATCTCCCTGAAAATCGGTGTGCTATAAGAAGTAGTACATTGTACACCTAGGCGAGAATGTGTCTGATTCCTATTGAGTGTGTCATTTGCCTTAAAACACACGAGGTAGGAATTGCACTTTCTCCCAATTGATACATAGTGCTATAAACTACACCTACGAGGAAAAATCTTCAAAATCTCTCGTTTAAATTGAAAATGTAAACGAATTATGTGAAAATCGTACGCAATAAATACGCGCGTATGATTTTCACATGGCTCTTTTTTCAATAGGCTACTTGACTACTACTCGGAAATGATTCTAACGAATTGTCTGATAAAAATAATATTAATAACGTAATTAATATTTCCTCCCTCCCGTTTTCCGGCTCCCGTTTTCCAAGCTATGACGTCACCCCGCCATACCACACCTAACAAGAAGAACTCATTGACACTGTAATCTGTAAAAGTGTGACGTCACTTGTGATCCAACCAAACACATAGCGTTTTCGGTCACGTGATCATTATATCAAACAATGTGTAATTTTAATTCCGTTTTTTGACCTCAAAAAGGCATATTTTTAATAATAAAACCGGCCAAGTACGATTTGGACTCGCGCACGAAGGGTTCCGTACCATTATCTACAAAAACGGCAAAAAAAAACATGTTTGTTGTATGGAAGCCCCCTTAGATATTTATGTTATTCTATTTTTTTGTTGTTAAAGCGGCAACAGAATTACATCATCTGTGAAAATTTCAACTGTCTAACTATCTTGGTTCATGAGATACAGCCTGGTGACAGACGGACAGACGGACAGCGGCGTCTTAGTAATAGGGTCCCGTTTTACCCTTTGGGTACGGATAGAGATGTAAAAAAACTGTTTTTTTCTGAGACGAAAAAAAACAGTAAAAAAAAAACATTTTAACGGTTTTTTTTCTAGAGCAGGTTTTTTTTTCAAAAGTATGAAATTATATTGACTTGCACTTAAAAGCACTTAATATTTCGCAAACGGATCCCTAAATCGAAATATTGTTTTCAACTACCTATAAATGACTCAAAATAATTTTTCTTTACATTTGAAAGCAAATTTATACGACTAAAATAACGTAGCTGGGCAGCTAAGGTAGCTGTTATATTCCTCTCGCTTCCTACCACATCGGCAGCGTGCGAGAGAACGTTTAGTACGTACAGTGACATTCACACCAAAAAACGTAATAGACTGACAAATGACAGGGCTAGGAAAATAGAAAACATTGCGCACAATTTAAGATTGCAATCAGTGCAGTCCTCTTCAAGGTCGTCACAGAACCAAGCCGAAGAGGTCGTTAGTGTTCCCTCTGATTCCGATGACGATGGAACAAGCACTAGCACTACCTGCACTACTGATGTGGATATAGATGGTTCGTCAGAAGTAGTCTGAAGAAGAATAAAGACTTTTTAGTTTATAATTTAGTTTATAACTAATTACTTCATCGTCATCATCATCATCATCAGCCTATATCAGTCCACTGCTGGACATAGGCCTCCCCCAATGAGCGCCATAGCGCCCTGTCTTCAGCTTGCCGCATCCAGCATCTGCCAGCAGTCTTTCGCAAATCGTCATCCCACCTGGTCGGAGGACTAATTAATTACTTATAAACATTATTATTGATTTAAAAGTAAACATTATCAGATTTAGTGTTTTATTTCATTTCTGATATAGAATTTATTATATCCTGAAAAAAAACCTAATTTAGAAAAAAACTATGGTGCCATGTTTTTTTTCATGTTTTTTTTCAAGATTTTGAAAAAAAACATTCTAAGAAATTAATAACAACCCAACAAAAAAAAACTTAAAAAAAAAAAAAAAAATTAATAATAACATTCTGTTTTTTTTCAATTTGCATCTCTAGGTACGGAACCCTAAAAATCACCTGATTACGCTTTGTTACGTTGTCACTGACTAGGATGAAAACAATTTGGAACCTATTTTTAATGTAGTCAAATAGCCTATTATTGTTCCGAATAGTACGGACGAGGCCGAATCATACGGCAGACTCGGAAGTAAAAACTTTTTGTCGTTTGACCTATTTAGAAAATAAAAGGCCATTAGCTACCGGCTGCTTTTTCTGAAATAAAAAAAGATTACACGTTAGAAATGGATTTCCATAAACTTTTCTCTCCCGCTAAACGCGTGAGAAATGTGTAAAAATATATTATTTATTGAGGTATTTTTTTTTGTTATAGTGCTTACCCACACTTTAGTTATCTCTAAGAAATGAAATAAGTTCCCAAAAGTTTTCCATTTCAGGATTTGTTCTTCTATATTTCATGATCTATTAATTGATTGTAATTGTTGTTGTTAGTAATGATAATGACTGTCTTTTTTCGTCTAAAATTATCGAAAAAATTAATTATTGAAATTAATTATTATTAATTTCTTAAAATTATCGAGTTGAGCAAAAGGGAACAAAATGAGTTGCACAAAAGGGAAGCCCCGTCGCGCAACTATTCGCAGTTGAGCAACCACAGTTGCACAACAGAACTAGAACTCGCGGAAAGTTGGATGTTTTGACTTTTGGATGGATGTTTGTTACATCTTCACGCCAAAACTACTGAACGAATTGGGCTGAAATTGCATACAGGTAGTTCTAATAAAAACATGGGCTACTTTTTATCCCATAAATCAGTTCCCATGGGATAGAAATCACCTTATACCCTAGACTCGTTTGGACCCAAATCAGGGGTCGGTTTTACGACTAAGGTGGACCCTGATCAGGGCTTATGCGAGTCTACCGTACTCAAATAAACCTAGCCCTGATCAGGCACCAAATGAGTCTTAACTCCTCTCGAATCCGCGGACAGAGACTAGTATTCCACCTACTTAAACAAAGCATTAGTAGCGTTCATCTCATACAGCTGCGTCACTGTGATAGGATCGAGTTCCAAGCCAAACGACTTCTTCGGGATTTTCGAGTCGATTTGGAACACAAACGTCGGTTGCACCAGCAGGATGATGTACGTCATGAACTTCAGGCCCATGTTATTGCAGAGCCCCATGGTGTTGATGATCCAGGGCATGTAGCGGAGTCTCCGGTCGGTTCTGCAGTATGCGATGAGTTCTGTTACGGCTGACAGGTAGCGCTTTGCGTTGTCCATTGTGTTTATTATACCGATATTTAGCAACCTGAAATAAATCATTGTACGCTTTTTTAATTTGCTAGTTTAGGTTTTCTGTTACTAAATAAATTTAATTTATTTTCAACTATAGGAACGCAAAGGAGCACTTAGTTATGTCAACCAATTATATAAGTGCCTTAAGACCATGGCTTGGAATACCGGTACTTTCAAATACCGGTTCGACTGACCTTGACGTAGTACCGGAACATCTTTCGTATCGATATTAAATTAAACTGGTATAATTACTGATATTATGCACGTAAAATTTAGGTATCAACAATTCAATTTTGTGCAAGCGAGAAAGAAAACTACTTAGGACTTTTTGTGTTTGTTGTTTACAGCTTCCGTATGCATGCACGTCTTAAATCCACCGAAAATATGCAACGTCGAGAGAATCGCTTTGCATACCGGTATTTTAGAGCAAATTACTGATACTTCAAAAATATCAATACTCGAATTTATCAAAAAGAAAATACTGGTACTACCGCTATTATACCGGTATCAAGCTCTGCTTAAGGCTCGGCGCAAACAGGCCACCGACCACAGCCACATTTGCAACAGTGAAAGCGTGAGCTGCAGCCACCGGTTTTCGGAAGCCGCCACATTTTGTAGCCCGCTCTCCGCTGCGCAGTCTCGCTATAGACGCCGGGGTGGAGCAGCGCGACTGTGGCGGTTGTCGGCGTCTTGTGTAGCCCGCAGCGACCACAAGTGGCGAGTCGCGGACACTACTGAAGCGAGTGGCCGCCACCGGCTACACGCGTGCGGCGCGTCTATACAAAATTATATAAAAAGGTAGCTGTGGTCAGCGGCCCGTTAGGGCCGAACCTTAGCCTAATTTTATGTAAAATAGATTGGTTTGATTGAATGCTTATTGTAGGAAATTAACCAACGACTTTCAATATGTCTTTCATCGACTCTAGAGCTCGCTCAACGAAAATCGAGGTAAGTTTTTAATCATGCGTAGTTCATCATCATATCAGTATCATCACGTCGGTTTTAGGCTAGTTTTTTTGTCGTTAAAATACACTTCCAAATATATACCTGAGCCATAGCAACTTGGCAACCCAAGCAAAAAAACTAAAATTAGAATCGCGTCTTATCTACATGATAATCTAGGCTCCATACCAACCTATTCCTGGTTTGAGTTTAAAACATTATACTTACAAATTGGGAGTCCTTAAATGCGTGAAACTGGGTCCAATCAGTGGTTTCTCCACCACAGTGGCAGACACATTCCCAGGTACCGAGAACTCAGCCTGGCCCGGGTCTAGGTCGAGGACCAGAATGGGTCCATCAGCTAGCAGGGTGTTCACGTAGTGACGGAGGAATGTGGACTTGCCCATGTTTTTGCCGCCGCAGACGATGCCACGGCTCTGTTCCTCTGGAAATAAAGAAAGTTTTCACAAACACTAATATTATTAATGGAAAAGTGTACATGGATGTATGGATACGTACGTCGTACAACCATCCAAACTTACGCATTTGTTATTAGCTCTTCACGACAAAACTACCGACTGAAATTTTCGATTTTTATCCACGGACAACGCGTGGATCTGCGGATAGCGGAGTCAAACTATAAATCGCACTAATGTTACAATTGCGAAAGTTTGGATGGATGTCTGGTTGTTTGTTGCCTTTTTGATCGGATCGGGTTACTGCTGAAATTTTGCATACAGGTAGTACTAGACCTGGAATAAAACATAGGCTACTTTTATCACATAAATCAGTTCCGATGGGATATAAATAACCATAGAAACAAAGCGTGAGAAGCCGCAGGCAGAAAGTAAGTTTCAAGGCTTCAAGGATTACGGTTTAGGTTAGCTTTAAGATAATTTTAGTACTTAATGTGAAACATAAATAAATGAAAAAAAAAAAAAAAAACAAGAATCTAAAAAGAATTACATCCATTCGGGTTGGTGGCGGCGGCCACCAACTCGAATGGATGTATTTCTTTTGCTGACACTGTTTTTCAACTCGCTGGAGAATTTAACTACACTTAAGTCCGAAGTCGGCGGTCTTGCGCGACATTTCAGTATGAATATTGTGGGCAACCGACCATGTTTTGTCAACTTGTCGCCAGCTCGCAGATTTTTGTGTCTCAAATCCGTAACGAGAAAAAACGTCGACGGGCTAGCATCTTTTGTGGTTCAGTTCAGTTTCTCAAGCATTACCTAATATGCCCCTAATTGTAGTTCCATATGCGAAAGGTGGGGTTTAAGTATGTTTATGTTGATTGGATGTTTAGTTAGATAGATGTTTCACTCATGCCAGAACTACTGAATTTGGGCTGTAATTTCGCACAGTTGTAGTTCTAGTGAATTTTCATCAGGTTATGTATGTCTCATCTCACTAATATTATAAACGTGAAAGTTTAGATGGATGGATAGATAGATGGATGTTTGTTACTCAATCACGCCAGAACGGCAGAACGGATCTGGATGAAATTTGGCACAGAGATAGATTATAGTCTGGAATAGGACATAGGCTACTTTTTATCTCGGAACTCCCGCGGAAACGGGAACTACGCGGGTGAAACCGCGAGGCGCTGCTAGTATGTACATATTCCAGAAGAACGCGTACGAAGCCACGATCTGAAGCTTGCTCTTTACTTTGAGATTAATATATTTTGTAGTTCAGGATTAATGCTAGAAAGTATCTAAGACACAAACACAAAAAAAAACGAAAGTTAAAATATCTCTTTCTAAACTGTACAATAAATCGTTGCTATTCAGTAAGTACTTTAAA